>OW052068.1:17439391-18749087 GCA_932526445.1 Phragmatobia fuliginosa
TTTCTATAAAGGAATAGAAAGTTAATAAAAACACTTACCAAATTGACGAACAAGTTAAGAACCAGCACTCTTCGATAGGGAGGTTCGAAATATACAGCTAGACCACTCAAAGTACCTGGCAGCAGTACTGTAGTGTAGTATGAGAACTCGCTGAAGAATAACTTCCTGTAAAAAAAATATACGAGTATAAATAGTATTTATGACTGCCTTCTTTGACTGACAGATTACCTGCCTCGGTGGCACAGGGGTAGCGTGCGACTGCTGTGCTTGAACTCTGAGGTCCGTATCCCGGGTCAGACCAAATGTTTGTGTGATCAGCAATATTGGTTTCGAAGTTTCTGTGTTTCAAAGTGTGTATAGAAAATATTTGTAAGTTCAATACGTAAATGTTTATACAAAAGTTTTTATTTTATCCTTTCCTGAAAACTGCTTTATTTCATGATCTAAATGAGACTGAAATCTGACCGATTGCCTCTGATATGTTTCGAGGTTTTCGTTTTTTTTCAAATGGTGACAAGCCTGTATACATCGGACTGTGCAAACACTAGTGACTCATGAGCAGGCTTTTCGAAACTTGACAAGTTTCCAAAGGCTTAATATGAAGTAATAATAGTTGACGATGTTTTCTGAACTCATAAAACTTACAGGTAAACTCATCATAAATGTAAGAGTAGAACAAGCAAGTCTTAGTTCAATATACATAGGCACCCTATTCTGCGGTGAATCCGAACCACGTGATTTCAGGTTACCCCCTAATAAGGATAAGGTCCTAAAACGATTTCGCTCAACAGTCTCTTTTTGGAGTATTACAGTTTCACAGAAAGAGACCACTGTACCCCAATCCGCTTTACCCCCCAGAATGGCAATAATGCCTGTTGGCGAAGACATTTCTACGATTTGATCAACTATAGTCGTCACAAAATAAGAAGCCCGGTTTGATATTTGTCATCGTGGCGTAACTAATACGATTAATTCGTGTTTTTGAGTGCAATTTTTCAATATTAAGTTAAACTTGATGCTTATTTAAGATATGCGTTGTGATAGTGTATGGGTAACATAGTAATTAAATAGGATAATGAAATTGATTTTTCAATTTCTTACATGCGGCATGTGGCCGTAATTGGTGGCCACTAAATTCCTAATAGCTGTCAATATATGTCAGTTGTGCTGTATTGACTATAAATGATCGATTTCCACGAATAGCAGGATAATATAGCTACGTAATAAGTTCCGTAAAACGGAACCCTTACAGATTCGTCATGTCTGTCTATCCGTCCGTATGCCACAGCCACTTTTTCCGAAACCATAAAAGCTATACTGTGGAAACTTGGTGGTATTGGTAGGTATTATGTGAACCGCATTAAGATTTTCACACAAAAATAGAAAAAAAAACAATAAATTTTGAGGGTCCCCATACTTAGAAATTAAAACCATACGTGTCTATTTATAGGTCTTCAAAATTGATAATGAGGTTTCTACTATAATTTTTTTCTAAACTGAAGAGTTTGCGCGAGAGACACTTGTAAAGTGGAAAAATGCCCGCCCCCCTCCCCCCCACTGTAACTTCTAAAATAAGAGAGTGATAAAAATAAATAAATATATGATGTACTTTCACCGAAAATTGGTTTGAACGAGATCTAGTACGTAGTTTTTTTTTAATACGTCATCAATCGTAAACAGCAATTTCCCTTTCATTCAATCAATACACTATTAAGAAAACATCGATTCAACTATGCAACCCTTCATGGGCGAGTCGGACTCGCACTTGGCCGCTTTTTATGAATTAAAAGCAGACGATCATAATTTAAAATACTCATAATTATTTACTTTTAAGTAATAAAGTTATTTACGAAATTAAAATTATTACGCTTTAAATAGTAATAATTTTAATTTTAAGTACTATAGATGTGATACATGGGACAACACTGTATTATCCACAAATTGTTGTTCTGAGTCTGGGTGTTCATCGTGTCCGTTCATGTACTTTTGTTTATATAGTCAACTGCGAGAGAGGATGTATACGTTTTTAATGCAGGAATTGTCTTTCTACAAAAAAATGATTAAGATGGCTTTTAGTTCAAAATAAAATCAAGAGTAAAACTGCGAATAAAATCTAGTCGTTGAGACTGCAAGTTTATAAAACCATTTTTCAGATCTAATTACTTAAAAGTTATAATTTATTACATAATAGTTTACCATTGTTAATCTGATGATAAATATAATAACTAATTTATAAAATATCAATTTTACTAAATGTTTATTGATATTAACTAACAATACATTGTAAGTTTATCTTAATAACTTATTTATGTAACATGCATCTAAAAATAGTAATAATCATCTAAAAATATTAGTAATAGGCAATATAATTAAATTTTATAAAATGAGTGAAATTGTATATTGGTTCTAAAGTCGCAAGAAACATACCTGAATAAACAATTTAGTGTGACAAACGAACTTCCAACGGTCAAACCAAAAATGCCAGATTTCAAATACAACTTAAACTGCTCTATTATTTCTCTCTTTGACAGTTTCTTTCCTTTCGTTATTATTTGAATCTGAAACAATAACAATGTTAAAATGTTTTGATAATAAAATCAATTGACGACTGATACATTAAAATCGGCTACAAAGCTTACAGACCAGTGCCGATAATGTTTGAAAACAAAATTAATTATAGTAGGATGAAACCCATTGTAAAAGGAGGAGAATATTACAAATATTAAAGGAAAAATAATTTAAGGGCGATCTGAGGTCGGGAAGGGGAGAGTGGGAAACAGGGGGGGTTTTAAGGAAAAAAAATGGCTTTTCTCGATTTCCGGCAAAACTACAGGTCTTATGGAAAAAAGCCCGTGTGGTGCCGGATTAAGAATACAGAGTTTCACCACCCCTCTTCATCCTGCGGGTGTCGTAAAAGGCGACTAAGGCATAAACTACGCAAGACAATATCAATGCAAAGAGAAGGAAAACTTGAAACAAACCCTATACCAACCCGTCTGGCCAGCGTGGTATAGATGGCCAAAACCTCCTTTCTAATGAGAGGCCTATGTCCAGCCGTGGACTGTTAAAGGCTGTTGATGATGATGAATCGCTTAAGACCCTTTGATATCTGACAATTGATGCAGCGATGAAATAGTGACACTATATTTAAATTTCTTCCCCTTGTTGTCTTCATTTCCGCTTGTGTAGGCTCTAATGTGTGAAAGTATATAAGTATACAGGATGAATTTTTGAGACGGGACATTATGGGCAGATACCTTAACCATTATAGTTACAGGAAAACGCTTTTAGGAGACTATCCATAATTTTTTAAGACATTCTGAACTGTATTTACAGATTTTGGAAAAATTGTACATCCAGCAAGAAAATGGTCATTTTAAACAAAAACTTTTTTTGATGCCAATTGATGCTGTTTCTTATAAGGATCAAAAGTCTCTACTTCACCGACTGAGGTTTGAGTACTAGAAATGTCAGAAATCGCAAAAAACTTTTTGTATACATTTGTAAGGAAATAAATCCTTTTAATAGGTATGTGAGACACAGACAAACTTAACTTACATTTAGGTGATCTACGAAACAAATTGATCAAAATGACCACCGTTTTCACGAATACATAAATTAACTCATTATTGTATTGAGCTAGTAGCAGCCGATAATTTTCTTGGATAGATATCATTTAAAATCCTTGTTAACGCATCCTTCAGCTCCTGAATACTGTTGTATTTCTTTTTGTAGACTTCGTTTTTTAGGTAGCCCCACAAAAAAAATATCTAGAGGCTTTAGATCGGGGCTGTGAGGTGGCCATATGGTGGGACCATGTGTACCTATCCACTGTGACCCGAACTGCCTATTCAAACTGGAACACGCGGCTGTTGTGTGGCGGAGCGCCATCTTGCTGAAAATATTTTTTCGCAGTTCTGACAGTAGCCATTCCTCCAACTGGTTTTGGAGATTCTCTAAAATGACGTCGTTATACACGGCATAATTAAGAATACCTTCATAAAATTCCACCATTACCACTCGGTTTGACATGTGTGATGTTAAACGAGTGGTAATGGCTGCCACACAGCAGCCGCCTGTTCCAGTTTAAATAGGCAGTTCGGGTCCAATCAAGTGGCCACCTCACAGCCCCGATCTAACGCCTCTCGATATTTTTTTGTGGGGCTACTTAAAAAACTAAGTCTACAAAAAGAAATACAACAGTATCATCTAAATGTAAGTTATGTTTGTCTGTGTCTAAAATACATATTAAAATGATTTATTTCTGTACATTTGTATGGTACATTTGTATGGTACATTTGTATGATACATTTGTATTGTACACATGTACATACTAGAAATGTCAGAAATAGCAAAAAACTATTCAGTTTTTTGCTATTTCTGACATTTCTAGTACTCAAACCTCAGTCGGTTCAGTAGAGACTCTTGATCCTTATAAGATTGGCATCAAAAAAAGTTTTTGTTTAAAATGACCATTTTCTTGCTGTCTGTACATTTGTTCCAAAATCTGTAAATGCAGTTCAAAATATCTTAAAAAAATATGGATAATCTCCTAAAAACGTTTTCTTATAACTATAACGGTTAAGGTACCTGCCCTTACTGTCCCGTCTCAAAAATTCACCCTGTATAACACTGCATTATCTGTAGACATAAGCCCGTTTTCACCACCCCTAACTTTCCCTGAATTTAAAAAGAAATCTAAGCACTTGGTGTCCCCTAAAGTTTGGTGAAAATGAAAATATCAATAGGAGTTACCTAATCTAGGGTTTTGCACTGACCAACGAAACACTACAACACGAATACTGTTATTTTAGGTTAGTTAGAGAGGATGATACCTAACGCCCCGGTTGAGCCGATTCGTTCATGCTGAAAACAACGTACGAAATTGAACATTAAAGGCTTATCGCTATAAATGTGTCGACGTGTTCGAAATTTTATGTTGTTTAATTACGCAAATTAGTAAAGTCTCAAGGAGAATCAAACAGTTAAAGTACTTGTACATTTACTCGATTGTATTAACAACGAAGAACAATATTTGTACACGTTCACTGCCAACGCGGTCAATGTTGTGCGATGCTTATATGTATACGCTATCAAGCCAAGTAAAAATCCTAAATTTAATCATTTTTCACACGTACGTAAATAACGTATTTTTATTAACACACAATGATTTTGAGCCATTATTCGTTATTACGCATCGCACAACATTGACCCCCATAGCCTCAGCGGACGAAATATCGTAAATCCGTCACCCAACCAGCCCGCGAATTCGCCGCTCGTTGCCCTTGCAGTCGTGTTTCTGATTAAAATCATGGATCCTAAAGTCATATTTCGATTCAGGTATCAGTTTATGGGTAATTCAACTTGAAAGCTCATTTTTTTCTAAAAACAGCCCCCCTCTTAAAGCTAAACGGCTGGCTGAAAAAAATCTGAAAACAATCATGATAGTAGCCTATATATTTTACTTTCAAGGAAAACTATACCGGTTACGATAACTTTCATAATTTAGGAGTTATAGGTGTCTAACTTGTAAAATGCACTGAAAACTTCGTACAAAAATAAAGAAATTATAAGATATCATAACAATTGTCTATTGGACACGATTTAAAATCTACATACCATTATGGTTGACTACGAAACCATATTCTATGCGTTTCCTGACACGCACTTTTTGCCAATTTTTATTTTACTATCTTGATATACCTTATTAGTGATTTACATTTGTCAAGAGTGAAGCGTTTCTAAGTGTATTTTTTCCTAAGTTAAATCCCCAGTTGGCGCAACATAGAGTTTTGAGCTGTGAACAGGCCTGACGCGCGGTCAACATTATCTGACGCGGCTTGAATGGAAAGTTTCAGTGTCGCTCAACATTGTCCCCCACGGCTTCAATGGAAAATGTGCACTTTTTTAATGGCAGTTAACGTGTTAAATATACGTAGCATGTGTAACTGCATGCATAATTACGCAAAACTAAATCTTTTCTCGTCTACTTAGTTTTAAATTATTCCAAGAGTTAATGAGATTAACAGGAATTACACAGATAGTTTGATTGTGATAATTTGTGCAAGACGAACCAAGTAGACGAACCAAGTGGCATACAAATGAAGAGACCTATGTCCAACAGTGGGCTGCAATAGGCCGATGATGATGTTTTTTTTTTTCGGGTAGGTGCTAAAAAAGTGAACACATACATTAAAATATCTTTAAATAAAATTAATTAATTTAATAAGAAAAAAGTTACAATTTTGGCAAATAAAGTCTAAATAAAGTCTTACAGTTATACAGTGCTTTATTAGAATACTACAGTGTCTACATGATCTGAGACTTGTATCCTGACTGCCTGCCAGCACAATAATATACAATTTCACAAGGTATAATTTATTTATCTCTTTGAACACTTCATCCATCACCATGCCTCAGCTGTTTGATATACAGGAAGCGCAGACATATTTAGAGGACAGTTTTTCTAAGAGGATGGCTCAGATGGAGGCATAACCGCAATCTGGTGGCAACAGAAAGGAGACAGTTTCGCGGTTGGCTGGGGAATTTAAAACCTTTCGGGAGTTGGTGTTCTCTGTGTTAGGTCTTCTTCGGACGAAAATCTATGAATGCACTAAGATGGTGGATGCTTTAGAGACAAGTCATCGTTACAAATCACTCATCTTCTTGGAAGTGCCCGAGGCTGACAAAGAGACCTGTAGTGCAGCCCTGCTTGAGATTGTAAATGGAAGGATGGGACTGCATGATATATCCTCTCCCTTTAAGCAACTCACCACAACAATGAGCACCGGGATACTTTGCTTGACCTAATGCTCACCTCTGCTCCAAGCCTTATTTATTCCCATGGTCAACTTCCTGCTCCTGGTTTTTCTCACCATGACTTAATTTTCCTTACTAATATCCGAAAACCTCCCAAAACCTTGCATATTCGTAGTTTCAGACAAATGGATGTTGTAAAACTGTGTGCAGATGCTTCTGCTTTAGACTGGACTAACTTAGCAGCAGCTACAGACACGAATGTTAAGGTCAGTATTTTTAATGACACAGTTCTTAAACTATACGACATACACGCACCAATGAAGAGAATAAAATTGAAGCATCCCCCAGCACCATGGATGACCGAAGAAATAAAAATGGGCCATGAGATGCAGGAACCGTTCATACAATAGGTACAGGAAGAATCACTGTGAGGACTTGTGGAACCTTTTTAAGGCTGCTAGGATTCGGTGTAACCAGATGGTACGTAACGCCAAACGCCGCCATATAATTCAAAACTTAGAATCGTCTTCACCCTCCACTATGTGGAAGTTCCTTGGCACATTAGGCATTGGTAAGCAACAACGCTCCGAGGTTAAGATGACAATTGGTTTAGACGATATAAATCGTAACTTCTCAGTCACACCTCAGATGGATCGTCAAACCAAGAGTCAAACCTTGAGCTTTATAGCTGGCCTAAGCCATCCTGCCATAGAATCCTTTGATTTTTCTCCGGTATCTTCTGAGGAGATCAAAAAAATTATCCTATCCATCCGGTCCAACGCTGTGGGATGTGATGGCATCAGCCGTCACATGATTGTTACTATCCTGGATCACGTTCTACCAGCAATTTCCCATATTGTTAATTTTTCACTTGACTCTGGCACCTTCCCTTCCCTTTGGCGTAAGGCTTTCATCATCCCCTTGCCTAAAAATAACAACCCCTCACACCCTTTTCTTTCTAAAGTTCTTGAGGCCTGTGTTCATAAACAGCTCTCACAGTTTGTGTACAGTGTGAGCACAATCTTCTAAGTCCTTTTCAATCTGGGTTTCGACCCGGTCACAGCACAACCTCAGCTCTCCTCAAAGTGGCTAACGATATTAGGGAGGGTATGGAACGCACTAAAGTCACAGTGGTGGCTATGGTAGATTTCTCGAATGCCTTTAATACCGTTTGTCACGACGTTCTACTCCATCTTTTCCTATTTTATGATCTCCTCGGAAGCTTTGGAATGGTTTTCCTCATATTTTCAGGGACGTAAACAGTGTGTACATCTTGACGACTTGTCGTCCAATTGGTGTGACCTTGGAGATGACGACTGTGAGACGCTATAGTTTGAAGTCAGAAAATATATTTATGTTATTTTGAAACTACAATCAAAAGGCTAGTTAGTATGTAGCTAGTAAGAAAAAATATTATTGATTACTTAATAATCAGCAGAGATCGGAATTAGGTGTGTGAAAATACCTAAAGTTTGCATACTATGGAGACATAATATGGAGCTGTTACAACCACTTAAGTTAAACCGGGTTCGAATTTTACCGGTTTAGTTTTGTTTTTTTTTACATGTTCCTTACCTTTGAAACACCGAACTATAAACATTTACAAGCTGCTAATACAGTTCAAAATAAATTTTTGTTTTGTACTTTTCCGGTTAAAATTCGATCTTTTAGTCCCAATTGTTCTTTGTCAGTCAAACACAGAATTTTATATATCTGCAAAATGCTAATGCGGTTTTAATTTCTTTTTGATCTGTATCTTAAGTTAAAAAGTTTTGCTACAGGTTGATGCAAGGAAAACGAACATTTTCGCGTCTTTACATAGTTTTGAAGTCGGCTTTTTTTTTAATTATTAAACCTGCACTGCATAAAAAAATTAATTAAAAACATTTATTTCAATTGCAAGAAAGTTGTGCGTAAACTATTTTCGACATTCAGAGTTCGGAACATGCAATAATATTAGTTTTTTTCCTAGAAATGATAAATATTGGTTTAACTTAATGGTTTAACTTAAGTGGTTTTAACAGCTCCATATTATTATTGCAAACTTCTGCAAACTTTAGGTATTTTCACACACCCAATTCCGATCTCTGATAATCAGATACCTTAATGTTCAAATCTCTAGATTAAAAATGTAATGAACTATCTAATAACAAAAAAAAACTTTTTCTTAATTCAAAACTCTAAAACCTATCCCTAAAGAGTCAGTTCAGACTAGGATTTTTGTTTATTTAAAATAAAAGTGTTTTATTATAATACATTTATTGAAAAATTATTAGATATAATTGATATGCTAATAATGATGATACAGAGAAGTACAAAGTGCACAAAAACAAGATAGCTACTTACAAGGTACACCATCGCATAAAACTTGTAACTGCCTTTGATACTGCTCATCAGCATACTTGCCGTAGCATCTGAGCATTTGTAGGTCCAAGGGTGGATGAGCTCGTCGCAGCTACAGCTACTGCAGGCTTTTTCAAACCACAGCTTACTTGCTTCAACCATTTTTGAATTTTAGCGTTACTTCACTTTCAATTAATTAACAATATTTTGAAGACATGAACAAGTTCAATGCCCACTACCTAACTTGTTATCACTTGGAATAATGTAATGAAGTACAAAAGTAATTTGGTATTTTTTATATATCACTTATCATTTTAACCTGGCCGTAGTACGAGTTTATTGTTCGTAAGTGTACTATTAACACTGAACGTACAAAGAAATGTAAGTAATAAAATTCAAATATCGGAATTTCAAGCATACGAATTACGATTGACAGCATTAGTGACTATTGCTGATCTACTTTCGCGTACAAACAATGTTTTTATTCTCTTTACATATTTCTTATTAAAATGTAGCTTTTTACATATTAAAATGTAGAAGTGAAACGCGTTGGTCAAAGACTGCCATGAAACTGAACACATATAAAATGTAGGTACATGAGTCTAGACGATTTTTTGAAATACATAAATAGTAATGAATATTTATTTATTGTAATTTCAAATAGTATTAGGTATGTTTAATTTAAAAGTTACACTTCCTCCATTTGTTTACTGGCCCTGTGGCATGCTTAAACAGAAATCTCCCGTACCCCGCATGCGGGCTCTAACGACCAATGAAAATGCGCCTTAACAGACGTAACTAAATCCAATAGGCCGGTGACGGGCAGTGGCGTCATCGGTACAACAAGCTGCGACCCTGCGATCACCAACCCGCCTGCCCAGCGTGGTGATTAAGGTCATTAACCTCAATGCGCAAGCACCAAAAGCCACGGCCTCCAGTTCCCGGTAGTCCCGCTATTCCTGGTCGTGGTTGCAACCACGGTTACTGCGGGACAGGGGGTGCTAATAATCTCCGGGTTACGGGAGGCCACTACGAAAGAATGACCCTGGCAACGTTTAATGGCCGCACATTACGGCTAGACTCGCATCTGGCACAACTCGAGGTGGAACTTGGGAAGATTAGATGGCATATCTTGGGGTTACGCAAAGTCCAAAGAGAGGGGGAGGGCATCATAACCCTCGCCTCAGGCCATCATAATTATGTACTTCCGTGACAGAAACCAACAAACGCAAGGTGCGTTGGGTTTCTACAACGTTGTCAGAAAGGGACTTGTCATTTGACAGTCATCGCAGAGGATCTCTCTCTACCGGCCGTCATTCTTTCCATGGCCGGCAGCGACAGCTGTTTTACCGCCGTCGCAACCTTCTGCGAGGACGTAATCACGCAGAAGGAGGCGGCGGAGAAGGCCCGGGACGACGACCTCCACTCGGACCTGATTGACGGACGGGCGAACCGGGCGGTTGAGGCGCGAGCATCTGCGCTTCATGCCGCCTTGAGTGTGGCCGCGGGTGGACGGGACGGGTTTTCCCTCCACCCGCATTATGTGGCCAGCCGCGAGGGAGCGGCGTCGGTGTGTGCCGGACGCCGCCTAAGAGAGAGTCGTCGAGCAGAGACGGTGCCCGCATCCGAAGCGGGCAGGCGCTGGGAGAAGTCCGGAAGGAGATCTGACCCTAGACTTCTCCTCCTCCTAAACAGAGAAGCACGGAGAGGGCACACTGTGAGGTTTTTAGTCGGTTCAAGTCCGACACACCACCCCGCCGTAACCCCCGGTGGGGTGACGGTCCATGATGATTTTCCACACATAAAAAAAAGTGCAACTGTATGCACTAACCTCTCGGACGATGATGTAAAGGATATGTTCGATGACATATCGAGGGCCTTTCACTTCACGACAAAAACCCACTACAGAGTTGTTATGGGTGACTTTACTGCCAAAGTAGAAGTACAAAATAGCAGCGAATCGGTAATTGGATCCCATGAAACTAGACAGGACAACACCACTGCAAAGTGAAGAAAAACTTGACATCAGTTTTATATTAACCAATGTGGCCAGCGTGTCATATAAGGCCAAAACCTCTTCTCTACGGAGATGCCTACCTCTAGTCATACTTGTCGATAACTGCACGGTTGGCCTAGTGGCTTAAGTGGTCGCCACGCCGCTTCCTACTACGCCAAGTGTCGTGGGTTCAAATCCCACGTAGGACAACACCTTGTGTGATTCACAATTTGTTGTTCTAAGTCTGGGTGTTCTTTGTGTCCGTTTCATGTATGTTTGTAAAGTCTCCCGCGACACAGGAATTTATATTCCTAATGCGGGAGTTGTCTTTTTTTAAAAATAAAAAAAAAGTCATGGACTATTTAGGCCGTTGAATGTTGTGATAGCATAAAGAATTTAACGTTTCAGGTCACATTTGACATTGAGACCAATGGTATCTTAAATATTAGTGTTCGTGACAACAGCACTGGAAAATCTGAAGGTACAATTTCTAACGATATGGGACGCCTGAAAAAAAGAGATATTGAGAAGATGTTATATGATGCTGAGAAGTACAAAGCGGAAGATGACGCTCTGAAGAAAAAGGTCGAGACAAGAAACCAATTGGAAGGTTACTTAATTGAATGTAAAACGGTTAGTACTGACATTTGTCTAAGTGGGAAATTATAACTAAAAGTATTTTAATTGGAAACCACCAAGAGTATGGTGAAAAAATGTGCCACAAAACAGTAAAAACCTCTTTTATAAGTACATAACTAGCGATTCTTCCGAAATGAACCTATCTAATTATCTACCTTTGAAACTACTGTGGAAGCACGGGTCGGAATACCACGGTACAATCTGTTACATATTTCAACTGTTTGTTTATTTACAGGCAGCAGAACACGCAGGTAACCACTTAACCGCCACTGAAAAGAAACAAGTTATCGACGAGTGTACCAAGCATCTAAGATATTTAGAAGCCAACCCTGAGGTATCAAAAAGCGATTTAGAAAAACGTCTGCAGGACGCTCAGAATAGATATAGGAAATAGATTAAAATATTTTCAATTAACAAGTTGGCGACCTTTTGGTTGTGTAGATATTTAGTAATATGACATTTACCATAATCAATCATGAGCAAACCAAACTACACTCCTCATCCTTCGGCCCGTTCTGATAAGAAAATGCGTATTCTTGTTGATACGAATTCACGAAATGACTATGCCCATCTATTGAACATGGCCTAAATTTAGATATATATGGCCGTCTTATATTTGTATAGCCACTTCATATCTGCATGGCCCTACTTTATTATTTTGTAGTAATAGTAATATTTCTAACATTAGATAATTCCATTTAAATCCCAAACTAAACCCGACCCGACAGTCGAACCATAGACTGAGGGAGGTACAGGTCCTCGTTTAATGTAATGTAAATGAAAGTGTAAAAAACAACAAAATTGATTTAAATAAATGTTTTATTATAAAAATATAACAATATTATCTATCATTATAATATGAATTTGGTGAATATGTGCTGCATATAATCTAAAATGTAACAATTCCATAATGCGCCTAACATTGTACTATTTTGTCACTTGTGTCATAATTTTCAGCTACCTATAAATAGGTGCTATACAAACGTTATAATTTAAAACTGTTGGTGAAGAAGTAACTATATTTTGTTCAATACAAGTATAAACAAGTAATTATGTAAATAATACATATTTAATTTACATACTTTAGTTCAATACATACAGAGCTCAAGTGTCATGGTAACATAAAGGTCCAAGTCCATTCAACCTTACTTCGTAAAATTAAAATGTGAATGATTTAATTATAATTAAATGAAAGTGGTTTGTCCCCCTAGTCCTAGGGCATTTTCATGACGGGACAAATGACACTTTTTCGTCCAAGTAGTCCCATAAAAAAGTGACACCAGTACTTTAGTCCTAAGAAGTCCCATTAAGGTCAACACCACGGTAATATTGGGCATAGGCAGACAACATGATCTTAAAAAGGTATGTAAGCTTTTGGAGCGGCATGCCTCTTTAGTAGTAAAAGATAATTATCACATATTGATTTAATTATACGTCAGTACATAACCTATTAAAAATACACAAAATAATTATTTCAGTAACATAATCAAGAAATTATAATACAAAAGAGGCACATGTGCAACTAATATTCTTACACTAAATGGTAGCTATGCTGTGGTAGGCTTAGTTGTGACGATGATGGAACTTCTGGGACTTAAATACTGGTGTACCTTGTCTCATGAGACTACTGGGTCGAAAAAGTCTCAATTGTCTCATCATGGGACAACGCCATGGGACCAATGGGACAGACCCAACGAAATTGAGTAGCCCAAGGACGCCTTCGTAAGTTTTTATACTCAGTCATACATACCAAACTTAATGTATACAAATGAACAGTTTATATGAGGGTAAAAACTACATCTTAGTAAGATAATAAGGGGTCATTCCATGCGAAATCAAAAAATAATTTTGAAAGTTGATGTTTCTAATTTAGTTCATTTTTGGAATATGTGTCGTACTATTTAAAAGGGTGAAAAATCCAAAATTTTGAATTTTTTTAAACAAGCGATTTGTGAGATATTGATTTTATTATATTTTTTAATGACATAATTTTTGCATTGTTTTGCAACATTTAAATGGCTCTATCTTGAAAACTATTCAACATAGACAGTTGAAATCAGTGTCGTTCTATTGAGATTTATATAAGCTTTAACATGATATACAACTTGACTATATTATAGAACATAAAAAAATTCAAAATTTCTTTTTTTCTTTTAATTCAAAATCTCAAAAACGAAATTTTTGATTTTAAAAAAAAAAAAAATATTGTACTTATACACCTCTTGAGAACATATGTACCAAGTTTGAAGATGGGATGACAATGGTTTCATATTGAAATAAATATTTCTTTATAGCATTGTATCATAAATTCACTGATAATGTGATATATCTTGCCATATTTGAATTTTAATAAAAGTACTATATATCTAAAAATATTACCATAAACATGAAGTTATCAAAATGAATTTACAGTTATTAAGATTAAACTGAAGTTAATTTTGTTCAAAAGATTTTTTTATGAAATGAAAAATATATTTACCAACTATTTATAAAGTTTTTTTAACAAAATCAGAGACGTACCTGTCATTTCTTTAGCTATAAGTTTGTAAGTTCTCCCAGTGGCTGTTGATGGGTTGACCTTGCAAATTATTAAGTTCTTTAGTACAGTCAAAATATCTGCTCTTCTCGGATAAGTAAAGGAAGGGCATGGTCCACAAGGATGGCAAAATGATACATTTACTTCTTGTTTATTATCATGTATTGAAAGTACACATGCCAACCACTAATTGTTGTCATAAGCACATGTTACAAAGCCTGAAATTGGATGAAATGGCACATCTTCATCAAATTTCAGGCAATTGATATATGATTGAGTAATAACCAATCAGAATCACTGGCATTCCCTTTTTATTTAATCTTATGTGTTGTTACAATATTTAAAAAAAAGACATTTTGAGATTTAATCAACTGAAATTTAAAATAAACTACATAGTTTGATAACTTCAAGCTACTCTGAAAAAAATAGCCTAAGTTACCCCTTAGGTCATTAGGTTTCTGCCAGTGAAAGTGCTGTCAAAATCGGTCCAGCGTTCCATAGAATACCCGAAAAAACAGATAAAAATTTAAAATTTGGTTTTATGATCTCAGTAACGTATATACTTTCGTATGTATTTAATTAAAAAAAACTGTTAACTTGATATTACTTAGAGACACTTCAAATTTATTTATTCATATAAATGGAATACTAGGTATATATTACAAGTGTGGCTATAATGCAATAAATATTAAGGAATTAATAACTTACATTGTAATGATATAATTGGAAAGACTAATATCATTTCTTATAACCACAAAAAACTTTATGAAATGCCGTCACCAACTGAATAAATTATTCTTAAATTAATGTCAAGTTGGGTAACTTTGAATTTCCGTGTAACTTTGAATAAAACCTGTTCGAAGATTTATATTTTTTTTTAAACACTTTTTCGTATAATTACTTAAATAATTCTATGAAACGGACCGTTGAGATGTTCAAATTATCAAATGTGTCTTAAAATTCACAGTTGTCAATAAGTTTTCAAAACTTTAGCGCCTTTTCTGCTCGAGGTGATCAACAAGAAAAAGTGTGTGTGGTAGAAATCTGAATTAAATATAGAAAAGGTATGTAAAACACTGTGTATTTTGTTTCTAAAGGTGATACATTTATTCAACTTGCCTTTTTTCTAATAATTTCGTGATTTTACAATGTCTATTTGCCCAAAATTGATTGTCTATCAGATCATTGTAAATTTATTTGAAATTGGTGTAACTTTGAACGATTCAATGTTACCCAATTGTAAGTTTTATTCTTATGGGTAACTCTAGTCTTGAGGGGAAAAAATGCTTATATGTGACAACCTCAGTGCGCATATTTAACCTAAAGCGTTACGCCTTTGTGAAGAACACAATATTGTGTTCGTATGTTTGATCCCAAATTCTACACACTTAATGCAGCCACTAGATGTAGGGTATTTTTCTTCTGTCAAAAGCAATTGGAGGAAAGTACTAGACAACTACCGTCAAACAAGTAGAGGCAAGCAAACAGCAGGTCATGGCACTACCTAAATCTTTGTTTGCCCAGCTTTTGCGAAAGGCACTAGAAATGGGAGAGCTCACTCGTGTGGAGAACATAAAACATTAAGGCAGGATTTCGAAGCTGTGGCTTGTTCCCATTTTATCAAAGGAAACCGTACTAAATGAATTGCTTAAAAACACTTCGGAAGTTGAAGTACGAGAATCTACGGTGCATTGTAAAGAAGCAGAACATATTATCTCTACTAAAAGAACATCAATTATCAAGAAGGGATGGAAAGCTTTTCATAGATGATGATATTTTGTTCATGGAATGGGGTGAATGACCTTTGCTCTCATCGGTTTTTATTGATCTCATTGGATAGATAAATAAGTGAATAATTTTATGTATCTCTTTGATTCTTAATAAATATATCATATATTATTTAAAAAAACATGTGTTTCTGTTAAACTGTTTCCACCTATTCAGAGTAAATATTTGGAGAATGGCATCCCCGGTGAAGGGTTATTCGATGTCATTGACACTCACTTTATTTCGACACATCTACATAACTTTTATTCTAAATAAAAGTAAATAATGTTACCCAAATCAAACAATTAGTGAATTATGGAGGATTTTCATTGTCCCAGATAACTCAATTCAAAGTTACCCGAAAGTCGTTGTAACTTTGAATGGCCACTTAAACATCAATTTCTAAACGTTTTCTGTATTAATACATCATATTGGATGGATAATTCAAAATATGTTTATGAAAGAACACTCACCATACTGAATAAAATAGTACAACCAATACATATTTTTTTCAGTGCACTTAAAAATCTGCGAAAAGCGTTCAAAGTTACCCAACTTGACTGTACTATTTCGATATTCATAACCATTTAATTTATATATTTTACTAGTTTTCACGCCTCCGCCTGCGCCTATATCGGTTATCGCGGTAAAAAGTAGCCCATGTCATGCTTTAGATTATCTGCATACAAGATTTCATTTGAATCGATGCAGTGGTATTTGAGTTTATCGCGAACAGACAGGTGCAAATCAAATCAAATCAAAGCATTTATTTCAAGTAGGCCAGTTACAGGCACTTTTGAATTGTCGAAACAAAAATGTAGCTACAGTCCCAGTCACAAGACATAAAAACTGTGAAAGTACTGTAGTTGCCCATTCCCTAGCGTAGATCTCTATGGAGAAGAACGGGCAAGAAACTCCATGGACACTCTTTTAAATGAAAATGTTTTTTACAAAATCTTGGTTACATCATTAATGTTGAGATGGTACATTATGTGAGAACGATGTAGCAAGACGTGCACGTTATAAGTGTCCATAGTACAACAAAAATCAATTCAAAAATAAAATAATTAATTCAAATAAGCCGTGGCAACTAAGAGATGACCAGTCACAACTGACAGCGCCCGTTCACGAACATGACGCATGGATCAGCACCATTCAACTCAACCATTTTGAAGGGAATTAAATGATCCGACACACGCGCCACCATCGGCGTGACATTTGAGTGAGCATGACATACTCTCAACAGCCAGGGCAGATTCAAGTCAAGAAAAGACGTAGGTTTTCAGTGAATGATAGCTTGAAATAGCTTCCTAGTACATAGTACTCACACAATATGGCGGCGCTGACAGACCCTCTACATTCAATGAATACCAACCTACCAACATTACACTATTTTAAATATAAAATCTAATTAAAAATTGACTATAGCATTCATTTTTAAATGAAAACAAAACTATAGAAATAAACTAGTGCATTTGATAAAAGTATCTATATATAAAGTAACTACCATATTTCGTGCAGAATGCACTGAAGCAGTTACACTTTATCACCACTGTTGTGGTAACGCACCCTTATACTAGGGAATAATTTAAAAGTTTATAAAACTCTGTAGTTCACACTACAGCTAATGTGCAGTGCAGATAATATTAACCCCGCTTTACGCGACCCCGTTATATTATATTTATTAGAACGCGAATTTCAAATTTCGCGTTCAAATGCCTCGCATTACGTGAAATAATGTGTATAAGCATATTGTAGTCAATAATTTCTCTTTGGTCACTAAAATTCTCGCTTGCTCTGTACATTCTGATTGAAGAATTGGGTATTCAACGACTTTCTTCTATTCCCTCGTTCGTTTTATTGTTGGAGATACATAAATAATATAACGCTACGTCAAAAATGCTGCCTATAATGAAAAAAGAGAGTAAAAGAGTACCTTTGGAATTGAAGATGAAAGTGTTAAGAAGAATGAAAAATGGAGGCAAAGCAACAATTTTTAGGAATCTCAGAATCGACTGTGAGAACGATTTTTTATAATTGAGAAAAAATTAAAGTCTCCAACGAAAGTTCAATACCTATACAACAACAAAACTTTCTCATCTTCAATATCGATGAGACCGGACCGCGTTTTTTCCCGGAACCTATCCCTCGCGGGGTAAAGCGGGGTATTACTGTACTATATTATGTCATTGTCTACTAAAGAGAATACTTTTGTAGTGTAACCAATTGTACACCTAAAACTATACTCTGTCCATTCCTTTATTATCTTTTTGACAGATCAACAAATTTCAAAATTAGTGACGCCCTCACACGTCACCGTTTCGAGTTGAAATCAAAATCAATCGATACAATATTCTTTAAGTCAGTATTGTAAATAAATAAAATATGCACTATTATGTATTGTATTATGTTATATAATTGGCCCAGACCAAAGAAAACTTCCTAACACAGTCACTTGAACATATATATTTTGTACATTGCTTTTTGTTTTTTATTGTCATGTTGATTATAGGGAGCTACATCTGCAAACAAACTGAGATAACAATTTGGCAGAACTATTGTACGTAAGTAGAAGCAGTACTATTATTTGAATATTTTTTATTAAAAGGTCGGTGTAGTAATTATTATGTGATTTTTCAAATGTATTTTCTCATAACTCTGGATTTAAACTTTATTAACCACACGTTTCAATGTTAAATTTTACTAACGCGTGCATAGTTACATTTTACTAACCCGTCCATAGTTACATTTTAAGTCAGTGGTCCAAAAATAAATAAATTAATGCACAGAGATATGTAATGTACTTTATTCTAAGTTTGAACTTAAATTCCAAAATTTCGACTTAATTCCTTACAAATAATCAATCTTGAAGTTATACTATTTTAATTACCTATTTATTTTATTAAATTTACAGAAACAATACTAACATGAAGTCAAATTATTTTAATCATAATAATATGATAGATTATTTTAATCGTTGAATCGATTATCGTATTTCAAGAACTGTTTTATAGTTTGTTGTTTTTAGCTATGCACAAGCCACTTCCCTATCCGTCTATAAAGTACGACATTACTGTAGCACATTATTACAAAAAAAATACCGGTAATTTATAGGCGTGACCTGTCAAAAAGACAATAAACGAATGGACAAAGTATAATGTTTTTAGGGTTCCGTAGCCAAATGGCAAAAAACGGAACCCTTATAGATTCGTCAAGTCTGTCTGTCTGTCTGTCTGTCTGTCCGTCCGTATGTCACAGCCAATTATTTCCGAAACTATAAGAGCTATACTGTTGAAATTTGGTCAGTCGATGTATTCTGTGAACCGCATTAAGATTTTTATATAAAAATAGAAAAAAAAACAATACATTTTGGGGGTCCCCATACTTGGAACTGAATCTCGAAAATTTTTTTTTCATCAAACCTATACGTGTGGGGTATCTATGGACAGGTGTTCAAAAATGATATTGAGGTTTCTAACATCATTTTTTTCTAAACTGAATAGTTTGCGCGAGAGACACTTCCAAAGTGGAAAAATGTGTGTCCCCCCCCCTCTAACTTCTAAAATAAGAAAGTAATAAAACTAAAAAAAATATATGTTGTACATTACCATGTAAACTACCAACGAAAATTGGTTTGAACGAGATCTAGTGAGTAGTTTTTTTTTTAATACGTCATAAATCGTAACACGCAATTTACCTTTTATCCAATCAATACACTAGTATAAAAACATCTATGAAAGTTACAACGAACTACAAGAACTTTTATATGATGTTACTTGCTGATACGGAACCCTTCATGGGCGAGTCCGACTCGCACTTGGCCGCTTTTTTTTCGCGTAAATCACTTTTCAACCTGCATTTATTTTTCAAATTAATATCTTTATTTTAAAAAAGGTTTAATGCCGTCATATTCCTTCGAATTTAGATTTAGGAAAAACTTTGTTCAAAATGGTTTGGTCATTTAAAATTGTCAGTATTTATTTGATCGAGTTCCTTCACCAAATACTTAAACATTTGTATTGTTACTTATACCTATGTACAACCCGGTCACATTATCTCGAGACCTCGCTGGAATACGAACCTTCCGCCCCGTTCTCCTTTCACCTCCCCGCGCTCGCCCCAGCGCATCAGTACGGTTAGCACTTTCGTTGCCGATACGCGTCGACTTGTTTTCGTGGTATATTTTTAAACATTTCATTGTTACGTTTGGACTTTTATTGTTATTTTGTTATTGCTGTTACGTTAAAATATTGTTTTTGTTGCAACGTTGGACATTTTTGTTAAGTTTAATCTTTGTTTTGTTGGAAATCTTATTGTTTATAATAATATCATACTAGAGGATACTTGTTTTGCGCACCATATCAGAGCGCCGACGCGACGTGACGTCTCGAGATAATGTGACCGGGTTATAATAATTTCATATTTTATAATATATTAACTTAGTATGCGATTTTTATAAGTATCATTAGTACTGGATTTACAAAGACACCAAACCATATAATAATTGATATAACCATTAAATTAACCCTGTACCCCAAAACAAACTAAAAAAATAAATCACAGACTTTACCTAAATTATTAAAATATGAATGGAGTATAGAAACATTTTTTAAATCTTATTGGTGCTAATTCCGTTGTATCTCTAAACATATCGGTAAACTAAAAAACTAATACGTGTGTCTCCGACCACTTTTTGTTTGGTACTGAACTAAAAAATAAAGCTAAGATTAGAGAAATCAAAAACTGAACTGTAATAAAAAAACATTTGAAATTAAAGTACATATGATCCAACAATAAATAAATGAATTCATTTAGTGATGTCAACTACAGAATTAGCACCATTGAATCTACTAGACCTGCCTATTTCTCGCTAGTTTAAGGGATTATACCACTGAATGCATAATAAATTAGACACTACCATACAAAATAGTTCACTATTCAAACATATATGTAGATTAGTCACTGCAGAGGCGGTCATACATCATGAAAACGAGATAGCGATATAGTACTCTCTTTTAGCAGAATAATTCTACTTTTTGCCGAAATCAAAACGTGTCGTGAGTTTAAAATAAATACAGTTAAAATTTATTTTATGAAAATTTACGATTTAATTATTAAAGATTTGCTACAGTAATGAAAAAAAAAACTACGATTTTGTACGCCAAACTGGCTTCGGCACACAGAAAAAAAAAATGTCTGAAGTATGAACAAAACTAGTGTACTATTAATCGGTCTTTTTGTGATGTCTTTGTATTGCGATCCTTCAAAAATATTTGTTGAGGTATCTGCCAATGTCTTTTTCTAATACAATGTTGGGATTAAGGGTATAAATTTTGAATTATGACCGTTTCATTAATTATGACCAGCATGTCAGGAGATTGGGAATTTGCCTCAGTACTGCACAGTGGTTATGGAAGACTTTTTGGTTCATTAATATGTTAAACAAAATACAATCCCATACCTTAATAGTAATTTTACAATTAAAGATATTAAATCTCTTGAAATTTTAAAATATCGAACGAAGCTTATTACAAGGCAATATTGACCTTTAATTAATCTCTATCACATCTTTTAATTAAAGCTTGTCAATATTTCGAAAAATCTCTTTGCCAATTTTGAAAATACGAAGATTTTTATCTTAAAACGTATGTTCTTTGAAATGTAAAATCAAGACTTTACTACCCACAATTTGTAGCAACGTACATAAGAAGGCGGTGAATTTTACCTAAAACTTAAATATAATGTTGAATAGCCGAGCTGTGATATTGGTAAATAAATAAACCTAAAACCGCACTGCAATCGTACCGTAATCGCACTGCAATCGCACTTTAAAACAGTCGATTTTCCAGACCATTCATTTTACCTTAACTAAGCCATTATCACCCTTATCCAAAGGACTTAAGGTTTTATCTACAAGATTTGTTTCTATAACATTAAACCAACAAAAATAAATAAATTCACCAGTAACTTATACCGAACAATTACAGCTAACAATATATAATTAAATTATACTACGAGTAATTCAAACCAATTTCAAAATTCTCTGTATGAATCCTGCTTGGATTTCGTCGGCCCTGAAAATATAGATAAAATTTATATTACCATACCAGTACCATACCATAACCATAACAGAACACTTTTAGACATAGACTCACTTATTAGAAAAAAAGTATACGTCAAAGGTCGTTAATCTTGACTAATACCAGTTAGGTAATAGCTGAGGCTCGTATGCCGGCTGTAAGGATAGGCTGACTCACAACTGTGGTCCTTTCTCCAAAAGGCCAACCCGGACCCTACACTGTATTCGCATAGTTTAAAAGTAGCCTGTTTCCTTCCTCACATTGCTGTTGTTTCATGTAGGGCTCGAACCCACAGCACTATACACAATACCATCGCCCTAACTCCTACACCATAAATGCAATCAGTTCATCTGTATATCTATATACTTAGGACTTACATACAATAATAAAAAAAAACTTACTTGTTACTCGTAACGGTGTGCATCAAGTTTATAATGTACCTCGGACACACATCTTCATGCATGACCCGAGCGTGAAACAGAAGGCCTTGACAGAGACAGTACAAGATTTCTATCAATGGTAAGTTGGCGGGAATCATGCCTTTTTGGTAGCCCCATGAGCCTAGAATCTGTGGATAATGATATTATATGAAAGTCGAGGGGTAAGTGGTGTAGCACAACACTGACATTGTTAACATTTAGTACAAAATTTTAGAACATAAAATTTGAGACACATTTGATTCCAAATGTATTATACACCTAACCGTTTTTGAGATTGAGGATGCGGAGTCCACAACGCTCAACAATACTTAATGCACGGAGAATCTTGAATCTCAGTTTAAAATTTTCATATTGATAAAAAATTATTAACAACAAATAATTTGTATTATATATCAGTAATCACGAGTACAATAAATATAATACTATTTTGCTTAACACCGTCTAGTCTACTGTTTTTTGCATGCAAAATGTTTTCAAATATTTAAGAATCAAGTTACCTGTAAAGTTGAAGTAAGTGGAGCTAAAGCGATGGGAGTGGAAGGCGCAGCCCTGAATGCGAGGCCGGAGAGGAAGCCCGCTGGTAACGCATACAACGCGCTGTCGCGACCATGTGCTCGACATAGTAAGCACACTATTAACTGAAACATTACGCAAGTTGATTGCTTTATTACTATGTAAAGAACGATGGATATAAAACACTCAATACGTTGCATTGCCTACTTTCCGAAAAGTCACTAAACTAAACTTAAAAATTTTGTGCTACAAAAGACATTCTGAAAAATAACATACATCACACTAACAATTGAGATCATATCTAAATAGATACATACAAGAATAACAATTTAGCATTGAAATATTTTACTAAATTTCTTATTTTAAGTACGGTTAACTTGAATTTTAGATACATTTTAGTTTAGTGACGCAACAACAGAATTAGCACACATTTGTGTGTAAGTTTCAATGTCATAAGGGAATGCAAATCTCCTTGAGGTTTTCTTCAGTTATTGTTTGTCTCCCCCTCCTCTGGGCCCTGAAGCAGGGAGAGGGGGAGCCTATACCAATGTATATTCATGGTTTTGCACCAGTTTTATCACAAATTAGGTGCAAAGGTCTGTGTGTTACGCTTGCCCGGATATATCACCGATTTTAATGACTCTTGGCATGAAGATGCTTTGATTCTTGAGGAAAGACATAGCTTATTCTTTGCCGCCATAACTGAACATACACGCGAGCAGAGCCGAGGACAACGCCTAAAATTTACCTCGCAAATTCTAAAATGACACTAGTAACTGTTGTCGCAGACTAACCTATATTTTAAGGATTATAGCAAGAACATAAGTACATTAATGACAGAGAATTCTTCGGTAAAACTTACCCTATATATACCGATATAGCCACCGAAAAACATTCCCAATTTCAAATGGGAGAATCTTAATGACTTCAACGCTTTGGTGGGCGTTAATATCTTGGGGAGTATTGCTCTCAGCATTGTCATCGCACAGCCAACACCAAACAGTTGTGCTGTACCCTGAAATAGTAATAACACAATATATGGGTTTTTCAAGAAGAACTTTGTTTTTCAATTGGGGCAACACCATCAGCATGACAGTTTTGACATTTAGTTTTTTGACGTATTCGTATTAGATGATTTGGCCATTGTTACAATCAATGCATTCAATTTTGCTCGAAATAATTTCATTTTTTTTTTCTTAATTTCCATTAGTCACGAAATTCAGCGTTTAAATGGCCAGACAGATCGTTTGGTTTAACACAACTGGATTATATTTTGGGGGGCTATGTTAAGGACAGAGTCTATACGGAGTTAATCGAATCAATTTCAGCCTTAAAACTCAAAACCCGTGATGTGAATAACGAAATAGACCCGCCATTTTGCCAAAAAGAGATTAAACACTTTGATGAAAGAATCGACATCTGTCAGCGTGCTCGTGGAGGACATTTGTCAGAAATAATTTTTCATTCATACGAGTAATTGCCAAACTCTTCTCTTCGTTATACAATAAAAATTAAAATCATCTTCATCTAAATTCTTTGTTTTATTTTGTTTTAGAAAACAAAGTTATTGTTGAAAAACCAATTATTAGAAGAACACCATTTCAACACTGTTATTTTTAATAAATCTAATTTGTTTGCTTAAAGTATTTATTGTTAAAGACAACTCCTGCATTAGGAATATACGTCCTGTATCACGAAGGACTTTAGGAAAAGAACACCCAGACTCAGAACAACAATTCACGAATCACACAAAGTGTTGTCCGTTGTCTTAAACCACTAGGTCAATCGTGCAATCATTAAATTTTTAATCGCACACACCTCATAATAACAAACCCGAAATAAACTCGGGTCTGCGCAGTTAGTCTTTTGCTCCATTCTCTCCTATCACTCGGTTGTTTATTGCTCACTCATTTTCTAACAATGTCCTCTTCTACATAGATCATCCATCTTTTCTATGGTTATCTTCTCCTCTTATATCCGTCAATTTTTACACCGCAATTTTAGGTCACATAACTTTTCTATGCAATGATTCTCGTATTTGTTCTAATGTTGTGAAATTTTTATATTAATAAATAAGTATAACAGCGGTCGCCAAGTGGTTCAAATTCGACCATAATTAATTTGAATTTTAAGTGGCAACATTATTAAGGTTCTATTGTTTTTTTTTTTTGCATAATTTAAAAAAAAAACTGCACTCCTCTACATAAACTAAAAAATTCCTACTCCTCGTTCGCGTAATTTTCGTACAAAGAGGTACATAGTTTTAATATACGTATTAATATATAGATTACCCACCTTTAAAACATAATTTATACACGGTCCACTGTGTGGACATGCAGCACTTCTGCCTTCAATGCCTTTAACCGGCGCTCCTACTTCTTTAGACACTCGAGGTGGGGTAAAAAACCTAAAAAAAATATTAAAATATAAATCAAAAAAAAAATAAACAAATTTATTTCGAGACTGCCTTTCTGCCGACAAACTGTTATACAGTTTGACAGACTTTATAATTGTAAAACATGTTTTGAGTGTCAATTATATAAATTAAAATGAAAAAAATTAAAAACAGTGCAAACACCTTAACAAATATTTATTTATTTATATTAATAAACATAAGAGCATTGCTCCTAAGTTAACATTGAGGAGCTTCTACACTGTATTATGTACATTATATCGTGGGAAATCATTTGCAATCAATTTAAACAATCAACACAATACTATCATGAATGAATAGCGTAACGGTGATAAAAATTAACATACTTATTTAACGATAATTAATTAAACTTTTGACCTACAAATTATTAAGTTAATTACCTAATTGGTGCTTCATGTCTATAAAATAGAATTCTATTTATAGTAGACTTCAATAAAAGTGTTTGATAGATCAAACACTTTTATTGAAGTTTGGTTAATTACAAGTCCGTTATATTAACCTGCCATTTCGGTAATTTGCTATTTTGAAAAGATGGCATTTCGGTAACTTGCCACTTGAGAAGTTGGCATTTCCGAGAAGCTGGTGTTTCGGGAAGATAGCATTTCGAGAAGTTGGGATAATACCGTTTCATCGAAAGGAAACGATATTTAGTACCTTATCGGTCGGTAGTATCTGTTACTCGACCATAGTTTCAAGTCAATTATTTTATAATAGAGTTCGAAATGTGTACTGTAATGAGAACTTTTAAATGAAACAAATAATTTAGCAAACTCTAGCTTAAGGTAATGCATATTATTAAACAGTTAGCACTTATTATCAAAATACAGGAATATTTTAAAGATTTTGGTTAAAATGAATTAGCACCTAATGTATACATACCAGAACAAAGGCGTTCGTTTCTTGTTTTCTCTATCTAATCGTAGGAAATAGAAGAAGATTGCGCTACCTAGCATGAATATCATAGTCTCCTTGCCGGGAGATCGTCGGAGCCATCCTTTCATTTCTAACGTCCGTACCCAATACTCAAACACCTGTAAAAAATATTAAGTAATGTTAAAGATATAATTATTATAAACTTATCAACTGTGGGTTTAATTTTGGAAGTAGATTTTGAAACAGCCACGTCAATTTAACTATGAAGATTCATATTAAATTGACGTGGCTGTGAATGGATATAAATTACATAATTTGGTACGTACGAGTGTGTTACCTGATTAAAAATTAAGAGTGACACCAAAGGACAACAGCACTGCAGAAAGAAAACTTGAAACAAAGTATTTTTATATATTAGGCCCTTACATATGAAATTATTGTTTGTCGTACTGATCACTTTGATCTGAAATATCTCCTGGTTGGTTGGTTAAGAACTCTAAATTCAAATGTATAAATTCATTTAGCTGGTACATTTGAGTTTTGAAACAGTCATTCATTTGTTTTTTTCATCATTATTTTTACGGTACGTTTTAGGTTTCAACGTTTTCGTTCTGGAAATTCCGACGTTCAGAATCAACCCCGTAAACGGCCGGGGACAGTGGAAAATGAATAATTAAAGGCTATTGTAGAAGCAGATCCATCACAAAGCACTTCAGAGATAGCTGCAGGTCTCGGGGTAAGTGATAAAACTGTACTAATCGACTTGGAACAAATCGGGAAAGTAAAAAAACTTGAACGATGGGTACCTCATGAATTGAGTGATTCGAACTTGCAATCACGCGTCGACTGCTGTGTTACTTTGCTCAACCGACACAATAATGAAGGGATTTTAAATCGAATCATTACTTGTAATGAAAAGTGGACACTGTACGATAATCGGAAGCGCTCGTCACAATGACTGAACCCTGGACTAGCTCCGGTGTCGTTCACTACAGCTTTCTAAAATCTGGCCAAACGATTACGGCACATATCGATTGATAGCAACTGCAAACCATGAATGAAGAACTAGCTGCTAAATAACCGATATTGGTCAATCGCTCTAGGCCACTGCTGCTTCACGACAACGCAAGACCACACACTGCACAACAAACAACCACTAAGTTAGATGAGCTACAATTGGAACGTCTGCGACATCCACCGTACTCCCGGACCTTGCTCCAGCAGATTACTATTTTTTCCGGAATTTGGACAACTTCTTACAAGGAAAAAAATTTAACTACGATGCGGCAGTCCAAACTGTCCAAACAATTCTCGCCCCCATGGTTTTTTTATTGTACATGTTATTTCATTGTCATTGCCTATGATTTTTAAGTTGTAATATGATTCAAAATTATTTTAACAAAATATCTAAATACTAAAATTACGTCAATATGCATGAGACTGATATGCAGAAACATACAGAACACTTGGTAATATATTTAGTATGTTTGGTAACGTATTAATTATTATTTTTGTATAAAAGATAATCCGCGAATAATGTGTATGATAGTATATTAATCTTTTGAATTTTGATAAGTAATACGTATATCTTAAAAAACATAATACATTTATGCTATCTCAAGGTTTTTTGTCTCTTTCTTGGCCGGCATGCTATGTACTGGATATTTATGTCACGCATTTGGTAACTTTCAATGCACGCTGTTTTTTTTAAGGTTTAGAGGTCATATGAGTCCGTAAATATTGTATGTGACAATTTACTCCGCGTACCAATACGTACAACCAATTGTGATTTATTGTAAGCAATCATCATCGTCTCAGTTTTTACTGGTTCCTTTATTAGCCGCTAGACTGTCTCATAGCCGTCTTCAACATTTACGTATGTACTCTTTCCATCCATATGTTATGACAGTTAAAACTATTAATTATGATATAACGACGACGACGACGATAAAATAAGCAGCGTTATCATATCGTTTTGTAACCGTGCTGGGAGTCTTAGCATGTTGTGAATATGTTGAGTTAAATTATATCCAAAGTCCAAAGACGCCGCACCAATCAAGAAGTAGAATTATATTCTGCCATTTTATTGGTTAGTCAACTCCGAGTTTAAGGTGTACAATTCTGACCTGCTCGAGGTATTCGTTCGAGCTTACATCCTTCATCTTACTAGTTCATCTCTTTTCCACAATTGTTATACATTTGTTCACAGTTTATTCCCAAAACTTGTACTTGCAAGTACCTTATTGTCGGCTTTAGGCATTCCTGTTACGAAATTGGGACTAGATTACATGTGAACGTCTAATACGACTCCGTCTATCCGTTCGTGGATACAAACGTGACTGAATGTATATTTATATGTTAAAATAACTTTTGTGCCGTAATGGTATTAAGACACAACTTGTCTACTTCTGTAAATGTAAACATCGAGAAATTAAAACTTGAGCCTCAAGCATGTGCGCATGGTTGTTACGTGATGATGGTGAGTCACCATCGTAATAACACATGTGATAATAATTGGCTTACTTCTCGAATTTACCTGACGGACGTTTAGGATAATTCAGACTTCAACTATGAGTTATATGCGGCATATAATATATGCCCTCTAACTTCAACTTTATTCAAGCAAAAAAAATGTTATGTTTTTCTCCTGCGAATCTTAAGAATTTATAACGGTAGTAAAGCTTGTAAAGCAAAGTCTTATGTACTTAAGTTTGGTCTCCGTTGAGACTGGCCGCCGTATGGCTAGGAGTTCATCAAAGAACAATGCCCACTCTCTATACTGCCTTCGGCCTAGAAGTGGACAGTCAAAAATAGTACTACATGTTTCTGCATTAGGTAAATGAGTGTTTAACTAAAAATCTGAGATTGATTAGAGGTCTGCCACATTCATACTTTTATTAAAGTACTTCTATAACCACAAAAAACAACTCAGTTATGCTTTTACTGATGTATCTTAGTTATAGTACAGCGTTGTTTCGTTGTTTTGAGTAAAAAAGAATGGAAAGTGTTAGTAACGGAATTATGGCTAAGAACAATAAATAATATACGGTTTTCTTCTATATAATGAATGACAATAGATTAGTAAGTGATTCAGATTACAATGTACAGTTGTAAGAAAAGGTTTAATGTTACTAATGTTTTCATACCTGTTTCGGATCAGCCCAATGCTGAAGTAAAGTGAGGATCTCCTCGGATTCCACAGAATGCCTTTGCATCATGGATACATTTAAGCTACAGTTACTACACCGTTGTTCTTAAGAGATACAGTTCTCCGTGTTAGACAACTGTATATGCTCTGGTATCGTTTCACTTGAGTAAAGGTAGGAGTCCGTAAGAAAAGTCAAAAGTCGTTATAGAAACCCAAAGACAGAAAATCACTCACAATGCACGAGAGCGAAAAAGGACATAGTTTGATGACATTTACTAAGCGCAATAAAGTGTTGTCATTTTGACTCATTACAAATGAAGTTGATTAACCTTTTATCTATTAGGGCCACAGCAAACTAGCTACTTTTAGCATCCACGATCGGCGACTAGTCGCAAACATCCGCAAACATTCGGATGCCGGTAGCATCGATTTGGCGTCTGTCAATTTCATTGCAAATCACAAACATAAGTAATCAAAGTTACAAATCGGAAAATAATAGACAAGACTACAGCCAACGCGATTCGCTCAAACGCGCTTTTTTGATACCGCGTTTGAACGCAGAAAGTCGCGAATGATGCAGCATGACGCGCGATTCTGATAACGCAATCGAACGTAGAAAGTCGCTAAAACGCGATGCAGCATCGATGCAAAATCGCCGATCGTCGATGCTAAAAGTAGCTAGCTGCCCTTACACGTTTATAGTTCAGTACATAGGACATAGAACATATTTTTAAATATATATTTTGAATAAGTGTCTTGGCACACCTTGAGTATAGTATAAACTATGTTTTAATTACAATAACTATCCAACAACTAATTAATACTCTATTATGCTGTCCACGAGTTCCAAAATTAGGCCGAAAATGGGCATTGTCCTTTGACTATTGTAACTATTTTAATATCTAAGCAGGAAAATGCTGTATCGTTGTGGGTAAACCAGAATTTAGGAACCGGTAGTTTTATTTACACTTGTTGTGTACTAGTTTAGTTAACGACAATGAGAAATACGAGGTAGATTGTGTTTTCCCTGTGTAGTTTGTTACAATAATTAATACTCGATTTAAAACGATATTTAATAACACCAGTACGATCTTCCTACTTCTTGCATCTTTATCTTCATTACTGAGGGTCGTAATTCCCTAGTTATCGGATGATCCTTTCTCGAACAGTTACTCGACAGTCAGTCCGCCTGCTAGGACTTTTCTTAGTCTTTTGCCGTACACCTTTCCGGTGACTACAAGTTGCTTCAGGTTGTTCCATTATTTCCTGGCGATGCGACCAAAGAAACCAAGCACCCTTAGCAGACATATAGTAGATAGTCGGGTCTTTATATTCAGTTCGTGTAAAATAGACGCATGCGTACGAAAGACCATCCATGGAATCTATAGAATTCGTCTCCAACACCACATATCAACAGTATCGATGCGGTCGCGGTCAGTTTTTTTTTAAAGTACGTGTCTCAGCCCCGCAGCTGAATATGGAGAATACCATTTAATACCAGAATTGCGGGAAATGTTTCGATCAAACTGTAAATTATCATTTAAAAAACGTATAAGATTTATTTTATATTTAAACCGCTTTTGTCCACGGCTGCGCCCGCGGGTATGTCGGTTACCGTGAAGGTAAAAAGTAGCGTACGTGTTATTCTAATCTAAAAGCTATATTACTGTAAAGTTTCATCCAAATCCGTTCAGTAGTTTTTGCGTAAAAGAGCAAGAAAGATACGTTATTTACTTAGTAGTAAATTTATCTGTAATTCGATATCAATTGTAGAATATATTTTTCGCATTCTTTTAGGATACACACCTAACTAAAAGCACTAATTTACAACCTTTTCTGAGTTTTTGGGATTATTTTTAATGATTCATGATCACCTTTACTTAATTTACCTTCTTTATTATATCTTCCCTAATATTTCAGCTGACAGTTGATGATTTGAATTTCGCTTCATAGCCTTGTGTAGTAGGATTCTGACGTCACGTATACTTATTGTATACGTGACGTCAGAATCCGATAACTGTTAACACAATTACATATTTTTAGGTGACTACGCACCACACTGAATACATTTATGTATTTTGATAAGATGTGCATATACATAAAGGAAAAGAAAGTTAATCAAAAGTAAAAACACTTACCAAATTGACGAACAAGTTAAGAACCATCACTCTTCGATAGGGAGGTTCGAAATATACAGCTAGACCACTCACAGTACATGGTAGCAGTACTGTAGTGTAGTATGAGAACTCGCTGAAGAATAACTTCCTGCAAAAAAAATATACGAGTATAAATTAAATTTGTGACTGCCTCCTTTGACTGACAGATTGACTACCTCCTTTGACTGACAGATTGATTGCCTCCTTTGACTGACAGATTGACTACCTCCTTCGACTGACAGATTGACTGCCTCGGTGGCACAGTGGTACCGTATGCTTGAAGTCTGGTGTTCAAGTACCAGGTCGCACCAAAAGTTTGGGTGTTTTCTATGTATAATACGTATGTATTTACAAAAAAAATGTGTGTTTATGAATTTATATCAGTTGACAAGTACCCAAAATACAAGCTCTGCTTAGTTTGAGACTAGATGGCGTTGTGTGTAAACTATTCGAAAGATTTATTATTGTTATTATTTCTCATTCCAGGCGAATAATTTATAATTCTCACTAGATATGCAACGTGGTTAAGCCCGCCTGAATGTCGGTTATCGTGATAAAGAATGGCCTATGAACTTTCTCGGGAACGAAATTATTTAAATGCCGTTATTTCATTGAAGTCGGTGCAGCGATTTGGTCGTGAAGGTTAAGAACTAAAGCGTCCGCCGCTTTGAAGGAACAGCTGTTTTATTTCAAACCTAATGAGACCAGAATTTTGTGTATAATTTAAGCAGCTGTCTAGGTCATGGTTTTAACCCATTGCAGCTGCAGGCGACCGCGACCAACACGGTTCCGCGCACACTACGGTCGTAAGACGCGTCATAAAAAGTGCTTTGGTTTTTTTTACTATCTATTTGGATTCTACAAAAGCTGCGGGCCCAAAACCGCGTAGTTCGCGGGTAAAAACAGCGTAGGTCGCGGGTAAAAACCGCGTCGTGAGATCTTATCCTGAATCCTGAGCGTGACAGACAGAGTTACTGTCGAATTTATATATTACGTAGTATGAATTTCACCTCTATCTTATAAATCACATACCAGAAAGTGGAATCAATTAAAATTATATTTTAGAAATGATAAAAGATAAATACACCTTTAGATATAATTATTTATAGTACCTAAATATCTAATTTATAAAATTCTCGTGTCACAGTTTTCGTTGCCATACTCCTCCGAAACGGCTTGACCGATCTTTATGAAACTTTATATGCATATTCAGTAGGTCTGAGATTCGGCCAACATCTATTTTTTATACTCCTAGGGCGCGAGCGGAGCCACGGGCATCAGCTAGTATCTTATATGAAATTCTCGTGTCACAATGTTAGTTACCATACTCCTTCGAAACGGTTTAATCGATTTTTATGAACTTTTATATGTATATTCAGCAGGTCTGAGAATCGGCTACTATCTACTTTTCATTCCCCTAGGACGCGAGTGGAGCCGCGGGCATCAGCTAGTAATTATATAAATTTCCAAAAGTAAAATTTATCAATAGGTAGGTTTTTGGTTATAAAGCTAAATCAATTTTCTTTTTATGTCGCGTAAATACGACGATAATACAAGGTAATATTCGTATTTAAAAGTTTAAATACATACAAGTGACGTAATTCCAGATTTTTCTATCGTAAAGTTATTTCCTTTTAAAATTGCTTATGCAATTTGATAATAATAATGTTGAAAAAAATAATAACCAACGAATCAGATGGGCGTTTTTCAAAATTTTGCTCAGGACTATTTTGCCATGTCCTACGAGTTTGACCATTGATTAAAAGGCAAAAATGTAGGAAGTGAGTATTAAATTATTTTATGTTAGGGTAAAATGTTTAACTTACTGTGAAAAAAAAGATAAACATAAGACATAAGCGGAAAACTTATTTTAATATTTAATAAAATACCAAATATTATCCTACTTTTTTATGTGTCCTTCATCATATCCTGGATTTTGATTACGTATTTTGGAGAATATATAAGCTATATTTGGATATCTATAGTATTACTCGAATGAAATAACTCATTTTATTTGTTTTTAAATAAAATATAATAAGGTTGTAGTATATTTTTCTAATTTAAATACTGAAATTATCGGATTTAAAAAACTGGCCACAGCGGACAGTCCGGTTACGTAACGGTATGATTTTATAAAGAACTAGCTGTCTCGGCAGACGTCGTCCTGCCCTTAAAAGATTCCCATAAAAAAGTCATCCCCTATTTTCTAAAAAAAGATTTTCCCGCTTTTCTGTTGAAATTTTCCTGAATTTTCTTTGCTATAAACCTCACGGAGCCCGAGACCTTTCCAACGAATGCAAAACCGTGGAAATCAGTTCGTGCGTTCTGGAGTTATAGCGTCAGGAAGGAAAATCCGACTTATTTTTATATAGTAGATAACAATAACATTGTATTTGGCTCTAACTATTTTTAAGCAATGCCATATTGACAATGTTTTTATCATTCATTAGTTCTTTTCCTTTGAATTAAAACTGAAGAAATTCAATCGTCGACACTTGCGGTCCGTGACGTGCGTGACGGGTCTGTTTTGTTTGTCCGGTACGAACATTGATTTTGAAAGGTAAGACCCACAAATTTTATATACTACTCGTGTTAAATTATAAGTAAATATGTTGTAGATAATGAATGTGTACTAGTAAACTACTATAATCAACTTTTTTTATACCAAAAAAACATATGATGACAAATCCGCGTTATACGTAACGTCCAGGACGTGACGTGATGTACTATGTGGACTAAAAACGTTACGTACTGGACTCGTAAAGATGCGTTCATACTGTCTTGTGCAATTTAATATAAATTAAAAATATAATCCACCCAGAGAGGTAAACTCATTACCTTTATAGGATCTAGTCACCTCATGGTGAGCAGGTTTCCTTATTATGTTATAAATATCCTATTTAGACTAGCGATAAAGAGGGTGAACCCTAACATTCCTCACATCCTCGGCACTTCCTTACAAATTAATTTATTCCTACTCAGGTAAATTATGCCGTTGACTGGTGCCGAGAGAGACAAAAACAACGGCGATATGGACAAAAACAAAGAAAATGAAGAAAAATACAACAAAAGAAAGAAGTCGAAAGACTGAAGAACATAAACTCAAGGTAAGTGAACTAAATAAGGAAGAAAAGGGAAAAAGACGGAAAATTTGAAGATAACAAAAAAGGAATAAAAGGGAAAATAAAAAAGTAAATAATACTAAGCCAGCTGTTCCAGTGGCAGTGCCAGAGATGCAAGATAATACAAAATTGAAGAAAAAACAGAGATTGAATTACCGAAATTATAAAAGATATCAAAGGACATTAAAAACTTGTGAAAGGTTAAAGAAAGTTATTAGTAGTTTAAGTAAAAATAGATTTCGCCGATATTGGAAAAGGAAAAAGTTACTCTAAAAGAAGACCAAACAATCACGCAGAATTACCTACTTATTGGTTCCCTATTTTATTTTTGTTACTACTTATTTGACATTTTTTTGTATCTGTTGGATTTTTTTGTAAGTAAAGAAGTATTGTTACCTGCTTAATGTGAAAATGAAACTGAGATAGACTTGAATCCCCTAAGTTTTTTGTAAAATATATTTTTAAAATGCTCAAATCAAAACAGTCTGTGATATGTTATGATATGATATGATATATGTGACTAATTTTATAGAAATAAGTACAGTAAGTGATGTGACTTAAATAATATGTCACATCACGACGTTTTTGAAATGTTGAATAATATTGTATTGTTTCTAAAATGACTACAAATTGTGCTCATTGTAAACATAGCTTTAGAGTTCCTAAACGTAACGACTGTTGTCCACATACGTAACTGTCCTGTTTTGGCTGTTATAGTTTTTATTTTTTTATGAAAAAACCTTTGGGAGTTATGTTTTTGTTAATATATATTATATGTCTTTTTGTTATTTTTTGTATTTAAAAAAACTCACCTATAATGTTAGTCTTTCAGAATAGTTATTTATTCACAAAGTTTGATAGTCCAGAGTGCCATTTAGTTACGTACAAGACATATTTTATATTTTAAACAGCACTAAGAGGCAAGATATCACAAAGTGGTATTAAATTTTAGAAGATTTTTATGTTGTTGATTAATTATAAATAAAGCTGATTAACTTTGATATGATTGAGTTATTATTTACTTTGAATGAAAATGTAACGTACAAGACCCCTGTATTGGCAACCCTCACTATAATAATACATTAAATAGAAATTATACTCATTTAATATTGTTTGATTATGGTTTTTCTTAAACCTTAGTTCATTGTCAATGTCTACATTTCATCGTTTATTTAAAATTTTGTTATGAAAATAAATGGACATCCTGTACGTAACGGAGAAAAATTTTGAAAAACGCCCAGATATAAATGTCAATTGAGAGTGTGGCTCTTTAAACTATAAGCAACTACCTACCTACCATACAACCATGGACAGACGAATAGATATTTCAAACAGTGACTCCAATGTATGGTTTGTTAGAATGTATGGATTATTACTATTCCACTTTTAATAGCAATAATTTTAATTATATGTACTATAGATGTGACACAAGGGACAACACTTGGTGTGATCTACAAATTGTTGTTCTGAGTCTGGGTGTTCATTTTGTCCGTTTCGTGTATATTTGTAGTCTCCTGCAGGACAAATTGTATAATGTATATGCCTAATGCGGTTTACCTAATTATTCATTGTACTATGGAGTTATCTAAAAATAATAATAGGAAATATATAAATAAACTAGCTGATGCCCGCGGCTCCGCTCGCGTCTAAGGGATGTGAAAAATAGATGTTGGCCGATTCTCAGACCTACCCGATATGCTCACAAAATTTCATAAAAATCGGTCCAGCTGTTTCGGAGTATGGGAATGAACATTGTGACACAAGAATTTTATATATAAGATTAAAATGTATTTTAAAAATGAGGGAAATTTGTTTTAAAGTTACAAGAAACATACCTGAATATACAATTTAGTGTGACAAACGAACTTCCAACGGTCAAACCAAAAATGCCAGATTTCAAATACAACTTGAACTGTTCTATCATCTCTTTCTTTGACAGTTTCTTTCCTTTCATTAATATTTGAATCTGAAACAATAACAATCAAAAAATGTTTTGTTTAAAAATAATCTATTGAGGACTGCTTTATTAAAATCTGCTCCAAAATTTAGGTGCTACTGTAGGTAATAGTAGTAAAAAGTAAAACAAAAATAGTGGTAAATAATAGGAACCATTCAACAACAACAGGTAAAGACCGTGCCAGTGTACCCAAATTTCAATACACACACTTACTCATATCAATAAACTCCAGACTGTTATTAAGAATTTTTGTAAGAAAATACCAACAACATATATACAATATTAAATCCAAGATCAGGGCTCGCATTTGCTACTCGCTAGAGCAAAAGGCAGTTGAAATATTTTACAGATATGTTATGAATTCACAATACATGTAGCAATGATATTATTTTGCTGGTCTCATGAGTATCAATCATCATAGTTTCTAAATACTTAACTATAATAAATCCACTATAGCAAAAACTGGACTCGTTTTAGTTAATAAAACAAATAAATCTACAAAAAGAAAGTAATATGAGTTTCTAACGAATAATATTATTTAACAATTAGTTTAATGTATAGGATGCTTATTTATTGTTAACTGTTTTGTAGACTTCCAACTTTAACATATATTTTATTGTATAGCAGAAACATAAACTTTTAAATAATTCTATTGTGAATAATTTCCACTTTACAACAAAAACTATTTTGCTATGTCGGTTTACATAATAATATTTTAACATGTCTTTGAATGTTAACAACTTTTTGTACAAGTATTTTTTTGACTACCAAAGTGACTCTACTTTGCCTAGTGGTAAGGATAAGTAGAATTCAAGAGTAAAGTTCACCATACTCATTGCAAATGCAGACAATGTCAATTCTTATATGAACTGAAAATATTTGTTTTGGAGTTTAAATAAATAAATAAATATTTCAGACATCTTATACACAACATAATCCAGTCCCAAACTAAGCAGGGCTTGTATTATGTGTACTAGACAACTGATATAAATACATAAACATACTTTTTTTTGTAAATACATAAATATTATACAAAGAAAACACCCAGACTCCAAAACACATATTTGTGGATCCCACAAATAATATTTGGTCCGACCCGGGAATCGAACCGAGACCTGTTAATCAGCAGACGCATACGCTAACCACTAGACCAACAAGGCTGTCTATGCAATAGTTTTGGATATTTTCTATGTATTATATGTATGTACTTACAAAAAAAAGTATATTTATGTATTTATTTTTGATGTCCAGAACCCTTAGTACAAACTCAGCTCAGGAATTATTTATTATTATTTAGGTACTGTACTATTGTGATCTAATAAGGTAATTCATATTGATGTTATTATGAAGTGTATGTTTTTTAAGGTAGTAGGACAATGAACATTCAATTTACAGCAAAACATTACTAATAATATAAAAAAAGTTTTTTTTTATGTGATTTGAAAAATTCTAATTAATTGAATTTTTTTGCATAGACTTAAGTACATACTGTAATTTAAACTTGCTTTTTAGGGTTCCGAAGTTCATAACTCGGAACCCTTATAGATTCGTCATGTCCGTCTGTCCGTCCGTCCGTCCGTCCGTCCGTCCGTCCGTCCTCGACTTACCGTCCAAACGGTAAGTGCTAGAAAGATGATAGTTTGCATGAATACGTGTTGTAATTACGTCGACAAAGTGCTACAATAAAATTATGAAATATAATTTTATTTGGGGTACCTCCCCTACACGTAAAGTGGGGATGATTTTTTTTTCTCGAGGCTACCCCATCGTGTGGGGTATCATTAGATAGGTCTTTTAAAAAAAATAAAGGGTTTCCTAGACGATTTTTTGATTTAGGTATCCGTTTGCGAGATATTTCACTTTAAAGGGCACTTTTTTGTAAAAACAGGGCGTCCCCCCCCTCTAAAAGCTAAACGGCTGGCTCAAAAATTTTGAAAAAAATCGTGATGCTGGTCCATTTAATGAACTTTGAAGGAAAACTATAACCGATTAGATGACTTTCTTAGTTCAGGAGTTATAAAGGCTTATATGGTAAAATGCGCTCACTTGGAAAACGTCATACAAAATTAACGTATTAATACGTAAACATAACAATTATCTATTGGATACGATTTTAAATCCACATACCATTATAGGTGACTGAGGAACCTTTTCCTGTGCGTGGCCTGATACGCACTTGGCCGATTTTTTCTTATGTTAATATAAAATGCAGAAAACGGAAACAGCAGACTATTAATATTATTAGTGCTGCCATTATTGAATAAGGATAAACATTTGACTATAAAAGGTATTTCCGTAAAGGTACTAAGTGTATAAGATTATCAATACTACCTAATGTTCAACTTCAATTTTTGATTAATGAATTTAATTAATTAATGATAAATGGTTAAGTGTGACCACAATTTTGTCAATGTCATGAATTAGAATCAGAGAGACAAAGGATTTAATTATTTATTTAAGTAGAGCTACAGCCGAATCAGTTTAAAAAAAAAAAAAGATTATAAAAATTAGGTACTTACTAATTTGTTGACTACCTAATGTTAAAGCTAGCTTAAAATAAATATTTTTGATTATTTAATAGTCAGACCCCATAATGTTCAAATCCCTAGATTTAATTTTTTTATACACAATCTACTTAATAAAAAAAAATTTATTCCTAATTCCAATCTTTAGATTTAATTTTTTTATGCACAATCTAATAAAAACTTATTCTTAATTCAAATCTCTAGATTATTATTTTTTATACACAATCTAATAAAAATAACATTCTTAATTCAAAACTCTAGAACTCATCCCTAAAAGTCAGTTTAGATTACGATTTTTGCATATTTATAATAAAAAGTAAGTATGTCTACTAAATTTATCAAAAAATATTTAGATAAAATTTGATCTGCTTTTAATGATGATACAGGGAAGTACAAAGTGCACCAAAACAAAATACTTACAAGGTACACCATCGCATAAAACTTATAGCTGCCTTTGATGTTGCTCATCAGCATACTTGCCGTAGCATCTGAGCATTTGTACGTCCAAGGGTGGATGAGCTCGTCGCAGCTACAGCTACTGCAGGCTTTTTCAAACCATAGCTTACTTGCTTCAACCATTTTCAATTTTTATCGTTACTACACTTTCAATTAATTACTTATCAATATTTTAAAGACATGTACAAGTCCACTGCCCTCGGTATAAAATTAATAAAACTGACAAAGTGACAACGGTATCAAGCACTACTTAACTTGTAATCACTTGGAATTCTAAATATACTAATGTAGTTTTAAGTACAAAAATGAATTGGTATTTTTCATATCACTAATTTAACCTAGTACATTGTTCGAAAGTGTAACTATTGACACTGATCACTGAAGTTCAGTGAACGTAAAAAATAAATGTAATTCAATTCAAATATAGGAATTTAAAGCATACGATTGACAGCATTGGTGACTATTGCTGATCTACTTTCGCGCAGAAACAATATGTTTTTTTATCCTTTACAAATTTCTTATTATGCTTAGCATTTGTATAATGTAGAAGTGAAACGCGTCCGTCAAAGACTTACAACAACTGACATGTAACTGAACACAGATAAAATATACATTAGTCTAGACGATTTTTTGTAATTCATAAATATCATGAATATTCATTTATTGCAATTTGAAATAGTATTATGTTTAATTTAAAAGTCAAACCTCTTCCATCAACAGTTGTAGTTGTATTGTATAGCCAATTCTTATATCTATTGAATTTAAATATCACGACATAATATTTTCGTACATATTTTTTGGTCCGATGCCAGTTGCTCCGTGGAAAAACTGATATTCAGGTAAAACCGGTTAAACTAGTAGCCGACCCCAAATAAACTTGGCAATAATGTCTAGGAGGATGATGATTTTTTACAATAGTGCGTAATTATTTAAGAGCGCTCCAGACAAAAAACATAACATGACTGGAAAGCCAGTGGATCCGACGGTATCCCCCTGCAGTTGTTCTCAAGAGCTGCGCCCCAGAGTTGTCTCCTGTATTGACGCGCTTGTTTCGCCTGTCATATTCCTTAGGAATTGTCCCGGAGGCCTGGAGAGAGGTGAATTTTCAATCTGTCCCCAAAAAATTGGTCAAATACGTAGAAGATCACTCCTTGCTTATTGATCGGCAATATGGATTTCGGCTGAACCGATCTACGGGCGATCTTTTAGCGTATGTCACACACTTGTGGGGTGAGGCTATTAATAGGCATGACTAGTCATTGGTAATCAGCCTCGACATGGCCAAGGGATTTGACAGGGTCTATATCTTTCGCTTCTTTCCAAACTATCAACATTAGGCCTGACCCAAAAAAAAAAAGGTTCACCAGGTAGGTACCTAAGGGCTCCCGTCCTGTCACCCACACTGTTTCTTTTGCATATCAATGATATATTAGCCCTTGGCAACATACATTGCTATGCAGACGATACCACAGTTCCTGACGATGACACCCTACAGCCAAGTTCGTTCCACACCAAGATAAAGGTGATGAGTAAGATGACTCGGCGCTTATGTCGTTAATAACAACAGCAGTGGTATCAGTAGTAAGTTTAACAGCAGAATTCTTCCTCACGTGCTGTGATTTAAAAAGTGAAAAAAATAGGTATTTTTATCTTAATTTTAGATTTATAAGCAGACTAACTAAAATGGAAGGCAAACGGTACCTACAGATACTTACTAAAATTAACGCATGATAGGGCGCAAAATAACTAGTAGATCCTTTAACACACAAGCACAACATATTCCTAAAAGCATCCGTGCAGTTATCTGCAAATGGATGCAGAAGATCCTTACATGTTAATGAAGTTAAATCACTTCTATTTTGTATCATAATCTTACTAATTTCCACCATTGTTACGAGATATTTGAAATAAAGTCTAAAACTTATTTGTATGGAGCGAGGTTCATTACTGTTCGTTTTCTTAGTTTTTGTTTGAAGCAAGACATACAAAGATATATTCATGATATAGAAAGACAATGCCACTAATGTCTTTAGCACAAAGTTCAATATAAATTTAAATTTGAAATAGGGTTAGAGGTGCCTGTCAAAAAATTTAATATTGAGATGGATCCGCACTAAGCACGAAATTACTTTTAAACACAAACAATAAATTCGTTCGATTTCGTTTATGTTTTGTAACGAAAGCCTTTTTACCCAAGTTTGTATGACTATGTTACTGGTCTAACACGTAGGTGAAGCCGCGAGTTAATATATAACGAAGTACGGGCACATTATGATATTCTAACTAAACATAAAGTTCCTATCTTATCAGAGTTAAATCTAGTTTAGTAGGAAAAAAAGTGGTTAGGATAAGGATCCATTACTTTAGAATAAATTTCAGGGTGACATTAAAAGACCTACGGGCACGGGTTGTCCCAAGTGTAAAGAAAATTCTTATTAAGGATGAAAACCTAAAACTTGTTAGGTTGTTTGTTTATCGATAGAATAGGTATGTCAATTGCGAATACATTTAGCAATAAGCATAGCCTAATTAATAATAATAACTAGTAATAATTATAAATCACTTTATAGTACACCAGATCATCAACTTATCATGGAACTTAATGCTAGGTCAGTACAAGTGGCGGCCTTATCGCACTACGGCAATCTCTTACAGGCAACCATTGGATGGAAATAAAGAACGGATAGGGTAAATGTATAGGGTAGTGTTCGGTGTATTTGGTGTTGGTTGGATACAGGAATTAAGGAAGTCCAAGAACTCAATCGTAGGATTGTACAAAAGTTTAGTCTGATTCAGTTGGGCTAACTTAACTGATGCAGACTAAGCTTTTGTACAATCCGGGGCATAAGCCCATGTTGCCGTCATTTCTAAATACCGAGTGCATGTATTAGTCCGAACAATTTCGGCCATGTGCATATCTAAAATAGAACATGATGACAAAAGTGAGTAAGTAAGTATTTCCGATAAATAGAGAGCTATGACTATCCCCTTGTTAGAAACACCTAAAGGTAAGACTAAATATTAGATTTAGAGGTATTAGAGCCTTGGGCACGCCGTTATTGCGGCGGTAAAACCTGTTATGGAGGATTGGCTCGAGAAGCAGCACGGCAGCCTCTCATACCGGTTGACACAGATGATCACTGGAAAGGGTTGCTTGGAGATTATCTATGTCTGATTCACAAGGAGCCAACGCCTGAGTGCCACTAATGCGAAGGCTGGACCGTAAACACGATGCTGCACACGCTGGAAGGATGTCCGGCGTGGGAAGAGCCGAGTCTTGACCTCTCGCTCCGTAGCATGATTGCGGCCATGATACGAAAGCGCGTGGAACTCCACCGTCTCTTTCTGTGAGCAAGTTATGCTTGCGAAAGAGATGGCAAAGAGGTGACCGGGAGAGTTTCAGAACTCTTCCGGTCAGCCAGGCCCGGGCACGGGCTAGATACCGCAGACGACTCGGGCACCGGACATCCTCGAACGATTTCCGTCCTCCATACGCGCAGTTCTGGGGGTGATAGATAAGGCTGTCTGTCACCCTAGCAGAAGGGGGTCATTTACAGACCGTAGATGGCCCGAGTTAAGTCGGGGTTCCAGGGATTTCCTTTCGAGGGTGCACCTGGTTCCTCGGCTTCTAGTACCCGAGATGGCGTGTGGTTTTTATTCGGTTCGAGTCCTGTTTTTGGTGGTATCCGTGAGGATTTCCACACGAAAAAAATGTGGTAGTGAACCCACACTGATTTCAACACGAATAGGCCAATTCGACCGGGGCAGTACTACCCTCAACAAAAATGACAGCATTCGTGCCGTCGTCTTTCATTGGTGATTGTGAGACCGGAAGCCCAATCATTGTAGGCACTCACAATGAGGATGATGGTTCCTACTCCAGGATTCTCCTCATGCTTTCCATCAGGCAAAGTAGAGTCACTTAGGTAGGCTTCAATATTTATAAATTGGGACTTAAACTTTGTAAGAATAATAGAGTTACCCTCAGTAATAGATGATAAGCCATAGTAACCTATTTCTATGTATTTTTATTTTATTTTAACATTACGTTTATGTTGTGCAATTATATGCAAAAGTACCTATTATTTTATAATTATGTCTAAGTCTATGAGTTCTCTTCTTCAGAGAAAAAAATAAAAATTTTGTAATAAAATTAACAGACGGAACCTCGCTTACCTTACCTGCTTAGTACTGACACTGATATTAAAATTCATGAGAAATATTCATACTTGTATTGTATACATATTAGTTATTGTTGTATAGTACTAATTATTGTCAAAATACATGAAAACAGACTATAGTTTAAAGAGTCTTAGTGATGTAGGATAGGTACTAATTTTTCATAAACTTGATAATTAATTACCTAGGTATATTGCTTGTATGTCAAATAGTTGACTTACTGCATCTTATATACAAAATTCTCGTGTCACAATGTTCGTTCCCATACTCCTCCGAAACGGCTTGACCGATCTTTATGAAACTTTATATGCATATTCAGTAGGTCTGAGAATCGGCCAACATCTATTTTTTAAACTCCTAGGGCGCGAGCGGAGCCGCGGGCATCAGCTAGTATTTACATAATATTATGAATTTAAATGTACCTAACTTTATTTGTCTGTCTATCTGTTATGCTTTCAATGCTAAACCGCTTCACCGATTTCAATGGCAGAAGCATGTAGGTCTTATGATTCGATATAGGCTATTCTTTAATTTCCGCGACGACCGACGTACGCGCGAGCAGAGCCACGAGTAAAAGCTAGTTCTTGGTTGTAATTGCTCTCATCTTATGTCAGTGGATAACTTATTGTGCGGATGCACAAGAACGAGATTGCACGTGATCAACCGACCTTTGTAGTCGGTTCATCACGTGCAGACAACAAAGTGTGGAGAGATAAATGTGTGTAAATATGTGGAGGAAAGAGTCAAAAGTCGGCTAGCAAGGTTATGGTTTCAGTATTTTGAAATGTACATGGTGTAATATTGATCGACTATCCTCAAAAGCGAAACTATTATTACCATTATTATTGACTATTATGTAGCGTTATTATATTGTTTGAAAGATGAAGTTGCGGAAAAACGACTCCATTTGAAAAAGAAGAAAGTGCTGTTTTATCAAGACAATGCACTTTGTCACGAATCAACAAAAACTAGTGCAAAATGTCATGAATTGGGATTCGAATTGCTTACGCATCAACTCTGTAGATCTGCCCCCCCCCCCAGCGACCTTTTCCTGTTCTAAGACCTTAGAAGGATGAAGAGGTAGATAGTCGCCGCAAATAAAGCCTATTTTTGAAGCTAGAGACGATTTGTCTTTAGCTTCAAAAATAGGCTTTATTATAAAATTATTATCAAAAAAATTTATGACCGCTTTAATCGTCGTATAAACCTCGAAGTCAACTTTATCTATACATCTACACAATTAATATATACAAATTAATAAAAATAAAGTGTTTGCATTTAATATAAATTAAAACAATGACATGTAAAAACTAAAACCCAACTACGACAAATAAAGCTGCCTAGTGCGAGTCGGACTCGCCCATGAAGGGTTCTGTAGCAGCAAGTAACATCATTTATAAGTTCTTTTATTAGTGAATTGATTGAATGAAAGGTAAATTGCTGTTTACGATTTAAGACGTATTAAAAAAAAACTACTAAATAGATCTCGTTCAAACCAATTTTCGGTGGTAGTTTACATGATAATGTACAACATATATTTTTTTTAGTTTTATCACTCTCTTATTTTAGAAGTTACAGGGGGGAGGCGACGTTTTTCCACTTTGGAAGTGTCTCTCGCGCAAACTATTCAGTTTAGAAAAAAATGTTAGTAGATATCTAAACATCATTTTTGAAGACCTATTCCATAGATGGGTATGGTAACACGTATGGGTTTGATGAAAAAAAAATTTTTCGAGTTTCAGTACCAAGTATGGGGACCCCCAAAACGTCTTGTTTTTTTTCTATTTTTTTGTGTTAATCTTAATGCAGTTCACAGATTACATCTACTTACCAAGTTTCAACAGTATAGTTCTTATGGATTCGGAAAAAAGTGGCTGTGACATACGGACGGACAGACAGACAGATAGACAGACAGACATGACGAATCTATAAGGGTTCCGTTTTATGCCATTTGGCTACGGCCCTAAAAACGGTATGAATTAGTATCAAAATTATCGAATAAATACGGAATTTTTGAAATGTGCAAGAAACGTGCTTTACAATGATACCAAACACGGCATATTTATATGTAATTTATTTTTAACACAGTACCTTAAGAACACTAGGGGGCGGCAAATAAGGTTCAGTAACACGTCTACACTTAACCAGCGGACAATCAAGGCCCTTCTAACGGTAGTTCTAATGAGTAGTTGAGGAGCTATGAGGGAATAGACGAACACACACATACATAGAGTGTAAAAATCACAACCCTCCTCTGGCTTTGCTGTAGTCGGGTAATAAGCAGTACGGTACCTATATCAAAAAATATATTTTTAAAAGATCATCTGGTGTTATTTATTTACTTTAATAACATCGGGACTCAGCTATTTATAATTAATAATTTCATGTAAATCTTGTTTACAATTTTGGTTTTTGTAGTCTATGGCCAATGTTACTTCATTTTCTGTAACACAAAAATTCGTACATTTTTTTCTTTCGGACCTTTTTTTTCAGGATCACTTTTAAATACCGAAAAGGAATGACAATCAAAACTTAAAACACGACCCATGAAATGACGTCTAGGGTAGTGAACCAAAAAACATTTCAGACTGTTTTTCAGACTGGTAGACCCACGCTTTCGAACCTGGACTAACTACTCTTCTTCTTTGATGAGATGGCCATCAGCTGAATAATATCAGCTATTTCTGCCAAAGTCAGGTATATAAGGTTATGAGGTTTTCAAGTCGTCGTCGTATAGAAATTAATGATAAAAATATGAATGAGGTGGAATGTGGAGTCCAACTCACTACTCACCACTAGCGCATGCAAGCGAGACGTAAAAATCATCACACAAATTCATCATAGTGTGGGTCACCATGCGATTGGCGGCCACCCCTCTTAGATTCAAATAGAGTAAAGTTTATATGGTTGACATCCATAGATATTAATAATAATATATAATTGACTCGCAGAACAAAAATTCACTTTTAACCAAGAAATCGAAATGATTCACCTATTTATTTATTTTTAAGCTGAATTATTCCTTTAGTCAATAACTTAAAACAAGTAGACAGTGTCCAACTTCAAGCAACAATTTTCTATATTTTAACTCATGCTGCTAATTACTTGGAAGTAAGTATAAAATGATTTACTTAAACTTCGCGCCGATTATATTATTGTCTATAGTCGCCACAACATGAAAAGTTCTAGAATCTGACACTGATGTCGATTGTCGCTGCAGTCGGTAAATGGACGTTTGATGTGGTTGTTTGTCAAGAGTTTCCTTTTGTGTTTACAGTGATTTATTTTCCAAAACTATAATCCTAATTGAAGTAAAAGTTTTTAAGGAGTAGATGAAGGTGTGTATATAACGGCTGTACAAATTTTTTTTGGTTGAGTTGTTCCAAGTGTGTTTTACGAATTGGCGCTTCAGGAGTCAACTGTGGAGAAGTCGATTCATCTCTTTCATGTCAGCTGTACACAAAGATGCTACGCATTTACACAGTAATAGCAGAAATAATGAATTAAATCAGCATTTTTTTGTAGGAGTCGCTAAAGTTTCGCTACTGGATGCCTATTAAAAATGCAATGTATCCGTATTCCCTAGGTGAATCCACCGTACTGCGGAGGTTATGGACCTGTGTTGTCCTTATTTTTCAAAAGAAGATAATTTATCAGAAAAAGTTGTTTTATCACAACTAATGCCCCCTCGCGGTGTTATAAAGGTATATTTTATCGCCTCATTCCTTTTTATTGTAAAGATTTGTGTCCATATGTATGAAAACAATCATATCAGTGTTTACGTAGATAAGTTTGAAATATGGATTGTTGTAACAGAAGTATTGGTCAACAATTCGTATAAATCATTGCAGTTTCGATTCTCATACTTTGTTTGGTAGTAGTTGCAGTAATTTTTTGTGTGAGATAGTTAATTTTTCACCAGTTTTTTCTGATATCTCAACTTTGCTCAGAAATAGTGTACTTATGAATGTATTCTAATTAGTATTTGATGTTATATTAAATAATGTTATTCATACATAATTCATACTGTCTTAAATGTTGATATATAGTTTCAGAGCTTATCAAAAGCTAAAAGTAACCTTTATAGTTGTTTAATACTGTCATAGGTTTATGTATAGTATCGAAATGTATTTGAATGTAATTTAGCTTAAATGTATTTATCATATTTATAAATGTGGAACATGAATAATATAGTAAACAGATGACAATTCACACTTTTAGTATGTACTTGTTTCAAAAATAAGAAAAAACTTTATTCCAAGATGTCTGGCCAGTGTGTAATAGTAGACGAGAACCTCCATTCTAACGATATGCCTATGTCCAGCTGTAGACAATTAGGAGCTGTTGATATGATGTGAAGAATATGACAAGAATACATGAAAGTCATAGAGTCCAAAATAAAATATATTTTTCAATAGGACTAGAATGGATTAGAAATTGACCTAGATACATTGACAATAGTTGTTATAGGTGTTAAGGCCATGTTTCACCATTTCAGCTGTATAATTCAATGTTATTATGATTTTCAAAGATACTTGTCACTAACAGAGACATGTTTTATTGATATATTACTGTTTTGTTCATGGTTCATAAATCAAATACCTATAAATGTATTAAATCATGATTAGTGAAACATAATAGAGTAATGCTTGACCAATAAATTAAAATTTGTAAATCAAAATGAATGTTGTTAATTATAAATCACTTTTCTTTGACTCACACATAACTAAATACTGAACTGATTATAATTTATTTTAGCTTAAGTACTTATACTTTGATCTTTGAGGAAGAATGTAAGTAACTTTTAACTGCGTAAACTAACACCCATGCAGGTAGAACCACAGGCAAAAAGCTAGTCATTAATGAATTAAAAATTTAGTAATTAAGAATAAATAATATATATAACAAACAATAAATACTTTATCACTAAAGATATGCACTTCAATTTGCTTTTGGAAAAATCAATATTTGTTACCAGCCACCTGGTACAGCTTTGCAAGGAAGTCTTTGAAATTTTCAGATTTTCTCAACTATAATATGCATGTATTACACATAAAAACCTTCCTCTTGAATCACTCTATTTATTACTAAAGACTACATTAAAATCCATTGAGTAGTGAAAGTTAAACAATCTAATTGAACAGATTGCAGAAATGTCTTTATTTTGAACCATGTTAAGATACAGATAACTGAGTGTAATAGTATATCGTACCAAACTAACAAATCTATTCAAATACTTAGAAGGCAAAAATATACTTGACTCAGATCAAAAGGTGCAATTTCTGGTGTAAAAACTATGTTATTGTAAAGTATGAATATATTAAATATAAAGTTTGAATATATCCTAATTATTAAATTGTATACACATTCTATATCTCTACTTATGCACAATATAGATTTAAAATAGACAATAAAAATTGCACTGTATATTTGTAGTCTACCCAATTATTAAACTGTATAAATATATATGTATATATTTGTATGCTAAGAGTGCAAACTATGTAGGACAACATCTCTGCAAAAGAAAGATATATTAGAAACAAAACTATAATAACCTGTCTCGCCAGTGTGGTATAATAAGCCAAAACCTCTTACTTACAAAGCCTGTTGATGATGATAAATATAACTCAGTCAATAGTTAAATAAACAATGTGTAATAATTTACTGCTTTTTATGTTTTTCATACATACAATTGCAAATTATAACCATACAATGTTGGGCGAATGTATTTTAACATGACAATATGGGTGCATTTTCAACAATTTTAATGATATTTGCTGAAAAACGGTTCAACATATTAATAATATTGTAATGATCAAATGTATAGCCCCTGATAAATTCTTCTTGGTAGTATTGCTTAAAAAATTGTCACTTCAACTATTCTACTTTCATCTGTGCTACTTAAATATGTAATACTGTTAGATTGTGAAAAACTGGTTATGTTGAATCATCATTTACAGCAGTAGTTAAATTTAGAACCTTACTTGTTCTACTTCTATCTTGGAAATACTGTATTGTTTGTTAGTATTATTAGACATTTAAATTGTCCCTTAGGTCGTCTTTAATCAATCATGGATTCACTGTCATGTCAATACTATAGTTTAAATCCCAATACTAGAGTATTGTTCATGTAAGCCCTAGATAATACTGTGTTTTTAAGGGAAGGAAGTTAGTTGAAGTTAATATTATGTTTCAAAGAAAAGCATCAGGGATAATTGTGAAAGGTTTATGGTAGGCTTATCACTGTAGTGTTGTTTATGTATTTTTAGTGTAAGTATTCTTAGAAATAGGCACATTATACACTATGAGTCTGATGTATATTTAGGCTACATATTGTGGCTAAAGAAAATATTCATATAGATACTAACGTATTGTTATTTCAGGTGACAGAATGTCTCGCAACAAAGACAAGCATGAGGGCGCTAGCGGGCGCACTTACCACATTATGTCGGAAGCCGAGCGGGCGTCCGGTCGTCGTGGGGGTTGGACCACGCTTGAGGTGATTATTGTTTTCAAATATAACTATTGCACAAGGGATATCTCCTTTGGAGGACCTGAAGTCCCATGTCACGATTCTCCCAGAGGTGGTTTTTTGTAAAATCATCTGGATTTTGAGATCTCAAAGGCATCTATCTCTCCAAAGGAATTTGCTACCCTTTACTCAACCCGTTTAAAAAAAAAGCCTGTGTGGGAATTTTACAAAAATTTATGTAACTTACACCATAGCTAAAGTAACAAAGTGTAGTGTTGTGTGTTGTAGTTTGTGGAAGAGCCACGCTTTGACGCAAATGGGTCAAATGAACCGGAGTGAACTGGGACTTACAGAAAAAGCCATTTTCTTCATAACTTTAACCGAATGAATAAGGCTACTGAAGTCCAACTCCATGATTTCCTGATTCTGAGTGGAAGATTCAAAGGGCTGCCACTCATTTGTGGCACCTGTCTGTTTGTTTGCCCTCCTATATTTTGTTATATGATTTACACAGGGATGTACATTTCCAACCTGAGTCTCATACCATAATATATATCTTAATCTTTGCCAAACTAGTTTTGATTTGTAATAATTTTTTATCCGAAATTGAGGAAAAGGTTTAAGTTTTTACCGAAATTCTTCTTTATGTGCCAAGGTAATAAACTCTGTGACACAACACACCAACTTCAACTAATAAAACCAAATCCATTATCTCAAAGAACTGCATTATAAAAGTTGTCGTTAACACAGTTTAATTTTCATGAATTATTTTTGTTTTGTTAAATTAAATTGGTCTTCCAATTAAAAATTGATTAATTTGTTGTACAAAATACATATATTTAAATGCATATCTATGCATCTACATTTTTGTGATAACATAATTATCACAAACGTAAATTGTTTTAAATAAACAGTTTAATAATTTTATTATCACTTATTATGATATAATTAAACAAGCTCAAAATACTGAGGCTTTTTATTATTTAAAGACAACTCTAGCACTAAAAATACATCCTGCATCTTCAAATAGAAATACTTTGCAACTATTCTAGTCTTGGGCAGTCCCAGTCCAATAAGAAAGTCTTCGCTGTCAGCCACTTTCTTAAAATCTTCGTTATGTATAATCTATATTGTAATTCGAATAGCTTATAAATATGTTTTGTGAAATTTCCAGGTAACAGGAGGTGTGCGGGCCCTAGCGCCCCAAATGTTCCAGCTGACGCACCTCACAGCGCTTTACCTTAACGACAATTCACTGCAGCGTATACCGACGGACATCAACCAGCTAGTCAATTTACACACGCTTGATATATCAAACAATAAGCTAAGATCACTGCCCGCTGAACTTGGAGACCTAATACAATTAAGGTGAATATATATTTTGTTACAATAAGATTGTAAGATTAACTAACAGACTGCATTTCATAAATCTTGATACGAATCCTAAACTAGTGACATACTAGTACTTGTTCTGAATGTGAATTGAAACCATAGCCTCAGCTTATTAATTAGAACCACTAACTAATAGGCCATACAATAAAAAAGTACTTGTATATTAACTTACTTTTGAATCTAATTCAGGGTATTCGCGTTAAGAAAATAGTGACGCATCGATCAATCCTCGCACTCCGACCAATCAGGATCCAAGCATTTGTACGAAACGTTTATTTCTTGGAACCTGATTGGTTAGAGGGCGGCCGAATATAAATAAATATGTGCAGTTATGTTGATCTTCAAAGCCACCCTTATGTCAATGATAGTAAGAAAAGGGGTATAGGCAGATAAAGGATAATTTCTAATAGTATGTTTATAAACATCACTGAACCAGTGGAACATCCCTGCACCAGCTAAATGGTTTCTTTATATGAACCAGACGAAGGAAAAACATACTAGAGCATACATAAAATGTGTGTATGTAGATCTGAAAGAAAAGTATATTATTATTAGATACATGCATAAGTCTTACCTATTTCCTATAGGGATAGACAGAGAAAATTGATCTCCACTTGTTCATCTTCTCACTATGCTCCTAACAACCTGTCAGTTGTAATTGAAAGAATAAACGAAAGTTAGGCATTAAAAGAAACTAAGCTATCACCATCATCACCATATCTCAGTCCACAGCTGGACTTAGGTCTCTCCAATTGCACGCCACTTGTATAACTTATTTTCGTTTTTAATCAAATTTGTATTCTCAAAATGATAGTCTTTGAAAATTTGTTGCTATTGTCTCGAATTGGCTCTAATGTACCATATTATTGCAATATGGTAAGTAAGGGCCTGTCCTATTTTAGTCCCTTTTGTAAAAAAAAACTATGTACCTAATCATTTTAACAAAAAAAACGACTTCAAAGAAAATCTATTCGAGTACCCAAATCGCGACATGTGTGCCTATGATATTTGAGGAGTTCCCTCGATCTCTACAGGCTCCAGGACCACATGGGGGGCACCAGCTTTGAAATAAAAAAATAATTATCTAAATCGGTTCACTCAATCGAAAGTTTAGAGGTAACAAACATAAAAAAAGAAAAAATTACAGTCGAATTGAGAACCTTCTCCTTTTTTAAGTCGTTTGAAAATGATTGTACATATTAAAAATACTGTTTAAGTAATAATAACTCATATCGCATATAGTACCTACAGTTAAAAAAAATATTTGCAATCGACCGCAACCAAATTTATTGATAATGTACTTTCTCTTTTCTTCATAGTCTTATAGTTCTTCATAGTCTTATAGTTCTTTATAGTTGTTATTGTAAATAAATTACGTCAAATACGGTTGTTTATGGATAACGATAAGTCATATCTCTATATGTAATGATAACTTTGATCAATGTTTCACAGATTTATCGAAATAAGTATCAGAACACCCACGAAAATAAAGACTTTAGGAAAGATAATAGTTAATTTATAGACTAATATAATTTGTGAAGAAATGTCATAATATACCCTACAATATAGGTTTTTAAATAATATGGCGGCCGCTTGCGAATCCTAGTTTTAACAAATATCTTCTTCCCAACTTTGGTTATGCCCAATATTAATTGGGTTTAGCTACTAGTTCAACCGGTTTTACCTCAACATCGGACATCGGCATCAGGCAACCCCAATTCTAAGGATGAACTCATCATCATCATTAGCCTATTGCAGACCACTACTGAACATCCTGCACGCTAATCTGATCGATTTTCTAGTTGTCAATAATTTTGTCTGTCATAAACACAACCGAAACCGATTCTTTAACTGAACTTTAACGTGTTCTACAAGGAACTCCAACTGCCATACTTCAGATTGTTAATAAGTATTTGTTTTAAAAAACCCAATAACACTTTTTGGCCCGGCCCGGAAATCGTACAAGTCTTTAGACAAAACCGTCTTTTCAATCGCATACGCTAATCACTAGGCTACTAGGTAGTCAGTTTTGTTTTAACAAATATCTTAGCAGAGCTAGGTGTAGGTAGGAGTCTCACTCACCCAAGAACACAGCCCGTTAACAGGAGGTCCGTTCTCATAAACTCATCCTTAATAGCCACGAGCGAATAATGTGATTATAATATCTGTCTCCTTACTTCTCAATTACTATTAATGTACTGAATTTAGACGATACTGTGTTGAGTTTTATCTTCCGTTCACTGATTTGTGGTCTCGTTTTTAGGATTTAGGATCTGTTTTTTTTTAATAAAAGAACCTCGCAAAATGGTTCTACTCGACTTGATAGAACAACGAGTAGAATCCAAGAGAATCTCAGTGCGAATACAGATTCGGTTGTTCTTCTGTGAGAGTGTTCTCACAAAACTAACAGAGAATATAATAGCATTGGCTGCTTTCGGAAGCAATAAGTAACGCCCCGTTCAAGCTAAACTCAACGTGTCTCTAGTACTTTCAAAATCTGTTTCCTTCAACGACAGTCAATGTCATCCTTAAATTCTTATAAATTTAAAATAAGCTGTCTGTCTGTTACGCTTTTACGGCTAAACCGCTGTATCGATATTCATGAAAAATGGCATGGAGTTACTTTGATTCTCAAGGAAGGACATAAGCTATTATTTACCGCAATAATCGGCGAACACGCGGGCGGGGCCGCAGAAAGAAGTTAGTAATCAACAACCTGTTCTCCATGAAAATATTTTTTCTTATCCAATGTTTTCTTTATACACGCTACATCTATTTAAAATGTAAGTGCGATTTATCAATGTTAACTGTAAACACCTATCCGTCTTATACAGTTAAAAGTCGAAAATAATTTGACCTTCCTATCTCCGCTCGTTCTTACCATTTACGATGTCAACACTGTTTTGATGAAAAGCAGTGAAATCTGTCGTTAGAATTATCAAGTGTGATAGCTTTGAAATTAAAAATATATAGGCAGAGTTTTGATGATGAAATACTATTACTACTATATACATGGTTTTGGCCTAGTGCTCGGCGACGCGAATTGCAATTGGCCTTGTGTTGATCCATTGTGGTGAGAGGATTTGTCACCTAAACTCTGCGATACCGAGTGTTAGGTGTCCAGGGTGCGCCGGACTTCGGGACTGTTGTTCTCTTTTTTACGTCGCTCGGGGAGGCTTCCCTCGTGCACCCCGATGAAATACTATCACCAGCTTGTACTGTTCAGCTCATCTCTGTCCTCCTTCAAGTCGATATTAGTAGATAGTAGCTTATATCCTTTCTCAGGAGTCATAGTAGCTTTATGCCAAACTTCATTGAAATCGGTTCAGCGATTTGGCCGTGAAAGTGTAACAGACTGAGACTCGAGCGTATCTTAAATCATCAACAACCCATAACGTCCCACTGCTGGGCTCAGGTCTCCTCTCAAGAGAGGGTTAAGGCCATACGTCCCCACGCTGGCCGAGTGCGGGTTGGTGACAGGCAAGACACGTTGTGGCTACGTAATCTTGCCGTTGGATGTTTTTAAGCCGCCCGAAGGCCTCCAACTAAGCTTCACGACTGTTATCTTATGATAACAACCGGGACCGACTGCTTAACGTGACCTCCGAATCACGGAAACGCTCATTACATATAATGCCACAAACGGTCACCCATCTAGGTCCGACCGCTTATAATATTTATACCGTAATATTTATACCGCTTATATATATATACCGTATCTTATAATATTAGTATAAATCTTGTATCAAAAACAAACTATAAGTTGCTCTTGTTGCACTTTTTACGTACAAAAATAGTACTGTTTAACCGAAATAAAAAATCGCAATGAATCATTGCTGTAAAAAGATTAATTTTTAATTGAAACATTTCAGATATGCATGATTCATGCTCTTTGTTGTTCAACCTCCAGTTTGTATAGATAAAGAAACTAAATTCAAATTTGTTTCGTAGGCCTAGGTTAATGGGTGCATATATTATGATCATATGTATATTAAATGATCAACAAAAAGATGTTTGTGAGAACTTTTATAATGTCAGCACACTCCCATCTTAAATTTGTGCATTTATGTATATAAATGCATATTATTATGATGAGTGTCCTCGTTAGTGCAGCTTTATGTCGAAATGAGAACGATATTAATTTTACACGGTTACAAGAAATAGTAACATAAAATAATAAACATTTTAGACATCTGAGAAACAACGCCATCTAGTCCAAATACATTAGTGCTAGAGTTCTACTAAGTAGAACTAGAATTAAATTACTTTACACCTAAATGGTATGCAATTATTTGTCTATTACAATGGCAATATCTGGCAGAATATTACTGTTTTGTCAAATAAATGACTTCTGGTGCGTTTTTAGAGCCTGGAACAGTATAAGGGTGACAATTCAATGTGTCTACCTGCCAGTACTATTTTTATCATCAACAGCCTTTAACAGTCCACTGCTGGACATAGGCCTCTCCTTAGAAAGGAGGTTGTGGCCTACTATACCACGCTGGCCAGACGGGTTGGTAAAGGGTTTGTTTCAAGTTTTCCTTCTCTTGGCAGTGATGTTAGCTGCTTTATTTGTTCCTTTAGTCGCCTCTTACGACACCCATGGAATGAATAGGGGTGGTGACACTTTGTATTCTTAATCCGTCACCACACGGACTATTTTTATGTTGGAATGTAATATGGTATATATGTAATGCTACTAACTAATCTATGAAATTTAGATTATTATGTATGTATAGTGGCGAGAACTCATTTTTTTTTTTTTTTTTTTTTTTTTTACACAACATCATCTAGTCCCAAAGTAAGCAGAGCTTGTGTTATGGGTACTAAACAACTGATATAAATACATAAACATACTTTTTTTTTGTAAATACATACATATTATACATAGAAAAACACCCAGACTCCGAAACAAATATTTGTGGATCACACAAATATTTGGTCTGACCCGGGAATCGAACCCGAGACCTCTTGATCAGCAGCCGCATACGCTAACCACTAGACCAACAAGGCAGTCATTTAATGCGTTAATACAGTTTGGTAATGTGTATTATTCGTTAAGTACATACTTTTCCCATCTGTCCGTTTCTCTTACTTTGTTATTGTAGATTTTATACCTTGTTGAATGTTTTAAAGCTCTTTGATCGTGCATTATTTCCTTGTCCAGGAGTACATTGATTGCAAGCATTTAAGTTAGAGGCAGAAATTTGTTTTGGTCACGCAGTAATTAACTCTGAAGTTCCGTGGTCGGGTTTACAGTCTTTTTTATTGACAAATTGTCGAATTTTGAATTTAAACCCGTAGCAATAAACTGGTAAATATAAATGATACTAGCTCTTGAGTATATCTCCACCTGTGTGTGTTCAAAAACTTCTAGAATTAATTCATATCAGTTCATCGCCGCGTCGGTTTGGCCGTCAAAGCGACACAACCGACCAACAATCTAATTTACAATATCAGTAGGGATTTAAGTAACTAAACATTTTAGCACTTGCTGGTAAACATTAGTGTTGAAAACATCAACCTCTTTGAGAGAAAAAACGTGACGTTTCTGTTCAGAATGATACCACGATTAAACATAGTATTTCAAAGCAATTAGCAACATGGCGTTCTATTGTTTGTCGAATGTTTTGAGTAATCGGTCGCAGTAAACGCGTTGACGTATAGCGATCGGAGTTTTAGCCTTGGAAGTTTTTTGTTAATTTGCTCTTTTCTCACACCTTCGCTATAATAGTGAACTATTAAATGTAAATTGTGGAGTTGATTAGTGTTAAATTAGACCGACTTGATTGGATGAATATAAATTCTGAATACACGAACTATTTATTTGATCTCTGTAGAGGCCAATTTATAAATTCAGTTTAAATATCAAGGCAAATACTGTACATAAAGAAAATAATCAACGTATTTCGTAAAATATGGTAATACCGAGGTTTTCAAAACTGTTTTATAGGTTTTTCTTTTTTACCGTCCGCCGGAGTCCCTTAGACCTAAGGGGCGATATATTAGTCCGGGCCGGGTTCAGGCCAGCTGAGACCGCTGTCGTATGTTGTAAGTCGGGCGAGGACTTGACACGGATTAGCCCTGTAATAAAAACTACTTTATACGGTCTAGTATAATTCTTTAACTCTGAAACCCTTACTAAAAAGCCGTGGTACAACAATCGCTCAATCGCCATTACTTAAATATTTTGTTGACAAGTCAGGGTCGAGTTTATAGGTTCCGCCCGTGAGTATATCGGTCTATCGCGGTAAGGAGTAGCCAATGTGTTTCCTCAACAATTAAAGTTAAATAAGTAAAATAATAAAATCTCCATGCCAAATTTTAATAAAATCGTAACCGACAGACAGTGTTACTTTTATAATATTATAACATTAGTATAGACATTAGGTAAGTATTATGACTGTAGATTATCTTTTTTTGGCCATTGACTTTCTTTTGTTTTGTAGACGGACGGATAACGTGTCCTTCCAACACAAATTTAGAACCCTCCAAACATAGCTAAACTGTTTATGTTGGGCAGTTGTCTATGCTAATCAGCGCGAGAATTCCTATATCGCGATTCAGGATTAGTTACTCCGTGGTTCAAAATCATCAAAATTGGATCAAAATTTTGTATTTGTATACCGCCAATAACTATCCATCATCATATTTAACTCCAAGAATATGCCATGCCACCTTAATCCCTGTCTTTACATGAATCCTTTCCAAATCCCTTTTAATAAAAACTGAAGATTATTTTACTTTTACTAAGAGGGATAACTAAAGACAAATAGAAGTTAATTATTTATAATAAATGTTTGACTATCCAAATATGTATATGTACCAATAACAACTTACCATTTGTCCCCTTTTAATTGTTATAATAAATAAAAATATGCTTTTGTTAGATATATACGTCCTTTTCACCATGTGATTTATAAACCTTTTGGTAGAAAGAGATAGGACAAACATCTACCATAAGGTCGTTACAAGAGATTGTGTACAGCCATATGTAATTCCGATCAGTTCTGAATAATATTGACCTCGTTTGATAACTAAACGAACGTTGGGCTCATTACACTTGCAAACTGACGACCTCTTATGCTAATTCGATGCAACGTTGATCGGTTTTAATAGGTACAATTTAATTAACCATTACTACTTGATATTTTTATTCTTGTTTTTTTATCTGTAAGTATAGCATAACACTGCTACTGAATACTGATGTTACGGCAGCTGTTTTTAAACATTTGCGACTTTTACACATATTCCTTTTTTTGTTGTAAACGAAACTTATTCGAGATAAAATAATTTAAAAAGGTTACGATACTTACAGTCCACCGCTTTACCAACTCAGCTATTGAACGTTACGAATTAATTCTGATGTTACGGTTTAGCAAAAACTGGTGTTGAACACTTTCTGCTTTATACCAAGTTACTGAGGTTTCTGTAAACATCTCTACCTCTTATTTTAGAGTAGGCGAGAGCTCAACACTAGTCTTCTTCCTAGCATTATTCCCAATATTATTTGGGGTCGGCTACTACAACCGGTTTTACCTGAATATCAGTTTTTCCACGGAGCGACTGGCATAGGACCTCCGCAACCCTAAGGGAGAACTGAAATTCGTAGGTTGAACTAGTTGTCAGTATATTTTTTCTTAAACATTCCAAGTATTTCCAACCTAAAAATGACAACATTCGTGTTGTTGTATATCGGTGCTGAGTGCGAGACTGGAGGCCCAATGCTGCAGAAGCGTCACACCAGGCCTCCATGGTGTGAACCACCATGCTGCATTGTGTGCACTCAATATGACGATGGTGAACACCACCTTTGGATTCTGGTGTTGCTTTCCATCAGACAGAGTAGAGTCGTAGAGAGTAAATGAAAATGTAAGAGTAAACTATAGTCATGCGTTAATAGTGAAATACTGCTATAATATTAACTCTGGCTGTGTATGTCTGTGAAGCTTTCACGGATAAACCGCTGCTGCGATTTCAATATTTACATTTTTGAGAAAATACACAAGCTAGTTCAAACCGCGATAACTGACATCAACATACATTTGGACGGAATCGCTTGCAAAATCTAGTTGCTTCCTAACTGTAACGTTTGTCGAATTATTTTATGACATTAAGACAAATTTTATAATTGTTGATACCTTTTAGATTTATTATTAACTAGCTGACCCGGCGAACTTCGTACCGCCTTAGAATATTAATTTATAATAAAGTATTGTGTTTAGATATTAGCTGATAGTGACAAATCGACAGCAGCGCCAACTAACACTCCCCGGCCGGTACCGCCAGAATTGCTTTGTTCCTGCTTTTTAAATCTGTAATATCTTCAAAAGTATTAATTTAAATTATCATTTCCAGCCATATTAATCTATTAAATACACAATTTATTTAAGGTACTTAATTGGATAATACTGTGTTGCCTATGATCGCTTCGTAAATAAACCATTATTTCTCGTAAAAATAAAAAAATGGTTATTGTGGGTTATCCCTAAGAGATAGACATATACCATCGCGGACTTTTTTGTAGACCTTTTTAAGATGTACAATAGTATAGTACATTATACAGATCTATCTCGTAGGGTACAGCCAGCGTTTGCAATATAAGCGTAAAAAACATCACATTAGAAACCTCTAAAATTATTATCCACTATATTATGCATGTATTATACATAAAAACCTTCCTCTTGAATCACTCTACCTATTAAAGAAAATTTCATAAAAATCCGCTGCGTAGTTTTAAAGATTTAAGCATACAAAGGGACAGAGAAAGCGACTTTGTTTTATACTATAGTGATTAAGACGGTTAATTGAACCTATCGTATAATTAGTCAATTTATTACATACTGTACAAGCGACCTACCCCGGCTTCGCACGATTGCAATCGGTGCTGTTGACCGCTCTGCCCATATATTTCAATCCTCCGATCTAAGATATTAATTTTATGACATGCTGTAAATGGTAACTTTGGTCTACATTAAGTTCACAACTTACTAACGTAATTAATTCGGATAAGGATTAATTAAATATTATATTTTGAAGTAATATATGTATGTATTTACAAAAAAATATGTATGTTTATGTATTGATATCAGTTGTTTAGTACACATTATGAAAGCTCTGCTTTGTTTGAGACAAGATGATCTTGTGTGTAAGATGTCCGAAATATTTATTTTTTTATATTAGTCAAAATTACTTTGAACGTATAAAACACTAGTAAATGAAATCTTTAAACGTAAAAATGGTTACTGTAGGTAATCCATAGCATATAAAAATGTATATAGATATTTTAAGGTATAAAAATCTCTAGTAAATCATTCTGATATAGGTATCTAGTACAGTTTTGGTAGTATTAGCATAAAGTGTTTAGAAGTTCTGTTATGTTCAATTATATAGAATACGAATTTAGTAGTAAGTATATTATGTATTTAACCTTCATTGAAACATAACCTAAATGATAGTGAAAACCACCTGTTGGATACTTTGGAAGATCTTGAGAAGTACAAAAAAAAAGTATTTCTATTTTAAGTATGCGGCTGCTGATCAAGGGGTCTCGGGTTCGATTACCGGGTCGGACCAAATATTATTTGTGTGATTCACAAATATTTCTTTCGGGGTCTGGGTGTTATCTATATATAATATTTATGTATTTACAAAGAAAAAAGTATGTTTATGTATTTATCCGTTGTCTAGACCCATAACACAAGCTCTGCTTAGCTTGGGACTAGATGATGCAGTGTGTCAGATGTCCAAAATATTTATTTTATTTATTTATAATACACACATCAAAAGTGTCTAGGGATCAAGCATTTTTATGCGGATTTCTTGAGATTGAGATGTGGCTTTGTAATAAATTTATGATTTTATAAATTTATATGGATCCTTTTTGGTGCATTTCATAATTTGAATCAGGAACTGTCAATCAAATTCGAGTAAAAGATGAAAATCAGCTGCCAATATTTTCCCTATAAAAACATACAACGCATTGAAGAAATTATTAGTGCTACTGTTTCCCTACTACTGATTAAAACCAACGTTATTATGGAGCGGCGACGTCATTTAAGCAGGGAAGAAATGCTCAGAGCCGTGGGAATGATAGAAGCTGGTTCCCGGCAACGTACTGTGGCTTTAGCTCTGAATACAAGTCAGAGTGTTATCAGTCGACTTTGGACACGTTACCGAAGCACTGGTACCGTGGCTGAGCGCCATGGAGGACGGTATCGCTGCACCACACGGAGACAAGTCCGATACATTCAAATCTTAACTCGAAGAGCTCCAACAATAACCGCCATGATGTTAGCCGTGAGGCTTCATCACTCTTCAGGGAACTTAATTAGCGACCAAACAGTCAGAAACCGCTTGCATGAAGTGAACCTTCATTCCCGAAGACCGCTACGGGTACCACCTATAGCAATGCACAATCGTAGGATTCGATATCAATGGGCTCTTGAACACAGAAATTGGGCAGAAGAACAATGGCGTTTCGTGTGCTTTTCTGATGAGTCTCGTTTTGGTATGAGACCGGATACAAGACGTATACGACACTGGAGAACCCCTGGACGCCAACAGCGATTAAAATCCTGCCAGGAAGTCCATCCTTATAGTGGTGGAACCATCATGGTATGGGCGGGTATTTGGATCGGCGGAAGAACTGAGTTGATTTGGATCAGAGGCAACCTCAACGCTCAAATTTATGCTGAGACGATTGTATCAGACGTCATCGTTCCTCTACAAGTGCAAATCGGTCCCTTATTTCAGTTAATGCATGATAATGCACGACCGCACACCGCAAGAGTTGTAAGACAGACTCTCGCCGCAGCTAACATCAATGTCCTGCCCTGGCCTGCTCAGTCGCCAGACTTGAACCCGATTGAGCATGCATGGGATATGCTACAGAGAAGAGCTCTGCCGAATATGGAGGGTATCCAGTCGCAAGAAGACCTTTTTTTGTTGTTGCAACGAACATGGGCGGCCATTCCACAGCGTGATTTGGATGAACTCATTTTGAGTATGCCAAACCGATGTTCTTGTGTTGTTAGTGTTCGCGGTAGAAACACGGATTATTAATTGTTTAAGTTACCTAATAAAATTTTAAAGAAAACTGTTATTTCAGTCTTTTTTTCAAACTTTAATGTTAGTGGTTCAAATGTCAAAAATCCCTTTATTAGGAAAATGGCAAATTTCTTTACTAATGCAAAGGTGACTTGGTTTATCGTTACTGTGACAAACGAAAACACTTTATTTGATGAATCCTTAAAGAAATTTTTAATTAATATCAATCAGGAGAAAAGTTATTGCAAAAATATATGTTGATCCCTAGATACTTTTGATGTGTGTATATACATATATTAAAGGAGTTCGTATTGTTTTGCATCATGACATGAGTTACTGGAATAGCGCAATTAAAAGTAGCAAGGTGTGTAAAAAAGTCAACGACGGAATGGCAAAATAGACTTTATTGCATTTTCTACAATGTAAATTTTCCTCCGTGTCACGGCCATCTCAGCCAACATTATGCAACTGTCCGCATTTATTTGTCTTACATTCAAGCCTCTCTACTAAAACGTTAACTGTTTATACAATAGATACATTGATTTGCCAGCTTGTAGGACCTATCATGACTTATCTGGAAACAGAAACCACCGTTTAGTCAAACTAATTAGTTAGAAACAATCTTCTAATGAAGGTTTACTGTTTATGCAATAGATTGATTTATTGGCTTAAAGATGACCAAGCACGATTCATTTAGAAACAGAAAGTACCGTTTAGTTAATGTAATTAGTTAGAAACAACCATGAAGTTGATTTGTAGTTTGTATACGACAATGTATTTCTATTTAAGTATTTTAAAGTTTATATTATAACGTAATTTATTTGATGAAATAAAAAAAAAAAAGATTTATTGATACAAAATGTGATGGATAGGTAAAAATGCAAAAAAACAGTATTAGTAGATAGACATCTTCTGTTTGTTTGATTTCAAATTAGTTTCATATAATTAATTGAATTTGCTGGATGCGAGTAGCCGAGGATCGAACTAAATGGCGTACAATTGGAAAGGCCTATGTCCAGCAGTGGATTGCGATAGGCTGATGATGATGAATTAATTAAATTTTGAGTTTTTCATTTTGAGTTACTGTGTATGAAACGTCAAATTACAGATCACCCCTTTAGGGGTATGTTTAGTTGTAAAGGCTTATCTCTGAATCTACTGAACCTATTTTGAAAACTATTTTACAATTGAAAAGTAACGTTATTTGTAAGTGTAAATATTAACCCAAAAAATAATTACCGCGAAATCAGACACAGATAAAAAGTTAGTGCTAAAATATAAGTTGAAAATTAAAATCATGATTCGACATTTTAAAAATTGCAAAATAAATGTAATGTACTTTGTCGAATTATTTTATTACAGAAAATGTATATGTTTTTACATAACGGTCAAGATATCTCATTAGAACTGAAGCTACTTTTTAGATTCAATATTAATTAAGACGCTTAATTGGTCCTGTCGTAAAATTAGTCAATTTATACCGTATTGATATATGACTAAATTAATTTTGGATGTGATAAAGGAAGCATAAGAAAATTAATTAGAGTTAAAAATGTCGTTTTAAACATTTAGGTGACGAAATGTACATTTACTTGTAGAGATTGTTTACATATTAAGTTTTATTCTTGGGGTTCCGCCTCCGTTCATTAAAAGGAATTCTTTTTGTATTATTTCGTTGTCAATTTGAATGTCGAGACCATTTTGATTTAGAACGCGTGGAGGATTAATCAGTTGATATTAACATGATACTTTGTGATTCATTTAATCTAAAACAATATCAATACAAAGAGAAAAGTATTTAGCATTTCGTAGATTACCTAATAAAAACCTACATCACCCCATTCAACTGGAATTGTGATCGAAAAACTAAATCGTGGGGAACAAAATATGTGTGATAAAATATTGAAATATATTTTTAGAACGTCATAGTTCTTAATTACAAAAAAAAAACTAACTTCAATTTTCTAGAATTGATTCCCGAAGACTCTAGTTACAAAATTGTACTGAACCTTCATAGCAGTCAGACTCTCAATTGTCTGTTCGTGCCAAATAAAAAAATGTATGTATAGAAACGAGTTTTATTTACATACAGAATTAATATTGTATACCTACGTAAGTAGTTGGTAAAGTATCAAGGTTTCTGAACCGTCGTGTATGCGAATCGCGACATATTTGTAAACAGTGACCGTCTTATTTTCTTTGCCATACTATTTTATTATCTTTTTATTAATGCACTTAGACCTCGACATGGTATTTGTAACCAAATGTAGCGATCAAAACATCGTAGGCTTATATTTTCTGTTTTATATTCTAGTTTTTTTTATGCTACTTATATTGGCGACAAAAATTGTGGTTGACATCTCGTAGAAGTGACAGAAAAGACTAATAAAGCGTTTAATCGAGGAGAAAGGAATCGATTTGAAGATCATCGATCGAAGATTGATCGAATTCATTGTAGTTTATTAGGAACTTGAATGATCGTATGAAAACTTTTTCATAGACTTTGTTTATAAGTGACTTTTGATCACTCTAGGATGTGAAGGTGATTTTTACAGAAGTGATTTTACGACTCTTGATTTTCAAACCAATCAAATAGACATCTATCTACTCTTCTGAACACTGTCTCAAAATTTTGTACTGACTGTTTAAATACTCGTAGCTACTCCGACTTACAACTGCATAACTAAATTACTACACATAACAGCATAACTAAATTATAGAGATAATTTAGTTATGCTCCATATAATGGGGGTTTCTTTTATCTAGTTAAAGTATACAAGAAAAGTTTATCATTTAAATATAAGCTTTGCAATCAGCTACTTTTAATCTTATTTATGAATAACTGTAGTGGTGTATACTTTCCACCCAACCACCGGAAACAATCACCGACGGTAAGCAACGACGGCGCGGTCAGATCTAGATGGGTGACCGTTTGTGGCATGAGCGTTTCCATGATTCGGAGGTCAAGTAAAGCAGTCGGTCCCGGTTGTCAGCATAAGATAGCAGAAGATAAGATAACAGTCTTTAAGCTTAGTTCTTTCCTAGTTAGGCCTTCGAGCGGCATTAAAACCTCCAACGGCATGTTTACGTAGCCACAATGTGTCTTGTCAATCTCCAACCCACACTTCGCCAGTGTGGGGACGTATGGCCTTAACCCTCTTCTGAGAGTAGACCCGAGCCGGCAGTGGGACACTGACACATAGGTTGCTGATTGATTGATTGAACAAGAACTGTAAAATGTGAGATTATTCTGATATATTTAACTATTAGAAACACCTATGAAAGTATACTCATCAGCATGTTCTTTATAAAAAATAAAGAAAAAGATTTTCCTATCATAATTTTATTACTTATTAATGAATAAACAGAGAACATTATGTTTATTGTGTCCTCAAAGATTGTGTCAGAAATATGGAATTTAAGCGGCATATTTACATTAAGTATAATTATTTTCCATTAGTAGGTACATAACCAGTATTATTAATATAATAATTATTATTCGTATTTTTATTGATAAGTTTATTTCCTTAATAATATTAAACGTTTTGGTTTATCCTTCAACGAGATAATTACATCTGTTTATATCTACGACACAATAATAAAACTGTTTTAAGGAACAAGGTCTTCTAGAAAATGTACTTACCTATGTTCTTTGCACACTATAATAACTTACGTTAGAACAATATTGTCTTAAAATATAATATATGCACATTAAGTCAGGTAGTATATAATATTAGACTTATATTATTGTTTACAAAAACTGCTTTAATTTTAATTTTTGCTGAAATGTACAGTGGTGGACTTAATATCATAACATAGGCATTATCTGCCAGTCAACTTTAGGGTGGTGTACAAGTGGCTTTTTAGGTGCACTTCTTCTCAATTTAAGGGTCAGGGCTTTGTCGATGGAGCAATCGCCACTCCTGTGTATGTTCTGCAATCCGTTTTGATAGGGCCACGACTCCTACTTTCTTCTTTAGGTGCACTAAATTCAATATAAATAAGTAGGTATATTTACACGAAAAAGGAGTTGTTTAATCTATTACGATTTTAATTATGGTAAAATAATAATGTCTTCGAGGACGCAGTATTATTGTAATAATATGTATTTTCAACAGCTTCTATTGGAGATAAATTTGTTATGATACTAATATCTTGTAACTTCGTTTATATTGACCAGTTGGCTTTTTTCACGATTAAATAAATAAATAATTCGGATAACACAACGCCATCTAGAGATGTACTAAACATACTGCAATGTATCCTAGATTGACTGCCAGAAGAATACTTGTATAGTTTTTCTTATAAATAGCTACATAGAAAAATCTCGTACCTCTGAAACAAATATCTGTAGATCATACAATCATTTAGTCCAACTCAGGGCTTTAACCCGCATAGCAGTCGCTACCACTTCCACTGCGCCACCGAGGCAGTCAAATAATTTAAAATAGTAGTATCCCGACGTTTCGAACGGGTTATACTACTTTTGATCAAGGGTAGACTACTGAGAGATCAGCTATGCCTTCGTGACTATCTTGAAACTTGTAAACTAAAGTATCATTTCTCTTTCAGAGAACTTCATCTACACAACAATTATCTTCGAGTCTTACCATACGAGCTTGGCAAGCTGTTTCACTTACAGCTTCTCGGGCTGCAGGGTAACCCTTTATCTAAAGAAATGCTCTCAATATACAACGACAACAATGGAACCGCTAAGCTGCTGACGTACATGCTCGACAATTTACAAGGTAAGTGTTTTGTAACCTCATTTACGTTTTCAAGTGAAAACATAAGTATGTTTTGACTGACTGTTTTTTAACCCGGTTTATTCATTTAAGTTAAACGGATGTTAAATTGACTTTGATAGTCACATTAGGTGCATCCCGTATCATGGCAATCAGAGAAAACGATTGACGTACGCCTTAATAAAAAAATGGAAAATACTAAATAAATTACATTGGTGCTTATGAATATGTTTGGGTGTTCGCATGTTTGTACGTATGTAAGGTTAAAGTAATGGTATAAATAAAAGAATTGAATTACTTTATGTAAACTAGGGCAAGTGAAATTTGCATGCTCCGATAAAAAGTTAATTTTCAAGACGAGTTCTTCTCTCCGGTAGGCTAAGTTTCACCGTAGTTGTTTATCTTTAAAAATCTTCAATGATGTTGTTTTGTACACTGAAAGTGAAATTTGGCAAAACCAAAGTGGTACAAGGTACAAAAAAATACAGAAGAAAATAAAAATTGTAGTTGGAATACTATTTTGTTTACTCTTTGTGACGTCATCGTATTATTAGTTTCGTGATGTCCGCAACATTACATGACAATGTTTAAATACATCGAAATTTGATTTTTGATTTCGTAGTTACCTAGATTAAATTATTTTTATACTACACCTGATCGGAACAGTAGTCAATATTCCCTGAAAATGAAAAGAGAACGTTAGTCTTTTCCTTGACTTGAATAATCGGGAGGAAAAAATGTGACTTTCTATGGTAGAAAGCTAATGACATAAGGAGTAACTTAGGTAGAAAGCTAATGACATAAGGAGTAACTTAGGTAGAAAGCTAATGACATAAGGAGTAACTTAGGTAGAAAGCTAATGACATAAGGAGTAACTTAGGTAGAAAGCTAATTACATAAGGAGTAACTTAGGTAGAAAGCTAATGACATAAGGAGTAACTTAGGTAGAAAGCTAATGACATAAGGAGTAACTTAGGTAGAAAGCTAATGACATAAGGAGTAACTTAGGTAGAAAGCTAATGACATAAGGAGTAACTTAGGTAGAAAGCTAATGACATAAGGAGTAACTTAGGTAGAAAGCTAATGACATAAGGAGTAACTTAGGTAGAAAGCTAATGACATAAGGAGTAACTTAGGTAGAAAGCTAATGACATAAGGAGTAACTTAGGTAGAAAGCTAATGACATAAGGAGTAACTTAGGTAGAAAGCTAATTACATAAGGAGTAACTTAGGTAGAAAGCTAATGACATAAGGAGTAACTTAGGTAGAAAGCTAATGACATAAGGAGTAACTTAGGTAGAAAGCTAATGACATAAGGAGTAACTTAGGTAGAAAGCTAATGACATAAGGAGTAACTTAGGTAGAAAGCTAATGACATAAGGAGTAACTTAGGTAGAAAGCTAATGACATAAGGAGTAACTTAGGTAGAAAGCTAATGACATAAGGAGTAACTTAGGTAGAAAGCTAATGACATAAGGAGTAACTTAGGTAGAAAGCTAATTACATAAGGAGTAACTTAGGTAGAAAGCTAATGACATAAGGAGTAACTTAGGTAGAAAGCTAATGACATAAGGAGTAACTTAGGTAGAAAGCTAATGACATAAGGAGTAACTTAGGTAGAAAGCTAATTACATAAGGAGTAACTTAGGTAGAAAGCTAATGACATAAGGAGTAACTTAGGTAGAAAGCTAATTACATAAGGAGTAACTTAGGTAGAAAGCTAATGACATAAGGAGTAACTTAAGTAGAAAGCTAATGACATAAGGAGTAACTTAGGTAGAAAGCTAATTACATAAGGAGTAACTTAGGTAGAAAGCTAATTACATAAGGAGTAACTTAGGCAATTTTTTTAGGCTAGCTTTGCACCGCGGCGTTACTTGCGGTTTACGATGAAAATCGCGGGAAACACCGCGATACTCAGCTAGTACGTAATAGTTGTATACAACCCAAGTACGTTACTGTTAATCTTAATCAGTGGTTAACCTTAATCTGCGACTGTACACAACAAGATACGTGTAGTTAATCTTATGCTCGAAAGACCTTCGTAACGAATGGAGGTATAAAAGGCATACGTGTGAAGGTTCTCGTTAAAACAAAGTCATGACTAATAATGTATCGTTGTTGTTATCCGTGTGGTGACGGATTAAGAATACAGAGTGTCACCACACCTATTCATCCCGTGGGTCATCAAGCGACCAAGAGAGCGAAATACGCAGGACAACCGACGGCACTGCAAAAATAAGGAAAACTTGAATCAAGCCCTATCAACCTAGTATAGTAAGTAGGTCAAAACCTAAGAGGCTTATGTCCAGCAGTGGATTAGTAAAAACTGTTGATAATGATGAGGAGAAGCGTACGGGAATCGAATATAATCTCTTAATAGTAATAGACTAACAGTGTGGCTATGGTTCGTGTAACCTGAACGAATTTCCGGGCAATTTATAGGTGTCTTATGGTTATCACTAATTACTTAGTACATTAAGGTGACGGATTAAGAATACAGAGTGTCACCACCCCTATTCATAAATACGCAAAACAACATCGATGCAAAGAGAAGGAAAACTTGAAACCAACCCTATACCAACCCGTCTGGCCAGCGTGGTATAGTAGGCCAAAACCTCCTTTCTAAGCAGAGGCCTATGTCCAGCAGTGGACTGTTAAAGGTTGTTGATGATGATGATGACTTAGCACATGACATAATGTCCTCGTACGTGTTTGTAATTTTTTATATGTATTTTAAATCGCTAATGTTTAAAAGTTATGATACTAGATCCATTATTAATCAAGTAAAACTCAGTTCATTGCGATCTTAGTTTATTTCGATCAGATACAAATATACCAAGTATACATATATCCAGGCATTTGAATAAATAAACCAAAAAATCCACACAAAAAAGTCCCACAATAATATCTGTATCGAATTTTCTAGAATTTAAGCAATTATTATAAAAACCGGTCATTTTTAATACACGAGGGGTCACTCACCCCAATTAAATGTTTGTTGCAGATATTGTTTATCTACGATAAGATACTGATGTAAATAAAGTTCAGCGAACTATTAGAACAGCTGTTATACAAGTAACGCCATCTAGTAATTGTTCGTAGAGAAACTGTAAATAAAAGTTATGTTCATGAGCGATAGATGTCGCACACTGTTCCGTAACTCGACTGCTCTGATTACCTACTAAATTAAAACTTTGTTTTCATACTCTCTAGACTAAAAGTCGTTACTCTATATATTTAGTGGGTTATTCAGTTGAAGCAGAAAGGTCACTGAGTTGTCACGATTTGACTAATTTAATTCGTTGTTCTAAATAAAAATCATTATAGTCATTAATCGTATTAAACTTAAATTTATAGCACAAGAGTCACGCTCAAGGAATATTTATGATATATTTTAATTTTGTTTTATTTCTATTAAGGCCGGTATGTGTATTAATAACTACAGTTGACGCATAATGCGGGCACATAACACGGAAAAATAACAATCAAAGAAGGTTATATTGAGGTATTTTACAATTGATCTTGAAGAGACATACTCAAGAACATACGGGCCGAAGAAATACCACAGCCGCGTAAAAACCGGAGTTAAAAGGATTTTTTTCACTTCTTTATAACGTATTGATACGGTTACCAGAAGCTTAGGTACTCTATTATAAAGTAAGAAAAATAAATAAATAAAACGTTTAAAAACTATAGTCCTACCATGAAAAAACGTTAGATTTGAAACTTTTTAATAAAAAAACCGCTGAAAAAACTGGAAAGCAGAAAGTAATACTATCTTAACTTTAATAACTAACTCCTTAAACTAGTGCAAGTATCTATATAAGTATGATTCGGCGCTAAACATTTCATATCGGACTGTCCTCGAGGTGGACCCTTTCCAATGCAAAAGAGTTATTGATATCGGACTACTCTGTAAAAGCTATGCGTTTTGATATATTACAATTAGTGAGTACACACTCAATCATACCCTGTTTTGCTACCCTTAGGGTTGGAATTCTTTTTGGAATTTCGAAGTTATACCATTTCAAAAAAAAAAAATGATCAAAATCGGCACTCTCTGTACAAAGTTATGCGTGGTCATACCTAAATAAAAAAAAAATCAGCGTCGAATTGAGAACCTTCCCCGTTTTTTTCCCTCGGCCAAAAATTCATGTAGCATATGTCACCCGTGCCATTATTAGGAATCTAATAACAGGAGTTAATAGATTCCGCTGTATGTTCGTTTAGATCCTTTAAACTACTCAAGAGATTTTAATGCATTTTTCAGCAATAGATAGAGTGATTCTTGAGTCATTTCCTCTTGAATAAGATATATTTGTAATACATGCATATTGTGTACAGGAAATCTGAGAATTTTAAAGACCGAGCTTATTACAATCGGTTCAGTGGTTTACTGCCAAAACTATTACTCTTCCGTTTGGGATTGCCATAGTCGAGTAATAAACTAATTCATCCTATATCAAATATTTGTTTATTCAGACCATGTGAACTGCTTTCAAACTTCAAACAATCGTGTATTTATAAAGTTTCTTTTCAAATATTTTGATAATCTCAAAGAAAGTTCTATCATAGGTGTTTGTATAATGTATTACGTAAATATATTTATTTAGAAACACTCACTTTTGAACTTAAGACTTGAGATCAGAAATAGATAATTAAAAAAAAAACTTTACTAACTACTAGCCATTGCCCTCTACTATGAACGCGTGGATATCGATGTAGTAGTTTTTTATGGTAGTATTTAGCCAATGACACTTGCAAATATTTCAGCTTCCTATTGGTGGAAGAATTTTCAAAATAGTTTCAGTAGATCTTGAGATTACCCCACCGTCTTTTTCCTTACTAGTCTGAATTTTTTTGCGGAGCAAAATCTTTACGCGTATACATTTTAGTAGACACACATATAAAAACTACTAACGTCACTACGAACTCACACATAACAATTAAACATAAGATTCCAAATTGCACACACACATAAACACATGTCCATTTCGGCTTATGCTTTGACAGAGGACATATCTTTGAACTCGCATACATAGGCTACTTTCTACCGTGCTGCGCTATGTTTTAAAATCTATTAGATAACCCAGTAGATATATCTGTTACACATAGTTATAGTTGAAGTAGTTTTATGGTTCAATCCAATATAAAAGAATTACTTTTCCTAAGTCGGACATGTCTTAACTTTCGGATTTTATAGTTTCGTCCTCATTTCTGTGTTATATAAGTTTATTACCTAAACCTATACCGTGATGTCTTTCTATGTTATTAATGTTCTCTCTTATACAATCAACATAAAAACCTTAGATAATGCATTTGACTGATATTTCGGAAATCACAGTTTTGATTCTCGCTCACTGGCCATTACATGGATCTGTGCGTTATTACCAAACCCTGTGTGCATGTCAGTAGCCTCTGTTATTATGAATCTACTATGAATAGTGAAAAAGAAATTCAAGAATCACTCTGTTGCTCAAAACTGCATTATAATTTCGTGATTAGTTTAATGGAGCTAAACGAAATCGCGTTGTTACGTGAGAACACCTTCTTAATTTTTGTATGGTCTTGACAATCGCACTGAACTAAAACTAGCAGAAAGTAATGCTGAAAACGACCCTCAAACAAAGCAGTAGTATCAAAAGTACAAGGTACTTTGTCAGTACCTACAAGTTAAACATAGATACCATTGCAAATTACATAAATGTATATCACAGGTGAACTGTGGAATGTACCTCTGATCTCATTTTATGTCTCACACAAATTGCAGACTTAAATCGATTTTCTAGAACATTTTTGAAAACTAGTTCTCATTTTAGCAGTTCAGTTTAAAATGTTTCAAGTTTTGTTTTGTATATAAACTGGTATTACCGGTAACTGATTGTTGCAGGTTACTTATTGAATATGCACGATTTTGATCTTAAGACCTTAGTAGAACCGTTATCTATCATAATTTGTTTTATTCATAAGCTGTTTGGTAGAAAAATGTTTAGATTTACTTACTCGTATTTTATTGTCGATCTACTTAGTTATGAGAAGTCGGTCACAGTGTAATTATGTACAAGGTATTTAGGTAGACAATGAAATAATATCGTTTCATTGACGTTCCATCAAATTATGTATAGCTTGAATCATTTTGTAGGAGAGCTGTTAGACATTTTGAAGTAGGCGTTTGAGGCATTCTGAAAATTTGTTAGATGCTTCTGTCATAGTATGCTTATATTCGGCTTAGCTATCGGAGCATATGGGTTGGAAAGCAAACACTCATTGTGATTATTCTCACAAACACTCAACTCTCTGATAGAGTTAGAGACCTAGGGAACTTATTATACACACCAATATACTTTAGACTTGGGAATTTTTTAAATATTTTATAAATAATTACTCACTCAAGGTCTCTCATACTGTAAGGTAAGGTTTGACTGCCTTGTTGGTCTAATGGTAAGCGTATGCGCCTGCTGATCAAAAGGACTCGGGTTCGATTCCCGGGTCAGACCAAATATTTGTGTGATTCACAAATATTTGTTTCGGAGTCTGGGTGTTTTCTATGTATAATAAGTATGTTTTTACAAAAAAAATGATTATGTATTTATATCAGTTGTTTATTATCCATAATACAAGTGCTGCTTAGTTTGGGACTAGATGGCGTTGTGTGTAAAATGTCCGAAATATTTATTCATTTATACTCGTACAACAATACCCACCTACCGTTCTATTGCAAGCTTTTATAACTAATTTACATTATATATACTATGTTGCTGTGCATTTACAACAACAACAAACGCTGGGCAAAACTAGTCCTAAAAATAGCTTTAAGTTATTCTTTATGTCATCAGCTATCTGCTAGTGAAATTCCCGTCAAAATCGCTCCACCCGTTCCAAAGTTTTAGTAAAAAGCTGTTGATTTTAAATTAAAAACAGATACTTCAAGTTTATTCATTTGATTTTATAGATTTGAATAGATATAAAACTGAGAAGCAACTCTGGTACATACTGTATACATACGTACTGACAGGGCCGGATTTAAAGGTGTGGAGGCCTCGGGGCAACAAAGGAGTGGAGGCCCCTTGGTCCCAAATTATATTCCAAATAAAATGCACATTTTTTTTCAATCTAGTTTTCCAATTAATAATTTATTGTGAAACCAATTATAGATTATTTTATTATTTAACGAACATATAAATATAATCGGAAACAAGAATGATCTAAAATTAAATTTTATTTGTATGTATGTACAAAGTATCGTAGGTGTACAACGCTAAAAAAAATTTGAAAGGAAAAGTTGTTTACTAGTCTTAATTTGTTTTTTTTTTCCGAAGTCTATTGTGAGGGCCCCTCTTTTATGGAGGCCCCGGGGCTATTGCCCATGTTGCCCTCCTCTAAATCCGGCCCTGCGTACTGAGGTACACATACTGAGGTTCATAAATAGGTATGAACCTCAGTTTGTATATTTTAACTTTGAGTGTTAATCAGTGATAATTCCAAAAGCAACAATCATGTCTACGGCGCCATAGCAATCTATTTTGATTCCACTCAGGAATAGACATGTACTCAATAATGCACATTAGTCACTCAACATCCTTGAGTATGAAATTTGTTTTCTTGTTACCAAATTATGAGTTATTCAGACTGAATCCAAGAGTTTTTGTTTCTCGACATTCAATTAACTATCAAGATTTGTGTTGAACTTGCAATTGGTTAGGATTTCTAGAGCCCTTTGGGATGTGTTTAACAAGCAAATACTTTTTATGACGACTCAATTTTGTGAATATAGTTTAACTAGCTGCGCCCCGCGTATCATTATGGTTGCTAGGCAACCTGTAAAGTTTTGACAGGAGATAAACAGTGATATATTTTGACATCTACGATTTAATGTTTTTTTATAATCACCTAGCTTTCGCCCGTTTATCTAGATTATTGCAGTAAAAAAGTAGCCTATGTGTTATTCTGATATATAAGCTATATTACTGTAAAGTTCTATCGAAATCCGTTCTGTAGTTTTTGCGTGAAAGAGCAACAAACTTACACACATACTCACAAACTTTCGCGTTTATAATATTAGTAGGATTTAAAACGTACATAACACATTGATTATAATATTAATATCTGCTTGAAAATTGTTTTCATTATCTTATTTAAAGCAAATTATCTTTATTATCATGGAAAATTTGAAAATGAAACTGTTGATATGACACGATAATCTTGTTTATATGTCTTGTGTGTTGTTCATACTTTAGTATAAATTTGTAGTGTTGTCATTAGTTACGAAGTACAAGAACACGCGTAAATTGTTACTAAATACGTAGATCAAAGTACACAAGTGCTTTTGCGTCAATGGTCAATGTAGAAGCGAAAGTTTCATCTGTCTTAACAATTGAAGTAATTGATGTCTAGACTGTTTACTGTCTACAAATTATAAATACAACTCAAGACCAGTAAAGCATCTTAATAAAAAGTCACCCACTAATGTTAGCCTTATAAAACGTAGAATGACTGCCTTGTTGGTCTGGTGGTTACCGTGTGCGGCTGCTGATCAAGAGGTTTCGGGTTCGATTCCCGGGTCAGACTAAATATTTGTGTGATCCACAAATATTTGTTTCGGAGTCTGGGTGTTTTTCTATGTATAATATGTATGTACATATTTACTTTATATATTTATATGTATAATATAAAAAAAAGTATGTTTATGTATTTATATCAGTTGTTTAGTACCCATAATACAAGCTCTGCTTAGTTTACGACTAGATGACGTTGTGTGTAAGATGTCCGAAATATTTATTTATTATATTATTTATTATAAAACATTCCTGTTTCTGATTGAGTAATTCGTTATCCAAATATTAATACAACCGCAAACTACCTTCAGCATCATTTTTAAAACTTCAGAGTTTTTGTTACCCTTCGCCAAATGTGTTTCTAAGCGCAAAACTCGACAACAGTTACACCATTTCGGTTTTGTCTATATTTTTATTAAAGGCACTGAGTAAGTTTTTATGGAGAGAAAAAACGTAAAAATTGCGAGAAAAATGTTAAAAACATAACTCCTCCTAATCCTGTACAAACCATACGGTAAATTAAAATATTGTCCGATTTTGATGGGACTTTCACTGGAAGAAGCTGCTGATGATAATATGTTCAGCGATAATTTCGTCGTTTATGAACCGATTTCAAAAATTCCTTGTTGCATTGGTATGGGCGTCGCTTACAGGTGGTCCCATCGTCACCATATCGAGATCTGATGATGGGATCCCAAGGAAATCGAGGGAACTCCTCAAATATCATAGGCACAATTGTCGCGATTTGGTTACTCCGAATAGTTTTTAATTGAAGTCGGTTCCTTTTTGTTAAAATTATAGATTAGCCTTGTTGTACCTTAACCTCAACAACCGCGATTATACCGCGGGGCTCAGTTCTATCGTTCTATCTTCTACTTCATTTAAAGTTATATGGAAGGCTCGTTGAGGCCAACTTAAGCTTGTAGTTTAACTATAAGTGATTCACAAAAACTGATGTTTCGTCATAAATAGAAATCTAAAAAGAATCACTTTGACAACATCTTACAAACAAAAACAACATTTTATACTATTAATCTATAAATTATTCTTAGTTACATTTCCAATACGTTGAAACTCTGAAGTTATAGAGTTGTTGGAAAGTTATTATACGTATAAAATAGTTATGAAAGCAAGGCATAATGACACCTTATGATTCTAGAGTGCATTCATTAATAGTAGTGGCCTTTGATGTTTTACCTACAGTCAAAACTATTTAATAAGCCTCCATACAAGTTTTCTACGACAAGATCGTGCCAGAGAAAACATATATTAGGAAACATACATACATTCAAATAAAACACTAGTATACTGCTAATATTATGGATGTTTGGTACATTTTATTGCAAAAACGGCTATTCAGATATGAATTAAATTTACAACAGAGATAGATTATAATCTAGAAAAGCACATAGGCTACCGAAAAAATGTGATATCCTGTATCCTGTGGGATGAGTTAGATACAACAACAACATAAGGCCCTAGTTAAAATATACAGAAAATGAAACATCTCGATAACTAGTTTCTTTGAATACACGATTTCTTTTGCTCTTTAAAACTGTTGAGATACAATTCTTTCTACATCATATACAATAAGGATAGAAAGTGTGTGAGAAATACATACTGCCATAATATTAATTGTTTAACTCATGTTGTTACCATCGGGGTGAAGCAGCCATATTGCTTTACGTCCGCGTACTAGAAAGATGCACTGAAAAGATGTGTATTGTGTATTATTAGTAATGATTATAACTTTCTATGTCATACTGACACTGATGTTAATCACTGTATTGGGTCTGGTTTAAGAGTCTGTATAATATATCATCATTTATAAATGATTATATCTTTCTATGTACATTTCTTGTGGATTATATTACTTTACAGAAAGTACCTGATGTATAATCTCTTTGCATGGAATTCCCAAGAGCACACTAACGCTGTTTATATAAAATAAAAGTATATAATAATTTTGAATTACAAATATTAGATAAAGAATAAGGCGTAAGTAGTTGAAACTTTGTTCATAGTAAACAATGCGAAAGATGTAATAGGCTTACAAGTTATAAGACGATGTAATCGATAAAATTTATTCATTTAAATGCATGCATTTCTTGCATCAATGCTACTTACGATGTATTTATGTTGCTGTCATCACCATCCATTGTGTTCATCATACATGTTAGAAATATCAAATAATCACAAGTACGCGATGAGAGACAAATATTAAATCGTCAAAAATGACCTAACCACTTATCTGGATACTCTTCAAAATACATCTTCTACAAGGTAGCCATTTTATATGATGGCTGACTACATTTATATGCTCCTGAGCTGGCGACATTTTTGTAACTTTTGTTGAACTGTAAAGTTATTCAGCAATGTTTATAATTTTTGGGTTCCCAATCCGTTAATACTAATGTCTTAATATAAGTCTATTAAGCAAATCACGCTAAGAAAACACATTAAAAATTAGCTAGGTAATTTAATAATACAGTGAAATGAATGTGGGTGTTGAGATAATACTTTTACCTCTTCACTGCACCCACCTACGTTTAATTTACAAAGAATTATGAAAGTTGGTTTAGTGATAGCTGTGTTGTAGATTTGATGTTCTAATTTAATTATAAACTTTCAACCTTCCTACGTTTAAGAACTCTTTTAATATTTCTCATTGAATTACGATGTTGAGTCATCGTTTACATACAAATAACACCCACTATTTCGTATCGCCCACTACGAAACAGAAACTTTTCGTTGTCTTGGTACTTTCTCTTAGGAACGTATATCAATACAGCGTATCAGTGGTCTCTAATAAATCTGTTTCTGTGCTACGATAAATTTGCATCACAATATGCCAATCCCTTCTTTTTATTAATCCTGAGGCTTTAGGAAAATTACTAGTACTAAATCCACATTATTATTTTAATGTCTCAACTTTCATCATCAATCTGTAATAGTGCACTGCTTGACACGGTGGAGGTTTTGGTCTAACTACACCACGCTGACTAGGCGCGTTGGTATAAGTTGGATATGGTGGGTGTGTTTCAAGATTTACTTCTCTTTATAATAATGTTGGCGTGCCTTGTTAACTCCTTTAGTCGACTCTTAAGATAGCTACGGGATGAACAATGGTAACACTATACTTCAAATCTGTCATCACACAGAAAATCTTAATTTGAACAGTGTAATAATTTACAATACTCGTTATTAAAACGACAGGTATCATCAGGTAGTTCATATATAGTTTTGTTTACACAAAAAAAATACAATTTGTTTGCCCTCAGGACTCTACATGAAACAACTGTTTAACAGAATCAGTTTTTATTTAAACTCTGACGCAGAAAAGTGCGTGATATTAGCATGTCTTAGTCGCTAAAAGACTAACACTTAACACATTTTCTAATCACACTATGTAAGAGTTTACAATTCAAATAAAACACTATGAAAGTGGCAACCATTGGGCGAATCGTTGCGGCTCATTGCTTTGTCACGAATTTATTTCGACTGTTGAGGTCATATTGAAAAGATATTGAAAGTATCGATTGTTAAAGAGAAATTGCTTTAACCGCAGCAATCATCACGTCTTTATTTTTGAAGGCTTTTACATATTTCAAACGTTTCTCTTCGGCTCGTAAAAGATCGAGAGAAATAAAATCGTAGACGCAAAACGATTATGTAATTTTTTGGTCGTCTCAACTTTTCGATTAGAAAAGATTTGTAAACATACTGGACGGACTAGTTAACTATTGGTTGTTAAGAAATTATCTACACCAACGTTAGATATATGTTAAAAGCAACTGATTGCAGATAATGGTTTACGACTTTACGTGATCGAATTAAGAAAACAAACTCGACTTCTCTGTTATGTAACCGTTATTTTTTGTTTTATTGCGATCGTTTATATGAAGTGAAATTTAGTTTATGCAAATTGGAAAGTCGAATATTGTATGAGACACGAAACATCAATTTACAAAAGATATGGAGTACCTACCATATATCTATTTTATATTGTGCCAGTACGTGTCAAACACTAACTTATTGATTCAGCTAGTAGGTAATGTGCGCAGTAGTGATTTACCTAAAGAAATACTATAAAAATGTCTATAATATATCGCCCGACTTTCTAATCTAATGTTCATAGATGGTTATTTGTACAAAAAAAAAGAAAAATAAACGAGTGCTACTTGAATCGTAATTTATTTGTACGGGACAAAATCTATTGTATAGTATAAGCAAACTGACATTGATTTTTAACTGGTCATCGATTGTGACGAGTAGAATGACAATGAACAGCGCATAACAGGCACACGTCGGTATCGGCCGGCGCCAGGCCACTCGTCCGACCGGTGAAAGTGTTTCGCGAAAGTGAAGCCGGAACCAAAGGCGGTGACGTCACAGCGATTTGCGCAAGCGCACCCGCCTATGGTTGAGATGTTGCGAAACGTTACCTCTTCTGTATTGTTGAGGATACGTTTGGCGATGCTGTTTTTTGTGTTGTTACTTTGTTAAGTAAATTATGTTGATTGTGTAATACATACTATTTATTCTGATGTTGGCTATCGAGCTGTAGTGATGAGTCGAATAAACCTTTTATAGGCACATTAAATGTTTTTTGTTTCTTTGATGATGTAACGATAAAGGAGATCAAATGATGTCTTTATACTGTTACTTTATTATTAATGTGACGTAATTACTTAGAATTCATATACTTCACTGTCAAGTAATATTACAATAGCTTTTTTTATCTTAAAATGCCATAAGATTAAATAAATGTGCTCCTATTTATTCATTTACTCCCAAGCTTTTTATATACTACATTTACTTTTCAGACTGTTTGTTGCTTATAGCAGTTATTATTTCTCATTATTTTACATTCACGTGGGAATAATTCAGTTTTACAATGCGGTATTAGCTCGAGAATATCTTCATTGTATATCATTTATACTCTACTTTGTAGGTTTATGCTTGAGATTCTTAAATAAGGTCGTCTGCATCCAGTTACAGTTCCTAGTTCACTTTTTAAGTTTTTTTACTTTATTTTATGTCAGTTATTTGTTGAATTTCTTCAATTCCTAACATAAGTTTAATTAATAATTTACTCTTTCGTATTTGATTGAATGCCTGACTGATCTAATATAAAAATTTCATATTAGGATATAAGGATATTTCGATTAGAATTCACACAAAAGATAGATGAAATTATGTTGACATCTAGTCAAGAAACTGTATGCTTCGTATGTTTACTATAAGTAAATATTTGAAACATATACTGTGCTTGGTTTTATATATATGAAATATCATAGTCGGTCTAAGTGATAGTATGCGTCACCATCGCGACGATAATGCGTCTCTTAGAAGTCAAAACTATAATACAAGATTTTACAATTAATATGTACGAATTTACTATCAAAACAGTCGTTTACGTGTATATATATACGCTCGTCATGTCACTTTATATTTCAAGCTTCGAAACACTTATTCTGACCTATGTTTACCTATAAAAATATTTTAAAGTACCTATTTCTTTTCATTTTCTTCAACTATCCTTTATTTATTTTTTTCTTGAATTCGCGGTGTTCCCTTAGTCCTTGTATCTACAAGTTTATTCTGATAATAGTAGTTTCTGGACCAGCTGTAGTTGTGTGGAGGTACAAATTAACCTCCTTGAAATAATTACTACTCGACCATTTATTTTTTCTTTATCCCTACTTAGCACGTTTAACATTACCAACAAAGAAATTAGTGATAATCATCACAAGCGAATCCAATATTATGGTATAGCTATTTCATTCTTTGTTCAATTCGCTATTAAGTTAAACACTAAAGTAATTGTCTTAAAAATTGCTCACAAAAACTTAATTTCGTTACGGACGATTATAGACGATTTCACATAGGAAATGCGTTTATTCTAAAAGGAAGTCTCTTTATAACAAGTTTGCTAATAAATATATAAAATAAATTATCTTGTTTTATCTTTGTTATATAGAAGAACTTATATACTGTAAGATCGTGGGAGAACCAATCTTCGGTACATATGAACTACTTCAATCTGAGTCATAATCCTGAATCGCGATAGAGAAATGATTTATTTATTAGCATATATAAACACATTCCAACATCAACTCGCCTGGTCGGAGGATCCTCCCTTTGTGATGCAGGAACACGACACCCGTTCCTCCGCACCTTGCATCAAGCAGACTAGAACCACTTTGACAGGGTCATATATATATATGCTCTTTTACCCTCCTAAACCACAAAAATACAAAGATATTCATTTTCTGTTATGTAAGTGTATGATTTAGTAAGCGAACTGAGTTGTGAACTCCGATTGAATTTCGATTCAGAAATCACTCAATAACATGTCCCACGTTTTCGCCATTACGCCATAAAACCTACGTAAAAATAGTAACGTAAAGTGAAATTTGTATTCAGAAAACGTGATCGTTTTACTAAAATCGTTTACTATTGCGAGCGTTCTGCTTTTTTGTGTGCATTTTTTATGTCGTAGCAATATTGACCTTTTCTATTCAGGAAGATAAAATAAATTGTATCGACAGTAAAACTTGGAAATTGACTTGTAAAACTTCAGACAGTCTATCGCCGTTCAATGCTGCACGAAGTTTCCCCTAAGGAGCAGCAACCAAACAAGAAACCGAAACTTACTGGTTTATAATTACTTATGAAAAAAGACCATTGACTTCGTTGTGTTCCTATAAAGAAAACATTAATGACATAGCGTCTACTTTTGCAAAATTAGCTAAAGTAAAAAAAAGTAGAGTATTAAAAACTAAATAAGTTTAAATAGTTCTCTCTAATAAAATATGAAATTCCTAGGTACGACAAAGTTTTGATTTTATTTGTAGAAATTTAAATCGTATTATTGACATTATTACATTAAAATATACAAACTCCTTAGCTTTAAGCATTCAGATTCTCGTGTTTATCAAATCTAAATGTTGATCACGACTCACGAACATGGCTCATTAGTCTCGCTCTTATGATCCTAGAGCTTTGACGCGGACAGTTTTCGTCAAAACTTTATTACTTTTTGACGATCGCTCGTAATCAGCGTTCGCATTAGTAATCGCGACACGTAGCACAGTGCGACACCAGCCAGTAATCCGTTTTAATTAAAACTTTAGCCACATTGTCGGATTAATATAGCTACGTGTTGAACTTTTCACTAATCACTTTTACTTTTACACTAATCACAGTTTGAAACATAACCTGGAAATTTGGGTCCTAAAGCTGTCTTAAATTACAATCTTATCATAGTATATTTTCCAATTGTGGAGGTATAATAAGACAATAATTATTATATACATTCTTTTATTCTGTTAGCAGTGTTTACATGTGTAACTATTTTTTTCCGAGCATATAATATCGGCCAACTCCTATTAAGAGTAATTAGAGAAGTGCCACTTCCTTGAAAAAGCTAGAAATAGTGAATACAAAAATATCATGGTAGAGTATATTTCTAGATATTTTATTTTTATAGGCTATAGGAATAGTTCAAATAGGTATTTTTTAAAAAGGGAAGAATAAATTGAGGTACATATGTCTTAAATTGAAAAAATATAATACAATTTTCGTCATGTCTTTAAAATCCTTAACTATGGCAACAATTCGTTATTTTCATTTTGCATCTAAATTTTTTATTTTAAATTGGCCCTCGTGTTCAAAATTTGTATTATTAAAATAAATTAATAGTTCTGTTATATAAATTTTTATTTACGACCTAAACACTTTATTTATGTAAAATAGGCGAGTGCAAAAAAAACATATGTGTACAAAATTTTAATGCATTAGATTCGTCGATAAACGTTTAATCGTACGGCAATCGCTTTCCATCTATAAAGAAATGTATCGAATTTCTAAAAGAAAGTCAAATGAAATGACATTGTAATAGCTATACGAATATTTGAATCTAAAACTTGTAGCGAATGCGAATTAAACCGGCCCTTTTCGTTGTATAATTATTACGATGGCGAAAGGTGGTTGACAAAGTCAAGAATCTCATTTAATAGTCTAGAATTTTTCGGGATTTAACGGGATCACTCGGAGTAACGCGCAGACATTTAATCCGCCTGGGTTTGCCACTCACAGACAATTCGATTCCTTTATCGGCTTACCATCTGCAGACAGACCCATCAACAAGAAGAACTAACCGCTTTAAATTTCGTTTTTTGCATTTGAGTTGCCTGGGATATTAATGCCTGCGTCTCTTTTTTAAATGTATCAGTTTTGAGTGAACCTTTCCTGTACGAAATAAGCTGATGGACTTTTTATATTTTTTTGTATTCCGTGAGTGAGGAGACGTATTCATAAAAAAATCCAGCATTCGTACATTTGTTAGGCCGAATATTATTAAACTGTAGCCACCTTTAAAACCTGCAGTTTTATATTATTATTTTCTGATGCTTTTTTGAATCGTCTGCTTCGGTTTTTATCGCCATATGTGGAATATCTCAAAGGATTGTTTATATTGTATTGGAAATAATGATTTTTGATATCGGTTTTAATGTATACTAAACATTTGGATTAGTCCATATTTTATTGTGACTTGGTTTAGGTTTGAGGTTTTGCAGCCGTAATAATTCGCCTTCGTTTGGAAGGCGTTAAATACTAATAAAAAAATGAAATAGCGTTGTTTATAATACCTACGCTAATGCTCTTTTTCAGTATACTTAAAACTATAGCGCTTAAATTTTAAGAGATTTCTAAGCACTTGACACTACGGTGTCCACTAAAGGTAGGTGAACATAAATACCAGTTACCTGACTCTAAGTGGCTCCTTAAATTTAGGGGACGTTTGTGAAAACGGAGAAGCTTCCTGAAATAAAAATTATCGCAACCAAACTGAACACAATTTCCATTTAAGACTAGCTTGTTCAAGCAAGCAAATTCAGTCAATACAGATTTCTCTCTGATGCGCCCTATCCGACCACATACATACTCGTATCTTATGCAACACCAATACTTTCCCTTTGCTTCGAATAATGTTTGCTTTCAACTTTGATTATAATTTTACTTTCAAATAATGATTAAGTAACAACGAAGCTCGTATCAATAAAATCAACTACGCCACGCTATTTAATGGACACTCATTTCATCAATACATGTATACAAATAAATAAAATTAAAGTCTGTATGTAATACCAAAATAACAGTTTTTTACTCGTATCAAATTAACACTTTTTTATCAAATTCATATGAATACGTTATTAGGTTAATGTTGTAGGTACGTTACATAACCTACAACATAAATTTTATTTTTATATTTTTTCTCTTTCTGTCTGTCTGTTTGTTTGGGCTAATATCTGAAAAGTTTCGACCGATTTTAATGGAATTTTCACTGGCAGTTAGCTAATGCCATAAGGTGGAACTTAGGCAATTTTTTTGTCACTAGTTTCGCGCCGCGGCATTACCTGCGATTTACAACAATAACAGCGGGTAACACCGCGGAATTCAGCTAGTTTGAAATAAAATTAAAGCAATATTTTTTCGTAATGTCCCCTCTAGGTCAAACACGCTTTTGAATTTTAATTTATTCTGGTGCTCAGATTAGAGAGAGATGCATAGACTGTCGTTTATCCTTTCTCTCTTATTAAACATTTTGGATTGAATTTTAACGAAATGGTTTTAAATTAAATAAAAGATGGTAACTTGGTAATTGAAAAGAATTATTTAAAAGTTGAGTGATAGGTAACAAAAAGCTAAATAACTGGCTAAAACTGTTTCTCTTGTATTACTTAACATAAGTATGATACTTTAAAGAACAATAGCAGTACTACCCTTACGACAATTCCCCGCACTATTCGGAGTCGCAAACGGACACAAAGAACAACTACATAGGACACATAAAGTGTTTTCTCATTTGGGGTTTGAACCCACACCACTCAGTGCAGTAGAAAGAGTCGATGTGATCGCTTTAAACATCTTAACATAAGGATTTGGTAACAAAAAGCTAAATAACTGGCTAAAACTGTTTGTCTTATGTTACTTAACATAAGTATGATACTTTAAAGAACAATAGCAGTACTACCCTTACGACAATTCCCCGCACTATTCGTGTTGGGATTATTGGCGCAGAGGATAATGAAACACGTCTTCGTCTGTGCTGTTCAACAGTTCGGTTTATTGTGTGCACGACAAATTGAAGTTTGTTTTAAAGAAATCTTTATCAGTTTCTTATTTCACTCAACACTCAATGGTCTAATGTAAACCATTTAGTTATTTATGGAGGCTTGGGTTTTTTGTTACAACCAACAGTCCCCCTCAAAAAATGCAAGTGTACAATTCGTAATTTAAAATTAAGTTGAGTGCTAGTGTTTTTGAAATTAATTATTCGTATAAAACAATAAGACAGATCCCAGAAACGCCCCCCAATCACCACTTCCTAGTGTTTTAGTTGGGAAGAAGAAGCGGAGGAACAAACTCCCCAACAACACATCTGTCTGTATTTTAAAATTAGTGTAAACACATACTTTGCCTTAAATCTAATATAATTGTAAGGATGTCGCTTTTGCCAATATATCAGTTACATTATCTCATATGTCATGATATATGGAAATATATTGTAACTTTAACATTTTATAAGCTTATATTATAATAGATTATCCAATGGAGTATGATTTCAGATTGAGTCTTAAATATTATAACTTCTCGAAATTTTTCGGTTTTAAAGATTGACTTTAATCAGAATCAACTAATGAGTATTAGTTGATTTTCTATAGAAATATACTCTTATTTTTATAATCTATAATAATAATAATAATGAATTTATTGTAGTAATATCAGCTAATTACAAAAGAAATTAATGCTAGGTATGTATAAGTGGCGGCCTTAAAGCTCGAAGACAATCTCTCGCATACAATGATGGTGCCACTTTAACATTTTAGTTTTAACATTAATTATTACATAATATGGTACCTATAAATTCAGATTGTTACATCTGGGAACTCCTCTAAGGGTATCGCTTTTGTAAACATAATATTAGTTAGTTACTAACTGTACATTGTGATTAGCGATTTAATTCCTTTTCACATTTACTTTCAAATAATATCTACATTAAAATTCAATTAAAGTATTTATTTCTTAATACAAGCGTTACGAAAAATTCTTCGCATCATTCTCTAATACATCAATGAAGTATAAATTTGTGTCTTAAATCTTACAAATTTGGAAAGGTATCGCTTTACTTCCTGTAGAAGTTTGAACTAACTTTATGAGTTCAGTAGCGATTAACTTCCATTAAAGAGTGTATTTGCTATCGACATGTTTCGATTTTTTATGGCTTTAGACAGTATTGGGAATAGTAATATATTTACTATTTCCCTTCATTTGAATTGAAATGCTACTTAATAGCAACTTCATACTGACTGTTTTTCTTACAGCCTCATATTATGCCATATTACACTCGTCTTTGAGGACACAATAACATTATTAGTACAATTATTAAATTCTTTGAATAAATAGTATTTGCGTTACCGATTACTAAATGTCTAATAAAAGTACACTTAGACGTTAAACTAAAATAATAACCGTAACCGGTTAAACTTAAATACTAATAAATCTTAAATATAGATTTAAGACTATAGAGTGAGAATGATGTTTTAAACCTTTCGACAACTATTCGTTATTTTCAGACTGATATCTACTTAAACACTGTGATAGATACACAGATATCTCGTGTAGAAATCATTGTGTAAGTATATCAGGCATTATGCTGCATTTTCATAAGATGCATTTGAAATTCTTCAAAAAAAAAAAAACGGATTAAAGCATGTTGTAAATAAATGGATTGATATTGATATAAATATAATGAAATTGCATTTTTGACTATTTAATGTAGATACCAAGGATAATTTTTTATTTATTTATTTCAAATCATAAAGATCTTGCATTCTCTAAATCGTATTCGGAAATATCAAACCATAAATATTTTAGCTTAAATAAATATACATCGTCACAATGCAATATCATTTACAATTATTCATGAAGTGTTTGTTTACATATGCAATTTCACACTTATACTATTTTGGTCTAATATTTATTTATAAGAATCCACTTCTCAATTTTCAAAGACCCATACTTTAACTTTTAACAACAACATTGAAGTACTCAAACTAACAATACAATGATTGTTTGAGACCACCTAACGTTTTATTTAATTTATTACACACTTGGTTTTGTTTATATAATTTATTTGAAATAGGATTATTACAAATACGGTTTTTTACGTCCCTGTATAAGTTTCCTGTGTACTATGGCATTCTAGCTTTTCTTTTAAATATTGGAGCCTACCAAAATGACTTTATTCTGCTTGATGGAAAGCATAAGTAGAATCCAGGAGTAGGGGCTACTATCCTCATTGTGAGTGTATACAATGCAGCATGGTGACCCACATCATGGCGACTTAGTAAAATGTTTGACGCAGAATGATTGGGTCTCCGGTCTCACACTTACCAACGAATATCAAAATTAATTCAAAAATAAAATCTTCCCGATAAGGGCTCAAGCAACCAAAACGTGTTTTATATTGTATGATATTATGATCAAATTCATTGCCTTTTATATTGAACAATTATCCTTTACTACTAGGTATATGAAGATGTTAAATCTTAGATCTTTCTCCAAAATACCATCTTTGATTGCTTTGAAGTGATTGTATATCGCTTTGCCTTAGCAATTAGTTTTTTAATTAGCAATTCAAACTTTTGGTGTAATAAATATATATCATTACAGTGATAGTAAAGATTCTACATTTTTTTAAGAGACATAAATTTCCTTACACCTTTTCACGAATTTGCTGTCACCGAGTCATTTGCTGTCACCGAGTCATTTGCAGCTGTGCAAAATGCAAAATGCTGTGTATAGGTATTTGGCGTACAAAGAATGTTTAAATCGATTACTTTTGTCTATTTGTATTCAGACTAACATACAAATTTTCTTTTTATTTGCTCCAAATTTTCAGATTATTTTCAGGCTCATTGATTACTTTACTTTTCTTAATTGAACATAGGCATTTAGGCTTTATTATTGTTTTGTTTTAATTACAAATAATTATATTAGTTTTGCCAGATTATTATTATCAGGCTTAGTAAGTATTTTATTTATCTTAATTTGACATTTATTTGCTTTGCCAGATTATTTTCATTAATTTTTTTTTTTGTCTTAATTTGGCATACATTAGCTTTGCCGGATTATTTTCTGGCTTACTAATTTTGTGCCTTGTTGACATTTTTTATTTATTTATAAATACATATTATTTAAATATTTATTATTTTGGACTTACTCATTTTTTGTTGGTTTCCTTCTCAATTAATTCCATAAAATTTAATGAAATAAGCGACAAATATTTGACTTAATACTGCTCTGAAGGTAATTCAAATTAAGTTAATTTTGCTGAATATAAGTAAATATTTCTATGCGTTATTGATCAAAACTCTAATATATTGAACATATTGGATATACAAGTGGCTGTGAATACAGCTTTCTCTCGCACTTTTGACTTTTGTACCTACTTGAAACAAATTTTTAAGGTACTTTAGTTAGTGTACGATTTATGCGTTTTAAGATACTGTTAGAAATGAATTCTTTCATCAACACAAAATATTTGGAAATACATAATTACTTTTAAGTTACACAAGTAACATTATTGTAAGATAATTTTGGTTAAACTTTAAACAGAATTATAACGTTTAAAACACGTAAACACTTCTGATATTTGAACAGTGATCCTTCTAAAGGATATAATCGTTATTAGGCATAACATCATCGATAATATGACTATTTAACTTTTAGGGTAAATTCAAATTCATTTATGCGTTGATGCCAGAACTTATAGGTGCATGTTGAATATGAATACAGGCGTAATTTAGTCATAATTAAATTAAATATAATTAGAACAACTTACTTAAAGATATTACAACATATTGTTAGTGCTGGTACCAGACTTATAATATTTGTTGTTTTTGTAAACTTGCAAGTTTATTACAGAAAATTGACATACCTGTTCCTTGAATGTTTTTCATCGAAATAGTAATACCTTAAAATCTTAAATTAACTGTAATATTAAATTTTCCTTTGTCAAATGAGATATGCTTGTTCTTCACAACTGCGATTTTTATTGGGTTTCGTAGCGTATTATGTATGATGAAATACGTCCTGTTTATATACAGTATGATTCCGTTGCATTCGAAACTAAAAAATAATAATTTGTATTATTATTTGCATAAATTAATTAATTATGTAACTCACATTTTGAATTTGAATAAATGAAACTCTCCTTGTTTCTGTTAAAAATCTGCACATCATTTACGAGGGAATTCTGGCTGCTGCTTTTACAACCATTTCGGCAGTTTTTCTTGAAAGAATGACAATCTTTCTTGATATGATTTCGTTGACCACATTGCTTGTTATTCAACTTTAAAATCTTATGAACTGAAGTGTTAGAATCAATGATAACATATCATTGATTGGAATATGGTTTATATTACATAATATTCTTCAATCATCTTTTCTTGAATGCAGTAGTATTTCACGGTTAAATGTTCCACTCTTTTTCTAAAGTTGTTATAACGCCATCGTAGGAAGTAGGTAGCGTTAACAATAATTGTGCCACCTTATCCATGTCGTCTTATTTTGATTTGATACGAAAATTCAAATAAAATATCGCTCCACCATGACTTCATGTATTATATATTTCTCTTCTTTCATGAATTCAATTTGAATATAATTTATACTTATATTTAAAAATATTCTTGTTAACTTTAATCACTTCGAATACTGTTCTACTTTTCAATTACGTAGCCTGGGCCCATAACCTGTTGGGATTATTGGCGCAGAGGATAATGAAACACGTCTTCGTCTGTGCTGTTCAACAGTTCGGTTTATTGTGTGCACGACAAATTGAAGTTTGTTTTAAAGAAATCTTTATCAGTTTCTTATTTCACTCAACACTCAATGGTCTAATGTAAACCATTTAGTTATTTATGGAGGCTTGGGTTTTTTGTTACAACCAACAATTCGGAGTCGCAAACGGACACAAAGAACAACTACATAGGACACATAAAGTGTTTTCTCATTTGGGGTTTGAACCCACACCACTCAGCGCAGTAGAAACAGCCGATGTGATCGCTTTAAACATCTTAACATAAGCATTAAAATCCAGTTCTCCAACTCTAGACTGAGTACTTTTTTCTGTAGCAACCATTATGTATATGTTATAGCAAACGTTTAATAAGTCACTGACTCGGTTAATCGGCGAGTGCGAGCTTGAAAGAGTATATTATAACATGAAGGTGTAAGCCACTAAGCAAAGGGCGGACAGTGGACGCAGTGCAAGGGCACCAACGCGCCCTTGTCTCGGGCGCAGTCTAGAGGTCGCGGATGTACCCTTACTTCGTCCCTTATACTAACTTTCCTGCCACAAACAATGATAACTTTGCTATATCTGTAAATCTATGTTTCCACAGACTAAAATGTTTTCAGACGTAGTGACTCCGGTGAAATGCAAGGGCGTATCGCTTACCCTTGAATCGAAGGTCAATCTATCTATCCATATCTATTTTATACGCCTATTGGGATTCCCCTTAAAGTTTTCCCTCTGAGTATAAGCAATAAAAAAATCTATTTGATTTGAACTTATTTTGACTATCGAACAGTTCTGAGCGTCTGCCAAATCTATAGGTATCCTAACATTATTATTAAAATTTGTTTGTAAAACTCAAAAATCACTGAAGCGATTTATTAGTTTTTTTACAATTAGAAAGCTAATTTATCTTATAATAGACTATAATTTATTTCGTTAAAAGGTGTAAGTAAACTTAAGCTTAACCGAAATCAAACAGTAGATTTAAGTAAAAGTGCAATTTTTTGCACTTCTTAACGGTTATTTGTCAGTTAAATTATTCCTTTATATCCGTGACCTCTTTTCTCACGGTAACTCTATTTCCTAAGACTCTGAAAGCTTGTATATATATAAAGGTCTATAAAATAAGATTTATAAGTTTTTGTTCTCGCTCAAATAACACTTCACTTTGTCGACAATTGAATAGAATTAGTTAAGTATTGTTGTGTTAAAGTCTTAACAATGAAAAACGACTCGCCACTGTATTTACTGATGTCCATTAACTTTGTCTCTTTTGACTTTTGCTGTGGATAATTTCTATTGTAAATCATATTTTGCATACATTTGAATTGAATAGACAAAATTTTGTAACACAACTTTAAATTTAAATATAATGTAAGCTTTTCTGTAACTATCGGATGACCGTAAAAGTTATTTGAGTAGATTTTTGAGGTCTTAAAAGTGTGTTGTACTGTTTACTAGAAGTTATAATGAATTTTGCACCTTTCGTAAAAACACTACAATGCAAAGTATCGTTTTTTATTCCATATGTATTTGACGGTATTTAATGGTATTGAGAGAAATACTTTAATTACTTATTAAACTTTATAAATATATATGGTAAAAGTATAAATACCTATCAAAATACATCTTAATACCTTGACTTCAATTCACAATATTCACATGCAACGGACTTCTATTTAAGACCATACATTATTGCATATAAGAAAATATATCCTAGACTTTACACTGACATTGAAAGGTTGACAGCCAACTCCCATAGATCTGTTTGTAATGACATATACTCAGCTCAAGCTATAGATAACAATCTGTCGATTTATGATTCAACTTGAATACAAATGAGACTAGGGAATGTTTCTCAGGTTAGCTAGGTCATTGAATATTTATCGATTCAATAAACATCTTATATCATTACATTACAGTAAAATTGTTAAAGTTTTCTAATACATATTTAAATACATTTTATATATTTATTGCCGACCGAAGTGAAGCCTGGCTGATGGAAATCATGAATAGAATCAAAGATTAGAGGTCTCCATGCTTATTGTGAGTATAGATGTGCTGCATGATGACATACTTTGGCGGTTTACTTGTTGTTTGTATGTTGTATGTAAGCATATATATATATATTTGTTGTTATATGTAGCTCATCAGACCACTAAAATCGTATTTAAAAAGAAACAGTAATGTATTTTTCTTTTCAAAGCCTCGTCGTTTTGAGTAACGATCGTTTTCTAGTTGGTTATTACTTATACAGACTCGACACGTTATGCTTTATAGCGCCGTAAAGTGAGCTCGTGTCGCGAAAACGCATAACTTGGTATTAAGTTACAATTTCTTTGGCGGGACCATCAATTATTCAGAATGCGCCTAGAAACTAGTTCCATATTACGTCTTTTATAATCCTTAAAATCAAATTTGATGATAAAAAAACGACGCTGATCTACCCACATTACTGTTTGCTCATTTTGCGCTCTGTTTGGTAAGTATAACAAAAAAGCGGCCAAGTGCGAGTCGGACTCGCCCATGAAGGGTTCCGTATCAACAAGTAACATTATATAAAAGTTCTTGTAGTTCGTTGATTGAATGAAAGGTAAATTTCTGTTTACGCTTTATGACGTATTAAAAAAAACTACTTACTAGATCTCGTTCAAACCAATTTTCGTTGGTAGTTTACATGGTAATGTACAACATATATTTTTTTTAGTTTTATCACTCTCTTATTTTAGAAGTTACAGGGGGGGGGACACACATTTTTCCACTTTGAAAGTGTCTCTCGCGCAAACTATTCAGTTCAGAAAAAAATGATATTAGAAACCTCAACATCATTTTTGAAGACCTATCCATAGATACCCCACACGTATGAGTTTGATGAAAAAAAAATTTTTGAGTTTCAGTTCCAAGTATGGGGACCCCCAAAATGTATTGTTTTTTATCCATGTTTATGTGAAAATCTTAATGCGGTTCACAGATTACATCTACTTACCAAGTTTCAACAGTATAGCTCTTGTAGTTTCTGAAAAAAATGGCTGTGACATACGGACGGACAGACAGACAGACAGACAGACAGACATGACGAATCTATAAGGGTTCCGTTTTTTGCCATTTGGCACCGGAACCCTAAAAAAGTGTGTTCACGAATATTGCTCAAGTGAACCATAATTTTAAGTAAAGCCTAGAACTAATTTATCATCTATCAATTTTCCGACGGTTTTTTCAAAAATAAATTTTACCAAATATAATTAAATTGCCGAAAATTTTTATTGAGGTAATATCGTTGTTTGTGTGCCTAGGAAATATACCTAAAGTTTGATAACCCTGAAAGGAAACCTAAAGTAGGTACTATAACGTACTCTCCAACCAATCTGTTAACTTTAAGAGATTTGAAGTAGTACTAACACGCGGCTTGGCTCTTGTGTATGTTCTTTCTCGAGAATCAAAGTATCACAATGCCAAATTTCATGGAAATGAATACAGCAGTTTCCAAATGTAACAGACAGAGTTACTTTAGAATTTATAATATCAGTATGAATTAGTATGGAGACGATTACCAGAGAATCGGTGTCACTTAGCGAATACAAAATTGCAATAAAAGGATATTACGATTCATAGTTGGCTAACCATAAAAGTACAGAGAAAGTGTGTATAATCAATTCAACCCGCACCAGTTTTAGATAAGTACATGCGTTTCACGTCATGATTTTCAATCGACTAATGGTACTAAAGTAAAACATGATGTTAGGTGATTATAAGTGACTGTAGACTATAAAGCAACCATAACTTGAACGCTTCATGCGTTAGTGAAAGTGCATGGCTTTTAACGGCGCCAATCAAAGTCACATTAACTCTCTATATGGCGCAGGCGCATCTGTTGTCTTATTTAGATTACGATTTTCTTTTGCGAAATATGTATAAGTTTTCAAATTTTCTCATTTTTTCATCTTTACAAGTTAGTAAAAGACTAAAAAATATTTGATATTAATTTACGGTACTACAAAAACTAAACACGTTCATTTATTAAGGTCTTAGTATTGCAAGTAATTCATGAAGTTCGTTACAAAACTAATGCCCGATTTCACTAACTACACTGAAACTGTCTCCCTTACTAGGAGCCTGCTAACGTGGGTAGTCTCTAAGCACTTACTGTGAAGGTAAATTTCACTAAGAGTTACATAACTTTCTCTAAGTGACCCCTTAAATTTTGGTGAATTTGATAAAAACTGCCACAATTACACTTTTATTTTTGTTGTTCGAAGCTTAAAGAGGGGACCAAATTGTTTTTTTTCTTTTATCTTGTAAAATAACTTTAAATACTTAAAGTTTAGTGTGAAGTTTTAAACTCTTTTACAAAAAGTTTGAAATAAGTAAAACGGAACATACAAGCTTTGCCTAGTTTGGGGACTAGATCGCCTTGTGTGTAAAAAATGTCCGAAATGTCCGAAACTTGTTTAATGCTAAGTTGATCGGTGTTTTACTTCAGACTTATTACCTAAAAATTTGAAAATTTTAGTGTTTTAAAATACTTGTACATACATTTATATTTGATCTCAGTATGCATAGAAATTGTGTGTGTACAAAACTTTTCGGAGTCTGGAAAGCTCAAAAATTGGTAAACTATTGTTGCAGTAACTTAAGTTATTGGTGAGAAAATGTTGCTTTTGACCACGAAGTAATCTAACTTGACCTTTTTGATCAATTATTTTTAATGGTTTACACGTGGAACAAACTAGAGTCCTTAGATTTTAATCTAAAAACTAAAATCTGTGTATTAAGTATCGAGACAATCAAAGAAATTAAAGATAACATTTGTTTAGATATGTATTGCCCGGGGACTACTGTTGTCTTCTATAAGGTATCTGCTGTTGCTCATACATTGTGATTTTCCTTCTAAGTTTGTATCATAACGGTAATAAACTCAGTTGACTCAGATAAGTAGTTCTTTAATACCCTTCGCACACTCACATACTAAAACAGTATGCAGGAAGAATTTTACGATTTCATTCCACTTGACTAACAAGTTACAGTTAGCTTCTGCTGTGCTAAGAAATGACGTAAAACTTCAAGCAATCATTTAGCTTTTAACGCATCGATGATTGGTGTAAACAATTGGTACTTATTAAGTAAACGGGCCGACACTTGCCGCCTGCGCGGGCGCACCCTACTTAAGCGCAATCACGTTAACACTCACCGGAAGAAATTGCGCTCGTAAATCGCTGATACAATGCACTGTATATAAATACGAGACGATTTAAGATTTATTTCTTTTTAAATACAAAAAGGTTCAAGAGTTCAACATCAAGGATGTTTCGTTAACAGTGACGAAAGGCCTTGTCTAGAAGTAGGTAGGTAAAGTATGTTGCTTTTACAAAATTAAACGGTAACGGTCTTAAAACTGTAGACATGAACAATATTTCATTTAAAAAGACAAAATTTTTATTTTTATGCGTTTCATGATGAGAATATGTTTCTAAAAATAACTACAATTTGCGTTGCATTGCAGTTTGTTACTCATAAAAAAGAAGCAAATAAAGCTGACATCAAATTCCTCACAGTAAAGGATTATTTGCATCAGTACAACATACTTGTTAGATAGATGTCAAACATTCTAAAACAAAACCTAAACGAACCTAACCCTAAAAAGTGATCTACCCATTAGTTTAATATCAAGTGAGTGATTCAATTATTACTAAATGGTTTTGAAGTTAATTATTATACATAAGACTTTCAAACGTCAGATTTGATGTGCTTGGTGATATATTTGACCATATTACGTTAATTAAAGATTTTCTAACAACAGCTTCATATAATATTCTGCACTATAATAAATAATAACAAAAATATACTCTACTTTTCGTCATCATGATTAGACACGGCATTTTTATGCGAGAGTTCGGTTTCGATCTTTCAGTCTTGTTTGTCTAGACATGTCAACGCATTAAAACCAAATCATCCATCAGTTTCTGTCGTATAAAATGGCCTTGAATTAGTATTCATATATGTTGACATGCCTACAAAAGTGTCACATAGTTCTACGATATCGCTGATATAGCATGTATGTAATGTAAATATATATTTGTTTATATACCTCTGTTTAGGCTGAAGTCGAGACTACATAAAAACCATTGAGGTTATATATATCACCTTTCTTTGTTTATTGATTGTGATTGAGGTTATATATAAGAGATAGACAATCTAATATAACTATGAGTACGTAGTGTTCTATAAGACTTGCAATACAAGTCTTTACTGTTCCTATGTTTAGCTGCGGAAAGAAATGATGACATTAAAATTATGTTTGTATTTTTTTGAAATACAAGTGTATATTGCATGATTTAGCGTGATTATATTATTTGCCAAATAACTTTTCTCTTTATAAGTCCTTTATCAGTTCTGAAATGAAAAGGAAAGAGTTCAATTCAGTTAGTTTAGTTCCAGTTTTTCTACGCGGTACATCCGTGTGGTGACGGATTAAGAATACGGGGTGTCACCACTCTTATTCATCCCGCGGGTGTCGTAAAAGGCGACTAAGGGATAAACTACGCAAGACAACACCGATGCATAAAGAAGGAAAAATCCTATACCCACCCGTCTGGCCAGCGTGATATAGTAGGCCAAAACCTCCTTTCTAAGGAGAGGCCTATGACCAGCAGTGGACTGTTAAAGGCTGTTGATGATGATGATGAACGCGTACTAACGAATGTATACAGTAAAGTTATACTTAAAGTAAAAAAAGTTAAAGTATAAAAATAAATAATAAATGGTTTTCTCCTTGATTATTTTTCGTTTAATTCTAATCATGACGCTATTCCAATTCTAACCTAGACATGGGCTGCAATTAATTAATCAACGCATTCTGGCAACTAACCAATGACGTTTCTTGTAAAAAAAAACAACGTAATATGTTTATTTACAAAACAAATTCGAGCTTTGAAAATGGAAAGTGTGGTCGATAATGGCGCTAAATAACCACCAAGCAAAACATTTTAGTGACTTTCCAATGTAATGGTCACTATTGCTTTTTATTTGTTGCGGTTTTGTGTATGTAGTCTGTGTTTAAAACCAATTTGTTTTCTTAGACACTTATTATGCTGTTATTTTCGATATTTAGAATTGTGAGAACGTTCGATTATCCTATTTGCCGAGTTATGACCGCGACCGTACTGGCCAACCTGATAATTTACGATCACTCGAATTTTGGTGGGACCCGAAGCTTTAGCCCCTTTTAGGCCGAAACTAAAACTAAGGCCGAATCTATATTTTTGACCAAAACCCAGATTGACATTTTAGGTCTTTAAATTAAAATAAATATGTATACACGCAATACAATTAACAACGAAGTGTGCAAATACATATGTAAGTACATTAAAATCCGGAATAAATCGAATTTATGTAATATGTAATCGGTGTATAAAAATACTGCAATGTTTATTGCAAGTGTTTAAAAGTATTTATCATTAAACCTGTATTTATTAGACTCTCCACATTCCCACGAGTCATTTGCTAAAGTGGATAAACAAGTGACAAACGAATGAAAGTCAACCAGTAGTGAAAGTTTCACATCAATCTGCTAAGGAATTTGCATTTACGTACTCATATACAATAATTTTCCCTTATGTAAACGTAGCGAAATGATTGACAACACTTAATATTATTTCTACGCAAAATGCCCACCACTCGATAAAATCATTTTATCTGCTGATGAAACTTGATACTCCGCTTAAACGGCGGAGGAGAAAGCGCAGACGATGCGTTCAATCAAAATATGACGGCGCCTACAGGGGTAGCGCACGGACCAGTTTAATAAACACTCAACTAATAACTTTCCCTTAGAGATATAATCAACTATGGTCTCGTAACAAGCGTAACACGTAATAACCACAGAGTTAGTCGGTTAACGCATCTATTCGAGAGCGAGAGTGGATGGTAAATTGATTTTGTCTAAGCACGCGACGGCAAGGGTCAATGAATCTGAACACTTTCTCTGATCCGCCGTGAACGATCTCAATGATGCACTAAGATGTTACATGTCACAAACTTGCATGCTATTATTATCCCTATTTACATGTAGTATGGATTAAAATTGCAAACGTATTCTCAATAGTATTGGTTGGACAATTTTGAAAAGAAAGTAAAAAGTTGAGCAATAATATTGCGGTTGGTAAGATAAGTGCATCTATCTCTACGCGCTTATATAAAACGCATGAAAGGGTTCTAGTTTATTTGAGGTAGATGTTATCGCCATCATGAATAAGATCTCCATTCATTTCGTTATTTGAGTACCTACATCGAATGGCATCGAGTTTTTTCAAGTTAAGCACTTGTGATCCATGTATATAATTTATTAAGGTGTATTATAACTATTCCTTTAGTAGGAAAATATAAACATTGACAACTTATCGATTCTGTGCTAGATTTTATACTCTTTAATTTTTTTTCATAAAACGTTGTATTGTACCTGTAAAATATGTAACACTTTTTTTGATCCATGTATATAATTTATCAGTTATAACAATATATTTAGTAGGAAATATTAAAAATTGGCACCAAATCGCTCCTTTGCTTGCTTTTCCTCCTTTGATTTGATTTTTCACAAAACATGGTATTTTTATGTCATTATGTACGTGAAAAATACCTAAATTCTTATAGAATAATCTATGAAAATAAAATTAACAATGAAAAAATGAGTTTTCGGACTTGTCACGTTAATAAAGCAAAGGAGTAATATCATGTGGTAACACTTTTGTTTACTTCAATGTATACTTAGTTAATTTAAAAAAGCTTATTATTTTAAATTCCACTCAATAATAGTGAAAACTCCTATCAAAATGTTGATCGATTTCTATATTAACCCCTGTGATCATTAGCAGTAGTAGATAATTTTAGAAGGTAAGGGATACTTTCTGGCACTTAAAAATAGATCAACCCAATAATACATGGTTTTATGAAAGGTTATCTGACAATTTATCAAATAATCTGTAAATTTATAAAATAGTAAAAGAGAGAGAGAGATAAATAATCTACTGAACATCTCAATCTAACATTCCAAGGACAGGTTAATAAATCTTGAGTGTACAAAAATCCTTTGTCAAAAGAAAGAAAATAAAATTTGACATGTGAATCGACTGCCGCCGCGTTTAAATCCCAACTATTGATAAATAATATCGACCTTCGATCACCAGTGCGCCTGTCTCTTGCATTGAATGGTCAATCTGTCAAACGTTGACTTAACAGTAGCAGTAAGTACTTAATGGTCATCTATATCATTCATTTTGACGGTCAGATACCGCAGTGACCTTTTATGTCATTGTACAAAATATTTTGACTTTGTACGACGTAGTTATACAAGAGATAACTTATTTGTTTGTTCAGTTTTACTAAATTGTGCGACGGCATAATAACTATGTTTTCGCGATTGAGTATATTATGTGAATCTACTACTATTTCTACATTTATAGTAATAACAAGGGCTCACAAAGTTTCTCTCGATAAACGTATTAGCTTATTTAAGTATCCTGAGTTAAAAATAGTATAAAATTGAATATCCAACACATCATGCGTAATTTAAATACATTGCTCTGAGTGGGAATCGAACACTCCACCTGAATTATTGTCGTCAAATAATGGGTGCAGTAAAAATAAATTACTTTAAGTATCTGTATCTCGCGTTGTATGTATGTCTGATCTGGTTCCACTGAATGTATTCTGACTGTTTTGTCTAATGACATTGAAAGTGAAGGACGATACTGAGTCGAAACAGCTAATGCTGACTCAGTTTCGTCCTTCAATTTCATGTGGAAATAATAGATTTCTTTTTACTAAACCTCATACATAAGCCAAGCAAAAATATAAAGAATATTTTTTAAACACACAATTCTAACACTAAGTAAATGAATATAGTTGGTACCATAAGAGCCTAAAAATAGTAATAATTATGGCAGCTGTAAGAATGACTATAAATTAACGGTAAAAACTTTATATTACCGCTATGCATTACCCCCTAAAAGTCACCCTATATCAATCCAATAAGCCCTTTGCCAAGTTCCCAAACAAACAACGAAAACTTACCACTTAAAAAACATTAGGACGTATGATTCATGTGGATTATACACAATCAACTCGACCCCTTCTTCTAATACTTACAAAAGTAAACATACCTACATTTTTTATTTCGTTTCAACCCTCGCAAGGGTCGGATATGTGAGATATCAAAACTTTTTAACACACCTAAAAAGTGAATGTAACATTTTGACGATTAAAATGACTGGGGCAGAGAATAATAACGAAACGAGGGTTGAAAGAGCATAAAGCTAGTTGTAGCTTTGCGTTTTAACTGTGACTCATCCTTTTGTACTACTCGCAATGATTCATTGGTTGATTGGGCCTTAAACATAAAGTCCCACTTAAGTTTTATAATAAAACAATGTATGTATATGTTCTTGTATAAATAAAAACTACTGAGTTAAATGTAAGTCAAGTCCTAGTTCATTAAAAAGCCGGATTATAATCTAAAGCCATACAGACTAATATTACAAATTCTTAAGTACGCTGTCATTTACGCTTTCACGTCTAAACCGCTACACCAATTTCAATAAAATTTGACATGGAGTTACTTTGATTTTTGAGGAACGATATAGGCTATTCTTTACCGCGACAACGGCATTATCCTCGGGCGGAGCCACGATACAAAACTAGTGCCTAAATAAAGAGATATTAATAAATTAAATTAACTCGATCTTGTACAGAGAAAATCTTTTACGGGTCAAATGTAATTTGAAAAGTTAGATTTTTATCCAAAAATTCGTACTTTCTGCACTTATTATTAATATCAATGTAAGACAAAATTATATCGCTTCATTTAACAAGGTATTTACATGCTGCCATGAAAAAGTTATGCTCAAGATAATTTTAACACAAGATCGGCTCTCTATTACTTGTTTAGTAAATAATAGATATTTGCCCTCGTTGTCCGGTTTACTGATCCTTGATTAATAGAATTTTACAGGTCAAGGAGTTCAGATATTTAATAAATATTGTTGTGTATTTATTGTACTTGGATATCGATAAAAGCCTTTTGTGTCAATACATAAAGCAGTATATAAATTAGTTAAGGGTTGGTCCGTGAGGTATATAGATAGCTGTGTTCGGTGTTCCTCTGCGGAGTCGTATCCGAAATGAGGAGATATGTCAACGTACGAAGTTTGTACAAAATCCCAATGGAACTGCAATTGAGTGTTAGTGAGCTTAGGCACATAACTCGCAGACCTGACGACCGATGGGGCCAAAAACGACCAATATCAGAGACCGAAAAACGGAGGCGTTGAATGTCAATGTCAACGTGCTAAGATGACTACAATCTGCTTTTTGTTGTTTGAATGATGAGGAATTTAGTGTACAAATAAAATAACCATATTATTCAAAATCACCCCTTGAAATACATTTATGTAGTAAATCCGTGACCAAACAACTTTCAATTAAAAAATGTAAATATGCATACTGGAGTTTGTATTTTTGATAGAAATATAGAAATGCAATTAGTTAACACGATCGCGCAGTACTTTATATTATAAAAAAAACCTTTACGACCACTCTTTGATTTATAATTTTAACAAAAAAGAACCGACTTCAATGAATAACTATTCCGAGTATCCAATTCGCGACATTGTACCTATGATATTTGAGGAGTTCCCTTGATTTCCTTGGGATCCCATCATCAGATCTCGATATGGTGACAATGGGACCACCTGTAAGCTACGCCCATTCCAATGCAAAAAGAATTTTTGAAATCGGTTCATAAACGACGAAATTATCGCTGAACATACATAAAAAAAAAAAAGATTCCGACGAATTGAGAACCTCCTCCTTTTTTTGAAGTCGGTTAAAAAGAAGAAGCAAATTAAACAAAATTTGACATCTATACCCAGCAGCAGACCGGGCTCTGTGGTGCTCCTTATTCCGAAGATCATCAAATCAACGATAAATTAATTTTCCGTTTACTTCGCTATTAAGATTTAAAAAAGGATAAATCTCTTCATACATTGTAATGTAAACAATTGTGTTTGATAACTGTATGTTATATTGTTCTTTGTGTCTCGCATCCGCCCAAGGAGACTTTCATTCGAAAGTTCTTGTTGTTATTATATGAATATGCTAAATGAACTTACAAACTTTCGGATGCACCATGGATATTATTTTCTTACTGATCAATTATGGATTTAATGTTTTGTTTAATGTATGTGTAGGATCCTTTGAATTTTAAAGTTCTATAAATGAATAATCATTTTCTAGTAATATTAACTTAAAGAATATGTACAATATTGGCATGCAAGCGTCAAAAAATTTCCCTTCCATCATTGCTAAGCCTTATGAAAATGAATTAAAAATGGATATTGAACTATACGTCCAGAGATTATAAACTATTATCTTTACGTAATATAAAATGCAGTCGTTTCCCGTTCTTCTAGACTTGAATTCTTTCAAACTACATATATTACGAAGGCGGTTTCATTAATAGAAAGAGTAATTTCGAAGTAAGTATTATAATGTTTACATGTACAAGACATACATATGACAGTAAAAACTGTACACTCGTGTATACACGAGTTAGGTGAGATACATCTCGGGTGGGGTCTTGTAAATATTAAGACGTTAAACACAACAATACTCAAAACTTGACGTGTATCGAGAGGTCTGAGTCATGATATTCACTTTCACCGCTCCAAGACGTTGCACAAATGGCGCATACGTCACGCGACTTGGTTTAAACAGGATTCTACCAAAAATGGGTAAAGAAAATAAATAAACTTTTGGCCTACCAAAGTGACTCTGTCTGATGGAAAGCATGAGTAGTATCCAGGAATAGTAGTCATCATCCTCATCGTAAAGCAGACAATGGAGCATAGTGACCCACACATTATGGCTGCCTAGTGAGTTGATACTGCATCATTGGTCCTCCGGTCATACATTCACGAACGAAATACGACAGCACGGCTGCTGTCGTTTTTAGGCTGACCTTCTGTGTGAAGATAGTACTGCCCCGGGAGAACCTGCCCATTCATATGGAAATCAGTGTGGTTCTACTACCTGCTGCTTGATTGATAAAAGAAATTCAGTTTTGCATGATAGTGATATCTCTTGAATAGACGACATTATGGAATTGGAAAGCAGGATCGGAGGCGCGTAGGATGCGTTAATATCCGTATATATCTACATAATAATATAAACGTTAATATTGTGTTGTCTAATTTAGATGTTGGAGAAAATAAGTTTCTATATTATGAAAATGATGTCTGATGTTTGCACGAAAGACGTATTATGTGGTCACCGTTTGTAATATGTGTGCTGATCCATCAAAGGTTCTCCGACAAGTCCAGATTTGTGTGATCAACAAAATTTTTGTAGTGAAGAAAATTTTTTTTTAAATCAGATTCATACTTTTTTACCGTAAAACCAAAGTGCACTTTTGATATATAAACAAATTTTATTTCTAGTTCATTTCTATTAAAACATAAATAAAACGCGGGTTTTTTGCTGACACCTGTGGTGTTACCCGCGGATATTGTTGAAAGTTGCGAGTAACACCGAGGATCGAAGCTAGTGTAAAAAACTTCGAAGTTACTCCTTATGTTATCAGCGTTCTGTCACTAAAGTTCTCGTGTAAATCGGTCCAGCCATTCCAGAGATTAGCCGAAACAAACAGTATTGCACATACTTTAATATGTATTTATTAAAAAAACTGTGGATTCGGTATTACTGACAGACATTTCAGTTGTATTTGTAAAGATTAGTCTTTAACACCTTTTAAATACTTACAGTAAATTGTGTGATAAGCGTAACTTCTAAATTATGTAAACAATAAGAAAACAAAGAAATTTGTAATGCATCGGATTTTTAGAATGGAATCGTATAAATGTTTCAAACGATTTTAACTATACTCTTTCACTATATCGGACTATTAAACTCCCATAAAGATAGTACTGGTAGTATAGTTTTGAAATCATTTTAATAGCTCAATAAAGTTATTTTATTAACGTTGTTTGTTGTAAAGCGTTAACTCATAATAAGTTTACTATTTTCACGCTTTCACGTTTTTATTTGTGACTATCTGACATTAATATTCGTATTTTATTGTTATAGGTAAGGTTACTGAGGTGAAATTGCTTCCTAACGCATTTCTCAGAAAAAGCGGTAAGTACTTAAATAATGACAGTTATTTTAAAAAAATGTGCAAATGTATATTAATAATAATTGTAGTGAATATTAATAATAATTGTATTTATATTATTAGAAAGTAGCTAACTTATATATAAATCCATTTTAACTACACCGTATAAGGAAAGTAAACATTGTCGAACGGTTTAATTGTTAAGCGATTAGGGTTGTAAAGTTTTCCGGCGCATCGACGCCAGAACGACAATCGCGTGGCGCGTCGGAGGCACTCCCACTCGAAACTCGCGGCCGCCGCCGGCTCGCACCGTACTCATTCACTCCAGTCCACTGCCGACTGTCGCGGCGATAACCCGCGCTTAACGCTACACGCCTCCGATGTTAGTGTACGATTACGACATCGCGTTGCAACTCGTATTTTTACCGTGACAGTGAAACGTATTTTTGTGAATATGGGTTAAACGCCCCTTACGGCGTGATGAGTCCGGGCGAGCGCGCCGCCCTCGGGCGCCGCGAACCCGCTCGCCCTCAGTATGCTACCACCGCACCGGGTTTCCCGCCGCCCTACTATCCGTCGCCGTATGGTGTGCCGCATCCGAATGCATGGCTCGGCGCTCCACTTATATCGATGGCAGGAAGAGCACCACAGCAGTCCCGAAATACACCAGTATCCAAATTAGCAATGCACGCACAAGGAGCACCTCTCATTATACAAAATAGACACGACCGACGTAAGTTCACCACCGCACCAGAGCAACGCAATCATCGGCCTCTCATGTCATCAACCGATCATGTCTCTCGAGACAAGTCTGAAGTCCCCGAGGGAAACAGGCCACGCATCCAGCAACAGCAACCGCGTTCCACGCGAGGCGGACGTAACAACAACACGGATGCGGTCAGTGTCGCTAGCGATGAAAGTTCCGGCTCAACTAATTCTGAGACTATGTTGCCAAGGATAATTAAACCTCGTAAACGTCGTAAAAAGGATAGAAAACCTAATAATATCGTACCGCATGATTTAAGCACAGCTACTTTGGATCTGGGCGAAGTCGATCATTGTGCGGTTTCTAGTTTAACATCGTCGCACGGTTTATATGAAGATACTTACTGCAGGGAAATGTCTTTACCTTATCGCTTAGACGTGAAAGTGCTTGAGTACCCGGATCCAGCGCCTGAGACGTATCGAGTTTCAGCGTTAGGCGAGGCACTGGAAGCGACCCGATTTGGTGTAGCGGAGGCGGCTTCGCCTGTGGAGTCTGCGGTTAGCGTATGCCAATGCCGACTTTGTGATCCAGTGGGACAAATCTGGGATGCCGATTCTATCGCAGATTTGCTTGATGAGAATTCTTGTGGTGATTTTGCGCCCACGAAGCTAGAAGAGTCTATGAAAGTAGTGGGGCCGCTTGGTAAAAGAGGAATGGATACTACGTTACGTCGTAGCTGGAGCGATCCTTCTTCCCGAGTCCCTGAACGAAGAGAGGCTTATAACAGTGAGGCGTTTTCCGCACCCAATCTGTATTCATTATTTCCACCTATGAGAAGGACAAGCTCACCGGAACCTCGATCTCCCCTTGCTCTTGACATATCTTCGGAAATTGTCACATCGATGAATGGCCACCGTGATTTGGAAATCAAGTTGTTTTCGACCTCGCCCCCGGCTACGAACTCCGACCGACGCTCCTTCTTTGCTGACAAAAGTGAAAGTGCTGTGAACAGATGTATCGCAAGCAACGATCTTGAAGTGAATAGTGCGGTGAATAACAATGGAGTTGAATCTAGTGTCAAACCCAATGGCAAAAACAGTGAGGATGTGTCTCGTCCTGGATGTCAGTCGGTGCTAAAAACCGGTGAATCCTCACGCAACATTTGTGATTTAGCCCTAGTTACTACCTGAGACACTCGTGTTCGAGTAGCACTCTATTTTAAGTGGAACTTTAGTGTTGTCGAGCAGTCCAGGTGGCTCTACGCTCGCCATTTGAGCTGGACTCAAATTGTCTTAGCGAGGCATGCACAGAGCGTCTCACCACGGCCCACTAAATTTGAGATCTCCGAATCGGTTTCCTGTAGATTCTATAATTAATTTATTATTAACAATAGCTTAGGAAACTGACAGGGAACTTTATCTGGATAACGTAGAAATGTTAAATATTCGCCGTTTGTCATAGAAGTAGGTATGTTATAATCGGTACCCATCAACGTCAAGTCAGAGCATAGTTAAGTTTTAACACTGAAATCGGGTTTATATCTTGCATATGATGATTGATTGGTTATGTAGCTTAAATCAATTGCAGTTTAGAGAAATGTTTGCTAGGTGCAACGTGTCGAGCCGCAATAACTCGCCGTGTGCAATTAGCGTTTCACACTACTGACACGGTTCTCGCGGCTGCGGCGGCGCACTTACTATTGCGGTTTCCCGCGGTTTTCACCTCTCGCGCCGTTCCGGGTGGCGCCTCTTGCTCGTGTACCGGTTTATACTATTCATGATTTTTTTCATCCCAACTAAGTCTTAGCTCGAGCTCTCTCTGACCATTATGCTAATCGTGCATTTGTAGTTCAGCGATACTAAATTATGGTAATGCTGCATAATAAATTAAATGTGCTTATCAGAAAGTTCGATTTCAGCATTATTCTTATCGGTATGTTTAATCGAATCTTAAAAACATAGCAATTCGTCACGTTCCAGTTATCAAACATTTACAAAGAATTATTCATTTCATATGCAAGATGATGAGCACGTCGCTATATCATATTAAATCACGTGCAAAAAGAAATCTACGAAATTATTAATACCATTCTCATTGTAATCATTATCATCAAAGTGATCATCATCTTTATCATTATTTGCACTTTACGTCACGTTTTATTGCAAATCTCAACATCTAAAATAACTATTATTTCCTGACTCCGTTACGTGACTTTGCTTACTAAGTACGTAAATCTCGTGTTTCTTCGTTTCTCATTCTCTTAGTTACGTAACAGGTGCGTCGTAGATTAAATGTAACGATATCTAGGAACTTTTTGTACATATCTTAACTGCTTAAACGTGTATACAGAAGGAGGAATTCATTTTTGATAACAAGAATATCTGATTGTGGTATTTGGATATGTAGAAAAGGGTTTATTATTACCAGTTTGTTGCCTTCCTTATTAACTTGTACTCAAAGTATAGATTTATAGGCCCCTTTGAAAGGAACATGAAGTTTCACTGCGCATGACATCAATTAACAATAACCGTGATAGTGTAATATTTTATGTACAGGTTGTAAAAGTATCGTAAACACATTGATGAACGGCGAATTGAAATGTACATTTTTTTATTATTTCTATCTGTCTTTTTGTTTATTCGAGGGTCCAATGGATTAGGTGATACCAGATAAAGTTCCATGATGTAGATAATGTGAATATAACTAAGTTATTCATGGACTGTAACAGTCGTCCGCAGTCTCGTTGGGTTTTACACACTACGGGCTGTTTCTTCATTTTACGTTTTTATTTTATGTATGTTTGCTTATATTGCTCGGTGCGTGCGTGGGTGGACATGATAAATTGGTTTTTGCTTTACTTTTTATCTCTACGACAGACTTGGCTAAGACGAGGAGTCATTGCATGGTCATATCTTCTGTACATTCACTTTTTAATGAATGTTATCGCCAATCCAGCAATGTTTTTCATATTGATATTTAGTCGTTACTATAATCGATTCTTTAAAAGTTGGGCATCCTTCAACTAATGAATACTTTTATGAAAAAGGAAGGGGGCAATAGCTTTTTATTATGTGACGACGAATTTTTCTAACTCCTTGTTGATAATTGCAAAGATAATCTTAATAAATTGGTTAAGGTGTTAATTATTTCTACTTAAATAAAAGTTTACTACTACATATAAACTTCTCCGAGTCTGTTGTTGTGTTGGGACATATACATATATGGGGTGCGAAGCAGCCGTGGTTGTAAAACTCGACGATACACATCACTATATTATACCGAAATAGGCTATGTCTTACAAACTGAGTGAATGCATTTTATACATAAAACTTAGGTTTAATATTTGTTTGTGTATGTTGTGAGGCATGAGTTCACGCTCGCACACTATTTTTGTACAATAAATTACCATGTCCTGATGTAATAGTGGTTGTTTTATTTCACTTAGCGATGTCTTTCGTTTTTTATTAGTCTATACCTGTTTTTGCCATACTTATAGGTACTTACTTATCGCAGAATGTGAAAATAATGTTTACCTAATCATACATAAACGTATCACATACAATAGTATCTGCACGATAACGTTATCCGAAAAAGAGAATCGATTAAACTATTCATAATGAGGTGTAACAATAGGGAAAAATATCGATAGTTTGGATCGAATTTGAGAACACAACAAATATTTTGTAAACAAAACAGTTTGCGTAACTCTTCAAAGCGATTTTCTATTGTGGTCAAAACCAGCTGGCAAGTCGGTTACGCATGTGTTATTGTGCTCTCATTTTCAACGAAAACATTTCAGTTTTCTTTTTTATGTACGATACTACGTATTCCTAGTACATTCATCAAGTTTTCTTTTGATACTAGATAATTATGAAATAATCTAGATAGTTTATAAACATATGTACATATCTATACTTATTAGCTGTGACGATTTCGCGTTTAGAGCAAAAGTCGTGTTTGCTAATAGTTCAAATCTAGATGACGCACAAAGTATCCAGAATAAAATTGATTTATCTTAGTATTTTGTTTCGTCCTCTGCCGCCGCTGAAAAGTGAGATATAAATCTTACTTTTCAGCAGTGTCGTTAAGAAATCGTTCTTATTTACTATAATGAATGTTCTGTTCTGTACAGAAAGTTACGATGCTCGGGCACATATTTTTGTCCACAACTTTTATGACGTCACATATTGTTCACTTGCATGTGCATATAATATGAAGTCATTTACAGACACTGTAAAGAACGACACAAGGACGTTGTGTTTGTCAATGTCATGAACGTTTTTATAATTGTTTTAAGATCGAAATCAGCATGATAATTGTTTATTGCATGATTTTCGAGATATATTTATCGATAATTTAGACTGTCTAATCAATTTGGCAGACGTATCTCAGACAATTTGTGAATATTACGTAGGTGTGTGATGTGATTGTTTCTGGAAACGCCTTGAGGAATTTACAATATTTTTATAGTTTAGCTTTTAAAACACCTCGAAACAGTATTTAAAATCCTGGGTTAGATGGTAATTTTTTTGTGAGAATTTTATTCGGAAGCTAACTTTTATTGAAGTCCACATTTGAATGAGTATTACAAATTGAATTGATGCGTGCAACTTTTTATGTAATAACGATTTTCACATGAATTAATAATAAGGTAAAATAAAATAATTCCGACTCATATTTGTAACGATACGGCCTAGTATCTCGTGTGGTCCGATGATAGTGGTTCCACATAAAAAACGCCATGAATAGCCATATCGTAGTGGACCTAAAACTAAACCTAACATACCTAAGGATAAAAAGCTTCTAGGAAAAAATGGTGAATCTTTTTTAAGCTCATAGTAAACCTATTTTTAAAGACTTAATGTTCAGTTCTCGTTCCTAGGAAATCGCTGTCAACATTCCTGCTAAGTTTTACAAGTAGCTGACGTCGATTGTATCTTTAATATTATTTTTAGCAGCAGTAGCTAAACAGCTGTCCCAGTTGTCTAACAGAAGGTTATCTTGACTTCTTGATCTAGCGCTGGTTGAGTCAGTTTTTGAAGTGACTCTTTGTCATACCTAGTCATACACCGTTTTAATTGTCATTTTCAATATTCTGTCGTACATAATCATGTTAAATATAAGCGATAAGATATTTTGTAGGTTCCCGATCCGATTTAACTGATTTGATACTTCTTCACTTTCTAGCTAAAAGTAAATTTATAAAGTTTTATAACTTTAAAAATACTACCATAAACTCTAGTAAATATTCTTGAATTCGAAGAAGAGGTCGCACATTGAGTTATTTGTTTACGCAACTCTTAGTAGCACACGTTTCGAGCGAGTATTACCGTTTCTGCGGACAATATTACACTTTTATTGCGACATTTGGTACACAGACGGACTACTCTGTTGACGCTTAAACTATGTAAGATTACGGGGGATATAATAATATTTGTTTACAACTTCTGTGTCACAGTAACGTATGAGTTTCACACTGTGTAGGTACAAAAATTATGTTCCGTGGATGCTGTGTTAAATGGTTTTTTAAGTTATATAAGTTTATTTCAAAAGTTCTCTAATATTAGATGAGTGTAGCTCAAGTGAGCTGAGTCGAGCTCGAGTCACGAAAATGAAAATTTTACTTAATTTTATAACGTTGTTTTCTTTTTGGAATAAAAAACAAGGTTTTCTGCTGCTTTATCTAGCGATTTTCACGTAGGTATATTGATAAATCGTCGAAGTTTAATAGTTGCCACCGTTAATTAGATTGATATGGTGGAGTATAAGATTAGCGCTTTAAATAATAATACTATAGATACACGTCTGTAAACCACTCAGTTCCACACTTGAACGTGGCAATCGGCTATCGCAAAAGTGCTGTGTCGGGACCTATCAGATTAAATTTGTGCGTGGGGCCCGCGAATAATATAAAAATATAGATGTCGAGAACCCAGGCAACGTAGTCTATATTTTGATACACAAGGCATGTGTTGCGTTTAGCTGTAGGTATGTAAATGTAAACTGTAAGTTTTTTTGAGTCTACCTTGTAAAATATTTTATCAATTCTAACACAGCTTATTGATCTTATAACTTGTACGGGCCTTGTAACATTTTATTTGCGTCACCGTTTTTAGTTTAACTACAGATTTTTTAAATTACAAAACATACCTATTACACAAGCCTGAGGGTATCAAAGGACGTTGAATTTGCGGTTGTCAAATTATTACTAAATCATACGATACTGCTCATGATTTCCATAAGGCGGAGCAGTCACTTTGGTAGGTTTATATAAAACAAACCTAAACACATACTTACACGTGCAAAACTATTATCTTTAAAAGACACTGTAGATAGCACGCAATACGTAAAAGTATGGAATATTTTAAATCAAGCCAGTCTACTCCACACAATGGGCATCGAGGCGCACGTGGCAGGTGACCTTGCCGCATTCATCTATAGAAATCGCCGCACTTGTATATAGCGTTATACGTCTCCAACAATGTAAGGTAAACATAACACCATGTAGACAATGTTATACGTAATAACCGTGGAATATGTGCGATGTAAACTTGTTTTAACGCCGTTTTCTTGTCATTTGGAACATAAACACTAATAGCCCACAACTTTTAATGACGCATTATTTCTGGTTGAGTTGTTTATTAATTATTTGTGGGCAAGGACACCGTTTGCCGAAGGTCGAGAAGGTCATAGATGCAGTATTAAATAAACTTGTAATAATTATACATAGGTACTTTGTTTCTCTAGCCTCATCAGTTGTGCATAAAGTTAGTGCTCAGTATAGTGTACTTCGAAATACAAGTTCATGACTTCTGTAACAAAAAAAAAAACATTTTTAGCCATGTATGCGACATAAAAATATTTTGGAGTAGTTTTTAATAATTCAAATGCGACTTAAACCTTTTCCTAGAGTACAAACACCATCCCGACTACTGTTGTATTTACTGACAATAATGATAAATTTATAGATATAGAATCTGGTAGTCAAGAGTTTAATTGAAGTTGTGCCTTATGGGATGTGAGAATCCGAGGATTGTATATGTAGGAAGCATATCCACGTCTGTAACGAGTCCTTATTCTCCGAACTCATATAAATATTTTGCATTACTGACGGCACTACCATTTGATCGTTGTATAATTAAACGTTCTGAAAATTATTTAAAAAAATCCAAGCAGCGGTCTTATTTTAATACCAGTGCCACGTAAGAATATGCATCAAACTAGCAGTATCTTTGGGTTTCGTTCCAGTTTCTATAGGAAAAAATTAAAAGATTTTAATTTTATATCTGACGTGTGATATATTGATTAACTGTTCATTATGCATTCTATTTATAAAACCTATTTATGAAAGTGCTTAGGGTGTCTGACTTGAGTGTCAGTATTTGAATTAGATCTACCCAGCGGGATGGATGCGGATTAGCCAAAACCAAGCGTACAGGTTCTCCTTTCTTAAAGAGATATTTATGATTAATTTATTATAACCCAATACCGGGAGCCAACCAATACCCTTTTGCTACATAACAGTGAAATATGTACAAAAAAAACCTTAAACAGGTTACATTAGTGGTGGTCTGAATATTGAAGTCGTTGATTTTAACTACATATTTGTACAAGTGTATTTGACGTAATGCCAGCTTGTTGTTGGCGCACGATCAGTTGATTGAAACATGACAGTTCATCATTCCAGTTTATTAAAGATATGTTTGGTCATTTCATTTGCAATTTTTGCACTTCTGCCAGATCCTCGATAACAAGAAAAGTTTCGACTGACATTGCAATGTTTGTCAAATTGTTTTTGTGTCATTCATAAATCAGTTAAAAATTCATACATACAACGAAATGCCGACCAATAAGTTGAGAGTTATGTCTGACAAACTTATCAGTATAGTAAATAATCTAAAAGTTTACTATGACTTATTTTGAGATTGACCGAGGGTCTCCTTACAGCTAAAATAAATATATGTGACGAAGAGCAATCATATGTCACAAGTCTTAAAATACTATATTGACTTAGCTAATACAGGTCACTTAAATACCTATTGCATCTCTATATCGTAGAAAGTTTATTTTCTAGTACACGAAGAAATGAATAGAGTTGTAAACCGTATAGCTGCCAACGCCCTATCTATATAGCAACTACTTGTGCAGGGATAGTTTTCTTCATCGACGGGAGGCGGGATAGAAAGCCAACTTGCTTCCGTTCGGAAGTTTCACGCGGCTTTCACTCGCTACCCGACAAGATATGACGCCTTACCGCACCGGATAAATATTATACGCTTGAAGTGATTTGATCTCGACTACATATAGAAAACAAATTTCCTTGATTTAGCAAGTGTTGTTGTCATGGGATGGAGACCGGCGCTCTTATGTAAATGTCGATAGTTAAAGATTTAAGAGCTGTAATTTGTGCGTTCATAGTCTGTTTTAATCTCTATTTAGTAGAATGAATGACGTCATTATTTACTAACAAGTTTGTTTATTAACAACGGCTCAGATAATTTCAAATAATATCAAAGAAATTTGTCTTAAGTCGTAGTATTGCGTCTCTGACTCTGTGCCAAAAATAAACCTCTAAACAACATTAAAAATTGTTAGTATAATCGTCTGAAGCATTTAAAAGTTGATGAACCTTTTTCATGCAAAGAGAGGATTGCCTCTCTTTGCATGAAAAAGGTTTGAATTTATGAAAATTATTGAAATTGATGTATGAAGCCAATATGTTAACTTGCTCGAACTTGATACAAAAGACAGTGAGTAATTTAATTTAAGAGTGACTACTGTAGATGGGTCGACGGCCGACAGTGTCGAAGATCGTGCAAAATATCGTATAAGAGAAAAAATGGTGCTTTTTCTTACTTCTGTACGTTCGAACGCGGTGTTAAATCGCATGTCTTCACGCAATTAATGTTAAATGTTCAGTGATTTACGTTACGGTGAAAATTAAAATGAATTTTTCTTCCATGTAACGCATGATTTCGGTAGGCTTTCTTGTCGTAAGGTGAATGTGCAATTGAATAGATTATTCTATACAACGACACTGTTACTCACACCTACTTACTCACATGCCCATCTAGCTTATTAAAGAGTTTTATGAGGAATGCATAGGTTTAAGTCTTGACTTGTATATTTCAATTGTATATATATTTCATTTCATGTTTTAGGTAATGTAATATTATACTAGTATAGAATAGTTCATAGCGGCATATGTACGCACCTACATACCAATCGAGTTTAGAAGATTTCGTAGTAATAGTTTTATGTTAGCATCAATAAATGACGTGTAAAATAAATATTTTTCAGCCAATAAGATTTGTTTTAATATCTAAAAATCGAAAGTTATACATTGTGGCTTAAGACTTACTTTTACTAAACCGAATTGTAAACTTCTCATAAGCTGTGTTGTATAAATTTGTGAATCGTTATAAGGATTACGAGACAAGTCGATCGTAATTTTCTCTATTCATAACCTAATGATTATAAGTAATAAGATATGTGACTCTTATTGCACAGTGTATCATAAAGAATCTCGCCTCGAATAAAGTTCTTAGGATGATGTGCAAACGCATTGTACCTGATTATTGCACCTCTCTGTCGATTATTAACGATTCCGTATAGTCATCTAATGAAGTATTCAGGGCTCAACATCATGCGGTCTCAACGCGGTCCGGTTTTAATAACAAATCATCTTCACCATTGTGTATGGATTATAGAGAATTACACGCTGATTTCCATTAGGCATACCTTCGTGGTTAGTTTTATTTTAAAACGATTGAGATTTATTATCATGTCTAATTTATATTTTATGTTTGTACATTTTTCTTTCTTCAAGAGTGTTATTTGAAGTGAATATAACTTTCTTATTATATGAATAACATCTGTTTAACATTAAAAGTGCCTACATACATACATTCAAATTGTCTTTACAAAACTAACTACTGGTGACAACATTAAAAATCGTTGTTTTTGACCTATGAATACGTAACCAAAAGTTAACGTCTTATCTCTACTAAATTAAAATTGTATTTTACTACCTCTTTTTCCTTTCATACATTTTTACGTAATACATATTTGAATATACAAATCTTTGAATCCGAGTATCCATTCTTACAATCTGTTTATCGGTACAATTCTAAGGAGAAGCTTCGGTTGATATCCTATAAATATAACTTGTAAAAGTAAAACTTTACAATATAGCAAATAAAGTTTCATTTGTGTAGGTCTGCGATAGGCGCGGATCGACCCAGTGGTGTGATTTCATAATTTTCTCCTGACAGTTTTCTATGGGCGCGAGCGATAAAGTTGTTCGAGTTGCAAGAGAAAGCTGATAGTGTTGAGTTTTCCAATGTTCTTACACTTAACCTGTGTGTACCAAGTGACGAGCTCACTAATTCAATAAAAAAATCTACCTTGCTATGCTTATACTGTCTAAATTAAACTTAAAACAATAGCTTTTGAAGAAACTGCTAATACTGCGAAAGATCCCAGTTCAATTTTTTCATCACTTTATGATACAAAAAGTTACTAGTTAAACGATAATCTGTATGGTTTTTGTTTTTAACTAACGTGTGTTGTGAATCGGTTGTTTTAATCAGAGGACATAAGACATAATATTACACTAATAGGTAGTCTATTTAAAATACGCAATACCTAAGTGGTGTGAAATTTTTTTAACTCAATGCAGTGACATAACTTAATATTAAATACTCCCGTCATCTATACTGCAATGTCGTAAAGAATATGCTCATTCAAAGTAATGGAGGAAATGGTTATTATATTATCCACAAATTATGGTAACACATACGTAGTTTTTGTATGTAAGTGCTATTTTGATTCTTTGTTTTATAAAAGGTCATTGACATAAGTTTGTTCAATAATTCGAATGAACGTAAAGGTGAAACATAATACTTTTAGTTGTAGGCGTGTGTCTTAGGCTGTGCGTGCGCAGGCACCTCACCGGTCTTTTCAATACGAGAGCGGTGAGAAAGTTGCTCCGCTGCTCTCTCGACGCAATTGATTCAGTTGCACATGCTGTTGATGCCTACGGGATGAGCCTGTTGCTAAGGCACTCTTAATCAGAATAACTTGTATGAGTGGATACACAACTTGTTACATACACAAATCGTTGTACGTTGGACTTTAATAAATAGCCAGTTATGAACAAACGTAATATAAAAAATATTAAAAACCACGAGTATTCGGAAAAGGGGCACATTTTATAGATATACAACATGAATTATTAAAAAGACCTACATTTTAGTCAATTAATGAATGAAAAGTGTCAACGATATGCGAGAACATCATTAAAGATGTCATGAGGACACGACATTTGAAAGATCTAGTTAATTTTTGTTTCACTTCAAGATAACTGACGGCACATTTATTTCCTTATCTATATAAAACTACATTCGTGGGAGTCCAACATTGAAAGAAACTGTGACAGTACTGCGATAATAAATATTTCTGTATAGACCCAGTGTTTGTGTGCCAGTATTATTAAAAAGCGTTTTATAAGGCCTTTACTAAAACTAATATCAAACACTCGGAAGGCCGGGGGACAGATAAAGTCCACAGCTTTATGGAACCGTTTCGAGATTACGCCCGTATCATCGTAAGACACAACACACGATAAAAGATGCTGTAAGGTCAACGTAATCGTCTTCCTTATTTGATTTGGGCGCGGCTTTCATAATATATAGTACAAGGAAATAAGAACTCGATAAAATTGTTTTAATGAATTCAGTGAGTAATTATTTTTATCTTCAAGAGTATTTCTTATTAGACAGTGTTTACTATTAATCCAGTAACCTCTATTCGATTTCATGACATCGCCTGTCTACTTGATGTATTAGCGACAGACTGACCTGCGCAATTTCGACTGCATATTTCATTTTTTTTTCATTCAAGATGGCTCTTATTAATCGTAGCTTGATATTATATAACCATCCTCGATAAATGAGCTAACAAACACTTGCTTAACTTTTTATTGCTCTTTGCAATAATACCTTTCTCAAGCCGCGCTGATGACATCTTTTTTTAAAAATATTATAAACAAACAAATAAAAACAGACTTCATTAATCGGGAGCATGGTTGCGTGACGGATTACAAAAAGTCAACCTGTAACCATAGGTTGTTTTATTTTCTTTTGTAATATTTTAAACTTAATAGATCACTTTCTCTGTTTGGAATACTGGATATAAAGCTGATTAATTTGAATTTTTTTGTCAGTTAATCATCTTGGTGATGCTTAACATGAATGAACTCTATTTGTTCTTAATTTTTGACTATTGTATAAGGAAGAAATTTTTTTTGTCCTTATTGTTCTCAGAACGTAACTTAATCATTAATAGTAAATAATAAACTTTGTTTTATTTCACTTATACCTTTTAAAATTATTATTGATTCAAAGCATATGCACGTAAAAATGTAATCTACATGTTACCAAAGATTATCTGGATCAGACTGAAAGATAAACTGCAGCGTAGCAATATAATTTGTCAATCGTTTACGTTTGTCATGTAAGGTCGTGCAGTACGTATTTTTGTCCTCTAAAATTCCAATTAACTTTCCACAAAGGACGTTATTGTTTGACACCGGACACAGTAACAAATTGAGAAAGATGAGTTCCGTACAGAAATAGCTACTAATCGGCTCCTGGGTTCTAAACCGACGCACGTGACTTTGCAGGAGAGATATTCAGCACGTGGGGCCCGTACAACACGTGATACTTATTTAGTTCTTTGTATAAAGTTTTAATTCTCCGTTCCATTCCTGTGAAATAAATTTTTAATACTTCGTACTTACTTAGAAATTGTACATTGTACAAAAGTAATTTAATTTCACTGATAGATGGTTAATTTCACTTCAGGTAGATAGGTACTATCTTAGATATTTCACTTTTGTACAAGTAGCATTGTTTCTCATGTAACTAATTTAAACTATTACAATTACCCTTTAGACATCAGGTAATGTCAATATTACATCACAGTAGATATATCTGTATGTAACCACTTTATATCATCTTCCCAGCTTTATTCCCAATATTATTTGGGGTCGGCTACTAGTTCAACCGGGTTTACCTGAATATCAGTTTTTCCACGGAGCGACTGGCATCGAACCTCCGCAACCCTAAGGGAGAACTGAAATTCGAAGGTTGAACTAGATGTTTCTGCATAATTCTCTTGACCTGCATGATACAGAATGATTAGGCCTCCGGTCTCACACTCATAGGTTAGTCGTCTGTGTGAGGATAGTACTGCCCCAGTCGAACCGGCCTATTCGTGCTGAAATCAGCGTGGCTCTACTTTACATCTAAATTTACGAGAACAACATTATAATGTACACTTTGCACTTTTGGCATTTACCTACATTATGCTTGAAAGCAAATCTTATCTGCAGTCATAGTTACGGATGGATAATCGACGCCGACAAAGGAAAATTAGAAAATTAATAGACAGTTACATTTGAAGAAAAAAAATTGTTTACTGTTTTGCACGCGCAAAGATTGCACTATCAATTTCTTTGCAAATCAAGAACCGTCGAATGCAATGTTTAGGAATAACAGTAGTTGTTTTTAAATTCCGTTATGAACCTATGTGTGCCAAATTGTTCCTCACCAAATTACGTTGACGACTTTCTAAGATTATGATAAGTGAGTATGAGATATTTAATTAAATTGCCTCAAGCGTGCGTGTCCCAGAATCGTATGAATTGATGTTTATTAAACATTACGTTTATCGACTGCGTATATATCTAGTATTATGAGTTACGGTTGCTACGTACTATTGGGCATATTGTTAGTAGTTTTTTATTAAATTTGATATCTCCAAGTGGTAGTAATTAAAGACTTACATTCTGAAGTGGTGACCAAGGTTAAACCCATCAAGCCCTAGCATTCCACACAGACTATTGATGAATATCCCTAAACCTTCAAGACAGCTGAATTCATATAAAACAGGATATTCAAAAACCTATTCTGATTTTAAATATATTTTTAACAGTTTAGTTGCAGAGTTAAAAACATCACAACAAAAATAAAATATCACATTTTATGTAAAACTGTTTAATGTCAATACTTGCCATTATACAAGTAAAAGCTAACAATGTTTTTGTCTATAGTAAGCATCTATTAGAAACTAGCTATGTTGCTGGATACTCCAACGATGCGTGCAGAAGGTCGGATCGCTTACCCTGCATTATGATATTGTATACATGTTATGTAACAGTTCAATGTCTACTGTTAGATAGGTAACGGAAATTCAAGCCTTAAATACAATGAATTCTAATACTATTTTCAATCGCAGTATCTCGGCTGTAATTCTATTGGTATATTGAACAGCGCGTGTAATGAAAGCTTTTCGTAATAGTAATAAAATGTACACATAATCTTATCGGCGTTATGTTAATAACTTTTTGTATTTTCTGTTTCTCAATAGAATATTTTCATAGGCCTTATTTGTTTTTAAATTGATGTCTGTATCGTTTTACATGTAACAAAACACGTAAATGTCATCGTGATTTAAGTAATGTTAAGCGAAGTGCGGATCAAAGCACTATAATATGTAAGGATGATGCCTATCCCATTTTACTGTACGTCATGATAATAACTTGGATGCTGTCAAATCTGGACTACTGTTATAAATATTCGATAGTCGCAAAACTTTATTGGGGTTTTTATAACTGCAACCTTGTTCCCGAAATAACTCGAGACTTGTTTTACGACGCGGTACGAGTACATGGCCAGGTTTTATAGGATGTACCAAAATTGCGTCGTTTAGTTAAGCACTTCAATCTAGTAAAGTATTGTTGTCATGTGTCTTGTGACTGCACCTTTTTTACATTTAAAGAAACATTAAGGCACTTTAGTTTCTGAGTTACTTAAGAATGATTGCAAATAATGAATATGCTTCTCTATATATAACGCTGTCTGTCGGCTCTTAGCTATGCTAAAACTGTATTCGATGGGGTGATTCGGTGACGTAAGAGGTTAAAATATGTACCGTCAGACAGACGTTTTAGTACGTAGTTTTGCGTCAACCTGTGTAGGTACTCTAAGTAATGAAAGCCGTATATTTTACCTATTTTCTTTTAACTTCGCAAGCTGCTTCACAATAAAATGTCTGATTTTAAATGTTTAAGGTTTCTCTTTATATTTTTTGGTTTTTATTTGTCTTGTTACTTGAATAAATTTGTAAGTAAAAATTTAGATTTTCAGTTGCGATTTTGAAAAACTAATTCTGAAACTTTGTCAAGATCCCTAGCGTATTTACATTTTTTAAATTACACTATTCCTGCGTCATATATTTAATTACAGTAAAATACGGAAAGGATACATAGAGATGCTCGACCAGCACATTTCAGATAGGTGCCGATTATCGAGCACGTAGGATTCCGGCTGTCATTTCCTTGTTGATATTAAGACGTGTTTATTGTGCAATGTAACGATAGATTTAGAATATATAATGTAGCTATAAGATCATAACTAAGAGATTCCATGTAGATACCTTAGTACGTAAGGTTAGAATAATAGTACAGTAAATAATTAATAAACATGGCTCCGAAAGAATACACGATCATTGTTATTCGATATCCACCTATAATTCGCCATAATCGTGGACCCCTACGACGGACCAAGCAAGAAGAAATAAGTTCGCTATAATTGGTGACCCCGACAACTGAACAAGAACGAAAACATAAGTTCGCTATAATTGGTGACCCCGATAGTCGAACAAGAAGGATGAAGACACAAATCGCTATGAAAAATTGAACTATGAAGAAGCCGAAAATTGAAAAATGAAGAAGCAAGTAATCGTACCTTCTGAAGGAGATTATATAGTGAACTTGTATAGCAGTATTGCTTAAAGGACCAGCCACGTTTATGGTTCATGCAGTGAGGCTATCGTCGCTCTCCAAAACAACAATGATCAACATTCAAGTCTCAGCCAGCCAGCAACCTCGGCCTCAACAGGGATACCACACCCAGGACGCGACCGCTCCAAACTGGTTACCCCTTCGGCCTCATCAGCGCCCCGATACAAAATGGACTTCACGCAGCACAACACACCGCTTGTAATTCCAACGCTCTGGAACCAGCGGACTTCAGCCCCGACTCAGTGGGGACTAGCGGCATACATAAGTGTTCTCAAAATGAACGTCTGACGCCGTTTCACGAATAATAGAAGTAATCTCTATGCAGTCAACGCTAGATTACGACGAGAATTGTCGTGTGCAGCAGAAATGTCAGAATTAAAGAAGTTGCCTGGAGAGGCGTTAGAGCAATATAACGACAAGACGTATTACGATGATTTCAGATCGCAGCAAAAGCATGATATCAATCGAATACTGTCGTTACCGAGGCTCGCTCTCCAACAATCAGGTAAATCTATTTCTTTCGTTTATCCGCCGTCAAAGTGCTGTGGGCATGTATTCAAGTTGTCCTACATTCAGTATTACGATACTGAGAAGAACGTGTACATTGACCGAATAAGGTTGATGTAATTCGCTAAGCGCTATTATAATAAGGTTGCTGACTATGTAAATCTTGTAATGTTATTATAAATATAATATTATATTCTTTGTAGATTTTGCTGACACGTGAAGGTCGCAACTCTCGATCATATGTTTGTTTTGTATTCATTTTAATGTTATGATTTTTATTGACCTAGATTATATTGATTACCTAGGAACTACTCCGCGATACTGACTTAATATGTAATGTTATAATTATTAGTGAAATAGGTTATGTTGTCAACTGTTGATTTAAGATGAAGTTAGTCTGAATTTACTACCGTAAATTTTTTTGGTGGGAAGTTATATTCCTGCGTCATATATTTAATTACAGTAAAATACGGAAAGGATACATAGAGATGCTCGACCAGCACATTTCAGATAGGTGCCGATTATCGAGCACGTAGGATTCCGGCTGTCATTTCCTTGTTGATATTAAGACGTGTTTATTGTGCAATGTAACGATAGATTTAGAATATATAATGTAGCTATAAGATCATAACTAAGAGATTCCATGTAGATACCTTAGTACGTAAGGTTAGAATAATAGTACAGTAAATAATTAATAAACATGGCTCCGAAAGAATACACGATCATTGTTATTCGATATCCACCTATAATTCGCCATAATCGTGGACCCCTACGACGGACCAAGCAAGAAGAAATAAGTTCGCTATAACACAATTACTAATTATATATTTCCAACACGTTGGCGAAACAGTTCCTCTACGCTGGCTATAACGGTCCATTGTCTAATTCACAAAAAAATGAAAATCACTCACAATCAATCAAAACAAGGTATCAAAAAATTAAACAACGTTATGTATGCGTGTAATACGCATGTCCAGCTATGTCCAGCAGTGGAACTGCGATAGGCTAATGAAGATGATGATGACATAGGTTTGTCAATAGTGGTTTCCTTTCCTCCATCTTTTGTGTAAAACTTAAGGCGTTGCTCACTTTGTAAACCCGCTAATCTCAACAGCTAATATTCTCATTCAGCGTTAGAAAAATAGTTCGGTACGCTGCTGCAACTCAAGCGTAAGCATCAATCAGTTTTGCGTAGGTATCTGCGTTTGTCAAAGAATATTTAATCATAATGATAATGAATAGGTTGCACAAGCTTTCATTACTAAGATTTCACATATTGTACCTGTATATATATTATGATTGCGGTGCAGTGACAAACGTCGTATTAAGAAGAACAAAAAATTTAAATAAGAATAGAATGCAGGAAATATGTAAGAACACTAACAGATTAAACACGCAACTTCGTCTGCGTCTCTTTTCTGCATAAAGAAGATTGTTTGGAGTGGAGATATCTTATCTTAAGAAGATTTATTTTCAAATAGACGATGATCCCTGAGCTTATTTCATCCTTTCTTCTCGAGGCTAGGCCGATCTCAAATTTAACTTTAAAAGTTTTCACGTAACCTAATATAAAATAAATAATTTCATTTCGTTTCAATCATATTCGGCTCCTATTGTTTTGAACTTGCTGTTGACCTATAACTAAGCACGCCAGCTATACAGACAAAAGAAAAACGTGAAAATCTGTTACATGGTTTCGTAGTTCAACGTGATCATCAACAACGTGACAAGAGTTGTAATTGATACAAATAAATTATTCATACAAAATAAAAAATAAGTTTGATGTACATTAGTTTCAAAAATCAAAAATGTATTGTGAATTGATGGATGTGGACGAAGCGTAAGAGGCGTGGCAGGCCCATAGTAAGTGGATATAAATTGTCTCTGCCAGCCCCTCTGGGAAGCAGACACTCATAAAATAATATTTATTTTAATCACAACATTACCTTTTTATTTTCATTTCATTTTCGAATTCATTTCAAAAAGAACATTTTCTAAGATTAATTGAGCCATGCTGGGCCGAATACAGCTCGATCGAGGCGGTACTATCCTCTGACAAAAGAAGGTAGTACAACTTAAATGCAGCAGTGTATTGTTTCGTTTTTTTTGTGCGAGACCGGAGGCACAATGATGCAGAAGCATGTAGCAATAAGCCGTCATAGTGAGGGTCTTCATGCTTCTTAGTGTATATTCACAATAAGTGGTGACCATTCGGTCACACGGTCTTGGATTCTACTCATGCTTTCCATCAGGCAGAGTAGAGTCACTTTGATAGGTTCGTAATGAAAAAACAAAAGATAAACGCCAATGGCAGCATGATTCCAAAATCAAGAAAAAGTAAATGTTACCAACAATATCTGGTACTCGTTTAGATTTATGTTCGAATTTTTCATAGTTCTTATCTTTTACTTTTTAGGACGCCTGCTGTGCCAGATTCCGCTCGAACACACATTACTATTATTTTTTCTTTTCGTTTACTGTTACAATATTAGGAATGAATAAATTTATGTAAGATAAAATTTTAAATACAAAACTTAGTTGTTGAAGAGCCTATTTCGAAAATATTCCTTAAATTATTTTTTAAAGAAAACTTACGCATTAGGAATTAATATACTGTGTCGCGTTTAGAAACATACATGAATTAGACACAAAGAACACCCAGACAGATAAATAATTTTTAGATAGCATAAAGCGTTGTTCTATATGGTATTTGAAACCACGACACTTGGCACTGTAGAAAGCGACGGCTTAAAAGACCAAGCAAGCCTTACAGTTGAATTCAAAACATCAATTTATTTAGTGGCGTCTTAAATTCTTACAACAGGGTAACAATGTGAAGATGAGACAGATAATGGTTCTAGAGTCCCTTAGCCCGTGATAAATGGTTGTAAGTAACAATTAATAAGAAACTAACGTGGAATCAATTAACGATTACAATAAATCAAGATCTTTATTACGGCACTTTTGTTTCTAAAAGAAGATCTTTATTTCTTCATCGATATTTTCATTTAAAACATAGGGAAACCCACTTTACATTTGTACCTATTTCTAATCTATAGAAATAAATAAAATTAAAGTGTCTTTTTGTAATTTAAAATTATCAGCATTTAACTATATAGAAAAAGAAATATATACGTAGTATTCACATCAATTTAGTTTTCTATGTGGCAAAATGTTTATACTACACCTGATCGGAACAGTATTCATTATTCCCTGAAAATGAAAAGAGAAAGTTAGTCTTTTCCTTGACCTAAATAAGCGGGAGGAAAAAATGTATGAAAATCCATTTCTAACGTATTTTAGCGGGAGAGAAAGTTGTATGAATTTTCATTTCTCATGTGTTATCTGATCTATGGCGCGCGCCTGCCCAAAGAGTTTTCATCAACAACCCTTAATGTCCCACTGCTGGGCTCAGGTCTCCTCTCAAAGAGTTTTCATATAATTTAAATATGGAATCTCCGTGCCACTGACATCCTTTTGTGAAGAATAAAAAAAAAACAAAAGAAGCGCGGAATATTTTATTTTTATTAATTTTTTTTTTCCATAACAACCTACTTCTTTTGTTGTATACTTATGTTGAAAAATGTTATTATTTTTTGTCTGGGAGGTGTGAGCCTGGTGATCTGTAACACAGGTTCTTCCTACAACAGACACCGGTCTCTCACAAAGGAATGTAGCCTCACTGAACTGTTTTTAACCTTCATATTAATGTGACTACCTTTGTGATGAGAAAAATAAATGCATTATTATTTTATTATTATTTATAAATATTATGTCAAATTCTAAGCTGAATTGTGTCTTACATGGTGTCTTACGTTTTGAGTTTATTTTATAAATACTTTAAATGTTCCTCACAGGTGAAGTATAAAGCACTGTGTAGCACTCGGGTGAAAGTCCCATTCCTACCTCGGGAGTATTGTGGCCCTAGGCTGCGCCTTCGGGCCACAAACTGCTCCCTCGCTAGTAATCGGTTCCTTTCCTCCCTCGGTGAACAATGTACTATTATTCCGGCTGAACTCTGGGACGGCTGACCCAATGTTGACGGGACTCACTGAGAGATAACTGATGATATAAGGAGTACATTAGATTAATTTTTATTTTAGACTTGCTTCGCCCCTTGGTGTTACAGTTGTCTTTCTAAAGGCACAACAAAAACCGCATTTGCCAGCATTTCTTATTTACTAGCTAGCGTAGTAAATAAGAAATGCTTGCAAATTTTAATCTTGCTCTAGATCGTATTCAAAGTCCTATAAATACTTGAAGAATTTTTCAGCTATATATAAACTCAATAGCTTATTCAGAGGCTTCAGGATTCTTCGATATAATTCATTAAATTATCTCATTGGATTAACAATAAAAATGTTCACTTATAGCGGTCCATTGCTTCTTATTTATGAATTCCTTAATGAACACTTAACGATGATTTATTATTGCAGTGCCGAATATTTTATCGAATGAATAGTGCCTTGATTCGTTCAATTGAATAACAAAAAATGGTAATTGATTACATATAGACTCCATTTAGTATATAAAAATAGCTGTATAAATAAGATAAAGATAATTATAATTAGAAACACTTAACCTCGGTCTTAAATCTAAATGAAGTCGACTAACACACTAATTTACTAAATTGAAAAAGAACATAATGTAAAAAAATATGATCAGTATAAAATTTGAATTTTTATCCATACTAACATTGTAAATTCGAAAGTAACTGTATGTCTGTCTAATACGCTTTCATGGGTTAACTACACTGATTTTAATAAAATTTGGCATGGACAAACTTTGGTTCTTGAGGAGAAACATGGCCTACTCTTTACTGCGAAATCCGACATACAGGCGGACGGAGGCGCGGGCAATAACTAGTTAGATATAAATTTCAAAAGAATATGCCTGAATAATCTTAAATCGCGAATCTCTTCAGACCATTTTGATACCAAATGTAATTTTTGTTGTAAGTCGATAATTTAATGATAACTATTTCGTGGTACAGTTATAATGATTGTGTTACATGTTGTTCGTTTCTCTAAAACATTTTTGAAAGTTCTAGATAAGTTTATTTGCTCTTAAATTTTATAAACATTTCTAAGAATACAAAAAAATATCTAAATAAACCGGAGGTCCGTAGTGGTTTCTCACATTTACTTTCACAATTTATTAGAGTTTATCTGTGAGTTGCAACATTTCTATATGACGCCCGACTGTCGGCGCTTGGCTAATTGGGCAATGGTTACGTAATAACACTGGTAAATTATTTTATGTCAATAATCTCTAACGCTATCTAACTTTGAACAAAACTTTAACTGAGTACAACGCAATGAATGAATAAATTTAAATAAAGTTTATTAACTTTGTGTTTCTAAGAAGGAACTTTCACGTGGTTTTGTTCGACCTTTATTCAGAAGCAACTCGAACTTTAAATTGTGTTTAAGTTGAAAAGAAAGAGCTAAAGATCTAATTTCAAACTTATAACAGCTAGCTAACTGTTGGTAGATATTGAATTTGTATGTAGTGATGTCAGTAATGAATTATATAATAATCGTCATCAGTAAACTCAGTGTCCAGCGATACAGATCTCTTCAAAGGCACATCACAGAACCCGGTTTGTTGCATCTAGTCGCAGTCCAAGCCGTCTCGTCAAAAAATGTGTATATTATTAATTTCCTTGATTTGCGTTCTTACACTCTCCATTCCTAACTTATAAAAGTATTCTAAGTATATATTTTTACTCCGATAAAATATATTCAAAACTCTTTTTTCTGTCATTGTGACTAATACCATTCTTTAAAAATAATCTTAATGAGTACATTAGTAAAGACAACTATTGTCTTCAAAATGTAGCACACGTTTTGAAAAGACAAATCAGGCGTACTGTGGCGTGACTCGTCACCGTTTGAGGTTGGCCCCGAGGGGTTTCTGGTAGCTTTGGAGATATCGCCGTCGACTAACACATGACTGTCGTGTCACGTAGGTGTTCCTACAAAATTTGACTGTTTAGTAAGGGTTTTATAACTCAAGGGGAAGTTTCTAGAGTTGTCTGTGAATGCCTCACGTGACTTGTACAACAAAACAGGTAGAACTTAAAACTAAGACGACCATCTCCATTTGACGGGTAATATTTGCTAGATATAATATATGACCCCATAATTTCCATATGTTCAAGTTTTCTTATCCAAAGTATCAATCTTGCCAGAAACTGAATTGTGAAACTTTATCTGAAATATTTCAATAGACACCCAGTGTCATATGTAAAAGTCAGTTACCATTGTCAAGTAGTTCGCACTTAAATCATGCGTGATCAGATGAAAGTACTATTGTGGCGTTATCTTAAATCTTCTCACGGCGACGGACTACGTGTACTGTCCCATTGTTTTTACAAGATGTAATATCGAAAGAAACTTCAGTAACAAAACAATAGTAATAGGATGGATCTATCGCAACGATAAACGTGCCAAGCCATACATCATTCATAATTTTGTATAGTCCTTTTTTACTAAAAATGCTTAAAGGGTCATCGAGAACAATAGTGTAAACGTTAACAATATTCAGGAAAAAATCGATTTTAATAACGCATAAAAAGTTGAACGTCAGTTTGACGTGAATTAATTGAGCACGATCAATCAGACTTGTGAGGAAATAAAGACTCTTCGTTGCCGTTACTGCCAAATAAAGAAGTCTTACAAGGTACGCTTCATTTATTATTGCAGCTACATAATTTGACCATCAAAATTCTACAGGTAAACCTTTGAATTCATTGATGTTTGATGGCGTTGAACGCGAAACGTTAAGGGACCATATTTTTTCTCCGCTACAGTCGACGATTAATATTCCACGTCCATATACCATTTTGTAAATGTGACATGATTTTAACAACTTTAAAGGATATTCTTTTTGTACGTCCATGTACAGTTTTGTGTCACAATCTCCTAAATACCTCGATACGCAAAGCGTGACTACCGGACGTTTGTAATGAACGTCAGGTTAACAACCGACAAAGTAGATAAGGTCTGGGCGGCGCTTAACACAATATACTTGTCATTACATTATGGTGTCCTTCTTAATTAAATGCCGCTTCATGTTGTGGATCTCTGGTATTCAAAAAGGCGGCCTAGTTCGCAATAAAAATGGCTTCTATAAAATGATCTAGAATTAAAAATTTCTCAAGTAACACATATAATAAAATATGTAATTTAACTTAACATGGTTCATTGAAACTTACGAGTTAAAATTAGAGTATCTTCTAATTGTTATGTATTTGCTAAATTTTAAAGTATAATTATAGTATTAATATTGTGAAGAATCCTAGTTTTTGTCGTCAGTTAAGAAAAAAAAGGCATTGTTATAAAATTGTCTGTTTAAAAATAAAAAACTATGACATATTATAATACTAAAATTTATTCGAAGCAAAGCATAAAGATCAAGGCAATTTCAATATTATCAAAAGAAAATTGCTTTTGAGGTTATCGACATATCCTATCTAATACACCACAGGCGGCTCAGAGGCGTGACGCTAGAAGGCCAGGATAGCAGCGTCGTTATCTCACGGCTAACACATTGTGTGGCTTGCCCGGCAGCATCAATTGCACCCCAACTCCCCTGAATTTCGCGCAATAACCAGCTTTTCAATTGCCTGCTTGTACGAGTTCTAAATGCGTGCCGCCAACCACAGCAATCGACGTATCTCTTTGGCTACAATTTCGATAAAACACTGCTTTCATTACGTCGTCTGGTTGAAGCGTGTGGTTGGCGTTTAACAGTTTTACGCTTACCAAAATGAAAGCACCATAACTAGCACTATCAAATTATAGCTAAATATGTTGCGACTTAACATTATTGTATGGTAAACACAGTTTCTCAACGTTACCGCAAGAGCCAATTTAAGAAGCCAAGCCACCCACGAGTCGGCCTGATTGATTGCTAATGACTATTGTTACGCTGTTACGCAACCCTTCGGGCGAGCCGTACAAACTGACACCGTACATGACAGCTAACATTACTTCCATACTTTTCCATACGTTTTAAGGATTTACTAAACCTTATTTTGCAAACAACAATAAACGTATATATTGCCCCTCGGGTAGTAGACGTATCAATGATACCCGGCACACATGGGACTGATCAAGACCCTCTAATCTTCGATATTCTCCACCTCGGGCCAAGCAATTTGAAATGACATCAGTCTATGATTGCACTATATTTTTCGTTCTCTTGCCTTATAATCTGACCCAAGACATATACCTACACAAATATAAAGATGTATTTGCCGTAGGCTGTAATTGCTGGTCCGTGGATCTGATAGATTGTTAATGGATATTGTTACGTGATCGCCTTCATTGGTTAGATAATGTCAGCGGCGTAGAGAGCCATGTATTACTTTAGGTTGATTGATTTTCCTGTGTGAGTTTTCTCTTAGTATTTTACCTTTTGAGCTAACTCAGTCTAATGGAAGTTCTAAAGAAAACTTTTCACTTTGTTTCTGATTTCAAATTACACATATTTTACAGTTAAGTTACTGCTAATGAAAAGTCTGTGTTAATGTTATAATATTGCCTCGAGGTTTGCTGTTAACAGTTAGCCCGAAAATTAAGTCTAGAGGTATAATTATTTGCATTGCTTAACAGTTCACGAAACTGTTAGCTTCTTTTTTAAATAATAATTGCTAGTAATAGGCTGCGTTATGTGTGGTATGTTCTGATATGCGAACAATTCACAATGTACGATAGTTGATACACTTAGTGACTAGTGATGCCCGCCGACCCAACAAACCTCGATCTGAATCAGCACGCGGCCGATTAAACCAACACAACCTGACTAAGCTTAAACGCGTAACTTAACGAGTGACGCCAATACTGACCATCTAGTTTTGTTCGATTACGATCGTAACTCCGCAACACCGCGTTCCCATTATGGCCTTTTACGTAGCGATTGTATAGATTGTGACGTCGATTATCAAAAACTCGCCGAGGTCAGTTCTGACAAGTCTTTGTTCATTCATGTGTTAAAAAAGTATATACTAAAGTTTTTTCAACAGTAACAAGGCAGATACTGCTTTGTAAAATATTCAGTAGGATATTGTTGTAGTGTAGACTTAAATTTCCATTATCCGAAGGTGATCACAAAAGTAATGCAGTGGGTAAACAAAGGGAGCAGGGGCAGGGCAGACTGCTGAGGGCGATGTGCTCTTTGATTTATTACTGCTCTATACCGGAGCCCTTCCGCTCTGACCGTTGACGGTAACCGCAAGGTACCCGATGAGCCCTACAAAAAGAAACATTCGACCAGAGTTGTATCAACGAACAAGGAAGGGTTGAGGTTGTTTTTTACATTTTGTTTCATAAGGTTTCCACTTAAGTCCTGTACACATGATAAGCTATATGGTAAGGTGTACGCATTACCTTAATCTGCTATCGCCTGAAGCTCTAAGTTGATGTTCTTGTCGGGACCAGGTGGCACATTTATGGAATAAGTCGTAGTTCCATGCAAAGAGATCGAGTACTTTTATAATATTATTATGTACCATTATGGAAGACAGTGTTCAGTTGTAAGATTTATGAGTGGAAACGAGTTACGTAACTGCTATCAATGAAAAATACACCTTACTCGGTCTGTACTTAATCAACAGGCAAATCTAGTCTGTGCTCTGTCATTTATTAGTTTCTATCTCACCATCACGCTCTGCTGTCATATTGGAAAATACTATTGGATGAAATTGGAGCAAAGTTAAATGACTGATACTACGTATTGATAGTAGTGTGTTCTTTGAGCATTACAGAGTGCTGCGGTTTCTATACGATCGGTAACATAAGTAGCCCAGGACAGAATTAATTATCAGCCGACAGAAGTGCCCAACGGTTTCTTGTGTAAAGCGAGACAAGGTTGGCCATGGGAAAAAGGTTAAGTGGCTATGCACACAAGCTTAGTAAAATTTCTACTGGGCTGTACTGCAATACGAATGTATTACTTATTGTATGTATGTATTTTGACGTATGACTTGACGTATATAGAGAAATGTCATTTTTTAATATTTATAAACTAAATCAGTCGATGTTTAAATGTCAGAGATGTAGGTAAGCAAGCATGTAACTGCCTCTACGTCTATAAGTAACACCAATGATTTATGTAATCAGTGAAATCACGTAAGTAACTTACGCACATACACATACGTTATTAAAAACATACTAAACTACATCAGTTTACCAGAAGTATTGTTAAAAGTGTATTATTTATTTTATTAGCATTTTAAGGTTACCTTTTATGTTGTAATGTATCACGTTGGTATAACATCGTTGGAGGGTATCGTAGTAATTGGATACACTTATCGTGGCGGCCGCGGGCGGGTCTGTCCCCGTCTAGCGACTGGATTTATCGCGGCAGCAAATCATTGCGTTCATATCACTCCGCTTTAGTTTCCCGAACAGATACAGATGGCCTTTTTAAAGCATAAAACTCAAGGCAATGTATCACATGAACCTGGAATATAATGTTACTTGGATAGTAGGTACTTGTCAATATTTCATAGGACGTTTAATTACGTTGTGGTCGCACCAAAATAAACATTTTAAATTAAAGTAGAAATGGTAGTGACATACTGTTTTGATGTTGTTGACAGAAATGAAATCGATCGGTCTGGAAACCAGGTCACCATGATTAACATCTAAATTAAAATCGTTTTAATACAAACGGAAATAAATATATGTTTACAAATCTCATATGTGATTAACGCTTTAATTTACGTTACTACGACCAGCTGGAGATAATTCAGTAAGATAAGAACCAATAACAATATTTAAGTTACGGCCAACCATGATGATATTCTATTGCGTTGAATTTCCACTAACTGTAGAAGAGTATTAATAAAATCTATGTTGTATGGTCCTAATTACTAGATGTTATAAATTAGTCTAAAAAACGCGCCGACCGTATAATGAAACGAACACCGTCATTAGGATTCTACTCGTACATTGAATTTATCACCGTCTGGAATTATTAAATTACACTGTATACTATAATATATGCAACTGTTTTTTTGTTCCTGATTACTAATGACTACAACAAGTAACAATATTTTTGTTTATATGTAATCGAGGTTAAAAAATCGATTCTGCTTAAATAAAACGTTCTCAATTCAAAGACAGTTTAATTCAACAAAATTTAATCTGCCCTAAAACCACCGAAGGCCTTTTACTTATTCGTATATACTAAACGGGATGACTACTCAGCCTTTTGTTACTATAGATTTGCGGATATGTTATATACCGAGTAAGTAAATCGGAGCAAAATTAATGCTTCGCCACTGAGCGACCTACCTTTTCATTTCTCCCATCATAAAATTAAATCCAAGCTTCTAAGTACCGTCTTACTTTTCATTTTTATGCGTGTGGTGTCACTGAAATTTCATTCTGTCTTTCATTGAAATTTGCAAGCAAATCGTTTTTTGACATACAAATCATTGGGTCTATTTCCAGTCCTCCTGTCTATCGCAATTAATAGATTGTAGTACCGGGTCTTTTCTAGCGAATACGAGCTGTTTACCATGTCCCACTCGAGCATGTTTAACATGATAAAATGATATAAGCACACCATTCTATAAAAAACAAACAGGTAATTGAGACCTTAGAAACACATGGATCTGTAACCTTATCTGTCACCCGCTTTCGTTTGTAAGAAATGCTAGTTGCCTTATAACCGCACACTTCCGTGGTTTACAATGTCTGCTTTTTGCGGTGCGAGTATGGTCTTAGTTTTATATATCTACGTTTCTGGAAGTATTTACCCTTTTGTAATTCAGTAGTTCAGTAGATAAATGTTCCAAGTCAAAGAGTACGAAAGACCACATATTTTTTGTTGTATGTATAAAACTCGCGAAAGTCGGAAAACAACTCTGCTATCATCGAAATTTACCTGTTATTGTTATTTTTTTGATGATTAACCTCATGTTATTAAACATAGCTTTGTATAATGCGATTGTTAACAAAAATAAAAGAAAAAAAAAATATCTTTTCCAACACAAATACTTAGGTTTCTGAGATACTTCAATGTCAATTCGATCGAAGATTCCACTAAATCGGCAAATCATTATCCTTTGTGTGATTCAACCACTAAAACTGTTCATGATAAATGAGACACGTCTAACGTGAGACAATAAATCAGATTCTTCAACGCCAAAGTCTTAGCTCTCTCAAGCGTCACATTTCCATCGATCTCAATTTTTCATTGGCTAATACATTTACAATAGCTTCGCCAGTATTCGATATCAAACAGAGCGACGCTGCAGGCGTGATGGTACAGACGATAGCCTGCACTGGAACATTTTGTATACAACAACAATTCTGAAGGTTAAAGCGGAGACATTCATTTGTAAAACTTTTGACCTCTAATGAACAGTATTATCCTTGGATCGAGTATAAGATAAATGTTCGCTCTCTACATTTGTATTTAAACTTCTGTTCGACTCTTTTGTTTATAGGTCCATTAGCTTGTCTTTTGTGAACTGCCAGCTTGCGCGAACATTTATCTTCCTAACCTTATTATTTCCTGGAATATCGGACTCAGTAACTAGTTTATCTAGATACAACTGATAACGTCATACATTTTTCCACAGAACCACTCCCATTTGACCTTCGAAATTTACACGGAATACTATATCCGTATATACTATAACATAGTTAAAGATAAGTGTTAACGACGTTTGACATTTCTTTGTGCTTGGAAAGCCGTGTCAACATACTAAATAAAATAAAATAGCTACTGCAATACGCTTGTACCTTTATTTAATCGACATGATTCTTATAAACGATGCATGAGCTGATCTACCAAGAAATGGTTGTTTTATATACTCCGTTATTGGGTCAAGCGTTTTAATCATCCTGAGTGATTGCATAAGGACGTGGCTGTATCGTGTTTCGTTCATGTGTTAACTATACACCGTTAAATGTGTCCGGTAACAAACGTACGGCTTCGTAGCGAAACGTTACGAACATAGTGCATCCCGGGGCATGTTTGTAACTTAACGCTTTGTTTCTCACGCATCGGATTACTTAATGTGATTTCATGCTAAACCAGAATTTTCTAACGGAATGTGCACATTTACACCTCTTACTTGAGTAAAATACAAAAACAGTTAATAGGCGAATTGCACTTTATTTTTTTTGTGTTTAAGTGCCGTGAAAATGCACTGCACTAGTTCTTATATGCCAATGTCTTTTGACTTTCACGTCACTTTTTTCAATTCTCAATTTAATGTTCCCATTGTTTTTAATAAAATCTTTTAATTTTTCATATAAGACAGGTAAGCAGCATTGTGACATGTAACCATTTCATTAGGTAGATAATGATCCCAAAGTAGTAGTAAACGGCTTATAGTCAACTTAACTTCCAATGAAAGATACAATGTATTTAATACACATATTATCTTGGAATACCAAGATATATTATGTATAAATATAAGTTATGTAAAGATGATGCATCAGCACAAAATCATTTATAAATGAATTTGCTATCATCAGACAGCAATACGTTTGCACCGTGCGAGCAATTCTATATAAATATTTGTTATATGATCCAATGATCTTGTAAGTAATAACCGATATTGTCTCCATTTAGTATTTTGAATAATTGATCTTAATAGTATTCCCAATGATAAAATTAATTTTATGCAACTTTAGATGAAATATTTATATCTCTTGCAAATGAATATCGAAAATTCAGATCAATAAGGCTTACTTACGTGTTGGCTATGATAACCACTATAAAGTAATCGTATTAGAACTAGAAGTGCGGTCCATACTAACATTACGATCTCGCAGTTAGACATTGACAAATTGTCATTGAATCGCAGTAGCTGTAGAATGTTATTTAAGTAATAATATCTAACCAGTGTTGCCAGGTTGGATTGAAAAAAATACAGTGTTTCGCATGTAAAATTACAGTAGATCGGTAGGAAAATACAGTAAATCATAAAACTCATTACAGTGTTTTTACAGTAAAAAAAAACCCTACTTTTATTGGAATTATAAATGTATTTAATAATCTCTATTATAAATTATACATAATTTGTCAATCAATATCTGTATCACTGTCACTTATGGGTTCATTTCTATATATTTTGTCCGTAAAATTCTTGATATTTTTTTTTGGGTTATAATTTAGACAAATAACAGAATTTTTATAATAGACTGACGCGCTAATATATTACCCTTGATGTAATCTGTGATTAGTTGATGTATTACCCTTGAGGGTGCCCGCACACACACAATATGACTGCCTTGTTGGTCTAGTGGTCAGCGTATGCGGCTGCTGACCAAGAGGTCTTGGGTTCGTTTCCCGGGTTGGACCAAATGTTTGTGTGATCCACAAATATTTGTTTCGGAGTCTGGGTGTTTTTCTATGTATAATATGTATGTATTTACAAAAGAAAAGTAAGTTTATGTATTTATATCAGTTGTCTAGTACCCATCATACAAGCTCTGCTTAGTTTGGGACTAGATGGCGTTGTGTGTAAGATGTCCGAAATATTTATTTAATACTTATTTAATACTTATTTAATAATATTGGCAATAAAGTACGTATTGCCATTAATATTGTGTGTGTGCGGGCTGTATTGCGGTATTGTACAATATTATTGTGGATTATAGTGTAGCGTATAGTGTGCGGGGCCGTGTGTCACAATATTATTGTGTGTGTGCGGGCACCCTGATGGTTCACTGTATACTGTATAACTGGAATACAGTGTACAGCAAAAGCAGTCAAATTACAGTAAATCTACTGTAATTACAGTGCACCTGGCATCACTGTATCTAACGGTTAGGGTGTGAAATGAGAAGCACTTAATTCTTTTATGACCAGGTGTAATCACACTTTGGAGCTGACAATATTAACGTGGTTAAGTTAGCTGTACCTCAGATGTCAAAAATACCGAATTGTGTGAAATCTTTTTCCAGCGTTTTCATACAAGTTTTATTGTATAGCGGGACTTATTATGAAATTATCTAGAAGGTTACGTTAAGATTATTTAGTTATTTGTTTTTTACTTTCTGATATAGATGGTCTATATCAAAAAGTAAAAAACAAATATAAATATTTCAATAGTCTTACGTCGTTAGGTTTCTTTTAATCTTTATTGGAAGTACGATGGCACTGCACTGTGAATTTGAAAAATAAATTTCCTACATATGTATATATTTTTTTTCTATGGTATGAAAAAATACGCTATCCAATAGATACATGTGTATATATTTTATATACAGGGTGGGCCGTAAATAAGTGCACTTAAAAAAAATTATATTAATACAACTGTAGCGCTTTTAAATGAAATATTTATTTTAAATTATACAAAAAGAAATGAATTTTATTTTTTAAAAATTAAATCATCCAAATGTTGTCCATTTCGCCTACAGCACTCTTCCAATCTGACTCTGAGATTTTGGAACACTTTTGTCAAAAGTTGCGAAGTGATTAAGCGGATTTCTTCTTCAATGTTCGCTTTTAATTTAGCCGTCGTTGAAGGATTATTAGAGTACACCTTACTCTTGAGGTAGCCCCATAAAAAGAAATCCGGTGGCGTTAAGTCGCCCTGACTTTCAAATCTTGGACAATCTGAATTTTGTAAGGGTATAACTTCAAATCATCCCGTAAAATGCGACGTAAACTCGTTCTGGGTACTCCCAGGGCCGCAGCGCGTTTCCGTGTAGAGCTTCTTGGATCCTCGCGCACAGAAGCTTGTACGCGTTCAATTGTTTCTGCAGTCCGCCTGGAACGTGGGCGTCCTGTAGGTCGAAGTTTTTGCGTTGATCCCGTTGCCTCGAATGTTACGATCCATTTTTTGATTACATTCGTACTTGGACACTCGGTGATGTTGCGTAATCCAAACTTTACCCGAAAAAGCCGACGAACAGTCACGTATGAGCGATTGTTTTCATAAAAGGCGCAAACGCAGAAAGCGCGCTGCTCTCCCGTGAACGGACTCATTGCGACTAAAAATTTAGATCTCGAGCTGCAAGGAGATACCCTCCCCGCGCGTCTCGGTTATTTCGTTCGGGAGTTAGAGCGAGACAAAAAGTGCACTTATTAACGGCCCACCCGGTATATACACATGTATCTATTGGATATAGGTATATATTTATGAATATGAAAAAAATATGTCCATTCAAATTCTATGTGGTTCCTTAATGTACATCTGATAACGTCAATAAATATAAAAAAAAATAGTTTCCTATTTTAAAGTTAAGAATGCACTGTTTGAGAATCAATCTGACAGGGAGATAACCCTTAAAAGTGTAAATTATAATCAAGCAACGCAGAGGCCTTAGGATATAATAGTAGGTATTACAAAATGTTTCAAGACTAGAAGACACATCAACACTCAATCAGCACCTCGAGCGAGAGTGTTCACTGAACCAATGATAACTGTGGACCTTGTAACCATTACCTCTGTTATATTCTTAGTTCCGAATGATCCTTTAGAGTTTATATATCTGGTTTAATTCTTTTAAGCCACCTTAAAATCCATCAACACCTACCTACACCCCGCCTTCTTCTTTTAAATCGTTACACCGTTTGATCATTCTTAAGCTTGAAAATGTATTCCATAGAATTCTGTCAATAGAGGACTAAAAGAATTCCTCCCAGTTTCTTTTAAATTTAACTAATTTCTTATCTACTTTCAATTCTCAGATTATGCAAAAATAAAGACAATTATAAACCCACCAAACTTTTTCATTACTTTCTTATTGACCCTGTGTTGCCTTTCAACGTGTTTAGAGCTTCCTAATGCGTCATTTGATCACGTGTCCAAACAGCTGGTACCTAACGTGATTTGTCGAAACAGGGTAAACTAACTACGCTGTCCGCCTCGTGATCTGTGGATTTGTTCTGAACGTTCGTTCCTTTGGCACGTTTGCACAACACCCTTTCGGAATAATCGTGGTTGTGTTTATGGATGATAGTTCTAACGATTTCAGCTACCTATAATCAAATTAAAGGTTTAAAGCGATCTTAATTTTCAAAACCTCTGTTATTTTAAAATAAACGCTTGCGTGAATACAAAATACTTCATATATATGTGTTGTGTAAGTGATGAACCCCAGAATAATAGATGCTACGATTTTGTTCATAATGATCAAAGGCGATTTTTTGTTACCAAATACGGTCAATCCTTTAAATTATACGAAATGACTGTTTTATTATTTTATTTCCGGGTCGTTAAGGACTATAACTGCAACACTCTTTGGTGATTATCTCGAAGTATGACTTCTATCTTCCACTTCTATCACAACTTAATGAGGTATTCGAATTCTCTTAAAATAATTATTTATTCAAGATAGTAGATTATACTATCTATATATTATAGTCACTGATTGGAATAAGATAATGTGGTGTACTATTAATCCCTCTATCATCGTATGGTATTTTATCGCTGATTTTATCATTGCAATTAACGAAACCCAGTCTTGCCCACCAACGTAACCAACCGTGCTACTCTTCCAATTAAGAGAAAAATAAGACGATCCGATGCATCGTCCTGCACCGGTCTTAGTTTATTTTTACTTAGATTTTTTTGTTCTCTGATAATTTCATGCTCATCTTGACGTCCAAGCAGTTCGTTCTTGTTCGTTTTAACGTTAAGTTCCGTCTTCACTGATAATAATAACATTTTTATGCGTTGACATTGATTATTTAAACAACAGTAAAAATCTTTCTGTAATTTATTTTCTTTTTAACGAAGCATGGTTGGTGACTAAGCGTCGCTGACACGTAGAAAAATTACGATAGATTATTTTACATCCTCATTATCATTATATCACAATAGTAGGTCTCATCACAATACGAAAGATGTATAGGGATCTGACTGTACCAACGTCTCAGGCCTGCTTTTACTCTGTAACGGAGAGCTTAACCGTTACGCAAGCAAGCGTCAACTCCCATCGGAGATTATTAAGTCCTCTCAGACGCCTGGTATGTTTTTTAGGACCGGGATAGTCTTCTTCGTTCCCATTCCATTTATTGCTTTTTAGTAATCTAATATGGCGGTCGAAACCCCTCACGACATCCTTTGAAGGTAATGTCCTCATAAATACATTGTGTAAAGGCGTGACTAACTAAACAAGTACGTACTATAAGTAAAGATACTTATACTTATTAAATTTGGATTTAGAAAAAACTGTTCTAAAATATTCTGTGAACATTAATAATTACTTAATTTACTATCAACCAATCTAACCGACTGGATACTTTACAATTAAATTCCATTGCAAATATTCTTACAAAATTGGTTTGAGTTACGTGGGGCCTGAGGCGTAGCGGGCGTGTTGTGAAATTGAAAATATAATTAACACGAACTGCGAACTACTTCATTATAAAATTGTACTATCTTTTCAACGCCTACCTCATAAATTTTACTTCACAGCTTTACTGCACATACAGTGTAGTTCGTAACTACGCAACACTTTCAGTAACCAGACGTAACTAATAGTATTATGCACTTGGATACTACTACCGTGGCTACCGTGTTAGTACAAAATATAGCACCGTGTTTACTTTAAGTCATGTAGGTCCCATTTATTAAACAAAACGAGCGTATCTATTTCATTCTTATCGCTTGCAAAACATAGTGAAGGAAAACCGCGTCTGAATTATATGTATATAAGCCGCCTCGACTGTAATCATACCACGACCCTACAAAATATGGTAAGAGTTCCCAGGGATTTCCTTTCGAGGGTACACCTGGTTCCTCAGCTTCTAGTGACGGCGTGCGGTTTTAGTCGGTTCGAGTCCAACATAGCCGTTAACTGGTCGTATCCAAATGATTTTCCGCACAGACAAAAAAGAGAAAGAAGGTACCACAAACGATTGTAACGTTTTTGTACATCATAAGCTACAGGTGACCACTAAACAATCAGATAAAACGTCTACTTGTTTTCTCTCTTGACTTTGTCAACAAAAAGACAGAATTCCATCATTTTCCACTAAATGTACCATCAATTTATTTATCACCATCCGGTTTGATAACCGTTATACCGATGTATCGTCGTAATTAGTCACACCGAAATGCAAATGTCACCTCTGTCACGCGATGCGCTCGTTTACAGCCTTATGATTTACTATTTATTGATTGAATTAGTTTCTAAGTCCTGCATTTCACTTGATCATACACGCTGAATGAATAATAAATACATGCTGAATGTATAATCCAGTAACATATTTTATTGTAATACTCGATACAGGAGTAGCAGGAGCTGGATGCGAGTCGCCGAGGATCGAACTGAGTGGCGTGCAATTGGAGAGGCCTATGTCCAGCAGTGGACTGCGATAGGCTGATGATGATGATGATGACTCGATACAGATGACTACGTATGAATTATATTAAATATTAACTGTGGAAAATGAAACACTATTTATTTTATTTGCTTCGCAACACATTGAAGGACGATGGTTTCGATTCAGTTATGGTGGTAAACCTAATAACTTGTTGAAGTTTTACAAAATCGATCTCTCAATAATAGAATTCTAATTGTGTTTAATAAACTAGACCAAAATATACATACTAGATAACATTTAAGCGCGAAGTCAAAATGTCCAAAAATCGTTTTACTTTCAAAAAGAAACTGAAATTTAAAATATGTAAATTCAAAAGAAGGTAGTCTCAATTTGTAAAGCGCAGATATGTCTATGTAAATCATGTCTGTACACAAAAACAAATTATGCACCGTCCAGTTAGCTACAGCGATGTCAATGTAGGTCAGGCATAACAGGCGATGGCATGACTCCATCGCCAGGGTTGTTTGCAGCCTTGTTTAAGAATGAACTAGTTTTTCTATCAATCGAGACGAGGGCGAGGTGATACTGAACACAGTAGTAACAAGTTATAAGAGAGAAGCGTGGGCGTTTTGTGAAATGATTGCATTATCTATCTGTCATTGCACAAGAAAATTACATAACGTGAATACATATACGGCTAATTAGACATGAACAAAATTGTTATTGATTACTAGAACTAACACCGCATTCTCTGAGACGTTTCGGTGTAGAAATATGAATGATTGAATTGGTTTCCAATGTGTGGAGTAAGCTCATCTACAATTGAAATAAGAACTGTAATATAAGTTTGAATAGTAGAATTCGAAAGTTGTTAACAAAAATTCATGTATAAATATATCACTAAATGTGTTTCCTTTCTAGAATTTACAAATCATAACACGATAATCAAATGCTTTGAATTTGTACTGCTAACAAAGCGATTCTCTCCAAATTACTTTAGTTGGGGCTCAACTAGAAGCGTAGGTATCTCCTGTAGATGTCTGCCACACTGTTAGTAGCTACATCTGTTTTTCTCTAATTGTATCTGGTGATAATGTATTGAATTGCTAACGCAAGCAGTAAAAGGAATACGCACAGGTTACATCAGTCACTTGTAACCGACAATAGTTATTATTGAAACATTGACTTGGATTGCGGCCAAATATCAAAGATTTTACCAATTTCCAGTACTGTATATAGGTAAAGGCAGAGGATTATGAAGGTAGACAGATATACTTAGATTAGCCTGATTTCTAAATTTAAGATTTTGTGTTATTCTCATATCTTATATCTACAAGAATAACACGTATCTACTTGTATTTTTTACTTATACCAAGCAGCGAATTAAGAGGTCGCGTTGAAACGAACGCAAATCGTTCCTTTCATTGAGGTAATGAACTTTATAGATGTGGCTTTGAACTAATAGAATGTGATTGACGTGCGACCGTCGTCGTGTCTACTACCCGTCCAAGGTCGCGGTCTTCCCACCACATGTACTGCGTAGATGCTGTTATGATAGGAACTAGTCGATAAAAACTGCTCTCCACCGGACTACCATCCGTCCCTTCCAACCGTATCCAAAATCTCTCACTAGATCGTCTCGGTTTTGTCTTCATTGGGGTCACAAGGTTTACGATTTCACTCAATATCTATAAATACTCACGTTCCGTGGCTGCTGTGCTTGTTGATTTTGGAACCAATTTTATGTTGCTATAAAACCGTGTGCACGATATCTCTCTTTTGAACTTAAAATAGAAATTTTACGTTTTCTGATTCTACGTAAATATAATCTCAAAGTGTCACTCGATTTACGACATAAACCTGTTTATCGGAAATTTAAATCGAATTCCATTTTGAGAAAGAGCATTTCGTTATTCTAGTGATCCAATAGCTCAGAGACATAGTCTAGTCTAGTTGATAAACTTAAAATTACATATGCTTACATCGATGACGAAATATTAAAAGAGCCCTATAAACCGCTATTATTACGTATGTATTAACTATCTGCGGTATAATGATAGCCTCTTAGAGATGTAACGTAAAACTAGGTAGCGATTGTTACTTGTTAATATTTAATAGCAACATCGGCATCGGTGTCAGGCTCGCTCTCGAGAATGGAAGGTTGTCGATCGACACACCTTACCTACCGCTACGGACGTGCAATTTACGCCGCCACTGCATTCCAGCCCTTAACAATCTCACTGTACGACGTAATTAGACTAGCATCGAATACTCTGAGCTACATTCATCTGTAAAGCACATTTATTGGATTAACCTTTTACGTGCATAGAATTTGACCTGCTTTAAAATTACGCCCGTAGTCTAATTTTTCAAGACGAAATAGACAGCTCTCTTGCTTGCTCTTTTTATTAACTAAATTTTTCAATCATCTCTTTTTAGAAAGAAAGACTTCATTTTTTAAATTAAATATATACTTCTTCTTCTTATCGTGTCGATGGCAACACTTTACACTATTTTGGCCCAGTGCTCGGCGACGCGGATTGCGTTTGGTCTTGCTTGGTGCAGGTCTTCAAGCGTTCACGAATCTGGGCTCGTGGGGCATGTCATCAAATGGTCCATTGTCTGTGGTGACGCGCCACAGTCGCATTTATTTGCGCTTGGGTGTATAAATCCCCACTTTGTCAGATTGTCCCCAGATCTGCCAACCTGGGTACGCAGCCTATTAAGCGCCTTCCAGGTTGGCCAGGGAAGTTTATCTCCCGGAGGTAGTTTTTCGACTAAGGGGACAAAATTGCAGAGAGGGAACCTTTTACGCCATATGTTTTCTCTGGCTTTGGGAGGGTTGTTGGAATCCACAGGAATTATATTTAGGAAACTGTTTCGGCTTTTCAGCCTTTTCGTGGTTTGGTTTTGTCCATACATTGGGTGTCTAGGATCAGTTTCCTGTTTCCATTTTTCTATAGCGGAGGCTACCTCTCTGCGGACCACTGGGGGGGCAATGCCTGCTAGTGGATACAGCATCTCCAGCGGCGTCGGCTTCAGACATCCAGTTATTCTCCGGCATGTTTCGTTCAGGGCTACATCCACCTTCTTGGCGTGGGCAGATCGCTGCCACACTGGGCACGAGACCACTTGTCAGTGTAAGTCCACCAGGCTGACACCTACGGTTTGGATAATTCTGTGCGCGTCAGCTCTGTGGACGCACTTGAGACCTTTGTTTAAGGTTTATTTTGGCGAAATCTACCATTTCTACTGTACGGTTGTCGTTCACGATTGAACGGGAACGAACCTGTCCATCCTATTAAATTTAATTCAATTTTTCGTTAGTAGAATTTTTTTAGACAGTCGACGTCGGAATGTGGCCGCGTTAAACGGCTTTTTGATCGCATACTTTGGCGCCAATTTTAGTTATCTTAGTGTTTAGTGAATATTATGGTGTTTTGTTTGTGTTATTAAGTGTTTAGTGTTTTAATGTGTAAATAGTGTATATAGTGATAATAAAATCAGCATTTTGCAAGAATTGGAAAATAAAAGTCGCCCCCAGATCGGGCCCCTCGCGTTGCAGGTGAGTCTGTTTTAGGCTCATAACGTTCAAATGGCATTTCAAAGGCCATTATAGTGTTAGAAATAAATATAAAGAAATGTAATTGGGATTCAATTTATATTTTTAATTATAGATAGAATAGATAGATTTAGAGAAAATCATGTTTTTTCCCCCACCAACACGTATTCTGTGCGCGTCCACAGAGCTGACACACAGACGCGCCGATGTCGCACTTTTTTTTTACACTGACGACAGGTATTCGCCTGCAGAAAAACACAATGCTAACCCTGTGGTACGCAGAACTGAAGGTGTAGCTCCCCACTTCGAGGATGTTAAACGGAGGAGTAGGTTGTTACGTGTAGAAACCTTTTGTTTTATTTTTTCACAGTTCATTTTGAACGTCAACGATCGGTCCAGGGTGATTCCCAAGTACTTTGGATGGCTGCAGTGAGCAATGGGAGTGCCTCGCCAGGAGATGTTGAGAGTACGATTCGCTGATCTATTGCGCAGATGAAAAACGCAGGATTGTGTTTTCTCTGGGTTGGGCTTCAGACTTTTTTTATCGTAATAAGTGTCGAGACTGGACAAAGCGGCTGTCAAATTTACCTCTGCCTATATATACTAAAAAGATAAAGAACAAAAGCGTGGTACTTTATTCTTCTGACTTGTGCTGAATGTTTTTATAGACATAGGAGATAACGTCTAAGGTATTTAGTTCGTGAGCTTGCATATGAGTACCTAATGTTACATTTTATTCTAGGATATGGGAAACATAACCACTATATCATCTGTCATACGCTATCGACTTAGTTTCCTACTAACATTGGAACAACCTTTAGTTATGCATTTTTAAACAAAGTAACAACACGTTTTTAAGGCCTCAGTCATTTAAATAATCGCATTCTTTTATTTGACCTTCACGACGCAATAATATGATTGTAATTGTTATTTAAACAGATTGTTATTCGTTAACAAACTGCAAATTGTAAAAGCATTTATAATTCGCAACATTTGTAAAGTATAATGATTGCATACAAACACCACCTGTTTATACGAAATCCGCGTGGGAATCAACGAGTGCCTGCGGCCCGGTACAGTTGCGCAATCCCACCGGTGCGACGCGGGCGCAGCAGTGGCGACGAGGCTTCAAACGACTGTAGTTTCGAAAACGGTTGCGATTGCTCCTTGATGCTTTGCTGGCAGACGAGTACAGTTACAAGATACTATTGACGAAATTTAACCAACATTCGTTTCGAATATATTACAATTAGTCTACAATTAAGCTATATCTATACAAGAAACTTGTTCTGCAGCTAACAACATGCGGGTCAGTGTTCAACAAGTGGAAGCTGATTAACTGCTAACAGAATGATTTGAACCCGTTAAGTCGATCGTTAAGAGAAAAATCCTGTTATAATTGGGATCGTGTTCAAATATGCAATATATAATTAATTTTGATCAAATTTAACCTTACCAAGTAACATTGTTGGTGGTTCTTACACTACGATCACGTTTTATACTAAACTCTAAGGTAACTTAAACAAGAAGACCAACAAATAACCCTTTTGTAGAAGTGAACCGGAAAGTAAGAATTGTGAATAAAAAGTTTACATTTTTTGTAAATCGTTTTCTTATATGAAAGATGAAAGTCACGATACGATACTTTTTTGTTTCGGTCCAGAACACGGTCGATAGTCAGAAGCTTTGTTTGATTCCGTACACAGCATAGTTAAAGCTTAGAACACACGGATTAGCACATCAACGCTGATCGTAGTGGCACGCAGTTGGGCTGTACTTGATGTGAAGGTCTATTGACGAGGGGAATACCATTGCCACTATTTGCCACAATGCTTCTCATTCGAGCTTTACCCGCTGTCAAGCAGTGAATTACACTTGACCAATTTTTACGTAGTTTAAATATAAAACGGGACGTATACATTTTTAATGCTATTTTAGTAAGCCACGATAATTATTTGTCATAGATATAAATTTCGACTATTTTATCATGGAAATGTCTAATTTCAGAAATAGAAAAACGACGATCTAGAAGATTAGAAGGTATAAAGCCAGCGGTGTCCAAAAATTGTTTAAGAACCGTATTTTTGGCTTGTCAGCTCTAGCTGCGTTTGTCAATGTTACATGGGTCCGTGTATTGTATGCCTAAACTAAACAAGTAAGCTAGTAAATGCTTCCGTTGCTTACTTCGACCATTGTTTGCACAAATAGGTGACAAGAAACACAACGAGTGAATGCTACCTCCGTAAACGCTTTTCACTGTCCCTCGATTGTCGTTAATTTGAAACTGTTTCGGACCATTGTAAAAGTGAAATCTTAAACGGTTAAAGTCATTTTGAATAGTGAATGATCCATTTTCACACTCGTTTACAGTGCACTTGAAAAGAATACATTTTGGTTTTTTGTCTGTGAATAATACGCATGTTCTCACTTTCCGACACTCAGCAATTTGTAAAATTCTCTCTAAATTTAATGTCTTCGTGGAAAAATATTGAATATGCAATTTTCTGTTTACCTACCTACCTACTTCTTGTTCTGATGACTATGTAATTCATTGCGGACAAACGTTTAAATATAAATATCAAATATATAGGGATTTTGTACACTATTTACATCTATAATAGTAACTATTTGTTTGTCATTGTATGTAGGTAAATATAGATAGATATATTAACATATTCTCTTTCTTTTCTCGGATCATCGTCTCCTCAACATTTTCCCAATTTTATTTGAGGTCGGTGCAATGCATTTTTACTTCTGTTCTTCTCTATCACTCGTCACTTCACAGCTTATTTACTCTGCCTGGTCACATCATCTTTCATCATCCATTTTTTGTTTGATCTTTATTTGTCGACTTCCATACTCAAAACGTGACCATAACCGATTGTTTCTCTCAACTTTTCATCCACTTCTGCTACTTTCAGGCTTCCTCTAATGTTCTCATTCCTAACTCAGCTTATCCATTCTAGTCACACCATATCACATTAGTTTTGTCCGATGTATTTCTCGAAATTTAGTTCTTTTTACTATTCTTTTTCATTCTTTACTCAACTGTAATACCTCTTATGCTGGACTGGTTGACAAAGGCTAAGGAATTGTGACCGCGATTGACATAATATATTAGTATAGTATTTGTTTTCAGTTCATCTGTAAAGTAGGTAAATTCAAGAGTATCACATAATACTAAGAAGATATCATCATCATCATCATCAGCCTATCTCAGTCCACTGCTGGACATAGGCCTCTCCCATTGCACACCACTTTGATCGATCTTGTGCCTCTCGCATCCAGCTCCTGCCAGCCATCTTGCGCAAATAAGAAGATATAAATGATCAATATATGACAAATAGTTACGCATTCAAAATTTGCCACGGTAAATATTTTAGAACACCTATCTATCCCTAAATACCTCTGTTAAAAAGGAGAAGTCTCGGCACTAACATCTTAATAAAAACTTAACAAAAAAATGATACTTGATATTATTGCCTGGGAGGTACATATAATATGCCTCTCAAAACTAATATGCCTCTAGGTAATTGTCTTTGTACATTTTTTTACCGTCTGTTTTGTTATCTGATTGAAATTAATCCTCGTATGTGACAGAACTGCCGGTGTACCAAATTTTAATGATATTGTTATCCTCTTTGCTGTGGGGTTTGCTAAAGAATACCTACATTGTATTTATATCAATATATAATATTTATTATAAATTCGTAAGTAACTCTGTCTGTTACGTTTTTACCGCTTAACTGCTAACCCGATTTCAATAAAATGTAGCATCGAGATACTTCGATTCTTAAGAAAAGACATAGGTTATCCTTAACCGTGATAGCTGTAATTTATATAAACGCGGGTGAAGCCGCGGGCAGACCTATGTTCATTCTTTTTATTAAGATCAAGGTAACACTACAGAGATAGTCGTAGATATTGTTACGTCTTTGTTTTGGGTTTTCATTATTGTATACCGTAGAATGTTTGTCGAGTTTTTGTTTCAAAGCCATCAAATCAATTGTATAATACTTGTTAAATATAATAAACGGAGCACGAATCAACTCAGGACGCACAAATTAAATATAAATCATCTATTCAGTTTCATGTCTTTACGCCCCATAAAATATGCGTGGCAATTGTATCTGATAAATAAAATAAAAAATATCTGAGTGATCACTCGTAAAGTTTAACAAATTTCACTGGAATCATTAAGTATCGTTATATTGGCCGATTTTTAGGGTTCCGTAGTTAACGACTCGGAACCTCATAGTTTTGTCATTTCCTTCCGTCCTCGACATACACGTAAAGTAGGGATGATATTTGTTCTCTCGTCTACACCATGGTATGGGGTATCATTATATAGGTCTTTTAAAATACCTTTAGAGGTTGCTTTGATGATTTTTTGATTTAGGTATTAGTTTGCGAGCTATTCACCATAATGGTCTTTTTTTGTTTAAACAGGGTCCTCTCCCCAGCCTGTTTAAAAGCTAAACGGCTGATTCATAGAATCTGAAAAAAAAATACATTAATGAAAAACTGCTTAAATAACTTTGTTAATTGTTAGTTCATGAGCTCAGACTTGTAGAATATTTGGGATACTTGGGAAACTTCCTAAAAAAATAAAGAAATAATAAGAAATATAACAATTATCTATTGGACACGATTTCAAAGCCACGTGCTATAATAGCTGACTACAGAACCCTGTTCTATGCGTGGCCTAACACGCACTTGTTTATGTTCAGTCTAATATAAATAAAAAGTTATAAATATTAGCAAAGAACTGTCAAATTGCATGTTTATCTTGGTTCATAAGGTTTATATCTTATATTTAAGATTAATAGGAGAAAGTTAGTTTTGACGCATATACTAACCGGTTATACGCCTTCAAATAGATACATTAGAAATATGTTTAATCGTTTTGTTACAAGCTTTCATATCTGTCTTTTATAAGCTTATTAATTTGTATAATATTTTATTAACATGTCTTTAAATCGTATTAATCTTAAATAAGTTTTCGTAAAACACAGTTGTATCATGTACAAAATTAAAAATGTTGAATATAAAGACTATCAAAGTCGCCACATATTTACGTACATTGTTGAAATTATTAATTTACCAGCTTAAAACTTATTAGAATTTAGATTATGAGTACACATAAATGTTATTGTTACCTTTCAATAAATAGCTGTTGCCACTTTTAGATGTTTCTAGAAGAACTTACTTCACACATAGATATCAAAAGTTTCTTTATAAATTATTCATCAATCATCATTAACATCCGATAAAGTCCCACTGCTGGGCTTGGGTCTCCTCTCACGAGAAGGTTATTAAGGCTATATGTCCCCACCCTAGCAAGGCGCGTTGTAGCTTGTCGTGTGACGGTGTGATGTTTTTAGCCGCCTGAAGGCCTCGAACTGAACTTTTATGATAACTAACCGACTGCATAACATGACCTCCGATTCGTGGAAGCGCTCATAATATATCATGCTACAAACGGTCACCCATCTAGGTATCGACCGCGCCGTGCTTGCTTACCCTCGGTGATAGATTCCAATCACTTAAGGCCACTTGGCCATTAGCGCTTTTTCGCTTGGTTGGAAATTTTCTTGGAGATTCAAAACTGCTTAAAGTTATGAAGAATTATTTAGGATTACAATTGAGCGAAATTGAGATCATTTGCTTCATGAATAAACGAGTAAACGATATATAACTAGACGTGTAATAAAATATAAATAATTATTGATGAATGAAGATCCGTTTGTAGCGAGGGTCATCGTGTAGTTGCTTCACTGTTTTATTTCATGTTTTATTGCCTAATCAGACAGTTGTAATTAATCCAAATGTTATATATACAAATCAATTCACTACGTCGATTATCGATCATAAAGATTTTTATTTACTTTATTTACTGACATAAACAGAGCTGTTTGTAGTCAGGGTCGTAATCTATTCACAATTCTGATTCATGTTCCATTGCCCAATCACACGGCTGTCATTATATACAAGAAGTGTATTAACGTCGGTATAATTAAACTAGTTATAATAGTTCACTTCCTACATAAAAACTGTTTTAGTGCTAACTACCTCTAAAAGCTGCTTCGACAATTAGCAATTTGCACACATGAATAAATATTTTTTTTGTGTTTAACTTTCGGTTTCGCTCTAATGCTCGATGTCGCACATTATTGTATTTTTTTAGGTTGTTAACCTGATTTAATGTTGTGTACTTACATATGGCCGTGTGGTGACGTAGTGTCACCACCCCTATTCATCCCACGTGGGTGTCGTAAAAGGCGACTAAGGGATAAACTACGCAAGACAACATCAATGCAAAGAGAAGGAAAACTTGAAACCAACCAACCCTTTTTTTTTTTTTTTTTTTTTTTTTTTTTTTTTTTTTTTTTTTTAACGTGTGGAAATCCCCTCGGATCGTCACCCCGCCGGGGCTCTCGACGGGGTGGTATGTCGGACTCGAACCGACTAAAACCACACGGTGTGACCTCTCTGCGCCTGTGTCTTGGGAAGGGGGCCAGGTTGTTATCGCCTTCTGGACCCCCCCCGGCGCCTGCCCGCACAGTTGCGGGCGCCATCTCCTTGTCCTCTCAAAATTTGGGCGACGTCCGGTCACACGCGGACGCCACCCCCTCGCGGCTGGCCTCTACAGCGGATGAACGGGGAAACCCATCCCGTCCACCCGCGGCCAGAATCAGGGCGGCATGAGGCGCAGGTGAGCGCGCCTTCGCCGCCCCGTTCGCCGGCGGCGGATCTGGTCCGAGTGGAAGTCGTCCTCCCGAACCTTCTCCGCCGCCTCCTTCTGCGAGATTACGTCCTCGCAGAAGGTTGCGACCGCGGTAAAACAACTGTCGCTGCCGGCCATGGAGCGTACTACGACCGGCAGCGAGAGTTCCTCTCCGATTACTGCAGTGAGGGCCCGGCGCTGCGCCGCCCATGCGGGGCAGACCGCCAGCGTGTGCTGGGCCGTGTCCTCACTGCAGTCGCAGTGGTGGCAGGCGGGACTCGATTCCCTCCTTGCGACCGAGTGCAGATACTTTCCGAAGCAACCGTGCCCGGAAAGCACCTGCGTCAGCCGGAAGGAAAGGGTCCCGTGCTGCCGCCCTGCCCACTCGGTGATGACCGGCTGGAGAGCCTCCACGGCGGCGAAGCCAGCGCGTGGAGTCTCCAGTCGGGACGACCATCTTGCCAAGGTGGCTCGACGAGCGGCTTCGCGCCACTCGCGCACGTCCTCGGGCGGAGGGCGAGACCCGCTCTCCGCCCGGAATTCAGCCACTCGTCGATAGACTTCGGCGAGCACTTCCGCCTCCAAATCCCACGGGGGCGTTCCGGCCAATGCGCATGCCGCTTCGGTCGACACCGTGCGGTATCCGCGTATGGCTCTGACCGCCAATATCCTCTGGGGGCGCCAGAGGCGCGCCCTATTCTGGGCGGTCAGAGCCGCCGCCCACACCGGTGCACCGTACAGTGCCATCGACCGGACCACCCCCGTGTACAGCCGTCTAGTGGGAACACTGGCCCCGCCCAAATTGGGCAAAAGTCGCCCGAGGGCGGAGGCAGTGTCCACCAACTTTGGTGCCAGCTGTTTGAAGTGCTCGTCGAAGAGCCACCTTCCGTCTAGGACCAGACCCAGGTACCTCATCTGGGCCCGGACCGGTACGAGGACCGAGTTGACCTCTATCGAGGCGCCGGCGGGTGGACCACGACGGGGCCCATGAAAGAGTAGGGCCTCCGTCTTATCCAGGGCCACCCGCAGACCCAGCGCCTCGATGCGCCCGACCACCAGGGAGACTCCCGTAGTGGCCAGGCGTGCCGCCTCCTGGAAGTTAGCCCCCCGGGCCGTGACTAAAGTGTCGTCCGCGTAGCAGATTACACCCAGCCCGGGGGGGAGACGCCCTCTTAGGGCCCAGTCGTATCCCATGTTCCACAGGAGTGGTCCTAGGACAGACCCCTGTGGAACACCGCACGACATGGCCCTGCGTCTCAAGACGCCATCCCGGTCCTCGTACATGACGGTACGCTCCTCGAGATAGTCTGCCACCAGCCGCCTCAGGTACTCTGGCACCCCGTGGTATCGGAGTGCTTCCCCTATGCAGCCGAATGGCAGACTATTGAAGGCGTTGGCGATGTCTAAGGACACCGCCAACACCACTCCGCCGCAGCTCACGGCCTCCTCGGTCACGGCCCTAAGGCGCATCACGGCATCGATCGTCGAACGCCCCTCTCGGAAACCGAACTGGGCGTCCGACAGATCGGGGCCGACCTCGCAGAGGTGCCGGACGATGCGGGCAGAGAGTATCCTCTCGAAGAGTTTACCCGCCTCGTCCAGCAACACGATTGGCCTATAGGCCGCGACCGAGTCGGCGGGCCGTCCCGGCTTCCTCAGCAGGACCAGCTTCCCGCATTTCCAGCGCTCAGGGAAGCGTCCGGACGCCAGGCTAGCGTCCAACACCCCCCTGAGGTGGTCCGACATGTAGTCGAGGGCACGGGCCATCACTCGGGCTGGAACCCCGTCCGGCCCGGGGGCGGTGTTCTTGGATCGAATCCGCAGAACAGCCGCCCCTACCTCCGAATCCCTGACGGGCGGAACTTCGACCTCGCTGCCCCCGTCGTCTCCGGCTGATGCAGCCATCGACGGGGGTGTGTGTTCCGCCCGCTGCGGGAATAAGCCCTCGACCACTTCCTGCAGGAAGCTGGGCTGGAGAGTCTCCGTAAGGGGGGGGCCCGACGTGCGGAGCTTTTCACGCACCGCACGATAAGGGCGACCCCAGGGGTCACGCTCGAGACTCTCCAGCATCTCCTCTCTACTAGCGTCTTTAGCGCGGCAGATGGCCAGCCTCAGAGTTTCCCGAGCTGCTCGGTACTCCTCGTGAAGCCGGTCCACCTCCTCACCGACACCGCGGTGACGTCGCCGACTCCGGGTGAGGGACCTCCGGGCACTTACACAGGCCGCACGGAGGTCCGCCAACTCCTGGGACCACCAGTAGACCTCCTTCCTCGGAGGCCGACAACCACGAACGCGGGGCATGGCCGAGTCGCAAATCTGCATTAGCGCAGCAGCGAAACGACCAGCCCCCACGTCGACCTCCTCGGTCGGGGCCTGCGGAGACAGCCAGGATTGAACAATGGCCGCCTCCTCTAGTAGGTCCCTGTCGAGCTTGGCGACAGCCCACCGCGGAAAGCGGGAAGGGCGCCGCGCCGCGTGACCCCTACTGGCGTCCTGGGACCGGGAGAGCTCGAATCGGATATAGAGATGATCCGAGAGCGTCTCGACCTCATCCAGGACACTCCAGTTCCTTACTCGTGCGGCGACTGCAGGGGTAGCGAACGAAAGGTCCACTATCGACCCCCCCTGCTGTCGCACGCACGTGTTGGTGGAGCCCCTGTTCAGCAAACAGAGGCCCACCGACGCCGCCCACTCCTCTACGGCTGCGCCCCTGGCGTCCGTCGCCGGGGAACCCCACGCAATGGATTTTGCGTTGAAATCCCCCAGCACGAGGACGTGCCCAGACACTAGTCGCCGTATCGAGGTCTCCAAGGTGTTCAGGAAAACCTCGAAGTCGTGCAAGCTCCGATTGGGGGAGAAGTAGACACCATAAATGGTGATTCCCCCCCATTCGGCGGCAACATATCCAGTACCCTTGTCTCTTAGCGACAAGGGCGGGGAATGAGCCGCCGTGGAGCTGACGACTGCCACGGAGCCGTCCCGGTCACCCATCCAGTTCGGACGGGGGGGGACGAAATATGGCTCCGCGACTACGGCAACACCTATCGACCACTGTGCCATGGTTTGCAGGAAGAGGTCCTGCGCCGCGGCACAGTGGTTCAGATTCGTCTGGACAAGAAGGTTGGAGACTTGATCCATTACTGGATCGTCTCTACAACCTCCTCCATGGGCGTCGGCGTCGACGCACGGTTGACGTCGGAGGCAGCCTGGATCGATTGGCTAGCCCCCGGCGTTCGCTGAGAGGCGCGGGGAGGCCTGCAGCCCCCCTGCCCCATTTGATGATTGGCGGGCTTTTTACCCGCCGCACACACGGGGCAGTGAGGAGCAGCAGAGCACTCTGCCGCCTTGTGCCCGGGTTGACCGCAGCGGAAGCACAAACCGCTGCAGTCAAAACAGCTCTCGCACTTGGCGCGAGTGTGTCCCCCGGCTAGACACCTGAAGCATCGCATCGGCCTCGCAGCCAGAACCGTGACCCTGGCATTTACGAAGCCGACGAGCATGCTCCCGGCGTCACCCAACACTTTAGCTGCCGCCACGGGACAGCTAACCCACACCGCGCCGAGGCCTCCCGGACCCGGACGGACGGTGCCGACTCTGACGGTGTCCGCGGTGCATCCAGTCTTTTCCGTGACTGCATCGCGGACATCCTCCGACGTTACAGAGTCGTCCAGGCCCGAGATGCGCAGATCTGCGCACTTGGTGGGCCTGGCGATCTTAAGACCGTCCGTTGCGGCGAACATCACCCGCAGCCTCTCAGCGAATTTGTCGGCCGTCTGAGCGCCGTCAGCCCCAGGGAATTCAAAAATTCGAGCTCCCGTTTGGGCGCGGCGCAGCCTCATTCCTGCGGCCCCGAACTCGGTGGCGAGCCCAGGACGGGCCCCTTTAAAGAGGGCTGCGTACGAGAGCCCGCCACTGGCCGCCTCCGGCGACAAGGTGACAACCACAGCCGCGGTTTTAGGCGGCTGCAGCTTCCGTGGCTTCTTCTTTGACGCCGTTGTCACCGGTGGTGAAGGCTGGGCTTGGCCCGCTTTTTCGGCCGCCCTTCTTGCCCGCTTTCGGGACTTTTTGGAGCCCTTCACCTCCTGCCAACCCTCGTTGGAGGGTGCAGGTGCAGAGGGGCCCGGCAGGGTTGTGGGAGTGGGAAGTGGAGGGAAATCCTCTCCACCACTCGGCCCCGCTTTAGGCCCCTTCTTGGCTGGCGCCTGGACCGGCCCCTTCTTGGCCGGCGCCTTAGCCGACGCCTGGGCCGGTGCCTTGGCCTTCGCCTGGGCTGGTGCCCCGGCCCCCTTCTTCTGCTTTTGGGCAGCCGATGGAGCCGGGGCCGACGCTGCCGCCGCGTAGGACACGCAACCTCCCACAACCGGGAGTGCGGTCGGAGCAGCGGTCTTAGGCCGCTGCGACGCGAGTGGGGGGCGCACAACCGGCGCAGGGGGCAGTCTCGCCTCCAGTCCGGCCAGACGCCCGTCCAACATATGCCCAACTGCGATCATAATCTCCTGCAGTTGGGCGTCACGTACCCCTGAGTTGGTAGTAGGGGCAGGCTGAGACGTCGACGGGGCCTCCTCATCGGGGAGCTTTGCCCGGAAGCGGGTGAACTGAGCGCTCAGCTCGTTCACCTGCTCCGTCAACCTATCATTGGCGGCCTGTAGGCGAGACACGTCGCCAATCAGGTCCTCCACGACCTCCGTCAGAGCGGAGGAGGAGTCCTTAAGGGCCCTCACAAAGCAGCCCTTAAGGTTCACGGACTTGGTGGCCACCTTTTTAACGATGTCCACCGCCGCTCTCGCCTTCTCCTGTACAGACACGGGAGCTTGGGGGGCTTCTCCCCGCACTGGCTCCCGGATCTTAAGCAGGAGATCTGCGATCTCCTCCTCCGCTTCAGCTTCGCCTTCCGCTCGGTTACGCCTATAAGTCTCCGAATTTGAAAATACGGAGCCTGATGGGACGGAGACAGGGGTTCGCGACCTCCCCGTGCGGATAAACTTTTCGGGTGTCTCCTGGGGTGGGTCGCTTACTCTATCGCTGGAGCGCTTCCGCTTGTCGCTCACCTCTATCTCCATCCGCTCCAGTGCGACTGGACTCGCGCTGGTTCTACCGCTCGGACCTGGCGTGGCCGACGAGGAGCGTAAACGCTCCGATGTTCTCCGGCTCCCAGTAGTCAGCTTGACTCCTGGGAGCCCCTTGGAGATGGGCGGCCCGAGTACTACGACCGCCTCTTTGGACGTAACTCCGTCCACACCCGAAGAGCTCCCCTTCAGGGGACCCTTCTTCTCCTGCGTCTTTCTCTCCTTTTCAATGTCCATTGTGCTTGCCTTGTCATTAGATTTTTCCGATCGTATGTTTTCTATTAAATTTGATTTCAACTCCATAACTGAACCCACGAGTTGGGGAGAAATAAAAGTCCGCCCGGGCAGAGATCCCCGATACCCGGGTAAGCGTAAGGTTTTAACCAAACCGAGGGGTCCGCAGGTACCCCGGCTTGGGGTGCGCTTACGACTGAACCACCCATCAGCCATGCATCCCCTGGCCACGCACCAGAACTTGGGATTCGGGGTAATTTTTTATAGAGGTTTTCTTCCTCGCGGTCCGGGCGGTTAAGCCAAGACCCACGCCCCCGGACAGAGCCGGGATTACGTTATGCCGACGGTGGCAGAAAGACTACGTCCCCCTGCCTGCTCGGTGGTAGTGTTAGTACACGCCGAGCCCGTCCTCCTTTCTCCACCGCGAGCAGCGGAGAAAACTCTGGCCCCTCCAGGGCCCCACCTTCTGGTTTTTTATCGAGGTTTCCTCCTCCATGCTCCGAAGAGCGAAGAGCCAGCAGGGCAACCGGCAGACACGCCCACCCTGCTGGATCAGGCCTTGCCCGAGAGCCGATGGAATGGCTTCCTCTCCTGCTAGAATATTAGCCGCTGGCGATAATCCTCTCCTCCAGATGACACGGAGGAAATGAGGAGGAACAGTGCTATCGCCAGCGTTGCCCAGGGTGCACCACGAGGAGGTTTTCTAGCCAGCACCCCGAAACCAACCAACCCTATACCAACCCGTCTGGCCAGCGTGGTATAGTAGGCCAATACCTCCTTTTCAAGGAGAGGCCTATGTCCAGCAGTGGACTGTTAAAGGCTGTTGATGATGATGATGACGATGATGATGATGATGACTTACATATAATGATTATTTCAATAAAAAACAACAAAACTAAATAAAAATCTGACTAATTTATAAAAATAAATTGAAAATGGAACGGTTATAGGAAGATTTTCTTTCACTGAAAGAAAATCATATACATGAGGAGGAACTTAGCCAATTTTTTTTAGTTAATTTTGTAAAAGTCCTTAACGGGTAAGTCAATCGAGATGCTTGATCACTGCTGCTGCTGCAGACACCAGAAATCATTAGGTTGTATAAGTGAGAAAGTACTAACTTTAGAACTTTCTCTTTAAATTACATATAATTTCATCAATTATGTTCATATACGGTTATTAAAGTTAAAGTAACAGGTATTACATTTGAATTACCGACGTTTGGCCAGGTTGTAATGACCGTGGTCACATATTGATAAGTCAATATGTGTTACTTAAATAACAAAAAAACGACGCATCGACAAAAGCGTAGATCTTAAATAAATGATGATGATTTGAAAGAGATAAATAAATAAATATTTCGGACATGTAACACACAACGTTATCTAGTCCCAAACTAAGCAGAGCTTGTGAGCTATGGGTACTAAATAACTGATATAAATACATAAACATACTTTTCTTATTATAAATACGTTGAGTTGAGATTTTTTTTTTTTTTAAAAAAGACAACTCCCGCATTAAGAATATAAATTCCTGTGTCGCGGGGGACTTTACAAACATACATGAAACGGACACAAAGAACACCCAGACTCAGAATAACAAATTGTGAATCACACAAAGTATTGTCCTACGTGGGATTTGAACCCACGACACTTGGCGTAGTAGGAAGCGGCGTGGCGACCACTTAAGCCACTAGGCCAACCGTGCAGTCAAGATTGTAGGGGGGCACTACAAAGATTAGTCTGAATTGAGTCTAAACATTTGTGCTAGGCTATTATTATTATGTTATTAATTTATCATTTATTTCAGATCGAGATCTGTATATTAACATACATAACATACAATAGTAGGTCCTTATGGTACGTTGTGCGTATGAAAAGGATAATGTATCTAAAAACCAATAAAAAGATTGTCCTCTCAAATTCACCGTAAAACTCAATTTACGGCAAAAGCATTAGCTGCATGGCAATAAAATACGTCTAATTGTGCCTACCCCTGTGCATGCTGCGTCAAATTTAACCTATGACATAATTACGTATAACTTACGTTTATAGACTCAAGCTATATCAAATTGCATTCTACTGTAAATACAAGGAATGTTGTATTTATAAATTCTAACAGAACTTGTTTTCTACGCACCTACTGCCTTATCGTCAGCCTCATTAGTAAACTAACTGTAATTCTACATTGATAAAACAATACTTTTTAATTAGCTGCCTTTAACAATGCTCCTTTGACAATACAATTGAAACTCAATATGTATGACATGCTCACACATATTCGGGTTATTTTAATGCATGCCCATTAGAAACAGATAATGAGATTCCACCGAGTACAATACCGAAATTAACTCGTATTACAATACTATGTCAATGAGTACATTGTTACCTACGCCGTGGGACAACGTTACTTTATTTACAACAATAATGTCATTTTCTGCGCAAATTGTAAATCTACCATGATTTCATATAGATCGTTTCATGCAGTTCTTTGTTCGTTATTGTACCATGCACTTGCACATCTCTGTTTACCACGTAGCACAACAAACGAGAGCGAGAGAGATGTAAATACTGTGTCAGTGGGCGCAGGTGAATGGCCGGCATACATTCGCTTATCAGCCGCCGACCGGTAGTGACGTTCTTGCCCACCTGTCGATTTCTATACCTCTTATTTGCGGATAGCCATTAATTTACTTGATAGTTCTAAAAGTTAAATGTCAATGGGTACACTATCAAGGTTTATGCAATTTACTATAAAAACTATAAAACGTATACAATCAACTACCTATATAACATTTTATCCATATAAACTGCAAACGTTTGTTGGGCTAGTTGTAACAGTCGAATTATGTGTGCTGACAGATAAACGATAATAGAAAACGTCATCGATATCGATAAAATATTGTAGAGCAATATTCCAGTAATGGGAGTTTTGTCATCTCTAGACGATTAAATGTAATTGAACCGGCCGAGTGGTAAGATCGAGCCAATTTAACCTCTCACGAAGTGCGGCGCGATTCAGTGCCGCAACGCCGAAAGTACCCTCTTAGTCACTCATGGATTTCTCAACGAAGTATTAAAATTATACAATTTGCACAACCGAAACGTATCGTTTTCGAGCATTAAAAATGTCAGCTTTCGACTTTCTTGGTGCATGAAAATCTCGACGACCTCAACACAATAATCTTCGAGGCCAGCATTTTATTATATCGATGAGTGATTATTACATTGTTATGCCTTTTTTCTTTGTTCTGTAATATACTTTTAATCGAAGCATTCTAATTGTACCAAGAATCGATAAACAAACAGGTTCTTTTTCATTTCAGGTAAGCACCATTGGATAAGTGCGTTCGTTTAATTGGAGCTGGGTATGTACACTAACCGTTTCAATAATGATAGTCGGTGCTTCTAAAGAAGCAACGGGCCATACTTTGATTGCAAACTTGTGTTGATCGTTAGATCAGAACAGTGGTAATTTTGTTATAACTCGATAGCCTTTTTTTTGTTTTTCATAAACTTCATAAACTTGGACTATGCATAAGCTTATAATTTTAACAAAAAGGAACCGACTTCAAAGACAAACTATTCCGAGTACTCAAATCGCGATTGCCTTGGGATCCCATCATCAGATCCCAATATGGTGACGATGGGACCACCTGTAAGCTACGCCCATTCCAATGCAAAAAATTTTTGAAATCGGTTCATAAACGACGAAATTATCGCTAAACATGCATAAAAAAAGAAACAAAAAAAAAAGATTCCGACGAATTGAGAACCTCCTCCTTTTTTTGAAGTCGGTTAAAAAGGAAACGTCACACTGAGACTCAAATGATAGATGCTGAAACACCAATAAAGATCTATTCAGACGTGTCTAATAGCGATGCAGCAACTTTAGAGTTAACAAACCGTCAACAAAACACTCGATCTTAAATAATTATAGGCATGATCACAAACAATACGTATATCGTCATATTGACAGCTGTGATGATTTCATTTTTTCTATTTACAACATTGAGAATGTACCCATGTTGTTATATTTAAGATATCATTGAATTACAAATTAAGTTGACTTAATATCGATGGTAGGCTTTAGAGGTCATTCACAACAAGGGCGAAGCAATTATGAAGGTTCCACAATACAGTATAATATGTTACGTCTTTTAATTAATGCTAATAGAATATATAATATGGGAAGGTGAACTATAACCTTATAGTTTCTCGCGTGAGATAGTTTACTTACTCATAAATAAAACAATTTAATTCATTTATTAAAATAAACATGACCTAGTTTTATTTGAACAGTGGATTTAAATTTACTCTAGTATCTTTTTATTTATAATCGACATAGTTAATGCTTACAATAACATTAACATAATTATGTCATTTAGTATGGCATCATCCAAAACAATATTCATAATGATTCAAATTGTTGTTTTTTTCCGCGATACCCAAAAGCTTCACTAGACGCAAACTTATATAGAAACAAATATAAATATTTTGTATCTAACACCTTATATGGGATATAACATGAAGTTGACTAAAGAAGAGTCGAATACTCGAAATCTTGTCCATTTCTCTCATAAAAATATAGTGTAATCTTTCCAATAACTTTTTTAAGACATCAGACGACCTTGGTCGGTGCGTTCGATTTTGGATTCGATCCAACAAAAACACGCAGTTATTGCAGCATAAACGCTGGTTTGCAATAGCTGTCGGTTTGTCTGTCAGTTACTGTCTATGACTTTGTTTTTTGTAGGTGTTACATGCCCCAAAAATATCCAAGAAATATCCTCATGATCTCATAGCCAGTTTTATTTATTACCTATGCATTGTAATATCATGTGTATTTATTTGTGTTGTCTGTGGTTTAGTATGCTGTGTTAGTTTTAGGAAAAAAAATGCGATCATGGATTATCCTAATTACTCCTAATTTGTAAAGGTTGACGGATGACTGGCCTTGTTGGTTCCGTGGTTAGCGTATGCGGCTGCTGATCAAGAGGTCTCGGGTTCGATTCCCGGGTCGGACCAAATGTTTGTGTGGTCTATAAATATTTGTTTCGGAGTTAAGTTGTTTTCTATGTATGAACAGTGCTAAATTTTACGATACACCAAGCACTTGGTGTCCCCCTAAAGGTTGTTGAAAACAAAAACATAACTAAGGGTTACCAGTGAAATCGCTAATTGGCCCCTTAACTTTGTTGGACGTTGGTAATATTGATCATTATTAAAGAAATTGTGTAATATACAAAAGAGACATTGTATCAAGTTAAATTGATTTCGAACTTAGCAACCGTATCCATGGCTCGGTCATTTACCAATCTACCATCTCCGGTGTTACAACACTCGCCAAGGACGTCTGTGGAGTGCGGTTGACATTGTTTATTGTTTATACCTTCATTTGTACGCTTGTTGCCCAATGACATGTTGAATGAGCGCTTGCAAAAAGCTAACGCCTGGGAATATTCGCCCGAATAATTAGCAATTGTTTACAGAGAACAACTGAATACTTTTGTTCTAAGATTTCGTATAGTCCTGCCGACTTCGGCGAAGCAAATGGGAAGGGTAGCGCAAAACTATTAAACGGATTTCAATAAATGACGCGTTCTAATAGATTCGTGCTAATGGATAAATAATTTTCATCAAAACTTTTTTCATAGGCAATGGTTAAAGTGATATTTGACACCAAAAAACTTTTTATTACACTAACTAGTAACTGATAATGTCTAATTTGATTTTAAATTGAAAATGCATTTCAATTCAAGAGTAAAGTGGAGAGCATTTATGTAAAGAAAATGTATAAATTACTGATGAGGCAAATGTTTTAATTAACAACAAATGTGCAAATTGCGCAAGTACCTTTTAAAAGCTTTACGCATTTAGTTACATTTATCGGTACTTTATAAAATATAGACGCATGTAGCGTCTTTATCTACAAAACCTAAGTGCTAAGTTAGTAACATATCGGTTGTCAACCAAGTAGACGAGGGAACTGCAGCAACTAAATGGCCTTTAATGCGTCTTATAGAAAAGGGCAGTGTCATTTGGAGAAATAAAAGATCACGTATCGTTAGGACACGTCCATTGAAATTTGAACTTTAAGTCAATGATAGGAACTTCGTTTTTTAAGTTTTAGGAATTTTTATTTCCCTGTTAGCTGAAAAGCACTTTCTTAGTTAGATCTATATATGTACATCTGTTTTTTATTCAACTATATAGCGATAAGTAGTCACTGATGATTGAAAACTCGCAATACTAGTAGCGCCGGTAGTGATTACCACATTATTACTTAGGTATCTATCATGGCAATTCAACTGCCAAGTATTACAAAATACTAATAATATTTCATGACCCTCGGTATTTACTCAGTAGCAGTACCAAATCCAACATTATTTTGTTATGCCCTAGAAAATGAGATAAATTTCTATTGGTAATAAAAAGAAACTAATTGTATTGACCCTGCAACTGAATGAATAATGCAGAACTGGCGTCATAATAATGAATTGTAAATCCAATGTTGTTTATTTAATGAATGACACAGTACTTCGTAAAGACATCTTGACAGTCTCTTAACGTTCAGTTTAACAGCAATGTTAAATGCTATTAATTTCACTCCCTTTTAATGAGTGCTAGATTTCCTTTCTCCAACGGTAATGATCTCATTCTTTTAATATACATGCTGTTAAATATTTAATAGATGATATTCCGTTAACTATAATGATATATATGTATGTGTAAATTAATGTGATCAATCATTTTCTATTTGCGTAGCAATCTGATGAGATCTGCAAAGTTGTGGTCACAGTCTGACTAGCTCACGTTGATGAAAGTAAATAAATATATATTTCAGACAACTTAAACTCAACGCCATCTAGGCCATATACTCGTATACTAATAATAAAAACCATAATATAAAACTAAATATTGATAATATGTCATGGAATGAAAAGAACTGAAAGCTGAAATTTGGAAAAAAAAATAAGAAGCAAGATCATGGTTTTTCAAAAATATGTGCTTTGTTGTAAATAGGTTGCTGTAAGTTCTTCTAAGTATTATGTCCAGTAACTTGCTATAACTACACTTAAGTTGGACTAAATAGTATATTATCAGTTGCCATACTAATATAATATGTAGTAGGTATTTATATTTTTATATCAGACTTTCATTCATTACATAGTGTAGATGACCTTAGTTGACGGAAACGCAATCGCCAAGTCACTTATGGTGCCAATAAGTGCTATTAACTTTAGGCGAAATATCGTAATTGTTATCGTCATCCAGAGTTATAGAATTTTCACTTTCATCATCATCATCAACGAATCAAACATCCTATATTACTCTATTGCCGGACATTGGCCGTCTTAAAACGGAGGTTTTGGCCTACTCATGGATTCATTTTGGATGAATTTCTGGATTACTCTTGAATCAATACCATGCTTTTCAACAGGCTGAATAGTAATTTTTAAACGACTTCAAAAAAGAGGAGGTTAAAAGGAGGAGGTTCTCAATTCGTCGGAATCTGTTTTTTTTTATGTATGTTCAGCGATAATTTCGTCGTTTATGAACCGATTTCAAAAATTCGTTTCTCATTGGAATGGTCCCATCGTCACCATATCGGACTCTGATGATGGGATCCCAAGGAAATCGAGGGAACTCCTCAAATATCATAGGCACAATTGTCACGATTTGGGTACTCGAAATAGTTTTTCTTTGAAGTCGGTTTCTTTTTGTTAAAATTATGTTATTAAAACCACCACGCTATGGGACCGTTTTTATTTTTTCAAGTTTTCTTTAACTATTTGTTGTCCTCCGTAGTCTGCTCCTTCACTATTAGTACTAGATTTTAGTACATCTACGGGTTGAATAAGTGTGATGATGTTGACACTTCGTGTTAATACATCACTTCACGCATTAAGAAATTTTCTGTAAGATATCCTTATTAAATTAAATACAAAAATGTGAAAGTTTAACAAAATACACGTTCGCTAGTTTCGGATATAACTGTAGACATTAATTTTCTTATCTGAAATGTTCTCTCTTGTAAATTTATTCTACTTGCTACTTAATATATCTCTAGCTTTAAATCAATAATTTAATGTTAAATGAATGGATGAAAAAATGAGTGTAAATGAGATGTGCTGATAGCTGTCAATTATACTCAGTAGGTAGCAACAGATTTATCAATATTACGGTTTTCGGAATTAATATCCTAGATATGCTTCAAAACTAGTTGTACGGTGGGACTAGTGGTTTAAGCGGTCGCCATACCGCTTCCTACTGCACCAAGTGTTGTTTGTTCAAATTCTACACAGGATAACACTATGTGCGATCAGTAAATTGTTATTCTGTGTCTGGGAGTTCTGTGTGTCCATTTCTTGTATGCTTATAAAGTCCCCCCGAACACGGAAATATATTCCTAATGCGGGATTGTCTTTTTTTTAATGTATGGTTCTAATAGTATTTTCATACATCAAAAAGTTTTCAGCTTGAGAACTTTATTTACTTTCAACTTAGCAGCTTATTGCAGGTCACTTTAAAAGTTTTAATACCAAGCAATGTTAATGTTTATATTGCATGTGAATTATAATGACAAATGATGTTGTACGTGCGACCTTGGGATGTTGTGCGAACTAAATATTACTTATACGAGAACACCGAGCAATGTCAGAATGTCACGCAACGCCCTTGAACAGACTACACTTGTCTACACAAAGTATATCATTCAATGGAGTCTAATTAGATTAGGAAGTTATTATCACATATTATGTCAATCTTAATGATTTTGGTTCACATCATATTAACTGATGCTAGTCACTAGGCACTATTCTCGACAAAATAAGCAATATGATTTCTAAGGTAGTAGAGCTATACTGATTGCAGCATAAACGGGTCGGCTTGACCGTAGCGGGTACTTGGTGAATGAGTGACCGAAAGTCCAATGATGCAAAAGCGTCTCAATAAGCGCTATAGTGGGGTTCCATCATATTGAATTGTCTGCTTTATTATAATGACCACTACTCTTGAATTCTTTTCATGCTTTCCATCAGGCAGAGTGGAGTCATTTTCGAATTTGTAATATTAGTATGAATTATAAAGTATATTTATCAAAGAGGGCCTACCGCAGCTTTATATTGTGGAGTTTCAAATTGAAAACGGGAGATGTATACCTGCGGTGTTTAATTACCCTCTCAATATTTCAGTGACTACTTTTAAATCTTAAAGCATCGAGATTCAATTACTCGAACGCATTTAAAGGATCCGCCAGTAATTGAAATGTCAGTGTTAAAAATTATATCGCTTTAACTTGCGAACACTTCGATACGTTTTAATTTATTAACGTTGTAATATTTTATCGTAATTACGAACTTAGTCATAAACCTATAGAACTTTGAATATTTTTCCTTTATAGTTTTGTCTACTATTAGACGAAAATTTCTTAAAATGTTTAACTTCAATCCCAAAATTTTGAGAAGAGACATATGTCTTGAATTTAAAGTTCAGAGTTTAAGTTTTGCCCCAAATCTTAATGTATGTTAGCAGTTTTATTAATTTCCATGCAAGACTCCCTGCTGTGAAGACAAACTTTTTAAAGAAGCTCTAGTGTAGTCTACATAAATTAACTTTTTATTACTAACGTAACGGAAGATATGTTTATAAATATTGTTCGCATTTTGCACTTCTAAACCGTAGCCGATAATTTACTCTAAATTTATTAGAACTACCTATAAACTAAAAAAATAATTATTTAATTTTCGTTTAAAAAGTCAGCCTAAATTAATTGTTACCATATAAAAGAAAACTTCAAAGTATATCTGTAAGAAAATATGTTAGTGTTAAAACTGAAAATACGTGTTAAAAATTAAATAGTAATATTACATTAAGCCCGATCTTTTTAGCTTAGACGATCAGCAGGAGTCTAATCTTGCTTTGGGTAAAAGAGGTTCACTTGTAACGTATTAACTCTCGGGTACGTTGTCTTGATACTTTTCCTACTTAGGAATTGACGCTGGCTGAAGCATTCGTTAATGCTTGATAAATGTTTGTTAAGATTTCAAAGATTATATAAATATATATGGCTCAGTTTCTTAGATGTAATTAGAATCACTGGCAATGCAAAATAACATCCGTTTTACTCATGAGTTACTCGTTATTTAATAGCCGGTTAGAACGAAACTAGTTGCAGTTTAGTGAAGGTGCTTTCATGAATTTAATCGGCAAATTTATTGGATTTCATCTGACGCTCTGCGTACTGCATTAAATAAAAACTACGGAAAACTTTAAATTTGTGGGTTTTCCCCTTACACATATACTTTGACTGCACGGTTGGCCTAGTGGCTTAAGCGGTCGCCACGCCGCTTCCTACTACGCCAAGTGTCGTGGGTTCAAATCCCACGTAGGACAACACTTTGTGTGATTCACAATTTGTTGTTCTGAGTCTGGGTGTTCTTTGTGTCCGTTTCATGTATGTTTGTAAAGTCCCCCGCGACACAGGAATTATATTCCTAATGCGGGAGTTGTCTTTTTTAAGAAATAAAAATATACCAGCTCATCTGGCTAACGTGGTTATATCAAAATCTTTTTTTCTACGGAGGGGCCTATGCCGACCAGTGTGGACTTTTAAGGACTCGTGTTATTAATGATGATAGTCTTGCTTGTTTTAAATTTCTAGTTCATTTATAACCTTGGACTAGCCTATAACACAACTATTGAAATCCACGGAACTTTACTTAAATTTCTTAGTAGGTAACTCGTCACTCACTCGCGTGTTCTTGTCACTGTATGACGTAACTATTTTCACCGTCGGAGACACGCCTTGCTTGCATAATAATGAGGTCTCGTTTATTTCGCACGATTTTATAGCAAAAAATTCAAACTGCTGCTTGCACGAGGAAAACTTATATAATAATAGTATTTAGGTCGTACATGATGTCGAGTAAGACTTAGTTTTATTTTGGTAAGAGTATAAAAAGATATGAGTCACAACGTCCTTTTAGTCCTCTCTAAGATTTGGTTAAAGAATTACACTTTGAATAACCGATTCGTTTACTCTGTGACAAGTGGCAAAATAATTACCTAACACCAGTCTTATCTGAGGCTTTGGAATCACCCGGTCCAAACAGCCCATTAGTTGCCGAAGCAGAACTCTCGCACTTTACTTGATCGGGTAGCTTTGCAAGAGTAAAAAAAACTATATATATATAGTGTCTAAAGTCTAATAAATTGCAGTGCATTTTTACTACAATGTTTTTTTTACTACCAATCCCACCACTCCACCTAATCTTTCCTGAGGAATGAATTCGTTTGCATTACTTCAGTGATAAACCGAACTCCGGTTGCTGTTCCACCACTTTTTAAACTACTCATAATATGTAAATGTTGTTAACAGGGTAATATGCTCGGCTAGATGATATCTGCAAGACGACTAGCAAAGATTTTATAATGTAAGCATCATGTTGAGGCATAGGCTATAAATGTATACAAAATCATATTTTACTTTACATTAAATATATAACCACCACAGCTCCGAAGAATACCATATACCAGCTTTCTTAAGAACGAATGTAACGAATAGAACACGTATTACAATATGTATGAAGTATAATTAAACTGTAACTGTATACCTATTTCTTTTTCCTCACACCTGGAAAACTAACTACACCACGGTAGTAGTCTATATGCACACTGCAATTAACTGCAATGTACACAGTTCGCTTAGAGTCGCGTGCTATAATACAATGTGTTAACCGTCCTGTTTAATTATTCTTAGTATGTATGTGTTATAATGTACGCCCTTAAATAACCTACGCCTTTAGTTTCTTTTTTACACCATCGTCTTTATTGCCACGCTTGTATATCGTTATAAATTCATTCCTTAAAATGTTTTGGGGCTAGCGTAGTACGACACCATGCTGGGGCCACAATGGGAAACTTTTTTAACTCAAAAACATTATTACGTGTTTAACATTCACCCTTCTCACGGTTTTATTAATAATATATGTCTTGGTATACTGTTCGTGGGCTTTCGGAAGTAAAATATGCGAATCGTAGTTTAAATATAAAGCATACGTAAAACTTTATATGTAGGTTTTTATTATATGTTATAGTTTAAGTCAGGTACAAGTTTGGTAATGAAGGAAAAATTTAAATGTTAGTTTTTCATAAGTATTATTTATTACTAGAAAAAGAAGAAAGAAAGCCTTTACATTCTCCCTTATCCTCTTTTTACTCTGAAGGTTACCTGGAAGAAAACTCAGGTTTGGGTGTCAAGCTCGCCTTGATAAATGAAATTTCCTTGTCACTGAAATGTTTCCATTTGTGTACATTAAAGAATAAATGAAGATGAAAGAAATGTATTTTTAAGTAACATTCATAGAGAGACTTAATTTCAAAAAGCCGTTTACTGAGCCGTAGAAGTTCTTTGTATATTACATAAATTAATAATTTGCACTAAATCGATTTGCTAATAAGGAAAATGTGCATGTAAACCATGGCAATTTCCTCATGGTGGCCGTTCTAATCAAGATATATACGTGTTGCTTGACACACGTTATTGAAATGACCTTGTTTTTCTGCGAAATTGATTCTTATACGTGATATGATCACAATATCAAAAGTGTTATATGTTTCTAGGTTATATATTAGTGATAAAATGCTTACATAAGCGGTGCCTGAACATATGCTGTCTTCAATTAAAGATTATTATTTAAGTTGCAGTTCTCTTTTCAGAATTAAGCTATATCTTTTATTATTGTCATTATTCTTTTAGTGCTGTTATCATTTATTTTTTAATTAGATCAATTTCAATTGTGATTAGTCGACTGATGACTGCTCTTCTCTTCTAATATAATTTAATGATATATATATTTGTTTTGTTAAAATGATTTAAAGATAATGAAACTGCAGCAATATTTGTTAAACCTTAATGAAGACCGAATATATTTACCCCAGTATACACAATATAATGTTGTGAATGAGATCCATTCCAAAGACTATATAACATTAAATTCTTTGCTGTACTGAAAAAAAAAATTTTTTTAATACATTTTCTATTCAATATTCCTAAACATAACGGGTGTACTTTAAGTCGCAGGTGACCCTTAAACCGGCTCACATCATGACTATTATAATATCGTTAATGATGTCAATATTTTTCCTATAAAACGTTTTTCGGTCACTCCGTTACGACGATTCGTGCCGGTTTTCCAATTGAACGGGTTCCGAGTTTGTTTAACTCATTTCTAGTTTATAAATCGACATAGTTCTTGCTTAATTATATCATTAACGTGCCACTGGCTATATATTTTTCAATTGTATGCTTAGGCATTTCTTATTGACAATACTCATAAAGTTTATTTTATTACCATTATTTACATAAATATCTCACACTACGGCGTCGTTATACAAGAATCGACGTTTATCCATAACTTTTTAGCACGTTGTAAAAGTATTTTGTCAGACATCGTGCGTTTAACTGTGTGAATTGAGGTAAAAAAAATTGACCATCTACTCTGAGAGTTACTGTTTGACGGTTCTGACACATTGAATGTAGGGAGGGGGTGAAAGACAAAATTATTATCTGACAATCGCAGTAGACTACTGGCCATAGGTCTGTCCTCAATAGTACAATTACTTCACTTGGCTAAGACAAAGATTACTATACCAGTTAAACTTATTTATTAAAAATTGTACAACATCTGATAATTCCATGCGGATTTACGTCATAAATGGGTAAGTTACGGCAAAATAATGTTGTTTCATCTTGAAAAGTAGGAAAGGTCAAACGGTACCTTTTAAATGGACTAGAATGACATTGATTTCTTAATTACTTCAACTTAAATAGTAAATAATGTATTGTAGAATTACAAAAACGTTGGATGAATATAAATTGTCAAAGGTTCCTCAAGATCCTGATTGCAGTACAGAATATTTAATTACTTCATTTCTATTTTTATATTCTTGGGTAGTCGTTGACTTATTTTATGGTCGCATTTGACATGTTTTTTTTTTTTAATTCTGGTATTATCATAAACATTGAATACTTAAAAATTAAATAAGGGCAAGGAAAGCTCTTGGACATAAAGCGATAATTATCAAAATAGGAAGAGGGTTGCTTGCCCATATCACTTACAAAAAGAGGGTTAAATAGTAAATATGTATATAGAACTTGATGAGACAAAACTACTAATGCCTATAATACCGTTAACCCCTTTTAAACTTACACATTACTCCATAGAAAATATGAAATAATTTCAATATCTTCTACGTGAATCTTCAATCACGTATCGTGAGAATAATCCATACAAAAAAACTAGAATAAGAAAATTTATTCTCATATATAACGGACTCACATGTAATCATAACTCTTTCATTTGTAAAGTGAAAGACTAAATAAATTGTTTTGTAAAATCATCTTGTATGTTATGTATGTAGATACATGTGTATTCCGAACGTCATCAAAACATTTAACGCAGAATATTAAAATTCAAACGACCAGATGTTGGAATATAAATATTCAATATTAGTCATATTAAACATGCAGAACAAATTAAAGTAACAATTTAAAGAATATTATGTTGTATGCTACTTTCAAATTGATTGCGTGGAAAAATTTATAACACAACAGTTGTTTGACAATCATTTATAGTTCATAGAACTGTGTCATGGTACTGAAAAGAACTCTTCAGATCACTGTACCTAAATTATGATCATGACTACATCAACTACGAAACAAATAGCGTAATCATTACTCCTTAATACTTCTTAGTTTTGGTATCCTTAGACATTAAAATATGATAGGTTTGGGAAATGTGTTCTGTGTTGGTAACTTTAGAGAGGCAAGGAAGTTCAAGTAGAATAATTTATTATTTATTTATTTAGAATCGGTCTAAATAAATTAGTAAACTAATCAACAGTTTTTGCAGTCCATAGCTGGATATAAGCCTCTCCATAACAATTAGGTTTATGTGGAATATACCTCGCTGGCCATGCGGGTGGATATACGGTTTCTTTTAAGATGTTTTCAAGACGTTCCCTATATGGTTTGCTGCCTTAGTCGACTCTGACGACACCCACGGGATGGATAGATGTGGTGACAATCCATATTAATAATCCTACACCACACAGGAACTACTAAAAGTAAAATCATTCACACTTCAAAGGAAATATCGACTTTGATACAGTTCACCTCAATCCCAGTTGATATGATTTATTCATTATAACGTCATTTAAAATTTGATTCAGATCGTTAAAATTCGAAAACAGAACGGGACTCTTATTGAATGGTAGATTTGAGTTAACCGATGCGTCGCGACCGCTGTTTTCAATGAATATATAAAATTTCTATTAATCCAAAAGTACCTCGTATCAAATCGTACCCATCTCGGGCAGCTGTATCTTGTCTGAACATTTATTGACTTTCCATTGTTCATATGTTTATCTGTACATACTTTATACGCTACAAAAAGCCCAAGTCGCATTACCTCTTAATCATTGCAATCAGATAGACTTGGTCACCTTGATTTTATTTTTTGTCGTTACTAATGTCCGGATGTAAAGTTTATAATCTTTTATAGTTTTGTGAATATGATAAATAGTTCGTAGCGGTCCTCATTTATTAAATAAAGTCGATATTTCAAAATGATCTCTTGTAGAATGTCAACTCATTTCCAAATCCTTTTTGACGAACAATGAACATAATAATACTCTACATAATTTAAGAACGAACGACAACACTCGTTTATTTAGTTCAAATGCTTCGCTATTTGCTCGGAAAACCGTCTGAGCTTTCGTGAAAGTACCAGTGAGTAAGCACCACCATTTTATTAGTAATGCATGGGAATTCCCAGCGCTAGTTTCAATTTTAGTTTCGTCCAATTGGCAGTTAACTTTGAATGCAAACTGGCACTGCTTAAAACATATTTCCAATGTACTTTTCTTGTCTTTCAATTTGTTGTCTGGTTTTGAATTTTTGGTTAGATTATATTTCATCATCATCATCAACAGCCTTTAACAGTCCACTGCTGGACATAGGCCTCTCCTTTGAAAGGAAGTTTTGGCCTACTATACCACGCTGGCCAGACGGGTTGGTAAAGGGTTTGTTTCAAGTTTTCCTTCTCTTGGCAGGATGTTAGCTGCTTATTTTGTTCCTTTAGTCGCCTCTTACGACACCCATGGAATGAATAGGGGTGGTGACACTTTGTATTCTTAATCCGTCACCACACGGACAGACTACTGGCCATAGGTCATATTATTATTATATTTATATAATATAAAAAAAAATTGAGATTAAAGATGTCCTAGCTGATTCTTGAAGTAGGCGTTGATAGGCGGCAGATACTTAATTAATTGCTGTACAAAATTAAATATTCTATATAAATATTAAATAAATAAAATAAATATATAAATAAAAAATCAGACATTTTGCACACAACGCCATCTAGTCCCCAAACTAAGCAGAGCTTGTATTAAGGGTACGAGACAGCTGATATAAATACATAAACATTTTTTTTTGTAAATACATACATATCATACATAGAAAACACCCAAACTCCGAAACACATTTGCGTATAACACAAATATTTGGGCCGACCTGGGAATCGAACCCGAGACCTCCTGATGAACATACGCTAACCACTAGATCAACGAGGCAGTCGTATATAAAGTAATATATAAAAATAGCTAAAGTAAGACATCTTAATTTTTACTGCGAATGAAATCCTCACACAGAAGTGAAGAACTTGGCTAAAAGACTTGAATAACGTTCTCTACTTATATTCTTGAATTCAGTGTTCTCTGATGACTATCTGACAAGCGGGAGTGGCGTCTTTAAAGGGAAGATACCTGTGAGCTAATCATCATACTACTATCACCTTTATTCAAAAAGTGCATAATGATGTGTATGTAACTAATGATCTCGAACCATGTGTCAGTCAACCAAAAAGGATTTATTTAACAATAATTTCCAAGTATATGTCAGCTTGTTTAGTTTTTGCGATTGATAACTATTAGGTTACACATTTGACTGCCAATGTATGATAGCCAAGTTTTTTCTGAACTTTGAATGTTTTATTCTTGGCTGTCATTTTTTGTTTGTATATTTAAGACTGTCTTAAAATTCTTCTAATTAGGCATATATACCTAATGTTCGAGAATGAGTTTGCGTCTTAGATTACCAACATTTCTCGGTTTGGACAAATATTTCATGATGATGTTCCAGTTTCAATATTAGGCAGATCAATGACAGCAACCTGTTCGTTGAATAGCCTAACTGGTCACTAACGTATCCATAACGAAATCGGTCATAACATGATGTGGATGAGCGTATCGTAATTCAATGCCAAATTGCATTGCTGGGGGCAATGTCTGCCATCAGTCAGCGGTATGTTCATGTACGAAGAAGATTGCGGTTTCACAATGATACTAAATTATGAGTACTAGATCACAAGATGATCATAATGAATGAATCCAAAAATGTGGCATACGTATTATTACTGATTCTATGTATAGGTGTAAGTTATTTATAATATGTATTTAGAATATATAAATATGTATGTTAATCAGTAGTCCGTGTGGTGACGGATTAAGAATACAAAGTGTCACCACCCCTATTCATTCCATGGGTGTCGTAAGAGGCGACTAAAGAACAAAATAAGCAGCTAACATCAATGCCAAGAGAAGCATAACTTGAAACAAACCCTTTACCAACCCGTCTGGCCAGCGTGGTATAGTAGGCCAAAACCTCCTTTCCAAGGAGAGGCCTATGTCCAGCAGTGGACTGTTAAAGGCTGTTGATGAATCAGTAGTTTGGTTACCATAGTACAATTATTGCCCAGTTTGTAATGCAAAGAAATACCAGACAGCAGTGCATGAGATATGTCAAAAAAGACACCTCTGTGGTTTGTTTCGCCCACGAAGCAAAATAAAGAGGAGAATAAGCAGATGTGCACCGTGATTAAAGATGAGTTCTGAGTGTTCGCAGTAATTTAGACTGTCAAATTTAATATTCAAGAATGATATTTAAACCCCGCGACTTAAAATAGTTCTGTAAAAATCTTTTAACCTTTTATTGTAATATGATTAAATTTATTCGCACTAGGTGGCAAATCTTTGTTTAAGCATTATAATATTACTGATAATAATACTTCATCACATAAAAACTTCATTTTGCATTTAAGCAAATACATTGCTTTTGAAAACTATGTTCTAGAAACATAAAAAATGGTTAAGCTGTCCTCAAAATAACTTGGTGTTTCATTATTGTCGGTGCAGGAAACAAGGATATCATTCGATTGGTAAAGGTCACTTGGTTTGTGGTGAGACCGGTCAGCCTTGAGCCGTGTAATTCACTTTCGTAGTCGTGAATATGGCCCTTCGTATGGCCTCATTTCTTAATATTGTTCTTTTTAATAAGACAACTGCTATTAAAATTTTACAGAAAACATTCGGGTGTTGTTTGCATGGCTTAATTTTCCTTTGTCCAGAACCAAAAAAAATATATATTTATATTTTGCTTATATATATATATTCATTATCAATACGCCTCGAACTCAGATTTGACAATCATTCTAGAAATGCCTTTGTGCTTATTGTTCTATGTCCGTATAAATACCATTCCGAATTAATGTTTTAAAACATCTCTTTGGATAGGTCTAATATAAAATGAATTTCATATATCTTATCGTGTAATCATATCTGTTCATTTGAACAGGCGTAGAGTATTTAATTTCGTTTCATAAACAGGCACTTTGTTAGCTGTTGCGATTAAGCCAATTGCCAGCTAGGTTGCTATAACGAGGAAGCTCATTACTCACTGGCAAGATATTAACAAGCTGTTATTGTTCCTAGTACTAGATATTGATACTGTTATTTTGCATTTTGTTTTGCAATGCTTAACTAACTTCATATGTTGGTTTCATTTTAAACCTTCATTTATATTTACATCTTTGCTATAATAATTAAAACGTTCTATTGACTATCTAATCCGCAACTATTACAACTTTTGCACTTGTTTTCTTTTTGTTGTTGAATATGCGGATGAAACCAATAAAACACGAGCACTAATGGAGTTGTGTAAGGAAAACACTAAACCCTGTTTATAGTCTGCTTAAACAAGCATTAAATCGATATTTTCCTGGTCACCATATTATACTTATACATTGGTTTCATTTTATAACCCTAGTTCCTGTTACTTGGGGTTCTGCAATACCTGGAACACGTTTATATAATCGAGAATCGAATTGATTCAATACTGTGGGATGATATCGTTTGTTTCGGAATGTTCGCAATAAATTCAATCGGGAAGAGTATTCTAAACTAAATATCCTATACTCGTGATGTATTTAAATTCACGAATTCCGCTCTGGTGGAACCCACGCTTTGGCACTTGGAACAATTTACCGTTACACTGTAACAAAACATTGCAACTTAAACGAGTGCATTATCCTAAATGTCCATAAAAGGTATTTACTGAATATATTTTAAGTTTATTTTCTAAGGAAATATATTATGCACTTTGCGTGTCACGGTTCCCGGTCCTGCCATAAAACCGAGGAGCGTACTTAAGTGAATATACATCATATGTATTCTAACTACCAATATAAAAGTATATTTGGAATTATACAAAAATAGAATTGATATATATATATTCGACAATTATTTAAAGCAGGAAATTAAACTTTGATGGCCAATCACCATAGCAAACATGATGTGACAACATAATGACGGCTATTGAATTGAATTGATCTTGATATGAGTAATGTTTGCTATTAAATATTTTTGTAAATTTTAAGACATCGCTTCTTTTCATATTTAATCAATTAGATGATGTTATTTTAGAGTTTATCATAAGATTATCCTTTAAGTAAGTAAATACACGACAAATAGATTGAATTATTTCTGTAATTGTAGTAGTTAATATAATATATGACTAGCTTTTTCCCGCGACTCCTTCGACGTGTATGACGGTTATCGCGGTTATTATTCTTATGTATAAGCTATACGAATTAAAAGTTTCATTTAAATTCGAGAGGGAAACCAAAATAATCTAATCTCACTTGCTGATCATTAATAGTTTAATTAGGCAATTCAACATTAAATAGTGACAAATCGTGAGGTCAATCTCTTGTTTGTGTAATTTTAAGTCATTTAAGTAGAGGTGCTGTTACGCAAAGTCCTCCTCCAATTAAAGTGATAGATGCTTTGTGGAATACATACATACATGTTTCATGTTGAACGTTAAATTCAAGACGACAAGATCAGTACATACAGCTCATCCATATATTCTCTCGCTGTATAAACAAATTTGTTTACCATGTTTACCACGTTTTTTGTAAAGATCCTATAAATTGTCGTGAAGTTTTTCTTGTCAGACTTTAACAATAGAAACTCTGAAAAGGAATAATTTTCCCCCGTTTTTCGCAACATTTCGCTACTAGTCTCCTTTTAGAGGCAGCGTCCGCCTTCCAAGATAACAGGACTATACAACACAGAAAAAAAATCAAACCGTATTAGTACTTCGTGAGATTATACCGTTCAACCAAACAAACTCTTTAATATAAGCCTTTAAATGATTAGTAGATTAAATGGTGCCATAAGTTTACCGTATCTATGCAACAACATCATCATTTCAAAGTTAGTATCACGCTCGCGTTGTGAAAGAATATTAAAATATGTAACGGTTGCTATATTTACATATATCCAGTACATACCGGTCGTTTGCGAAAGAGTGTCAAAGCTAAAAAAATCAGTAGTTCTGAGAAACGAACAGAAATCACTGACATTTAACTGTCAGTAACGCTTTTATGCAACTTCGATTTATGGAAATTGTTTGCCAAGCAGGCTATTTACGAGTATATACGAGTATGTGAATGTATAGAAAATACATTGAATTAAGGTCGTTTTTAATATCAACTGATTTTCCATTGTGATATTCTTCTGACAAATGTGCGTGATTATTTTTAAATTAAGTCCGTTCGTCCTCAGTAGCTCGATAAATATATCATACATGTTGCTAATCTTCCTTAATAAAAAAACTTCACAGCTTGAGATCTGTTACGCTTTCACTGCTCAACTGCTTCACCGATTTTAGCAAAATTTGGGATTGACATATTTTGGTTCATAAGGAAGAATAAGTCCCATTAACCGACATACACGTTGGAGTCGCGGGCTAATGATAGTTCTTTTTTTAAATTATTGATAGAAACGATCTTAACTTAATCTAAGTTAAAAATGCAGTGTACCTGTAACCTACATTATATCATTAATACCGATGAAAATGTTATCGAAAGCAATCATCCGTTTGTTTTTAAATTTTAATTTAGCGTATGAGCCAACACTCGATACCTAATTGATATTTCACCTTGACTCATTTCTACGTACACCGGTTCACTGTGCAGAATGTAATGTTAAGGAAACTGTTACTTTCAGCAATGTCTGAAAACATTCAATAATATTTTTACAAAAGACAATACAATTTACGAGCAGAACAGATTTATTACTAACTAGGTTTCGCCCGCGGCTCCGCCTGCGTCTATGTCGGTTATCGCGAAAAAGTATCCTGTCTTTTCTCAGGTATTAGACTATCTGGGTACAAAATTTCATTAAAATCGATGCAGTGAGTTTTGAGTTTATCGCCAACAGACAGACGCGGCGGAGTACTTTAATATGTAGTGATTATATTTTAACTGAGAAATGGTATATAACTATAAATGCATCAATGGCTTGCAATGGCTTGTTTTACAAATCTAATGACCTTGCTACTGATTGAACTGACTTGAGCCGATTCATCTATTTAGACGAGGATTGATACACAAATATAACAAGGTCCTTCGAGTATGTCCTTCAGGGATCAAAGAAACATGAATATAGAATTGATTACTGCGCTATGTGTACCAGCCTTTATTCTAATTAAATTTTTTGAATTTTCTGAATTTTCCCATTTTTTTCTGAAAAAAGACAGAAAATTTTAAAAACATATCGTCTCTGTCAAAGTATAACCCAAAATGAACCTATACATGTTTATGACACAGAATGTGTTTGTGTGAAATTGTGAACTTTTTGTTTTAATTGTAATGTGCGTTTCTCTAGATATGTATGAGTCTTATATTTGTATGTGTGAAAATTTCCCCCCGCAAATAATGACAGACTGTAATACTCATCCATAAACTCAAATTTTATGAGCTACAACCCCGTTGTTGATGGTTTTGAATATGTTTTAAACAACCATAAAATATTGTATTGCATAATAAACAGCATTAAGTAATGCATGCCACTGGCACATTTGTGGGTATATGCTAATACTTCTTGTAGGGCACAAGCCGGGTCGATCCGGCCAAGGATATCGTTGGAGAAGGGACGTTGAGTAACATTCCATTGGTTTTCGTGGGCATTCAATATGAGTATTAGTACTAGAATTAATTTAATGCGATGTTTATTATTTGTTTACGACTAGCTTTCGCCCGCGACTTTGCCCGTGTGTATGTCAGTTATCGCGTTTAAAAGTTGCCTATGTTCTTTTTCAGGCTCATAACTATCTGTGTACCAAATTTAATTCGGTTCAGTAGTTTTGGCGCGAAATCGCGAAGGTAGGACGATAAATATAAAAAAAAACATTTGTTCTCAAAAATCACAAAATCATCTGCTCAATATAGTTACTTTGTACTATTATAGTTCAAGTGACAGGGATATTTGAAAATAATGAACTTACTCTTTTTTTACGTGTGTGTACCTACTGGCCCTCATGCCACCACGGTTTCGGGCGAGGCGGTGTGTCCGAATCGGCCTGACTAAAACCACACCATGTGCCACTCCGCGCCTGAAAAAGGAGGGTTTATTAAGACATCCAAACTCATAATCAACTTTCAATATGTAGTAAAACCGTGCTGAGTTCAGTATTCACTTTTTCCATTTCATGATCAAAAGTGAGAGAAAAACCGACTTAGCGTTCAAGAACGTGATAGCGCAAACATATCTAAAATAAACGATTAAGGTCAGAGCATTATAGAATACAAAAATATAATATTGACTGTCTTGAATTGAATAACTTAATATCAATACTGCAGTATTGTTACTAATACAACTGCTACTATAATACCAAACAATTAAATAACAAATATTAATTAACCTTATCGGTTATTTTGATAATATCAGACTAGTATAGATATAAAGTCTGTTGCTCCGTCGACGAGTCGAATTAATGCGGTAAGTTATGACGATGATTTTAGTCTATGCTACTACTGTTATGTATTCTGTGCTATTGTAAACATTTTAGGCTTTGTCAAGGTAAAGCCGATGAATCTAACTTAGTAGTTAGGATTCGTATTATTTCCGTATTTGGACGACATTAAGGTTACACTGTTTTTTTAATTTTTGTTTGTTTGAATATTATGGTACGTCACTAAAAATAGACTGTTTACATCTGCTTTAAGTAACTTCATCTGTCATACTGCATAACCTCTTTTAGAAACTACTCGTGTTATACTACTAAGTGTACAAGTATATAATACTCATGAGGATAGTTTATTTCAAACGTAAATGACTTGCGTCGTAAAACCAGAAGCACCCAAATACTATTACACTTTTATGTGTAGTTCAATTTTGTAAAAGCTTCAACTAAATGAAACTAAGCCTTTATTATTCAGAACTCAATTTAAATGTTTGAAACAATTACATTACTTCAAATAATTATAAAAAGGAATTTGAACTTTATCCGTTTCTATCCTCAAATAGGTCCATAACCACATGGCATGGCACAGGTAATGTATCGCGGTGCGGTCACGTTCTAAATAACCCACTTGTATTATATTTCACAGTGTTTGTGTCACGAATCGTGACAAAGCTTCTGCCTCTGTATCATCGTTCACATTGTGCAACCCGATGTGCTGAGCCTAGCTGTGTGCCTGTTCACAGGGGCACGATTACCTAACCAGTTTCAGTTGCACTCGATTTCCTAAGCCTCGTGATGCGCTGTAAGGTTTTTGCACAGCCGCTTTAACTTGCCGGATTTATGAAGCCGCACAGTGAAAGTGTTCGTCGCTTATGAAACAGCGCGCTGTGTACGAACTCATCAACTCAGGTCACGTTTTATCAAACGATTCATCCTTTGAATCGTTTTTGTAGTATTTCATGCATGCACCGCTAGGCAGCGGTGAAATTGGTTTTCATGCGGTTGTATTTTCGAAGGGGACATCTGATGAGGTGAGCTCACCGGACCACATATCCTGTAACTTCCACATAATTCAAATGCATTTACGGTATTTGCACGCTCTATCTACAAAGGCAAACTCATTTTGGGGTGCGGCAACTTTCCATAATTGGTATAGCGTTTTGCTTATCGCTTGTTGTCCTCGACTTATTCCGCCACTAATAAATTTTCACCTCACGTCTGGGCGAGCGCTGGTATTTGAACCAAAAGCAGATTGATTAATTTCCGTTTACTCTCCGGTACGATCGAACTTGCTCTCGTACCTCAGCGCTTTATGATGAAAAATGACGTCTTGATCTTCAAATGAAATAACAAATTTCAATTTAAAGCAAAACAAATCATAATTTTAATATAATGCAGTAATGGTGACCGCTGCGCGAAGGTTTTTAGAAGGGCGTTACCACAGCGGAAGGTTGCTACAAATTACTTTTGGCTTTATTATTTAGTAGATCCTCTAACGACCGTCGTTATAATAACGTAATATGCATATGTTGTAATATACTCCTGGCGCAATTACGTTAGTTTAAAACTCAAAACATATATAATGCTAAGTACACTTTTATAACTATGAAAGTCAAAACTACATTATAATAATATTTTTTACACATATAGATTTCAAAATGTAAATAAATCACAAGTTGCTAAATACGTGAATTTTGATCTCAGTCATCATCGTGTTTTGCTTTTAAAATGAATAAAAATCCTGTTTCAAATTCGGGCTCGTTGCCAAGGTAGCATGGCAACAAATCGAGTTAATTGCTTTCTCTTATTAGGATTACTCCTCAAATTCGTAAACATTTTTAAAAACCGTCTGGTAAACAGCGTGGTTTAAAAAGATTTTATAAAGAGTCTCCTAAAATAGCTCACGAAACTAGTTCAATGACCTATTTAAATGAGGTTACATCTTGAATAAAAAAAAACTGGTTTCGTTTGTTTTCTTATTTGACATGATTTCCGGACGAAAATTCAAATTGTAAACTCGTTTTACGAAAACAATGTTAATGTCAATTCATGATGTTTGTTTAGGCTTTTATAATAATCATGACCATCATCATCAACAACCCTTAACGTCCCACTGCTGGGCTCAGATCACTTTTATAATAATCATGAGATAGGTAATAATAACAAATCTGTTTTTTGTGACAAAAAGTAAAAGAGGCTTTTGTAAAACAAAACCATTTACGAAAAAAAATTGAAGTTATCAAAAATTATGTACTAAAATCATTCGTAACTAAATTATTTGAGTAGATTATTATCAATTCATATACATACATATACTACATAATTCATATTCGATAATTGAATACTGTATTAAATGTATAATGCAAAAAAAAACACAACTCGCAAATTACTTATCTTGAAAAACCTGCTTTTGTCTGTATATATATGATACATATTTATATCAACATATTACAGGTTGGGACGTTAAAAAGCAGGCAGTCATGCCCCGAAAATTATTAGGGCGGTGCACTGAGGCACAGGCGCATAACGTTCAATTGACGCGGGCGCACCTATAACAGAATGCGAGCAACGGTCGACCAACTGTTTAGCGATATGTTACGCTATGGTATATCATTAACGATATCAAACTTTCGATAACAATATTAAATATTAAATAGTTATTCCTATATGAAAATAACTTTTGATTTGTTAGAAATTCAACCATTTAAAATTGAATTACTGCTCGGTTCTTAACAAGTGCAACCACTTGTTTAAAATTATATTTTGTAGTGTCGATAAACAAATTAATATAAACAATGGCTATTTAATCCATATGTGTTAAACGATATATCATGCTATTATCGAAACAAATGTCTAGAACATAAAAATAGAACAAATCAAATCTAAATTTTGATTCTCTAATTGATAAATTCTGCCACCTACGCGTTAGTTCCTATGAGTCTATGTCTTATCTGATTATAAAGCGCAGTTGTGGCACACCTCATGGTATTTAAGGCTTGCCTGATAATCCTACGCGTCACATATCACAGATAGCATCGAGCGATTGTTGCCTTTCGAACACCTCATTATTACTTTGATCTTTGTGCTCAGCTGCTGTTTCTTGCAATTCGCTTTATCTTGTTAATTGGAGAGCAACACTGTCGCTGCTTGCTCCACTTTTGCCCATTGTTCGAGACAAGACACTTTCTAAACTAATCTCTACTTCGTATCTACTTTTAATGACGTAGGGACCAGAGCTCATAATCCTCTGATGCTTAAGTCGTATCATATTGCCTCATGGTGTACTTGAAACGCTTAAAGTATATTTTGACTGATAATCTTTGCCAGCCCATTAATATTACTAATATTGAGTTTCGTCGATTTTTTCACGTTTACTATGTAAACCTATGTGACGAAAGGCAGGAAGATGAAGCTAGATTCTTGAGCTTTCATTCATTAACTACGTCAAAGTTATTGTTATAATTTTTAGTCTTTGTGCAAATGCCATCGAAATAATGGAGATCTCAATAAAAATTACGATTTAAAAATTTTACACAAAAAATAGATTCGTAATATGTCACAGGTCAACGACTAATGAAACAGTAATTTTTACATATATATGTAAATCAAAATTGACTAATTTGCAACATTTTACATGAACTTTAATAGCAAATGTATGGCTGGTTTACGCAAATGTGACAAAATATACAAATAAATGTTACATTTGGTTGCATCGTAATGCGTACACAGCAATATCGTGGACTTTCGACTTTGCAACAGTCAATTCTTTGTTATTGACCTTAATTTGGACTCTGATTAAATTAGGACCGAATTCTGTGATGCGTTTGTTATCTAGCTATGTCTGGGTGAGTGGGTGTGCACGAAATAACTCTAGCATAATTACGATCTCGACTAAGTTCTAATTCGTGAGTCACGGCCGAGTGAAATGGCACGCGGGCCATGATCGCGCCGCGACTTCATTCAATTACTGTGCGTGACGTGCATTGAAAATATATTATACTTGCAGACAAATTTGTCATCGGTACGTAATTGATTCATGAGCTTTCACCTTCTATCAAAATATTGATTTACTGATTATCGATCTATCAAGATGAACGTATTAGACAGTATTGTTTAGACATTTAGAAATTGGGATCCTATTTGGAGATCCTCAAACATGATAATATCATTTTAAAACTAACGGATAATAATTATAAACCAACACGCGACTGTGTTTGGTTTGTTCTCAGATATGGTATTCTATGCTATTCTTCAGTTTGGTGCATTCAGGTTATTCGAGAAACGTCTTTTAACCTTGTTTTGTATCGTTCAATTTTCACGTAAACATTTCAAAAGATACTGCAATTAAACAAGTACACTTATATTTTCCGTCTCATTTTTAGTTCTATTTCTGAACATTATCTTTTTAATACCCTTTTACCATAATCTGGGTCTATATGAAGTGATCCCTATAATGTTATTAGTCATCTTATACTCAATATAGCATCATTTTCCTCATACAGAGACTTAGACAGACTGACGGGCTCTATAGACTGCATAGCACTTAAATGTACCGATAAATACACAATCATTATATTGTCACTGAATGCCGACGGGTGTGGGTTGACTAGTAACGGGGCACCGTCGAAACTAGAACACATTGACGTACGTAATCCTATTATGAGCTCGTTAACGTAATCCCACTTGGACCTCAATTCAGCGCTGGTTGAATCCGAATTTCTAATAAGTTAACCGGCAAGTTGTAATGAAGTACAGTTTCTTGTCTGTACTGTCTTACGGCTTGATGGAAACCTATGAAAAATATCAAATCAGAATCAGTTGTGCTAGCGTGCTAATACTATCAATGTTTTCGCAGATGTCATAAAGTTTACTGCACTACAATGTATCAACTACCAGCGGCTTCTTATTCATTAGTCATTATATTAAGTATCAACTAAGAGTTACTGAATCACCAATGATGACTTATCGATGAATAAATGTATCGTTAGATGCTCGACACTTCGCTTATGACCAATAAGACAATAGTTATTGCCTACTGTTCAACATAATATAAACAATTTGTGTATTGTTTTGATGAGTCATAAATTATGATAGATGACCAACAGTGCTACGCCCTTGATTCAGCGTCGTAAAATAATAACGACAAATTATACCATTATTAAACTTGACATCTCGCATTAGTGTTGCCATATTGGAACATCACGTAATTGTGAATTATGCGATTAACTAACTAATGGTTATCTTACTCCAGTACACTTAAAGTTATTTTTCTGTGTCGTTCTTTAAAAACAGACTTGATTTTTAAATAGCTTTAGCTTTATTATCTTCACCTTTATGTTTATTTGTAACCCAATTAAAATAAAAAAATAAAAGTAGGCTATGTCCATTCTCATCCTTCTGAGTCCAGACTATCTGTTTACCAAAGTTCATTTAAATCGGTACAGTAGTTTTGGCGTGAAAGTGCGACAGACATCAGAGTTACTTTCGCATTCATATTATTAGAAAGGAAGAAAGGATTATTAACATTCAATTCAGAACGAAATATATATTTTCATTTTAACTGTAAAGTTAGCAGGACATGTTTATGCAGAAAAATAAAATTACGTAAAAGTAAATCCTTTAAACTGTAATTACATTTAAAAAATGATGATATAATGTAAAAAAGATTGTCGTAAATGTATTTCTTAAACGTTCATTGCTTACTTACCACAAAGAGGTTGCAATGATGATAATAAGTATATTATACAAAAACTTTATTTCTTGCTGTCGTATTCCGATTATTTGGAGACACTATATACGAGTATCTATATGTTGTTATGAGTCTAGTTATAAAACTAGGTATAAATTCAATGATTACTTTGACACATCATAGTGATTCCTATTGAAATCCATTGCTTCCAAATCCCATTTCTTATTGAAATTGACGACGTTTTGAATCTGTGATGCGTAAAGTGAATTGATGTCACTAGCTACATTTGTTAAATCTCATGACAGTTTTCATTACTCGTTTGCTTCGTGACCTTTACGACAAGGGTCGTTTGTGCGTGTAATGAAGATCGTGCACATGTATTCAAGACTGGGCGTGTCCTGTCAGTAACTGGATTGTTGTAGATGTTTGAAGAGATAGAACTCCCTGTAGAATTATTACGCGGACGACCTGACCGCTTTGACATTTAAAGAAAGGGATTTTCTGTGTCGAGGTAATTCTCTTCATTTGTTCGTAATAATTGGTCTTATTTCGCTGTAGTAATAGCCAATTACGATTCTGTAGGGTCGTATCGTGTTATCAAAATAATTGTGGTGAATTGGGTTATTTTGCTTGCCCAATAAAGGGAGAGCTTCTTTACTCGACTCAAACACTCTGCCTTGTTGTATTATTGTGAAGTTTATTTGTTGTTATAATAAAGTAAAAAGCTTCAGTCCGTTATTATAAACTAACAATCAGGTAATTAGTTTAGGTATATAGGAAGTGCAATACACAGATCTGATTTTAACATCAACTGAAAATAAGCATAGCTTCGTGTCTCGCACAAACTTATGACAACTTTATATCTTTTGAAATAAGGGGAACCTGAAGGGCGTTGTCTCGTTTCGGAACATTTACATTTATAAAACGCTTCAAACAAGCCATAGAAATCTACTTTGAAACAAATTTTATGTAATCGACTTAAATACAAAACCCAACCTTGGCATTTCGTTGCCCTTTATAAAATGAAAACGAGAGTAAGGTTTTCGTATCTAAAATGTACGAGTAATAACTTCAAATATAATATAGTCTTAATTTTATTTCAATTTCTTGAGTATTTATTTAGTATCCTTTTGTCTAACTTTTCTCAAAGTTTGGCAACGAATATCCACAGAACATATAACTTATAGAAAAGGCTTCTTTGGCAAACTCTCATTTAAAACGGGGTAATAGCATGGCGTTTTGTCTGGCTTGCTTCCGCCGCTTAAACCCTGAATATTTTAAAATCTTGTTTACTAAAAAGTTGATTTTGCTTCCTTTACATGAAACACGAATATTTGAACAGTGAACGTTGAAACAGTTAAGTGATCATTAAGTTGAGAATTTTTGTACGAGTTTTACGTTGATGTATAATAATAAAAATTCTGTTAGTAGAATTTAATGTAAATGGTTGTATGTATTTTTTTCGATGGTCATGCTATAGTAGCATGTAAACCAGCTGAGTCCAGCGATGTTAGCTGCGGTTATTGTTGTAATTTGCGAGTAACGCCACGGATCGAAAGTAGTCTAAAAAATAGTCCAAGTTATTTCTTATGTCATCAGCCATCTGCTGTTAAAATCTGTTCAACCGTTCTAGAGATTAACAGAAACAAACAAACAGACTGAAGATACAAAGAATTTTAAAAATTGCCTTTTCTATGTTTACATAATACTGTTTAGTGTTTAAACTTTCATATGCCTTTAGTAAAAAAACTCTTTATTTGATATTAGAAGCAGACACTTCCAATTTTATTTATTTGAATAGATATACTAAAGTATGAACTGAAAATTGTGACGGAGATATTTATCGTAACATTTTTTGTAAGTCGTGATGACGTCACATGAAAATGATAGAAATCTGTGTTACATTTCCCTCCCTTATCCGCTCCCTTTAGCCTAACTGTCAAGACCATGTGCCATTTGTCATTCTTTTATATCTTTTCGGGAATTGAAAAGTCAGACGGCAATTGTCTTTGAACAAATAATAACTTTGGTCGGTCAAAAACAAATCATTGGTTGGAATGAAAATCTATCTTCATAAAGAATTCCTTGATAAAGATTCTACTCATGCTTTCCATCAGGCAGAGTAGAGTCACTTTGGTACGCATAAATAATAAAATAAAAAAACAGGTATTGATTAGATCTATAAAATACATATATATAAATAAAGTTGCTCATCTTGTTATGGTAAGGGCTATGCTCTGCGTTTCTCTGAGGGATCGTATCAGGAATGAGATGATCCGCCAGAGAACTAAAGTCATCGATATAGTTCACCGGATTAGCAAACTGCAGTAATAGTGAACTGGGCATATTATCTGCAGAACTGATGGACATTGGGAAAGAAGAGTTCTTAAGTGGAGAACGCGACTCGACAAACTTACTGTAGGACGCCCAAAATCGACCAAAGTGGTGTGCAGTGGAAGAGGCCTATGTCCAACAGTGGACTGTGATGGCCGGGAATACCGCCATACTCAGTAGTATATAAAAGGAAACAGTAAAATATAGTTATATGCACTACTGAAAAACTATGAAACATTTTTGGTTTTAAAATAACATTGCAAATCTTACGAAATTTTGCGTACGACTGTATATTTGCAACTCATCTTGCGGAATCTTATTCAAGCAGTTAAGCTAAGTTTTTTTTATAATATAAGATGCCGTATTTTAGAGAATTTGTCTACAATGTGTAGATGGTTATCTTTATAATTTAAAATTTTGTGTTTCTAAATTTATTTCGTTGATTTACATATAAATGCGTTGCATCATCACATCGCTGACAATAGATTGTTGAAGTTGAGAACGTGTTTCACAATAGTTTTAAACATAGTCGACACATGTCGAATATATTAAAACTTTTCATTGAATAAATATTTCGAACATCTTACACATCATACATAGAAAACATACCAAATTCCGAAATAAATCCAAGAATCGAATCTGAGGCCTCCAGCACGGCAGTCGCATAAGCAACCACTACGCCACCGAGGCAATCAATAATAATGGCATTGTTTCTTATATGTATTCTTATTAAGACACAAAGAAAAATAAAAAAGTGTATTAATGTAAATTTATAATGTGATACATTTAGACAAAAATGAGAAACTAGAAAAACAAAAGGCTTTGTAGGAAGTTTTGATCTTGTTATAAGCTAGCTGTCAAAACAACATTTTTAATATTGGCACGCCTGTCCGCGTGCTCCTCAAGAATTTCCATCCATTTCCAAGAAAAAGTATCTCCATGCCAAACTTAATTGAAAATGGTACAGTGGTTTACCCGTGAAAGCGTAAAAACAAACAGATAGGGTGACTTTCGAATTCATAATATTGGTATGGGTAATATATGTAGATAATAGTACGTTAAACGTTACAAAATATCACTTTTAAAAAGTCACAATTCGGCCCCATCCAGAAACATTAGATCTGTGAGAAACCGCGTTTCAAAGTACCATTGAAATTGTTTAATGACCCGCGTAACTTGAATGCGGGACTAAGTAATGAGGGGACGCAGAACGCTCCCAAATGGTTTGCTACAGGACTTTCGATACGATGTTCTACTTCCGTAACTATTAACAAAAGAGCCACAGACTCGTAAATATACAGGCTGTTCATTATTGACAATATAAATTATTGTACTAGTACATTTACAGGAATAAAAGAGAACCAGGATTTCTCTCTTAAACATTCATTGGGTTGAAACGGCCCGTAGCTATTTGTAATTCTTTTGTGAGAATGAAAGTTATTGTTATAAACTTTTCATTTTCTTTGTATTACGTCTTGTCGTGATACAGTTATACAGAAATAATATTCTAAAATTACTTACCACATTTCTCACATGGTCGTCTGATCCCTAAATAGGCGGAACCTATACTGTGGTCAGCCTTTTTTCTTAGATAACGGGTTAGAAGATCTTCATGGATGTCCCTCGCCCATTTGGGAGCGGCAAAGGGTCTGTCAGACTCACCAAACCACCCTGGTGTTCATCTGCTTGTCAATCAATAACCGGAGGAGTAAGAACCGTAATTTCATCCGACCGCCAGTATGCTATGGTAATTTAACTGATCATAAACATGTTATGTAATTCTAAATAAATATAAAAAATAATAATCCTGATATGAAAAGTGATCGTGTTTCTAATTTTTGTCCCGGACGCGAAACGAACCCACGACCTTCGGATAACCATTCAGAGTCACTGACAGTATGAATGACAAATATTGAACAACAATCTCTAGAAGAAACCTTTTATTATAGGTAATGAATAGTAATGATAGAAATCTTTTTTTCATTTAAACTCCGCAGATGACTTTGTAATTTGAATACAGATAACTTTAAACAGTTAAGTGACATTATTTGTTTGACCTGTTTATGAATTGAATGGTTTCTGTACAACACGGTTCACTTGCTATAAAGTTGGCAAAATAAGAACACGACCCATACATCATTTAATCGCGTGTGTAAACTCGCACACTCGTACTTTGTTAATGTTGCACTCGAAACTCATAAACAGGCAAAATAAAAATTTGACTGGGAATAGTTTTGATTTTAATATTACTTTTGTTTGCAACATAAAAAAACTATACGTTAGAATATAAATTTTAAGGAATTACTTATAATTTAAACTAACATCCTTTACTTTATTAGTCTTTGTTTATTTTCTAGTTTAATAAGGGGTAATAGTACTAATAGTGAATAGCTAAAGTACTTATAAGCCCTTGTATTTGACACAAACTTGTATAGAAAACCTGTTTGTGTTTTTCGGACACCAATAGCAACAATATTACTATGGATGGATGACTAAATCAGTTGTGCAACACGCAACGCTCGATGTTCCATTCGTACTGAAACAGACGGTACTACCGTATCACAGAAGAATAACCAAATATGACAGCATGTGTGCTGTCGTGTTTCATGTGTACAGAGGCCACAACTCTTAGATTCTACACATGCTTTCCATCAAGCAGAGTAGAGTAGTAGGCAGACTTTTCCAGGCTCATATAAAAAGACATTTGACATTTTCACATAGCTGACGCTAAGAAATTGCTAAATTCCTCTACTGAATTCTCTAGGGAAAAACGTTGGCCGACTTTTTGTGCCATAATTTCGAAGTCATAAATGACAAAATCACTGACTAAATTATTTATTATAAACACATTGAACAATGACAAGTCTGTGCTTCACAGAATCCTCGCCTACAGAATAGTGAAAATCTACCTTATACACTTTAAGATAAAGGTCAGAATACTACGTATCTGAATAATGATAAATGCGCATACTCTTAAATAAAATTACAGTCATACTGACTAAACAGTTTTCCATGTAATCGGTAATGTGTATTGGAATTATGGTGTAGCAAAGAAAACATGTGCATTGATAAAATGTTGCTAATAGCTAATAGACACATTATGTGAACTTGAGAGATGTCGTGTGTGTTACATTTAATCAGTATCAATCATCAAGTATATAAATATTAATATAAAATTGAATTATCTCTGTAATCTTACTAAATGCATATTTATGGAAGTATGTATTTAAGATACATAAAAAAATGATTTGACTGTGTTTGTTCCGGCTAAACTCCCGAAAGAGTTGGACGGATTTTGAAGAGACTTTCACTGGTAGACAGCTTATGTTATGAAATGTGACTTTTTTGGGACGCAGTGACGCCACGGACCAAAAGCTAATCTATCAAAAATAGCATAAATTTAAATGAAATTAGGTACACAGTCTAGAGCGAGCCTGAGAAAGGACATGGGCTACATTTTACCACGATAACGGACATACAAACAGGCTAAGCTGCGGGCGTAAGCTAGTTCATTAAAAATACATATTAACATGAATTTCATTAATGACTCCACATTTAATTATAAATGAAGATTTTTCATAATACATACTCAGGTGGGCGCGAGTATGCCGGGCCCACTTATATTCGTAATTAATGGACGCTTGCAGTGTCAGGTAATGAAATTAAATAAAACGAGGTCTTTCGTGTTCAAAGCTTTTTAATTAGCTTTAATAAAATAGGAGGATACGACGATAGCCATATGTAGGTAGGTGTACTAGTACACTGCGCTATCTCACTATATAACTGACACGGAGAATAGGCTCAATAGGATTCTAATAAATAGAGATTTAGGAACTATATTATATACAAGGTAATAGCGCTTCAAAAGCTCTTAAATAATTGCTCTGAAATTTTGACTCGATGTACAAAACACTTCAAATATGTTTTTACTATTTGGTGCATTAATCCTCATTTTTAGGGTGACTTGATGCTCAGTTTGTCTAATATCTATCTATTTATTTAGTATCAACTGGTATTCAAAATCTGAGCATATAATTTTTTATTCACATGCACTATCTTTTAAGTTCGTAACAATTTTTTTTAGGGTTCCGTAGCCAAATGGTAAAAAACGAAACCCTTATAGATTCGTCATGTCTGTCTGTTTGTCCGTCCGTATGTCACAGCCACTTATTTCCAAAACCATAAGAACTATACTGTTGAAACTTGGTAAGTAGATGTTATCTGTGAACTGCATTAAGATTTTTACATAAAAATAGAAAATAAACAATACGTTTTGGGGGTCCCCATACTTGAAACTGAAACTGAAAAAAATTTTCTTCATCAAACCCATATTTACAGACATCTATATCTTCCTTCATATGAAGTGACTCGCACCATTTGTTTACGGTTGTGAGTCCAAGGGATGAATGACACATTAAGATGTTTAATAGCTCGAATGGGTAAAGTTTATGTCTTGTAAGTTACTGCCAAATCATTTGCAATAGTGCCCCCTATTACATCCAGTGCTAATAACGTCATCCAGCAAACGGTGGGTGTCTTTTATGTTTATAGTCTTCCAGCTTGACCCTTCAAGGAACTCATTCCATTGAATACAGAGGCGACTGTTATTTATTCAAACCCGGATCCTTATCATTTCGTACCCCTTCTTTGATCGTCAGTTTATAGGTTTGTAACTCAAGCACATTTACAGGATTATATTGTGATTTAGAACCATATTGAATTACGTCAAAATATGTACAACAGAATTGTTCGGACCACATAATGATAACATTGACTGCACGGTGGGCCTAGTGGTTTAGGCGGTTGCCACGCTTCCTACTGTGCTAAGTTTCGAGGGTTCAAATCCCACGTGGGATAACACTTTGTGTGATTAACAAGTTGTTCTGAGTCTGGGTGTTCTTTTTGTCCGTTTCATGTATGTTTTAAAAGTCCCCCGCGATACAGGAATTAATATTCCTAATGCGGGAGTTGTCTTTTGAAAATAGAAAGAAGAACATTTAAATGAATCATGTTTAACTCCATTATTCATAAACGTCATTTAACTTTGGCAACGGTTCTGTGTTGTTTTTAACTTTAACCTACAGCCTTAAAGTTGAAAATAACACAGAACCGCTGCTTAAAGTTGAATAAATTTTATCAAATGGGCTAAGTGTTTTATAAAATGTTTTTTATCTGGTTAATATAGCACAAATGTACTCTATATATCTTTATCGTATGGTACTGCAATAAGACTTATTAATATTGATTATATTTATCATTCAGATATAATCTCTGATTGCCTGGTACTGTGTTATTAAATTATATATCTTTGATTTTTCGTTCAGGAAGTTTTTGCTTGCATCTCCGCCAGTTTATATGTTTATGTGATAATCGCGGTAAATGGAAGCCTCTGTATTTGCATTTATTATTTTGATATATCTTTATATATATAATTCTTCTGTGAGTGTGTATGTCACTGAACTTCTCTCAAACGACTGGACCGATTTTGATGAATTTTTTTGTGTGTGTTCAAGGGGATCTGGGAATGGTTTAGATTCGCAATTGGACCCGGTAAGTGGCGCTGCGATCAAGTTATGGAATTTTAAAGTTGGGCGGTACGAAGTTCGCTGGGTCATCTAGTTAAATATATTTTTGTAAAATGTCATCTTACTCCGTTCAGTAGTGTTTTCGTCGAAGATTAACTTAACATTCATACATCCGTCCTTTACATATATTTACGTTATAATAATGTTTTCAATTGCACAGATGATATAATAATTGAATAATGTATGATTTCATTTAAATACAATATTACTTCAATAAATAAATAAAACAAATATAATGAACAAAAAACATACACAAATAACGAATTTATATACATTTTTGAGATTTTGATTTGGTGTATGTACTCGTAAATTCCATTCTTGGACATGACCGTTTTACTCACTGAAGTATCTTATTCCCTTTTCTGACTATTCCTATCGTTTTCATCGCATACCCCATTTGGTTGTTTACGCCTTTCCTTATTCGGTTTTAGTACTTTCTAAACCAGTCAGTATAATTTGCGTCTAGCACATAGTTTTTGACTTAGGTATTTATAGCAGTTAAGTTAGACTTCTTCTTCTTCTATGACCGGTTCCTTCAAGCGGGGCGTGAAATAGCATCTTACTAGGCCGCCATAGTATGGGACACCGTGCTGCACTGTCCGTTGTGGGAGTGAGGATGGTGGCCTCCACTTCTGGATTCTGTTCATGCTTTCCAACAGGCAGGGCAGAGTCATTTTGGCAGCTAATATAAAAAAAGACTCGTAACTGAAATTCTTATAAAAAGACTGTCCTGTGTATTTTTTTTTTTCTCAAAACTTTTTTCTAAATAGTAACATAAAACAAACTGTTATTGGTACTACTTCTGGAATTGCGTTATCAAACTAAAAATTCACTTAAATGATCTTCTATTCTTTTTAGAGAAGCAAATTCCATGTTATTTTTGTATTTAGCAAAGATCTACTTTTAGTATGACAAATCTAATCCCAATTAATCTTTGACATGTGGAATGACATTTGACGGGACAAAATTCTTATAAAGGATTTTAGTTTAGCTTAGAAAGTTTTCGAGCAAACAGAATTACACGTGAAACATCATTTGACGGGTCTGACGTCATTTATAGTGACTTTTAGGATTTTTTTAAACAAAATCACCACCAATGCAATAGCACAGGTATTAAAAATATAAATAGTCGTACAACATGTTTGGTATAAAACTAATACAAGATAGAGTTACAGAGATAATGATAGATTGTTTATTTAATTATTATAATTCTAATATAATGGCGTATTTATTGATTATACTTTATAATTAATCGCTATAATTGTGGATGATCGGAAGATTATCATTGATATATTATTCATGGGATGTATGTAACATTGAATATCGAATTATGTGCTTAAATAGGATGCAGCGATTGTTTAGACATAGGTAATGGTGTGTTTATATGGATACTGTGTCCTCATAATGATAGTTAATTATTGTAATACCTAATGTAAATAATAATAGTTTGAATGTTTAGTCACCAAGCAATATTTTGGGTATTGATGATCATGAAAAAAAGGGCAGGTACGCTGAATTCTGATTCACTTGATAGGATATTAAATATTTTACAAAAAAGAACAGGAAACGAAACTGATAAACACAATTTTATCTGACTATGGCAAGCCAAAAGGAAGGAAAGTTTTGACGGTAGATGTTTTTTAATATCTCTGTATGCTCCAACGTAGTGCCTTCTACTAAACCGATTTTAACAAATGGGGTGTCAGTAGATACTGTTATACTTTTTAATGTTATTTCATCTATTTTTAACGTCTTATTAATATACCGTACTCTGGCGAATTTTCATGTATAAAAAATCTTGTTAGTATCATTAAAAAAAAGGACTAGATTCTATGAATGCGTATGTTTAGTTTCTATGACCGAACTCAAACTAACTGTAAACTTATCATGCATCTGTCTTAGCTAAATCCGTAAACTATGAACGAGGAATGATTTTATTATTTCCAAAAAAACTATATCGTATTAAAATATGGTACTTTATTTTTTCTTATTTTATTCTTACTTATTCCTTATTTGCAGGCTAGAGTTATTTATTACATTATTTTAATATATACCGAATTTTACATCTAATCACTGTCCGAGTCGTTTGTCTTAATTACATGTTTATGTTCGATGTATTCAAACGATTGCTTACTTAGAGGATCCGCTTCTTCGTCTATTATAGTGAATTTTTCATAACAATTTCTTTCGTAAAGTTTTTGATCGGCTTTGAATATTATGTCACATATTGCTTGCTGCACGGCATTCTTGGTCGTGTCGGAGTATTTCTTCATTTTGTTACCAATAAATGTAGTGAAAGATACAATTTCTTCATCTCTTTCAGACGGTGTTTGACTAGGACCGGCCTCGATTCGAGGTTGAACAATGTCAGGAGGTTCGCTCACTTCTGTCTCGTTGCCAGAACTAAGCCTCGCTTTTTTATTAGGACGATTAGATAGTTCCTTACGTAGCAATGACAGATTGACAGTAGAAGTGTCTCCAACATTTTCATCTATGACATCCGAGTCCTACAGGAAAAGGCATTTGTAAGTTAGTCAGTTGATATTTGCCAAATTAACATTATTATCATGAAAATATAAAATACATACTTTATTTGCTTGACGTTTTCTTTCGGATTCCTTATCCAATAAAAAAGACAATGCATCGAAAGCGAACCATGTACTTGTGTAAAGTGCAGATGAATCTGTAAACAAATGAACCAGTTAAATGAATAGAGCTTTAATCCTAATTCATACAATATCACCATATAATTCTAACAGTGTCATAAATGCATAAGTTTGCGAGGTTGATTGTATGAGCATTCTAATGTTTGTTACTTTTTCTTGTTGAAACCTAAACTAAGAAATATATTTAGATGAAACTTTACATTAATTTAACTTGTACATCTGAGTAACACCTAAGCTATAATGTATTAGGATTTGGTGTAATTAAACCATAAAATAGCGTTGGTTTCTGCCATTTCAGAATTATCTTGACTTATGCTGCCTGAACCGTTATGGTTTAGTATTTTATTTTCCTACTAGCTTTCGACCGCAGCTCCGTCCGCGTGACTCTCGATTATTGCAGTAAAACGCCTATGTATTATTCTGATATGTAAGCTATATTACTGTAAAGAGTCATCCAAATCCTTTCAGTAGTTTTTGCGTGAAAGAGCAACAGACATACATACTTAATACATACTTACAAACTTTCGCGCTTAATATATTAATAGGATTTTATTCAATACTTAATAATAATTTCCAAAGTTTATTATATATTGTTCATAACCTTTTAATAGCATTCTCAACAATATTCATTTCATTATAAAAAAAAATTGTTATGTAAAAAAAAACAGGCCGTTCATAGGATTCAAACAGCATCTCTGTGGCAATGTTTAGCATGTAGAGTCCAATCAAAATCAAACCACAAAAACAACAAGAACTAGGTGAAGTGTTAAGTGCATTGTTTTTATGCCGCCTCTCGCGCTTTTCGGCCAAAGATTGGAACCGACTCTTATCGTGTACCTTGCAACCCTCGACCAACAAGTCCCTCCACCCGTCTCGGTAGCTGGCGAAGAATTTCCATTTTTTGGGACTGATTTTAAAAAGCGAGCATGCCAATAACTTTACCGTCATTTCGCAAAGTTTCCTAGGTAGTCGAGTGGCTTCCAATCGATGCACATGCCCAGCCATCGCATTCTTTTCTGTTTAAGCATTGCGGCAATGCTGGGCTGTGCAGTTTTGTGCAATTTACAACACTCTTTCATTGGTGACCCTATATCGCCAAGGTATGTTTAAAATACTACGAACTCAGCGAATGTGAAAGCCGTGTAGTCTTCATTTTGTTTCGCATAAGATGTACAGGTTTCAGCAGCGTAAAATAAATAATTTAAATAAATATCATCTAAAATCAAACCTTTTACCTAGGGTGTACACCGACTCGACTATTACACTGAGGGTAGTCTGCAGCGATGCGCTGAGAGTGCGCTGGATAACGAGTACTAACCAACAGCGATTTTTTCAATTTACTGTTTTGGTGGTGTAAACTTTGAACATAACGTGTGTGTAGTTATAACACATTAAGTGTAGTGACAATAAACTGTATCTGTATTTGTTTTAAATTTGACTACTGTTCACAAACTCCTTCGTCCGGCAGAACAATCTGAGGTGTAGTCCTTACACCTACACTACATATTAATGAGATAACCGATATAAACGCCGGCGAAGCTGTGGGCAAAACCTAGTGACAAATAATGTATCAAATAATATTATAAAAATGTGTCCTACCTGTACAACCATCGCCTGTCAAATTCTTTAAACTGTTCACGAGTCTAGACTTTTCTCTTCTAAATGACGACATCAAAACACCCATTTTATGCTTGCATTGGTCGGCAGGTTTATTCAAAGCATCGCCAATTTCTTCCCAAGCGATAGGTTTCATATTCCTTCTGAAAAAGAACTGATTCTTTTTATCCCATAACATGGGTTTTTTTCTATATTCTCTTATTAGTTCTAAGCATTTTTCTTCCGTCCAATCATCTAATAACGTTGTTGCCATGGTTTTGGTGCGCAACAATACACACGTCGTTCTAAGTTCGCCCGAATGTTACACTGGCTTCAAAATGGCGGCAATCGAACACGTGGTCAGACATCGCACAAGCGGCTGTTGACGCGTTGCAGTAACACTGACTCGGTACCTGCAACTGTCTCGTTCCCACGTTATGTTTTTACTAGTAAGTGTGAACGTGTTAGATATATAGTAGGATATCGTTTCGTGTTTATCACATTTTAATAGATCGGTCAACGTACTGTTACTGTAGCGAATGAATATATTTTTGTTCTAAGTGTGTAGTAGTAGCAAGCAAGTAGCAGTGAACATTATTTTGATTTTATTTAGCGTACAACTTTGTAGTGTGCTATATTCGTGACGCGTGCTTTTGCCATGTGCCTCATTTATTTTACAAATTACTTACGGAAATAGTAAACAAGTTCATTCTGATTTACCCAACGCTCATTCGCTACAGATACTTTAAATTATTTTAATTAATAATTATATATAAATTACTAGCTGATGCCCGCGGCTCCGCTCGCGTTCTAGTGATATGGAAAATAAATGTTGACCGATTCGCAGACCTAACCTGCTCACAAAACTTCATGAGTATCGGTCGAGCCATTTCGGAGGAGTTTAAATACAAACATCGTAACACGAGAATTTCATATATAACATTATCAGATTTGTTTGAACTAAACCACTTTCGTAAAAATCATAGAATCTTGGTTCTATAAGAAACTCGTTATTTAAACAACAGTGCATGCCTACTTCTACTTTTAGTGATTAATATTTGTTTGCGTATGTTGTTTGTGACCAAGTTGTCGTGTCTACAAGGTCAACGCTTACAGGTCATAAAGATGTCACTTTCGATGTTCGTTCTAGGTCAGCTCTTTGCATAAAATCAGTTGACATTGCGTACTGTCTATGAAAGCCTTGTCGCCCGTTTATTACTTACACTTGAATAGTGCGGACACTACACGTCGTCTGTTAGATAGTGCCTCAGATAAGCATGAATATAGAAGTTCTCAGCAGCACCGCAACTACGGCCTGTCATTTGTACCGCGATGCATGCGATTCATGTTATCGGTAAAGTTCAGCTCGCTATGTGAATGCTAAGAGGGTAGATTAGTCATGCGATGCACTCCTATGTTGTCGTTCACACGCGTCGAACACAGATGCACGAAAGATAATAGCCGACAGTAAATACCAGCATGTTTCTTATATAATATGCCGAGATATGTTCACAGTCATATTAATATTTTTATGTCCCCAATGTGCCAAACATGCTATCAAGCCCGCTAGAGGTCATCTAAGTATATAGACACGTACGGCGCTAGGAAGGATTATTTCTTGCACGTAGCCTGTTTATCTTAACATTTAGTCCCATACGGGTAAAGGACCTCCCATCTGCACTGTTTACGTCTATTTACGCCAACACAAGGCATGTTCGCATACAACGTATTGCTATATATAACTTATTACAGCATAACGAAACAGCTTTTGACTAAATAGATGTGATAGTACATATACGGTACTTACAGCAAAAAAAAAATCATTTTTCATAATATATCCGGCTTATCCCTTTAACGGCTGGACGGATTTTGACGGGACTATCACTGGCAAGGAGCTGATGACTAAAGGAGTAACTTGGACTGCTTTTATTTAAGACTAGCTTCGCTCCGTGGGGCTATTCACGGTTAGTGTTGTAAATGTACAACAACAAGCGTGGAACAACATACAATTCAAGAGACACAAGTGCCTCGCCTTCCTTTGGGAGCCTTCTCTACTAAAGGCTTCACATCACAATACGTCACATTTGCTTTTAATAGACCACTTCTGGACATAAGGCATCTTAAATCTGTAAGACCGTGGTATGGTGACTGACTCCACTTAATACACGATACGATTCGTTTTTCTAACTTCTCTATAGATTTTAAAGTTAAAACTGTCCAAATGGATTTAATGTTACAGTTTTTATAGCTTGTCTGTAAAAAAAAACAGTTAAAATAGCATTTTAGATGCGATTTCAGTTCTAACAGTGTCGCTAAGACACATACCACCTTTATATATAAGTACATCCGATCACCATTAACGATTAAAACATTTAACAAAATAACTTTAGTTTTATTTTCAACTTTTATATCCAATTAAAATAAATATATTTTGTGTCTATTCCGAGACAAGTGGAATATAACGCCATGCAAGCAAGCATTCAACATTTTCTTACAGAGATAATGTCGACCTGTTCAATTAGTACGATTAAACTGTCACAGTAATGTTTTACGTCTATCAATTACTCATGCAAATGGTTCCGTTTTATGAATATTCATTTGACCAACGCACGGTATTTTTTTAATTACCGCAGTCACTCGGAATTCACTACACTTTTTATTTCACAGCCATTTCATTCATTGTTATTTGTTGACGCTCTCTTTAACGTGTCTTTTAAATAAGACTTGTTCTGTATTACCATGTGACGTTATTTGCCACCTACTAACATATTCACATAATTATCGTGTCATCAAATGTAACCTAGCAAATAACGACTTAGCTTTTGTTTTACTATCTAAACGCGGACATCCCGTTAAAGAAACATTCGGTTCGAACTTATAACACTAGACACAAAGGCAGTTATCGAAGTGACCGTTTAAGCCATTATACCATCCGTGAAGCAAATTAAAGCGCAGGCGATCAAGCACTTAATCGCCTTCGTTGCGGATGTCGGAAGTGTTTTATTATAATTAACACATTCATTACTACTTGACCCCATTGACACACTTAGAAGTGGTATCTTTTTAAATACGTGTTGTGTAAATACTGACATACAATTTTTTTTACTTTGTAAGTTTTATGCTAAGGCTAATGCTAATGGCCTTTTTATACATCTTTTAAATTAGCTTTCCTAATTCTTAAGCTAATTTCCAATTAGCAAGGTTCGTGTAACATAGTCCCTGCCGGCTTCTCTAATCCGATTTATTATACGACCACGTTCTTACGTGGGTGTAAGTCTCATTCTGAGTGTTTTCGTAAAAGTTAGATATACATCCGTAAAAGTGTATGTACTCCATAAATGTAATTATAAGGCCACCATTAATCCAGCCTATTTAGCTTTAACTTGTTTATCTATGCAGTATCTTTTGCAGAAGATTCTGATTTACTAGCAGCGCGTGCAAACTTCATCAATTCTTAAACAATCAGATCAATCAAGCAATCTCTTTACTTCTAAGTTTGAGCTCTGCGCATGTAATTAAATAATCTCTAATAGACAAGGTACAAAGATGCTCGTTAGTGACGAAAAATTATGTTTTCTCCAGAGCTTCGATTTATTTTTCTTGTTTTATTTTTTATATTTACTAAGAAGTTTAATCATGAAAGACGTAAGCGACAGGTTGACGTAATCTAATTTACTTTTAGGCTAAGTACACACGAAGCGTTTTTCTCCCGTGCCCGCTGCGGTTGCGGGCCCGCAGCTTCCGTAGAATGCAGATTTGTATTAAAAAAAACAAAGCACAACACACGACGCGTTTTACGCCCGCGGCGTGCGCGGTTGTTTGCGGCTCCCGCTGCACCGGCGGGCAACCTGTAGAACCGCGCGGGTCGCGGTCGCCCGCGCCCTTGGCGGGTTGCGCCCGCGCGCTCTTCGTTCGCTTGGCGGGAACGATCTCTATCTTGAATTAGTGGATGCACCCAAAACCTTCTGGTCTTTCTTTTTTTAATTCTTCTGTGAAGTAAATATAATGCAACAGCTCGTTTCTGGTGTGTGTCCATGGCGGTCTGAACCTCAACTGAACATTACCGCATCTTGCAACCGCCTGTCTTGCGATCATTGCCGTTGGCGGGCGAAGATCGCAACCGCGACGGCAGCGTAACCGCGCAAATAACCGGTTTCGTGTGTATAGAAAAAAAACCGCAGTTCCACGACCGCAGCGGGTACGGGAGAAAAACGCTTCGTGTGTACTTAGCCTTACACAGAAAATTACTTTAAGAAATTGAATAATTCTAAATATTTTATGGAATTGAACATCCGTGACTCGTGTCGTCGTTCTTAGAAATACAACATTATAGAGTACTACCGAGGAGGTCTGTTTAAGAAATTATTGAGCATACTTTAGTACAAGAACGTCTCGTGCATGTCAATTTGTGCCAGACCAATGCTGATTAAGCTTTGGTGAAGTTTATATAATGATTGATGTTCGCGAATACTATAATCAATCGTGAGGGTCGCGATTATTGGATGGCGTGTTTGATATCTGGTATCTTTGTATGTGAAACACTTTTCAACACAGTTTTAACCGATTTCAGGACGTTGACGTCTTTACAATTCTAAAATATTACTATGAAAATATACAGTGTCTTGGATAATACGGTAAGCCCTTGGTCCCAGTTGTCATGAACTTTTATGGCAAGCGTTATTGGGAACTCAGTGCTCTCCAATACACTGACAAATTGTTCAATTGTTGAATTCAATTTGCCCTCAGGGTTACGGAGATAGCTCCTTAGAAAATCTGATATTCAAATAAAACCAGTTGAACGAGTAGCCTACCTAATTAATCTTTGGATTAAAAAAGACTAGAAAGATGAAGATGATGAAAATTACATAGTACAACTTGCAGAATAAATACATGGGCCAGTATCGACCGAATGATACGATGTCACCCGGTCGAACGTGGCGTGATATCACTGATAAAACGACCGCACAAGAAACAGGAAATTCTTTCGTTGCTTTTAACGAGTCAAGTTATCAAAGGGCACTCAAAAAGTGTCAACGAAAATTTCACAAATATCGATAGCATTAAACGAACACTTATAGCTTATAAGTTATTTGTTGATCTTTTTTTTAAAATTCAGTGTTGAAAGCCAATATTTAGTTTTTGTCATATTATGAGCAACTAAAGGAGAGGCCTATGTCCAGCAGTGGACTGTTAAAGGCTGTTGATGATGATGATGGTGAGCAACTAACAGCATGTCTTCTCTTTGGTACAAAGTCACCTATTAACCGAAATCGGTAGCAAAAAAAAAAACTTACGAAAGCTTTTACAAGCTGTATAAACAGGTATGTATCAAATATTACCAGTAAATCAGGTTTTATTAAAATATTTCACCGTGTGAAGTGATTAAAGTTAATGGCCGTCATTATTCTTGTCTGTAGACAGTATGACATTGATATAAGCAAAAGTCTTCCGGATTCGGCCATCGACGATTTTCAGAGTATGATGCGCGTTCACAACAACCACTTTGAACTCAATAAAAGCTAAATATCATAAATGTGTTCAATTGAATCATTTATTTTATGGAGGAGGTAATAAGACAAAGACACGTGATTCGTATTATTATCAATTTCTTCTTTGATATGATAGACACACTTGACATAAGAATAAAGTTTCTGTTAAAAAATTGCAGTTTGTAACAGTTATGATTGCAGTTTTTGTTGTCTAGGGTTGATTTTGTGAAGTTTTGTTTTTAAGCTTGTCAGGTAAAGTAGTACGAGAGTAGAGTTTTATGAGAAGAAGTGGTTAGCGTAAGCTGCTACTGATCAAGAGGTCTCGGGTTCGAAGCCCGGGTCGTACTAAATTATTTGTGTGATCCACAAATATTTGTTTCGGAGTCTGGATATTTTTTTTGTATAATATGTATGTATTTACAATAAAAGTATGTTTATGGATTTATATCAGTTGTTTAGTACCCATAATACAAGCTCTGCTTAGTTTGGGACTAGATGACGTTGTGTGTAAGATGTCTGAATTATTTATTTATTTATGTCTCGGATATAAAATCATCCAGAATAGTGATTCTGTTTGTAGTGGTGATTTACAAATACTTACTAATTATAAAATCTCGAAGACAATTACATGAAAATTACTGTTTTTAATAAAATTAAATATTATGGTTTATATAAATTTTTCGCCTAAATTACTGGATATGTTTTTATGGGAAATTATTTAGATCTATATTGTGAAAATGCAAGTAGAACAAGTTTTAATAAATTATTCAAAATGTTCAAATTAGCTATTCTCATAATAATAGAATATACATTTTATCTGACAGTAACCTCACTCAATATTATGAACATATAGAAAACTGACTTTACAATTTCATTATAAAATACCAGTATATTTATAAGTTTACTGTTTCAATTATTCTAGTAATAAGAAACAAACAAATAAACGAGTCATGCAATAAAGTAGCCGCTTAATTCATGTTTATAATGCTTTAACCAGAACATAATAAAAGTAGATTATCAAACACTTTATACTTGGAGTGTTCAAAAATTATGTCTCATTCAGAACTACAGTGTTCGATTACCAATGTTATTTGACATTATTAATGTCAAAAATCTCAAAATGTTTTTGATACACTGCCAAGAACGTTTTATTGAAAGTAGTTTTATAACATTTGCGTACGGGTCTACTAAACAAACAAACATGAAGAAATTTAACTACAGTGAGTATGGTGGTCCCACCGTTGGATTCCATTTAAGCTTTCCATCATGCAGAGTTGAATCATTTTGGCAGGCTTAAACTTTGTAAATTCAAAGCATCAAGTGATATCTTTTTATTTTTTTAGTAGTCCGTAAACTATAGAATTGTATTCTTTTAACAGAAACTGGTTGCTTTTATTTATTGTTGTTAAATGTTATTATTTAATACTTCAAATGAAATTCGTTTCAAGTGGTAAGTTTCTCTCATACACATAAATCTATAATATAATTCATTGGTATGCTTAACCACTTTATACTCTGAATGTGACTTAATAGTCACTTGGACCGATAATCTCAATGTAATCCTTGTCTATGAATACATCTCTATTGGACAACCTGCCCAGCTCGATTATACTCATTAGCATTTATATTACATCATCCTTATTTATCTTTTGTTGCAGGTAAGCGGCGCATGCTTTTGACTTTTGATGCATTTGGTAAGCCCCTTCATTTTAAGCTATCATCTTCTACAAAAAGATGCGTTATATCATACATTATTATAGTTGTTTTGTCTTCATTGTGTAATGCATGGTCATTCGGGGAATGTTTATTTTTAAAAGTAATTCTATGGAACAGCATCTACACTAATTCTTCGTATTCTAAACTGGTTAGAATAGGATTTTTTTGTTCGCGTATTAAGAATGACATTTAGTTGGAAGTAATTATTATAAAAGACTATTTCGCCATGTCTGGTACATGTCTTTAATTTTATTCGAACAAAACATAATATGTAGATTACGTATACTGTTTATTAATTTTATTCATATTGTTTGTAAATTCCGAAAGAATTATTACCCAACGACTGTGGTTAAAAGCACGCTTTTTGAGTGTTGGCGCCAAACAGTCAATTATTTACTATGAACTTTCCAACAAATTGTGCTGTTTTGTCCGTTTCAACCGAGTTTTGAATCGATTTTCCAAGCTACACCTACCGCGTTTCAGTTGTTCCTAGTAAATTATTTTCTGTTTGATCATGCTTTGCTTTGAATTTCTGTCTTTAGATCGTTCTCGATATATTCACGCTCACGCTCATCCTGTATAACCTTTACTAGCTCGAGATTAACTATTCATTGTTGGAATTATATAGTTTGTTTGCTGTTATTATATGTTGTATGTTATGCGTAATATACTTGGTAATATAAATATTACAGCTATCTTCCGTATTTAAAAGAGACGACTTCTGGCAAAAACAAAACCTTTAACTGCCTCGAAAATGAAATTATAATACGGTGACCCAATGTTTATGACATCATCTTAAAACATTACTGCAATAAGGAAGACCTTTATGTCTTCCAAAAATGGTAGCAAGTGCACTAAAATAAACAGGTCAAATGAAGACGCCATATTTGTCTGTGACCTTCAATTTGTTCAGTACGTTCAAATTGATGAGAGTAAACCAATTGTAGGTGGGAGAATTTTAAGACGCTTCGTCTCTGTGATAATATCATTCAATGTATTGAATATACCTTTACCGAGAAGAGTGGCAATCGAAACGATTCGTATCCCTAATATCCTTCACGCGGAATTCTTGTTAAACTGTCCTGTTTGATCACAGGTAGAATATAATTTACTGTATTTAGTTATACAATACAACGTTTCGTCAGAGATGTATTTGTATCTTTTGTGAGCGCCCTTGACGCGACTGCCGGTTTCTACGCAGCTTATATTGTGAAAGGGGTCAGAGGATGAAAAAAACCTCGCTTCAAAAGTAGGCTTTCTCTTGTAACACCGTGGGAGGTGAAAGTCGGGCAACTTGTCCTTGAAGTCCCGAATGTAAGTAAAAAACTTGTAGCGACTTGAATTGGAATAAAACAATGTTTATATAGTAGTCTTCTATTTAGAGCTTTTTATTTGATTCGTTTTATAATTTTAATGGTTGTAGTTGAGTCGCAAGGGGGACCGCCTATAACGCCGACGAACGAATCTGGTCTAATTTTTTTTGCCTAAGTTACTGGATACTTATGTCATCAGCAAGCTGCCAGTGATAGTCCCGACAGAAATCAAGATTAGCTAGCCATTCAAGAGATTAGCCGGAACAAAGTTTTATTGATGTTAGTACCGTATTTTTCTACTTTCATATGCATTTTATAAAAAAAACGGTTAATTTTGTATTACAAACATGCACTTGAATTTTGCGAATACATTACAATTTCTAGTAGGTACGTGAGTTGTCTTTAATTTTTTTTTATAGATTATTATTTAATTTATGGCGTCTGTAAAATTATTAATTGCTAATTAAATTATTCTATCCTTCTGTTTAGATCTGCTTAAACTGTATCTATATTTTTTATTGCCTACAAATTATAGTGAGGTCACTTTTACAGTTTAATTGATCATTATAATATCGTGCAAATATTATCTATTACTAGATATGAATATTGTAAAACGTGTTAACCTTGGTGGTGGTATATAAACTTGAATCAACTCTTTCCTTTTTTAATACGATGACTTCAAATCTGATTGTTTGTTTTATGCTTTAAAGCCTTTGAACCCAACATCATGTAGTTTTGCACAGTGAGTGAAAGGACATAAGGTTAATTTAAGAAAAAAAAAAATAACACGAAAGCAGCTACGACGAGAATCTAAAATCTATTGTTAATAAAAGTTCTTTCATCAATTATCCCGGTCTTTTAAAACTTTCAATTCATTTAAAAGATCATTTTTCATCTACTAAATTTCAACCGTCTCCTTACTAGGGCCCCCCTGACGTAGATAGCTAATTTTAAAGGAAGTTAAGCACTTCGGTGTCATCTAAAGGTTGGTGTAAACGAAAAGGATCAAGGATTACTTGATTCTCTCCAAGTTTCTCTTCAAATTTAGATTACCTTAGTAACAAAGGCCATAAGTCCTAAAAAATCTATTTATTAGTTGCTTTAAGTGTTTCACTTGTACCGAAGCCTCACCATACATACACTTTCATGGTCGATGAATCCAAAAACGGATAGAAAGAGTAATTAACGTCACTATTATGTTAATCAATTCGTTTTACGATGCCGCATGGGGCCCGGAAAGCTGCACTCGAAAATTGTGTACTAGTGGGTATTTACTACGCGTATTTATTCACTAAAAACACCTGTCAACTGTGAAATGCATCAGACAGTGACAGGTGCTAGTTAAACATATAGCTGTTACGAAAAAATAGTTACTGTTGCTGTTTTGTAATTAAAAATATAAAATAATGTGTATTAAAGACCCGAAGGGGCCCTCGACTTCTGACAGACGTCGAGTCGATGTCAAAGAGCCCGCCAAATATTAAAAAAAATAGTCTTATCTGGGCAGACCGTGTACAATTGTAACCACACTGCTGATAAACATACTACATATACAAATATACCGATACAATTCAGCAAATACGTGTCTCTACCTTAGAGTATACATAAGCAAGTATGTATACTCTAAGGTCTATACATCATCATCAACAGCCTTTAACATTCCACTGCTGGACATAGGCCTCTCCTTTGAAAGGAAGTTTTGGCCTACTATACCACCAGGCCAAGGTCTATACATATAAACATACAAATAAAATTGAAGTTTCTGTATATCAAAATATCAAGGTAAGCTTTTACCAAATTTATAGGAAAGTATGTGCGTTGTCTACAACATAAAACCAATTTTTCAAAATTGTTGTGTGTCAATCTGTTCGTTCTAGCTAATCTCTGGAACGACTTGACCCGATTTTGTCTAAACTTTCATTGATAATTAATTGATGATTTAGGCCTATTTTTTTAGACTAGCTTGATCTGCGGCGTTACCCGCTATTAACAACAATAACCACGAGTAACACCACGAGACTCTGCTAGTTAATAACTAAATTGTGGTATAAAGTATGTTTAAATGTGCATCAAATATCCATTGTAGTTGTTTTAGCGCTGCTTTTAATTGCCATTTCATTAAAAAAAAGCTTCACACGGGGACATTTTGAAATCCTCGGATTTCTTCTTCTACTCGTATTATATGCATGTGTTACACATACAAAGCTTAATCTTGAATCACTCTATCTATTGCTAAAACTGCATTAAAATGTGTTAAGCAGTTAAAGGATCCAAGTATAAAGCGCAAGCGACGTCATTTGGTAGTATATGTCACTATAATTTAAAAATAATAAATATGGGACATATGTCTTAGTTATAATTTTATTAATTAAACAATTTAGCTTGCACAGTGCGCCTTGCAGTTTAAGCGGTCGCCACGCCGCTTACTATCGGCCAAGTGTTGTGGGTTCAAATCCTACATGGGACAACACTTTGTGGGATCCACAAATTGTTGTTCTGAGTCCGGGTGACTTTCATATATGTTCATGAAGTCCCCTGCGACACAGGGTTTATATTCCTAATGCGGGAGTTGTCTTTTTTTATAAAAAATAAAATACAGAGGGTTGCACTTTGAAATATGTAGTAAGTGTAAATATTTACCGTTAATTTTACTGTATACTATTACGTATAAACGTTTCCCAGATGATACTTGCGGTTCATAAAGTGAAGGCGAGTAAACAACCCATGTTATGTTTAATTGAAGATCTGGTTATACCTGTATCAAATACCAATAAATATTTTACTTTATACCCATACATGGTGAATGTAAATAATATAACAAGCTTTGGGAAATGCATGTAAAGCCGTTAACCTTCTTATTTTAAATAATTGTATTTCAAATATACCGAAATGCACGAAATTTCAAACCCATTTGTATCTTTATATATGTATTCAAATTTTTTTTTAAAAGGATTTGCAAAAGTATTTTAAAAGTAGTAGAAGTAGCATATCTAAATTTATTAAGGTATTTCAAGGAAAGTTCAATGAAAGTCAAAGGATCACCAGAACTCAAAGACAAAGCAGCGAGTAAAGAATACGAGTATCACAGATGTTTCGTGTTACAGGCATTTGTAAACAGACTACACGTTTGGCCTAGTGGTTTAGCAAGCTTTCGTTTGAGCCAAGTGTTGTGTGTTCAAATCACACATAGGCCAACACTTGTTTGACCCACACGTTGTTGTTCTGAGTCTGGATGTTAGTGTCCGTTTCATGTGTGTTTGTAAAGTCCTTCGCGACACAGAATGTCTATTCCTAAAGCGGCAGTTGTTTTATTTCTGTTCTTGAATTTTCAAATTTAATTTTCTCTTTGTATATGCAAACTGCATATTATATTTAACGTTATAATAGATCAGATACTAAATAATAAAAAAAGAAATACTCCAGTCCCGCAAGTCGCAATGTAATTGAGCATGCAGACATTTATATAAGCATAAAGGTTTGCCAGCATCAAGTTAAAATTAAAAAACACTATAAAACTTATCGACTAGTTATTCTAGTTAGTATAGAAATAAATATATTGAAAATAGTTTTAGATAAAAATTTGTGAGATTCATTCATTTCATCACTTTTGTAGGTAAGAAACTACGTTGAGACTAGAGTTTTTTTGTATTTGATGACGTATAAATGTGATGGAAATGCCTTAAAATCTATATAATATAGTCAAATTTAGAAAAGGAAAAGGAATTTAAATGTTTAAGAATATTCCTTATATTCCTAAAATAGTTCTACATCTACAATCTCTAGGGATCACAAAATATTTTAATATAAAATTTGACACCATTTCACGATTTGAGATGGGTATTTATAAAAGAGACGTGACATCGGCTGTTACCTGGGTAAATGACCACGTGACCCATATCTGCGTCCCGACTTTCACCGCTCGGCCGTTCACCCGGGAACAGAACGTAAACATACGTTCCAATTTCCAAAATGGACTCGCTCCTAACGAACAGCGAGTAGTCCACATTAATTGGGGCAGATTCCAATTAAGACCTCGTTACGCCTCTTACGCAATTAGTATCGTCCGGCTAAACCATTAAGTGAAAATGTTTTTTTAACGAGCACTGTATTTTTCAGATCTTTTAATGGGATCACGAGAGATCTCAACTGGGAGGATAATGTTGTAGTGGTTACTATTACTACATATAATAATAAATACTTATAAAACAGTTAAATGCTCCATAATAATGATAGTTATTGATAATACAAGATCAATGGTAATATGATGGTATATTTCTAATGTAAATAAAAAACTACTGCTTCGTTGATCTTGCGGTTAACGGATGCGACTGCTCATCGTCTTCGATCGGATCGGATTGGATCGAAGGTTCAAATTCCTGGTCGGGTCTTTTTAATTTATTTAGATTTCCGAAACTAATATTTTGAAGACGAGTTTTTGATATTGATAGCGTAACGAAAAAGAAATAAAAAGTTACTTGTTCTGGAATAACTTTATTGGGTTACCTAGACTAGGTAAGGTCTTCTACAGTCATATAACTTTTGAAAATAAACAACCGCATAAATATTAGAATAGATTTAGAGACATTTATATTAATAAAAAGACGTTAAAATAGTAATAAAAACTTAAAAGTTCGTCCATTCAATATTTACTTTTAAAACGGTCTTAAATTATTCTGACTTTGCTTTAAATCTGTTTCTTTTATATGTATCTTCATCTTAATAACCCCCTCACAATAGAAGTAACCTACCATTACAGTAGAAGTTATAACAAAACAAGAATCAACTTCATTTGTTGTCTAACTCGTAGAAAATTGATATTAGTTATTTCTGTATATCTATTAAACATTTCAATTACCAATTTCTTCAATTCACCTCTTTAATTTTGTATATACCATGTCCTTGAACGGCGACTGTAGTAAATTGACGATTAATATAAATTTCTTTCGAAAATAATCTTTGTTCCAGAGATATCTTCCTGTATTTTAAGCAAAGTATAATTTTTTTTGAAATCCAGATACACTAGGGTACTTAAAGTCAGATAAGAATATCATTATCTTTTAATCTCCTCTAAAAATGCGAAGATTTAAAACAAATGACCGAAGATATTATTAATATATTCATTTCAACGAACATCAATCGGAGTATATACTAAGCCAATTAAAAAGTTTTTTATTTCCATTCGAAACGGGATAGAATAACAAGTAGAGCTATCAATATACAAAAACTGATTTCCAAACTGAATGATCACAAAAAAATGAAGACAGACCGACCAGACGTCAACTACATATTTAAAAGGCTATAATATAACATACTGAGCTAAATCAATGACGACTAAACTAGTACTAGAAACCTCCGCCTAAACGATGCACTATTAAGATACACAAAGTCATCTGTTTACCATTCATATGGTCTAAAACAGACGTGTGTTATTGTTTTCCGTATACAAAGAGATCCTTTTGATGGCGGTGTCGGTACAATGATCCGTATTTAACCGCTTCATAGCACTATTGTCCTTGTGCCGCGACTGTATACAAAAGACCCGTTTGCATAATGTTCTTATCTTGCACCATCTAATTAAGATCGAAATGTACCGTGTATTTTCTAATATACGTCTGCAAATTATGTATTACAATACAAAGTGTTTATTGCGGGAAAATAACACATAATAGATTTCCCACAAGTCGATTAGAACAGTCGATAACTCTAAACAATCTTTACTGCTATGACACAATCGATACTAAAATTAAAGGGAAAGAGCACGAAAATAGGTGTTTTATTTAAGTTTTAATGGGAGTTATCCAACAGTTTTCAATAGTACATTGTTCACCGAGGGAGGAAAGGAACCGATTACTAGCGAGGGAGCAGTTTGTGGCCCGAAGGCGCAGCCTAGGGCCACAATACTCCCGAGGTAGGAAAGGGACTTTCACCCGAGTGCTACACAGTGCTTTATACTACACCTGTGAGGAACATTTAAAGTATTTATAAAATAAAATCAAAACTTAAGGCACCATGTAAAACACAATTTAGCTTAGAATTTGACTTAATATTTATAAATATAATTTGACATAATATTTCGCGCTTCTTTTGTTTTTTTTTTATTCTTCACATATGGATGTCAGTGGCACGGAGATTCCATATTTAAATTAAATGAAAACTAATTGACAGGCGCGCGCCATAGATAAGTTATCACATGAGAAATGAAAATTCATACAACTTTCTCTCCCGCTAAAACACGTTAGAAATGGATTTTCATACATTTTTTCCTCCCGCTTATTTAGGTCAAGGAAAAGACTAACTTTCTCTTTTCATTTTCAGGGAATATTGACTACTGTTCCGATCAGGTGTAGTATAAAACATATTTGTGTGAATAAAGTTCCAAGGAAGAAAGGAACACATCTAATCATACAAAGTATTTCTTTTAGCACTAGTAAAAATAAATGAGATCTTTATATGTATATGTACTATCAGAAACATTTAACAAACTACTTTTTTCTAAAGTTTTCGTAGGGATAGAACAGCGAAGTTTCATTGATTGAGATTAAATCGTACATTTATTAAACGTCTTCACAAACAGCGGGCTGTACGGTACGGAGGACCAGATTATAATGTACTAAAACCAGGAAGGAGAACCAAATTAAACCAATTTGATTACTGCACTTAAACCTAAACTTAATACAGAATATTTAACACAATGCCATAGCTAGGCTTCGGCGATGGATTTCATTTTTGTGGCATCTAAAAACCTTAGCTCTGTTTAGGGGTCTAAATGCTGGATAGTTGTTAAAAACAAAATGTGTTACTCAAAATATGTATATTAACTTTTGAAGCTCTATTTAACTTTAAAAATGATTGCCTGTTATGCAGAAAAGGAAACTGGAAAGCCTTAAGTGGCCATAGCAATTTACGCTGTAATCGAAAGTCGATTTGAATTCAGGTGCAACGAAAGCGTTTTCTGCTCGTAGCGCGAGATTAAAGAATATCATAGTCCAAAGACTTTCTAAACATTTTCTAAATTTTACTTAAATTTCACTTTTCTATTTCAATAAAAATTTCCACAAAGAAAAGTTGATCAAGTAAGGTCAGACAAACCTGGATGATGAAGAACAGCGTCATTTTCTTCAAGTTTTAAATTTGTCGTTCATTTTTATTTTTAAATATTGAAGTTAAAGATCTCCAGCAAAAACTTGTATTTTTGAAGGCGAGCAGGATTCTTATTCAGATCTGAAAGGACCAGTGAACCTTGAAGTAAGACCACAGAGACCGACCGCACATGCAGTAAAAATAAATAGGTACACAACAAGACTAACCAAATTAATACAGATAGAAGTACTTGCAAGGAATGAATCATACGCAGGGCGATTCGAGGTCCACTCGAATGAATTGCACTTGCAATAACAACGCCATGTGCGTTTTCGTGTGCTACCATGTGAACATCTCGATTTCCTGCTGTTATGCCGTATTTAATTTCATTGCACTATGGTTAATTTTACCATGTAATTACCACTGAGCAAGATGCGAGCCCTCAAGGTTCTCAAGACAAAGGATGAAATTATTTTTATTTGCCTCTGTTACCGTTTAATCTGTTCTTGGTTGCGTTACTCGCTTATTTTTACCGTTGATTGCTCAATGGGCTCATTGAATGCAAACCTTATTGTCTGTTCCCATCTGGGTAAGTTTTGCCGAAGTCTTTGATTTCGTGTAATGCCAAATGATGCTTATCTCGGCCGTCACGAACGTGTACTGTTATAACAAGTCAACAATTCGGTCGCATTTTTTATTTTTAACAGCATATTAGAATCATTTAGAATTTTTCAATTTTCGATTAGATTGTGACTGTATTCATAATGATCTTTATTTTATTTTCAAACGTGCTATGACTCAGTTAACCGATTTCACAATTAAACGAGGAGTTGCGAAAACTTCACAAACACAATAATTAATCTGCGGGTAATCCAGAACATGTTCAGTTTATTATTCAAAGTTTGTTGATATTCATTGACGTGTGTGTTGAATAATCAATTTTGCAATGTTAGGTCGCATTGTTGGTGAGGCGTGCACGTGGTTGACGAGGGCGTCGCCCCAGTGAAAGTGTGAAAGTGAGGCGAATGCGCCAGCACACCACAACTAAGAACACAGTCTATAAAATAGGCATTATGCGCTTATTAGATTTATTACTCTGTTTATTACTAAAAAAATATTTTTATATAGTAATTGGCTCTAACTATTCTTATTTCATGCTACTTTCAAATATATGTTGCAATGTGTGTTGTGTAACAATTCATATTTGAATAAATATTCGGTTAGTATAAGCATGCCTATTTCATTTTATAAATAACTAGAGACTCTCCCGGATTCGGTGCGGGTGCAGTGTATGAGAATCTCATTACAAATTTAAAATTAATTTTTTTTTTATTATGATATACATGTGTTACACATATAAATCTTCGTTTTGAATTACTCTCTGCATTCAAATTCGTTGCGTCGCGTCAACTGAAAGATTGAGGCATACAGGAACGATAGCCAACTATATTTTATACAGTATAAAGATACGGTAAACATTTCTACCACCAGGCTAGGTATGATGCTTTTGCAATTAATGTATCTAGAGCGTGATGGACCGCAACCCAATGGTCGTTCCCGTGTACCATCGCATAACATGCATTGCCTCTATGCATATATGTATAAATTATTAAGGCATTTGTTGGGTATACTAATCTATACTGGTTCATTAATTGACGATTAGCAAGTTGATTAGTATTGAATTTCAAGACCACAATTTATTTATCACCTACTACTACTCGTAAAACACTATGGCCGTTTTATCTCATATATACCTACTAGTAAATTTATTTAACAGCTTTTAAATTCCTACATTAAACATTATTGACATTAAGCATAATTATAATTACAGCTAAGTTACATTGATTTAATCTACACTTGTAGACGCCCATTTTACTCTCTGCACTCGTTCTCCATATAAACTTTAAATGTGACAAAAAACTTAAAAAAGGGAAACAAAGTTTTTTGTTTTACGTATTAATATACATTTTACAAGAACATTTAGCATCCACACTTTGACGAAGATTTAATATTGCGTTGTTTCCGATACATGTCGCTTACGTTTATTTCATACTAGCTGTGTCCCGCGGTGCTACCAGCGATTATTGTTGTAAAACGCGAGTATTGCCGGGGGACGAAGATAGTCTAAAGAAGTTAGCTTTAGTTACTACTTGTGTCATCAGCTTTCTACCAATGAAAGTCCCGTCAGAATCGGTCCAGCCGTTCCAGATATTACCCGGAGTAAACAGACAGACAAAAATTAAATTGCTTTTTTTGTGTGAGTACCGTATATACTTACAAACGCATTTAGTAATAATTTTAACAAAAAGGAACGGACTTCAATGAAAAACTATTCCGAGTACCCAAATCGCGACAATTGTGCCTATGATATATGAGGAGTTCCCTCGATTTCCTTGGGATCCCATCATCAGATCTCGATATGGTGACGATGGGACCACCAGTAAGCTACGCCCATTCACATCACATCACACAATGCAAAAAGAATTTTTGAAATCGGTTCATAAACGACGAAATTTATCCGACGAATTGAGAACCTCCTCCTTTTTTTTTAAAGTCGGTTAAAAAACGGTTCATTTGATATTCCAACAGACACTTCAATTTTATATATTTGTAGGGATGATCAAAGCGTAGCTTTCGAAATTCATGTGTGTGACACAAACAGGAGAATAATTATGGTGAATTATTGTCGCACTGTCATCGTCGCTCTGGTGCCATGTAATTATGTTTCGATCGAAGCGACCTCCATAACTGTTAATAGTCCTTTGCGATGTTGTATGACGCAAAAGATAATATCTTAACATCTCTAATAGCTGCACGTCCAGATATATAACTCTAATAACGACTGTTTCACAAGCTTTAATATTTGTGGCAATTTGTATTGCATAGCTTATGAAATCTAAAACTTAAATGACTGATCCACATTAACGTTAAGAAAATCTTGTGTAAATCATCATAATTTTCGCCAAGTAATTTATAAGTTATCTTAAAGCGTCATCTTATATATAAAATTCTCATGTCACAATTTTAGTTACCGTACTCCTGAAACGGCTGAGCCGATTTGCATGAAATTTTGTGTGCATGTCGGGTAGGTCTCAGAATCGGCCAACTTCAATTTTTCGTACTCCTAGACGCGAGCGGAGCCACGGGCATCAGCTAGTTATTAGTACAATTTATAGATCTGTGATGTATTGTTGAAAACTATCCACAAAAAAGATGGTATCACGACAATTTGGACTGAGACCATTTATGATAAGACTAGAATTTTCAAGACTTGGAAAAACATCAAAGAAAATAAATGTAGGCCTTCAAATAAATATCCGTTCTACAAAACTCAATTAGTAAATAACGCTTTTTGAGTGCAAACAGATAACTTCTTATACATTAATTATTTTATTAAACTATTTAAACAAGAGATATCACCAAAAGACGTTCATCGTTCTTTGGTACTCATCGTATTAATGTTTTGAAGTTATGTCAGTGTCATTACAAGAGTCATGCCACCATGATTAGTAATGCATGATGCTCGCTCTTCGTGTCGCTCTCTCCATTGTGCACCGCATGACGTTTCACAATCTTTTGTACATACCAAAGCAGAACTCATCATTCTTTCATTGTAGACCACTGTTAAACTTTTTGTACAGGTTTTCTTATCTATACCATTTTATGCTGGTTCTTGAGCATTAACTAATGCCCACTGTCAGATGATATCGGGCTCTCGTTAGTGGCATTGTAGCACCCACGCCATGCCCAGCACGCAGACCTAATGCAACACTGACAGATTCAGCTATGTGCCATAACAGCACGCTATTATCTTGAACTCAGCGAATTGCCATGGACTCCACACAAGATTTGCTGCATTTCCAGAAAGCCAGTTATTAAACGCATTTCAACTCTAATACAAATTCTTAAAAGTTGCGTGGGTGTGTGACAAAACACGAATCTAAAGAGCGTGTGAACCGCGATATGGTTTCGGGTATACTCACAGCTATGAAACGATTCACGTGCTTCTGATATTATCAGACCTATGCGCTCCAACTTCAGCTGATCACGAATCTTTACGTGTCTAATGGAGAATATCATAAAAGTAATATTTCTAGAGCATGGTTTGTATTGAACCGTGTCTAGTTTAGCTAATTGTTTTACTCTTGTTCTCAAAGAAATCGCTCTCACTCTTCAATGTCGAAGTGGGAAATCTTTGTCATTGTCTTTTGCTCGCTCTCGCGAACACGTTATCTAATACACTTCCCACAATGGATCAGCACACTGAGCGCACCGACACAATGCTTCCGACTACCTCGGTTCCGCTCTCGTGAATTGGGTAAATGGTGCATTTGACGAAACTTCACTTTTTCACCGTCCTACTTTAATCCGCTGCGCGCTGTTGAATTTATCGATCTATAATTTGTTTGCTACCGATTGGCAACGCGTTTATCCATAAAAGTTTGATTGTTACGCTGTCTCGAGACTCCATTATGGATCAGCTGATCTGCGACGAGAATTCATGCTATCTTTTCGCACGACAATCGGGAGCGCGACGCGCCAACTGGAGCGACTAATATACAAGAGGACCGGTTTTGATCATCTTATACCTGTTGCTGAGACAGCGGTGTCATTCTGCATGCGGCACTAGATTTCTAATTTATTTTAAATCTTATCTCGAAATACAGGTTAATCATTTACCGGTTTACAGTAATCAGCGATTTTTTTTACATGTGTTTGTGAAACGATTACCTATTTTATCGCACATAACCATGCATATGTAGTTGTACTAAATTAACATTATTTTGCTACCGGCGCGTGCTTCTGTGCATATTTAGGTCGATCTAACTCGATGCTACACTTTCGTTGGCGATATGCAAATCAGAGCGTGCGCCTCTGTAGTCACTCTGTGCCTTAAACTACAAATGGTTTGAAACAACCTAATGTTCGTCTCGTTTCTCAGGCGGCTGCACCCTGTCGCTGCAGTCATTATAGTCATTACTAGTAATTGTTGAATCCACTGCGACTGCTTTCACCTCGATTTGTACAATTTCCCTCGTGTCTGAATTCGCCCTGTCCTGCTGTACACTATGGCAGTAAGTATTTGTATTGCAATACATTCGCAACGTTCACCCAGTAATGTGTGGGAAATGGGCGTTCCAACTTTTTTAATTGCCTTGTGTCTGTTGTGTGGTATGTTATTATTGCGGAGCGTAATGCAACGCGAGCTACAGAAGTAAGGCGCCTAGCTGTCTCCGGACAATTTTGTTGTTAATTATGTTCCATCGCCTGGCTGGTTGCTCGGCGGCACGTTTGGCCCGTAACTGATGCTTGAAAGTAGGCAACGAGTATGTGATGCCTGATACACGTCTACTATTCTGGGATGCTATTTTAGATGCAAATAAACATTGGGTCAACGACCAATCTGCTCAATCACTCCCAACATTAAAATAATTTGTTCTCGATTTGAGTTGTGCAAAATAAAAGCCCTTCTAAATATTCACGCAATATGAATACTAGTGAAAACTACGCTTTATTTCATGAAAAAGTCTATAAGAAGATATATTTCAGAACAGATCGAAAGGTGTGAATTAAATGAGGGTTTTCTAACGACTAACACTTTTAATTACAATTTGACCAACCTAAAGAGAACCTACAGTAAGATTCGTTGTAAGGTTTTAACGCACCGTTTGATCATATTAATAATAATATTTTTTATTTTCCTTTGAACAATTAATACAGTCTTCCAAAGACTTTACACACTAGGCACAGCCTGTCTTGTGAGAAGTCTATGAATAAGCCTAAAATTTGCCTAAATATTGAGGTTTATATTCGCGGCAAATCTTCTTTTTCCTTAATTTGGATACACTCATTAATTAAGTTCAGTTACAAATTTTTAACCATTATTCCCTAAGCAGGTCGAGCTGAATCATAGACGATTTTTTTTTATGATGTGAATATTTTTATTAGTCTTATCTAGAGCATATATTATTTGTATCTATTCTAGAATATAATTGATGTACTAACAAAAGCACAGATAGCAGCTGTATTCGAAAGAAACCTTTCTCACATCCTACGACACTACTCGGCGCTAATGATGTTGATTTCTGACCTGAGATTGAGATTATTGAAAAAAAATCATTCATTTAAAGATAAAACTATAGTTAGAAATGTACTTACTTAACGCTATGCGATCTGATCCCAGAGAAATTCGTCGTACCCATCCCACCAGGCGCGTCCGAGTTTTATATATATAACTAGCTGATGCCCGCGGCTCCGCTCGCGTTTTAGAGGTGTGAAAAATAGATGTTGGCCGATTCTCGGACCTACTGAATATGCATATAAAGTTTCATAAAGATCGGTCAAGCCGTTTCGGAGGAGTTCAACTACAAACACCGCGACACGAGAATTTTATATATAAAAGATAACGGGTCTGAATTAACCTACCTCCATATTATCATATGGGTTAACAGACCCGTATGTTCTCATTAGTAATTCTGCTATGTTTCATTCTTGATCCTTAAAATGTTTTAAGTGGTAATTTAATAATAGTGCATTCAACGCCCCGCCCGTTATCTAGAGCCTAGATGGCAAGGCGGCTGGAAAAGTACGATTATTACCTGGTATTTGGCACGATAATACTGTTGTAAAATTACATTCTACTTAATGATTCTATAATGTTGACATTAAAGTGTGGCTTCTTGCATCCGGACGTAACAAAGACAATGTTAGTCATAAAGAGACAGAAATTTCCTTTAAATACCTGCATGTCAAATAACTGTAATGAAGATTAAATTGGATCAACAACATAATATGGCGCTGCGATAAAACCTTACAATCATACATATAATGTTTTAAAATAATCTATAGTTTTAGTGTCAAAATATATGAATCACTGGTAAATGCCGAAGGAAACTTATTTGAACTTTTTCATCATTCACAAGAAAATATGGTGTCTGAATGGTATCACATCTAATTGTAATTTTATTCACAAACATATCAGTAAAAAGCTTTCGATGTACAACACAATCATTACAAATTTTTCATTTCAACATATCACTTCTATCTATCATCACATTTTTTGTTGTTGTTACGTTATAATTTTTTGTAGCTGTTTTTTACTTTCAATGATTAGAGATTAAATTTTTTCATCCGTATATCAATTCGCAAGTCATGTCACTATTATGACCACCCTAAATACATAGTCGTCATATCATCCGCATACAAACCTCGGCAAAAGAAGCTATATCAGATTGAGCAAGGTAACAACTTGCAAATTATGTTGTTTTCTCAGATACATGGGCGCTTTAACTTGTACTTTGTTATGTAGCTACCATAGTTGTTATTCATTTGTGCTTTATTAAGTACTTTTACTTAACGTTTTGTATCTTGTTTATTGTATGAATATTTTTATCTTTTTCTGTTTTTGCAAAATTTTCCACCTTTTTGTTAACAAGACACATAATGTCTTGCATGGGTTTTCATTCAGATAAAGAGCATGTTCTCCACCTGTAGAACTATTCTGTCCACTAACTATTAAAGAACAGGCGTACCTTTCCTGAACTACCTTGTAACTTTTAATTACACTGACACATGAATGCTACGCACGAACTCCGGTTTACTTTCGCCAGAGAACGAAAACTTTTCATTGAACACCTATTGTATTACCTATACCATAATTGACACAATGTGGTGTTAAACCTATACACCAATATTATTGAGTGGGTATAGGTAGTAATATCCACACAGCGGCAAAGTATTTGTTGTACTATGTCTCGCTTATTTAAGTTCGGATCGAAAGAAAAAAAAATTATCGGTGTTTTTAAGACTCTCATTGCTTAAAAAATGTTTTTTATAACGTTAACGTATGTACGTTAAATGAGTTCTACACAAAATATACAAGACCCAAGTAGTAAAAAAAGTCTAGTTTTAATATAATTATAAGCAGTTTAGTCAACCAGTCATGTATATTTTTTGTATAAATTACGCTCCGAAAATTTATTGGTGTAGTAACTTTCAAGAAGTGTCTAAGCTAATTAATTCTTATAGGCAAGTTATAACAGGCTTAGCTGATAGTGAGTCATCGTTAGCGAAGTCTCGTCTCGTCCGTCGTGACGTGAAATGCTAACCTGTAATTTAGCTGAAGATTTACGAGACGACTCTCGCAGTGATTACAGTCATTTGGATGTGTGCGGTTGCCGAAATTAAGAGGTTACACGCGCAATGATAGGTACACAACTTAAAGGTACTTAAATTGAGCGTGTATACATTTCATTTTTAGAAATGTGTGTTTCATTACTATAAACTTGCCTTCCGTGGTATGTTGTTTAAGACGCGATCGACGAGGTTAAGATATTTATCTCCATTGCCTTCCGCCCATAGCGATGAACTTGTGAAAGGTGACGTAAAAATAGTTACAGTAAGAGGAGGAGCCATATTTGCTTTCCTTTGGTTTTCGTTTTTAATAACCAAAGCAAAAAACTGGCTGCTTTCCCTCGAGTCTGGAGTTTTAACTGAAGTTTAATGATCACGATAAAAATTATTGCATGCTATTTTATGTATAAGATTTTGATTATTACATAGATGATTTTATTTGTAATTAATGGTTAAAGGTACATATGACATAGTGTACATTAAATCTATGAAATTGACAAAATCTCTACCAACTTAATGTTGGTAGAGATTTTGAGAAAAAAAAAACAGAACCCAACAAGTAAATAGCTATGGAACTTCTTTATACATTTTTTACCACAGTACTCACATTTACAGATTGTGGTCCTCTCGTTTTTTGTTACATCGTAAAAACATACACGGTCCACGGTGCTCGCTTCAAAAGTTATTTAATCATAAGCTTTCAACTCGCCTTTCAATTTGAATTGCCGACGATTTTGCATGTTTAACGCGTTTTTTTCTCTCACAGAACTATTATCAGTTCTCCCATCACGACTAGACGATGAGTACGGCTTGCCTTTTTTTAAACCCAGACCTGCCCATAAATGGGTTTATTTCCTGGCAACACCTGCGTCGATGGTAATTCTACCAATCGAGGCGTCGTCGCCCGCAATCAATGGTTCACAATTAATAGCAAGCAACAAAAACTTCTAGTGGACTTCCTCGAGAGTTTTTTACGCCGACAATTTAATATTCTTTAAACTATTACCGAATCCTCCGCGCATTTCAATTTTAAAAAACTAACAAAGACATTCTATACCCGAGACGTTTAGATTGCATTTTTGAAATAGGAAATTAATTGTGAAGAATAAAACTCATTTTTAGATTCTAAATTAGTTAACACTTCATTTATGGAGACATGCTTGTCGTTTTATTTCAAAAATATCTGTAATTTAAAAAAAGAAATTTCGTACTACCAAACACACACTGTGCTTATAGATGCGAACGTGTCATGAAATAATTGTCTCTTTTTGAAAATATGTTTTAACTAATCAAAAGTCAAGACTAACCAACGATTCGTGTTCTTGCTGGATAAGATAAGATTCTTTTCTATCTTATCTAGCTAATCCATTTTCTATATAATTTCTTATGTAAAATTTTAATTTTGCGTACAGAGAAATGTAAAATCTATTTTTTTTCTCATTTGAAATACATAAAGTTTTTATTTAGAAGTGTTTCATATTCAGAACGAATTTAAAAAAAAATTGTTACGAACTTAAAAGAGTGTGCATGTGAATAAAAAATTATATGCTCTGATTTTGAATACTTCGATACTAAATAAATAAATAGATATTAGACAAACTGAGCATCAAGTCAACGCACTGTGAAATTTCTTCGACGAGTAACTATTAGCCCGGCAATGGATTGAATGAACCCTCGTCACATCTTAGTAATACCGACGTCTTTACTGCGACTTGCCAAAACCCTCTACGGCTTCATTACGATTAGTAGATTCCTCTCTCGACTTGGCAACACGGTTGTTTCTTAATGGATGTTAAACTGGATGTTTTTGTATATTACACTCCGTTTCTTAACGAGATCAACGTTTTATGTTGATAGGTCTATTGACTTCTTGGCGGCATCTCATTTATGTGTATCGCACGTTAACTACCTTTCATATTGTCTATTACAATTTGATGTGCTACATAAATTGTTTCTAAATGTTTATTTTTTCTACTAAGCTGAATTGTTTATAATTACGCAATACCTATATCCATTGTAAGATTTAAAGTTTTAAATCCTAATTGGTAAAGTTTTGAATATTAAAATCGTGATTTAGATCTTCATTTTAATAGTAAAATGCGATTCAAAACAAGTCATGTGCTAATTAATAATAATCGTATTCTATATTCTTCTATTCTACGAGTATGTAGTTCTACATTTATAATTATTTTTTTGACACTTACAGACAAACGCCATCTAGTTCCAAACTTAGCAGTGCTTGTTTTATGAGTACTAAACAGCTGATAAAAATACATATTATTTTATACTTTTTATAATTTTTTAAACAAATATTTGTGGATCACACAAATATTGGGTCCTTGATCAGCAACCGCATACACTAACCACTATACCAACAAGGCAGTCAAATTCCTTCTTTAAACCCACTAAGGGTTGGTTATTTTTCATCCGAGCGTTTTTCCTTAACTAGGTTTAAGTCTTTGTTATGATTACAGGGACTGACAAGTTAACGTGTCTCCGAGACCCAACCTGTTAAGATTTGTCACCCATCCTTAAACTAACTGACAAAAAACTTTGAACGTAGTTTTTTAAAGAGCATTATTAATATACATACTGTGTCGCGCGGGACTTGCCAAATATACAAGGAACGGACACAAAAAACGCTCAGTCTCGGAAGACCAATATGTTGTTAACACAAAGTGTTGTCCCGTATGGGATTTGTACCCACAACACTTGGGGCAGTTAAAATCGGTGTGACGACCTCTTATAAGGCCAACCGTACAGCCAATTTTGCAACATGTTAACTAATCTCCTCTTTAACTATTTAGCCACGAACTCCACGAACCTACTTAGGTTTATACAGCCAAAAATTAGTCCTATGCGTGACTCAAAATAATAGATATTGTAGGTAAGTTCGCATTCACCAAAGGGGAATGACAAGAATTCGTCATTCTGACTGATAACCAAAGTACATAACTCACAGGACAAATGTTTACCGTGCTGTCACAATAATGATGTCATACGTCTAATGTTGTACATCTACTGTGAAGATAAGGAGAAGATAAGGTCATTCACCTTCTACGGTCTGTACTAGTGAGAGCATAGCATCGCATGACAAAATACATTACCTATGTGTTCAGCACTACGTCTAATTTATAAGCCAAAGTACAAAGTACAATTCGCGAACTGATCAGACTATTGCTCAGTAATCTTTTATTTACGAGGTCAAAATATTCATGCGAATTGTGATATTTACAAATATTGCAGACTCAGTGTTGGTGTAATTGAACTGTTAATAGAATAAGCTAAGTTCAAGGTTCATTTTACGATGTTTTTTTTACTCGTTTGTTTCTGTGGTCAACAATTAATAAATTGTTTAGTTTTAATGTATTGTCCATTACGTTATTGTAGATCTTTTATACATAACTGTTACACATATATACATACTTATATGTATGTAGGTGCAATGTGTATCAAGGTAGCAAATTTACCAAAAAATAAACACAAGAAATACCTAACTAGCTTGTTAACAGGAAGTTGTAGGCATACTACTAATTTAATTTTCTACCATTTATCCAGGTAATGGAAACGAGGTTAAGTAGGTAAGTAATTATAGTAAATTAGTAAGATATAATGAAATCGGATGTAAGAACACGCTTCGATAATATTTATCTCTATTTTGTACTACAGTTAGACCCATTCGTTGCCAACTCCATCTGCATATAAATATTGAAATTGAGGAAATGTGCGACGTATTTATTTAGCATTATAGGTCATGAACAAAATCAAAAAAATCCTGCTCTGATTTGCTTTGATTGATGTAAAGTATGACGTAGTCGACGAAGTTCTTGCGACATATTAAAAAAAACTAATTTTATACCTAGATTTCAAGAATAAGAGAGGTAACTTCGTGTTACCTCCCTTGTTTACTTAGCTTCCCTTTTAGGAGAAGTTTTTTTAGGTACCCAAACAATTTGAAGTAATTTAGTAGTAGAGAGTAGTAGTCTCATCAGGCTGTATGTGCAAGTAGAGCTACTGGCATATACAGTCTTTTTAGAATTACTCTGAACTGTCTAAGCGTCCTTAATAGTATTGGGAACATTAATAATTATGGAAACATAAAATACTTCAGTGAGACATGACTGAACAGACTCTGCATAATTCAATAAAACAAGGTCAACGATCTTTCTGAATGAAAAGGCAAGCAAATAAACATCTTTATATATATTCACAAAAAGGAATGTCTGTCTGTCGTTTGAATAACAAATTCAGGTCCCCATTCTGGCATAAACTCTACGAAAATATAAAGTATTCCAACAAAATGCTTTGGGCTCAACTTTTCCGACCCTGGATTTGTTCAAAAGCCGAACTCGAATTCACAGTCGTCGCACGAACTTCACTTTCACTGGAGAACTATCAATCTCCACTGTCTAAAAAATACATTACGTATTTGTTTCTTGCTTTGCATCAAGGGAATACATATTATGGTGTGTTATCGAAAATGTGATATCTTTAGATTTATCTTAAAATGTACTCAAGTTTACGAATTCCTCTACGCTTTCTGAATAGATATTGCACTTAAAATGAACGTTTTAAGGTCAAGTGTAGTTTGTATTTTATTTTTTTATATTTGGTGAGTCAGAATTGTTGAAATGTTTGCAGATTTTAACATTTATGACTTGATAAGAACTTCTTTGTATATGTACACAAACTTTATGTATTACAGTAACATAGTTTTGGTTTACGGTTTCATATGAGTTCTGGGCATGCAGCTGGTTTGCAAGCCCAGAAATCAGAACAGAACAAAACAGTAGTAGAGTTTTTGTAAAAAATACCACTTTCTGGTTTTCACAATATTGGAATTTGTAACCCAAGTAATCTAAAAGGCAAAACTACATTGCAACACATATCACATGCGTGAAGCTTTACTTTATATTTTAATTTGATATCCAAAGATTTCTCAAATTCAAACAATGGTAAAATCTAATACATCATTTGACTTCTTCCATTTAACAAATAAATAATTCTATCTAGTTATTTATTTGCCATTGAAACTTTGTAAGATATTTTATAGAAGACATCTGAAACGTATTATTTTGGGCTTGGCACGGAACGCTAGAGCAACAGAAACGTTCAATACTCGTAGTATACGTTCAACTAAATGACACAAGCGTCTATTGCGGTGTTATTAAAAGGTTATTGACCCGACATTGTTTACAACCTATTATCTACTCATCTTGTTTCAAATAATAATTGAATTAAGGTGGGTTCGCCGCACATAATAGATACGGATTCTATATTCGGAGTTTAATTACTCAACGCTGTTTTGTACACGTAGCAATTACTAAGTGGGTGAAATATATTTAGGGTAGGTTTTGTCTAACAAACTGAGTTCTCGTAACACCATTTTTGCACTAGATCTTGTCTGGTCACGTTGTTGTTAAAAATAAGAGTAACTTAGCTGTGTGGTATTTCTTTTAATGAATGACATTACATACTTTGCGCCGCTGGCGAACGAGGCTTAATGTCGGGCGGCGAAGGCGCGAACATCTGCACCTCATGTGGACGGGACGGGTTTTCCCTTCACCCGCATTAGTTGGCCAACCGCGAGGGGGCGGCGTCCGTGTGTGCCGGACGCCGCCTTAGAGAGGGTCGTTTAGAGACGGAGTCCGCACCAGGAGCGGGCAAGCGCTGGGAGGAGGAGTCCAGAAGGAAATCTGACCCTGGACTTCTCCTTCTCCTAAAAAGAGAAGCGCAGAGAGGGCACACCGTGTGGTTTTTAGTCGGTCCGAGTCCGACACACGAAAAAAAAAAGGTATTGTTGTTATGAAGCCCTACCACGTAGTATGATGCGCGTTGTTGTAAACTTGATTCATCTCAATCTTAATGTGAGCAGATTGTAGCGCCATTAGTCGGTTAGATAGCTATCATATGTAAAATTAACATAATAATATCATAGAGAATTAACAGATAACTCCACAGGTTCCTCTTTATGAGTTATTGTTGTTTTACATGTCAAATAAAGTCTATTATTTTCTAATCACGTAGATACGTTTGAAATGAATATTAATAATAGTTTATATAAACTTTATGATATTCATTTATTTTGGTGTGTTTATTACATACAGACGACGCTTGGGTAATATTTTTCTTAGTTTATTTGAAAAAAAAGTATCGAGACTCGATTATCCGGTAGATGAGATTCTGTCCTCCTATAAAAAAAAGCCGCCAAGTGCGAGTCGGACTCACCCATGAAGGGTTCCGTATCAGCAAGTAACATCGTATAAAAGTTCTTGTAGTTCGTTGTATCTTTCATCGATGTTTTTATACTAGTGTATTGATTGGATGAAAGGTAAATTGCGTGTTACGATTTATGACGTATTAAAAAAAAACTATTCACTAAATCTCGTTCAAACCAATTTTCGTTGGTAGTTTGCATTATATTGTACAACATATATTTTTTTTAGCTTTATGAGTCTCTTATTTTAGAAGTTAGAGGGGGGGGGGGGGGACACACATTTTTCCACTTTGGAAGTGTCTCTCGCGCAAACTATTCAGTTTAGAAAAAAATGATATGAGAAACCTCAACATCATTTTTGAACACCTATCCATAGATAGGTTAGATACACATATAGGTTTGATGAAAAAAACATTTTTGAGTTTCAGTTCCAAGTATGGGGACCCCCAAAGTGTATTGTTTTTTTTTTCTATTTTTATGTAAAAATCTTAATGCGGTTCACAAAATACATCGACTGACCAAATTTCAACGGTATAGCTCTTATAGTTTCGGAAATAATTGGCTGTGACATACGGACGGACAGACAGACACACAGACTTGACGAATCTATAAGGGTTCCGTTTTTTGCCATTTGGCTACGGAACCCTAATAAAACAGGTCACTGTTATTAATATCGTTACAATAAGAGTAGATATGTTTCTTTAATCTATAGAGTAAGATGCAGAATGTATAAAAATAAAACTCAAATGGTCAACATATTATTACTTTATTTAAACAAAGATTAACTTTATGACAGTAAAGATATAATTTTATACCTACCAGCGAATCTTGAAATTAAATCGAAATATTCACCATTCATCAATGAAAGCAATCCTTCAGATCCATAAACAATATACTTTTCCAGAGGCAAATGCAATTCCCGTTACCTATCATTTATTTTTTGCGTTCTTTCTGGTCTATTCTTGACCAATAATGTTGTGAACATACAAACTACGGTAGATAAATTATCTTGTAGACATTTACAGCATTGTAATTTGATGGTATTTACGTGAAAATTACTTCCTGTGTTGCGAACATCTAACATTTATTATTTTATAGGTGCATGTTAACACCAATATCTTTTAAAAATCTTTTATATCAAATGACTCATTTAATAGGCGTTAATTTTGGCAGACACAACTACGGAAAGGTCGCTGATTCGTTCGCTATAGATTTATCTATTTATTCATTGTAAGTGATCTTTAGATCAGATCAGAGATCAGAACATTCACATCTAAAGATCAGAAATCTGGCTGTGGTCTTCTCGAGTTTGTAACATATTATTACTGGCTATAAGTATATAACAGATAAATTATAAAATAGGGAGTGAATTAGGCTACTTTTTTACGGTTGTTGTTTAATGATAAAGTAACTAATAAATTTTAATGACTTAACCTCGACGATAAATAACTAAAATACTTTCTGTACAGAAATTCTTTAGCCTGCTTGTAATAACATTAATATGTTACTATTCCATTAGGTAGACATTCGATCGATTATAAGTCATTACACTGTCAGCTCGATAGTAGCTATGGATAATGTTATGTGTTCTTGTGTTATATTGCAACATTTGCTTGTCTCTTCGAAAGATTATTTTCGTAATAAGGGAACTGGGTCATGGGATTATAGGTCGAAAGACTTTGGTTTAATCCAATCAATCATCATATTTATTATACAGCCATCAATAAAGTCTTCATAGCTCACGGTTATATGGTTTATGGAAATTGTGTTATGGTTATTAATAGAAATACACACGCAAACAAAAACATTAAATAAATTGATACATTCACGTCAATAATTAAGTTGAGTGCTTGACAAATAAGGACAGTCTGTACATAAACATCTCGGTAATGTGCTAAGCGGGCTTCCGTTGCCATTATCGCTCGTAACTATGTGAAAAAAAAAACCAGGAGTTGTAGACAACATGTAACAACACTACAGATAAGACTTGATGGTTTATTTTATGAGGTAGACACTACACTAGCGACCTGCTTGTTAAAAGCTTCCGTTATGAACTTAAAATATATTTTTTTGCTTTTTCTGCCTCAAACTAAGATAAACAAACTGGCGTCATTAGAAAACATTTCTTGAAGATTCTTGTGACAGAGTCCAACATTGTCATAATACCTATTCGGATTCTCGGAGTCTTTGTGACTATATACCGTTAGTGTGCCCGAGGTGGTCTATGTCATAGCCGACAGCAGAATCTGTTTCCATTTTGTCTTTATTAATAACAATAATGTATATTTTTTCAAGTCTACTGCTCTTAACTATGACACTGTCTTTTACTAATGAATATGAAATACTATGTAAGATACTTCGTTCTCGTAAAATGTTAATCATCAGTTTTTCTTAATTATTCATACCGTTTAAACTTTCTGTGAACTTCTATAAATTTTGAGAGACTTTGTAACACCTACGAACAAAAACATCATTTATACATACATATTGATATCTATGTATATGTGTATATAAGATGGTGTGATTTTCAATTGCAATTAACCCAACCAGCATATTATAATATATTGAGTATGTGTATTTGTGAACTGCAAAAGACCGTAAAAAGTTTTGAATACCACAGTATTATTAGTTTTTATTCTAAATGTTTCTTGTGTCACATTAAAAAAGTAGAATGAAATACTTAATTTATAATTAATTTACCTTCCGATCTCATTTATAGTAAAGTTTGAAAAGGAAATATAACAGGTTTTCGTCAAACTGATAAGTAATAAAAATTGTTGACATTTTCCAACTTAATTTAACAAAGATATCAATCTTTAGCATTTCAACTCGACCAATTAATTACGACTGCTAATTTCCCCGCTAGTTATGTCCTGTTAGAAAAGATCATTATGTCATCTTTCATACCAGATAATCACCATCAGAAGAATTGAAGGTAGTAGAGCCAGGCTGAATCAGCGTGGCGCTAATGAATGGATCGGCTCTGAATGGGTTGACTCGACCGGGGCAGTACTACCCTCGCACAGAAGACCAATCTAAAAATGTCAGAATTCAGAATTCAAAATGTATGAAACCTGAGGCCCAATCATTCTGCATTATTCTCCTGGCCTCCGGACTAACTTCTAGTGAGATGTGCGGCGTAGTGGGGTGGCCATGGTGTTAGTCACCATGCTACATTGTCTACACTAAAAATGAGGATGGTGACCCTTACTCCTGAATTCTACTCATGCTGTCCATAAGACAGAGTAAAGTAGAAAAAAATAACCTACCCTGAGTACCAGCAAAAACTAGTACTATATAAATATAAAAGTCATGATGATGAGCATACGTGTTTATGAAAATCGAGAATCAATTTAAAAACACTTTCACGATCATATTAGATCACAAATACAATACGACTCACCAGTTTACTTTCGCCTTTCTTGGTCACGACCTGCCATAGTTCACGATCAATACAAAACCCTGGCCACTGATATTCCAACGGAAATGGGAAAGTTTTCAATTGACCTTTAAGTTAATATCGCTACTTCAAGTTTCAACTCTCACCCAATTTTATTCGTGTTTATGCGAACTTTTCCATGTGACGTTCAGTGAAACTATTTTAAACGGCCTTTAATTGTTTAACCTCTAATTAACATGTTTAATGTTAGAAAAGTTGGTCAGTTATATTCATTTACACCAGTGTTACTACAGTGGTAAGTGGATTAGTCAATTCCAAAAAGTTGACCTGTCCTCAGAGTGCTACTAACAAAGTAGCCCCTACGTGGAAAAGAGAGAATATTTAATTAACAGCTCTATTCCGAGATCGTTGTGCGACGTATTAGGTTTGTCATTTATCCCTCTACAGAGTTGATTTTTATAAGTGCTTGCAACACCATTGTCATTATGACATACTTTATAGGAAACTATTGAAGACATTCTCTTTACACAGACTTCACTTTTCTTTTCCTATTTCTTAAACACTCTAACTGGCGAAAGGGGCTCCTAAGTTTTGTTCGGGATGAAATATTTGAGAGCTGCCTACGAAACAGTCGCTAAGGAATTCTTTCTCTTCTATATCAAAATACCGAACTAAGGTAAGTTCGGTGTTTTAAATTTCCCGAGTAGCTAAAACTTGCCCCGTCCGTTTCATTTGTATTCCTGTTTGTCGGTCACTAATACATTTACTAAAAATAAACTACCTTTCTATTTTTGATCTACTTCACCTACTTCCTCAATAGTTTTAGTTAGAGATCCCATCATTGTAAAACTAATAAATGCATTTAATCTTAGAAAATCAAACTGAAGTATGTCATTATACAGTACAAATTCTTCGAACCTTCTATTGTAGGTAAACCGTAAATAATTACAAAACAATTATAAGTTTCTGTAGATACTTTTTCACGCTACTTTCTATTTGTCATTATTCATTATTTAAGCTGTCATTTATAACTTATTTTATTGCCATTCATATCGTATTATAACAATAGCTAACGAGACGTGGTGTAGTAAAAGTTGCAAATGCATACTAATGCCCCATTGTTACTTTCCACTCAAATATTATGTTCTACATATTGTCCACATAATTGAGATTGGCGATAGAGACATCAATTGATCCAAGTATTAAAACGAAAAGTGAAGTTTTCTGAATTGCTTTCAAATTTTATAGTATAAAAGAAAGAGTTATTACAGGTTCTGTGTTACTGCTCTAGCGGTCTTTTCAAGACGTAGGATGAACATACATGTCCTTCTCGAGCTACTGAAGAGCGTCTCAGTAAAATTTCTTGACCTTTAAATTACAATCTCATTTTATTCACAATTCTCATTTTCATTCACAAGACGTTAATGTGTATCGTAAGGCGTACAATACAATGAAAAATCGCTGAGTAAAGCGCACTTTATCTCTGCAAGTTTTCATTTTCATCTGGTGTTCTTAATTCCCTATGTTGGTCACGGTTTTATGGCTTGTTTATGCATCATTACTATTCCATTACATTTTAAATGTTATGGCCTACATGTCAGTACTTATTTAAATTAAAGTCGAGAAAAATTGTGATATTTGCATTGAACAATTTATCTAGAATTTTATACGATACCATAATATTTGTAGAATATCTTCTTGTAACGCAAATGTTTCGTTTAAAATGTGTAGCGGTATGCAAATAAGAGTATGCGTAAGTGAATGGATCGCATCAACTTGGACATATTGGCCCCCAGATAACACAGTATACGCAGGCGATGTTTGGTCGACGGCTGTACTCCGTAGCGTGTGCGATAGCGATCTTACTGAGCGACCGAGCAATTGCCTTGTTTATCGTGCCGCGACGCACCGCCCGATACTACCTTCTGTTGATACCAGCCGGATTGGAGGTGGCAATTTGTTGCTGACGATTTATTTTATAACAGACGGCTCAGACTGAGGATCATCGCGGATGTTGCGATAAGAGCCCTATATTTTACTGAATATATGAAAATCGTTTTAAGTAGGGTCATGTTGGTAATTTTAATAACAGTTTACTTTACACCTTTTTTTTTAATTCATCGTTAACCTTATTATAATTTAGGTCGCCTCACTTTCATGAGTTTTATCGTTTACGGTTATTGTTTCGCTCAGTACAAAGACCTTAATAATGTTTAATATGTATCCTTTATAATGCTTAATTTCGGTCTACGTCTTTAAATTCTCCTGTAGTAATTAAATGTTACTCTTTTGCAGCAGAAATTTAAATTGATGCCAATAGCTAGATTCTTAGGTCTATGGAGACTGAATACCTACCTTTGATAACTTATATACAGACGGTGTACTAACACAGCGTGACTTAGCCGATTTCGAGCTCGCCCTACAGACGGAGATACATTGACGTCGCCATTTGTGACATTTTGATGGTAGATTGTTCTGTTTACATACGGTTGACTGTGCTCACCTGCCTTCTAGAAACTTGCGTGTATTTTGTATAACTTATCCTATGCGTACATCTAAAGTACTTACCATTATGGTCATGACTCTATTCTGTATTGTTTCTAAGAAAGGAATAGCAAATGAACATTTCAAAACGGAATGATCGTAGAACGTGCAAAGTAACTTCATACTTCACAATTTGTCGTATTTGGTAATCAATCAACATAATGTTCACCTATTATACAGTCGGTTCGTTCACCTCGCCTTTCAAGGTCTTAACGTGCATTATTTTAGCGTCGGTGGCGACCCACACACGCACTACTATGCACATTTCCAAGTACACTGCACTAGGTTGGAGGAATAAGAGCGCGTGATAAGAATACGACAATGACTATCCTTCGACTAGATATATAGTTGTAAAGAATATATTTGAAATTAAATCTTTCTAAGTGCTGTTAAAACTTCTTAAACAGACACTTCCAAAGAATGATTCAGTAACAGGATCGCGATGTGAATAATTTGTTTTAAAAGAAGAATGCGTAAGTTGGCAGTGATTGATTAAGTTTAAAGCTACATTTATTTAATAAAAATAATAATGTATTACTTAACATGAATTCATTATTATTGAAGTTACATGTACGCATTAACTATTAAGTCTTTAAGGAACTCGAAGGCAATGTTCAATTTACTCAACAAGGTCTGTACACGATTATCAAGACCAGTTGACAGGAACCCATCAATGACGAGGTGCAGCGCGGTTGTGATTTACGATGGGCATCGATCTCTTTGATGACTGCTTGTATCTTTAAATGAAACATTTAAAACGGTAGCTGCTCTCCACTTACGTATATCTGATGAGGATTTAAATACTCAAATCGACGACATTCTTTAGTTACTAACTTAATTTTTAAAATACTTCTAACGTAAATGCTGTCATGGAATAATATTCATTTGTAGTATAGGCTAATTAGCTACACTGTAATTTTCCGAGTCATTAAAGCATGTGAGAGGTTCAAAAAGACTCCCCACGTGGTCGGGCGAGCGCTTTGTTTTTTTGCTCGGTAGCACATCGTTCATCATTACGTTTATTATCTGTTTGGCCTTGGCCGTGAACGGTCGAGCAGGAGGACACTTGCGCGTGGGCAAATACGGTGGCTATAGAGCGTACCGCAGAATTTTGAATCAACTTAACAAAAAACTTATTGTATCCATACCACGAAATGTTTTACTTGACATTAAACAAAAAACGTGTATATTAAATTAAAGCACCATATTGTAGTAAGTTAAAATAATGAAACGTTTATACGTGTTCGCTTAGAGCTTGCTGTTCAAATAAATATAAACTTAGATGAAAAAATGAAGACTGTTAAATTATACATGCACGATTGATTACGTATTTAAAACGCTACTGAAATTGCGATGCTTTAATTGGTATCCTAACAAACTCAACTTATTTCTACATAAAACCAGTACATATTCCTTATAAGAAATGTAGCACTATTAGAAATATCATAGTTCTTGATTGTCTTTAATATTTTTATCGTTGAAATAAATACTCCTTAGTATTTATTTAGATGTCTGATTGTTGACTCTAAGGGATCCTTGCAAAGAAAGATTACGTATCTTTCTTCCAATTGCGTTAACAATTTTTCCTCTAATTCTTCAATATGTCGACGTCAGATAATTTTATCTCCATGAAGCACAACTGAATATAAATTTTTGTGCAAAAGGTATAATATGATAAACGCATAAGTAGGCGTATTCCGTCTAAAGTGATATTCGACCTTGCCATAACACATATATGGGTATTTCTACGTTAAGAGGTACTATCGACGGCTACATGAAAAAATCATACTTATTTAGCAAATTTACGGAAAACATCAATCATATTTAATAATAAATAAAGTATACTTTTTAACCAATAAATTACAATATCTACATTAGCTTAGTTTAGTCATAATTTCATATTTACCTAGAAAAAAGTATCTACCCTGGCCTGTCCCTTTACTGTTTTGTAACAAACTCTTCAAAATTTAACATATTACTAATTCATTAAACCTATAAGCGATATTTATTACATGAAGTAGTATAAATGGTAATGAAGATTATTTTAAAAACATGTGAAATTACCTTAACTTTCTATTTAAAAAAAATTATCAGTTTTTGTCCCTCATTTATTAAGTCTCCTCCCCTGCCTATTTTTCGTTCATTATAAATGCCGGCAAAATACATTGGCGCTACAAATTTCAATAGGCAGAGCATTTGCTTTAAAGTGAAGTTAGCAGTAAACGTCGCGATCGTCACTTGCGTGCTCTCATTGGCCGACACATCGACCACGAAACTCGATTTACTAGGACGTATCAGTCATTGCAGTATCTCCACTGGTAAGTTTTATTTACTTGTTATTTACATTAAAAGTTGTTTTGTAATATTTATTTACTTTAATTTAAGCTTAGTTCACGGTGTTAGTTAGTTTTTTTGTTTCAACATAGTTTATCCTGATTAATCTCAGTTTTTTCATGAAAATGTCTCTTCCCTGCCGTATTTCCCCTGCTTCATAAGATGCCAGGGTAGAGACTTTACGTCCAGGGTAGATAAGTAACTGAGATATTGCTGCTTTCTTAGTAGTCATATATTTTTCTCAGTATATAAATTTTGTTTTACGCTAATTTTAAACTATTTAGCAATTATTTAAGTGTATTTTCAAAATGTTTAAATAAGCCTTCTCATTTTTTAGTTCATGCCTTCTCAAAAAAAAAACTAACTTGTGAAGAATTTCTTGAAAAGCGTCAGGCAGAGCGATTGAGATACCAACGCATAAAAATGATCCCAAAAAGTATTCTCAAAAGAAGGAAAAGGACAAGAAAAAATATGAAAGAAAAAAGAGAAGGGAACTATTAAGACCAAATAAGACCCAGAGAAAAACGAAAAGCTAGAAAAATATGGAGATAAAAAGCAAATAGCCTAGTTCGGACAACGAAGTTCCCCATAATGAAAACAGAAAAGACTGTTTCAGAGAATGATATCTACGAAATAAGTGGAAAACTGTTTCAAAATATCAAGTTTTAGAAGAAGAAAAGCTATTAAAACCTATTCTGAAAAGAAAACCCAAATTAACTTTAATAGAAGCAAAGAGAAACACAAGAAAAAAATAGATAACTTTGAGACAAACGATTGAAATTTTCACGTAAGAAAATTCAAACAGTAGAGTATGTGCTGGTAAAACAAACTTACGCAAGCTTTTCATGGAAAAAACAAAGATAACAAAGATATTTCTTTCGTCACATGGGACCAGGTTATTGAAAATTTACCAGCCCCAAATTAAAAAAATTAACGGCATAGGATTATTAACGTATTAACATCTTTGCAAAAGCGTGATCTCAATTGTCATATTTAGTTTATTTTTATAAGTAAAAGTTCTTGTTTAAGTTGAATCTTTTTATCACAGCGTTGATTCTCATATTTTGCTTATTTTTTTTATTAAAGACAATATTCAAGTTAAGTAGTAGTAAGTTAATTTACTTTAGAAAAAGATGTTACTTTTGTGATTTTCGCAAGCAGATATTAAGTATTTTTGTTTTCTAGTTTTAATTCTTGAACTAAACAAACTTGAATTAAGTTTGTAATAAAATTCGTATTAAAAATTTGAAAATTCAAGTCATTTCTATATTAGTTATAAAATAAACTATCATAATTAGTGAATAATTAAAGTTAATTCTTACGAAATTAAGGTTGTTTTTCAATTTATCTTGCCCCTGTAAAGAAAGGTATCCTGCCCTGGCCTTCATGTCTCTACCCTGTCTAAATTATCTTCCCTGATCCTTTAAAATACTCGTAAAAATAGATACATTGACTGGCCATTCATCTACAGCATACAAAATACCTGATTACACAGTATAATGCAGGAAAATAAATAAATTATAAATATTTTTTAAGGGGGACAACCTGCCTTATACAGATGACCTCTTAACGTAGAATAACCCATATATGAATCTTATTTACACGATTTTGTTTAGCCCTTTACACTTTTTTATCTGAAAAAAATTATTCAGGTCTATCAAAACCGATTTTTAAAGATTTGGCACTAGAGATTCTATTACATTCACAATATCTCGACAATTGAATTGAGCTATAAAAAAACGTCTAAGACTAACAAGTCTTGTGATTTTACGAGTTCAATTGAAGCCTATTAAAACATAAATTAAATGATAAAACCGAATAGGTGGGTCGGCCATTGTCCATTTGGGTCAATTGCAACTATTGGTTTGTGTTACGCCCACCAGTGTCAGGCGAGGACTGAGTATCAGACGACCTAGCACGGATTGTACATCCGTTGACGTGCTCGTAAACACAGTTTAATCCTTCAGTTGCATAATACATACCTTTTAACGCCTTGCATGTCATTATCCTCATATAGACATATAATATGTAGAAGTACATTTTATAGATCGAAATAATTACAATATGTGTAGTTTTATGATAGTTTAGAATTCAAGATATTGGCATTTTTTAATTAACCATAGACATGAGTTTTCATTGAATATTAATGGGCATGTTTTCTGCCTGGAAAAAAGAGAAACATCAAAATGAATGCTTGAAGTTTTAAATAACTTAAAAAATTTGTGACGCAGTGGTAGGATATGCGATTGCTGTGCTTGAGGTCTCAGGTTTGATTCCCGGGTTGGACTAAATGTTTGTATTATTTGCAAATATTTGTTTTCGAGATTGATTTCTGTGTATAATGTGTATGTATTTTGTCGGTCAAGAATTTATTGTATGTGTATTTGCATTTAATAGTATGTATTTGTAACGATTGTCTAGTACCCTTAGTACAATCTCTGCTTAGTTTGGAACTAAATGGCATTATGTGTCAGAAGTCCAAAATGTTCATTATTATTAGCTAGATGTAAATTTTACACAGTAAATAGTACTATACCATAGTAGTCACCATTGTTGCTATACTCGTAGCGATCGTGTTATACTTTTTTGCATTATTTCTTCTAAACGTGATCGATTGATCAAATGTTTATCATGATCCAATTTCACGGTACAGACCCCTAGGGCGCAAACCGAATTCGCACTTGATGGAGTTTTTATAAAACATTTTCTCCTTTATAATATTTTAAAATAAAATTACAGTGTTAAAATAAAACAGAGCTATCAAAATAAATGTTACTCAGATGTTAGACCTTATAGCCCCAGAAGGTTAATCAGGTAGTCACAGGATGAATCAAATAAATATTTATTGTGTTTTTTGAACAAAGCAATATTCACGGTGACACTTTATAATTATGGATTACAAAAAAGAAAATCAACCACAGTAATAATATTATCATCTAATGTCTGCACGTTTCTGCATTCGTTTATATATCTGTTACTGCGATTGTATTCAGTATAAATTGAGGTTGACCTTTATCCTGTCTTCGTAACACATTTCCAGAGGTAGTATGACCGTTTTGTAAACTTACATTTCTGAATATCCTTTTTTTATATATATTTATTATTTATATTTTACTAAAATTTAATATTTGATGCTTTTCGTGTGTGAAAAAAACGATCTAAATTGGTGTTATTTTTGAGAAGACACGAATTTTCGAGTTTTCATGTTATCATCATTTGCTTGTGACATCTATAATATAATATCTATAATAGAATAAAAGAATAGATGCCGATGTTTAACAATATATTATTATTATAAATTTATTTTTTCATACTGTAGTAAAGCATATATATGGGTATTTCTACGTTAAGAGGTACTATCGACGGCCACATGAAAAAATCATACATAATTTGCAAATTTGCAGAAAACATCAATCATATTTAATAATAAGTAAAGTATACTTTTTAACCAATGAATTACAATATCTACATTAGCTTAGTTTAGTCATAATTTCATGTTTACCTAGAAAAAAGTATCTACCCTGGCCTGTCCCTTTACCGTTTTGTAACAAACACTTCAAAATTTAACATATTAGGATTTCATGAAACATCTAAGCGTTATTTATTACATAAAGTAGTATAAATGACAATGATGAATATTAAAAAAAAATGTGAAATTACTTTATTTTTCTATTTTAAAAAAAATATCAGTTTTTGTCCCTCATATATTAAGTCTCCTCCCCTGCCTATTTTTCATCCAATATAAATCCCGGTAAAATACATTGGCGCTACAAATTTTAATAGGCAGAGCATTGGTTTTAAAGTAAAGTTAGCAGTAAACGTCGCGATCGTCATTCGCGTGCTCTCATTGGCCGACACATCGACCGCGAAACTCAATTCACTAGGACGTGTCAGTGATTGCAGTATCTCCACTGGTAAGTTTTATTTACTTGTTATTTACATTTAAAGTTTGTTTGTAATATTTATTTGCTTTAATTAAGGCTTAGTTTACCGTGTTAGTTTGTTTTTTTGTTTCAACATAGTTTAACCTGAATAATCTTAGTTTTTTCATGAAAATGTCTCTTCCCTGCCGTATTTCCCCTGCTTCATAAGATGCCAGGGTAGAGACTTTATGTCCAGGGTAGATAAGTAAGTGAGATATTGCTGCTTTCTTAGTATTCATATATTTTTATTAGTATATAAATTTTGTTTTACGCTAACTTTATACTATGTAGCAATTATTTAATTGTATTTTCGAAATGTTTAAATAAGCCGTCTCATTTTTTTAGATCATGCCTTCTCAAAAAAAAACTAACTCGTGAAAAATGTCTTGGAAAAAGCGTCAGGCAGAACTATTGAGATACCAACGCATAAAAATGATCCCAAAAAGTATTCTCTACAGAAGGAAAAGGTTACGCGTTAACGCGTTACTTAATTCACCAAAATCAAGAGATACTGTCAAGAAAAACTTATTGTGTGGAAAAGTTATTTCTCAAAAATTAAAAGATAATTTTTCGTATCTTTCGACTCAAAAACAGAAAAGGCTGTGTCAGAGAATGGGAAGTGGAAAACTGTTTCAAAATACCGAGTGTTAGAAGAATAAAAGCTATTAAAACCTATTCAGAAAAGAAAAACTAAATTAACTTTAATAGAAACAAAGAGAAACACAAGAAAGAAATAGATAACTTTGAGAAAAACTATTAAAATTTTCACGTAAGAAAATTCAAACAGTAGAGTGTGTGCTGGTAAAAAAAGATGTAGTAACAAAACAAGAAGTAAGAAAACAAAAGCAAGTTATGTTGAACACCACAAACTTATGCAAGCTTTTTATGGAAAAAACAAAGATAATAAAGATATTTCTTACATGGGTCCAGGTTATTGAAAATTTACCAGCGCCAAATTTTAAAATGAAACGGCATAGGATTATTAAAGTATTAACGTCTTTGAAAAAGCGTGATCTCATTGTCATATTTTTTATCTTTATATTTATAAGTAGAAGTTCTTGTTTAAGTTGAATCTTTTGCATTCACAGCGTTGAATCTCATATTTCCCTTTATTTTTTATTAAAGACAGTATTCAAGTTAAGTAGTAGTAAGTTAGTTTTTAATTATCCATCGGAGTGGTGTGCAATGGGAGAGGCCTATGTCCAGCAGTGAACTAAGACAGGCTGATGATGATGATGATGAAGTTAGCTTATTTTATTTTACAAAAAGATGTTACTTTTGTGATTTTCGCAAGCAGATAATAATTATTTTTGGTTTCTAAGTTTAATTCCTAATACAAGTTACAAAAAAAAGACTATTTGAAAATCCAAGTCTGAATTTCTATATTATTTATAAAATAAACTATCACAATTAGTGACTAATTAAAGTTGATTCTTACGACATTAAGGTTTTCTTTCAATCTATCTTGCCCCTGTAAGTAAGGTATCCTGCCCCGGCCTTCATGTCTCTACCCTGTCTAGTATATCTTCCCTGATCCTTTAAAATACTAGTAAAAGTAGATTGATTAACTGGCCATTCATCTACAGCATACAAAATACGTGATTACACAGTATAATGTAGGAAAATAAATAAATTATTAATATTTTTTATGGGGACAACCTGCCTTACATCAGAGGACCTCTTAACGTAGAATAACCCATATAATAAAGCTTCATCATCATCGATCAGAGTGGTGTGCAATGGGAGAGGCCTATGTCCAGCAGTGGACTGCGATAGGCTGATGATGATGAGGATGATGAATCCAGCTTAATGTCAATTCTAACATGTTAAATGTATAATTTATTCTTATATAAATAATATCCGAAACATCCAAATATTTTATTTAAATCTATTCGATTAGTCTACAGTTAAACCATATTTTATTTGCAAGTATGTTAACAACAAATGTTGTCCTTACGGAGGAGTAAGATAATTAACACTGTGACAAGAGAATTTTATATAAAAATCATAAAATAGCAAATAATCGAACTTGCAAATAATAGTTTTCAACATTTCATATAATGAGAGATTATAGTAATAAAAATTGATACAAACGAATGTGGGATACATTAATGGATAAAAAGGATACACACCATAATGCTTCATGTAAATAAATCTGCATGCCCCCCCCCCCCCCCTGGGATAGTTGCAAAAGTTTTTCGTTTTCGAACTAGATAGCGGAAACAGTATTATGTGAAACTTAATGCTGACAGCGCTTGCCGGATGAGGCAAGTCACGCAGAACATTATATTCTAAGGAACTGAATATTTTCGCTTAGAATATAATATCAAGGAACTTTCTTTGTACCGACAGACAGCGTCAAAGTGCACCACAGTGCTTGTTTGTATCTTATTTTAGATGCATAACGTTGAATACGTTTTCTATATTATTGCTTTCGAATTTAATGCCAACAAGACGAAAAGTATACGTAAGAATAACCAATAACTCGCGAAATTGAACAAACAAGCTTCAATGTAATATCTACTGTAGAATGTGATGCAACAGTACCCTGTACCGGTTTTTCGCTCGATCGGCTCCCTGGCGTCTAGCGAAGATACGATAGTCAATGGTCTGAAAATATTTTGCATGGAATTGATTAACTCTGTGGCCTCGTCGCTTTTGATACCCTTATCGTTTTGCTTGTATTTTTTATATATCTCACAATATATTTTTGTTTATTTGTAAGTATACTGACATTTCATCATTCATTTCATGGCACGTAAAATGTTTCAGCTTCGTTGATTTTGGCTATGAATACAGTTACTGTATAAAGTATACGTGACCTACGCAACAGTATTATGTATTAAGATTTCTTATAGGTTATTCTGCATCTCGTGACAATAAATCAGATATAACACACTCCAATTCTTGCAAATGCGAATTCGGATAATTCAAGGGGGTATTCTCACGGTAGCTCTTAAGAGAAGAACAGAGAAAGCTTTATCTCATGTATCGGAGCGCGAACAATGTGAAGAGCGTGTCGATGCTTATCACAGACAGCCTATCTTATACCTGAAGTGCTTGTATACTTTCACCCGCCGCTTCTTACACCATTTTGTTTACTATCGGCTTGTCTTGTTAGAATATGTAAGGAGGTATTTCTTTTACTTTGTTTTATTTACTGACTCTTGACTCTGTATCGATTTGACGTAAGATTAAATTTTCTCAAGAATAATTAAACTTTTTGTAAATTTCCTCCATTTGGAGTTCTAAGATATATAATAATAAAGCTTAGAGTGAAGCTATGAATCATTTAGAGAAATTTTAATAACTAGGAATCACCGAAAACAATAAATAAAGACGATTTTAAATCATAATCTTGACTAAATTGAAGTTATATTTGTAGGATAAAAATGAAGATTTAAATTATAATTATTTAAATAAACATTATGAAAAACATATTGAGTCCACAACCGTGCTCGATGAAAGTATACAGTAAATACTAAATCGTGTACATATATATATACACGATAGATAGTGTTTCACACTAGGTGCCACGATAACATCTCAGATAAATTACCTCCTATTTTTTCCTTTTATTTAAACAAGAGTTTGCTGTAGAATACAAGCTTTGTTGCTTGTAATTTTTTCACTCACTGTGCCAATTTATATTGGAATCGCTAGAGATTTTTGGTAATGGCCATCAATTGCCACTGTCTCCTGGGAAATCTGTTGTACTTACGAACGTGCTTCGAGTGTAGCGTATTGTATTTATAATAAAATAATAATTGTTTATTTGATGGCAACAAGGCCGAGTTTTTCAATATAACTATTAGTAATTTAATTTACTAACTTTAATTTCAGTTCACATGTCTTGTATTTATGGCGAACTTAAATATATTTTTGCAACAATTAATTAATCAAAAATAATACACCGATATCCTAATAAAAATATTTATTTATTTATTTTTATTCTATTTCATCCTCTTCCCCTTTGTTTAGAAGAGAGATAAGTCGATCAGTTACGTCATAGTGTGTAAGTATAAACTTACTAAATGTTTCACTCCTGGCACAAACGGAACAGCGTTTTTAACGTTTAATATTCAATAACACATCCATAAATGTCTATTGTGTCGGTATGGATTATGGGTATTGGGGAGACGCCGCCGACGGTCGCGCATGTTAAACTGGCTCGGATCGTGATTTAGTGCAGTGCCTGAGCGTACGCAGCCCACGGGCGACAGGCCTAATTACAAAGTGTAATGAGGGAAGGATACCGACGCCCGCGCTCGCGTCCGCTTGCTCGTTGATATATTTCATTAAGGTTTGTATGTAATATTTTAATTTAATTTACTAAAGTTCATCTTTCACGTATCGATACCCTAAAATAACTTAAAAATACCAAAGGCATAAATTGCGTATTCTTATATTTTTTAGCTAGACATTTGATATGAAAGTTGATTGTGTGATTTGTGTATTTTATCCTCTGAAACTAACAACGAGTCATAAACAGTAAACCACATAAAACCTAACATGCAATCAACGATTCTACGGTACTCTATAACAAATACATTGAAATCTAATCGTGGATCTAATCTTAATACCAAGTTATTAGATCACGAACGCCGTGTTCGAATTAATAATATTTTCATTACATCGTTGAATGGGTGCTTATCTGAGCATCAAAAAATGCACACAGTCATAGAGGTAACCCATTATATAATTACACACAGACGGACGTTTTCATGTTGTGATTTACGCACGAGTGGATTTAGCATGACAGTTGCCATGGGCGCGGGCAATGCTTAGCAAAAACGCTTCGCAATACGCTTCCATAATACTTTTGGATTAATATTATGCATTAGTTTCAATTTTAACGTTATGTAACTCAACTATAATGGAATTGTATCTTTTATAATAAAACTTCATTTAGAACAAGATTATAGAAATCTCTGAAGACAGAAGAATCTAACGTACACGTAAAAATACCTTTGGTATTGGTTACTTTAATAAACTTTAATAATAATTTGGCCATATTTGTTTCACAATGTTTTTTTTTTAATATATTTTTCGGACATCTTACACACAACATCATCTAGTCCCAAACTAAGCAGAGTTTGTATTATGGGTACTAAACAACTGATGATACATAAACATACTTTTTTTGGAAATACATACATATTATACATATAAAACACCCAGACTTCGAAACATATATTTGTGGACCACACAAATATTTGGTCCGACCCGGGAATCGATCCCGAGACCTCTTGGTTAGCAGCCGCATATGATAACCACTAGACCAATGAGGCAGTCAATTTAACGAAGTTGAGTATTTATATAATACTTTAACGTGACTTATTTTGCTGTAGAACGCGAACTACATTCAATGCTACGATTTCGAGTGTAATTTCCAATTTTCCAACTTTTTTAGTTGTAAAAATCCGAACCAATCTGCGATTATCGTTTATTTCTGACTATACCACCGTTCACTTTACTCGTATATATACCACCAACTGACTCGTTCTAAGTCTGCTTGAACTAGAAAAACGGCTTCGCGCTGGTGTGTAACCTTAGATATATGCGCCTTGCATGAAATTTACACGTAACACTGGTTAGCTTACTGAATTAAATCTTTACTAATTTTAGCTGAAGCTGAAGAATTTGTTTGCTTGGTTGAACTCAGAAACTTGTTAATCTTAGAAAGTACTGACCCGATTTAAAATTTCCAGTAGCAGATAGATCGGTTATCGAGGTAGGCTATAAGGCTTATATATCACGCTAACACAAAAAAGAGCCGAATAACAATATAAAATGATGCAAAAACGGGGGGGAAATTATTATTTTTAAGACTTTTCATTGGTAAACGGAACAAAAACAGAGTACGAAAGAATTGGTCCCCTTTAAAAATTCAAAAAAAAAGTTCACCATAACTTTGTTTTTTCACACAGGCCACGGGCAACAGGTACACGCAGTGGATGTTGCGTGCGTCAACTAGTTTTAAAATACATGTATTCGTCCTGTTATTACTTTTAAATTAACTATTTCAACATCTTACATCTCTATAGGCTATTTATGGCTATAACAATTACTGTTCTCTCTTCAATATAACAACTCAAACAAATTGTCATCAATATTCCTTTGAGTAATCAATCAAAAACAAATTATGATAACTATCGCCAGCCTGAGAACAATTTATTTTGTATCTAGACATACATTTAACATATGCAAATTGATATTTTTTGTGAGTAAGTGTTGTCATGCTGTCAGTGATGGACATATTAAATTGTTTTATTAATCTCCCCTGAACATCATGAATACATAATTTGTGCCGATAGACACGTTATAAGTCCATAAGGCTGAAAATCAATTACTGTTACAATATGCGTATGATAATTAAATTACGAGACAAGTCATGTTTCTTTTTTCATCTATACGTACTCGTATGTCACTATCACATCTATACCACACAGCACTTTACTCAGAGAAGTTAGAGAAGTTACACTTAATTTTAATCTTTAGTAACCGACTTCATAAAAAGGAGGAGTTTCTCAATTCGTCGGAATCTTTTTTTTTATGTAGGTATGTTTAGCGATAATTTCGTTTATGAACCGATTTCAAAAAATCTTTTTGCATTGGAGTCGGCGTAGCTTACTTAGCTTTTTGCATTGGGATCTGATGATGGGATCCCAAGGAAATCGAGGGAACTCCTCAAATATCATAGGCACAATTGTCGCGATTTGGGTACTCTGAATAGTTTTTCTTTGAAGTCGGTTCCTTCCTGGTAAAATTATTATCGTTTATTAGTTATTAAAAATCGGCCAAGTGCGTGTCAGGCCACGCACAGGAAAGGGTTCCTCAGTCACCTATAATGGTATGTGGATTTAAAATCGTATCCAATAGATAATTGTTATGTTTACGTATTAATACGTTAATTTTGTATGACGTTTTCCAAGTGAGCGCATATTACCATATAAGCCTTTATAACTCCTGAACTAAGAAAGTCATCTAATCGGTTATAGTTTTCCTTCAAAGTTCATTAGATGGACCACCATCACGATTTTTTCCAGATTTTTTGAGCCAGCCGTTTAGGAAACCCTTTATTGTTTTTAAAAGACCTATCTAATGATACCCCACACGATGGGGTAGCCTCGAGAAAAAAAAATCATCCCCACTTTACGTGTAGGGGAGGTACCCCAAATAAAATTATTTTTCATAATTTTAGTGTAGCACTTTGTCGACGTAATTACAACACGTATTCATGCAAACTTTCATCTTTCTAGCACTTACCGTTTGGTCGGTAAGTCGAGGACGGACGGACGGACGGACGGACGGACGGACGGACGGACATGACGAATCTATAAGGGTTCCGAGTTATGAACTTCGGAACCCTAAAAAAGTGACTGCGACATTATATAAGGGCTAGTCTATAAGGGCTAACTAGTCGATTTTTAGAAGCTAAATACGGCGACCGAACGCTCTACACCGCACACTTAAAAACGCCAAACGTGGAGATTGAGTCGCTTTTTAGAAGCGCGACACAGCAGCTGAACGCTACTCTCCGTACACATTCGGATGCCGGTAGCATCGATTTGGCATCTGAGCAGTCGCTAAAACGCGCGTTTCCGATACCGCTATCGAACGCAGGAAGTCGCTAAAACGCGATGCAGCATCGATGCAGTTGCTAAATCGCCTATCACAGATGCTAAAAGTAGCTAGTGTGCTGTGGCCCTAAGTAAACGAAATTTTTCTATCCCTTGGTAAACGCGACCTGTCTCTACCTATAGCTACTTCTATTTCACATATAATACAAACAAATAAACATTAAAAGAGATGATCAGATTTACACTAAACCATACATTTTCTTTTTTATGGATTTTACTATTATTTTTCAAAACTCATTAAGTTTTTGCTATTTTCACATCTAAAAATGCGGTACTGATACCGTTGTATTAGTCACCACGGACTATGTTGAATTTTCGCTTGAATTGACGTTTCATTTCTACCAGAACAATAGAATCGGTTTTTTAGACGTCTTTATTCATACCGCAATGTAGATGTCTAACTATACAAATGAAGTGAGACTTTTTGTTTCTCACCGTTAAACTGGCGAGACACCGATGATTTGAATAGGAATAATACAAACGCACGATTCAACCATTTGAAAATATTTTACATTTGTTTCAATAAAAAATCAATCAATTGGTCGGTTTTTTATTCAAACGAAGATAGATAGAAAACTCTTTATTTGTACAACGTGTTACAGTTTTATATCAATGTCACACGCTACGTGTGTGACATAAAATATATGACTTTTATTTAATGCACAAAGAGCGACCTTATTGCCAAAAGCAATGTCTTCAATTCAATATCTTTTTACCCGACTACGGCAAACCCAGAGGAGGGTTATGATTTTGACAGGCTATGTGTGTTCCTCTGTTCCCTCATATCTCCTCAACTACTCATTAGCTATATTACTTTAGCGGTCATAAAGTATGTACTGTATTAAATATAATTTACATAGAAAATGTTTTGATATTTGATGAACTAAATGCTTTTTCTTTTGTTTCAGTTTCGGCTACTCTACCACCACAGAGGCCTTGGATACCTTTGACTCGACCAAATAGAACGCGTCCGACCTGTAAGTCTTCTTTTTATTACTTGTCAATTTACTTCGAACTTTGTGTTCTGTATCTTAAATTCTCTTTTCGTTTGTTCTTTATTGTACACATCAAAGACAGATTCATATAATTGTCTATAACAAGAAGGAGGAACATGCGATAAGCTCTCATGTCTAGCAGTGGACTGCAATAGGCTGAAGATAATGATGATCTATAGAAAGACTGAATCTGAACTTGTATCTACTCTGTACCGAGACAGCTCATGCATTCCAATAAACTTCTTTCACTTTTACAGCTAAAACTGCATTTCAAAAGTTATTTTCTCCATACAATTAAATATGTTACTAAATTAAATATCAGATATGTAAGTTGAAATTTACTGTAGCATCTGCATCTGCAACAAGTTCATGTTGATCAACCAACATTAAGAGAAGCTATTGAATTTTACCGTCAAAAAGAATCGGTGGTTGCGATACATTGTGATACAATGTTATTCCAGTTCTACGGGAAAGATTGCTATCATAAAATCCTTTCAAAGGAATAAAGATATTATTATGTTAGTTTTCCGATTGAAGTAGTCTAGACTTACACGGAGAACACGAACAATTCTCGTTAAAACATTAATTTAAACGATACCATCTAAGCCTTAGGTTTTTATTCGTCGCAGTACTACGATTCATAACCTAGAAGGACGTAAGATAATTTAATAGCGATAACTAAAAGCTCACCAACATGTTTGTCATTAATAAAGTGTCATTGTAGCACGTATGGGTGCGGCGCATGCGGCCCATCTCATAAATAACCAACTAGAGACCGCCCTACCATTGCAACGGTAATGTTTCCACCCGCAAGAGACCTCAGGGATACCACTTTGGTCCTGGCTGGTATACATTGCCTGCTATCGTATATAGTTAACGTTTAGATGCTTAACATTTATTTGATTGAAGAGAAGTACGGTCCTAGTTGTGACATTGATTTATTTTACTGCTGCAACAAAGTTGCAATGCAAAACACCTACCTACTAGTTAGCAATCTGAAACGTATAAATTACATTTATACATATTTTTTTGAATCTACAAAATATACAACACATACATAACTAAACAAGTTAATTAAAATTACTTTTTGAATTGGCGTTAAATATATGGGATATTTTAATTTGACTACCAAGTGACTATACCTGATAGAAGATTATGATTCGGGGGTTTGGAAGCCAAATCTAACTACGGAGATCGGTTACCGAGTTAGGTATAAATGGGGCTGACTCCTGATCTGGCTCGTTTCTGGTGCAAAGAGTTTCTGTTGCAAATCAGCGAGGTAACGCTGCCAGCATCATGAGCAATTCTGCAACTGAACTGAACTATGGAGGTTGTTTTATATAAATATATAACTGACCTAAATTCTTTCATTTCAATTTCGTGAATTAATTTGCGGACGACGATACCGATTATACTCATTTTATTAATCTAAGGCCAACTAGACACACAGTTTTACAAAATATCTAAAGATTTTTCTATGTATAATATGTATGTATTTACAAAAAAAAAGTATGTTTATGTATTTATATCAGTTGTCTAGTACCCATAACACAAGCTCTGCTTAGCTTGGGACTAGATTATGTTGTGTGTAAGATGTCCAAAAATATTTATTAATATTTTATTTCTTTCTTATTATATAAATTTTACTATCACTTGAATTTCTCATGCGTTCTCACTAGCTAGTACTAGCACTTCATTAACTCCTTTGAAATTTATTTAGGTATTGAGTTTCCGACTAACTAATCTTGAAACTAGTCGTAGCTTAGATCCCGTCACACGTTCCGAGCCGGCACTCACGCCGCTTCCCGACGCACGAGGCCCGTACCCAATTTACATAAATCAAAGCCGACGCCCGACCATGCCAGCCTCGAAGACCTTACACCTATTGGCAAATAATTAATATCGTTGCACATTCAACATTCCTGATTCGCTCAAATACTTACAACATGTCCGTTACCAGTTCGTTTCGTAAAACAGGGTTGTGAATCAGCTCGTCCTTAATAAAACTAAAGTTTATCTGTATTTACTGCTAAAATATGTAAATGCATGCGTGTGTCACTTTATTCCAATACATAATCTGTACTCGTGTTTACCAATAGTGACTTTAGTAACGTGATTGGCTTCCTATATATTTCTTTTTAAGAAATCTAGGTGTCACCAATTTAGAAATCCACCATTTTTTATTAAATTAATGACTTCGGATACTTTTTGTGTTATCTTGTAAAAACAACGAAGCAGGTTCAATTAAGTTTTTCAACGTTTTGAAAAGAAAAAGCAAATTTAGCTTAGTGTATTGTAAAAATCGTTACCATCGAACGGCAAGATTTACGTAACCACAACGTGTCTTGCCAGCGCCCAACCCGCACTCGGCCAGCGTGGACATAACCTACCCTCTTCTTAAAATTGACCTGAATTGTGTGTTTTCGCCCTAGTCAGGCATCCATAGAAAATATCACAAAGGGCATATGACACATAGGGCAAGATACCGATATGAGGCCATGTTTTACTGAAGAATCAATCGAGCGTGAATAGGAAGTGATCTACAATACGCCGAGGTATGTTTCAGTTGATCGCGCTTAGTCGCCCTCATGGTCGGATAAAACACGAGAGGAGGAAATGCCCTTCGTCTCGCCACTCGCAGATGAACAATGCACAATGAGGAACGTTAGCTGCGGCTCCGACCTCAAAGTACCCGTAAATCTGCGATATCTTGTAAAATGACATTTTAAATTCATTCTCAGTAACTTTACATCATTCAGCATACTCTGGCTAGAGGGTATCACTTATATGTTAGCGGTAAGATACAGGGGACTCAAATAATCTATTGAGATACTAGGAAGAGACGCCAACCAATTTAAATAATATATTTTTAGACTTGTATTTGCGGACTGGCTTTATCGATATTGTCTTATATAATATGTATCTGACTGTATGTTAAATCCAAATAAATAAATACAAATAGAGAGTCTAAATTGCTCGGACGAAATATCATTTAGTATTCAATCAAATTATATTTCTAGCAATTTCAGATACAGGGCGAACTTCACAATTAACAGATTTTCTTGTTTTCTTTTCTTTTTTTTCTTTACTGATTATTTTCTTTTGTATTATAAAGTAAATAGATTGGTACTGTTTATTTAAATCTGTTAATATTGGTAAAAATGCAAAAAACACTGATCAAAAAGTATTGCTGTAAGTGATACATTTTTACACATTTGTAACTATTTTCCTTAGTAAACATTGCTGACGAGCAGCACTGTTCGTTGAAATAGAGTGAAGTTGTTGAAATAAAGACTACAGATTCGAGAACTGTAAAACTGTTGCCAAGCAATTTATACTCATCACAATGCGTGTTTTGTATCAGAAGAATTTCTTAGTAATTAACGTCACTGGCCTGCATCGGGGAAAGCAAAATCTTATTAAGTGCAATGAGCAGTTGAGTTTAGGCCTTTTATTGTGTATACTTTGTACATCATTATAATATTATATAGAAAACATATCTATAATAAATATATTATTTAAAGCATGTAATTAAAATAAATTTGTTTGTAATGAATGATAGCACCTTGAATAAATACGAATCATTAAAATTGTTGTATGTTTATGATAATTTGTCCGCGTTAAATCTTTTTGCTTTGTTTCAACTCCGTTCTAACTTAATATGTATATGTTTGTGACTGCGAAGTTCCCCTCCTGGCCTCTTCGGTAGATCACTTACTGAAGTGTTAACAATATGATGATTAGTTTCTTAATTTTTGACGATTTCAGCGGTAAATAAATACATTTTTCGGACATCTGATACTACATCATCTAGTCCATACATACTATACATAGGAAATATACAAACGCTGAAACAAATATCTTCAAATCATTCCAACATTTTGTCCGAGCTGGGAATCGAACTCAAGCATAGTAATGCACAGCGAACACTCCCATGAAATAACTCTGTCTTATTACCAGTACGGGTCGTTAGGTAGTGTATACTCATAGCTCGGCTGTGATCTTGTGACAGTGAAACTTTTACATTGATATGCTCTCCTGCATACCTGTCTCATTTATGATACACATACTTTCGTCCGCGACTCAGCCCGCTTGTATGACTGTTTGGTTATCGCGGTACAAAGTAAAGCGTTTGTCCTTTCTTTAGGCTCCAGGCTGTCTACCAAATTTCATTTAAATCGGTTTGGAATTTAGTCGTGAAAGCGCGACAAACAGACAGACCGAGTTACTTTCGCATTTAGAATATTAGTAAGGATTATTTGAATTTAGAATCATACTTTTTTTTAATCACTAATCTTATTTAACCAATTAAAACAGCTACGTATGAATAGTCTTCGATTAGAAGAATATTAAACTAATAACTAAAACTTGATCTGTAAAGTTTAATTACTTTTGGTTATTGTGTTATTTGTTTTTATTAATTTATATATTCTAATTTATGTAAAAGTAATCCAACAATAGGATGTTTTCAACACTTGAATAAGTAAATCTGTCGTGCTACAATATGCCCACGTAATGGCATCGCCAAGAAACAGACAACTGCGCCTCCCCCTATTATATTCAGATGAGATGCGGTATTCGACTGGTTTATTTCTTTTTTATTGTCGTGATAAACAGCACAGAGTGAGATGTTCTGATCGACACATTTACAAAGAATAATCACTGAGATTGATGTTGTTAGCAAGAAACGACTTTCCGCGTCTGTTGAGGCCTTTCGATTTGCATTACACCATGTTCGTTAACTAAACCATGGGTCTTGGTTTGTTTAAGTACTCGTAACCTGACTTAAAAGTTTATTTAAAAGCACTTACCAAATAAGTTTTGAGTTTCATAGAATTTAGTACAAGGAAGGAAAACACGAAACCCCGATAACATCACTGTTATGTTAGCCGTTGTTGTTTGTCTATTAAGACCTTGTTTTTCTCAGAAACGTGTGCAGGTTAGGTCATATTTTGATGTTGAAAACATATTTTTTGCCTTTCCAAAGTAACATTTTCGATAATGTAGGTATATCATTTTCGATTATAAGTATTCTTATACATTTCGGTATCTATTAGTGTGTTAGTCAGTTCAATAGTATGTTTCCTACTAGTTTATATCGTCAGAGAGATGGCCAAAGTGACCCTGCTCTATCTGATGGAAAGTATGAGCAGTATCGATAATGACCCATACTGTGGTAGTCTAGTGAAATGCTTCTGCATCATCATAACTCCTGTCTCTCATTCACTGATGAAATATATTAACTCAAGTACTGCCATTTTTAAGTTGATCTTCTATGCGGGTAGGTATAGTACCGCCCCGGTTGACCCTGCCCATTCGTGCTGAAATCATAACTTGAAAGTTATTACTTGAATCATTAAAATATGTGGACTTGTTCAAAAAATCGTTTTACACAATTTAAATTGCTCTATGGCGATAATAATTCACATATTTTCTCGAACTTTAAATCAAACATATCTTACACAGAGAGGGTCCTGTGACTGCTGTTAACCTAACCAGATGATTAATGCTTATGATCTAGCGAATTCATCTTTTCTCATTATACCTGTCTGTATTTGTAAGAGAAATATCCGACTCAACACATGAGATTTGACATATAACTCATAACACGAACTTCAACTCGCAGACCTCGGACCAATTTGTCATGTCTACTAACAAAGACCTAAGTATTTTATAATACTTAGAATGCGTTGTCTGTAATTTTGTGCTGAATATAAGTCCTATGTAGTGTCCTAAGTTGTGGACTGCAACGGGTTGATGATGATTATAAGTTAATATAGTAGATGTACTAGTGACTCTGACTCTATTTATTGCATAATTCATATCGTTTTATTTTTAAAGTTATGCTCGTTTGCTAGATGTAAATTAGCAATAACTCATTAAACACAAATGGTATTCACAGTGATATATATATACACACATCAAAAGTGTCTAGGGATCAACATATATTTTTGCAATAACTTTTCTCCTGATTGATATTAATTAAAAATTTCTTTAAGGATTCATCAAATAAAGTGTTTTCGTTTGTCACAGTAACGATAAACCAAGTCACCTTTGCATTAGTAAAGAAATTTGCCATTTTCCTAATAAAGGGATTTTTGACATTTGAACCACTAACATTAAAGTTCGAAAAAAAGACTGAAATAACAGTTTTCTTTAAAATTTTATTAGGTAACTTAAACAATTAATAATCCGTGTTTCTACCGCGAACACTAACAACACAAGAACATCGGTTTGGCATACTCAAAATGAGTTCATCCAAATCACGCTGTGGAATGGCCGCCCATGTTCGTTACAACAACAAAAAAAGGTCTTCTTGCGACTGGATACCCTCCATATTCGGCAGAGCTCTTCTCTGTAGCATATCCCATGCATGCTCAATCGGGTTCAAGTCTGGCGACTGAGCAGGCCAGGGCAGGACATTGATGTTAGCTGCGGCGAGAGTCTGTCTTACAACTCTTGCGGTGTGCGGTCGTGCATTATCATGCATTAACTGAAATAAGGGACCGATTTGCACTTGTAGAGGAACGATGACGTCTGATACAATCGTCTCAGCATAAATTTGAGCGTTGAGGTTGCCTCTGATCCAAATCAACTCAGTTCTTCCGCCGATCCAAATACCCGCCCATACCATGATGGTTCCACCACTATAAGGATGGACTTCCTGGCAGGATTTTAATCGCTGTTGGCGTCCAGGGGTTCTCCAGTGTCGTATACGTCTTGTATCCGGTCTCATACCAAAACGAGACTCATCAGAAAAGCACACGAAACGCCATTGTTCTTCTGCCCAATTTCTGTGTTCAAGAGCCCATTGATATCGAATCCTACGATTGTGCATTGCTATAGGTGGTACCCGTAGCGGTCTTCGGGAAAGAAGGTTCACTTCATGCAAGCGGTTTCTGACTGTTTGGTCGCTAATTAAGTTCCCTGAAGAGTGATGAAGCCTCACGGCTAACATCATGGCGGTTATTGTTGGAGCTCTTCGAGTTAAGATTTGAATGTATCGGTCTTGTCTCCGTGTGGTGCAGCGATACCGTCCTCCATGGCGCTCAGCCACGGTACCAGTGCTTCGGTAACGTGTCCAAAGTCGACTGATAACACTCTGACTTGTATTCAGAGCTAAAGCCACAGTACGTTGCCGGGAACCAGCTTCTATCATTCCCACGGCTCTGAGCATTTCTTCCCTGCTTAAATGACGTCGCCGCTCCATAATAACGTTGGTTTTAATCAGTAGTAGGGAAACAGTAGCACTAATAATTTCTTCAATGCGTTGTATGTTTTTATAGGGAAAATATTGGCAGCTGATTTTCATCTTTTACTCGAATTTGATTGACAGTTCCTGATTCAAATTATGAAATGCACCAAAAAGGATCCATATAAATTTATAAAATCATAAATTTATTACAAAGCCACATCTCAATCTCAAGAAATCCGCATAAAAATGCTTGATCCCTAGACACTTTTGATGTGTGTATATATAAGATGCAAAGAAAATATCAACAACAAACAAGAACATAATAAATGAAAGTAATATTTCTTCAAATGATTTTTTAGTATTTTAGATTATCATTAAAACAACGTTATTACATTAACGTTATTAATTGGTAATAATTATTTAAATCTGATAATATTGGTGAACTGAAACTGAAAGAAAAACTGTACAAAAATTATTGTTGTAAGCGACAATTTATTTCACATTTGTAAATGTTTCCTTAGCAAACATAACTGACGAGCAGCACTGTTCGTTGAAATAGAGTGAAGTTGTTGTAATAAAGACTACAGATTCGATAACTGTAAAACTGTTGCCAAGCAATTTATATTCACCACAATGCGTGTTTTGTATCAGAAGAATTTCTCAGTAATTAACGTCCCTGGTCTGCATCGGGCCTGCCTGGATTATCATTAAAATAATGTTATAATATTTTATTTATTTATTTATAACACACTTACGTCTCCCATTACAGATATGTAGAATCTAATGTGGTATACGTAGACATTATGTTGTAATTAACTTAACTGTTCTCAAGTTCACAGTAAGTTACCCTGGTGAATTCGCTCAGTGAACAAATAAATATGTGTTCGGTAGGCATACATCTTGACTTATATGTTCACTAACTTTATTTAACTCGGTTATCGCGGTTAAGAACAGTACGGTCTCTCCATTCCGAATATCAGTAAAATTGAGAGAGATTTACTTGAGTTGTCCAGTCATATTTAAAACATGAGAACATCTTCTCTTGATCTATGATACTTACACATCAGAGTCTAGAGCAATTAACATAAAAACTTATTTATTTATTTAAAGTAACAGTGCATACTGAGTCTTTGTAATGAAAAATAAATTTATCTTGTTATTAATTGAAGCGGTTAGTTATCGTAAATACCATCAATTATCACATGTTTCATTACGAGTACCAGAAAACCAGCCGTTCGCCGATGCCATCAACGCTTTTATGGGATTAAAATCTTTCCTACCTAATAACCATGATGTATTCCAACAACATAAGTCTTAGTTAATGTATAGAATTTTTTGTAAGTCACCATCACTTTTGACACGATCCGGGATTTGAACCCGAGACCTCTTGATCGGTAGTCGCATACGCTAATCACTAGTCCAACGAGGCAGTTGCTAACAACTATCAATAAATAATTGAAGTAGTTAAAAATTAAAAATCTTGAAAACAAATACTCTCTTTGCAAAAAATATTAATTCTACATTTAGCCCATGAGTATATTGCAGGAAAGTTCCAAAGGATGATATACAAAATTAAACCAATAAATAACTACCGATAATTGTACTCAGTAAATGCAACATTACGAAATCCATCAACGACTACGTTTATGTTGCATTACCTTTGTGGGATATGACGCGCACGAACAGCAGACGGACGATCCCATGCAACCGACGCCATATGTCGATACTTTCATGTCCAATACTTGACGCACCTTCAACTGGCTTATATGGTAGTAAATTGATGTGAACTCGTTTGCTTCGAAACAGCTTTCATATTATTTATTTAAATCATTCTATTAGCGCATTAGCAGCTTTATTATTTACACCTTTATGACACACGCCAATAACTTTTACGTCACAATCTCAACTCAGGTGACGTGGCAAAAGGTGTTACCCGAGGTAAATCGCGAGTAACGCCGCTGAGTGAAGCTTCTCGTAATTAAATTACCCTACGTTACTCCTAATGTAATCAGCCATACGCCAGTGAAAGTCAAAATCGGTCTAAACGTTTTAGAGATTACTCCAAACAAATAGACGGACAGAGAGACAAAAAAAAATTGCTCTTTGGATGTCAGTACCGTAAGTAGTTTCGTATGCATTTAGTAAATGACTATTCATTTGATATGACATACAGACGCGTCAATTTTTTTTATTTGTATATATCTGTTATCGACCTAGCAGGTGTGTCTAATAATACCTAAATGTTTTGTTTATTTGCTTTTCCGCAAGTTATTTATTTTCCATAAGCTTTACTTTAATTAATCAAAGTTAAAAAATTATATCCTGTTTTGAGTACTTGAATTTAATATTGAAAAGAACTACCACTGAATTAAAACAATACCTATGCAAATGATTTGAAACTAGAAACACCCTTCTAGTACCTAAAAATTATAAAATATAGAACCTTGAACCTCTACAGAGACCTTTATAAGTCACTGGTAAACGTTTGAATTAAAGGAGTAATGCAAAAGGTAGTTTTCCTTGACTCGGCCCGTACAGTGAGTAGGTTTTAACTTCAAACATTATTGTTTTGATATATCTTAATAGTCATTATCATATTTATTTTCGTAATTACTTAGTACTTAAGAATATAAGAGAAAAATACTGTTTACACTATATCTACGAGTACTTAATCAGATAATTCTTCTTTCTTTTCTTTTTTTTCTTTAAAAAAAGACAACTCCCGCATTAGGAATATAAATTCCTGTGTCGCGGGGGACTTTACAAACATACATGAAACGGACACAAAGAACACCCAGACTCAGAACAACAAATTGTGAATAAGATAAAGTGTTGTCCTACGTTGGATTTGAACCCACGACACTTGGCGTAGTAGGAAGCGGTGTGGCGACCGCTTAAGCCACTAGGCCAACCGTGCAGTCGTGATTATAACACTACATAACATTTTTAAAGAAAAAAAAGTATTAAAATAAAAGCTTCTATAAAGTTAAACCATATACAACCCGATCCAAATGTAGTGACTCTTAAATTCTAAATCAATGTAGTAATGGTTACATCTTAACTCCCAATGTGTGTGGTGTCTTGTTACCACCTGCATATGCTTCTTACGTCATATTGTCCATCACACCCGACAGACCGCCTGATCTAATGAGTTCTTTACAACTTCAATCTAAATAGAAATCTTTGCATACTTAAATCGATTTTAATGAGCTGTGTTCTCGACGCAAAAAGCATCTCTTTGTATCTCCCGAATCGTATTGACATAAGAAATCATTACGTGAATAACGGGAACCATTGTCCCGCTGAGATTTGACTACTATGACGTAAATATAATACTGTAGCAGTCACTCAGAATTTAAAACCTTTATGGTTGATATGAGCAATCCAATCAGGTAAGTCATACGAAATAACACAAAAACTATGAGAGGTTATTGAAATGACCACATAATAACATTTAAAATAACAAGTCTAAACTTGAGACGTGCTCGAGACACAATTTGCCATCCAATAAAAACTTACTTAAGCGGGTACATATGTTTTTTAATACTAAGGGCAATGCGAGCACCAGCAGTGCGGGTACCAGGTGGGTCTAAGTGACATGCCTCACTAGTCCGACATCCGACGCCACGCCTCTTCCTTTTTGCTTTTATGTTTTACTACACGCATTATTAAGTTTACTTTACAATATTATGTGTATATGACATCTTCGATATGACCACGCGTAGGCGCTTAAACCATAACGTACGATACACAATGGCCGTACCTATCAGAAATATTGTAACCACACGCAGTTAGTGTCACCTTCCCCCATTGTTTGTGCTTTGTACACGTACTATTTCATCATCGTCGTCGATTTATTTGAAATGAAGACACGCGTCTGCTGTTGTGTTCGACAACATTACCATTTATTATTATGTTGGTGTAGAGCTTTCGTTGAGCCTGAAGTTCCTTAAACAACGGGTGATTATCGATGCTTGTATTGTTTCGCGACATTTAGCATGTGCGCCGCGTCTCAACCGCTCCACGCTCGCATCGGGCATACAATAGACGTATTTGAAGCACGTGCTGCGGCCGTATTGATCGTAGCTGTCGCCAGGTGACTTTGACTTTGCGTCGATTAGCATGAACGCGGGCACACAGCGTGATCCTTATCAATTTGTCCGGAGCACAACTCTGCGGACGATCTATGCATTGTCTTGTCGTTCCAGCTGTCATATCACCGTCAGCGTCGCTTTGTCTTACAGTCTCTACTCCCGGTTCTTTGTGCGTTGATTGACTGAGACCGGCTCGATTAACTCGAGATAATTGCATAGCAAGGTCTTCCACGAAGTTGACATTTAGACGAGTCAACAAGCGGTCCTCGTTCTCCTGCACAGCGCGTCTTTTGATTCGCGTAATGAGACGGGTGCGAGCGCGCAGCGTCCGCATAAATCTCAGATAATGGTGTGGAGCGTGAGAGAGCGCAGTCGTGCCACGTTAGTTTACGTAATAACATGGACACGTTGAAATGAATCTGGTGTTCTACGATCACACAACGATTATGATAGATCTATCCTTCTTATAAAGTTCCGTTTTCATTTGATTGTTACTACTAATGGAAGTGTAGAATCAATCTAATGAAAATTGTTACTTAAGTCTTTCTTATTCCTGTCTTGTTTTACGTATAATCATGAGGGTACCAAATTTTATTAGAATAATTTATGCCTGTGGTCTCAACAATTGACGTTTAGGTAGTATTATGAGCACTGTACATCACAAGCCTAACCTATGCATTATGAGAATAAAAAGCATAATCATTGTGTCGCGTGCCTGTCGCATGTGGAGCGTAATACGAGTCTCATTTTAATTGGGACATTTTTTTATTTGTCACGCGAGTTGTCGGGCGGCTGGTAACAAAACGTCGCAAGCTAATTGGCTGCTGATGTTCACCTTACACGGTATTGTGAGATATACGATGACATTAGTGTTGATAGAATTACAACTCTATTCTCTATTTTATCGAGATCAGTGGTGTTATATGTGTTAGGCCAACAATAAATTACCAATGGAACTTTACACAGCTTAGAAATCACTTTCTAGATTGTTTAAAAATAATCCTGATTTCATTGCCAATTAAAAAATATATCTATAGTGTTGAATTAGCTTCGGTTGGTCAGCTAGTAAAGCAAGCTCGACTTTATTTATTTAGCTTAAATTTAAAATACATGAAACACACGCTATATATCCATATGCGTAAGAGTGCCTTCGATAGAGATTGACATCAATCAAAACTTCCATATTTCTATCCTCTTAAAATGGTGTTTCAATAACGGTTCACTCCATTCCAAATTTAGTGAGCTGCTACATAGCAGTTGTCAGAAAATTTTTGGTGTTACTCCGCCTATCCAAGTGCTGAAAAAAAACGGTCTGTCTGCCTATATGTCTATTTGTATCGACTAATCTTTTGAACGGCTTTACGGTTTTTGAACAGCGGATCTTTCACTGACAGATAACGTACGTTATAAGTAGTAACTTAGGCTACTTTCATTTAACAACAAAATGTTTTGGCTTAAGAGTTTTGAAAAAAACCGTAAACATGTAACACAAATACTGCTACTTATCGATATTTTTGGCACTTGTTTAATTTAATGTTTTTCTTTTGCAGGTATATTTACGGTAATGTGTTATAACGTTCTATGTGATAAATATGCAACAAGGCAGATGTACGGCTATTGCCCTAGTTGGGCATTAGAGTGGGACTACAGAAAGAAGGGAATTTTGGATGAAATCAGACATTACTCTGCAGATATAATTAGTTTACAGGTTAGTTAAATGTATATTTATCTTTACTTTTTGTCTTAACTCTAGGTGTAGTAAATGTAGGTTATTACTTTTTTTATGGTAATGAATACCGCGTAGTAAGAACATAGTTCAAGCTTATGAAAATTAATTGAGAGCCTAGTTTGAGTTATTTAAAATCAACTCGTCACGGTGTCCGTGTTTGGCATTGCGATTAACCCGTTCTGAAATATTCACCGCTGGGTTACTAGGTTGAGAAACCAATGATCTACCTTGTTGGACTAGTGGCTAGCGTATGCGGCTGCTAATCAAGAGGTCTCGGGTTCGATTCCTGGGTCGGGCCAAATATTTGTTTCGGAGTCTGGATGACTTCCAATATAATACTTATGTATGTATTTAGAAAAAAAAAGTATGTGTATGTATATATATCAGTTGTTTAGTACCTATAATATAAGATCTGCTTAGTTTGGGACTAGATGACGTTGTGTGTAAGATGTCAGAAATATTTAATTGTTTATTTATTTTTATTGATCCCTGTATTATACAATAAAAGTTCGCGAACGAGTAAGTAAAATATGTATCATCATATACCTATAAGAAACGCGATGTTCTTGATTGTATTATCACATTTCTTATAAATCTAATTTACACATTTCAACTGAAAGCGTAAAGGTAACTAATTTACGCCAAAGCCACCTTCAGCTCAGGATCAGATTTTGTTATTCTTTACATTTTTAGAACCTTTTTTATGAGATTAAATATATATATAGGTTTATACTCGTGGTATTTTGGGTAAATATTTATTGACATCGTTGTAACCGCATTGCAACTTGTGCGACTCTGAAGTAGGTATAACTTTTTTAAACAGACTTACACTTTTGTTTATTTGAAAATATTTTGTGATAATCATAATAATTGAACCTTCAGTCCATTTGAATCCGCCGTCTCGATCCACCAGTGGTTTGAATAGCACTATGAAGTTCACTGTGATACCATTGGTCTGGATAAAAAGCTTTCATCCCACTTTCATGATCCATCGATCGAATAGCATACAAATAGTTTTATAAGATCCTTGGATCTTGGACTTGGATCCACCACAGTTTTCATTAATATGGATGAATTTAGAAAAAAACAATTGTTTTCATTTAGAAATATGTGTCTGTTGATGGAAATATACTTAGCCTGTGACAAAAATCAAGGCACTTCACTACTGTTCGGTCAACTCTACTCCTTTAGAGGTGGAGACAGACGCACATATGTATGTATGATTACTGTTTTTTACGCTATTTCAATTGTCAAATCAATGTGTTTATTTTATTATGAAATATATTGTCTCTTTCAATTATACCGAATAAAAAAAACACGTTGCTGACATAATACTTTTTGTCATTTTAATACAAGATATTAAAGAGTTATGAAGTCATTATGGGGGTAGAAAAATGCATTGTCCTTGAAGATCCTGCTAATAAATATCTCTTAATCATAAAATAAGTATTATTAACACTTTTTACATGAACTGTAAAACTACATTAATACTTTTTACCCTTTATTAGGAAGTAGAAACGGATCAATTCTACAACTTCTTCCTGCCAGAACTAAAAGGAGATGGATACGACGGGATCTTCTCGCCAAAGTCGCGAGCGAAAACTATGTCGGAGTCAGAGAGGAAGTACGTCGATGGATGCGCTATCTTCTTCAGATCTGCCAAGTAAGTGCACTAAATCTTCGTTTTTTCTTTTTAAATCCGTCAAAATTCTACGCGATATTTTATTACCTGACATATGACGACGAGCGTGCATGCAATGATTGATGAATGTGAATTAAAAGAGGTGTGTCAGGATGTTGATATCAATTGTCTTTGTCTCCAACTTTTAGAAATAGACGTGACTTTATGTAGGTATGTATAATGATCTAGTGTATAGCGCATGCGACTACTAATCAAGAGGTCTCGGGTTCAAATCCCGAATCGAGCCAAAATGTGTTTTTTGGGTTTTTCTTAGGATTTTCCTAATAGCTACCCGGAGTTTGGAAGTTTCGCGGTGATTCACGATCGTGCCTCGGAGAGCACGCGTAAAGCCGACAGTCCCGGTTGTCATGAACATGTATGGCAATCGTTATTCGGAAGTCAGTGCCCTCAAATATACTGACAACTAGTTCAACCTTCGAATTTCAGTTCTCCTTTAGGGTTGTGGAGGTTCGATGCCAGTCGCTCCGTGTAAAAACTGATATTCAGGTAAAACCGGTTGTACTAGTAGCCGACCCGAAATAATATTGGGAATAAGGCTAGGAAGAAGGAGAAGAGTATAATGATTAACCTAAAGCCTGTATTTCGTTGGTGAGCGCGATCTCAATAGACCGCTATGGTGCGGAGTCACCATGCTTTATTATCTGTATTCACGATGAGTATGGTGACCACTACTCTTGGGTTTCACTCATGCTTTCCATCAGCCAGAAACGAGTCACTTTGGCAAGCTCATAAATATAAATATGTATAAATTTGTATGTAATTGGAAGATCAGAGTAAATGCTATCGCTTTTTATTGAAATAGAAAACCATTCATGTTTCATTCTTTTTGCTGTACTTAGAACAAGGTTGTAACGATCTTTGGTTAGCGATCCTGGATGTTTTAATAATGAAAATAGTATAATTATGCTAAACTTCCATATCAGTAGAATAATGTGTTTAATTGTTTGTGTGTAATATAATTGTAAATCACATCACTTGACATCAACGACATTTAATAGTCCACCGCTGGACATAGGCTGCCTAGGCCCTAGAAGAATTATGAATGCAAATATCAAAATGAATCAACTGGGTTTACTTGTTTATACAAATTTACTTTACATTGTATGCTTGTTTACTTACAAACTAACATTGTAATAAAGTGCAAGCCCGCAATACCATAAATTCAAATTACGTACACACTCGGTCTCAGGTTCGAACCCGTACTGGAGGCATTCGTGCCTGTGTGTGATTTATTTTAAGTAGTCAGTACGAGATTTGTTTTGAAAAATTACTTATTTTACATACTTCACAGATTTGGTCTAACGATATGAAGATTTTTTTAACATTCAAAATTTCAGTTTAAATTAAAATTTACCGCTAATCCCGTTAGATAATAGCCTGATATTATATGTACTAAGTAACACAAGCTTAAAACTTACCACCTATTCATTTAGATTTTTTTATACTATACACTTTTTATTACGTTCTAAAACCTCATACGATTCACGTGTATGTTCTCGACGCTGTTAATACGCCCCTGTCGATATATCGTCTATAATACGTATAGGTTAAAAGTCAATATACTCTTTACTGTGACGAGAGAAAAACATTATAAGCTTATGACTTCATTCGCCGTCTGTGAGATGTGCTATAAAAGGTTATTTGTTGCGTACGTACTGATTGCTGGTGGTTCTATTTACACTTTGAATTAGTATTATAGTGGTCACTTTACTTATACTAACACTAAATGTAAATGAGAAGGTATATTTTTATATGGAGAGATGTGTACTCGTACAGTGTTTTGCATCTGCAGATTCTGCAGAACTGAACTATCAAATATCAGGTTTAAACTGAATGGTTCTATTTATTTACACACAACAACAAGAAGATTTTTGATGAAATTTAGAAAACCTGTGTCACCCAGGCTATTATTACGGATCATTTGACACCTTAATTCATTTAAATCCGTTCATTAGATTCTATAAACTGTTACCCTGTTACCATTTTGACTTTATAGTCGTGTAAAAAATATCATACTGTTCTTCCTTCTTTTCAATACAGTTAGTTCTGTGAACTTTTAATAGCAAAATTGTTTCTTGTCGTCTGCTATTGTGCCATGCTCCTAACATGATCCCAGGCATACTATTCTATGTCACATATATATAAATGAATTACCCAACTCATATTCCTGTTAAGACTGAATGCCTCGGTGGCGCAGTGGTATCGTATGCGTCGGCTGTTCTTGAGATCTAGGGTTCGATTTTTCAGTTGAAACCAAATATTTGTGTGATCTGCGAATTATTGTTTCGGATTTTGGGTGTTTTCTATGTGTAGTATGTAAGTTTTTACAAAACAAGATTATGTATTTACATCAGTTGTCTAGTACCAAAAATACCAGCTTTGCTTACTTTGGAACTAGAATTGACTAGATGGTATTAGATTTCTATTTTTTTTTCTGATACGCTATGACGGAAATCGGAATCAATTTTTTTTCTATATTTTTTTTATTTTTTTATTTGATGCCTACCAATGTGACTCCACTCTGCCTGATGGTAAGCATGAATGGAATCCAAGAGTGAATTCTTTATAATGCAGTACATACATAAATTTGAAATAATAGTTCCTTATCTGTTTTCCTGTATCCCGACGTTAGTGTTGTGAATAAAGTGAATACCTAAACATTTACACATTTATCTAGAAACTAATTAATGTATTCATGTATTTACTTGTTTTCCAAAAACAAGCATAACGCAACATTTACATTAAATGTGGTCATGTAAATCTTACGTGATCTCTAAAATAATCATCTGTAAATTATAGACTAGTGTGTCTTTTGGAAGTACAACATGTATCTAACATATTATTTGTGTAAAAAATTATGACTGGTAATATAATTATGCAAATGAGATAACAAATACAAATTTATTGTATTGTAGCCTAAAGCATCAAACTAAATTGATCTTTATATTTTCACAGATTTGCGTTAGTTAAAGAACATCTTATTGAGTTCAACCAACTAGCGATGGCCAATAGTGAGGGGTCAGATAACATGTTAAATCGCGTCATGCCCAAGGACAACATTGGGTTGGCAGCTTTACTCAAGACGAAAGAGGCGGCTTGGGAAAACGGTGAGTGACTTCAAATTACTTTTAGTTGCTTTTCAGTCTGGTAACAGTCGAGAATCACTATAAGGTAAGTATTTATACTCAATTCTCTGAATATCTTTACCATTTGTAAAAAACCCGGCTTTTCACTACCAAAAACATGAAAACATGATGTCTGTAAATATGCTTAAATATACGTCATATAAATTTTGAATGAAATATATGAATGTTCCAAAACTTTAGCTGCGGTTTCAGTTAGTTTTTAACACTGTGGCTTATATTGTTATTATAAAAGTTTTTTTCATGATGTGATTATTAAAATTTGTTTAAACTACAAGAACTATGTACGTTGGTATTTGTTTTTGTGCCACTTGTATATAATTAGATTTTAAATATGATTTTTCTTGAGCATTTTTTCTAGAAAATAATCGAAGTATTATTGCCTGAAACGGTCAGCTACATGTAACCAAACACCAATTTAATATTATGAACTTATAGCGATTCTATACCTGTGCATTTATCTGATATTTCGACCGGATTACACTAACAGGGTCTACAGACTTGACCAGTCCGTTTGTGGCCAATGACTAGTGAACAAATTTGTATACTTAATTTAGTTACATTAAAATTACCGTATACTCTCCGAGAGGTTAAGCTCTACTACTCGAAACACGTCATATGTCGTTATTATAGCCGGTTTTTTTTAAATACGTAGGTACGAAGTTAAGTGATTGCTATTTAACTATTCTTACAGGTCTGTGATTCATCCATTACGCCTTAAATAGACCATGGATCAAAGGCTTATCTAAACACTTACATACAATAATAACCTTAAATACAATATAAATATTATCTTTTTTTTTTACAAAAAGTACTTTATGACACTGCCACGCAATGAAGTAATCTAGCACTAAATTACATGTTACGACAGACGGTGTTATATTGTTCTTACAGCGGTTTGAACTCACAGGATTAAGTACGAATCCTGTTTTATCTCTTCCCCATTTTCCAAAAATGCTGAAATATGCCTTTTTAATATTATTTTATTTATGACTCGGCTTAAGAGACTGAAGGCAAGCATAAGTAGAATCCAATCCAATTTCTCATCAGAATGCAGAAAATGCTGTATGTTGACCGACACTATGGCGGCCTTTTGAGATGCTTCTACATTATTGAGGTCTCTGGTCTCGCTCGCTCTCACCAACGAAATATGACATCACGAATTCCTACATTTTAGGTTTGTTTTCTGTGACGGTAATATTCCCGCCCCGGTTGAGATTATCAGTTCTGAAATCAACGTGACTGTACAACCTTGTGAGCTATGTGCTTTGAAAATTATTTGTAAAAGTCGTACAGGAATTAAAATATGAACCAAGTATAATTTTAATTCAACTAATAACAAATACTTATGATCGTTAATTATGTTTGTTTATACAAATCTGACAATTTCATCTCTAAACTTTTTTAATTATCACGGAATCCGCTGAGCCGAGCTTCCCCGGAAGACGCGAAACATCCAGCCGTCATATTTTCACTAAGATATTCATTATCTAGACTGGAAGTTCTGAGGATCTTTTCGCTTTTCATGATTATTTTATAATACCGCAGTGCCGCAGTCGGAACTGGGACACTGAGGTAACCCGCAAAACGCGAACGTCATTGCATTTCCTAGTTTCCGTTCCGTTCTCCTTATTACGGACGGAAAGGTTACGAGTTCGAATATTATCCATGTCGCTAATGACGTAAGCCCGTGCACAAATATTTATTTAGTTCACCGAAGTAATGTATGCTGTGACTAATACTTAGTCGTTGTTTGAAGAAAACCAATTATATATTTTACCAGAATATAAAGATAAACGCTTGTTATCTACTTACTTTTTATTGTGGAAGAGAAATTCGAAAATAATATCATTTTCACGACCAACCTGTAGGGCGGAAACGGTATTATTACCTTACGATAACAAACGTAATACTTTTACGGTTTTTATGATTGGCTTTTAATGCGCTAAAAATATATAAATATTTAGGACATACACAACGCTATTAGTTCCAAGCTAAGCAAAGCTTGTATTATTGGTACTAGATAACTGATATAAATACATAAACATACTTTCATTATTTTTTTGTAAATACATACCTACATAGAAAACACCCAGACTCCAAAACAAATATTTGCAGATCACATAAACATTTGGACCGACCCAGAAATCGAATCCGAGACCTCTTGATCAGCAGCCGCATACGCTATCCACTAGATCAACAAGGCAAACCAATATGGAGTACATACATTGAAATAGATCCTAGAAATTTTAGAAACATAAATAAAATTTCGTACTTTACGTCCCCATAACATAATAATACATTAGTGTGCCTAACGATTTTACCGCAGTAGTTTTAACCGAATTACGTTATTATCTCGCAAATCTTGCTAAATATGTAGGATATTATGTAATCGTTAAAATGATTGTGAGATCCTGCAGTATGCTGTTGCACAAACCACATGTGTTTAACATCTGCTAGGAATGTTATAAGTGTCTCTTTAATATTCTCCAAAGTAATGCGTTAAGTTGTTAAAGTTATCGTAATATTAGACGTACTATAATTGTATAGGATTTTTTTCTGGCCAGCAGGCGAAGTTAAGATTCCACGTATGTTTGTTTGATCACCGTAGCCCCTAAACTAAAATAAATAAGATTCGTAATAGTGGCCCTTGTGATATAGGCTCTGTATAAACTTTCCAAATGAGTTTTAAGTCGTCGGGTTATGATTTTTTATTTTTAATATCCTTACCTTCACCTACTCTTGTATAAGTCGGTATTCGTACATTAGTAACCTGAATAATTTTCTCGTAATAATGATCTATGTAGTGATTGTATGTATGTACAGAATCACTCGTCAATTTACATTGGTGAATCATAAACATTTACATTTAAGCAGGTATTAAAATTAATACCTTTACAATAACTACAAAGTAATACTTTAACAATAACTGCTGTGCGCTCCTTGTCACCGAAGTGGTAACCATATTGTTTCATTGTTATAGTTTAGTGTGTGTCTAAATAAATTTAAAACACATATATAAGAAAAATAATATCAGATCTCAGTAATGTCAGAATAAATTTAAAACTTATAAGTAGATTTTCAATAATATGTAAAGAAACAGTCCTCACAATTTTCCTTAAAAATGAAAATGATGAAATGAATAAATTCGAAGACCAAAAGATTTTCAAATATTTTGATTTTTATAGCTATAGCTTCCTCTCTATAGAATAATATTTATTATGAGATTCGTTTTAGTTATTTTTATCAATATTATTCGAAATAGTAAGACGTTTACTCTATTGGATGAAATACAAACTCTTATTAAATTTATCCTAACACCTTTGCTACAAATACTCGTTCATTTAAAACCACTGTAAACGCCCTGACGGTTAGATATTACACTAAAATAAATCCTATAAATATATTCTTAGTCAATATTAAGACGTAAGGAAATAACAGTTGACAAATGTCGAACTAAAATAGAAGTAGATACGTTCTTCGAAATAGTACCAAACCGTTTGATCTCTTCGCACCGGCTATTAACTCTTATAAGACTAATAGACTTTGAAAGACGGTTTGGTTTTCTTATGAACAGAGTTGTCCCTATATTGGAACATTAAAGTTAGTTGTATGAGTAAATTTAGTTCGATAAAATGTTCTGACGTTAATTAATGGCCGACTGAAACTAAGTCCGGAAGTTCTTCGGCTTATCTACTTAAGAAAATGGTGATGGTCACTGACCGACTTACAGTAAGTAGCTTAGGTTAAATGAAGCTTTTCATACATACACATAACAACTTTACTCATCTCACACATGGGAATATAATTCTAAACTATACAGATCTTGATAGACGGCTGATAAACATACTTATATATTTATGATAAACATACTATAAAAACTTACATACAATTCAGTAAACCGGAGGAATAAATATAATTTATAGAATACTAGCCCGCGGCTCTGCCCGCGTCCATGCCAGTTATCGCGGTAAAAAGTAGCCTATGTCCTTTCTCACGCTTTAGAATATCTGGGTACAAAATTTCATTTAAATCAGTGCAGTGGTTTTTGAGTTTATCGCAAACAGACAGATAGACGCGGTGGAGGACTTTATTTTATAATATGTAGTGATATTAAATCCAGAAACAGAACAAGCTTTAAAGCACTACCGTATCGTTTCTTCGATTATTTGTAAGTTGTGCGAAGCCTACGATAAACACTAGTATTTTTAAGAATAAGTTCTCCTTATAGTTAGCGGAGATACAAAGTGATATTATTTCAAAAAAACATATGCCATATTACTAGTTCTTAATGAATTTGAGTAGTAAACACAAAAAAAAACCTAAAAGCCATAAGTGACATACCAACGCGAATAGTGTTTTCCTGACCCTTATTATCTTTGCGAAATGAAACATGATTCCCTGCGTTCTATCAATTTAAGTTTATGTAAATAACGTTTAACTCGACCTGTGGTACCTATAATTGCGTAAGTGAATGCTTACTACTATTCCCTGTTACGTGATGTTAGAAAGCTGTACAATATAATTGCACATACGTGCATCTTCAATATATGAAAGTACCGGCTATGTCTGCGACACGTAAACCTCGTAAATCTAAAAATAAATCTTTACCTTTTGACATTTATTGTATAAGTTATTGCCTGTCATTATTATAAATTTGTAAATGCCACCGCTGAAAGTTTTATTAATATTTTGACACGTTTCTTTCTATATGATTTCAAATTCATTAGTAACGAAAATATTTCAACATCACACTAATATTGTAAAGTCGAAAGTTTGTGTTATTGTAACTTAATCCCGTGGGATGAGCTCGTTATCGAATACCCCTACACGTTAGTGTATCTGATAAATCGCTATTAATATCATCGGGCTCAGTTTTTAAATAAATGTAAAATATTTTTATTCTTCACGTCATATCAGATCAGCCTATAATACTCCACTAGACCTCTCAAACCATACCTGGTATGCCAGCGTAGTAGGGTTTGTAGGTATAGAGTTTGTTTCCTTCTCATATTGCAGTAATAGGGGGTGGTAACACTCTGTATTAATCCGTATGTGTTTTTATTCATAATACTTTAATAGGATTATAATCACGCTCTAACCGCTGAATGGTTATATTTTAATGTTGTATAATCTTATCCCTACTATTAATATTATAAATGCGAAAGTAACTCTGTCTGTCTGTTACGCTTTCACGTCTAAAAGACTGAACCGATTTTGATGAAATTTGGTATGAAGATAGAACTGAACTTGGGAAAGGACATAGGCTACTTTTTACCGCGATAATCGACATACACGCGGGTGGAACCGCGGGCGAAAGCTTGTTATATACATATATGTAGATATTTTGAGGATAAGTTATCTTATACTTGAAAATAAGATGCAATAAAATAAAAATCTCCAAATTTTTAGCGGTAATAATGAATATTTCAACTATAGATCAAACATTTAAGTTTGTCGGAGAGTACGTAGGTACCTATTTGCTCTTATTTTTGCAAATTTAATGAATCTTTGTTATCGTTCTTTCTTATGGAACAATAATTATTTTGGTTCCAGGACTTCCAACTGACTCATCGATGCTCGCCCAGCCGATCTTAGTGTGCACTGCCCACATCCACTGGGACCCGGAGTTTTGCGATGTAAAGTTAATCCAGACGATGATGTTGAGTAATGAACTTCGGAACATTTTGGACGACTCGGCGCGGACTCTGCGCCTCGCTGGACATCGGGACAACGTGCAGCTATTGCTGTGTGGAGATTTTAACTCATTACCGGACAGTGGTCAGTATATATGTAAAATAGGTATTTACCTATGAGATTACCGTTTTGTATACATTAAGTGAAAGTACTTATTTTTTTAAACTTTTTTATTTCTGTTATTCGAAGTAATCATCCATGTCGATCAATCGACGCATCTTTGCCAACGCATTGGCAGTTTATTGATGCCCTTCTTGTAAAAATCAGCTGAACGGGAGGCAACAAACTCTTAAAAGGTATTTTGTACTGCCTCTCGGGATTTGAATTTTTTACCCACTAAAAAGTTGTCTAAATTTTGGAAAAAGTAATAATCGGTAGGTGCAAGGTCTGGTGAGTACGGCGGATGAGGGAGAGCTTCCAACCCCAGCTCTTGCAGCTTGGAGACTGTGTGTTGCGCAGTATGGGGTCGCGCGTTGTCGTGAAGCAGCAGTAAGCAGTAAGAGCAGCCAATGCGTTGGCAAAGATGCGTCGATTGCATGGGTGCTTACTTCGAATAACAGAAATAAAAAAGTTTAAAAAAATAAGTACTTTCACTTATTGCATACAAAACGGAAATTTCATAGGTAAAGACCTAATATATTAATATTTAAAATCTATCTATTCATAAGTAACAATACACTAAACTAAACTCACATAGACTAAACTGAATGTGTTTTGACATTCATAGATAGTGATGATTATAAATAAATAAAACAAATATTTCGGAAATTTTACACACAACGCCGTCTAGTTTTCAACTAAGCAGAGCTTGTATTATGGGTGCTAGACAACTTTTTTTTTTATGGAAATAAATTTGCGAAACCGAGGCAATAGGAATATAATAGAACTTGTTCTTAAAGTATGAGTATGTTGTTTCCAGGTGTGGTAGAGTTTTTATCGGCAGGCCGAGTATCGTCAGAGCACCGCGACTTCAAGGAGCTGGGGTACGCGGGAACGTTGCGAAGAATGCCCGGCTCAGAACACGAATTCACGCACAACTTCAAATTAGCCTCCGCCTACAGCGAAGACATCATGCCCTATACGAACTACACGTTAGTATTTTATAGCTTTTTTATATATACATTTTTAATTTGTTAGGTTAAGAAATGTTTTAGTACGGTATTAGGGGTGACCGACCGTCTTGAAGATTATTCCGTGAAAAATATTTGACTAGAACTTTTATTTTCCTCTTTAAGTTCTTTTAACTCTTCTATATTCTACTTGAAATTTATAAAAATATAGGTATTGTGACTGATATAGTACTAAAGATTTTATTTATTTAACTTCATGCACTCGGTGCGAATACTACTTAATACTTATAAATATTATTTTTTAACTAAATAATAAAATCTCCAGGAGGATACTGTACCTTACTGCTTTCTACTATAATTGTTCAGTTCTGTATAATCCTGTTCTTGTTATGAGATCAATCATACCGTCTACTAATTTTGTACCTGTCAACTTTTACACGGTAACTAACAGCTGGATGCGAGTAGCCGAGGATGGAACTAAGTGGCGTACAAGTGAAGAGGCCTATGTCCAGCAGTGGACTGTGATAGGCTGATGATGATGATGAACTTTTACACGCATTTGACCATCGCCTTTTTCGATTTATCCTTACAAATAGTCTAGGATAATTTATTCTAAAAGCTAACGTAATTTTTTTTGTTGTTTCCGCAGGTTTGACTTTAAAGGCATAATCGACTACATATTCTACAGTAAGCAAACAATGACGCCTCTCGGTCTCCTGGGGCCGCTCTCTCAAGACTGGTTCCGCGAGCACAAGGTCGTCGGATGTCCACATCCTCATGTACCATCAGGTGATTACTTATTATCATCCGTCTCCTCTGGCTCAAAAACATCCCCCTTTAGTCAATCACGATTGAGAAATGTATCAAATCAGTCAATGGTTGTGTTTTGAAGATATTTTGTAAGTTTAAAAGTGAATACTACGTAATTGTGTAGTATATTTCAATATCCCACAGATAACCCACAATAACCATTTTTGTGTTTTATGATCTAATTTATTTCTAGCTTTTAAAGTAATTTCGACTAAGATAATGTTAATTATTATCCAATTAAAAACGTTAGATATGTTATGTACGAGTAGACCAACATTCCCTCTCTGTGTCTCCCCAGCATTAAAATGAATAGGTACCTATCTTAAAGATATCATAGAATAAACATGCCCGTTTGTATACGATTTTACCCGTGCGAGGTCGGGGCGGGCCGCTAGTCGAATATGAATATGAATAAAGTAATTTTATCCCATGTATCGAAACCTATCTCGTCTGTATAATTCGGTCATCAGAAGTTGGCCTAGTAGTCGTGAGTTCAAATCTCATGTGGAAAACATTGTGTGATCCAGAAATTGTTATAATTGAATTGAATTGTAATAACAAATTGTTAGTGCGGGAGTAGTCTCTTTGAAAAAGGATTTAATGAAAAAGAAAGGAATTTATGTAATAATAATAATAGATAATTTCTTGATTCAGATAAGTGTTAGTATACTCGTACATTTTCATTTTTTTCTTAACCTGTTGGTAGTTAGTGTTACCATTTACTTGATGGTTTATTTTAGTAACGTTCTTACAATACTTCTCATGATAGTCGAGTCATATTTCTCGGCTATGATCAGTAATACATGCCTGTTGAACTTCTATTGTTTGACGTCAAATGAATAGAGAACATAAACTTCCGCAGATCACTTCCCGTTGCTGGTTGAGCTGGAGATGTCGCCCACCACAAGCGGCAACTCCAACGGGCTCATCGGGCGCAGGTAGCACGAGCCGCGCTCGCGCAAGAACCGCGACTCGCACCACCACTAGCTGAACATACTACCGCGCCTACACACTGCACTACACTTCAAACATTACGATATACAATTTAAAAATACACAACACACGTCTTTCAATCCACACCCCCACAACTATAGTGTTTAAAACGTAGCTTGGCCTCGGTGACAGCTGTCATTAGTGTCATTTTACAACTTGTGAGGTACATTTTAGGTGTAAATTTTTATATTTACAATTTTATTGCACTTCATTTGTGATGAAACTGGCACACAAAGTATATACATATAATCGCTTGTATTCAGATACTTCGTTGGTATCGTAACCATCGGTCGCAGAGATCAAGCTATGTATTATGGACTGTAGAAAAAAGAAAACAGAGAAATCTATTCCGTTCGCGTCCAGTGCGAGTATTTTTTTATTGTATATCAATTATAGCCATCTCACATAACATCTCGTGTGAGAAATATTTAAACAGGCCCAGCGAAGTTTTTCGTCGGTCTGTTCAAATATTAGATTGAATGTGTCTGCTTCCATATGTAGGTCGTTTGTGAGATTTCTTAAATATGAAATATTACGACGGCTTGTGTAAACAATCTTCTGTTATAATAGCCGATAATCGAATGAACACCAACTATATAGAATATCAGTAACTAGCTTATGAATCGTTTATATGTACAAATAACTTAAGTCTTAAGTACTTACTTAATCCCGTATCGTGTTTAACTTTTCAATTTGTTATGTTTGGACATAATCCGTCTCGATAAAGTCGGCTATGTTTCACGGTACAAGTTAATAAACAATCTAAAGTCATTTTAAAATACATTACTGCATCAATTTGTAAACTTATATCAGCACGCATGTAAAAGCATCAATGTATACTGTACGGATAAAATAAACATATTAGTTCATAATTAGATTGTTTATTGGTTTCGTCCGTTAGTTAATAATTTTAAATGTTTTTTGAATACCGTTACAAGTTGATACCGAACGTCGTTCTCTCTTCACTGAATTATTAGTACTTCTGGTACAAAATGTTCACTTCATTATTTTTTGCTCAATATTTAGGTGTTTTACGATAGCTTCTTGAATAGATAGAAGGAAGAATAACGGTATTTTTTCATTCATATTATGTAAATGTAAATTAGTTCTATTGAAAGCGTGGAATGGGTATTTTATCTAGTTCTTAATATAGTGTTCTTATAAAGCACAAATAGTTAATTATTAATTGAGAATACTCGGCTCGGCTGAAAATGTACTTCACTACATACACTGTAGTGTTGTAGTTAATTACTTTTGTAGAATTATCCAGACTTATAAATTGAAAGAGAAGAAATAAAGTTCTACCTCTTTAAACTGCCTTTATCTTAGTGAGAATGCACTTTGTTGTCAATGCAACTATGACCAAGATAACTTTGTAACATGTCCTAACTTCCATTAGCATAAGAATATGTATATAATTTAAAAATTCAAAATTAATTAACTCATTTAGTTTAAAATATTAAATTTACGCACAAAATCCTCATTGGAGACACTACAGTCTATTCGCGTTAAGAAAATAGTGACGTCATGGTGCTAATTGTGTTGTTTCATCACTAAACCACAATTTCTCTAAATTTTTCCTATTTTAGTGAAACGTTTTCCAAAGTGCTTGTTATTAGACATCATCTGTTTTAATCTGACATATTTAATTTTACAGACATCTTCGTTTGACAAAGTAAAACTTATATTTAGTGATTTTTAAAGAGTGACATCATAATCAGCTTCGTTGAAAACGCGTTAAATAAAGTTTAACCAATTTATTCAGTCTTATGTATGGTCTTCCAAAATATATATGATTTGAAAAAAGAAATTTATTAAATGTCTTAAGTATACTTTTATTACTTTCATAATTAACTTCTTAGATTACTAATAGATGATCTTGAAAATGAAAACTCAGCCGAGCTAAACATAAATTTCTGAAGAACATAATTAAGAATAACTACCCACAGTACAGTTAAATTCCGCACTTTCACGTATAAACTTGTAGATCAAACAATTGTTAGTATTTTCAGTGAACAGACAACGGGTTGTAGTGTAGTATTATACAAGTTATATGTATGGAAACTTAGCCTGTTTACGATATTGGATTTCATTTCATTGGTGATCACTTACGAATATATATGTTAGTTTAGTGCGAGGCGAGAGGCAGTGCAATTGTCTACAAACGAATCTGATTAAAATTATAATAGTTGTAATTTTAAATATTGATTCAATAAAAATGTGAATGAACTAAATTGAGACCTACGCTTATTGTGTCAATAAAATTGTAATAGAATCATAAAGATAAACATATTTTTTCAGTCGATTATGACAAGAATTTTACGCTTAGTTTTCGATGTAATGTAGGTATTATACAGTTGAGGAATACGATATAAAGTACATTAGTGTTGTTGAGAATAAAATGCAGGGCGGCTTGGTTTTTTTTAATTGATGTTACATGGTCTGAATTCAAGTTTTAAAGTTTTATGTAGGGCTGGCAACACTCCCTGCCAGAAATTTATTTTCAAATATAGTTCAGATATCCAAATACCAACTTATTTAACATGTACAATTTCACTTCCCAAAAACTACAGATGAGCAAAAATATTTTCGTAGATCTTAAAAATTATTTATTAAAGGCCATAGACAGAGTCAATAGTAATGATATTTCCTAAAAGTACTCGTTTGCTATATAAATATAATGTGTTCTTGAGTTTTGATATTCTTTAATTGTAGTTTCGACTCATCGCTGATTTATTTTTGAATTTAAACATGTACGTCCTCATTCCGTGTGAGAGTTTAAATCGTCCATTTTCTAATTAGTGGTCTAAATTCCTCCACTGTATATTATTTAGGTGATACTTTTTAATCTGGGATAATTATCCAATGTACGTGTATGTGTGTGTGTCGAGTCACGGCGATCGGTCGAACTGTTCGTCGACTCGTCGGTCGATCGATCACCGCGATGCGACACCTTGTACTCGAGTGGGGATCAGTGAGACAATGTGTTCTGTGTTTAGTCGCAGCTTTAGACATAACACTCAACTAGTTTGTTTACTTGTCGTGTGCCAACACTGTATATAGTGTAGTTGTGACGTGTGCGAGCGGTATATACCGCGCGTTAATCTCATGCCGAACGCTTCAATGAACCTATAAATGCCACTTTCATCATCTCTATAACAAAGATATTTTCAAACGTGTTCAAGGTTGGCAACCCTTTCAATAGAAAAGGTTTCAGCGCTTGCAACACTTGATTATTTAACAGAGGCATGCCTATTTTTGTACTAGGATGGTCATGTCTTTATGAGATTTAATTATAATCATGTGGCATTTTAGGTTTATTTGCCTAAGCATACATATCTGACCACCAATACAACTGTATAAAAACAAAACTATTGCCCTCACACTATCCCCTGCGTTATACACTTGATACAATAAAATCATGGGAATTTCGTGATTATTCCTAAATAGTATTCTCAATGATAAATAGTTTAAATACATATTTTCTAAATCGATAATTAATACAATACTTATCTCTTCTATCTAATAGTACTTCTTCTTACTATGACTTATGAATTTCATAAATTGTCACCTTCACAATTGAATCATTTTCTATTATAGTTTTATGTCTTATTTGAAAGAAATTAAGGTATAAATTGGATTGAATCGATTCCAGATTCTATCGTTCATCTATTTGCAATAATTGTAATTGTTGTGTGGTTATGCGAGTTGTAATGTTGGTCGGTGCACGTTGTATACAGCTCGCGATTCAGTTGGTACAATGCGCGGCCAGGTTGTAACATAGCTGTCATTTATCTTTAATAATGTACTAGAATATTTGAATTATTTTTGATACTTAATTATCTATTATAAAAATTTTATATAGAGACCATTGTTAAATCTAACACTGCCTATGAAGTGACATCACTTGTGTGCAATAAATAATTAATATCTTAGGTGATAATGTTTGTGATGATGATGCTAGGGTGTTGTATCATAAATATATTAAAGATTACGTACGTAAATCGTTGCTTATATCTATAGGAGTAATGTACACAGTGATGGTTGAATGCGTTCAATTTTTATGAGTTGTTGCGTGTCTAATACAGGTCTAACAAGAAGTTTGATGTAAAACTGATTATGTAATGTCAGCAATATATACGGTAAAGTTATACGGGCGACTGTTGATTGGTGCTTACAGGCATTCACGTTTGTTTCATCCAATCAGAACAAACTGCGAGCAGACAATCAACGAGTCGCCAATTACAGCGGTTCCATTTCGAGTTATTTGTGTGTGAAATAGAGATGTATATTATAGACATGTTGAAGTCGGATATGTCTGCACAGTGCCTTCACCTGCAGGTACTAGGCCCCTATCTCCACGGTTACATCTTCAACTGTTATGGTTTAGACAGACACCGGGCGGGGCGGGATAACGACGCGTGAGCCGGTTGTAAAGTACTGGACGTAGGAGATGTCAAATAGATGTGTCTCACTCGGCACTCCGCTCTGGTACCCTACAACCGGCCGACACGTGTCACTGGCCTTTCTCGCCCGCTGTCTGCCCCAACCTTTCGTATAATTTATAATAACCATGTCCCATTTCTTCTTATAGTATTACGTGCTAAATGTTCCTTGAAACCATTTGTACGTATCCCATATATTCAGTGTTACGTAAACTTCTTGGTCGTGTAGACTGTCTCACTGATCGATATGTGTCGTTGTATGGATTAGGTGTTAGATGGAATGTTTAAAGGTGTAGTGGACTCGGTGACGTTCGGTTCAGTTGTGGCGGTACGGTCGTGCGTGAACAAAACCCGACGAACAGTCGGTGTTAGGTTAATTTGGCATCAAATGTACCAACAAACTTATTCAGCGAGACATATATACTCCTAAATTCCCCCTATTAACTGTGAGTTTTTTAGACGTTTGTCTGTAAGTGGAGAATTGATTAGCCTAGGGTAAGTCTTTCATTTTTTTTATGACTGGTCTCCTTCCAAGGTTCATCACCAACGGACGCCTTCCCTTAGCTGTAAGTAGGTATTATATGACGTGCCGATTGAGACCCTCCTTAGTTAAAGAAATACATCATCATGATTCACCAAATCATTATCTTTACAATCATAAGGTTTCGGTTTCATATTGTCTAAACATTTCAGTATTTATATTGCTCACGAGTGGTCCGATCTAAATTTGCGAAACGATGTTGAATGCATTTTTTTTTAGTTTAGTAAGTTTTTTAAAATAATTTGTCGGAGGCGTCCGTTGGTGAACAGTTTCAACGTTTAGTAATAGCGGGTATAGCATACTGGCGTAGTACAAATGTTCGTGTGAGTGTCGATAGTTTAGTGGGCGAGGATATCGCATCACTTGTCTCGAAGCCTCTGGTTGGTCTGGTCCATCTTAGATCCAAGGGAATGACTCTGTGACTCCACCATCATTAACAGCTTTATCAGTTTACTACTGGACATAGGCATTTGCTTAGAGAGGAGGTTCAACATCAGCTCCACCATGTTCTATTTAAATCTGATCAATTTCTAAGGTGTCAACTTCCTAAATAACAGTCTGGGTAGTTTACGAGTCAATATATCAATGTTTTGTGTTCTAAGGTCACGGCGTCGATCAAGCCTCAATCTGTAAAGACAACATATAGACTGGTATTACCAAATCTAAAAATGAAGACTTCTGAACACCACATCTTTAAGTAGACATGTCATCAGACTCATACTGCCTGTGAGCTCAAGGTCCATGCAGATTGAAGCCAACTTTTGTCAAGTGGTGTTCGAGCGAGTCTCCCCTGAGGTCAGCGTCGCTAGCACGTGTTCTCGTTGTAAAGCGTTAGTTGTTTTATCGGAATAGTTAGTGATATTTACAAAAATAAATCAAATCACTTAAATATATATATAGTTAAACAAAAAATATTTGGACCACTGCATAGTTTTATCTACGCTTATTTTTTGTTCGTCACCAACATCGGAATTATTTGTCGGCTAATTAGTTTTGAATGTTTTTTATTCAATATATTGTACTATTATGTATATCAAACGACAGGTGCTGTTGTATTTAATTTTTAATGTTACTAATGTGATTGTGATACGTCTCTCTTGTACTCTATCTGATGTATTGTGAAGTTAAAAAAAAATAAGCCAAATCATAAAAAGGGTATATTGAATTATTACTTTTAGGATAAATGGTGTTAAAATGAAGTTTTATACGAATCAAATTTTACTACTGACGCTGTATAATTTTTCTAAGTACAGTAGATTTTAAAGTCATATCATGGTGATCTTGTGCTATCTCGTGTTAATTAATGTAGTTATGTATTTAAGACTGTGGCGAGTGGGGCGTTGCGACTGGGCCGGCCCACTAGAGCACAAACCCCTGAGATTCCTTAGCTAAGCTTACGTTTACTTCCCACGAGACCGGGGACAGTCTCAACGCCCGCCTGCCAATTTGCCTTCCCTGCACTGTACTACAAGAGTTAAAGTTCACTTCAGTATTCAAATCTATTCAAAGTTCCACATCTAAAGTAATATCACTTAAAAGTGTAGTTTGCATTTACCGAGTTGTAACAGATATCTTATGAAGCATAATATTATATAGCTACGGTCAGTGGATAATAGGAATAATAGCAATGTAACAATAGACAACAAGTAAATAAAATTTGGCTTTACATCATTCACATAAGTGGAATACTTACGCGCGAACTGGCGAAGCACTTTACTTGATAGCTGTACAACACAGACAGATAGAAGTAAGTCGTTACAGTATTGAAACAAACCAATAGAACAGAACCAAGATGCGTAAGTATCGCTTATGAATAATATAGAGCTTTATTGAAACAAGTTTATCTTACTTGTAGAACATATATCGCCCTCCCCACCGAACAATATCGTAATGGCAATTTCTAAATTTTACAGGAAAAATTAAATACTGTTTTTGAGTATTATCTCAGCAAGGGAGCATCGTAAGGTAACCATTTATGTGTCAAAACAAAGCTAATTTAATTACTTTGCATTTTCTTTCGGTTTTTTTTTTGTAATAGTTTTCAAAATAAAGTTATTGGCGAAAATAATAATACCGAAATTGCAGCTCAAAAGTATATTATGTAATGCATCATTGCCATATTGTTCATGTGTAAATCCAAAAATTTTAGTCAGTATTAGTACATTACAGTAATATTCGTTAAAATGTGCTGTTAAAAATGTTAACTGTAATATGATATTATAAAATTATTTGCGTGAAATCAAAGTGATAATTTAAAAACTTTATAAAGTTTATCTATATGATACCGTTAACAGCACTACGAATTTTCACAATTATCTATTATGTATTGTAAGAAATCATTACCAAATTGCGTAAATAAAAATAAAACCCTAAAAGAATTGTTTTACACCTTACATGAAACACAATTATGTATTTTTTCCACGAATAAAATGGTAATAGTCACTTATCGAAAAAATTAACTATTACATAAGGGGTCATCCATAAATTACGTCACACGAATTTCATGATTTTTTTGCCCCTCCCCCCCCCCCTTGTCACAGCTGGTCACATTTGCAAGACTCCCCCCCTCCCTAGTGTGACGTCACATAATTTGCAAATTTACATTTAGAAATCATTGAATGAAAACAGGTTCCGAAATCAGTTTTATTTCCATTTAAATTAATTTTTAATAAAATTAACATCAAATCAAGCAATTAATAAAACAAAAATTGATTAAATAAATAAATTAGAAAAAATAATGAATCAAAAATTTTTCAGTGCGTGTCAGGTTGCGCATAGGATTCGGTTCTGTGGTCACCAATAATGATAGGTATATTTAAAATTGTGTCCAATAGATAATTGTTATGTTTACATATTATTTCTTAATTTTTGTAGGAAGTTTTCCAAGACAGTGCATTTTACAAGTTAGACCTGTACAACTCCTGACAAAAATATTTCAAAACCGCAATAGCTATCCTTTAAGTTTTAATATATGGACTACTATCATGAATTTTTTCAGATTTTTCGAGCCACCTGTTTAGCTTTTAGAGGGAGTTTGAAAGTTGAATAACTCGCAAACGGATAACTAAATCGAAAAATCGTTTTAACATCGACGTTTTAACACGACACTTGGCACAGTAGAGAGTGGCGTGGCGACCGCTTAAACCACTAGGCCAACCGTGCAGTCAAAACGACGAATGTATAAGGTTTGACGAATGTATAAGGTTTCCGAGTCAAGAACTACGGAACCCTGAATACGATTATATTAATTAAAGAAATTAACAAAATAAAAAAACGAATCCAAGTTTTATTGTTATTAATATCCAGTTATCAACGTGACTCAGAGATTAGTCGGTATAGGTTGCCTGGGAGTCCCACACACACCCTTCGATGTCCCCAAGTGGGCATGGTGCGAAAAGCATTCCCCGCGTAAAAAAAAATATAAACATATAAAATATCTTCAAATAAAATTCAAATTTGTCACAAATATTTAGTTATTTGTTCGACTATATTTTATTAGAATATACTTTATTGTACACCAAATACAGTTTTTGCAGTTGAAAGTTTCTGTAAGATATTTACAATGGGCGGCCTTATTGCTAAAAGCAACCTCTTCCAGGCAACCTTTGGATGGACTATTCGACAGAAGAAAAAGGTGATTTAATCACTAAATAGTAGAACTAAGAACGATGTTGTTTCATCCGCGAAAGACAGAGGTCAAATGAAATAAAAACAAAGAAACAAATCACTGCTAGGTCCGCTAGGCGCAATCAAAGGGCGCCTAGGTGGTCGGCTCGTAATACTAGTAGAGCGAGTGGTCACCAAAACAATTGGTATCTTATATTTACACAGTTAAGATAAAATAAGGTTTTCGTAAAGTAATAGTTTAAAGTTCGTGTTTTAAGACTTAGACTACAATAGATTTTAAAATGTGACGTCACATTATTTAGGACCCCTCCCACCCCCTTGTCACACAATGTCACACTTCGTCGACCCCCTCCCTCCCCCTTAAGGTGTGACGTAATTTATGGATGGCCCCTAATCAGTATTAACTTGTTTTGGTATTATTCGTGTAAAAGGGTATGTTAGATTTTAAACGAGTAATATTGTTATGTTCATCACGGGGTCATTGAAATTAGTGTATTTTTCTAAATATCCATGTTAAAAGTACAATTTTTTTTTATAAGGTGTAATTAGTGTTCTAAATACCGAATATGCAATAAAACGTAAACTATCGTAATAGCACATTATCACATTATTCGCTGGGGAGGGCGATATGATCTCCTTATTTTTATTAGAATTTTGACGGACAATTTTACTTAATAGTTTTAGCAGTTTGTAGCGTTGAAATAGGATCATAAATATCGCACATTACATTTGTTATATTCCACTCTAGATATATATTTATTGATTTACAAAATTGATGCCATCCAAAATTGATGAAAAAAAAACCATTTATTGTTAGCGTCGTTGAAACCTCGCAGTACTTGTCGCTGACGAATCGTATTTTTAATAATTAACAAAGCACTCCTCTTTTTTGTTTCTTTTGGAATCATAATGATTTGTACATATCTGTATTATAGATAGTGTAAATATTCACGTGTAAACAATCATACTGGCCAGGTCTGGACGCTTCAACGATGCCGCTGAAGTTTTGGATAATGATTCGAATTAACCACGAAAAGCCTTCATGTTGTGTGTATATTTAATTTGTAAATATGTAATTTCGATAACAATTAATGCTTAACAACGAGCGAGCCGTCGCTTATTGTCAGCCGATTGGACTTCTGCGCACACAGCGACATCTGTGGAACAGTACCTCAGTGTATCTAGACACACATTCCACAGGCACCGAATTAGCTCGAAAGACTGTTTGTGACTTAAAAAAAAAATATCGAATGATAATGAAGGAAAAAAAAGAAATATTTTCTGAAGCACCTTAACGAGTTTACAAAATGTGTTTTATGGTGATTTAATGATAAGATCGCAACGTTTAACTCACTAGTATGTAAGGACAAATGCTTTACGACACTGTGATAGACAATACATATTTACCTGAGAGCCACCATAAGCATTTACGAAAAATTTAGAGAATAATAATTTGTCTTATGCAAATGGAATGTTTCAATAACAATCAGATTTAGAGACGAACACCGCTTGACTTTGTCGCTTTTCTTAAGCCTACTTGTAATTAATTATTTTTTTTATTCTTTGATTTTTTTAATGTTTAATTCCGGTCCCTAGTTTACCGAAATTTCAAACTCAATCGGTGTTTGGTTCTCGTTAAGTGTAAAAAGATCTATAAAAGTACAAAGCGTATGTGCAGAAGTTCGTTCGCGGCTCGGTACGGCGTTGGAGCGGTGATGTGATGGATGTTTGCTTGTGTGTGTGTGTGTGTGACAGTTGTTGTATGCGGCCGTGCGGCCCGCGTCTCGCTGTTCTGTTTGTTGATACATTATGTATATTTGAAGGAATCAAAAATTATAAGATGAATTTTAATTCTGGTCTTTTATTTTTTTATATTCTAAACACGATATATATTTTATCTTTTCTAATTCCTATGCCCGCAATAGTGTCCTCTGCTTGATGAGCATAAGTAAAATTCAAGAGTGGTCACCATACTCATTGTGAATGCATCATGGTGACTCACACTAGGCGGGCCTATTGATACTTACATGTTCAATTACTTTAAAAAAAAGTCGCGGAGGACTTAACAAACATTAAATGGATACAAAGAACAACTAGACTGAGAGTATTTTTTTTTGGATCAACCAGGTGCCCAATGTGGGTGCCTATATAACTTACATACACAATAATTTATTGTTTCTTACAATTTAGTGAAGCTAAAATACAAGTTTTTGTTTGATTACAATTTGAAGCTTAAATTTGAATCTCCCAGTGATAAACCAAGTGAACAAAAGCTTCCTCTTGCCTGCAGCTATTACGTCTACACACCCATACTTAGCGCCTCGTGCCATGGCCGGGCCGTAACGTGTTCACGTAGATAACTTTTATTTCATTACTATGAGGAATCGAGGATGGAATCATGGATAGGATATTCGTGGAAATTACAACGCAGGTATCCTTACAACCACAATATATATTAGATAAAATTATAATATAAATCGCCATATTGAAAAAATCTAGATTAATCGTAACTTATTATCTTACTAGCTTTCCGCCCGCGGCTTCGCCCGCGTGGAATTCGTTTATATCGCGCGACACGGTAAGGGTAGATTAAACAATCTTACATGATTTTATGTTTGATATTAATGAACTTCGACACAAACTTTCGTCCCCTATTTCAAATCCTTCTACCTTTATTTTCGCGATAAAAAGTATCCTATGTCCTTTCCCAAGTTCAGTTCTATTTTCATACCAAATTTAATCAAAATCGATTCAGTGGTTTAGGCGTGAAAGCGTAACAGACAGACAGACAGTTACTTTCGCATTTATAATATTAGTAGGGAAGTAGGGATTACACCATCGGAAAGTAGATATTTCATCAAACAGAAAACACCCCAATTTTTTGAAAAAAGTAAATATTTTGACGGGTGAATTTTCGATGTTAAGTCAAAATAGGGTAAAAATAAATAAATTTCAAATCAAATAAATTACAGTGTATTCGGGACATAAAAAGGTAAGTTTTCATTAAACGTCGTTTAAAAATAATTTTATTTGTAAAAGATACAAATAAAAAACCAAAAACATGGTTTTTTGAATTTTTCACATATAATTTGAGGTTATGTGAAAAAAAGTGTAAATAAAAAAGTGTCAGGCCACGCTCAGGAAAGGGTTCCTCAGTCACCCATAATGGTACGTGGATTAGAAATTGTATCCAATGGATAATTGCTTTGATTATATACATGTCTAGATGGAGTGTTGCGCTGCATTCGCAATAAAAACAACAGGCCAGATTTGAAGGGCTTGTGTGCGTATTACACACACATGCAAGCGTTGCCTACGGGCGCGCGCATGACTTGGAAGCGTTCTGAGTGATACCAGCCCTTGAATGTTTTCCATAATAGGAGGGAAAATAATTGTGTATTGATTTTGAGAATTGTAATTTGTATTAAATTTAAAGTCAGTCAATATGTATTAGAGTTTTTGCTTTTGAGTTACTAGGTAAAATATATATTGGTGAAAAAGGAAATTGCTATTAAAGCTTATCTATTCTTAATACTTAACAACAATTTGGTTAATATCAACAAATTATATTTAATTTAATTACTATATTTTTAACTAGATGTTCCCCGCAATTTCTCAAAATCATGTTTTTATATCGTTCTCGTTAAGAACTCAGAGAAATGTAGCTTCCGATTAGTAAAAGAATTTTCAGAATCGGTTCAGAAATTCTGGAGATTAGCGCGTTCAAACAAACAAACACTTACTTTCATTATTAGCATCCATGGAGCGGCAAAATCGACACGCATATCAGATTTTAAATAAAATAAACAATATCTACCACCTTAGATTTAAAAAATTATACTTTATAAACATAGTATATGATATGTATTATCCAGCACTATAGTTAAGTTGAATTGGCTTGAATTCTCGAAATATACTTTTTCGATCATGATTGAACAATTTGTAAATTGGCTAACACTCGCATGGGAAATTTAAATTCAATTAACAGGCTACCCTGTAAACATTCCGTCAAAATGGTGGTCGAACTTTTGATAAAATTTCACTGAGTTAATTTAATTGTTTCTTTACAATATAGTCATTTAAAGTTTACTTACCGATGATAACTAATTTTTTTAGTTGATTTCAATCGTCCAAAGTAATTCCTGCACACTTTTATCATGCAAAACGTCATTTTTATACGCCACTCAATACGTGTTTACCGTACAATGACAGTAATGCCACTGATCGGCCGCGACGAGCTTAGTCTCTTACAGTTAAATACTATTTTTTTGGACGTTTAGACGCTCGAACTCTCTATCTAGACATGTTTATAATCAAAGGGATAATTGTTACGTTTACGTATTAATGCGTTAATTTTGTATGACGTTTTCCAAGTAAGCCCATTGTAGAAGTTATGCCTCTATAACTCCTGAACTAACAAAGTCATCTAATTCGCTATAGTTTTCATTTAAAGTGCATTGTATGGACCACTATCAGATTTTTTGAGCCGGCCGTTTAGCTTTTAGAGGGGGGGACGCTATGTTTTTACAAAAAAGTGGCCTTTAAAGTGGAATTTCTCGCAAACGGATACCTAAATCAAAAAATCGTCTTAACAACCCTGTAATGTTTTTAAAAGACCTATATAATGATACCCCACATGATGGGGTAGCAGCGAGAAAAAATAAACATTACCACTTTACGTGTAGGGGAGGTACCCTAAATAAAAATATTTTTCATAATTTTATTGTAGCACTTTGTCGACGTAATTACAATACATATTTATGCAAAGTTTCATATTTCTAGCACTTACCGTTTGGACGGTAAGTCGAGGACGGACTGACGGACGGACGGAAGGACGGACGGACATGACGGACAGACGGACATGACGAATCTATAAGGGTTCGAAGTCATAAACTTCGGAACCCTAAAAAGTTGTAGCTCTTTTAATTACCTACAACTTTACCATGTAACTTTTTTCCATAGGACTTGTAGTTTTGCCGGAAATCGAGATAAGCCGTTTTTTACCCTTTGTTTAATATATTTAGCCATCCAAAGTGACTCTACCCTGCCTGATGGAAAGCATGAGCAGAATCTAAGAGTCGGGCCTACTACACTTGCTGCGAATGCAGACAATAATGTATGGCGGCCTACACTATGGCGGCTTAGTGAGATGCTTTTTCACGCCCCGCTTAAAGGACCCGAAAACCTCCCCCCTACCCCTTCCCGACCTCAGATCGCCCGTAAATTATTTTCCTTTCATTTTTATAACATTCTCCTCCTTTTCCAATAGGCTTCATCCTACTATAATTTTATTTGTTTTCAAAAATTATCTACCCTGGTCTACTGGTCTATATGTCATTTACAAACTATCATTATGGTTGCCATGCAATTGTGTTATGCCTAGTGTCTACGCACCAATCAACTCACGTGTAAATGACGTGATGTGTGTTCCGCCAATGAGAGACGTTTGGACTGAGTGACCATTTATTATAAATTGATGTTATGTACCGCCCTTTTCGACTTGCTTTTTAACCACCGCACTTGAAACATGTTTGCATTGTACTTATGTATTTTAAATTAATTAAAAGAGTTCACGATATAAAGTCTTATTTCACCTACGCACCCAACGCAACAAGCTATCGAACGAACATATGGTCCTTCGAGCCGGATATACCAACGCAAGTGGGCTACCGACCTGTGGACTTATTAACGTGGACAAACTTGGCGCTTATGCAGCTGGCAGCATACATTCGCTTTACTCAACGCTTGATTAGCTGGAACTTGAAGAGGTGGCTTACATCATATCATTGCGCATCATCATCATCATACGGTACGGCCATCCATCTTACTTTCCTTCCCTAACCATACCTGTATGCCTTCCAATTCTGTGTGTGTCTAACCAATATTTCATTACAAGTTAGGTGTGCAGTGCCTATCAGTGTGTCCAGTGTGAGACATCATAAACGTGAGTGAACTCGCTTTATTAGCACAACATGCCCACATTAGAGTCAACTGATACGAGTAGGGCCAGATCGCCGGTCAAATTAAACGCTCCAGGCGACGAAGACATGTATAATAATCTTGTTCGAAAACGCGGTATAACAAAGGGTAGATTAACTAGAGTTAATAATTATATATGTAGTTTAAAAAGTGCTAGTGTATTGTCTCCCGTTGAGAAGGTTGATTTAAAATTACGCATTAAAACTGCTGGTAGCATTTTTCAGGAGTTTAACGACCTTCAAACGAAAATAGAGGAATTAGTTTCTAAAAATGATCTTGAGGAGCAATTAGATCAACGTGATCAATTTGAAAGCACATATTACAGTATAGTAGCTCAGGCGGAGTGTTTAATAAATGATTCGGAGGTTGGCGAAAGTTCTAGTAGTCATAGTTCCAGAATAGACTCAGTGAAATTACCAACAATTACGCTCCCTACATTTGACGGCTCATGTGAACACTGGCTTGAATACCGAGATACCTACATGTCACTCATTCATGAATCTCAGAATCTCTCAAATATACAAAAATTTCATTATCTTAAATCATCATTAAAAGGAAGTGCCGCCTTAGTGATAGAACAACTAGAATTCTCTTCAAACAATTATAACATTGCGTTAGAATTGCTTCAGAACAGATATAACAATAATGATTTAATAATACATAATCACGTTAAAGCATTATTCAATATTCAAAAGGTAACAAAAGAATCTCCTATCTTGTTACGAAAATTAATCGATTCTATTTTGAAAAATTTACGTGCCTTAAAATTACTAGGAGAACCAACGGAGTCGTGGGACACCCTCATTAATTTTATTATTGTCACTAAACTAGACGAGATTACAGAGCGAGAATGGGAACAGCACAAAAATATAAATTTTAAAAATACTAACGATTTGCATAACAAGGCTAAACTAGATGATTTGCTTGATTTTATAAAATCGCGAGCGGATATGTTGGACACATTAAGTTCAAATCACAACGTGTCGGTATTACCCAGTCATAAACACAATAAAAAGGTACACTGCAACATTTCAACCATTAAGTTTGATCGGCACTCATCACGAAATAGACAGTGTTTAATGTGCAAGTCTAATCATTCGCTTTATTCATGTGAACAATTTTTAAACGCGTCAACTAATAAAAAACTCGAGTTCGTACACAATAACAAGTTATGCGAAAATTGTTTACGATCGGGTCATACGCCAAAGGAGTGTAGGTTCGGTACTTGCAGATTGTGTGACAAAAAACACAACTCTTTACTACACACGAACAATAACACAACTAATGAAAGTATTACGGGCCTTATCATAAATGCGAGCAACCGAGAAACCGGTTTGAGAGCAAAGATGCACTCGCCACAGGCAGTCGTTAGCGCCGAGTATACAAACGTACCTATAGATTTGTCTGTTGTCAATAACATTCAAACATCTAAGCGCAGTACATTCTCGCATTCTATTTTGTTGTCTACGGCGTTAGTTGAGATAGCGGACCGGTTTATGGGATTTCACGTAGCACGTGCACTCCTCGATAACGGTAGTCAACGCTGTTTGATTACGAATTCGTTATGTAAAAAACTACACCTTTCATTAGTACAGTCCACTCACGAAATACGAGGCGTTGGTAGTTCTGTGATACAGTCAACAAACAATTGCGATGTAACTATTCGGTCGCGATTCAACAATTATACTAAGCGCATTAAGTGTATCGTTTTACCGAATATTACGTCTGAACTACCGACTATGCCATTAAATCGCGATCAATTTGTGATTCCGAATGAATGTCAGCTGGCGGATCCTTCATATTATGAAACGCAACCCATAGATATATTAATAGGCGCGGACATATTTTGGGATTTACTCAAAAAAGACAAAGTGCGTTTACGCAATGGACCTTTCTTATTGGATACGAAGTTGGGATGGATAATTTCGGGACCTATCCACCATGAGGCGCGTAAGGATAGCAGCATTATCCACTGCAATTTTACTCAGTCCATAGATGCACAACTACGTCAGTTTTGGGAACTCGAAGAGATTCCTAAAACGTATGACTCACGCACGGAAGAGGAGAAGGCCTGCGAAAAACATTTCTTAGAAAATACAAAGCGCGATTCTAACGGACGGTTTATTGTAGGTATACCTTTTAAGGAATCTCCTCGAGTTTTAGGGACCAGTCGCGAACAGGCTGAACGTCGTTTTTACGCATTAGAAAAACGATTACAACGCGACCCTATATACAAACAGCTTTATTGCGAATTTATGCGCGAATATTGTGCCTTAGGCCACATGTCTCGAGTACACACACACTCAAATCCTCATTATTTTATGCCGCATCATGGTGTGTACCGCGAGCACAGTACAACCACAAAACTGCGTGTGGTTTTTGATGCAAGCGCCGCCACAACGACTGGTAAGTCGTGTAACGACATCCAGCTTGTCGGACCGCCCATACAAGGGGATCTATTTTCTATACTCTTACGCTTTAGGCAGTATAGGTATATAGCATGTGGTGATGTCGAAAAAATGTATCGACAAGCCCTAATCAGCCCTGACCTTCGAGATCTACAATTAATACTTTGGCGCGAGGATCCTTCTCAACCGCTCGGTGTGTATCAACTTAATACCGTCACCTACGGAACAGCGTCAGCACCATTCCTAGCAGTTAGGTGTATTCGACAACTCGCCGATGAGTGTGACGATATTGAGGTCAGCCGATCTATATGTGAGGATATGTATGTCGATGATTATATAGCGGGTCGGGACAACAAAAACGATTTATTGCAATTATGTACTAGGGTCTCCAACGTCCTGCAGGGCGGGTGTTTTCCATTACGAAAATGGACATTCAACTTTAAATGCGATACATCACAAACTTCATTAGATATTTCAAAATCGTTGTCACTTGCTGAATGTAGAATAGAATAGAATAGAAACTCTTTATTTGCACACTTTGTTACAGAGTTATAGTACATTAAATGACATATATATGTAGTGTACAAAGGGCGGCCTTATTGCCATAGGCAATTTCTTCCAGGCAACCTTAGGATGGATCAATGTGTATCGGAGAAACGGTGGTAGTCGACTGTGCATTGAGTTCTGTAGTAAATAAAATATATATATATCCCTCATTATACAGACCTACATGCATACATACACACACAATACTTAAACATACATATATATATATATATATATATATATATATATATATATATATATATATATATATATATATATATATACATACACACACATACACATATATACATATACATACATACATACATACATAAATATAACTAGTTAATTAAATGAAATTCTAGAAACAAAACCATAAATTACATATCCTTGATCGTGATTACCTAAGTTATGATGCATAGTATTCGTGAACCATTTTTTTAAATTTAGTTAGTGTTTGCGCTTTCTTAATATTTGTCGGCAGTGCATTCCATAATCGTATTGCTTCAACAGTAAACGAATGATTATAAAATTTGGTGGAATGCAGAGGCATCTCCAGTCTCAGATTTTCGGATGACCGCAGACATTTTGCATGTGTGTCATTGAGGAACTTGAAACGTTCTTTGAGATAGAAAGGAGCTCTGGGATTAAACAATATGTTATAGAGAAGAGTTAGAATATGAGTATTCCGGCGAGAGCGAATTGGAAGCCACTTGAGCATTCGACGGAATTCAGAGACGTGATCATATTTTCGTAGGCCAAATACAAATCGTATACAGAGATTTTGAAGTCGCTCAAGCTTATCTAGTTGTGCTTCAGTAAGATCAAGATAGCTGACATCGGCATAGTCGAGAACTGGGAGAAGAAGTGCTTGTGCAAGTGCAGCCCTAGTTGCAGTCGGAAGAAAGTTTCGTAGTCTTCGGAGAGACCCGACAGAAGCAAATAACTTGCGACTAACTTCTTGCATTTGTGAACCCCAGGAAAGAGTACTATCGATGTAAATACCCAAGTTTTTGACGCTAGTACTAATCTCAAGGTTAGTGCCATTGAACTGTATTTGCGGCAGCTGTGTCCAGTTAACCCTTGAGATCATTCCGGGACTGCCGATAATACATACCTGCGTTTTTACAGGATTAACCTTGAGGCCGTGGTTAAGACTCCAATCGCTAATGCGACGCAGGTCAGCATTAATTGTATTGAAAGCTTCCGGTAATAAGTTAAGCTTGGCTTGTGTATATATTTGTAGATCGTCTGCATAAAGATGGTATTGAGAATTTAATTGAGTAGAGATAGAGTTTATAAAAACTGCGAAGAGTAACGGAGATAGAACGCCACCCTGTGGTACACCAGCAGAAATATCGCACCAGGAGGACATTGAGTCTTCGATGCAAATACGTTGCCGGCGACCAAACAGGTAACTATGAAACCAATCAATTGTCCTTGGAGATATGTTAAGAGACCGTAGTATGGCAAGCAGAATGTGAAAATCTACAGTATTAAAAGCGTTGCTGAAATCGAGTAAGGTGAGTACTGTGATCATTCCACTGTCCATGCCCAGTCTGATGCTATCTGTGATATGTACCAGCGCAGAAGAAGTGCTGTGACCAGGACGAAAGCCGGATTGGAAGGGATTCAATAATGAATTTTTGGAAAGGAAGCTACTCAGCTGAGAGTGGATAAGGCGCTCGAGCACTTTGGATAGGAAAGGTAAAATGGATATGGGCCGATAATCAGAAAACGAAGAGGGTTTGGATTTTTTAGGAAGAGGGATTAGTTGAGCATCTTTCCATGCAGTTGGAAAAACACCACTTGTGATGGAGTAATTCAGGATGTTGCATAGGATAATCAGGATTTCGTCAAGGATAGGGAGAATCATGTTTCGGCTGATACAATCACTACCGACTGCACTCGACGAGATCGCTAGGATGGTCTTCTTAACATCACAAACAGACAGTTGATCAAACATAAAAGATGGATAGTTGGGAGTTGGAGTAGAGGAAAGATTTCTTAAAGTATTGGCTTTAGTGTTATTACTAATGTCAGAAGAGGCAGAGAAATGTTTATTAAGTGAATCAATGTTAAAATTTTTAGAAATAGAGTTTTCACGAGACTTTCCAACTCCCAATGTTCTTAGAAATTTCCAGACTTTTGCTGGATCTCCGTTTTCTACGGAAGAGTGAATATGTTGGCGTTGTGCGTTTCTACACATCTTATTGCAGAGATTTCTTAGGTACACATATTTTTCCAGGTTAGCATCTGTTGGTCGACGCTTATATTTGCTTTTCGCTGAACACTTCTTGGCCATAATCTGTTTTATCTCCTCAGTGAGCCATGGGGCAGGTAAATGTTTGATTTTAATCGAACGCAGAGGCGCGTGCATATTGTACAGTTGTATTAATTTTTCATTGAATATTGCAACTTTTTCATTCACACACTGGGAATCTAATAAAGCAGACCAGTCAATGTTACGCGCGTCTTCTTTAAGTTTGGCAAGATTCATTCCACTAAAATTACGTTGCACAAGAATTCTCGGCTTTGCCTTGGGGGGACGGATAGCGTAAGAGAGAAATATCAAATCATGATAAGAAAATGCATCAGCAGGATACTGACCATGGCTGATGACATGTTTGGTAGAAGAGACAAGAATAAGGTCAAGAAGAGAGGGAGTACAGTTAGGAAAATGATGTGTAGCATCGAGTGATAAAAGTGATAGATTGTTACATTCCACCACTTTGGTTAGCGAAGAAGAGCGATAGTCTTTTTTTAAGAGGCAAGTATTGAAGTCACCCAATATTATTGTGTGGGCATAAGAAGGAGATAGTTTTTCAAGCAATTTTTCGAAAGAAGAAAAGTAATTAGTACGCAATGATGGAGAGTAATAAACGCCTAGTAGAATTTTTGCATGATTAATGTCTAATTCTAAAAAAAGGTGCTCACCCGCGTCCGGTGGTGGGGGTTGTGAGGATATACTTACTATGGTGAATGGAATATGTTGTCTAAGATATATACCAACACCACCCCCACCACCAATCGCGCGATCGTTCCTTATAAGATGGAAGCCTGGAAGACTATAAGATGTAGATGGTAAACAAGGTTTTAACCATGTTTCGGAGACTAAGATGGCGTGTAAGTTTTTACAGGTAAAAGTAGCCAGCATATCGGGGAAATGAGCTGGAATACTCTGGGCATTAATATGGACTACATTAAAATTCCGCGGAGCATCCGAAAACCGACACTGAAGATTTTCTTGAAGTGAGGGTACACTAACAAAACTAGTATTATGGCTGTTGGAAGAATAAAAACTGTCATCATCACTACATATCAAGTCAGACATAATAACGTATGAAAATAAATAAGATAATACAAATAGCAATATCAATAATTATATATAATATATATATATATATAAATAGGTTAATAAAATAACAATAAAAGTACTCAATAAAGTACCAAGAAATAAAAAAAAAAAAAAAAAAAAAAAAATACATTTTAAAACAATACAAAATTATTCACTTTGATCCACCCGCCAGTCATGTGTTTGATATTTTATCACACAAATTAGCCACTATTAACTAAATCAAGCAAAATAAAGGAAGAAAATAACATGTAAAAACATTGACGACCTTGACGGTTAAAAATAAATTAATAATAATCTAATAGTACTTTACATGCATCTGAGTGAACTTCTTGTGCAAAAACACAATGTTCCAAACTATTGTATTACTGTCGCAACAACGATTGACACTTGACAGTCTGGAACGCAATTTTGACAGATAATAAAAGTATTGTAAAAGTAAGGTAAATTAACAATAACAATATTAACAATAAATTAAGAGTATTTTTATGTTGTAGGAAAGTGATTTGATTAGTTATATATAGCACTATTGGTAGAGTGGAAATGTTTAAATTTCACCCAGACAATGCAACGCTATTCTGTAACACATAGCAGAAACAAGTAATCAAACAAACATCAACATGTAAACAAACCATACATAGCACTTATTTTTTGGAACTGGCAGCTGCTCTTTTCTGTTTTGGAGCTTGGGTTTTGGTTGCAGTGGCCTTTTCCGTAACCACTGACCTTATCTGGTCGAGATCCGCGACAGAAGCTATACGGTGGCGTGAACCGTCAGAACTTATAACAAAAACCGAACCTTCCTTGGTCCAACATTTCGTGATCCCGTATTCCTCGCGTGCTGCCATAAAGGCTAAGTGTCGCGACCGGGTCAGAAACTCCGAGAGGGTCACACCAGTGCCCTTGAGTTTAGTTTTGGACGCCCAGGCTCTGTCCCGCACTGCTACTGTTTTAAATTTTATTAGAATGGGTCTTGGTTTGTCACCAGAAGATTGTCGACCCATCCTATGACAGCGGCTAATGTCCTCAGATGTAAAAGAGCTCATTCCCAACTTACTTACTGCGATGTCCGTGACCAGCTGCAGTGTGTTGTCATCTTTTTTTTCTGCAACACCGTGTACCAGAAGAATTTTGCGGCGGCTGCGGGTCTCCATATTGTCCAACTCACTTACAATTGCATTCATCTGACTCTTGAAGGACCGCAGGGTATCAAGAATGAGAGCTTTAAATGAATTGAAGTCCTCTGCGAGACTAGCCAGACTAGCATTATTGGAGGTCTTCTTTGAGAGATCCGCTTCAAAGATCGCCATCCTCTTCTCAAAAAACTCCTGTAGTTCTTGCAAACTGCTCATTGTGACACTGTGATTACCTTGTTATTTTGTGTTTTGCAATCTTAGTTATTTTAAGGATATAACACTGGACTAGCAGGTATTTATTTTAAAGATTTATTTTAATCATTAAAATTATATTAAAATATGGTTTTTCTATTTTTAATTAATAATTATAATTGGAGCTTTCAAAAAGTGTGTTATACTTTCAACTACCCACATGAAATGCAATATATTCATAGCATATACATAATACTCATAGCAAAACATTAGGTTTAAATTGGTACAATTCAACAGATGAATTATATTTCACCACTCAATTAGTTATAAACAGTGACCAAATAATCACGAAACGACTTATATTGTCGTCGGTTTCACAAATATATGACCCATTAGGATTACTGAGTCCCTTCATAATGATTATTAAAATTATTTTACAAAAGTTATGGTTGTTAAAATTAGGATGGGATGATGAAGTATCACAAGAGGTTATTAAAATTTGGCGTAAGTTCGTTAATGACTTAGTGTTTCTATATACTTTGCGTGTGCAACGACACGTTATACCTAATAACCCTATGTATTTAGAAATGCATATATTTACTGACGCCTCGCAGACAGCGTATGGCAGTTGTGTTTATATACGTACGGTGAGTGATAATGGAACTATATCGGTTAGGTTGCTATGTTCGAAGGGCAAGGTGGCACCACTTAAACCTGTAAGCATACCCCGATTGGAGCTGTGTGGTGCATTATTAGGCGCTAAACTATTTCACAAGGTTCATGAGTCGCTACGTTGTAAATTTAAATCGGTAACCTTTTGGACGGACTCGACTATTGTCTTAGGATGGTTGCGAATGGCACCTAGTTTATTACAAACTTTTGTTCAAAATCGTGTCGTCGAAATACAGGAATTAACTCAAGGTTTACCATGGCGTCATGTCAAGGGTAAAGACAATCCGGCTGACTTAATTTCGCGGGGTGTCAGCTTAGATAACTTAATCTCCTGTGATGCGTGGTGGCAGGGACCACTTTTTCTTCGCGATATCGAGTTTAACAGTAACGCTGACGTGACGTCGGAACCGAATTTCCAACATGACGAGTTACCCGAATTAAAACCAGTAAAAATACATACTTTCATGTGTAATAATAATAATTCTTCAGATAACGCGCTATTTCCATTTCATAGATTTTCTCAATTCCACCGTATGATACGTGCATGCGCATACCTACTACGTTTTATTTATAATACGCCCAACAAAACTAACAGGCGTAGTGGAATTCTCACTGTGGAGGAACTGAGACAATCACAGTTAGTTTTAGTCAAATACAGTCAATTAGAATCATTTCCGAATGAACATAAAATATTAAGTGATAAGGGCTGCTTAAACAACAAAACATATTTGTCAAAACTTAATTTATTCATTGACGAAAATGACATCATTCGTGTAGGTGGCCGCATATGTAACTCTGAGTGTTTTACATTTGACAAAAAACATCCTATATTACTCTCCAGTAAACATTGGTTTACTACTTTATTATTTCGCTTTCATCATAAAAAAATGTTACATGTGGGTCCCCAGACACTTCTTTTTAATTTAAGAGAAACATGGTGGCCACTTAGAGGTAGAAATCTAGCACGAAAAACAGTTCATGAATGCGTTACTTGTACTCGCTTTAAGGGTAAAACATTTACCCCACTCATGGGTAACTTACCCGTGGAAAGAATCACTGCTAATTTTCCGTTCTATAACTGTGGCGTCGACTACGCCGGCCCCGTGTACATATTGAGCCGTAGAGGTAGGGGGGCTAAGACGGTTAAGGCCTATATTTGTTTATTTATATGTTTTGCTACACGCGCAGTACATTTGGAATTAGTGTCCGATTTAACTTCCGAAGCCTATTTATTAGCACTTAAGCGTTTCATATCACGTCGTGGAAAACCACAACAGATATTTTCCGACAACGGAAAGAATTTTGTAGGCTTAAAGAATGATTTTGCAACTTTCTTGAAATCATGTTCTTTAGATATCGTAGAATACGCTAATAGTGAAGATATTCAGTTTAAATTCATTCCGCCGTATGCCCCTCATTTTGGTGGTTTATGGGAGGCTGGCGTTAAATCTTCTAAGCACTGCCTCATGAGGGTTATAGGTAATGCACATCTGACCTACGAAGAGTTCAATACAGTACTCACACAAGTTGAAGGTATACTTAACTCTCGTCCCTTGACACCCATGTCCAATGATCCAAATGATCTCCTTCCTTTAAGTCCTGCTCACTTCCTCATAGGCCGTCCGATTACTTCTCCATTATGTGCTCACTCAAATATAGCTGAAGATGACATGCGCAGACTTCCTCGCTATCAACGAGTTGAACAGATTCGGCAACACTTTTGGAAGAGGTGGAGCACAGAATTTATATCAGAAATGCAAATTAGAAGTAAATGGAATCACAAAGGCCGGGACTTACAGCAGGACACACTGGTCATCATCAAAGAGGATTGCACGCCACCGCTAAAGTGGCAACTTGGACGCGTTGTGACGACTTATCCAGGCAAAGACGGTGTTTCGAGGGTGGCAGATGTACGCACAGAGAAGGGCATTGTGAAGCGAGCATTCTCAAAACTCTGTCCATTGTTCCCGTTGGAAGCTGCTTCTTCCAAGGCCGGGGGCATGTCTACGCACCAATCAACTCACGTGTAAATGACGTGATGTGTGTTCCGCCAATGAGAGACGTTTGGACTGAGTGACCATTTATTATAAATTGATGTTATGTACCGCCCTTTTCGACTTGCTTTTTAACCACCGCACTTGAAACATGTTTGCATAGTACTTATGTATTTTAAATTAATTAAAAGAGTTCACGATATAAAGTCTTATTTCACCTACGCACCCAACGCAACAAGCTATCGAACGAACACCTAGCAACCTGTGAAGTTTTGACAGGAGATAAACAGTGATACATTTTGATATCTACGATTTAGGTATTTTTATAATCACTTAGCTTTGGCCTTTGTATCTCAATTATTGCAGTAAAAAGTAGCCTATGTCCTTTCCCAAGTTGAGTTCTATCTTCATACCAAATTCCATCAAAATCGGTTCAGTGGTTTAGGCGTGAAAGCGTAACAGACAGACAGACAGAGTTACTTTCGCATTTATAATATTAATAGGGATGAGATACACTGTAATTTATACTGAATATTGTAACTATTGGAGCGTTTTCCATTATTATAAAATATTGTGGATGAAAGAAAACTTAGCGCAGTAGCAATTGGCCAGGCAACCTCTTAAACCACTAGGCCACCATGCAGTCGAAAAAATAATTATAGAAATAAAACTCGACAGCTTACAAGTATGAACTGAAACGAGAAAAACAAGTATCACTATCTATATAAAATAGGACTGACTAATGCATTTGTCAGATTAATAAACACTTTATGGTGCTGCAGGCGTTGACAATGTTCCACCCTTTTTTTCAATTTATGAAAATGTATATAGTTTGTGTCAAAATGAATTCAACGACACCTCACGTCTAAATCTGTATATCCTTTTGGGCTGTAGGGCGTGCCAAAGATATGGACATAGATACATACGCTCGAAAACATTACCCTCCTTCTGACACAGTCGGGTAAAAACGACTTTCTATGCTTTTCATGCTTTGAAATACCTAGCTTTTGTCCGTGTCTTTAAAATGGTAACTTCAAACAATCATTTACATCATAAGGGAAGAAATTCCAAAAATATTAACTTACATATTGCTTTAAACACAAAAAGTATTAGCTGGCAAATGTATTCAAGTGTGAAGCTAGGCTCTGGATTGATCAATCAGCTAAGGCAAATAATTTTATATGCAGGTTTAGATTGAGAAAAGACAATAAATATCTAGAGATTTTTAAGGTTTACCAGTGATAAAAATAGGAAAAAAGAACTCCCAAAACAACTATTTACATCATTTTATTAAAGCTAAAAATTTATACTACAAAAAGACCTGCAACTTTAAATATATTTGAACACAACATCTTTGAAACTCTCCACAGTCTGTAGCTCCAAGGTGACAGGGCACTGTAGCCAATTTGCCAGTAATTCTTCTGAGTAGCCTAGAAGGAAGTACATCTTGGTTGGAGAGACCGCGCGCCTGATGATAGCTGCCACTCGAATGTGATTAAATTGACGCTTGATTATAACCTGGAGAGTTAAAATTGTATTATAAAAGCAACCTCAGAAGGTATTTATTTGCAAAAAGGAACTAATCTACACATGCCAAATTGAGATAATTGTTCTTGTTCCTTTATAGATAAGGTCCTTATCTTGATATGGGCATGTGCATGGATTGGCTCTTTACTGCGTAGGTAGGTCCTATTTGTAGATCACACAAAGTATTATGCCCCATGTGGGGTTAGAATGGACACTACCCTTTTGTTACTGTGTGTATAATATAATTATAAATTGGTTCTTGAAAGTGTCTTTTTAACACACAAGTTTGCACAAAAAGTTCTTCAGGAATTGAATAGTTTCTACAGCCTCTATTGCGGAATGAACAAATATTAGGACAATATTATTGAATATGAAGGGAAGAAACTTACTTCACTGCAAACAAGTCCATGCCATGTTCCAGTCATAAACCTTCTAATGAATTCATCTTCTACAGCTGTTTCTGAACGCCGGAGCCCATCCTTCAAAGAAGCTGCAAATATTATTATTTTTATAAATAAGTAATATATATCTGTATAGGTACTATAGTAATTCTAATCTGCCCGATGAAAAGCCTAAGTAGAATCTGTATATAGTTGATCACCATAGCCATTGAGAATGAAGATACCTGCAGTTTGGTGGCAAACAATATTTCTCATTGGATATGTTGTATTCTATCTACATTATGATTACTATTACTAAAACGAATTTGAGTATCAATTTGCAAGTTCTAAATGAAATAAAACTTACATGTATTCCATGAGTTCCATGATTTACGATGAGCGATGTAGTGAGGAGGGTTCGCCATTTCATAAGTAAGAGGTCTATCCCGTTTCTTGGTGATTCTATACTTGCCCGACACAACCCTACACAGGGGGGCCGAAGTATGAAGCTGAGACGCCAGCACAGGTGAACATTTTGCTATGATACTCGTTAAGCCGGTGGTAGACTGTAAAAATAATATTATCTTTGTATTGCAAAGAAATAGCTCAATGTTTGACCGTTGTTTAGTTACAAGATTATCCTATGTCTATATTAATTTAAAGTAGTTACGTACGCTAGCCAGCTTTATTAATGAGGAAGTCATAGCTAGTTGTTTAAATAAGTTTCAATATGTAATTTTCGGTCTTCTGAAAATAGCAATAAGAAGTACAGAATTACTTTTTTAGGTTATGATTCATTTCCTACACACTAAAATTACAAATGTCAATTTGACAATTGACACTTGACATTATCAGATATTATTGTTCGTTAGGAAACTTACAGGCTTAAATAACTTTACTGTTAAAATTGGAAAATTTGCAAATAAAATTATTAAATATTTTATATATTTAATAATTTTATTTGCAAATTTTCCAATTTTTTTAAATTAAGTTATAAGTTTATTAAAAAGTATAATTTTAAAACCCTTTCTTATATTTCCTTCGCATTTGAAATTAACAATACTTTCGACATCGCACAATTGCCATTTGTTGACAAAAATTAAAACGGTTTTATCCTTTGTCGTAAACATATTTTTTTTCATATTATTCTTCCACAGCTCCAATTTTTAAACGAAATTAAATAAAAAAACGTTTTTTTTCTTGTTGGATGTTGGATCTTGTCTAACACTAGTTAAAATTACTATTAAATTGTGTTATTTCGTAGTGTTTTAAATTTATATCATTCAAATGTTCAGAAACCAACTAAAATTTAATATACAGTGTATTTTACTCGATAGTTCAACGGGTTTTACATGAATGACAGTTTTTCCACGGAGCGATTGGCAATAAACCTCAGTAATCGTGAACTGAATTTGAAAGTTTAAATTACATCTCAGTATATTAGATTGCACTGAGTTTCCAAATAACAACTTTGATAGATGTTCATGACAACCAGAGCCGAGGGCTTATTGTGTTCTCAGAGGCACGTGGATGAAACACCGCCTTTCTTAACTCCAGGCTGTTGTTAAGAAATTCTTCCAAGAAAAACCCAACAACACTTTTGTCCCGACCCGGGAAGTAAAAACATGAAATGTAACTCCAAAAAACCCAAAAAAAACAAAACATTGATGTACTTCTCCTCCTAGCCAATTTGGGTCATGGTGGCTAGTCCAAAATAAGACTAGTCATCGTATTATTAGTCACACGTTTCAGCTCAATGATATAACAGAAGGTTCCGCACTCATCGTGCTATGGTGACGTATTAGGAATTCCTATGGGAATTTATGGCAATTAAACTCGTCAGTTCAAGAATAAACTACGCAGGAGATTTCATATTGCACAAATGTGTGCGCAGATACAGATGCTTTGGTGAACATAAAATATATATAATCCTGATTGACTAACTGACTGCACGGTTTGCCTAGTGCTTTAAGCGGTTGACACGCCACTTTCTACTGCGCTGAGTGTTGTGGGTTCACATTCTACACGGGATAACACCGTGTGTGATACACAAATTGTTATTCTGGGTTTGGGTGTTCTTTGTGTCTGTTTCTTCTATGATTGTGAAGTGCCCCGCGATACAGGACTATAGTCCTAATGCAAAAGTTGTCTTTTTATAAAAAAAAGAAGTCTCAGATTCAAATGCTGGTCAGACAAAAACTGTTATCAAGTTTTGTTGATAGAAACACTTAATAACAGTTTTGAAAGGCACGTATGCCCCTTGGTCCTGCGCAGTAATATCTCCTGCATAGTTTGGCTGATCTCCATAGAGGCTGGATGCCGTGGCTGAAATAGGCTAGGAAAACAATATTATAATTTTAATCTAAGTTTATCATAACCATATATTTTTCGCTACCTAATATTTAGGATTAAAAAAATATATTATAAGAATTCGTCTCTAATTTTTGCTCATTAATGTTATCATTCAATTTTATCGAATGCTTATAATCCATTACAATTTAATTAAATTCATATGAACTCAGATAGCGACGGTTTTTTTATCACCTTGGTTAATGAGTGTAAGCTCAAGCAACTACATCTTTGTGGTATAAAATAATGTATCTAGTTAAAAGTGTGGAGCTCTTCGAAATATATTTCAAATGAAGGTTTATTTTATGAGTATTATATAATTCTATTAGCAAATAACTTCTTCGGCTGTGGTACACATTTTACTTTGAGATCAATACAGTAAAGAAATAAAAGTTTAGCATTCAGGAAACATATTTTAACCTTTCGTTCTGTTACAAAATTCTTAACAATTTTATGATAACTTTTTACTTGACATGGCAGGCGTACTGCTGTGCCCCCAGATATGTTTGTGTACAGTTCAAAAACAAGTTACTACTTCACACTTGATACAATCTCTTTTAAAATCTAATTCTCCGTCTGTTATCAGAAACTGAAGAAGAAAGTTACAATACATCTGACAAAATGAACAGAATTATAATAGCTATGGAACCTAAGCTTATCTTACTGCACTATCTTAGCGTATGTTATATTTTAGCACAAGATAATCGCATTGATAGACATGTAACTGAAGCCACAAACAACAATACTTTAGCAAGTCAGTCTCAACTACTAGTTGAAACAGTAACTTATTATGAAAACAGTATTGGGAATACTTTACAGGAAACAACTATCGTTACAGAAAGTTATAATCAAATCAATACAAAGACCAGTAACGAAGATAACAAAAGAAAAACTACATTTCGTGCTTTTGATATAAAATCAAAACCTCATACAACAATTGAAATAGAAGAATTGTCTAAGAGTCAAACAGATACAAATGATGATAATGATGCTAAAAAGTTCCAAGCAGATGTTGGTTATAAAACACAAGATGTGGACATGGCAAATAAAACCAACAATAAAACAGTTTCTATGATAAATGATTGCCGTACTCCAACAGTTTTTTCTATCCGAAATCAAAAAGTAGTATTTAATTTAGGAAATGATTTCAAAACTCAAAAACTGAATGTAGCAAATGATACTCAAAATAATAAAATAGCATATGGTTCTTTAACTCTAAGAACTGTCGAAAGTAACGCTTCTAAAATAGTTAAAATACCGTCAAATGATAAAGAATGTAGTTCATTAAGGCATTTTAACGAAAGACAAGAAAAAAAGAGTTTAGACTGCGAACAGGTTATTGACAAAATTTGTGATCTTATCGAAATTTCACAAACTGTCAGGTGTGGCGATGATACAACAATACCATTAAAAAGACTTTGCGATGGTTATGTGGACTGCCCTGACAAAAGTGACGAAGAATCCTGTTCAATGCAAGGTACCAAGTTAGCTAGTACAGATTTCTTCATTTACAACAGATAAAGCTCGTTTTTTATTGCTGACTTGTTGATCTAGTGGTTAGTGTATGCGGCTGCTGATCAAGAGGTCTCGGGTTCGATGTTTATATAATGTTTGTGTTATCCGCAAATATTTGTTTCGGAGTCTGGGTGTTTCTATGTATAATATGTATTGTACTTACTAAACAAAACAAAACTATGTTTATGTATTTCTATCAGTTGTCTAGTACTCATAATACAAGCTCTACTTAGTTTGGGACTAGATGACGTTGTGTGTAAGATGTTCGACATTTATTTATTAATATATTTGCGTGGCGGGGGATTTTACAAACAAGAAACGAATAAAAAGAGCATCTAGAGTTAGACCAAAATTTTTTGAATCACACCAGTTGTCCCATGTGGGGTTTGGCTCCACTTTTGACCATACTAAACGTCGTTGAATAAATCAGTACGCCATGCGATTGCACTGCAGTCAACTGGTGTTCACAAAGTAAGGGTAGTAAGTAAGTAAGGTAAGGGAGTAAACTTGTATCTATCTTGTAAACTTGAATTAAATACACACCTTTGAATTGCTGGACGTTTGGCACAAATGACATAATACTACTTTATAAGAGATCGTTTAATTTTTTACAGTTGTGGACCAAATTCAATTAGCGTCTACGATCCTATTGGAAGCAGAAACTTCAGCGCAGTGTATGAGAGATAACTCGTTTTTCGAGCAGATAAAAATGTGGCAAAATGTCTTAAGATTGGAGTTAAAGTATATCTATATCAATGGTAAAGGATCATGTGAGAAAATAAGCGCAATATATGACTCTTTTCAAATTCATGTTTGCAAGCCCATTGAATTTTATGATGTAGTAACTCAAGATATATTAAAACTAGAAGAAGATTTAGAAATATTTATTCAAAATGAGAAATTTAAGGTTGTTGATTGGTCTCCAATATCGTGTACTTGTAACCATCAGTTTTGCAAAACAAGACAGTGCGATAGTCGTTGCAGGCGTATCTGTTGGCAAGTATACGTTTTAAGTCAGTACTCATGCCCATCTATCATGGGAACCACAACTATTCCCTTAGATTATATTTGTGATGGCAAAATAGACTGTATAGACGAAACCGATGAAGAATCATGTATGAAAGGTAAGGGATATTCAGATTAGCAATTTGGCTCATTGACAACTATTGAGAATATGTGTTTTATGTATTAATATTTTCCCTGTGGTGGAGGATTTAAAATACAGTGTCAGCACCCCTATTTATCTAATTGGTGTCGTGACGCCACTTAAAGGAACAAAAAGTAGCAAAGTTTGAAACAGTCAGATGCCGCCAGTGTGATATAGGAGGCTAAAACCTCATTTAGCATAGTCTAATGCAGCAAGTTCTAACTGTACAGAATAGAAGATGTAGTTAAATATAAACAAAACAAGGCAAGCTGTTTTTGATTTATGTCTATTGATTGGTTTAGGTGGAAACTCAGGTGTTTCTTGGGATGATCGCATGACATGAGATTGGGTAAGCGTACGAATGTGATTACAACACGTTTATGTTAGAACATGACACTGGATTGACCTAACGTGAAAATACAACAATATTTTCAGTCTGCATTTGCGGCTTTGAGATCAGGTCTCATTTAATTTTATATATACAATTAACAAACTAGTAATGAGAAAAAACTATCAGTTATCTAAGCAGACTTTTAGTATATATTATTTATCAAGAAACTTCTTTAACGGATTATTTGACAAGTCTCCTTACACTCTTTTTGTTTCAAAGGCGAGACTTTTAGAGTTAGACATAAAATATTAGCTTACATTATTTTGTTATTTTTTCTATAAGCAGTATATTTACTGCTTCAAAAAATATCATATTTGTTTCAGAATCGTCAACATACAAACACAAAGCTAGAATGATTTATAACGATATATTAGGGATTTTATCACGAGAAATAGCAGCTCAAACATATAAAAAAGATGAAATAGAGGCACTAATGGAATTAGTAACCCAATTACAGACTTTGACAACAATGACCCATGATCCTGATATAAATACAATCCATATATTGAGAGACGAGTTTTTCAAATTGCTTGTTAACTTATTCAAGAAGTCATGGCCCGGTGTGAGTGCAACTCGCGAATTAAACAACGCTCATGACTTTTTACTATTATTAAACCAAAATATGATCAGAGCACTAAAAAGTTCATATACAGGGAATAAATATGTAAAATTATCAACAGAATGCTACTGTAAAAATAATGTTTGCGCATCCAAGGTTTGTTCTCGAAGGTGTAAAGAATTTTGTTTAACAGAACCTATGCTTATTAAATATAAATGTGATGATAACACGACGTTTGTAAGTATAGAAGTTGTTTGTGATGGCAATAAAGACTGTCCTGGTGGAGATGATGAAAAAGACTGCAGGCATGGTGAGTGTTTATAGACAGCACGATTACATACGTTTTACATACATACATACATACGATACCTAACTGCCTCGTTGGTCTAGTGGTTAGCGTATGCGACTGCTAATCAAGAGGTCTCGGGTTCAAATCCCGGGTCGGACCAAAAAGTGTGTTTGGGTTGGAAATTCCTAATAGCAGCCCGGAATTTGGAAGTTTGTCGGTGATTCACGCCCGTGCCTCGATGAGCACGTAAAGCCATCGGTCCCGGTTGTCATGAACATCCTATGGCAATCGTTATTGGGAAGTCAGTGCCCTCAAATATACTGACAACTAGTTCAATCTTCGAATTTCAGTTCTCCCTTAGGGATGCGGAGGTCCGATGCCAGTCGCTCCGTGGAAAAACAGAAATTCAGGTAAAACCGGTTGAACTAGTAGCCGACCCCAAATAAACTTGGGAATAAAGGCTCGGAAGATGATACATACGATATTTAAGAATACGGAGTGTTGCCATGCCCGTTAATTCTAAGTGGGATAACACAAATACCGAGCAATGAAACAAACCACGCAGGACAACACCACTACAAAGAGAAGCAAAACTTGACCGGAACGTAGTCTGCCCCAATTGTTATAGTAGATCAAAGAGTACCTACGTTCTAAGGAGATGACTATGTCCATCAGTGAATTCCGTTTACCATTTTAGGCTGCTGATGTGATGATATGTGACATAATTTTTGTTAACAATGGAGTTGTATTTATTATAGCCTGGTCTCACTCATAGTTATAAAGTGCTTTGCACATAGTTATATATAGCTATTTTAAGACAAATTCTAATACTTATTCTAAGCATATCGCTGTTCTAACAGATAAATTTAAACTTTTCTTTAATATACTTCATTGTATTTAACAGAGGTGTGTCGTGAGCGTCAACTGGATAATTTACGTCTATCTGTAGAAAAAGCAGAAAAATTACTTAAGGAAATTGTTTTTGGGAAAGTGTTAGAAGTTTGGAAGACCAAGGTAAGTTACAGTTTTATTCATCAACCCCTGTCATTGTTTAACGAACTAAATTTAATTTACTTTAGTAATTTGAAGACGATTGATCAAGTGTGTAGTAAAATAACAATATTTATTGTACAAAAACAAATATAATGTGTTCAACTTAAAACTAAGAAAAGTTACCAATCGAACATTTACTCCGTTGCTAAACTGAGTAAAAACCTGTACTTCGACTAACAGCCCCATTCCCCACGGGAATTTTAACTTATCTAGCATTGACAGAAGTAAGCTACATCAATTGTATGTCAATCTTTTAAAATCTAATTTCTTAACACTGATATTTTTTACTAAAATAAATGGATAGGTACCTACTATTTTCTGGAAACCTTACGGACAATGTTTTAACTTTACATGTTAGGTGTATTTTGAATATGAAACTAAGTAGTTGTAGAAAAATATATGTGCTCAGGTACAGAATTCCATTATAAAACTACGTTTTACTTAAAGTATTTTACAAAGTAGGGTATAGACAGAGAATAATTTTTATTTCGACGTGCGTAAATATTCAACGAATAGATATTGTACTTGATATTAAAATCAGTGTCATAGACAAGGAAAAACTTAAGCACCATCTCGTCTTTTATGAAAAAAAAATATTATTTCCAGACACTGCAGATTTTAACTATCCCCGAGAATGAAGAGCCTAATCGCAAAACATTGGTAGAAAAAGTAGGCGGTATTCTAGGTGAAGTACTGGAAGCCTACATTTCGATGATGCACACCAGTGGCACAAACTTTATGGATATAAATGGATTCATATCGTTATCTACTATATTCAAGCAGGCACTTAAGTCTTGTACTAAATAAAAGATAGTTTTTATAGTGTTAATGTTTATTTTATTAAAAGTTTAAATTGATAGATCTATGATAAATATGATAATAGACCTATCTATTTAAACTTTTCAACAAGATCGAACCGGCAAAGACCAACCTGAAGTAGGCACCACACTTCGCTATGCGCTATTCGTTATGCGGGTTATTCGCGCGCATACGGCGAAGTGTGGAGAGTATATTCGTTTCGTTCACCATAAAAATGACAATGACACATCTCTACAACACACATATTTGCCTTATTTGATGCTTATTTGACATACCAGTTCGAAGTGTGGATGGCATGTTTGTTGTTTGCGCGCATAACTAATATTTGGGCGAATGCGGCGTAGACACATAACGAAGTGTGGTGCCTGCATAAAATAACAGAATTCGTGCTGCCGTATTTCGTCGGTGAATGTGGAGCGGAGGCCCAATAATGCAGAAGCATTTCACTAGGCCTAGAAGCATTGCCTGCGTTCACAATGAGGATGGTGACCCCTGACCTTGGATCCTACTCATGCTTTCCATCAGGCAGAGTAATTATTTTGGCATGCTTAAATATTAAAAAAAGGTACGAGTTTGGGATTGCTATTAACTTGCGTATAGGTAAGTATAGACGAAAGGTACTATATTTTGTCGATGGTATAAGTTAACTTTTTGTCTAAATTAGAAATTATATCTCGATTTAAAAAAAAGCATGACATGTCTAAATAGATGGGGTCGCACGAACAGACGCGTTTCTTGTTATTAAGGGAAATACCGACAAGACACAATTGCGCTGCAACCCTTTTGAAATCTGACTAGTAATTCCTAAAGTTCAGCGAGTCCAACCAAAAAAGTTAACAAACTCCTTAGCCTTATAATGTTAGTATAGATAAAGATGACACTGTGATCAGGGCTCATCCTTGCGTCCTTTAATGATCTTGCATTTCTTGCATTTTTAACTGAGTCCTACAGTTATCGGTTCAAATCGCGACTAACGCGGAGCGAAGTTATTCTAATAATAATTTGCCTAACTTACTCTTTATATCATCAGCCATCTGCCAGTGCAAAGTACGTCTAAATCGGTGCAGCCTTGCCATAGATTAGCCGGAACAAATTGACACACAGACAGATAGATAGACATTTATTTTTGAAAATTGATGTTTCGTTGTAGGTTCCGTATATATTTTAACATGCATTTCTTTAAAAGCTAGGTATTTGAAATTACAAACAGATACTTCAATTCTATTTACTTGTATGTATAGATTTGTCTCAACAATTCTCTCTCGTAGTCAACAGAATCCTACTAATATTATAAACGTGAAAGTTTGTAAGTTGCATGTATGTTTGTATGTTTGTTGATCTTTCACGCAAAAACTACTGAACTGATTTGGATGAAACTTTACAGTAGTATAGCTTATATATCAGAATAACACATAGGCTACTTTTTACTGCAATAATCAAGAAACACGGGCGAAAGTCAGGTGAATAAAAAAAATACATAAATCGTAGAATTCAAAATGTATCACTGTTTTTCTCCTAACAAAACTTCACAGGTTGCTATGCATAACATACAACCATTATGATGGGTAATTTGAAAATGAGTGGATAATCAAATAGGTAGGCTACTTTTTATAACGAAAATACGCGGGTAACATCGCGGGGCTCAGCTATTTGCTAACGATGCGTCACTTCAATTAAGTTATTAATAAGAAACATTCGTTGTCAGTGTACACATCGTCTTAAAGTTGGTGTACTTATGTACTGAGACAAATACAATGAACATTAAGGAAATACTTTGTGCCTACATTTTTGTAAGCGAATATGGTGCAGGAAAGTATGTATCTATACCAATAATTTAATGCTAAAGAGTTTGTAATCTCAGGAACTACCGTCCGATTTGAAAAAACATTTCTGTCCTAGAAAGGCTATTGGCAGCATGCTTAGGGGCAGAGGAAACGGTGTCGCATGTACTCATAGCATAGCTGTCACCGAAATACGGAAAAACACCATTGGATATCCCAAATCTGTTTCAGAATGTCTGGACAGACTCGGAGACCTTATCCGCTTCTGGAGGGAGGTAGGCTGGTTGGAGTGATGGCCGCCCTCACGTACAATGGTCCTCTTAAAGGACTAAGTGCGGAAACTGACCTACATAACATAGAACATAGATTACCACGCTAAGACCAAGAGGAGCCGAGCACCAATGAAGAATGTTTCAAAATCGGGGTCTTTTTTTCCTCTTGAGAACTTCCGCTGCGTGTGCTGCGTAAACGGTTAAAGTTTCGCAAAAATCGTGATTGACATAATTGTTCCCCTCGAAGAGTTCTAAAAAGTCTATCGACAACATCTATCTATCTTATAAGGTTGGTTTACTATAAACTTTTTATGGGAAATAAATTTGCTTCCGCGGTATAACATCACGCTATGGACAATAGAACACGCAGGTGGGGCTGTGTGGGTCAGCTAGTTATACCTATATAAAAGAAAGGAAGAAATGTGATTATTTTAAATAACATTCATATTATGATATCGAAAGCAACTAAGCCATTTGTCTATTATGCTTTTGCGCCCAAGCCGCTGCACCAATTTCAATAAAATTTGTCATGGAGATAATTTGATTCTTCTTGAGGAGGACACACGAGTTAAAGTGAAAAAATATCGATATCATCACTAAATATTAAAAAACAAAGTCCTCTGCCGTGTCTGTCTGTTCGCGATAAACTCAAAAAGTACTGCACCAATTTTCATACTAATTCCACTAATCGAGAGAGTCGTTTTCGAGGTAGGTTTAGTACCTATATCATTTGTTGAGTTTTTGTATGCATTGGCTAAAATAAAATTATATTTTTTGGAGTTTAAAAAAAAACGGTCTGACAGCTTTTGACTACTAGAAAATGCTAGGCTAAAACCTTTGAAATATAACAAAATGATTGATAAAATTTCATGATTACTTTTGGTGACTATGATGCAGGCACCACACTTCATTACGCGCTATTTGTTATGCGGGTTATTCGCGCGCATACGGCGAAGTGTGGAGAGTATATTCGTTTCGTTTGTAGAAGTTGTGGTCTGGTAGGTGTGCGGTAATAAAGTTAAAACACTCACGGTTCAGTTAGTTGTTTACTGGCACTCAATACACAGATACAGCACAAGCAGATAACAGTTTTAGCGAAAGTACAGAAGGAGTATAGATGTACAGGAGAAAGCAAAAGAGAAACAAATAAAAAGTTCACAAGCACAGCGATAGATATAGAACGATTCAACGAACAAGCGGATAGCGGGCAGCGCGTCAGAGGGTTGTGTGCCGACTGGCGAGTCCTCGGGCGCTAAGAGCGGCGGGCGCGCAGGCCGGCCGCATTCCAATGAACCGGTTTCGGCCGGGGACAACATCTGTTGGGATAAACGTTATCTAATGTGGCGCGCCCGATCGCTGTCCGTTTGTTCATTGACTTACAAAATAAATATAATATTAATAAGAATAACAGAAACGATGTTTATACAAATTTAGACTTATACAAAAGAATATAATAATAATAACACAGGTGAAACAAACAATAAATATTAATATGTATGACATTGATTAAAATTAAAATGAATATACATAATTCGCTACACGTTCACCATAAAAAATGTCAATGAAACATCTCTACAACACACATATTTGCCTTATTTGATGCTTATTTGGCATACCAGTTCGAAGTGTAGATGGCATGTTTGTTGTTTGCGCGCATAACTAATAATTGGGCGAATACGGCGTAGACACATAACGAATAGCGCATAACGAAGTGTGGTACCTGCATCACAGACATGCATGCGGGAGTCATCCAAGTCCATCCATAAGCTAGTATAATTTGTTATTATACTAGCATATGGATATAAATAATGTTTTGACTGACTACTATCACACCTCCACAACTTGCTTTGTGAAGATCTGAGGTCTGAAGACTGCCGCTCCAAAAAGTACGCTATCGCACTTTTTAGAGCTCCATCTACAAGAAACTATTGCCACATATACACATACTAGCTGCGCCCCGCGGTGTTACCCGCGTATCATTATGGTTGCTATGCAAGTGTGTTATGCATAGCAACCTGTGAAGTTTTGACAGGAGATAAACAGTAATACATTTTGATATATACTACGATTTAATTTATTTTTATAATCACCTGGCTTTCGCCCGTTTATTTTGATTATTGCAGTAAAAAGTAGTCTATGTGTTATTCTGATATATAAGCTATATTACAGTAAAGTTTCATCCAAATCCGTTCAGTAGTATTTGCGTGAAAGAGCAACAAACATACATACACACATACATACTCACAAACTTTCGCGTTTATATTATTAGTAGGATAAAATGCTCTCCAAGGCACCAACACAGGACAAATACCGACCTGGCTATGCTATACATATGCAACTACATAACCGTGCACATAAATATATGGGTACAATCAGGGAACAGTTTCCTTATGTCATATACATATGTCCAGGATAAGGCATTCATGGCGTCAGTAGCCTATTTATTTTTTAAACAATCTCAACGTCATTTCTTTCATTTCTCAACGTGTTTCACCCAATTAAAATTTAATTAATTTTCATTACCAATTACGAGTTGTTTAATGGCTATTTTACTGCTTTAATAAATGAAAACAAGAACTCATTTTTAAACTCTGCGGCATAAATACTCATACATAATGAAGATTTATTTTCTATTTTTAGTTATTTTCGTTTCTACAAACTACAGTTATGGTAAATACAACATTCTTCCTCATCACCATCATCAACAACCCATAACGTCCCACTACGGGGCTCAGGTCTCCTCTCAGTTGAGGGTCATATGTCCCCACACTGGCCGCATGCCACAAACGGTCACCCATCTAGGTACTGACCGCGCCACCGTTGCTTACCCATAGTAATTGTTTCCAATCACCTAAAACTACTTGACTATTAGTGCTACAACAATTTTCCTAGCTTTTATCAACCCCAAGGTTATTACGGGTCGGCTACTAGTTCAACTAGTTTTATCTGAATATCTGTATTCCGCCTGCATCTATGATCAAAAATACATGTTTACGGTTTTCACAACATTTAATATTAATACTCGGCTCTTTTTTATCTTTTCGTGATATTTTACAGCCCACCTTTACTATGGGCTATCCAATATTAAAAAACTTAAATAAAATTGCCGTGACCAAAGCAAATAGGGATTCATTTTCACATATTCAAATGAATTTCAGACCACATACATTCATGACCAGATTTTTCTAGGTCGAAAATAACTTACTTGTTTTCAGCGTTCGGAATAAAGTTACTTAAAAAATTACCTCACAGTATAAAAACATTCAAATTTACATTTCAGCGAAAGAAAAAGCTAATGAAAATTCAGTTCAATCCTTAATTGTGCACGAAATAATTAATAAAGTTTCCAATATGACGTTAGATTCGTTATCTAAAGCCACAGATGATAAAAAGTATGTTATCTTGAAAAAAATTGAAAAGAAGTTAAAAGGGTCAGCAAAAACTTTGGCTAATGGTGACAAGTATGTCAAAATGATCATGCAGGCGTTTAAAAACAAAGCAGATGCTAAAAATAAAAAAGAACATAAGTTAAGTGAAAAATTGGAAAATGAAATTGAAGGAACTGAACATATTCTAACACACAGCGATGTACACGGAGACGGTAAAAAGAATAAAAAAATCAAAACAATACGACTTGGGAATGATATAATTAACAAGAAATCTCAAAACGGCAAGACTAATCGTAAAGTATTTGATCCCAAAGTAAAAGAAAAGATAATACGCGATATAGCAAATAAAATAGATTTAGTCGCAAAATCATACCTCAGAAGTTCCCAAACTTTAGATGAGAAGAAAGCAATTCTAAAGAAAATCGAGGAAAGGATAATGGCTTCTTCCAAACAAAAACACTTGCAAATTCACGACCAACACAGTGATCTGAAAGCGTATACTGAGCTAATAAAACAAGGGCTAGAATTGTCCATGAACAGACTAGCATCAAAAAACAGACGAACACTTGACACCAAATCTGATGAAACTGAGATAGAAAAGGATATAGGTTACAATGAAACACATGAAATGAGTATGAAACAAATTAAACGATATAAAGCATTCTTCGCTGAGGTTCTGAGTGAATCTTCTATCGATCCACGTTGTGCAGAAATGGTGGAAGGAATTTGTCTTCGTATAGACTCTTTGAACAAGTTGCCTTGTGGTGATGGAAAACACATAGCGTTGGGGCAACTTTGTGATGGTGCATTTGACTGCTGGAATGCAGCTGACGAAACAAATTGTACTAATAAAGGTATCATAAATTGTATTAAAGCTATATTTAAGAGTAAAATACTTCACGACGTAATTATCAGTAATTATCCGTTAAATAAAATTCTCTTTTCGCGTTGTTTGTTACCACACTCCTCCGAAACTGATGGACCGACTTGTATGAAGTTTTGTGTGCATGTGCTTGTGTTGATAGGTCTGAAAATCTGCCAATATCTATTTTTAATACCACTAGGACACGATCGGGGCCACGGACATCAGCTTGTATTTTAATGTTTATTGAAATATTCATAACTTTAGTGTTACCTTTATTATGTTCATTTCTTTCATTTACAAAAACTAGAAACGATATCTGGCATTTCAGTTTGCCTAAAAAACTCAAGTTCATTATTCAACATTATGTCTATATTAAAACTAAATTAATAAATTAAAACTGATTACATAAAATATAATATGGTGCCTTCATTTATTTAGTGATATTTGTATAACTCCTATTTTACAGCGGTAGATAAAATTCAAAAATCAATAAGCTTGATGTCGGACGTAGATGAATCCATCACTACCAAATGTTTGCAGCCGCTGGTTGGTACTACCATTTTCTCTCGCCATCATAAAATTTTATTGAATATGCTGTTGTCACAGATGGATTTTATGAAAAATTATAAACCACCCACAGAAAAGTATAACATAACGTCCAAAGCTATCGAAGACGGAGATATGTTTTTAATGAAAAAGGTAATTGGTGATGTAACTTCACTTGTGAGCTCACTGTCATCGGCTTTGGAAATAAACCTTTGTTTACCTTCTGACGGGAAAGCAAAAGAAAATGTTTTATTGACACGCAGAAACATGGATAGTGAGATTCCTGAAATCCAAGATAGGAAGGTATCAACTTGGCTTCCTAAATCATGCCGTTGTTTGCGCGATGGTTGCGAATTCAAAAACTGTAACTCTCGATGCAGACACATATGTTGGGAAAAATTTGGATTAAGGCGTTTTAGATGTCAGTCCGTCTCCGGTGAAGCAAGTATTCCTTTGAGTGATGTTTGTGACGGCAAACTAGATTGTTTTGATGAGAGCGACGAAACATCGTGTGCTATGGGTGAGCATGACCTACAATATTCAATATAAAAAGTACTTTTTTATTTTGTTGTTTATTGTTTTATTAATTGTACAATTTGTATTTTTAGGATCAAGTGTGAATAAATTTAGAGCAAATGCTTTATTCAATGAGGTGATAGATTTAGTGTCTTTGAAAGCAATATCAGCAGAATACGGACATAGTAGAATGAAGATGGCAGCACTGACAGGTTTAGCACGCCAGCTGCAGAAGTTAACTACAAGCTCTGGTGTAGACTTGCATGCAATCAAAGTCAGTAGAGATGATTTTTTTAAAATGCTTGATCATATTTACTCCGATGCGATGCAACATTCAAATTTGCAAGAATTAAATCAGACATATGATTTTTTGATATTATTGAATGAGAAAATGATCGATGCCCTGAAGCGATCGCATACAGGAAATGAAAACGTAGTACCCACGGCTGGATGTTATTGTAGAAATGGCACTTGTGTTCAAGTAAGGTGTCCCCCAAAGTGTCATGCTACTTGTCGAGCAGAACCTTCTCTTACCAAATACTTGTGCAATGTTAACAACATAACTGTCCCTGTAAAATCCATTTGCAATGGCAAAAAAGATTGCCCTAATGAAGAAGACGAAAAAGATTGTAAAAAAGGTAAAATAGTTTTCAATACTAATTTATACTTTTTTTTAGGTGAGTCTGCAAAGTGACTCTGGTCTGCCTGATGGAAAACATGAACAGAATCCAAGAGTGGTGGTCACCATCCTCATTATGAGTGCACACAATGCAGCATGGTGACCTACACAATAGCATAGTGAGATGCTTCTGCATCACTGGGCCCCGGGTCACACACAACGAAGTAATTTATTATATTTGATGTATTCCAGATGTATGTCGGTCTTATCATCTGATGTTATTGCGGCATAATTTACAAAAAGCGGGACAGTCGCTGCATGGAACAGTTGCAAGGGAGGCCATAGACAGTTGGAAGAGTAAAGTAAGTTGGGATTATGACTAAGGGTAAGAGAAGAGTAATGGTTGTCACTACTTATTAGAGTAGTGAGAGTTATTGTTAAATTCGCCTTTCGATTCAACAATATTTATTTATTTATTAAGACTTCCTGCAAAACATGTTGTCCAAAGTATACTTAATGCTGCCGGCATTTTCTCTCAGACAAACGTTTGGGTGTTGTGAAGCTGTTTGTCATAGGTTTTTTTTTTTTTTTTTTTTTTTTTTTTTTTTTTTTTTTTTCTTAAAAAAGACAACTCCCGCATTAGGAATATGAATTCCTGTGTCGCGGGGGACTTTACAAACATACATGAAACGGACACAAAGAACACCCAGACTCAGAACAACAATTTGTGAATTACACAAAGTGTTATTCCACGTGGGATTCGAACCCGCGACACTTGGCGCAGTAGAGAGCGGCGTGGCGACCGCTTAAACCACTAGGCCAACCGTGCAGTCGATAGGTGTATGTTAGGACAAGTAAGACGAGAGACTAAATCAATTAATTTCAAAAACACATTAATTCCCTCAAATAAATAGGTCCGAAGTATACATACATAGAATTTAGTTTATATATATTAAAATAGGTATAAATATCCAAAATAACATATTCACATAGAAACATTCACTTATACACAGAAACATACATATGTACACATATACTGTAATCAAGACACTTTGAAAGTTAAATTATTATTTATTTGTCCATACAGTATCCTCACGCTGAGGTCGTAACTTGTCAGACCACCAAATATTAAATTAATATTTACTCTTCTCTGAAATACCTGACTTTATTTCATGTTAATTATTGGATTGTTCTCAAAATGGTATCCAGAGTATTTCCGCACAGATAAAAAAATAAAACATGTGTATTTAAATTTAATCCCTCATCTTGTTGTCCAGGTGAAGATAACTCTCCAGCTTGCAGAATCCAGTGACAGACCTAATCATATGCAAATGGAAGACATCGTTGTCAGTATCCTCCACGACCTTGTTTCAACATATGCTTCAATGGATGATGTTAAAAATAGTGCAGAACGCATATTTAAAGAATTTGTTAATATTTCTAATGTTGTGAAGGAAACCCTCAAGTCGTGTGGGAATTAAAATGCTTGTGAGGAAACTTATGGAAAATCTGTGGACTTGATAAAATAAGTTTTAGGTGTTCAAAAAAAAAAAACGAAAAATCTCATTTACACTAAAGCAAACCCTTGATTTCCCTGTGCACCGACAAGTAAAGTAATAATGATATAAATTGTCACTATAACATTTTTTTAAATAAATAACGATGTATGTATATTGTTTTATTCCCGTCACGTTGCAGGCCATACGAATAAAAAAAATTGGAGTGTCTGTAATGTCAATTGAACAGTTTTACCAAATGCATATCAAAGTACATAGTATATATGGTACTGACATCAAAAAGACCATTTTTTAATTTTTAGATTGTCTGTCTGTCATAATTCGATGGAATAAACTATCCGACATGATTAAGAAGTGAGTAAATGTAGGACCGACGGCTTAACTTGCTCGGTAACAGACAAAGTTAGGGTCTTAAGACCCTAAGTATAAGTCAATGTGTGTTAAATATTAGGACTGAAATCATGAGACTGATGTACTGATCGTCTCGTCAGATAAAGATCATTCAATGGAAGATAAAAATCATAAGTTAAAGGATTTCATAGAGCTTAAGGCTATTGGGGTATCCCGACACTTAATTGATTAAAATAGTAGGTACAGGTAATTTTAATAGAAATGAACTAGTCACAAAATTTTTTATAAAAAATCGGCCAAGTGCGTGTCAGGCCACGCACAGGAAAGGGTTCCTCAGTCACCTTTAATGGTATGTGGATTTAAAATCGTATCCAATAGATAATTGTTATGTTTACGTATTAATACGTTAATTTTGTATGACGTTTTCCAAGTGAGCGCATTTTACCATATAAGCCTTTATAACTCCTGAACTAAGAAAGTCATCTAATCGGTTATAGTTTTCCTTCAAAGTTCATTAGATGGACCACCATCACGATTTTTTTCAGATTTTTTGAGCCAGCCGTTTAGCTTTTAGAGGGGGGGGGACGCCCTGTTTTTACAAAAAAGTGCCCTTTAAAGTGAAATATCTCGCAAACGGATACCTAAATCAAAAAATCGTCTAGGAAACCCTTTATTGTTTTTAAAAGACCTATCTAATGATACCCCACACGATGGGGTAGCCTCCAGAAAAAAAAATCATCCCCACTTTACGTGTAGGGGAGGTACCCCAAATAAAATTATATTTCATAATTTTATTGTAGCACTTTGTCGACGTAATTACAACACGTATTCGTGCAAACTTTCATCTTTCTAGCACTTACCGTTTGGACGGTAAGTCGAGGACGGACGGACGGACGGACGGACGGACGGACGGACGGACAGACGGACATGACGAATCTATAAGGGTTCCGAGTTATGAACTTCGGAACCCTAAAAAGGTAAATCATTCTTACAGATAAGATGTAGAGTGTATCCTAAATTGAAAAATGAATTGTCTTATTACTTCCAAACAGGTAAGACAATATTTTTCACACAAATTTAAATGCCAGCCGTTTCCATATTTTTACACCTCATTTGCATTGAGTGTTTACTTACGTAAGTAATATTTTTGTGCCTAAACCTTATTAATATTCAACTATCTACTTCATTGTAAGATGATAATGAAAAGAAAGGGTGACGAATAGATGTTACAATACCGATAGTGGTCACAGTTTTTTTATATATTTTAGCCTACCAGACTTTACTCTGCCTGATGGAAATCATGAGTAGAATCCAAGAAGAGGGGTCACCATCCTTATTGTGAGTACAGACGAGACAATGCAGCATGGCGACCCTCACTATGGCGGATTCATGGTGGGAAAAAAATAGTGGGATGCTGCTGTATCATTGGGCTTCCGGTCTCACACTCACCAACGAAATACGACGACACTTGTTACATATACATATGTGTATATTGGTATAAGCGAACTGTGACTCAAGATAGAGACTAACTGACTCAAAAAAGTCAATTTTTTGTGTCTGTGCAATATTTTGAACAATAAATTATAATTATATATTTTCTCCGAGCCTTTTTTTCCCAAACTATATTGGGGTAAGAAGTGTGTGGTAAGAAGTGGGCTGTACGAAGACCCCAAACTACTTTGAGGTCGGCTCGGCGGGGGTAAGGAGACGAAACTGCTAGAATTCGATATTTTATATGGAGTCACCACCTTACCTATCGTACCTCCACAATACAGGCATTAAGGTTGTCTGGAAGAGATTGCTTTTGGTCATAAGGCCCTTCGTATAACATAACTGACATTTTATAGCATACTTTTGATGAGATGGCAACCAGCCGAATAAAATCAGCTATTTTTGCCAATGTCAAGTATTTAACGTCTTCAATTCTAAAGTCTTAAGGCCTTCAAGCCGTCGTCGTAATAAATTTTATAATAAAAAGGATGGATGAAATGGAGGCGGTCTCTAGAAAAAACTATCTCCTGTATTGTATTGTAACACTGTAATCTTCTTCCTAGTCTTTATTCCCAAGATAATTTGGGGTGGGCTGCTAGTTCAACTGGTTTTATCTGTATTTCAGTTTTCCACGGAGTGACTGGCATCGGACCTCCGCATTCCTGAGAGAGAACTGAAGTTCGAAGGTTGTACTAGTTGTCAGTATATTTGATGGCACTGACGGGAAGTCAGTGCCATCAAACATCTATGGCAATAACGATTGCCATGGATATTCATAATAATAGAGATTAACGCTTTAAACTTAAACGTGCTCTCCAAGGCACGGGTGTAAATCATCGCCAAACTTCCAACTTATTGTAACTCTGTAATATGTTGTGCAAATACAGGGTTTCCTATTTATCTATGAGGCGTTATCGAAGGCTGTTGTCGAATTTTTTAAGGATTCAACTACTTGGTCTACATTAAAGATGATCTTAAGACGCGTATTTATGTATTATTCATTGTATTTTACAAAAATTATGTTCGTATCGTCACTCCTTAACGAGTCATACAATGCCACGAAACCTATATCTAACTCCGTAACCGTTCATTATCATCTGTTATCAAATCTCAGATAAAATATGTGCAAGTATATAGTGGAATAGTGTTAGTCTATATCTTGAGACAACATCATCAATATGGCAGGTAAGTGAATAATTTTAATTATAGTGTACAATATTTAATAAGATAGAAAATTCTTTATCCGATCACAAAGATCCGGAGAAAGAAGTTTAAACTGATGATTTTGTAAATAATTGCAAAGTATTTAAGTTTTAATCGTAAAAGTTGAAAAATAAATCATGTTTAGTTACATATTTTACTTGAAACTACTTTTCTTTAAGAATATATTCGTATATAAATATAGCATTCAGCGAAATTAATATTTAATTTTGCCTTTGCCTTAGTTATTGTGTCTATTTTTCCTTTGATTATTTAATGGATATGGTTTTGATTTCTTATTTCATAATGTTAATGAAGGTCTCAAGTAATTTAATTTTATGAGTGGCTTTATACACACATATACATATATAGAATTTAAATATTCAGAACCAACCCGTCTGGCCAGCGTGGGATAGTGTGCAAAGTCCCCTTTTGAAGGGGATGTCTTTGACCAGCAGTGGACAGTTAACGGACGTTGATGCTAGTGATGATTCAGAATGACATACCTTGTGTAGTTATCAGTATATTAGAGTATAGTCAACGTATCTGTCATGGCCATAGGGGATTAACAGTTTATTTAAAGTTATTCTGTGGATTAAAAGCAATTTGAAACAGTTATTTACACCGTTTTCTCTTATTAAATATACAGATGTCTAAGAAAGTCATAAATACTACATATTTCACATAGTTAGAATATGTCGACGCCGAATAGCAGCCTACTTTCATAGTCCAGTCTATTATCATACAAAGTACTAGAAGCATCGTGAAATCTTTCGAAAAACCTTGTCACCATTCTGCAACTCTGGCAGGTTGTAGTTTTATTTTTATTTTTAAAGTTTTTATCAAAGAAGGATTTTACAAATACATAAGGGTTGATACGCCTATTTTTTTCCTTGTGACGTGTCCAAATAACATGCCTCATATATATCACCAGTTCGATATTGCAATATTATCAAGGATTATTTGATAAAGAAGTATAAAAGCAAGATATGATTCAATTGTAAAAATATGTATAGAATAAAACAACTAGCAAATATTGATGACATAATTTAAAACGCGAATTTTTGAGAAATTTGAGATTATTGAATTTTACAAATTTTTCGATTGCACTGTGAGATAAATACTTACAATGCAATTTAATTATCAGAAAAATGTGCAAAATATGTTGCGTTGAATCAATGTCGAACGTAATCGGCAGACTGTCAGTCCATTCGAGTTAAGAAAATAATTACGTGTTGGTTCAATTGTTTGGTCAGGGGGCGGGTTAGAACCATTTGTCACTGATTTCTTACAGTGAATGGACTACAGTATTTTTCAAGTTGAATCAAATAAGGTGCAATTTTATTGATTTCGCTTTTATTAGCATGTTTAGAAAAAAATAATGCATTTTACATTTAACAGTCATATTAAAAACTATGAGTTACAAAGTAGATACATACATATGTATATACATTAATTCTTATGTTACCACTAAGAAAACGACGACGTTGAGCTTTAAGAGAACTACCAACAATATTCTTACTTTTTAAATACTTTACACATTATTTTGATCTAGGTCGTCCCTATTATGGTTATGGCCATCCTCCACACGGCTACCCGCCGGGCCCACATGGTCCACCTGGCTATGGTGGCGGCTACCCGCCTGGTCCACCAGGACCTGGAGGACCTGGAGGATATCCCCCACACATGTATCCCGGGGGTATCATGTTCTACCCCGTGCATCCCGCATACGTCTACCCCTATCCTGTACAGCCACCCCCTGGAGACGAGGTGTTAGTCGCGGATAACACTACTCCAACATTACCTGGCGAAACTGTCGAGTTACCGTGGAGTAAGTCTGGATTGGATATTAGGAGATAGCACCTACATAGCTACTTTCATTAGTTTAAACTGAATCGATAAGTATACGGTTATATTCTATGGAACTAGTTTGGATTAATTCACTCTGAATACATACACACTGAACACTTAACAAAATAAGTGTAAGAAGATTCTGTGTTTAAACACAAGAGTTATAAAATACATCAATACAAACTCTGAAGTGTAAAACTAGCGACGGAAAGTATGAATTTTATAAGTTGGCAAAAGTAAATCTACAATAAACGATGTTCCTAGCACATATAAGATTTAAGAGTTTCTTCGTTCATTAAAATGCATCAGTTTGGATACATTTTTAGACGTATCAGCTTACACACAGCATACATTTTCCATGTTGCAAAGAAAACCGGTGAAATGTGTTCTCAAACGCTCTGGATAAAAGTCTTTAAATTACAGTAGTATTAATAATTATTAGATTTGGTTAAATATTTTCGTCAAGGTGCTATGTTTATGTGATTAAATATTCTTTTGAGGTTTAAGAGTTCAAAATTCAAAGAGATTCAAAACTTTGTAAAACCTCAAGGTATCTAACAAAATAAATATTTACAAATGTTTTTCAGTTAAAAATAGTTTAGGCGAAATGTACCGTCAAAACCATTGACAACTGCTGTTTTTTTAATATACTTAAATGATAAGGATTAGGAGTTTTGATTGTAGCGTTTTCATGGATTGTAGGCATAAAATATCATTAATCTTATCCACGACATTTAGTATTATAGATAAAAAGCATGATAATATTAACTTGCTACGTTGAAATATTGTTTTATTTATATGATTTGATAAGCGTTATATTATTTCGTTTCTTAGTATTCGCAATGTAGGTATGCTATGAAGGTGCTAGCTCTAAATAATATTAGCTTTTATGTGTCGTTCGGCAAAGTTAGGCCAATTCTCTTTATGGAGACTTCCAATCCAGACTTACTTTTGCAACGGTTTACTGATTAAAATTTTCCTTTGCCTAAAATAAAATTGAATCTCATACAGAGTTTTGGCCATAACTGTTCTATATGTATAATCAGTACAAATATAAATGTACCTTAGTTTTTAAGCAATTTCGAAATAGGAGGAGGTTCTCAATTCGACAGTATTTTTATTTTGTTTATAACCTCAGAACTTTCGATTGGGTGCACCGATTTTCATCATACTTTTTTTTATTTGAAAGCTGGTACTTCCCTCTGCATATGGTTTTAGCGTATCTGGATAAATCGAGGGAACTCAAATAACATAGGCACACCTGTCGTGACTTGAGTACTCGGAATAGTTTTTCTTTTAAGTTTTTTTTTGGTAAAATGACATGTAAGGGTATTATACTAGCTAGTGATATTGAAAATTCTACTAGTCTTTTGACAAGACAAGCATTTTGACATAATAGTTTGATTTGTACCACGGTGCTTCCTACTGTTCTGAGTGTCGTGGTTTCGAACCCACATGGAACAATACTTTGTACGATCCACAAATTATTTTTTGAGTCTGTATTCCACGCTTCGTGTGTAAAGTTCGTGACATCGGGTATATTATTATACTAGTGCGGTAGTTGTTTAATATAAAATTATTTTAGTATGATGTCTACAGTCATAATAATTAATGTAATGGTCTAACACATGAAGTGGCCATTTTTAAGATCTAGCTACGACATGCCGACACAACTAGCTACATTTGTCTTATTGTGAGTTGTTGTTGTTCAATATAATAATTTAGATCTTATTTTTTTTTACAGGTATATACCGTTGGGTGCCCGCTTGTTTGATGCAGCAGAGCATTCCTCCTGGCGCAGTGCGCGTGGGAGCCGACCCTGATGGTGACGAAATCTTCGCAGCTCGTTGCCACCACGAGGGAGAAATTCTTCCTGCCACTGTTATTCCCAATAAGAAAGTCTGTTATATTGCTTACGGAGGAGAGCAAGTAGATAAGGATCAGTTTGAGGTACGTACTTATAGTTTTGACTGCGTCAAGGATCTATAATAACAGATGCATAAAGTAACAAGCAGTATTGATCCATTATTCTTATAATCAAAAGAAGACGCAGAAGACCAAACTAGAAATGACAGCATTCGTGGTGTCGTATTTAGATGGTGAGGGTGGGATCGGAGGCTCAATGATGCAGTAGCATCTCACACTAGGCCGCCATAGTGTAAGTCCCCATTGTGTGCATTGACAATAAAGATTGTGACCCCTGCTCCTGGATTCTACTCATGCTTTTCATCAGGCAGAGTAGATTCACTTTGGTAGCACAGAACTTATCTTGGTGATAAAGTCATTTAAAATATTTGGATGATGTCTCTCGATGTACAGTTATAAACATCCACACCCCTTTTGCCGTAAACTAGCAATCTGTTAAACAAAACATGATCAGTATTCAAGTGCCCATTCTGTCTGCTAAATTTCCAGCAATTTCCAGCAAAAATGAACCAGTAGAAATGTTGAGGTTTGTACCTTTGGGTGATTATGCATGTCAGAGGGGTTTTCCCAGAATCATCAAGCTGGGCAGGTGGATTGAGGATCACAAGACGTAGCTTATTACACCTGAAGCGTGATCGCAGGGCGTAGCTACGTCTATTGGGATATATGTCTACATCGATCGGCATCTGCCAGGATCAAACCAAGTGACGTGTAATTGGAGGGTTTATGTCTAGCAGTGGTCTGCGATAGGCTAATGATAATGATGTAATTTGTACCTGTATAAAAACTGTCCCCATGTTCAAAGCATATGCATGTCCAATTTGTAATTTCAAAATTATATTTCGCATTTCAGGTACTAGTTCCCTCGATGTTCTCCTGGCAGTTTGCATCCGAAGGTGAGGTGCCTCCAGGTGCTGTGGAGGCGGGGACCACGGCTGATGGAGAGAAGCTTTACTTCGGCAGAGTCACGCATGACGGATGTCAAACCCCGGGCAAGGTAAAGATATATATAGGATTTTAAAAATGAATTGTGATCTCATATAAATAGAAGGCCTTCTCATGAAGGATTTAGAATAAATTACTGAATTCTAGAAATTAAAATCACTTTTAAATTTTATAATGTACAAGTAGGTTATAAGTACCGACAATCAGGAGCATAAATTATAACTTACAAGCTTAAGATTTAAAGAAGATATAATACTTGTAGAATACCGAATACCCGAAAATGTGTACTAAAGAAATATGCGTCAATCAGTGTTGGGCAAAATTTAATTGCAAGGAAACAATTAACAATTAACAATTGATTAATTGTTAATTGTAAAATATCAACTAACAATTAATTAATTGTTAGTTTTGCAATTAACAATTAATCAATTGTTAACTGTTAGTTTTGCAATTAACAATTAATCAATTGTTAATTGTTAGTTTTGCAATTAACAATTAATCAATTGTTAACTGTTAGTTTTACAATTAACAATTAATCAATTGTTAATTGTTTCTGCAATTAAACTTTAATTAAATTTAAATAAAGTAAATAGAAGATGGAGGAGTGGCACAGGGTAAGGCTCTCACTTGACTGATAACCTTGCAGTCAGCAGGACTGACTGAACTAAACTGACAGGACTGACTGAACTGAACAGACAGGACTGACTGAATTGAACTGACAGGACTAACTGAACTAACAGGACTCACTGAACTGAACTGACAGGACTGATTGAACTGACAGGACTGACTGAACTGAACTGACAGGACTGACTGAACTGAACTGACAGGACTCACTGAACTTAACTGACAGGAATGACTGACTGAACTGAACTGATAGTACTGCTGACATGGACTGACAGGAGTGACTGAACTGACAGGACTGACTGACGTGAACTGACAGTACTGACTAAACATACTGAACTGACAAGACTGACTGACTGTACTGAACTGATAGGACTGACTGACATGAACTGACAGTACTGACTAAACATACTGAACTGACAAGACTGACTGACTGAACTGAACTGATAGGACTGACTAACATGAACTGACAGTACTGACTAAACATACTGAACTGACAGAACTGACTGAACTGAACTGACAGGACTGACTGACATGAACTGACAGGACTGACTAAACATACTGAACTGACACGTCTGACTGAATTGAACTGACAGGACTGACTGACATGAACTGACAGGACTGACTAAACAAACTCAACTGACAGGACTGACAAAACAAATTCAACTGACAGGACTGGCTGAACTGAACTGACAGGACTGACTGACATGAACTGACAGGACTGACTAAACATACTGAACTGACAGGACTGACTAAACGGACTGACTGGCAGAAGTTAAGTAGATGGCCTTAAGTCTGAGCGAGAGCTTATAACTTTGACAAACGATCTTGACTTTTCGCTTACCTGCTCCCGCGCGAATAAAAAAGGATTGTATCTGAACAACAACAGGTAACAACAGTTTGCATTGAAAAATACACAGCAACAAACAGGAAGTTATAAGTAAGATAACAAGGAAGATCATTTATATTGAGTGCACCTACACAGGTGCAGTGCAGAAAAACATGATTATTAATTGTTACTTTTAATTGTTTGTTGCAACAGTTAAAACTATTAGTTGCATTATTTTAATTGCAATTGATTTAATCACAATTAATTTCATTGCAAAATTAATTGCAATTGATTTAATCACAATTGATTTCAATTGTGATTAAATCAATTGCAAAATTTTAACAATTGATTTCAATTGTGATTAAATCAATTGCAAAATTTTGCAATTAAATTAATTGTGATTAAATCAATTGCAATTAATTTTTCAATCAATTACTACGATGATTAAAATATTAATGCCCAACACTGGCGTCAATTATTCTTGAAACATTTGGAGAAGTCACGGGGGTGCACAGTAGAGGGATTCAAATCAAACACCGCCTAGCGCCGACCTGTTTACCGGTGTTGCGAGAGCTTGACATGAACATTTGAAAGATGATGTATCAATTGTTTGCTTGTTATAAAATTTAAGGAAAAACTTTTAATTTTTTTTAATACAACTCCCGTGTTAGAAATACACACCTTGTGTCGCAGGGGACTTGCAAATATATACAAAACGGATACAAAGAACACCCAAATTCAGAACAGCACAATGTAGATGTGTTGTCCCATGTTGGATTTAAAGCGACAATACTTGGCGCAGTAGAAAGGGGCGTGGCGAACACTTAAAACACCAGGCCAACCGTGCAGTTATTAGTTATTACTAATAACTGCACGGTTGGCCTGGTGTTGGCTATTGTAACTATTTAAATTCATATAATTTGACTGTCTTATTGGTCTAGTAGTCAGCGTATTGCTGATTAAGAGGTGTCGGATCCGATTCCTGGGTCGGTCCAAATGTTTGTGTTATCCGCCAATATTTGTTTCGGAGTCTGGGTGTTTTCTATTTTTAATATTTATGTGTTTACGAAAAAAGTATGTTTATGTATTTATAACAGTTGTCATTTCATACAAGCTCTGCTTAGTTGATGATGAATATGATGTCCGAAATATTGTCCAAAATATTTATCTATTGATCTTTATTTTTCAGATTCACCCGAGTGCCGGTACTTGTATATATCCCTTTGAAGGCGAGGAGAGAAGCAGCAGCGAATATGAAGCTCTAGTTCTTATTTAAAGCAACGACCAAGACATTTATTTAAAATGTAGCCGTTAGTAAACTTTATATATTTTTACCTTGTTAAATAAACATTGAAGTTCATTGTCATGAATTTGCTGTACATTACATTATATTACATAACATTACATTACATTACATTACCAATTAGTCAAGACTTTGCGGGATACAAATTGTTAAGTCTTAAGTTCTTATTACAATTAATTTGCTGTACATTACATTAAATAACATAACATTAAATTACCGTGTATTACATTACATTACCAAATAGTCAAGACTTTGCGGGATATAAATTGTTAACTCTTATGTTCTTATTTTGTTACTTTGTTGTATGTTTGCTAAAGTCTATTTTTAGTTTTAATAAAATAAATATAGTAATATAATAATGTAGTATTTATTTATGTACTCATAAGACATTGACTAAAATGTTAACATATTTGATACTAGCTGAGTCCCGCTCTGTTACGCGCAGTTATTGATAAATAACGAGTAACGTCGCGAAGCGAGTATAGTTTAAAAAAGTCTAAGTTACTAAGGAGTGTTGACGTAAGTATGTCAACAGCTTTCTGGCAGTGAAAGTCCCGTCAAAATCGATCCAGCCGTTCCAGAGATTACCCGAAACAAATCAATATCCATCCAACCGGGATCGACTGCTTAACGTGACCTCCAAATCACGGAAACGCTGATAATATATCATGCCACAAACGGTCACTCATCTAGGTACTGACCACGCCGTCGTTGCTTACCAACGGTGATTGATTCCCAAATTTAAAGTATATTGCAGCAGATAGTTGAGATTGAGGACACGAAAGTGACGGCGACTTGACAAACAAGAAGTTAGATTGATTTTATTAATTAAAAACAAACCAAGTATTTATTGCCACATAACAAAAACAAATTTATGATTTATACAGTTTTCAGAAGTTTACAAGAAGCTGGCTTCTACCCGTGACGCTCTGTCCTTCTTCAGGAATAAAAATATCTCCATCAGATCCTTGCAATTGCATGTTTGCTATGTACCAATTAATGTCTTACTACTAGCCTCTGTTACTGAACTAGGTTAGTTGCAGCGGATTAGCCATAAAAGCGAAATAGACAGAGAGCTACCCTACTAGAATTTATAATATTTATGGATGTCTTTATCTACACATAATTTACAGAAACTGCATTCCAAACTAGGCTAAAGCGTATATTTTGAGATACAGTGTAGCATCGCAGTTTTATATTACTAGAGTCAAAGAACTGAGGCATGCAGTGGGACTGCCTATAAGTAATTTGAGCAGTAGTTAAATAAGTTATATATGTTTTATCGGTATAAATAAACACACATTATGGAACGTGTATGTGTATGTATATAGGTGAGTGTGTATGATGTATGTGTGCTGGGTGTGCGATGTGAACAGTGTTATGTGTACCGTGTTCCACCCACATTGATAACGAAATGTGTAATAGAATTAACAGTACTTATCATCATCAACAATCCATAACGTCCCACTGCTGAGTTCTGGTCTGTTCTCAGGAGAGGGTTAAGGCCTTAGGCCCCCACCCTGGTCGAGTGCGGGTTGGGGACTGAAAAGACACGTCAATCTTGTCTAATGATAATGTCTAATATAAAAAAAAAACCCGAGAGGACCGATAACTCAAATATTATTAAACGCCGCGTGTATGTCGGACATCACGCTATCACGCACATCATTTTTGTTGTTAATATGGCCCATGACACTCAAAGATACAATATGTTACTTGTCTATTGGTAGAAGAATTTTAAAAATTAATTCAGGAAATCCAGAAGTTAACCCATACAACCACTCTCTCACTGAAATAAATTAAATTAAATTAATATTTCGGACAATAACACACAACTTCATCTAAACTAAGCAGAGCTTGGATTATGGGGACTAAACAACTGATATAAATACATTAACATACTTTTTTTTAGTAAAAACATACATATTATACATAGATAACAACCAGACTCCGAAACAAATATTTGTGGATCACACAAATATTTAGTCCGACCAGGGAATCGAACTTGAGACCTCTTGATCAGCAGCCGCATACGCTAACCACTTCAGGTGGTTCTTCTCGTAGACCTCAACAAGAGATCTCGGGGTAACTTCACCAGGTCTACGGCCTGTCTAAGTGGTCTTCCGCGCCGCCTGCAGCTACAGACGGGTCACTGAGTTGGGCCCTCTGGGCCTATTGGTGTTGCCGGAGTGTCAGTCCGGTGTGGGGGCGTCTCTGCGGGTGAGCTCCGCAAGGTGACCAACATGCTAGCTACGCCCGGGTCTAGTTTTGTGTCTAGCATAGGTGCTTAGCGAGGTCGAGCTCCTAGAGGTGGGGACCCCGAGGAGCGCCCGTCAGCTAGCGCTAGGTCAGGTATTGGGGGTGGTCCAGCAGGAGTTGCTACGTAGATGAGGTCTCGTGGTAGGCCATGCCTGTCTGGTGGGCGCCGATGGTAGGGTGCGAGCTCGCGCATGTGGTGAGCTTGAGAGCCATCGGCACGCACGAACAAATTGGAGCTCAGGCGTCTCACGAAGTCGTCCAGGCTCTCCACACGCAGATCCCTGGAAATCGTCCTATTCCGCACAAAGCGGGGTGCGTTAGTGATGGTGCGTAGTGCGAGTGATTGTTGTGCACGTAGACGGCGGCGGTTTGTCTCAGAGACAAGTGCAAACCAGGCCGGGGCACCATAAGTAAGACGGGTGCGAATGTATGTCTTGTACACACCGAGCTTCGCACGGAGCGGCAGTCGAGACGATAGTACGGGCCGCAGAAGGGAACGCGCGACACGGACCTGGGCAATGATGTTGTTGACGTGGGGCTTCATGGAGAGCGTGCTGTCGATGGTCACACCGAGGTATTTAACTGTCGCGGACCACTCGATGTTCTGCCCCATGAGCTTCAACTGCGGTAGGGTCACGCTGCCTATGGAGATCCCCTGAGTCTTCGCAGCGTTGACCGTTAGTCTCCAGTCCTTCAGCCAATTGGGAAGTGCGTCCAGTGTATGCTGCATCTTGGTAACAGCATTGGTACCATTTTTCGACGTCGTGATGTAGGCCGCGTCGTCGGCGTACAGCGCAAGTTTCACGCCTTCGGTGACGGGAATATCGTCTGTGTACCAAGAGTAGCACACTGGGGACAAGCAGCTTCCTTGTGGTACGCCGGCACAGATGGTTCGCTCTGTGGACAGGGCGCTTTCAACCGCCACTTGAAAGTGTCTGTCTTGCAGAAAGGTGGCCACAATCTTCACTACTCGACGCGGAGTAGTAGATGTGGACAGCTTGTACAGCAGGCCGGCGTGCCAGACGCGATCGAACGCTTTCTCCATATCGAGGAAGACTGCAACGACTCGCTCACGCTTGTTGCGCGAAAGCGCGATATCATGCAGTACCCTCGCCAACTGGTGCGTCGTGGAGTGTTCGGCACGAAACCCGAACTGTTCGTCGCGTGGCTGAAGGTGTGGCGTCATGTGCAGCAGTAGCAGCCTCTCGAACAACTTCGACGTCGTCGAGAGGAGCGTGATGGGGCGATAGCTTCCTGGTAGGAGGATGTTCCTCCCCGGTTTGGGCAGCATGATGACTTTGCCAAGTCGCCATGTGGTGGGAAAATGTCCGGTGCGGAGGATTCCATTGAAAAGACGCGTCAGCGTTGCGAATGATCGCGGAGGTAGGTGACGCAAGGCTTCGTTGGTTACCCGGTCAGCACCGGGCGTTTTACGCAGAGGCATTCGGCGAATCATCCGCTGTATTTGACCAGGGGAGAAGGTAATGGGGTCCTCGGTTGGGTCTATCGGCTTCTCAAAATATAACTCGAGTTTCCTCTCGATCTCTGCTACGTGCTGCTCGTTGTGAGTAGGGTTCGGTCGAAACTGCGCTTCAAGGAAGTCGGCAAACATCTCCGCTCGGTCCCCGGCTCGGTAACGTGGGGTGCCGTCACCGGCCAATAGGGGCCTAATCGGAGCTGGTTTCCCGGAGAGTTGTCGGCAAAGGCGGTGTATACCCGACCAGTCTTCACTAGCTCGCTCGATAGTGCGTTGCCAGGACTCTGCCGCATTTGTTGCCAACGCGGCAGAGATCATCGCATTCAGAGCATTGAGCTGAGACTTCATGGTCGGACATCGGGCGTGCTGCCATTGCCGGCGCAATTTCCTTTTCTTCTCGATCATCGCCAGTATGTAAGCGGGAAGCTGGGATGGTGTCCTTACGGTGGTGACATCGAGTTTCGACTCTCGAAGCGCGGTTTGTAAGACTACGCTGAGTTTCGACGAAAGTTTTTCGACGTCATCGGGTGTCTCCACTGCAAAGGAAGGCGAGTGCTCTGCCATATAATCGGTAAAGACCCGCCAATCCTGGCGCGATCGAGGAGGTAGTTGGAACGTCTGCGGGATGTCATTCAGAGTCAGACACACCGGTTGGTGGTCTGAAATGAGGTGGTCGTCCAGGACGTCAAGGTTTACAGCCACTTCGATGCCGTAGATGACGGCAAGATCAATGACGTCTGGTGTATGAGCTGCACAGTACGGGTAATGCGTCGGAACCTCTGGTCCTAACACCTGGTACCCATTTCGGTCTGCATCATCTAGAAGGCGGCGACCTTCCGGGCATGTGGAGTTCGAGTTCCATGCCGTGTGTTTCGCACTAAAATCACCTGCTATTATGGTGGGCAGTGGCGAGTCCAGCAGGGTGTGCATGTCGGCCACTGCGAGGCGCTGCCCCGGTGGTCTATAAAATGCGAACACACGTGTGGGTTGGCTTCCGATGCAGACCTCTACGCCTAGGGCGTACGCAGACTGCAGTGTCGGTACTGGCAGCGCTTGGTGGACGACTTTCCTCTTGACCAGGACTGCTAATCCCCTGTAAGCAATCCCTCTTGGCGAGCGTTGATCCTCCCGGTAGACATAGTATCCGCCAATTTTTAATACGTCTACAGGTCGAAGGTGGGTCTCGCTGAGTAGGGCTATGTCAACTTGCCGTGTGGCTAACAGCAGCTTCAATAGCCTGGTCTTCTCTGGTGACATCCCGTCGGCGTTCCAGAAGAGTATGCGCAGCCTACGCAGGTCCAGACTTACATAAATCTGATAGGCACTCGAGGATCAGTGGGACAGGGTCCCGCTTCTCCATTAGTGCCACCAGTACCTTTTGTAGGGTATTGATGACACTGGTAAGTCTGGTATCCAGGTTGAATTGCCCGATTCGCCTTCGTCCCCTCTGGCGGGGCGGCGACCACGAGATCCTCCTGGACATTGTTGAGAGACGCTCTTGCCTGGTCGGTCTGCGTCTTCGCCTTCCTCTTACGTCGCCTTTTGGGGCGCGAGTGCTCTCCTTGTGGTGGATTGGCAGCTGCCATGAGCGATGCCGGAGCATTACCATCCTCGACAGTAGTGGATTTCTCTGCGTGCGATGCGACTGCTGATGTTCGTGCAATAGTGCCTGCATTCCGATTCCGAACTTCTTGTTTGAAGACAGGACATGCGACACTGTTTGCTGTGTGTGCTCCTCCGCAGTTGGCGCATGTAGGCGGCTCTTCTAGAGGGCACTCGCGGGCGGTATGAGCTCCGCCGCAACGCACACAAGAAAGCGGCCTGTGACAATTGTGGGACGAGTGGTGGAATTGTTGGCACCTGTGACATTGCGCGGGTCCCTTTTTTCCGCGCCATGCCTCGGTGTGTACGCCGGGCATACATAGAAGTTCCGTCACTACATAAATACCCGGCGTAAGGTTTGCGGTGCGAGCCAGCTGCGCGAAGTATATGCAACCGGGACGACCCTGTCGGGCACGAATGGGGCGCACAAACTCAGGTGTGAACCCGAGTTCTGTGAGCTCTGCTTGAATCTCCTCCGGTGGAGTATTCACTGGGAGGCCACGAATAGCCACCTTAAGGCTGCGTTCTGCGGGAAGGGAGTATGAGAACCAGGAGATATTTTCCTTTTGCCTCCAGCGAGTATAGGTATCGCTGGATGGTACGGATAAAACGGACTCCCTTCCCGAATGGGCGTCCGTTCGTCCCGGAAGTGCGTCGGCCAGTCCGGAAGTGTTTCAACTACTAAAGGCGGGTAGCGGGCGGTTGGCTGCTTATTCCCAGTGGCAGCGGTAGGTGCAGCAGCAGCGGGTGCGGCAGCAGAGGTAGTTGCAATAGTGGCAGTGGCGGAAGCGGTATGTGAGTTGGTGTTACATACGGTTGTGGGTACACACATGGTACACACATGGTACAGCCTTTGCCCGGGTCAACCTACAAACAGATTATGGCATCAGTAACAAAAAGTGTTTGTGATCCTAGTACCACCATTAGTATATGTATTGGCAATAGTTCTAAGATTAAAAAGGAAGACATCACTGACTGTGTTTCAGAGTTGTTGAAGTTGAATTGTAAGAAAATCATATTGTGTGCTTTTCCATATTTTGAAAATTTAAGTAATAGTAAAAACAATTACATTCACATGTTAAATAACCATATACATTTTTTAGTAGGTCACTATAGTGATAAACTTATATATCTTGATATCAACACTTTTGTTGATAAACTTAGATCGACTCGGGGTAAAGTGCATCTACCTATTAGTTGTAGACACAAAATAGCTAGGCTATTAGCTTTTAATATTCACACAGACATAAGTAGTATGTCTAAGTTTAGTTATATTATTAACACGGCGACTATTACTAATAATAGTAATGTACAGGTGACTTTAAATGAATATAGCATTAGTGCTATAAATGTTTACAAACATTGTACTGAGGAGAATCCATGTGTCACCGTGGAAAATCCTCAATTAGGGTCTATTAGTAATAGGGTCTTTTTGTCTGAGGATGGCACGGGAGTCTCCGGCCTCACTCCAAATATTAATATTAATTTAAACTAGAAAGTGAGACAATGGAAGGTACCATTAACAATATTGTTAATCCTACCAACAGTAAGGTACCTTCTTGCACTCAATTAGTTAGCAAAAAGGGGCCTCATCAGAACACCTTAAAATTATTCCACCAAAATATCCAAGGCATTTCTTCCAAATTATTAGAAATTGAATTGTTTTTAGAAAATAGTAAGTTTGACATTATTTGTTTTACTGAGCATTGGCTACAGGATTACCAAATGCTTATTAACTTTGAGATCTATATGGTGGGTAGCTGCTTTAACCGTAAAACTATGCTTCGTGGAGGTTCCCTAATTTTAATAAAAAATAGTTTTAAATTTAAGCAACGTGATGACATAGTGGATCTTTCGGTTGAACATTGTGTCGAACTGTCCTGTGTTGAGCTAGATAAGCATGTAATTGTGTGCGTGTACAGACCCCCAAACTATCAAAACTTTACCTTATTTGAGTCGATAATGGAAGATGTCCTGGCAAAACTTGCAGCCAGTAATAAATATACAATTATTTGTGGTGATTTTAATATCAATATTTTAGAAGAAAATTCAAATAGTAGTCGGTTAATAAGTCTTTTTAAGTCATTTGACTTGACCAACACTTTTATAGAACCTACTAGAGTCACTCCATCTTCTGCTACTTGTATAGATAATGTTTTCTGCAATTGTAATTACTTAGATAAAGCCATAGTAAATTGTCTACCGTCTGACCATAGTGGACAAACAGTAACTTTTAGGTGTAACACGCCATTGCAAAAAGTTCAGATTAAATTTAGACCTATAACTTCCAGCAAATTAGATAGGTATAATAATTCCCTACAAAACAAATTAAGTGTTATGAGCCTTGACGATATTAATATAAATCAATTGTATGAGCGTTTCTTTTAATAGTTCACACGGAATTCAACAAAACTTTTGAAAAGAAGACAAAAAGTATTTGCCCTAAATTTATATTTAGTGATTGGGCAACTAAAGGTATCAGAATAAGTAGGGAAAGACTATTTGAGCTTTATGGCCTTAAGCCTTTTATAAACTCTGAAACTTTTAACAAGTATGTTGCTAAGTATTCAAAAACTTTTAGAAATACATGCAAGGTTGCTAAAGCCCTGCACATTAGCAACAAGATCAAATCGGCAGAAAATAAAATAAAGACAGTTTGGAAAGTCATAAATAACGAGACTAACAGGAAGAAAATACGTAACACTAGCTACACATTAGATACAGCATGTGGTCCTAAAAGCTCAAATCAGGAAGTAGCTGAAGAATTTGTAAATTTCTTTACCAATATACCATCAAAAACTACTGAGGCTCTTAATTCCTCACCTGATGTCTCAATTGATTTATTAAAGGCAAATGTGTCTAGCTGCCTGGCTGAATTTAAATTTAAACACATTAACCCTATGATATTATTAAGGCTTTCCGGCAAATAAAAATCAAACTGACCGAAGATCTATGGGGAATGTCTATCAAAGTTTGTACATCCATACTTGAGACTATAGCCCCATACTTAGCTTTAATTTTTAATTTATGTGTTGACCAAGGAGTTTTCCCTGATTTAATGAAATTCAGTAAAGTAATACCTCTTTTCAAATCCGGGGACAGTAAAGATACTAATAATTATAGACCTGTATCCGTGTTACCAGTTTTTAGCAAAGTTTTTGAAAAGGTAATGCTTAATCAAATGCTCGATCATTTTAACACCAACAGAATCATACATGATCAACAGTATGGTTTCACCAAGGGACGTTGTACAACTGACGCCGGTGTAACCTTATTAAAGCATATATTTACTGCGTGGGAAGAGTCCCAAGACGCCATAGGAATTTTTTGTGACCTCTCCAAAGCATTTGATTGCGTAAATCACGACACATTACTTTTGAAACTTGAGCATTACGGACTAGGAAAACTTGCACTGAATTTGGTTAAATCTTATTTGAGTGATAGACAACAATATGTGCAAATAAATGGTGTTAATTCACAGGGTTTAAAAGTAAAAATGGGGGTTCCTCAAGGCTCAATATTGGGTCCTTTCCTCTTTCTAGTATATATAAATGATCTACCATACTTATTAAAAAATCAACCTCAAAATATGGTGTTATTCGCTGATGACACTTCCTTAATTTTTAAGATAAATAGACGGGCCCAAAATCTAGATGACGTGAATAATGCCCTAGTTCAAGTCCAGAATTGGTTCACAGCAAACAATTTGGTATTAAATGAAAAAAAAACCAAATGCATAAGATTTGCTTTACCGAATGTTAAGAGTAGTGATTGTGATATAATATTGAATAAAGAGAAACTTGAATTCGTAGATAAAACTGTTTTCTTGGGGATTACGCTTGATGCAGGGCTACAATGGGGTTCTCATTTAACATCTCTTGCGGGGCGGCTAAGTTCAGCAGCATATGCTATTAGAAAAATCCGTCAATTTACTGATGCAGATACCGCTAGACTGGTCTATTTCAGCTACTTTCATAGTATAATGTCTTACGGCATCTTGTTATGGGGACGGGCTGCAGATATTGAGTCTATATTTATTCTGCAAAAAAGAGCCATCAGAGCCATATATAATCTTCGTAGGCGCGATTCTCTAAGGGAACTGTTTAAGAATATTGGCATCATGACGGTACATAGTCAATACATCTACGAAAACATAATCCATACGTACGTCAGGAAAAATCTTCATCTTTTTGGCAAAAGAGGTGACAAACATAATTACAGTACTAGAAATAGGGACCAACTAGTTCAGCCAGGCTTTAGACTCGCTAAAGTAGACTCTTCTTTTATGGGGTACTGTTTGAGATGCTATAATAAAATTCCACAAAGTATTCTTGAACTGAATGAGACAAAATTTAAAACATGCATTAAACGCACACTATGTAAGCAAGCATATTACAAGTTGAGCGATTATATCGCTGATAAAAATGCTTGGCTCAATGCTGGTCCTGCTTCACAAGGACAGGGGCGCATAAATTGATAGCATTAAATGGTATTGTTGGAGCTGCTGAAGATTGTACAACTTTCTTTGCATTGTATAGATTCAATCTCTTTAGTATTATATAATCGCATAGCCCATATTGTGTGAGTACTATGTACTAGGAAGCTATCATTCACTGGAATCCTACGTCTTTTCTTGACTTGAATCTGCCCTGGCGGTTGAGAGTATGTCATGCTCACTCAAATGTCACGCTGATGGTGGCGCGTGTGTCGGATCATTTAATTCCCTTCAAAATGGTTGAGTTGAATGGTGCTGATCCATGCGTCATGTTCGTGAACGGGCGCTGTCAGTTGTGACTGGTCATCTCTTAGTTGCCACGGCTTATTTGAATTAATTATTTTAATTTTGAATTGTATTTTTGCTGTACTATGGACACTTTTAACGTGCACGTCTTGCTACATCGTTCTCACATAATGTACCATCTCAACATGAATGATGTAACCAAGATTTTGTAAAAAACATTTTGATTTAAAAGAGTGTCCATGGAGTTTCTTGCCCGTTCTTCTCCATAGAGATCTACGCTAGGGAATGGGCAACTACAGTACTTTCACAGTTTTTATGTCTTGTGACTGGGACTGTAGCTACATTTTTGTTTCGACAATTCAAAAGTGCCTGTAACTGGCCTACTTGAAATAAATGCTTTGATTTTGATTTTGGGCGCACCAGCAACAGAAGCGTAGGTAAGATCCACAACCTCCATGGGTGACCCTTTTGTGGTACTAGGTTGACCAAAGGGCGGCGTTGTATAAAGCGCTGTCGTCTTCTGCGGTCTTTGAGGTAATCGTGCTCCCTCTGTCAGAGTAGATGCAGGTGGTGTAATATAGGAGGCAGTGGCAGGTGTGGCTGTAATCGGATCAGGCCCAGCCAGGTTACCGGCCGGTGAACCCGGTGCAGGAGGTGTGTTCGGTCGAGAGGGTGCGGGGAGGGGGAAGAATTCCTCCCCCGCTCCCGACGTCGGTGTCAAAGCGGCATTCGGGGGTGTACTCGGGTGAGCGCTTGACTCGATGAGCGTAGGCCGTGATGGTTGCGTGGAGCGGCGTGCCAGAGAGGCTTGGTCCGCGGCAACTACGCGGTTCAGCGCGGATAACGCTGCCCCACGAGAGCGAACGTAGACTCGTTTAGCAACGCCGGTGTTCTGTTGCTGCGGGCGAGTCGACCGGCGTGTGGGTGGAGGCGGCATGCCAGATGACGCTTTTCTTCCTTATTCACAGATTATTCACAAGTTCACACATTGATGTGGCGGCTTGGTAGTGCACAACACAAACGGCACCTTTCGGCGCAAGATACCCACGGAACCGGCCCGCCGGGGCTTGCCGCTGGTGGCAGACCGGGGGCCGAGGACGGCAGTGTACCCCGCGATATCCGAGGGCGTCGATATGTGCGCGGAAGAAATAATATGCTTTACGCGCCAACCGCGATCGTTCGGCGTTAAATACGCAGGGCTATTGTTTACACTTCGCTCGGAGCACGCCTGTACCGAACGAAGTGACGTAACGAGCGCGTGCGGCGCGAGATCGGCGAGACATGCGTCCTTCTCGACAGCGCGTAGCGGACTCTGCTAACCACTAGACCAACAAGGCAGTCATCAGGCAGTAAGGCAGGCAAAACCAACCTATAAATAACAGCATGTGTGCTCAGTGCTGTAGTATTTCGTTGGTGAGTGTAAGACCGGTGGCTCAATGATACAGTGGTATTTCAATGCGTGTCATGTGATTCACCATGGTGCATTGTCTGTACTCTGAACTGATTAACCTTTACTCTTGGATTCTACTCATGCTTTCTTTGCGGCAGAGTAGAATTACTTTGATAGGCTGAAATTATATAATTAATATCGGCCAAGTGGCAATCGGCAATATTAATGCGTTAATTTTGAATGACGTTTTCCAAGGAGCGCATTTTACAAGTTAATCCTCCATAACTCCTGAACTAACAAAGTCATCTAATCCGTTATAGTTTTCCTTCAAGGTTCATTATATGGACCCCCATCACGAATTTTTCCGGATTTTCTGAGCCAGCTTAGTTGAGCTAGTTTAGCTTTTAGAGGGGGGTGGGACGCCCTGTTTTTACAGAAAGTGCCCTTTAAAAGTGGAATATCTCGCAAACGGATACCTAAGTCAAAAAATCGTCTTAAAAACCCTGCATTGCTTTTAAAAGATCTATCTAATGATACCTCACACGATGGGGTAGCCTTGAGAAAAAAAAAACATCCCCACTTTAGGGGAGGTACCCCAAATAAATTTTATTGTAGCACTTTGTCAACGTAATTTCAACACATATTCATGCAAAGTTTCATCTTTCTAGCACTTACCCTTTTTGGACGGTAAGTCGAGGACGGACGGACGGACGGACAGACGCACATGACGAATCCAGAAGGTACGAAACAATGATAGTTACAATATTTTTGAGTATCAAGATGTTAATCAATAGTGCAATATAATTTTGACCATAAGTTTGTTCAATATGTTAAAAATTATTCCAAAGTATTTAAAAAGACTTGCGCTGCTGCCAAGTCTTTATATTTAAATAAAAATATTAAACAAGCAGAGAATAAAATTAAAGCCACTTGGAACATGATTAATGCTGAATCTGGGCGGGTCAAGCCACGTGAACATAATTTTGAATTAAGTATTGGTAATAAAACTGTAACTGACAATTTAGACCTAGCGCAAACATTTAATAATTTATTTGCTGATATACCTAAAAATGCAACCAGCTCCTTAAGATCATGTCCAGTTGATGCTCAATCACTTATGAGAGGCAGTGTGAAAGAGTGTACTGTACCATTCAGTTTCAAATTTATAAACCCCACTGACATAATAAAAATATTTAAGTCAATTAATTGCAAAAAGACAGCTGATTTATGGGGTATTTCTGTTAAATTAATTAATGGCATTATTATTAAGATAGCACCACATTTAGCAACAATATTTAATCGATGTGTTGATACCGGTGTGTTTTCTGATCTGATGAAACACAGTAAAGTAATTCCTTTGTTTAAAGCCGGTTCAAAAAGCGACCCTAGTAATTTTAGACCTATTTCTATTTTACCAGCTATTAGTAAAATCTTTGAAAAAGCCATACTAAAGCAATTAGAAACACGTTTTAATTCTAATAATCTACTGCATAGTGAACAATATGGATTCACAAAGGGTCGCTCAACAGTAGACGCAGGCTCTAAACTACTTAAACATATATATAGTGCCTGGGAAAACTCGCAGGACGCCATTGGTGTTTTCTGCGATCTCTCAAAAGCATTTGATTGTGTGATGCATAGTACACTTCTGCTGAAACTTAGGCATTATGTCATAACAGGTACAGCGCTTAATCTTGTTGCTTCTTATCTTAGTAAGCGAATACAGTATGTTGATATTAATTCAATAAGGTCCTCCGGATCACCAGTGAGTATGGGCGTGCCACAAGGCTCAATTCTGGGTCCTTTTTTATTTTTGGTGTATATAAACGTATTTGCCATTTTTTACTAGTAAGTTATGCGATATTGTTCTATTTGCTGATGACACTTCTCTTATATTCAAAACCAATCGCAAAAACGATTACTCTGACGAAGTAAATAGGTCCCTCGCATTAGTCCTTGACTGGTTTACATCAAATAACTTGCTTTTGAATTCTAAAAAAACCAAATGTATTAAGTTTAGTTTGCCAAATGTAAGGAATATCAGTACAAATCTAGTTTTAAACAATGAAGTTATTAATTTTGTTGATTCAACGGTTTTTTTGGGAATTACTTTAGATAGTAAGTTACAGTGGGGCGCCCAAATATCGTGTCTCGCAGGGAAACTCAGTTCTGAAGCGTATGCTGTCAGCAAAATCAGACAGCTTACGGATGTGGAAACAGCAAGGCTAGTAGTATATTTCGGTTATTTCCACAGCGTCATGTCGTATGGCATTCTGCTATGGGGCAAGGCAGCTGATATTCAAACAATTTTCATTCTCCAAAAACGTGCAGTGCGTGCGATATACAAACTAGGTGCACGAGTTTCCCTTAGAGAAAAGTTTAAGGAGATAGGCATTATGACAGTTGCATCACAATATATATTTGCAAACATTATGTTAATAAAACAAAATATGCATTTATATCACAGGAATAGTGACGTTCACTCGGTGAACACGAGACATAAGCATAAATTAGTAGGTCAATATCATAGGCTACATAAAACGCATAATTCATTTATGGGTCTTTCCGTGCGATTTTTTAATAGGTTACCAGCTAGTGTTATGAGTCTATCAGTGGAAAAGTTTAAAAATGTAGTCAAAACTTATCTTATACGTAAATGTTAATAAACAGTTGACGAATTTTTAAATGATAAAGAAAAATGGATTTGACTACTTGCTCCTTATCATTTTATTCTACTCATGTGAATGTTGTTATCACATTGTTTAAGAGCATGATTTTACTTTTGTAAGTAAAGATTCTACGTGACGAATAAAGGCCATTCTCCTCTTTCTTTTGATCTTATAATTAATATTTTATATTTAATCTTTCGTTACCAGTAATTTGGCCAATATTTGAGCACATATAGTTTTTACCTTTGTTGTAAGTAGATGCTCCTACTATGTTGTACCCACTGAGGCTGTTGTTTTTTTTTTAAATTAGCTTATGTTCTAATTTTTAATCACTATAATTTGCATCAGTCCTCTAACATGGTGTATAGTATATTAGTGGCAGCACCTTACCCCCGTATCAGGTTTATAAACATTAAAACTATGTAAACATTGGCGATTTGAAAGGAGTGGCCGCGAGTTTTTATTGCCATGTTCTTTTCTCCGGCTCTACCTATTGTTTGCGAACATGGCATAAATGTACATGTAGAATCTTGACCTGTCACAAGAGATGTATTGCATCCTAAGTGAATAAAGAATTTTGAATTTGAATTTGAATCACTCAGCAAACGATGTTTAAATACCAATTAATGAACGTTTTTAAAAGTAATTAATATTGATAAACTATTTCAATGCGTCATCTTCACAATGAATAGTGATATTGCACTGAACCCTTCATCTATAAATATTTCACCCAGAGGAATGTAATTTTATTTCAAATTGACCTGGGATATAAATAATTAAATAATACTAAAAACACATAAACAAGCTGAATAGTGTGTTTGTTTGTTTGAACACGCAAAATTGTGCGTAATTCTTGCATGCATAATTCGTGTATGCATAATTCTTCCGGCCTCCTGAGGCCAGGAGAATGATTTCTTACCGAATGAACTCATGAACTTTAAACCTTAACCTTATGAACTAAGGAAACCCTAAAAAATGAGAACCGAAAACCTGCTAATTTTTAAAGACAAATTAAATTAACAAAATGGTTAATCATAAACTACATCATCAATAGTCAATAACGACAATAGCTCTCTAAATACCGAACACATTAAAACACATTATCATTATTTAATGTTTCCAGTCTGTATTGACAAACCACATTCAAGTAATAAAATACACTTGTAAAGTGGAGCTCAGTTAGTCTCTTTTGGATAACAGCGACGAAAGCATGGCAGGTTAGTGACATATATCTATATTTACATAATAATCTCACAGCATCATTTTTGTGATAGTGTGTTTGAGTTTCCTTATAAGTTACCTAATATTAGTAATCTTATTTTGAACTTTGAACATCTAGTGGCATTACTATTTCTATTTAAAGTGCGTCAAAATAATGTATTTATGCTTGTGTGTGCTCTTCAAAAGACAAAAAATTATGTGTAGCGAATGCGCTCAAATATGTAACGCAATGTATATTGAAACTGCAAGGGGCAAGTCGAGTCCTGCGATATCTAGCTAGTCAAAAAGTAGTCTTAGTGACTCCTTATATCACCATGTATTTACTAGTGAAAGTCCTATCAAAATCGGTACAGCCTTTCTAGAGATAAGCTGGAGCCAACAAACAGACAGACCGAAATTTTAAAAATCATGTTTTGGGTATAAGTACTTTTGGTATCCTTTCACATGTGTTAAACGAAAAACTAATTATTTAAAAAACAAACAGACTTCAATTTTATTTCATTGTCAAAGATTATCTTTTCTTCTTCACTATTAGCGTCACTTTTTATCCTCATGATTCAATGCAACGACACTTTATCACAGTGAAGTGTCACAGGGTCTGCCATTTTATAAAAATGTGTGTACACAGTTGCTAGAGAAGGATAAAACTATTGTTAGACAGACTTTCTTTCTTTTATGTCCATTCTTTAAACAAGCTTTATTTGTTTTTGACGGTTAAGGTAAAGTAAGTAACACGTTCTGGAATAGATTGGGTCAGTCGGAGCATACAGTCGACTGTCTAGTATACAAATCAGCCCCTTAGCTAAGTTGCAAACGTTTTTCGTTTTTCGACAAAAATAATAGATAAACGTTTGCAACTACATTTAGTTTTACTAAATAACGAATTGAAATGACAGTTGTACGAAAATGTGAATATTTGCTTTATATACAAATAGTTGCTTTTAAATATATGTATTTGGTATCAACATCAGCCTATCACAGTCCATAAATCCACAGCGGGACATAGGCCTTTCGTGATAAACATAGCGTATCTCAAGAGTTCTCATTTATTCTCATTTTCATAAATAATTGCAGGTTCATATCGTTGGGTACCAGCTTCCTTACATCAACGTAGCATTCCTCCTGGTGCGCTGCATGTGGGCAATGATGTAGATGGCTCAGAGATCTACGCAGGTCGCGCGAGCCATGAGGGCGACATCATCCCCGCCAAGGTCATACCCTCGAAACAAGCATGTTACGTCAGTTATGGTGGTGAAGAAATATTTAAAGATCAGTTTGAGGTACAGTTTTGATTTCCTATAAAACTTTTAATTTTAACTTTTTGTACGAGTCTGCCAAACTGACTTAGCTCTGCTTGGTGGAAAGCATAAGTAGAATCTAAAAACAGTGGACACCATAATCATTGGGACTGCACACAATGTAGTTGCTTCTGCATTATTGGGCCTCAGGTTTCTCACTCACTAACGAAACACGAATGTCATTATTTGGGGTTTGAATTCGCGTTCATATCATCATAGCCTCATGGATGGAAGCCGTAGTTAAGCATTTGTTTCGTTCCTTAGTTAAACGTCTTCCATAAGTCGTACTAAATGAAGCCATCAGGGAACAAAACGAGTTATTATGTTCAGTCCGTAGTAAAGCCCACAGAGGAGGAATTTCCTCCTTGTTTCTTAATACCGCTGATATTTTGGGTTACTACCCAGTAAGTATAGTATCCCTATAATAGTTTTCACCAGAGAAAAAAACTTCTAGAGGGACTTTCCTGTCTCTTAGGTTGCAAGTGTCCAAGAAAGGCATTTAAAATCTGGTAACTTCTATTAGAAGTTTTCAGTGTTGTACCTTTTCAGTGTTTTCAATGATAGTCGACATTCATGACTTATATAGCGATTTGTTTTTGTTTTCAGGTGTTAGTCCCCGCGGTGTTCTCTTGGCAGTATTCTGCGAATGGACAGGTACCCCCCGGTGCTGTACAGGCAGGATATACTGCTGAGGGGGAAGTGTTGTACTTGGGTAGAGTTAGACATGACGGATGTACCACACCTGGCAAGGTAAGCATTATAGGATTGTCAAAAGACATCTCCTAAAATAGGGCCATTCCTATGTTGCGGGGGACTTTCCACACATTTCAATGGATGAATGGTTTAGTGGTTAGAGTGACTGTTATGGTAAAGATCGCAGGTTCCTTTACATTTGTATACATGAACATTTATGTGATGTTCCAAAATAATCTGTATGTATTTACAAATAAAGTGTGTACATATTTATTTAATTACTAGTCTAGTACCGATACTATAAGCTCTGCTTAGTTTGGGACTAGATGATATTGTGTGACTGTGCTTAAATTATTATTTATTAACGGCTTATTGATCATACAAAGTATTGTCCCATGTGGGATAGAACCCACAACACTCTCCGCAGTAGGAAGTTGCGAAGTGGTCTGGTCGGTTAAACCGCTACGCCATTTGCGCAGTCTCTGTTGTACAAATGCAAAATACAAAGACCAATTCTAAATGATTCTAATAATATTTCATTAGTTTTAACCACAGAAATAGTTATTTTATTTTTAGAAACAGATTTGTACCGTAATGAATATTCTATGAGAAAATGCTCTTTAGACAAAAAATTAGAAACAGATTTGTACCGTAATGAATATTCTATGAGAAAATGCTCTTTAGACAAAAAATACAAAAGACATAAGAGTCGCGTTTTGTAAAAGTACAATGTACGTTATGTAAATATCGTGTAGTGATAAAAACATATACAGATAAGGATGATAAACGATAAGCTGAGACCTTCACAACATTGGCAACACCGATGTTGTTACGAGTATATCTGGGTTGCCAATCTACACCTTCTTCCGAGGCCTATCTTGTGCGGGTGTTGTGGCTACGCAATCTTCCCGTTGAATATTTTTTAGTCGCCCTGAGGCCTCCAACTAAGTTTCACGACTGTTATCCTGTGATAAATACCGGGACTGACTGCGTAACGTTAAATTCGAATCACGGAGATGCTAATAGTAACGATCACCCATCTAAGTACTAACCATGCCATCGATGCTTACCCTCGGTGATTGTTTTTAATCACCTAGAGCTAGACATTGAATAAAGTATATTAAAATTCTAATAAATTTCAGATTCAACCGAGCCATGGGACCTGTTACTACCCCTTCGGTGGAGAGGAGAGAAACAGCCGAGAATACGAGGTCCTCGTTCTAAACTAAGCGAAAATACTTTAGTATAAATAATATACGCTTCATAAAGATATTTTATTATAATAGCCTAAACAGCAATAAAAAATGGGTACTATAATTTTTTTTTTTTTTTCGGAAAAAAAAAACAATATTTTTCTGGCAAACATTTAGCTTTGGAGGTAAATAACAGTACTTACGCTGATAGTATTACAAGTTTACCTTTAAATACCTTTCTGTGGAATCCTATTATAAAGTTAGTAATGACGCAGAGGATCAGCACGCGGGGACGTAGTATCTTCTCCACAGACACTACATACTATAAAAGAAAGTCCTCTGCTGTTTCGTGCTTGTTGCCTTTTCATGCTGTTTTCAGCAATGGATTAATTCTCGAGGAAGGTTATAATATATAATTTGTCAAGTTTATAAATACCTATATCCCATTAAGAATTTGATTAGGACTACATTAGTAGTAGTAGACTAGACGGAAATAAATAAGGGCAATTAGTTTCAGGGCTTAATTTTCATGTATTTAGAGGTGCAAAATGTGCGACAGGATTATTCTTACGGAACGGGCATACAGCCGCTGTTGCCATAGATAATAAAGTTTAGCAATAGTGTTTTGCGTTAATATTAGAGATGCGATACATTAACTATCTACAACAATTTTCTTATGTTATTAGTGATATATGTTTTCAACATGTATCGACAGCGTCGATCTTAGTAAATGTACACATTTCTTTTGTTTATTTCTTTTTCTAGTTTTTGATGGTTTTTATTTTGGAAAATTAGTTACTAATTTTGCTATATATGTTGTTGCATACACAAATAAAAATGTACATAGTTATTTTAAATCTGTTTATTTGAAAGAGTTACTTATGGAGTTTGTTACCGGTTCTTCTCCATAGGAATGACATTTTGGAAAGTGCCCGTAAAGGTACTTGAATTATAAGAATTATAAGCTATTTGACATTAATTTTGACACTCGGGGGACTCACAATGGGCCAGGTCAACCCTCACTCAGGAGACCATCCTAATAATGACAGTATTCTTGCCGTCGCATTTCTTTAGAGACCGGAGGCCAAATCATTCTGCATCATCTGCATAACCGAAGACCGGGAAAATGATGCATAAACATCTGACAAGGCCGCCATGGTATGAGTCACCATGCTGCATTGCCTACCCTCACAATAAGAATGGTGACCCCTAATTCTGGATTCTACTCATGCTTTCCATCAGGTAGAGTGGAGTCTTTTTGGTAGACTTAAATATAAAAACAAAAAAGTATGTTAATATTATAAGTTGACATTTGCTATAATTAATTTACCAGGCGCTTTTATCAAAGTAATGGTAAGTTTATGTGACATAATTTTAAATGTATTAAAAAACATACTCCTGCGTTCGTCGGGAAAGGAAGGAATGGAGACCTTTTGGTAGTGATCGCGCACACCTGAGTTCTCATCACTCCATTGAGAAATACGGCGAAGAACCTGATCGAGTTCAGCGACAAGCTCCCTTTCGGTTTTCCTCGACTTTTGCCTGCCTATCTGTGAGATGTCTAATATTTAGCCCGTGGACTGTGCTGTCATCTGCATAGCAATGTATGTTGCCTAAGGCTAGCATATCATTGATATGCAGAAGAAACAGCGTGGGCGACAACCCCCTAAGGGACGCCAGCTTTAACCTGCTGAGAGATCGAGGCCGCGGCGTTGCAAAAGACCCTAATGCGGCACTGGTGCAGGAATGCAGCTATCCAGCTGCACAGTTTGGGGGGGTAGGTCGAATGCCGGTAGCTTAGAGAGCAGCGAAAGGTGCCAGACCCTATTGAAAGCTTTGGCCATGTCAAGGCTAATGGCCAGGGACTCTCCATGCCTATCCTTACCCTCACCCCAGAGGTTTGTGACGTACTGTTAACTCTTGCGATAAAAGATACTCATTTCTGTTTTCAGATGCTATTTAACAGTCCACTGCCCGACATAGGAATTTCCTTAGATAAAGGTTTTGGCACACTTATCCAGTCTAGCCAGAGAGGGTTTGTTTCAAGTTCACCTTCTCTTGGTAGTGATGTAGCCCTGTGTAGTTTGCTCGTTTAGTCCCCTTTTACAACACTCATGAAATGAATTGGAGTAGTTTGGTGACACTCCGTATTTTCAATGCGTCACCACACGGATTAATTTAATCGACACTTTTTAAAAAACTGCCCAATATTTTATTTTTCTATAGAGAAAAAACTTTGTATAAACTGTATTTCCCAAAACTGAAACCTTTTAATGCATTTTCCTCAACACGTGGTTTTCAATTCGATTCGACCTATCTTATGATAACTTATCTTTTCAAAAATAAATGGACAACAACTTAAAGTAAAATCTGTTAAAGCATATCCTGGGTATATATTTATATGTATGTGAAATTTCACTGTATATAATATCAACACATATACACTAAAACACTTATAACACCATTGAATGATATCTAGGCATAAAAATAAGACAAGAATACCGACAACAGACATACCGGTTGTTTTGGAGAAGTTTCGGTAAGGCCTATGTCCAGTCGTGCACAACTTTTAGCTGAGATGATTGTCCGTGTGGTGACGGATTAAGAATACAGAGTGTCACCACACCTATTCATCCCGCGGGTGTCGTAAAAGGCGACTAAGGGATAAACTACGCAAGACAACATCAATGCAAAGAGAAGGAAAACTTGAAACCAACCCTATACCAACCCGTCTGGCCAGCGTGGTATAGTAGGCCAAAACCTCCTTTCTAAGGAGAGGCCTATGTCCAGCAGTGGACTGTTGAAGGCTGTTGATGATGATGATGATAGTGATGATGACTATGATATAAAGAAAAGTGAATGAACTGCACCAAATTGAATATTTTTTTTAAATGGTTATTATAATCTGTACCAAGTTTGTACAAGTGTAGAGAACAGTTAAAGAAAACTGAAAGTGTTATATTTTATTAGTCTAGTTTAGTCCGCGTCTGTACATTATCCGTGGGGATATGAAGTAAACGTTGAGGCAAAATAAGTTTTTCGGAAATTCAGAAAATATTCAGGAGAAAAGTTGGTAGGACGTTTGCCGATGAACTAATAAACAATATTTCTCGTGGTTACAGTATCTGAGTAGATTGCCAGGACTTTTTTCTTACTTTAATGAGCATGAAATCATTAGTGACGTAGAAGTGATCGACTAATGACATCTGAAGATTATAAAGTTGTTTGTTTCGTTGAACGCGCTGATCTCAGAAAAATTTAATCCGATTTGAAAAATTATTTCAGTGTTTGATAGCCTATCGGCTATATAACGACTAAAAGGAGCGGAGTACTAGATAATAAATAGTGTTGCTTAATGGGAGAAAATAATTCCTTTTGAGTGCTTCCATTGCGGGCGCTGCGTAAACAGTTAAGTTTCATAACAATAATATGTCCCTATGCCCTTCAATAAGTCTGAATAATCCTCGACACCATATATATATATATCTTTTGAGGTTGGCATACTATTCACGCTACTGGTAATAGGAGACGCAGACTGGGTTGCGTTTGACAGTTATTATTATTAAAAATAAATTTAATGAATATAGTTTAGAAAACATGGTTATAAAAGTCGGTTACAAACATAAAAGTGAAGACGTATTAAATAGTCCAATTGAACGAAAGTTGGTATATTTTTCAAACAGTTTACCCTAGTCCGGGAAGTCTCTGACTTATGTTATTAATATCAGACTGGTTACCATAGCAGTCTCTGCCTAATTTATAATAAGACGGCGGTGTGGAGTTATTATTATTATTCATTTACCTCCAGGATACGACTATATTAGTCGATATTAGTCAGAGATTTGTTTAAAAAAAACTACCATTTGTGTTTTTTTGTCACCATGTCAACAAACTTTGACACTCCTGGACACAGGTCTTAAAAAGAAGCCTTGGCCTACCAAACCACGCTGACCTAGTTAGCCCTGGTTGGTATAGGGTTTGTTTAAATTTTTTCTTTCCTTCACATTAATGTTGCCTTGCATAGTTTGCTTCTACATTCATTAAATTATCTTCATAAACATTACTTTAATTACTAAAGGTGTTGCAATTTTAGGCGCGTATTCAGTCGCCATATTAAATATGTTTTAATGAATCACCACATATCTTTTGTAATAAAATACGATATTGAAATGGAACTAAGTTAGTCTCTCTCGAGCATCAGCACCGTCGACATGGCAGGTTAGTGATAACGATAAGATACCTAGTGATAACAAAGTCATACATGTTTCAACGCCTCCTAGAATAATTTAGTAATTTCTTATTTATGACACTATTCTTAGTAAACACTATGTACTATACTTTTTCTAATTTTCTTAATTGTAAACTTTTAGAAAACTATTTTTGTTTGTTGCGGTAATGTCTCCTCATTTTGTAAATAGTATTCAACTCACGCAAATTCACGTGAGAAAATTTGGCAGTTAGTGTAAATATGTTTATGTGTGCAATGTTGTAAATAAGGGCGTACAACATCTTTTTAATTTTCTTGTTCATCTGTATCTGTTAAAGTAAAGTTTTGTGTCTAATCTATCCCATTTTTTTATGTTATTAGAATTACGTATAAACATAGATTCGGTGACACTTGTACATGGTAGAGCAATTTCACATTGAATTGTAAAAGAATCAAGTTTTATAGATGACATTACCTAACATAACATAGCTACTTGAGTAAAAAACATGGTTTTCTTGTGTTTAAACAATTGTCATGTAAAACTAATGACATGCAGTGCGCGGCGTACTTTTGTGCTAGGTATTAACAATGCAGTGCACTGAAACGAATTCTGAATTGTTCCCGTTTCTGAAACACCTATCGTGTATATTACTCACTGAATTATGCATGATTCCACGTAGCGATTGTATTTAGCTGTTACTGTAACTGATAAGATAAATTATGTTCAATAGATTTGAGGAAATTGGAAATGGTGTTAATCGATAAAGTTCGTTTTTATAAATTAATACGCGAGGGAATTTCCTGGTTACAAATTTTAAAACAGATTTGGGTTTTTTAAAGGATTGTTTTTTATTTAAAACCTGCTGTACCTGATGGAAAGCATGAGTAGAATCCAAAAGTGGGAATCACCACACACACTGCGAATGCAGGCAGCACAACGACCCACTCCATGGTGACCTACCGAATGGAGCTGCAAAACTGGAAATTATTTTACCAATAGAAAGCCAGATTATTTGTGAGTGGCATGGACTATATATTTACCAGAAAAATGATTACGTCTATATTCAACATACATGCGGGCTGAGCTAGAGTCAATTTAATAATGTCTTTTAAGTCATACCCTTAGCAAATGATATTTTTTGTTTGAACTGTTTAATCACTAAAATTATAACGACATTATTATTAGCTAATATTATAACGACAAATGCAGCCGCAATCTAATAGCTACTACAATTATAAATTCAAAAGAAGTTCTGTTTGGAAAAGTGGCGATCCGAAGTATGTAATAAGGTCAAAGAAACTCCTCTTGATAGTAAGAGGTGACAAAAGCTGCATCGACAATATCTTAATTAAATGATAAAACATCAAGTTAGCCCAGAGTGATTTTAGTGTACTGGAGGGTCATCTGCAAGCCGTAGGTAGATGGTAGGTGATTTCCCCTTCTGTACTCACCTGGTTCCCCGGTTACTTCAGTAGACGGCATGGTTTTCGGTCGGGTCGAGTCCGATATTTTCATTAGTAGGATGTATCTCTCTTGCTGCTACAGTAACATACGAAACGTATCTCTCTCCTTTTCTATATTTCACTAACCTATATCTCCATCTCTATTTTGGTGAGAGTCGCCAAAATTTGGAACGACCTGCCTAGGTCTATTTTTCCTGATAGGTTAAACTCCGGAGCCTTTAAGAGTAGAGTGAACAGGTTTCTTTTGGATGGGCGTGTACCACCTTCGTCTTCATCTACACTTTCCATCAGGTGAGATGGAAGACAAACGCCTATTCCATTTCAACTATAAAAAAAAATCTCAACGACAGTTCGGCTCGTCTGATTACAGTTTTCATAACGTTCGCGCATTGATATAAATACCTACATCAATGCGTTCGCGCCACTCATTCACCAGCTTACTCCCCAAAACAAGAATGCAAAATGAAATCTTGCTTAAAATAATGATATTAAAAATTGTGATTCCAAGAAGATAAGTTTCTAAAGTCTTATTATCTCTTTTTGTTGCGATTCGTTGTTTCTTTTCCTGTCTCTGTACACGGGTTATGGTAATTCGTTTTTAATTATTGCAAGAATGTTAAATAATTAAAAGACATGTATAACCCATTAAGTATGATCCCATTTTTTAGAATATAATATTAAATTCACATATTTCAGACGACACTCAGCTCGGTTATTTGACATGTCCTGTCCAACACTTAAATTCAGAGATCACCCCCACAGCACTACAAACTGACAAACTTTACCTCTTTATAAATAAACAGCACGATTGGTCTAGTAGCTTAAGCGGTCGCCACGCCGCTTGCTACTGCACCAAGTGTAGTGGGTTCAAATAATAAATGCGACAATACTTTTACTCTACAATACTCTACAATACTCAGAATAATTGTTTGATTACATAAAGATGTAATCAAACAATTGTTCTGAGTCTGGGTGTTATTTGCGTCCATTCCATGCGTTCGTAAACTCTCCCGCGACACAGGATTTAGGGGAGTTATCTTTTTTTTTCTTAATACCTATAGATAGATATGGAATCGATATCCGTTTTTTAGTGATTAGCCATTTTTAATGAGTATTATCATTTAATACTGTCTCCATTTTTAGCTTGACATACGAGTATTACACTCTTTAAAAATGGTCACCGATTATGATTTGTTATCTCCATCATCGTTAATATCCTGTAGAGCGTCCACTGCTGAGCATATATGGATTGACAGAAATATAACACAAGGAAACAAAAATACACTAACTATAAACGAAAGATATACAAATGGTGGCCTTAAAGTGAAATGCGATCTTTTCCAGGCAATCGCTGGATAAAGTAGAAGATGAAATATAAAAGTAGAAAATTGCAAATTGTAGTACGGATTATCATAGACATAGACCTCTCCGCAGAGAGGAAGCTTAGGGCTACTATACCACGATATTCTGAAGATGTTCGTAGGTATTCGTCCCTCGTTCTCATAATCTACCTGATTTATAATTCGTCCGTCCGTCACCACACAGCTCGTGTACTAAGAATACAGAACGTCACATCGTTTTCTAAAATATAGTTTACTATCACGAGGATAGTTAAAAATCTTCGAAAATTATATTTTTCTGATCAAGACAGGATTTTTCTAAACCTCTATTCTAAGGAGAGCACTACAGTGGACTATTGAAGCGCCTTGATGATGTAGAGGAAGAAACCTGTGTTAAAATAATGGCCTTACTTTAGAAGTCATCATACCCTATCATAAATAATATTATTGAAATGTACGTTTGCTTTAAGCCACACCTGTTAGCAGTTTGCTATCCATAAGTGAATGATTATTAAAAGATAAATATGATTGCACAACACTCTGAAGAGTATTACATTGAAAGTTATAGATAGTAATTATTTTATCAAATCAGGGCAAAGCAAATATAATAGAAGAAACGGTAGGAGTTATTGTTTTCACACAAGTATTTTTTCAATATAGCTAGTAATTTTTAAATAGAAACGGGTTTGCTACCATGTACCTTTTTGTTAACTAGTACGAAGTAACTGGTATGTCAGTTACTGATCATGGCGTTTGCAACTGTGCCGAAATATTGGGCACTTGTTAACAAAAAGGTACATGGTAGGAATCAAAGTTTAAAACAATATATAAGCTACTAATTATAATAGATAGTATAATAATTAACCACACATTTTCTACCAACTTTTAAATACTTGAAATAACTACTTGAATAAGTATTTTGTCAATGTATCTTTTTGTTAATTTTGTGGATTGTCGTACTTTAAGGCGCGTAAATTAATTGCATATATGAATTTGGACAAAATTTGAGATTCCCATGAGATCAGTTGTAATCTATAGCTCAAGCAAATTTTCGCTACGTTTTAGACACCCCTACGTCAAAATAACATCACCCGAAAACAATTTTCAAAAACGCACGAAAGAAAGTAATTATAAAACCAAACATACTATGTTTTCATAGATTTTAGTAAGAAGTATACTTTACCTGTCCAGGTCGACCCTATTACGGTTTTGGCAACCAACCGCCACCCCCACACGGTTACCCCCCCGGTCCTCCGGGATCTGGAGGCGGTTTTCCGCACATGTATCCGGGAGGGATCATGTACTACCCTATGCAACCCGCATACGTCTACCCCTACCCCGTACAACCACCCGCTGGAGACGATGTGTTGGTTGCTGATAACACTATGCCAACATTACCTGGCGAAACTGTCGAGTTACCTTGGAGTAAGTCTGGATTGGGTTTTGAAGAGGTAGCACCTTTCGATTGTCATTAGTCAACATCCAGCTAATTATTTATTTAATTTTGTATCAAACACGCATTCCATTTAAAAAATATTGATTTATGTATTCAAAAGACTATTGATAGCAAAAACGTCGTTAATCTTATCCACGAATGTTGTGCGTCGATAAAACTCATGATAAAATTGCTAGCTTCAATAAATCGCTTATTTGCTTTTAATAGATAAATTATATTCTTATTAATCATTATATATTTGTTTCATTGTGTAACGTCTGTTATGTAGGTAGTTTTGGAGGTGCTATCTCTAAGTAGAAGCTTGGGTGTGTCAAACGGCAATGTTGGGCCAATTCTCTTTATGGTGACTGCCTACCACATATAAATAACGCCAATCCAGACTTACTTTTTGTAATTAGATTACATTTCCCCTAAACCTTTGTTTTGTATATGTATTATTATTGTTAAGTGACTTTTGACACATACAGAGTTTTGGCCGTAACTTTACTGTTGTGTACTGTTGTGATTATTGTGTTATTTGGGTCTTTGATTGCTTCATACATTTCATGAATTTAGAATTGTGATTGATCGACAAATTATTTAGGTAATGGAATCCATATTCGTTTTACTAGAATCATTTTTTGTACTAAGCCATGAAATGTTTGTTCTTTTTTTTAATTATATTTTAAACTAGAGGTAAAAAAAAACCAGTAATAAGATTTACCAGTAGTAAAATAACAGTATTTCAAATTAGGTTTTGTACTTCTTTGCTAACATTTACTTTTGAGATATCCGATCATTTTGAAATGTAAATACAAGAATATACTGAGCTATGATATCCATGGGATTATATTTATTAGTGTTTGTATGGTATCGTGCAGTTTTTTTATTTATTATTATATTACGATTAAATATACAGAATTGATAATGTAAAATACATAATTTTACAATTTATATTGTTAACATCCTGCACAATATTCTGTTAATTTTATGAATTATTATCATGAAACATTGCTAAACTCGAAATATTTATTTTAAGCATCAATTATAAAGATCGTTTTCTCTATAATTCCAGGTACATACCGTTGGGTTCCGGCTTGCTTGAGCCAGCGCAGTATTCCACCAGGCGCACTTCGCGTCGGCACTGATGAAGATGGTTCAGAGATCTATGCTGGACGCGCTCCACATGAAGGAGATATCTTGCCCGCCAAGGTCATCCCCTCCAAGGAGGCCTGCTATGTATGCTATGGTGGCGAGGAAATTCTCAAAGATCAGTTTGAGGTACATTAATTTTAATAGTTTTATACTACCGAAACCGAATATTTTAAGAAACTTGACGTCCATTATGATACATCATATCATAAGTTTTCAATCAATTAGCGAAAAAAACAATGATCGTAAAAAAATACGAAGAAAAATACTATAAAACATGGTAGTGGTGGAGCCAAAACCGCACGGCATCTCATATAACCAACGAAGTCAGGGAACCAGGTGCACCTTTGAAAGAAATTTTCTGAAAACCAATCGTACCTCTGCTTCTAAGATAGCCCCTTGTGTGTAAGAACTCCAATGTTTGCTTTCTATCTGACGGAGATCGTCGCCTAAGTCATCTGCGATACTTTCCAGGGTCATGAATGTCGTAAGAAGCGACGAGGGGAATAAACCACGCATGAAATCACTGCAAAGAGTGGAAAAAATTGAGACAAACCTACCAACACCCACAGGTCAGCGTGGTATAGTAGACCAAAGCCTCCTTGTAAGGAGAGGTCTCTGTCCAGCAGCCGTTGATGTTATCCAAAAATCATAATGTTTTAAATAAGTAAAGTATTATGTACAATTAATTTAACCTACAAATGTAACTTATTTCAGGTGCTAGTACCTGCGATGTTCTCGTGGCAATTCTCCACGAACGGCCAGGTCCCTCCTGGCGCTGTAGAGGCAGGAGTGACAGCTGATGGTGAGAAGCTGTACTATGGTCGTGTCACACATGATGGCTGCACTACACCTGGAAAGGTGAGAACTCTTTTTTTTATGACTTCCTTGTTGGTCTAATTGTTGACGTGTGCGGCTGCTGATCAAGAGGCCTCGGGTTCGATTCGCGGGTCGAGTCAAGTTTGTATGATCTACAAATATCTGTTTCAGAGTTGGGGTGTTTTCTTTATATAATATGTATGTTTTTGCACAAAAAATATGATTATGTATTTATATCATCATTTGTTTAGTACCCATTGTACAAGCTCTCCTTAGTTTGGGACTAGATGAGGTTGTGTGTCAGATGTCCGAAATTATTATTTATTTATAACTAGACATCGTATTATATGCACTAATAAAATTCCAAAATTCATCCATTCCAACACTACTAACTACTAGTCAATAATATTAGAGGAGAGTCCAGCAATTCTTTGTCATTTTTATAATGCTGAATCAAATATATCCAAACTTACTACTAGCTTATAATGTATTCAGATTGTGTGTCGTATTAATTTTTAAGAAATTGGATTTTATATATATAAAAAAAAAGCCTTTAATAGCATTAAACCTGTTTTTAACCAACTTCAAAAAAGGAGGATTAACTCAATTTGACTGTTTTTTTATGTTTGTTACCTCAACACTCTCGACTATTTTATTCAAATTTGAAAGGTAGTGCCTTCCATGTAGTCGCATAATAAGGAAACCAGTATCTGAACTATCTCATGATAGGATCCTGGAGAAATCGAGGGAACTCCTCACATATAGGCACTCTCTTGAGTCGGTCCCTCATGTCTGAGGATCATGGTCAGCTTCAGGGTTGCATTTGGAGCGGATGATCTTCCCTGCACCGGTTTCTGTCCAGCGCGTCTCTTACAACCGAGTAGAATTTAGAGGTCGACCAGTCCTTTACTTGATCGGTCCATTTTGTTGGTTACCGACCGCGCGATATTTTGCCTTCGGTGCTATCATAACACCTGTCGCAATTTAGGTACTCGGAATAGATTCTTCTTTGAACTTGTTTTTTTTTTTTGGTAAATTTATTAATTCGTATGATTGTTTAATTTTCAGATTCAATCGAGTCACGGATGTTGCTACTATCCTTTCGGAGGAGAAGAGAGAAACAGCAACGAATACGAAGTCCTCGTACTCTTCTAAGCGTTCGCCAGAAATATTAACTAATTATAACAAGCTCAAGTTAACGATAATTTCTACTTTCATAACTAAACACAATACAAAAGAATCAACAACAGTGTGTTAACATAAATTAAATATTTAATTATTAAACAGTAAATTATATTCTTGCTTTTTTTCTTTTACAACTACAACGTTAGGAATGACAGTTCTGTGTCGCGGGGGACTTTACAAACATACATAAACCGGGCACAAAGCACACTCCAGACTCAGAACAACAATTTCTGGAGCACACATAGTGTTGTCTCACGTGGGATTTAAACTCACGATACATGATGAAGTAGAAAGCAGATGACGACGACTTAAACCAATAGGCCAAACGTGCAGTAATAAAGATAGGTATTATAGTGCACAAGTAATCACAAGACTGTCATAATCCGATGAGACTATCCTATGAGAGAGATCAGCCACAGGACTGACGGCTCTTCATGCTCTTAGAGGCTATGGTTTAAGACTCCAAGTACTATAGCTGCCAAAATCCGCACTGTTACTAAAAATGTCTAAAATCAGAAAACTCAATAACTGTCTTTGGGCCCTTGGGGAATTAGACACATCCATGTACAATGCAGGTTCATATGTTTTTTCCTTTATAGGTATTGAATACGATAATTACGTGAAACAAAAACCAAAGCAGTTTTCTAACAAGAAATGTTAACTTTAAGTGTTTTCTTGTGTTTTATGGTGTGCGTTTCCATTTGTGTTACGAATGGCTTTTAACTGTTACTGCAAAAAGGCTTATGACAATACTTAGTCTATTAAAGGTTAGTTTGACTAGTCAATGTCCAACCAAGATACCGAGGTCGACAACCGAGACCGATTGAATGGGAACGATGGTCATGGGTAGACCGTGACCATGAGATTGTCTGCATTCGCAAGAAGTATGGTGACTACCCTTATATTCCACTCGTACTTTCCATCAGGCAGAGTAGTCTACCCGTGACCGCGAGCGGTATAACCCGTTCGAAACGTCGGAAAGTAGAAGATATCGTAACCTTTTTAATTTCATCGCGAATAGTCCCCGATCAGTAAAAAGAGTAGAGTCATTTTGGTAGGTTCATTAAAAAAAAACTCATTTGAAAACAAATGTAACGTGTATATGTATATAAAGTGATTTCCTATAAAAAATCTCACAATCTAATATAAATGCAAGTTCTGCTCTTACATTTGAAACTAGCTTTGTCCAGAGGTTATTGTTGTAAGCCGCAGGTAAAGCCGGAAAGCGACGCCAGTCTAAATGAATATTCTAAGTTACTCCTTATGTTGTCAGCTAACTGCCAGTGAAAGTCCCTTCAAATTCGGCTCAGCCGTTCCAGAGATTAGCCGAACAGAGACAGACAGAAAAAAAATGCTTTTTTGATGTCAGCACCTAAAAAAAATGGTTATTTGATCTTACAAACAGACACTTCAATTTTATTTATTAGTATAGAAAAAAAAATGTTCTTGGAATCTCACCATAAGGTCGGGCTATGAGTCAATCTGTGTCCGGCGAAAGTTAAAGCATATCCATGTACAAAAGGCGCGAACTACTCTTTGTCATTCTCAGTGGCACTATATTTGTGTGAAATTACTATACCACTGCACGGTAGACGGTAAAACTAAATTTCGTACTTACAGAGGTACAATATAAAATTAAGATCTATTCTATCGCCCCATATAACGGTCCACTTTAATTGATCCTCACTATAATTCATACTGCATAGCTAATATTTTAAATTCGAACGTAACTTTGTATATTACGATTTCACGGCTAAACCGCAGAACTGATTTTAATAAAGTTTGACATGGAGTTACTCGGATTCTTGAGTTAGTACAGAGTCTACTCCTAACCACGACAACCGATACACACGTGAGCGGAACCGCGGTATTTAGCTAGTAATAAATGAAGAAGAAAAGCCTTGAGTTGGTATAACCTGTAGCGTTATGACATGATGTGATTATATATTAGGCCGGCCTCACGCGAAACAAGGCATACTTTATTTCATAGAGAATAATATAGTCTTTGGATTATTTTAATAATTAGCTGCACGTTACCCGCGTATTTTAGTCATTTACAAACTATCATTATGGTTGATATGCAAGTGTGTAAACCTAGCAACCTGTGAAGTTTTGACAGGAGATAGACAGTGATACATTTTGACATCTACGATTTATGTATTTTTATAATCACCTAGCTTTAGCCCGTGTATCTTGATTATTGCAGTACAAAGTAGCCTATGTGTTATTTTGATGTATAAGCTATATTACTGTACAGTTTAATCCAAATCCGTTCAGTAGTTTTTACGTGAAAGAGCAACAAACAAACATACACACATACTCACAAACTTTCGCGTTTATAATATTAGTAGGATATTAGTAGGATGGAAGTTAGCCAGGTACAGTTCGCTAGTTGTTATGTTTTCAGTAAAACAGTTGCCTTTAAAAGTATGACAGTTTAATGCATCTACGTCATGATATTTTCTAATTTAATTAACAAAATGCATTATTAACAATCCATAATGTCCCAGTGCTATACGTCCCCACGCTGACCGAGTGCGGTTTGATGATTGGCGGCAAGACAACACGGGGATCTGAATCTTGATGATGAAAAAAGAAAGCACCTATTTTAAAAGTCTTTTCAGTTTATAAATCATATTGCTAATGCTTATTACACAATAAAATATTGCAAATTAATGTTTTGAAGGTTGCAAAGAGGTGTTATTTAATATAATAATCCTTAGGTTAAATAAAATGCACGTGCGAAACACCACCACCACAACTAGCTCCCTTTAATTGAATTTGGTTGGCCTTATTCAATATAAATAAACATCTATAATAGTCAAACAAATGCGCAAAGGCAACACGGTTTTTCCGACGCGGATAAATCATTGTCCCGCCATAATTACAACGCGACGGACGTGTCCACTTCTGACAGTTTTTTACGCTAAACGTTTAACAATAAAAAGGTTCAGTTTCTTTTTCTTCAAAGTGTAAAAAGATAAATTGACCATGAAGGCTGTTATCGGTCTTGTGATAATCGGTAAGTACCGTTTAATATTGAAGGGCCCTTGACTTTAAATATAAAATTGTATAAAACTCATATATTCGATTCTCACTAGTATGTCTAAATAAATAATTATTTAATTACATAGGTACTCAGTGTTACTAATAACTTAGATCTGATGGGTTCCGTACAATTTAAAATTCACGGATTGTCGTAGTACATATATATATATATTACTATTACTATTACTAGCACCTCCGATGTTTCTACTCTATTCTAAAACCTTTCATACCAGTTCTCGCTTTTGCTACTTGTCGTACTTTTATACTTCATACTATATCTTTCTTTCTTATCTAAGGGGTAATACTTTCAACACATGTACTACCTATTTGCTCAAATATCCACGAAATGGATAATGGTTACGTTTCCACATTCAAACATAGGCGTAGTTAACTCACAAGTTAGATAAATGAATTTTGAATTTTATTCATTTAATCAGTATAAAGTCATTTTATCAGTTAACTAGTTTTAATAAATAAAAATATTTATTGTATATGTAACCCACAACGCCATCTATCTTCAAACTAAGCACAACTTGTACTAAGCTAGATTGACTGATATACCTTTACATATTCCTTTGAAAATAATGATCAAAGACTATAATTTTTTTAAATAATTTATATCATCGTCCCTTGAGAAACTCGTTTGAAATACATACGAAATAGATTTATTTATAACATTGCAATTTATCCTTTAACCTTCCTTTCATATAAACACATAGGTATTATTAAAATAAACTAAAATGGTGTCGATTCAAGGCAAGTATGCACGTATAAGTAAATGTGAACTAATATTATCATAATTTAATAGCAATGAAATGATATACTAAATGCCGTAAACGCATGTCTAGTGAAACCTTAAGAGGCAGCAAAACTAATATTTTATTGTACTAAGACATCGTTTAAAGTTACAACGAACTACAAGAACTTTTATATGATGTTACTTGTTGCTACGGAACCCTTCATGAGCGAGACCGACTCGCACTTGGCCGCCTTTTTTTACTAAAGAAACGTTGAACATATTCTTCTAGTAGTTAGAATTTCATATTCATGCCTATAATTAAACTATTTTTTTTTACTTATAAGTGTTTTATGTAAGTTTGAACAGCATAGTTGGCCTAGTGGTGTAAGTGGTCGCCACTAGGCCTGTTTCTACTGCGCTAGGTGTTCTGGGTTCAAATCCCAGATAGGACAAGACTTTGTGTGATCTACAAATTGTTGCTCTAAGTCTGGGTGTTTTTTATGTCCCTTTCATGTATGTTAACAGCGTTCTAGGTTCTCGTATTTTAATTGTCAAGCCGTCCCATATGATTAAATAAGAAGAAATCTACTGAACGTTATATATTTTCATATAAAAGCCATAACATGGATTACCTTTCCCTTACTTTTCGTCATTCATGCAGACTTAGAACTTACTATATTTTCCATCTGAACAATAGCTAACTTATTGCCCTAAATAAATCCTTTTAAAGGCCAAATTATTTACTTACTACTATACTTATATGTTTGCGAATTTTCTAAATGAAAAATCGTAAAATCATTTTTCTGATACATATTTGCTGCGGGTAGTAATAAAAACAAGCATCTCAACGACTGATATCGATAGCATAATAAAAAAAAACTGGGACAGATAAACCAAGATTTATTATACTACTACAGCGAGAAACCTATGATTTTATCTAAGAATAAATGTAAATACCTATTAAAGTGGATTATGAAACGTAATATTTAGGTCTTCATATCTTACTATACTCTATTCCAATTACGAAGTCCCTTTTGACACTTCTTAGAACGTAACGTTTCTTCACGTTTCGCATAATTTAAAATAATAATCATTTTTGTTCATGGTTGTCATACTCTTTGAAATATTGAAGAATATTGGGGTCAGCTACTAGTTCAATAGGTTTTACCTAAATACTGAGAGACTAGCATCAGACCTCTGAAAATCTGAGCAGAACTGAAGTCGTAGGTTGAAATACTTGTCAGTATATTTGAGGGCACTGACTTCCCAAATAACTATTGCCGTAAATGTTTATAACGGCCTTTAGATATGCCATAACGTGCTCTTCAAGGAACGGATGTGAAACATGGCTAAACTGTCATACTCTATGGCTATGTTTAAAAATATGGGTCCGAGGCGGAATTTGAACCCGAAACCTCTTGGTGGGCAGTCGCAAACTCTAACCGCTACACCAACGAGCACTTATAATTTAACGACACAACATTACACATTTATATTTGGAGTATTTTTAGGTGCTTTTTGTAATTTTACGACATCGACTCACTTAAACATAGACTGCATAATTAGTTTCAAGGTTAATCTGCATCGCTTGCACGATTGGCGTACATAGTGGCTTAAGTCACCTCGATGCGTTCCCCTGCCCTAGACTATGTGTTGTGGATTCGAATCCCACATGGGATGGGTTGGGCCAACATTTTATTGTTACTCTGAGACTGGTTCTCATTTATGATCTTTTGAATGTATGTTTTAAAGTTCCTCGTTACCCAGGATCTATGCCTAGTACGGGAATATTGAGTTCAGAAAGCTAAAAACAAATAAAATATATGGTCTAATTTCAAAAACTAGGCGCAACCAATTTGATTAAATTTTGTTTAGAGCAGGAATACATACTTAAAAAATGCAATTCCTAGTCAGTTTATTAACTTTTATGACATTCGCATCAGTAACATACTTTCTCTTATCTCACCACAACCCATAAAATCCCACTAATGGGCTAGGGTCTCCCCTCAGTAGAGGGATAAGGTTATACAAATGTTTATACTTATTTAATTTTACAATCGGTTGCAGCCCTGACTGGCGTATCGACGGACATGGCTGGCGAGTGTGACATGGCCGCATTCTACCTGGAACTTGGCTGCAAACCGGAATCTTCAACCAAAGAGTTTTGCCCTGATAACTTTATATGCCCCGATTTGCATCCAGACCCAAGTAAATGCTATTACAAGTATGTATAAATAGACTATTGTATATCTATATATCTACATACACTGTCACATTTTCTTTTGTTATAAATTTAGACTAATACTATAAAATGATTTTGTCCACCTTTCTGTATTTCTGTTACATTTTATTGTCATTGCAAAGAGAAGGAAAACTTAAAACAAACCCTGTACAAACCCGTCCGGCTAGGCGTGGTAGAGTAAGTAATGATGATCGTCTATGTCCAAGTTGTATACATTTTTCGTTCTGTTCGATTCTCTTCTTTGATTGGCTAATATCTTGTTTTGATCACGTGACTGAGAGACATTAGCCAATCAAACAAAAGAATAAAGACGTCAGCTATTGCAGAAGTGTAAATAAACAGATATTTAAGAAGAACTCTGTAAGGATTTCGTAATGATATTTCCTTATGACGTCATCACCTGTCAAGAGTGGAGCCTTGCAACACGAGGTCAAGTAACCCCTATTTACTTATATAATTATCTTTGAAGTTAAAAATGTTTTATCATTTTCTTGTTATTTTGTTTTAAAAGTTAAATAATATTTTTATCTTTCCGACTGCACAAGACACCATGCTAGGGTTGCCACTGTTGAATCATGGCAGGAATTCTATTTTTAGACAAGGCTGGTATGCAAAGTTTTACACACTTTGACAGTGTTCAAACAGATATGTAAAACATCAGATTTAGAATAAAGGTTCTAAACCCACTTAATGTAGTGTATTGTAGACTAACATTGCCAAAAACACTACACACACAAAAAAAACACAAATAAAAATCGTTGCAATGGTTCGGGAGCCATGATGCCAAAGACAAATGTAGCCAAATGGCAAAATACGGAACTCTTATAGATTCGCATGTCTGTCTGTCTGTCTGTCCGTCCGTATGCCACAGCCTCTTTTTTCCGAAACTATAAGAACTATACTATTGAAACTTGTTAAGTAAATGTATTCTGTGAACCGCATTAATATTTTTACACAAAAATAAAAAAAAACAATAAATTTTGGGGGTCCCATACTTAGAACTAAAACTCAAAAAAAAAATTTCATTCAAACCAATACGTTTCTATGGGTTATCTATGGATAGGTCTTCAGAAATGATATTGAGGTTTCTAATATCATTTTTTTCTAAACTGAATAGTTTGCGCGAGAGACACTTCCAAAGTGGTAAAATGTGTCCCGCCCTGTAACTTCTAAAATAAGAGAATTATAAAACTAAAAAAAAAATATGATGTACATTACTATGCAAACTTCCACCGAAAATTGTTTTGAAAGAGATCTGGTAAGTACACATCTCAAAAGTGTCTAGGGATCAAGCATTTTTATGCGGATTTCTTGAGATTGAGATGTGGCTTTGTAATAAATTTATGATTTTATAAATTTATATGGATCCTTTTTGGTGCATTTCATAATTTGAATCAGGAACTGTCAATCAAATTCGAGTAAAAGATGAAAATCAGCTGCCAATATTTTCCCTATAAAAACATACAACGCATTGAAGAAATTATTAGTGCTACTGTTTCCCTACTACTGATTAAAACCAACGTTATTATGGAGCGGCGACGTCATTTAAGCAGGGAAGAAATGCTCAGAGCCGTGGGAATGATAGAAGCTGGTTCCCGGCAACGTACTGTGGCTTTAGCTCTGAATACAAGTCAGAGTGTTATCAGTCGACTTTGGACACGTTACCGAAGCACTGGTACCGTGGCTGAGCGCCATGGAGGACGGTATCGCTGCACCACACGGAGACAAGACCGATACATTCAAATCTTAACTCGAAGAGCTCCAACAATAACCGCCATGATGTTAGCCGTGAGGCTTCATCACTCTTCAGGGAACTTAATTAGCGACCAAACAGTCAGAAACCGCTTGCATGAAGTGAACCTTCATTCCCGAAGACCGCTACGGGTACCACCTATAGCAATGCACAATCGTAGGATTCGATATCAATGGGCTCTTGAACACAGAAATTGGGCAGAAGAACAATGGCGTTTCGTGTGCTTTTCTGATGAGTCTCGTTTTGGTATGAGACCGGATACAAGACGTATACGACACTGGAGAACCCCTGGACGCCAACAGCGATTAAAATCCTGCCAGGAAGTCCATCCTTATAGTGGTGGAACCATCATGGTATGGGCGGGTATTTGGATCGGCGGAAGAACTGAGTTGATTTGGATCAGAGGCAACCTCAACGCTCAAATTTATGCTGAGACGATTGTATCAGACGTCATCGTTCCTCTACAAGTGCAAATCGGTCCCTTATTTCAGTTAATGCATGATAATGCACGACCGCACACCGCAAGAGTTGTAAGACAGACTCTCGCCGCAGCTAACATCAATGTCCTGCCCTGGCCTGCTCAGTCGCCAGACTTGAACCCGATTGAGCATGCATGGGATATGCTACAGAGAAGAGCTCTGCCGAATATGGAGGGTATCCAGTCGCAAGAAGACCTTTTTTTGTTGTTGCAACGAACATGGGCGGCCATTCCACAGCGTGATTTGGATGAACTCATTTTGAGTATGCCAAACCGATGTTCTTGTGTTGTTAGTGTTCGCGGTAGAAACACGGATTATTAATTGTTTAAGTTACCTAATAAAATTTTAAAGAAAACTGTTATTTCAGTCTTTTTTTCGAACTTTAATGTTAGTGGTTCAAATGTCAAAAATCCCTTTATTAGGAAAATGGCAAATTTCTTTACTAATGCAAAGGTGACTTGGTTTATCGTTACTGTGACAAACGAAAACACTTTATTTGATGAATCCTTAAAGAAATTTTTAATTAATATCAATCAGGAGAAAAGTTATTGCAAAAATATATGTTGATCCCTAGACACTTTTGATGTGTGTAGTTTTTTTTATTACGTCATAAATCTTTTCATTTTTAAAGCATAATTACCTAATCACGTTGTCAAATACGCAGAAAGGTGTAAGGTATCTTTTATTAAATATATCTGCAAAATTAATTCTTCGAACCAACTTTAAAATATTGAGAAATTACTGAACTAAGAAAAGCAATGCTATATTACATAGCATAAAATTAAAGACAACTACCCACTGTTGACCTCGTTCATGCATTACTGAGAATACCGATAAATTGGGATGCACAAAAACGTCAAATGACCTCTGAATATGACCCTCGGGAAATACCGTGACCTTAGTGACTACGATGAATATTTTGATATTGTCTTAACAGAAAATGTAATCCATACTTTATTAATATTAATGGTTAAAGTATGAAAATGCCGATTTGTACTGAAAAAATCAAATTAGCTTTGCTTTAGTACACTGTTGCGGCGCTTGACCTGGGGTCAGCCATTGCATTTTTCGCTTACGGTTATCGTAAAGAATCCACTTTTCATCACATGTCATAATTCGATCCAATATTCCTTCATTTCTGTGTACTGTGTAGTGTTCAAAATATATTTTATAAATAGTGAATTTATTTTTCATTTAATTTCAGGGGCACTCCCTACTCTAATAAAGATGCGATCCCTCAAAACCAAGTTGCCAACCCCTGCTCTCAAGCCTGCAGCTGTAGCGTGTACAACGAAGAGCCACAATTCCTTTGCGCAGCCGTTGACTGCTATGAGACCTTCGACAGCGATATGAGCATGCAATGTATCAACACCTATGAGTTAGACTCGTGCTGTAGTACCGGCACTGTTTGTGGTAAGTTCTTATTTTGAAAACGGTATTCTTTTTCTATAACACAGGCAGCGTAATTAAGAAAGTCTCTTTAATTGTTTGTGGCGGAGTGAGTGAAGTTGTCGAAACTCTGCCCCCCTAGTCAAGTAGATATTCTAAAAACGAAAACGATAATAGAAAACTAAGAAATGTATATGTATGACGTTATTGTAGTAGCGATTGTAGAAAGAGAATCGGCGGTAAACACTTGTAGTTTGGCTAAGGGAGGTGATTTCTCTCAATTTCACTCAAAAATATTCCGTATAAAATAATTCAAGTTTCTTTTTGACGTGATGAGCGCCTTTTGATATATTTTACAAAAATTATCACCCCTTTAAACCTAAATAAATTACGTAACGCAATTTCTATGCCAATTGAACCATTCTTTTTTTACGTGTGGTAACCCTCACGGGCCAACACCTCACCGGTGTTTACGGCGGCGCGATGTGTCGGAATCGAACTAACTTAACCGCTTTCAGGAACCGCTGCTATTAAGACATCCGAAGGTTCCAACATTAGCCCCATGTTGGAACCTTCGTATGATGTTGAACCAATACAACCTTCCAATTTTCTGTTATTGCCAATTTCTACCTTCAAAGTCCAAAAGAACTAGAGAAAACTTTAATATGCAACACCACACATTGCATTACACAGCTGTCGAAGTTTCTAAATGACTCTTAACTCCGAAGAAGAAGAAGCGCAAATATTTAGCAATTATTCAACACTATTAAAAACACAATCCCAACACGTTTGTAGATAATATAGTGCGAACGAACCTATTATAAGAATAAAATCACACTCTTCAATTGCATTTACACTGTTCTGTCTTAATACGGCAACTTTTATTATTGTTTAATAGTTCATAGAAGATGGATCACAATGGTGCTTCCTTATAAAGAGGTGCAACCGTCCGTGGTACAAACCACCTATTGTACAACTTAATGATGACATTCTACCTACGTGAGACTAAATAAGTGTCGTAATGTTATAAAAATATCAAACTGTGTTGACGCCAAGACATGGCTGTAAAACTAACTGACCCACACGTCATAAGCGGATCCTATTGCCTGTGGCGACTGTGTGAAAAAAACGGTTATAATAATGAGCCAACCGCGAAAGATAGACATAATACTGTCGCGTACTTTATTTTTAAGGAAAACAATTCTTTTATACATTGTTTGTGTGCTATTTTAATCGTTTACGCACCACCGTACGTTAAAGCTTTTTAAAGAAAATTTTTTGCAACATTTTTATGGGCACTCCTTTTTAACCGACTTTAAAAAATTATTAGGTTCTCAATTCGTCGGAATCTTTTAAATTTTTTATGTATGTTCAGCGATAATTTCGTCGTTTATGAACCGATTTAAAAAAATATTTTTGCATTGGAATGGGCCTAACTTACAAGTGGTCCCATCGTCACCATATCGGGATCTAATGATAGGGTCCCAAGGAAATCGAGGGAACTCCTCAAATAACATAGGCACAAATGTCGCGATTTGGGTACTCGGAATAGTTTTTCTTTGAAGTCGGTTCCTTTTTGTTAAAATAATGGTGGTACCGTGATGATGTAAAACCTATAACTAGGCCTTTACCGATAATTGGGTATTCTAACACTGAGAGAATTTTGCGAATCGGACCAGTACATTCTGGAAGCGTGTCCAAACAAACTCATCAGCTAATATCACAAATCTGTACTAAAATTATAAAGATATTAGTATTGATTTGTGATATTAATTTCGAGACTCGGATTTTTTTAGTGATACCTACTCAATCCTAATTTTAAGGTTGACCCACTATAAACTTTTTATGATTAACAAATTTATTTAAATTGTCTAAACAAACTCATGCAATAGAAAACGCAGATGGAACTGCGTGGGTCATCTAGTATTTAATAATCTAGAATAATATATTTTTTCTTAAGGTAATAAGACCTAATGCTATACCCTACCATAAATCTTTATAAAGAAACAGAAGTCCTTACAGTGCGCAAATTATTCATATTAAAAAATCTAATTTATGCTCATACCAAGTTACCTACCAATCAATCTATAAATAAAAGACGTAAGGATTATGTATATAAAATCATACCTCATAGAACGAGTTTTGCAAAAAGACATCCTTGCATTGCAGCCGCCTATAACTACAATAAACTTACAAAGATAGTATCATTATATAAATTGTCCCTCTATAAGTTTAAGAAAACTGTGATTAAATATTTAAGTGAATTGGACTACGAAGAAACAGAAAATTTTCTCTGCGTCCCCAAATAATTTGTCCATACCCTATGTCTCATACGTAACCAATACACTTTTTTTTATACACTTTTTTTATCCACCACTCAAACTATTTATCAAATATTATTCTACACATTGACACACCTTCCGTACATAAACAATGTTCGTAATGTAATTTTACTTTATTTCATTATTACTTTATTTTATTTCATTATTTTATTTTTTGTTACTTTCCTTAAAATTTTGTAATTATAACTTAATAACGTAAGAATAACAGATTGTTGTACAATAAAATGTGAAGTACGTAGCTAGACCAACTTCGAATTGTAACTGTTACTTATAGCACAGGAAACCCTAGTTTAAGTAACAGTGTTCATACTTTTTGTAATTAATCTAATTGATCCAATTAACGTTATTATTATTATTATTATTACGTATTTATGCCCTAGATTCAAGGCCTAGTTTCTAGTCCATGCAAGTAAGAAATTAACATAATAAGTAGTTATTGCGTATAACCATCGGTTGTCGGAAGAATGATCAGTTTCCTTATTTAAACAATAGAAATGATTGACATTGCTTTACTTAGCACTTTTTTTTCACTATTCATTGTAGTAGGACCTTCAGACCATTCAATTAGTATTATGGACCGAGGAACAATACAACACTATAAGAAATATTAGCAAGACATCTTTGTTGTTCTAGGTCAAGGTTTGTTTCGTCGTAGGTAATAAGAACATTGCAGATCTAAAAGTACTTTATCTAGTATTGGAATAGGGTCGATAACTTCTAGTATTTAAAGTGAAGCTATAGAGAAAGTATTATTGAATTCCTACTCCTCCCGTATTCATTGTAGAGTTCCGTAGATCATAACTCGAAACCATTATGGTTTCGTCATGTCTGTCCGTCCTCGAGTTACCTTTCCAAACGGTTAGTGCTAGAAAGATGAAAATTTGCATGAATATGTTTTTATTACGAGATTTTTTTATAAAGACGTATTTAAGTGCTAGAATATAATAACGACGAATTACAAGTAAAGTGGGAATGCTTTTTTTTCTCGCGTCTACCCCATCGTGGCTATCTTTAGATAGCCTTTTAAAAAAACTACAAAGTTGCTAAAACCATTTTTCGATTTAGTTATCCGTTTATATTCAACTTTATTCAACCGAGCCGTGTTATTCAACTTTAAAGAGCATTTTTTTGTAAAAATAGGGCGTCCCCTTCTTCTAAAAGCTGAACGGCTGGCTCAAAAAATCAGAAAAGAAATCATGATATATTGAACTTTCAAGGAAAACTATAGCGACTTTGATATTTTTTTTTAGTTCAGGAGTTATGGGGGCCTAACTTGTATAATGCGATCACTTGGAAAACTTCGTACAAAAAGAAAATATATATTCTTTATATAAACATAACAATTAACTGTTTATCACGATTTGAAAACTACGTGCCATTGTGGGTGAGTACGGAACTCTATTCTATGGGTGGCCTGACACGCACTTGGTCGATTTTTTATAGGTTTATTTAATAACATCAATATCTAGTTAAAGATACCTATTAAACATATTGAGTTATTATCAATAATATTTTGTAAGGAAAGATATTTGGCTCACAAATGAAGTAAAGACCAATTTTGTCTAAAAACTAAGCACTGAGCAGACTAAAACTATTTTTTAAGGCAAGGCAGATTAATAATCTCTCTTAGAACTATCCTATTTCTTTTCTAAAATAAGAATAATACAAGAGAATAGTACAAGTGTGTACACTCGAATTGATATCGGTCACATTGTATCAAAGCTTTGCTTACAGTTTGAATCTATATAAATAAATAAAATTGGTGTGTCTGTGTGTTCATGTTATCAAGATAAAGTGTTTTTAATTAAAGACATTTGAAAGTACTATTTCAATTTTTTTCTGTCTGTCTGTTTGTTCCGTGTAATATTTGGAACGGCTGGACCGATTTCGACGGGACTTTCTTTGACAGAAAGCTGATGACCTAAGGAGTAACTTTTTTTAGACTGCGGGTAACACCGTGGGACTCTACTAGTTTTTAATAAATAGTCTTTAATCTTCTTCAGGTAAAGATGCAATCGCAAAACTAAAGAGCTGTATAGTGGACGGCAAAACATACCTTGAGGGACAAATGTTTGAACCTTTGAATACCCAAAAGAGCTGCATCTGCACCGCGGAATGGGACGGCTCAGTGGAGAACCGAACGTACTGCATGGATATTGACTGCGGAGTTGAACTTCACTATCAGAACAGCATACATGAAAACTGTGCTCCAGTGTTTGCTAATTCCATGCGCACTTGCCCTATTGGATTTGAATGTCGTGAGTACATCATTTTGTCTTTGTTGAACCATCAGTTGCCATGTAACTTGCATGTTTCACTTTTTCTTTTCTTGATGAGTAAACTGTAAAAGGTGTAGAAAGTGAAGGCTCAAGGTAATAGAGCCACTTTCATTTCAGCACGACAGGAGCGTTACTACCCTCAAATTGAAGACGGTATTTCGTTGGTGAGTGTGAGATCGGAGGTCAAATGATGCGGTAGCATCTTACTAGGTCAGGTACCAGGTAGTCATCACCAGAGAAAAAGTTTTGGTAGTAGTACTTCTTCCTATAGGATGCTGTTTTTTTGTCTTATGTGCCTCTTTGTTTGAATAGGCTTTCCGGTACCGTCGTCTGCTAACTTGAGTAACTGTTTAAAAACAGTTACTCAGTTAACTAAAGTTACCAGTTTTAATTACTATACCAAAAAGCCTATTCTAACAATTCTCCTATTTAGCACAAAGACAGCATTCTCCTATTTAGCATATTTTTTCAATACAGGCATAGTCAAAACGATGACTCTCTTTCAAGTTTATTAGAAACCCTACAGGGACTTGCATAGTCCACAAATATGATTTTCTCAAAGTCTATATCTTTTCTTTTCAGCGACCATGAACTCTAAGGTTATTAAAAGTTTAAATATCAAGCAGCTGACTGCCCAGTGTACATTTAACAACATGACTCTGAACATCGGCGATGAAGTAACTGTTGAGGATAGCTGTACTAAATGTACCTGCAAAATTCCACCGCTTGTCAGCTGCCTCAGATCAACTTGCAATTAAACGGTGACGATTAATCAAAAAAAACCCATCATACCTGCTAAACACCTTACGATTTATTATTGAGTTAATCGGTACAAACCGTTACGCTAAGAATTATTAATCTACGATCAAAGAAAATCTGCAACGGTTTCTCATACAGGCGTTCGATAAATCTGCGCAAATCGGTCATCATAGATTAATCGCTACGATTAATCGTAACGTGCGTAGCAGGCATAACTGAAATGGGGTAACACACATTGTATACTTGGCGGTTAACCGACGATGTGTAGATTTACTATTTAAAAGTTGTACAGTGTGTTAGTTTTGAATAAAATGTATTTAATTCATAAAAGTATGAATTCGCACTTTTTTAAATGTTATAATTTATTGTAAAATTAGGAAAAGTGTCTGCTTATAAGTTTTCTGAACGAAATTGATACCAGGCTGTTAATGGCGGTGATTTATCCGAACACGAATATGTAAACATTACGTAACAAATTTTAAAAAAATAGCATAGAGTATCTATAGTCAAATCAGTGTTATGAGAACGAATATGTATAGTTATTGATGGCCAAAGACGATAAATTTTGAATTGTATTCTACATGAATGTCAATTTATATTCAATATGAATAGGTACGTAAAAGAGTCCTTCCATATATTTATGACGACACGTACTACTCACTTAATACGTTAAAAAAAAACGTTGTCTTATGTCTAATTTTTACAACTTTGAAAATGTGGTTGAAACTAGAAATCTAAACTGCAACAAAAAGAAATGTACTTACTTCTCATTTTATTGTTTTCTATGTACAATATGTATGTATTTACAAATAAAAGTATAAATGTATTTATATCAGTTGTCAGTTGTCTAGTACAAACTCTGCTTAGTTTGGGACTAGATGATGTGTGTCAGATGTCAGAAATATTTATTTATAATTCTCCAATACTTTCACGTGATTAACGTTGTATAGTTACTATTTGAAAAAAAGTGTGTACCTAACTTCATAGAAGGTTCTGAAAGATACCAAAAACTACTACGTATGATTTTTGAAGCGAAAAAAAAAATATTTTATCATGTTTAAATATACATTTATTGTTGTAAAATTTCTTAGCTTAACTTTATATTATTAATAGGAATCACATGACATTTGCTAATTATAAGGATATTTACATTATGTACAAGCTACACAGCCTTATATGACCTTCGTAAAATATTAAAATTAATTTATAATAATTAATTAATAAATTATGTTGTGACGACATTTTTAATATAACTTAAAATTAAATAGGTACTTAAAAGTGAAATTTTAAAATTTATTTCCTAACTAATCACTTAATAGAATATATTATTATTTAAAATTAAAAGATATATTATAATATTTTCTTATTATTTAATCGTTACATTGAATACTTTTAAATGCTTATTACTGGCAGTGTTCTTAAGATGATTAGGAGCTATATTAATAAAACATAATTCATATTGCATTTGAGATCTTAAATTACAATTACATCTAAGATTTATATTAAGTCTAGAAAACTAGATAAATGCAAAAGGAAATAACTACCTGCAATGCAATCTAGTAATTTAACTTGGCAACCTTTTAAAGGACATTGCAATAACTCGAGCTCAATCGAGCAGTACTAGAACTAGGCCTTCCAAGAGCTGAATGACACATTCTTCTTACAATATTATTCGATCCAAAATAACATTTATGAGCTTGTACTAAATGACCCTTTTCGTGTGACACTTTTTTTGAATACGTTTTGTAACTAAGGTCGCTCTTTTGTAGGAGAACCAGTAACCAGGTTATCAAATATAACAAATGAATTGACTGCTTTGCTATGTTCTGTCATCGTAACGGAGATTGTGTGAGTTTTATCCTAAATCTGGTAGTCATGGAGAGGGTATCACGTTAAGAAAAACATGCTAATCCAATCTCGACCCTGAACATTTGCTGCGGCCTTCCTACGTCACGGATCGCCACATCGAGGAGAGGTAAACGGCCAGGCTTATCAGTTTCATACTCCACGATTGTTCTCGCCCAGTCCTGACTCTTGTGCTGCGTAAAATAAGTAACATTAAGGACTTTACTTTTCTTACTTTTATACTGGACATTCTTAAGACAATATACAGGAAATATATAAGGGTCAATTCATATTGTAGCAGAGTCGAAGTGCATCGAAGCGTCAACTGAGACTTAGTATAGCAAATTCACCCTTATTTCTATAACATAGTATACATATTTCTCTGCGCGTATTCGCCAATTGCCTAATACTCGAATCAATGCGTCGTCTGATCGAAACTGACCCGCGTCGGACTTGATTACTGAAGCAGTGTAATTATGATGGACACAGAAAAGAAAATAATTTACTTGGTCCAAGTATGAATGTTGGAATCCGAACGCCAAAAATAAACTGATATCCATCACTACAAATATAAAAGCTTGCGAATGTGGGCGAATTTGCTCAAATACGCGAGCATTCGTAGAACTTAACTTTACTAGTGAAGAATTTTACGCTTCGATGCGTTTCGTCTTCACGAATTGACTCGAACTAGAATAAATCTATAAAAATAAGACTTTTTTTTTAAATAGGTAAACCAATACTAGTTACCTGGCATTCGTCCAATAAGGCCTTATATCTGAGTCTATTGTTGGCCTTAGGCATTATCTCCGCATCGTTGAAGGCCAACAACTTGAGGCCGCGTCTGTGGTTGTTGGTCATTGGATCGTAGTACCCTATGGTGTTGCGACAATGGAGAGTCACGTTTTGCACCGCTTTCGTTGACATCAGTTGGAGATACATCAGTTGAGAATGCTCAGCCTTGTATGAAACCTAAGTAAAAACAATAAGATATAACTGAAAAGCGACTTTAAAAAACCATGTGTTTAAAAATAGGTGATGAGTTAAAAACGTAGTAAGATTATTCAGAGCATTTTGAGGCCCGCCTATCCAGTTTCCAAATTGAAATAGGAATATCTGTGGTAAGTTTTAAGTAGTAGGAGCCCTACAAAGTCTTACAACAATCTATTTACTTGGATCGTGAAGGTCGATCCACGTTAAAAATCGAAGTTCAACTGTGTCATAGTAGAGTGAAAGCCATCTCCAACCAAGTTTGGACAACCACTCAGAGGATGAAAATAGAATGAACATTCGGTTAAGAAAAGAGTATGCTTACAGTAATTCCTTCTTCCATCTCGCTTAGCCAGGGTTCGTGTTCCGTGCCTGTGTATGAAATATCTTTTGACTGCATTGGCTTAGGGAATATACAGCTGCTTCCAGTCTCCATTTCACATTGGACTATGATTGCGTCGTTGATTTCACCGCCGTTAGGATCGATCCAGTACTGACCTGAATTAGAGAAATTGATTGATTCAGAAAAAAAAATCTTTAAAAATTCACCCCGGATCAGCATCATTAACTTTTCCTTTCATTGTCTTTATTTCTTGCCCATCTTTTGCCTTACTAAACTCTCCGGTTAGTATTGTTTGTCCGTTACGTGAGTAGCCCAATTCATTCCCTTTGTTTCCTGTGCGGAAAGCCCTTCGGATACCATCAGCTATTGGTTATGTCGGACATAAACCGACTAAAAACCGCAAGCTGTCTTAAGGTACTAGTAATCGGGGAACCAGGTATACCCTAGAAAGGAAAGCCCTGGGCCAACCCAATTTATATCTTAATTATTACAAAGTTACTGGCATAAGTGTAGGTGTATATTGCTGCTTATTTTCAAGAAAGTATTCAAGTAGAACATAGTATAATCTGTTTTGTGCTAAAATTAGCTTCACGGACATTATTCTTATATTTCATCAATTTAATAATAATAGAAGTTGCTAAATTTAGTTTAAATTTGATATCAGGGTATCTGAGCCTTTATAAGTGTTTTCATTTTAAGTACTATTTAGACATTTAGCTATTTTTAAGTTACGATTATTGTGATAGCAGACTTCAGAAGTCCATAATAATGTTACATAATAGTCTCATTTAAAATTGAAAATAAAACTACTCTACTAGATCCCTCATCATGTAAGCGTTCTTCTCAATTGCTTCCAAACTACTCTATTAATAAACAATCCATAATGTCCCACTGCTGGGTTCAGGTTTCCTCACAGGCGAGGGTTTGGGCAGATAGCAATCGGGACTGCCCGCTTAAATCGTGACCTTCAAATCACAGAAACACTCATAACATATTATGCCACAAACCGTCACCCATCTAGGTAATTACAATCACCTAAGGCCACTTGGCCATGAGGGCTTCACTACTCTACTCTACTACAATAATAAAAAAAAATTGTAAGCTATAGACATTTTAGTAGATAGAAACTTGATACTTATAAACCAAATTGTGTGTAAACATATTTTTTGCTTACCGCTCTCGAAACTCGGATGATGATACTTAATATCAGCGCAGGTTTTTGCTGGAGCTTCCTTAGATCCGTCTGGTTTGAGGAACTTATCCAAGGAAACTTTCAATCGTTCATAAGCTTTCATCACGACCTCTTTACGCTCTGATGGAGTCATGTCGTCTTTGAAGAAGCGAGCAGGCAGCATATTTGGATCATCGCCTAATAGATCTGGACCCTTTACAGAACCTGTTAAGAGAATTGAAGACAACATTCAATATTTTTTTCCTACATTTCTTTGTTTAACTCTATCTATAGTTGCTTATGGTACCTTGTTGAAGCATAGCCGATAAAGCAGCAGCATCATAAGCCAGTCCTTCACCAGGTGGCCCAGGAGGTCCTGGAGGTCCAGCTGGTCCAGGTGACCCGTGTCTGCCAGGTTCACCAGGTGGACCTCGGCCTCCAATTGGGCCAGGAGGTCCCTGCATTCCAGCATTTCCATCACGACCAGGTAAACCTTGAAATGGAAACAAAATTAATTACAAAAATATTTTGGTGAAAACTATTAGAAAAAAATATATACAGCTTCAATTTACCTCGCGGTCCGACTTCTCCATCTTTACCAGGCGGACCCATAGGACCCAAGAAACCTCGTTCTCCCGGTCTTCCCGGAGCTCCCACCATACCAGGCAATCCCGGTAATCCAGCATGACCTTTAGCACCATCAGAACCAGCCTCGCCTCGTTCTCCCTTAGCTCCGTCAAGCCCAGATGGCCCCATTGGACCTGTCGGTCCAGGAGGACCATCCACACCTGATGGACCACTTTCACCTCTAGGTCCGCGTTCTCCTGCTGCACCTGCTGGTCCTGATGGCCCTGGTGGTCCCTAGAGATCAAAAATACATTATATAAATAGACGTAATTGATCACTTACAAATTAAGATAAACACATAAAAATGGTTGTACTTCATTTTGGCCTCGCGATATCCGCATAATCATTACATGTCATTGTACGTAACTGTTAAACATACTGTGCTTTCTTTAGTACTTTTATAATTAATTTTAAAATCAAATAAAACAGATACTAAAACAAATGGCTAAAACATAAATCTTGGGAGTACCTAAAAAGCCTTTTTCTACTTTACTAGGTTGGATAAAATTAATATTTTACCTGCAGTCCAGGTTGTCCGGCAGGTCCTGATAGCCCTGGAGGCCCAAGAGGTCCCTTATCTCCTGGTCGTCCTGGAATTCCAGGTTGCCCTTGTTTACCAGGTCTACCCTCTGGCCCAGGTTCACCCATCGGTCCAGGTGGGCCTTGAAGACCAGGTGTTCCTTGATGCCCTGGAGCTCCATCTGCACCAGATTTTCCTGGAGCACCACTTTCACCCTAGTCGAAGTAAATAAAATTAAACCAATTCCTAGAAATAAACTTATCGTTTGAGAGAAATATATAACTCTTCATCATAGAATAGTCATTGTAGGTAGTAGAGCTACGCTGATTTCAGCAGGAATGAGCCGGCTCGACCGGAGCAGTACTAACTTCACACAGAAGACCAACCTAAAAATGACAGCCTTTGCGTTGTCGTATTTAGTTGGTTAGTGTGAGACCGTAGGCCCAATGATACAAAAGCATCTCATTAAGCCGCCATGGTTTGGGGTACCATGTTGCATTGTCTGTACCCGTAATGAGGATGGTGACCTCTACTCTTGAATTCTACTCATGCTTAGAGTAGAATCACTTGGGCAGGATTAAATATCAAAAAATAATATTATTACTCCGCGCAAGTTTTGATAAAGGCTTTATAAAACGATTTCAAAAACGTCTAATTTCAAGACTATTGTGTATATTTAACAATAGAATCGTGTATACAGAAAAAATAATTGTAAATCAAAAATTTACCTGTTGTCCTCTAGGTCCTTGTGGTCCAGTTGGTCCAATCATACCAGGTAAACCAATAGGACCTCTTTCACCAGCTGGTCCAGGAGGGCCACTCAAACCCTGCGGACCTTGTTCTCCTTCACTACCTCGTTCTCCTTTAGAGCCCTCGGGACCTTGAGGTCCCGTGAGGCCGATAGGACCTGGAGCACCAGGTCTGCCAGAGTCTCCTGTTGCTCCTTTAGCACCAGGAATACCTGCTTGACCAGCAGGACCTGTACTACCTTGTGGACCCTATTTAAAGAAAACTCTGGTTGGTTATTACAGCTTCAAGATTTTATGATCGAACGCATATTATGTATTTAAAGTGATATTAGAATCTTTTTCTTTCCTACAATATTTTGTCTTTTATTAAATTTTTGGAAAATAAGGTTAACAACTTTTCGAAAAAATATTTGGCCAAGTGCATGTGAGACCTCGCATAGAGTAAGTCCATAGTTACCTATAATGATGCGTGAATTTGAAATCATGACAAACATAATATATAATTGTTATGTATGGTTTCATATTATTTTTGTACGAATTCGCCCAAGTAAGCTTACAAATGAGGTCTCTAAAACTCCTGAAGTAACAAAGTTGTATAAGAGTTTCGAGTTCATCCATCGTATCAACATGATTTATTTGTTTTTTTTTTAAAGTCAGCCGTTTAGCCTTAAGAGTGGGGGCGCAAGCTGATTTTACAAAAAATGCCCTTTAAAGTTAAATGACTCGAAAACCAATGCTTAAATAAAAAAAAAACCTCTAAGAAACCTCGTAATGTTTTTAAACACCTATCTAATGATACCCTACACAATGGAGTAAAAGCAAGAAAAAAATCATCCTGAATTTACGTGTAATGGAGGTACTAAAAAAAAAAACATGGTTTTATTTTACCACTTTGTCAACATGGTAAAAATACATATTCATGTCAAGTTTAATCTTTCCAGCATTCAACCGTTTGGACGGTAAATCGAGGACGAACGCATGGACGGACATAACGAAAGGACAGTAATCTTCAAAAGTTTCACGTAATGTATTGTTCAAGAGCAATTTCTCTAGGCTAATAATTAGCCTAGAGAAATTACAAATTATTAGTGTAACAGCAATAAGTGCAACTGCAATAATTGATCTTAGACCAATAATATGTCAGTACCTATGCTTTGTTTGTTTTACGCTAACCTAATAAAGCACATAATTTAGTTACCGTTGGTCCCACATCACCAGGTCGGCCTGGTAAACCAGCATGTCCTGTCTCTCCCTTTGCTCCTTGTTCTCCACGGGCACCTTTAGCCCCAGCTAAGCCTGGTAGACCACGCTGCCCCGTCTCACCTGGTTTACCTGTGTTATAATACAACATTTCTAGTTTAAAAAAATAAACCTTATATAAATTTACAACGTGTAACAGATGTAACAGCTTTCTCGTGAACTGAAAAATACAACGTCCATTTCATAAAATATAAACAGTTCATTAAATCTATGATCTAGCCACGATCCAAGGCTCTAACATAATTGACAAATTGTATCAGAAAATTGACGAAATTAATGTGTTCTAAGGAATCCACTCCGACGCACGAGTATTACCACCTTTTCATTTCGTTGTCTTTATTTATAAACCCACGTTTTTTCGTATAAAACAATCCTGTTATATTTGTCTGTTTAGCCCAGTTTTTACCCTTACGGCCTGGCCACGAGTTTTGGTCTTAGCGAAAAGCGGAGCGGCGTCGGTGAGCGGTGCGTTTTGCACGCCACGAACCCTAGAAGCGAATAGTTGCAGCGGCGACGGTGGACGTATTTAGGTAGTCGAAACGTATTAAAAATCATGGCGTTATAAAAATTATCCCCTGTCTGTTTAGAAACAAATTTTTTTTTTTAAATATGATAGAATGAGTGCACGAACTAAATAAAGATCGGTATTTAGATGGTGGATTTAGTGACCTATACGAAGGTCCTACCTATAAGAAGTAACTGATGTTTCCAAGTGTTTTGCTAAGTAGGTACTTACAGAGAGAAAAAACTTTAAAAACTTGTCAACTACTTACATTGCGTATAAGACATACTAGTAGTTTCGTGTGTAGTTATATCTACAGACAAAACTACTGATATGCAAAACTGTTTTGCTAATTAGGTACCTACTGACAGAGAAAAAATTAACTTTGAAAACTTGTCAACTATCCACCTACATTACGTAAACATACCAGTAGTTTTGTCAACATATCAGTGGCTTCGTTTGGTAGGTACCTAGGTTCTATGTTTTTGTGTTATCAATTTAAATTAAACGTAAGTACCATTATATTCCGGAAAACATTGTTTAATTTCTTCCCACAACCTTTTTATATTTATGTTGGGGATATTTTGACATCCATATAGGCGGTCTATTTAAATTTCTGTTATAAAAGCCTCGGTATCCATTACCGCCATAAAATCGGCTAAAATTTTTTGTTTTTATTTAACGTCGCTGAGTCCGTCACTCCTGCATCGCTGTCCACGCCGCCCTGTTTCGTGGCGTCGCACATACGAACTTGTGCCTTTGTTCCCGCCGCTCTCCATACCGCTCGCCGCTGTAGCAATTCGCTCGGCAAAAACCGCTGGCTTTTTCGCTATGAGCGGCAACTCGTGGCGTGCCTCGTACATTTCTATACTTTTGATATGACCGCTCGGCGTTTCGCTTTTCGCTGCCGCTCACAGCGGAAAGGTCGTGAATGGGCCGTTAGGGATACTGGCTTAAGTATATGTAAATGTGTACTGTTGACTTTTTTCAAGAAATACGCTAGTAGCACACGCAGTGCTATTATTAGCTTCACGGACTTTATTTTTTTTATTTAAGCAAGTTAATAATAATAGAAGTTATTGAAAATGATTTATTAGAAGTTATTGAAAATTGCGGGAAGAGAATCAATAGTTGATTTTAACACAGTTTTTTTAGATATTTGTTAATCATGTCATTGTGTTGTTACTAAGAAAATAATAATAAAAAAATATACCTGGGCTTCCTGGAGAACCTTGCTGTCCTTTTGAGCCTCCATAACCTCTTTCACCTTTTGCGCCTGGCATTCCAGATAAGCCTGGTGGACCTAATAAACCAGGGGCACCCTGTGCACCAGGCTGTCCTCTTTCTCCTTGTGAACCAGTTGCTCCCGGTTCACCGGGAACTCCAGGGCTTCCTGGCTCTCCTCTTTCAGCTGGTTCTCCTGCTGGACCAACTGGTCCGATGGGACCCTGTGGACCCTGTTCACCTTGACGACCTGGTAAAGTTTTATAGCACGTTTATCACATGGCAACCTCATTTGCGAACACAATGAAGGTAATGGCGCATGTAGAAATTCTATCTGAAACTCAGTATAGAAATAGGAAAAAAAATGGACAAAAATTCAATCCAGTTTGTTAATAGTTCTGAACATTTTTCAGAAGAGTAGTATCTTTGCAAATGATTCTGTGTATTAATGTTATGAATCGAATAGTGTGAACATTGCAAAGTATTTAAGTACTAACCTGGTGGCCCATCATTGCCAGTAGGACCAACAGCACCCCTTTCACCTTTTTCACCGGTTGCGCCCGTTAAACCACGTGGTCCAGGCATACCCATTGCACCCATGGGGCCAGGATGACCTTTGCCACCTCTTAGACCTTCTGGACCCTGTCAGAGTAAAAGAATGGTATTTGATTTACTTACATGTTTAAAATATTGCATGTCTTTAAATAAATTGTAGTCAATATTATTACTGGAGGGCCATCAGGTCCTTGAGCGCCAGTTTCTCCCTTTTCTCCCGGAGTTCCAGGTTGACCAGGCTGTCCTCGTTCGCCCATGAATCCCCTTTCTCCACGAGGTCCCGATGGCCCAGGTGGTCCAGCGGGTCCAGCCATTCCAGGTTCTCCTTCTTTACCTGGGGATCCAGGTAAGCCAGCCGCTCCGGGCATGCCCTAATTAAACAGAATGTGCATTTTAATCATAAATGTTAGGAACGATATAAGGAATAAATATAATAAATTATGATTTACTCACAGGAAAACCTGTTGGTCCAGCTGGACCAGAGGGACCTCTATCTCCAGATGGACCTGCAATACCCTGGGGCCCCTGAATGCCAGGATTGCCATCTCGTCCAGCATCGCCTTTTGGTCCGTGCGGGCCTGGTTGACCCGGCTCTCCATCTTTTCCCGCCTCACCCTACAATTTAATTATTGCAAATTAGAAACCAGGAATCTGTAAAAAAAAACAAAGCAAATAGTATATACGCACATGTAGACCTCGTTCTCCTGGACTTCCTCTGAGACCAGGTGCACCTTGTATGCCCTGAGATCCTTGTTCACCAGGTCTGCCATCTGCACCAGGAATTCCCCTTTCACCTTGAGGTCCTGTTTTGCCTGGTATTCCTGGACGTCCCACAGGACCTCTAAGACCCTGCATACCCTGTGGTCCAGGTCGTCCAGCATCGCCTACACTTCCTTTTGCCCCCGGAAAACCAACACTTCCCCTCTCTCCAGGTTGACCTTTAGCACCCATAGGACCATCTGCACCTGGCAAACCTCTCACGCCTTGTAAGCCTCTTTCACCTGTAGGTCCGACATTACCCGCTGGCCCTCTGAGACCTCGCTTTCCACGTTTTCCTTCCGGCCCCATGGTACCAGGTAGTCCTCGAGGACCTGGAGCACCATTCTCTCCCCTTACACCTGAATCTCCTTTTTGACCACGTTCTCCTGGTTGACCCTGGAATCAATATAGGATTTCGGTACATTCACAAGTTCTGCATAATACGACCAGTATTCGAGTTACGAATGTTGAAATCAACATTCGTAACAGCTTTTTGTTAATACTTATCAAGCAAATCACTACTTACTGGCATGCCTTTACTCCCAGGTATCCCTGCTTCTCCAGCAACTCCAGGTAAGCCCCTAGGTCCTGGGAAACCCTGAGGCCCAGATGCTCCTGGTTGTCCTTGTACACCCTTTTCTCCAGGAATGCCATCTCGTCCAGGTATACCAGAAGCTCCAACATCACCAGGTTGACCAGGGCGTCCTGCTTCACCTCGTGGTCCTTGTAATCCTTGACTACCCTTAGGTCCAGATGCACCTTGTTCTCCCTTCAAACCGGGGGCTCCAGGAAAACCTGGTGATCCTGGTTTCCCAATATTACCCTGAAAATATAGGTACCTAGTTTAAAGATAGCAAAATCCAGTGATTTTGACAAATACTTTCTCTTATTTCTTGGCTTTCACAATCCATTATGAAAAGAGAAGAGTCTAGCCTAGCAGTGGAACGTTATGGGTTATTGATGATGGATTATAAAAGCAAAACAAAAATCAAAAAAATACTTATAGTTCACACACTTTGATTACTGTAATTACCATTAATCCTGGTGGTCCGGGAGCGCCGTCAGCTCCACGCATTCCTGGGGCACCTGGAGCACCTTCACGTCCTCTTTCACCTCTGGCACCAATAGGGCCCTGGACAAATATTTCACTTAAAAATTTACTGATATATTGATACTAACTGATCAATTTGATAAAGTTAGTCATGAAATAACAATTTCTTAAATTTAATAAACATATTTTACTTACTACTGGTCCTGTTGGTCCCATTGGTCCAGGCATCCCTAGGGGACCCTTTTCTCCTGGCAAGCCTTGATCTCCCTTGGCACCGTCTTTTCCATCAAAACCTCTGTGTCCTTTTAGACCCTGTATACCAGGAACACCTGGAGAGCCTCGAGTACCTGGCTGTCCAACTGCACCTGCAGGACCTGGCTCCCCATCTTCACCGGGAGATCCCTGGAAGTTTATAGGAAAAGATCTATATTTTTAAACAAAATTAAAGTTTTGGGAACAAAACACAAAATCAATAAAAAGCGGCCAAGTGCGAGTCGGACTCGCCCATGAAGGGTTCCGTATCAGCAGGTAACATCATATAATATTTCTTGTAGTTAGTTGTAACTTTGATCGATGTTTTAATAATAGTGTTTTGATCATTGATATTATAAAAAATCGGCCAAGTGTGTGATAATTGTTATGTTTACGTATTAATGCGTTGATTTTGTATGACTTTTCCAAGTAAGCGCATTGTAAAAGTTAAGCCTCTATAACTCCTGAACTAACAAAGTCATCTAATTCGTTATAGTTTTCATTTAAAGTTCATTATATGGACCACTATCACAAATTTTTCGGCGGGCGGGACGGCCTGTTTTTACAAAAAGTTTGCCTTTAAAGTGGAATTTCTCGCAAACGGATACCTAAATCAAAAAATCGTCATAACAAACCTGTAATGTTTTTAAAAGACCTATATAATGATACCCTACATGATGGGGTAGCCGTGAGAAAAAAAAACATCCCCACTTTACGTGTAGGGGAGGTACCCTAAATAAAAATATATTTCATAATTTTATTGTAGCACTTTATCGACGTAATTACAATACATATTCATGCAAAGTTTCATCTTTCTAGCACTTACTGTTTGGACGACAAGTCGAGGACGGACGGACGGACGGATGGACAGACGGACATGACATATCTATAAGGGTTCGAAGTCATAAACTTCGGAACCCTAAAAAGTTGTAGATCTTTTAATTACCTACAACTTTGCCATTTAACTATTTTCCTTGTAGTTTTGCTGGAAATCGAGATAAACCGTTTTTTACCCTTTGTTGTATATATTTAGCCATCCAATCTGACTCTACCCTGCCTGATGGAAAGCATGAGCAGAATCCAAGGGTCGGGGCTACCACACTTGCTGCGAATGCGGATAATAATGTATGGCGGCCCACACTATGGCGGCTTAGTGAGATGCTTTTTCACGCCCCGGTTAAAGGACCCGAAAACCTCCCTCCCTACCCCTTCCCGACCTCAGATCGCCCGTAAATTATTTTTCTTTTCATTTTTATAATATTCTCCTCCTTTTCCAATAGGTTTCATCCTACTATAATTTTATTTGTATTCAAAAATTATCTACTCTGGTCTACTGGTCTATATGTCATTTACAAACTATCATTATGGTTGCCATGCAAGTGTGTTATTCCTAGCAACCTGTGAAGTTTTGACAGGAGGTAAACAGTGATACATTTTGACATCTTCGATTTATGTATTTTTATAATCACCTAGCTTTGGTCTTTGTGTCTCGATTATTGCAGTAAAAAGTAGCCTATGTCCTTTCCCAAGTTCAGTTCTATCATCATACCGATTTTCATCAAAATCGATACAGTGGTTTAGGCGTGAAAGCGTAACAGACAGACAGACAGAGGTACTTTCGCATTTATAATATTAAGTAGGGATTAAAAAAAAACTACTCACTAGATCTCGTTCAAACCAATTTTCGTTAGTAGTTTGCATGTTAATGTACAACATATATCTTTTTTAGTTTTATCACTCTCTTATTTTAGAAGTTAGAGGGGGGGGACACACATTTTTCCACTTTGGAAGTGTCTCTCGCGCAAACTATTCAGGTTAGAAAAAAATGATATTTGAAACCTCAACATCATTTTTGAACACCTATCCATAGATACCCCACACGTATAGGTTTGATGAAAAAAAAATTTTTTGAGTTTCAGTTCCAAGTATGGAGACCCCCAAAATGTAGTTTTTTTTCTTTTTTTATGTAAAAATCTTAATGCGGTTCACAGAATACATCGACTGATCAAATTTCAACAGCTCTTATAGTTTCGGAAATAATTGGCTGTGACATACGGACGGACAGACAGACAGACAGACAGACAGACAGACAGACTTGACGAATCTATAAGGGTTCCGTTTTTTGCCATTTGGCTACGGAACCCTAAAAAGTACTATTTTTTAACAATTTAAATAAGTATCTTCTAAATTCTTACATCTTTGCCAGGTAATCCTTGTGGGCCTCTCTCTCCTGGTGGTCCTATTGGTCCAGGTAGACCTGGTTCACCTGTTTCACCCCTAGGGCCCTGGAAACCTTGTGGGCCAGGTGGACCTTGTGGACCTGATAAATATAAGTCAACAATTTTAGAGCTAGTACATGAATGACACCAATTTCATTTAAACAGCACTCCTTTCTTATATTATACTCCGTAAGTAGTTATCAAGGATACTTTTCTACCAGATGGTATGATTACGCCTGGCCGGCTGCCGCCTACAGGTTATTAGTATTAAATTTGATAAGTTCTATAACACCATGCTAGATTGAAAGTTTTTGAAAAGTTCGGCCAATCTTTGTTACATACTATTTAAGAATGTTTTTGATTAATGTTGTCATAAATTGATAGGCTAAGGACATCCTCTCAAAGTTTTTGAAGAGACTTCGTCAATTATTTTGATTGAAGTTCATATTATTATTATCAGCTTATATTATGCTACTGAACATAGGCCTCTCTCATTGCTCGCTACTCTGATCGATCAAGCTCCTATGCACAATGCAAAAGTATTCTTGAAATTAGTATCCATGAACTTTAACCGTGTAGTGGTCAGTGGTGGACAGGAATAAGGAGAGTCATCACCTCTATTTATCCTCTGAGTATCGTACGAGGCGGCTAAGAGAGCAAACTATACAAGACTTCTCAGGACACACATAAGTGAGAAGGAAAACTTGAAACCTAAACTCGTGTTGATTGTGATCGATGATTGTGAACTGCAAGCACAAACATACCTGCAATTCCTCTAATGCCTGGAGCACCCACAGAAGCCTGCATGTACTGATATGGATCGAAAGGTGGTCCTTTATCACCTCCTGCTGAAGCCGCCATTTGTGCTAAATATGCATTAACCTAAGATGGAAAAAATTTAATCAGGCAAATTGGAAAAGGAAATAAATCGTAGGAGACACTGATTGTGCTTTTAAAATCATTGCTGTCACAAAATAATTAATGCTTACACACATGTATGACACACACACACACACTCTCAAAACACAGACTTACCACATGTACAAAATATTTGCTATAAGCGGTATCAGGATGTGTTGGTGCATATAGCAGCAGCATCTCATACACGACCCATTACCAGAATCAAACCATAACAAACTAATGAACGAAGACAATGAATAAATCAACTCACATCAGGCATTTGGCCAGTAGCTCCTGGAATACCAGGTGCACCGGGAACTCCATTAACACCAGGTGAGCCAGGCGGCCCGGGCGGGCCATTATCTCCAGCTGCTCCAGGTGCCCCTCGTAATGTACCCGTTGATACAAAAGTTCCTCTACCTGCTGAACCTGTGAGTTTAAAATACATAATTATGTATAGTAAATCTAATTCTTCAAACATATCAGTGTATGTGTAGCTCAGTCATTCATTCACTCGCGCACTGTGAATGAATGAATAGGAAGAATTATGTCATCTCCTGCTCACGTGCGGTCGTGACACAGTTTAGTAGAATACTAACGACGATATCGAGTGGCCCGACAATATAGAAGGATATATGTACTACAGTATCAGTTGTACTTAGGAGTATTGCAGCGACCATTAGGAAGAGTGAGTTTTTTTATGATTATCAGGTTTTCCACGGAGCGACTGGCATCAGACCTCCGCAATCTTGAGATAAAACTGAAACTCGAAGACTTATTATACCTGTATCTAAGTCTAACAAAGTGACTCTACTCTACTTGATAGAAAGCATGAGTAGATTCCAAGAGTAGAAGTCACCATCCTCATTGTGAGTGCAGACAATGCAATATCCACACCATGGTGGCCCTATTTGAAGATGGCCATGAAACCCGACAGCACGAATACTGTCATCACGACAGAATCGTGCTGAAATGGGCGTGGTTCTAATGCCTTGGAAAGTAGTATCCAAAAGAACAAAAAACATGTGTGCAAAATTTTGTAGCACAACCAAAGGAAGATTAATTAGGCTCGAACAGACCACGGCCGCGCAGATATCCCGTGATTTGCAATTTTCTGTTCTGTTATTTGTTACCAAATGAAGTTCTCAGAGGCGTAACTTGTTTCTAGCTAATTCCCGAAATTAGAGAATGGTTAGTTGGCAGTTGCAATTAAAGGACACAAACTTGTATATATTCAGTAGTGCAAGTATCAATGGAGGACCCGCAGTTTCAAAATGGCATTCCTATTTAGAAGAAACTCACCTGTGAGGCAGGAAGGCAGCACCGAACAGTTAACTCGACCAGAGAAGCATTGACAAAGTGTGCAGTTGTCACGTTTCCAGGTCGCGCCATCAGACCACGTGATACCGATATCCACACATTTGGGTGGTGATGTGACTGGCACTGAATAAAAAACTAAGTTATAGACTTTACAAATGTATAGTAGACCGAAAATCTAATCAAGATGAAACTTCTTATTTTCAAAGGCTGAATTCGAGTTTCAGAAATTTGAAATTATACATTGTATTAAGATGAAAAATCATTAGTATCTTACAGAGACTTTTATAAAACTTCGTTGACCTCCAAATTATAGAGAAATAGAACAAAATATATACGAGTATTATAAAGATCTGAGTTGAAAAAATACGGGACTATATTTTTTTAATATATTTAATCGTACGAAAATGACTCTACTCTGCCTGATGGAAAGCATGAGTAGATTCTAGCAGTCGTGATCGCTATCCTCATTGTGAAAGAAGGGAATACAGCATTGTGACCTACACTGTAGTAGGCTAGTGAGATACTACAGCATCTGTCGACCTCAGGTCTCGCACTTACCAATGGAATAAAACAGCATGAATGCTAGACAATGGGACTAAATAATGATGCTGATGAATTTGACTGTAATAAGGTTATTATTCGTACCTCTAAGTGGCCTGGTCGTAGATGTACCTGTAAATTTAAAATTATATACAATTTTATAAAAATATCAAACAAAGTTGTCGATTTAGATTTTCACAAAAATCGTCTAAACGATGATGATTAGTGACGGTCAACTTAAGTTCCATTACGGTAGATGTTATTCTACACCTATGCCATTCAAATGGTGTACTAGAAAGTACATTTCAGAAATCAATAATTTAATCATTGAAACCGATTTGGAAAATCCTAATCAAATTTAACCAAAAAAAATCACGGCGACACAGTACATCCGGTAAGGGTATTTTAAAAATTAATTATATATTGATCCCGAGCCCAATCTCTCATAAAGCGAGGCACTGTTTCATCATCACGTTCAACGCTACGTATCACTAGGTACATCGCTTAAATCGCTTATCATGACTATCACACGCCTAAGACTAAGCCTAGTGTGGCTGTCACAGTAAATGTTAACATTTTTGTATCTTATTCTTGAAAATAAACCATTATTATTATTATCACAGTCAATAGGTATTATACATACCGAGGGTTTGTTGAGATGCAGTTCTTTCAAAATCTCTAGCAGCGATTATGGCTGTAATAAAATAATAAAGTAAATTAGGTATGTTCAAGTAGTGTCCTGATAACTATTTATATTCATTTACGACTAGCTTCTAGTTTTATTTGTACATTTACAGCAACAATCGCATGTAACACTGCGGGGTGCAGTTAATCTAAAATAAACTAAGTTTAAGCTACTTCTTATAACATCAGCAATCTGCCAGTGAAAGTCCCATCAAAATCGGTCCAGAAATTCCAAAGATTAGCCTGAACAAACCGTCTTCAAAAAAGGAGGGGTACTCAATTCCGTATTCGATACTTTGCATTTGGTGAAAAGTTGAAATTAAATACTAGAAAGCATTTCAATTTTCGTTATTTGTATCGGAAATGCTGTTTCACATGTGTGTGCGTGATGCTAAATATTGCGGTAGGGGCCTTTGTTCATTGTAAACGTCCGGACGGATCCCAAGTTATTAGGGAATCCCCAGCAGATCAGCATACACTGTCAGTCACATCAGTGATCATTGCGTAATATTCTCTCATATCAATCTTGTTTAAATTAAGTTTGTTGCATAAAGTTGGCATGCGTTTTCTGTTTTATATCTATACTAGATGACCCAGCGAACTTCGTACCGCCCAACTTTAAAATTCCATAACCTGATCGCAGCGCCACCTACCGGGTCCAATTGCGAATCTAAACCATTCCCAGATCCCCTTGAACACACACAAAAAATTTCATCAAAATCGGTCCAGTCGTTTGAGAGAAGTTCAGTGACATACACACTCACAGAAGAATTATATATATAAAGATTTTACGTTGTATATCTATATATATGTCTATATCTATGTAAATAACTAAAATTTAAGTGTCAAGTTGACAGTTTACTAAATGCGTATTTAGTATTTAGTTTATATCAAAATAGCAATTATTTTTTATTTCTCTCTGTTTATACCGACTAATCTCTGGAACGGCAAGTCTAATTTTGACCAAACTTTCATTAGCATATAGCTGATGATATAAGGAAAAACTGAGGCCACCTATTTTAGACTAGCTTAGTTATGCGACGTTGCTTGCCGTTACATTAGGTAGTGTATAATAAAAGTATATAAATATTACCATTTTCGTCTTCCTCGAAGAGGCCATAATCATCGTATTGTGTGAGGTCTGTTTGTGGATCATCGTGTTGAAGCTTGTCAGGTTGAGAGCCGAGGTCATTTGATGCAGTATCTCTATAAGGAACTTCAGATAGTTCCTTGGCTGCTACCGATACTAACAGCAGCGCGAAGCTGGTAACTTGCCAATACCACCCCATGACCTGTGTTAGAATAAATTGGATTAGAAGCTAAGGTAAATATTAAAAAGAAAACTACCTCAAGAACTTAAACGCGCTTAGTTTCTTCAATCCCATTATATTTATAATTAGAATGGTATATTTCTATTTCTACGTATATAATAGCAAGGTTTCGGAAATCTATCACACAATGCCATCTAGTCCCAAACTAAGCAGTGCTTGTATTATGGGTATTAAACAACTTAAATCTTTATGTACACTTTTTTTTGTAAATTCATACATACACAGATAAACATAGATAATTGTTGACGCGAAAATGAAGATCTTACAAATATTTTGTCCGACCCGGGAATCGAAATCGAGACCTCAAGCATAACAGTACCACTGTATACCTAGTAGAGGCAGTTTCTATTGACGTCTTATAGATTTTGAGCACAAGTTGTCCCAAAGAAAGTACTTATATTAATCGAAATCTCTAATAACCTATAATACCTATTTAGCATTTAGATAAATAAATTGAAACTTTATCTGAATACACATTTAGTCCCGTACGCAAAACAAAAATTAAAAATAAAACTTAAAACCACTTTGTAGTAAAGGTATGTTGTATAATTTATAGATATATAATAAGCCTATAAAGCTCTATATTTAATAGTCAGTAATAATCATGCAGTTTTGCTGTGAACACGTCTTTTAATTAATGACCCTCGGTCCCATCCTGTACGGATGGGACCGAGGGTCATTAATAAAAAAACTTGACACAAAAATAATTGACAACTATAAAAACTATTCATTGATGAAGCGTCTTTTAAATTAAAAATAGAACACCGTAATTAATTTGGCGTAGCAACACAATTGGAATCTAAAACCTACGTCATCAGGCTCGAAGTAACTAGCAAACACAAATCAATGAAGACGCTGAGCATTAGTGTCATAAGACCGAAGAAGGCCAACAAACCAGGACATCGACACTACTCCTATTCCTCAATCATATCAACGATTTCATGATCGAACCGCAGGCCACGATCCACTAACCTATCCTACGTTCAATGCGGCAAAACACATCTGTCTATATGGAGATGACAACACACAATTGAAGCGTTAATAATTAATTTTAGCGACTACCCGCCCGTGTGAATGAACCAATTTGTTTATTGGGAGAATGGACTATGATTTTCACTTTCGCCCAATTAGATTTCGGCGGTTTAACGACCATTTTGATCATTTTAATTGAGATCGTATGCGTCTGAAATATTTCTAGACGTATAAGAATAGTTTTCGATCGAGTTAATTTTTATCGATTACAATGTGGCTACATAATCTACTTAGCCTATTATTTCCAACTAACTTCCCCCGCGACTGCGTCCTCGTCTATGTCGGTTATCGTCGTGAAAGTGTCCTATGTTCTTGATCAGGCTTTAGACTACCTGGGTACAAAATTTCATTTATATCGATGCAGTGGTTTTTTAGTTTATTGCGAACAGACAAACGCGGCGGAGGACTGTATTCTGTATTCTGTATGTACTGATTTATTCAGGGTCGTTCTACTAGTTCAACTGGTTCTACCAGAAAATCAGTTTTCTACAGATCAATCGACATCGGTTGTTCGCAACGCTGAAGACGAACTGGTACCGAAGGCTGAACTAGTTATATATTTGAGGGAATTGGCTTCCCAATAACGATTACTATAGATAGTCATGACAACTGGAACCGACGGCATAAAGTACTCTCCGTGACACAGATCCATCTAAAACACCGTCAAACTTCCATACTCCGAGCTGTTTTGGCCAGACCGCGTGACCCGGGAATCGAACTCGAGACCTCGCAGTCACATAACCCCTAGACCAGTGAGGCAGATACTTATGAAGCTTCATTTCTAATACATTGTAATCGTGTTCAATTAATTTTCTACCGTAACAGTACCACCCTTTTGTTTTCAAATTTTATAAGATCCATGTAAGAACAGTTTTTTTTCTTAATACCTATATATACAAACAAATAAAATTAGAGTGTCTGTATCTGTATTTAATATCAAATAAACAGTTTTTTTAATTTTTAATAAAAAGATATTAAATACGGTATAAAATTAAAAAAGGCAATTTATTAAATTTTTGTCTGTCTATCCGCTGACTGTGGCAAATTTTTTAAGAGTAGCTTCGCTCCGCGGCGTTACTCTTGTATACACTACCACCACGGAAAACACCGCGGGTCACAGCCAGTTATAAATAAAACAAAACAAATTTCCAACAGTTTAAATTATCAAATGTCCCAATATTTACTAAAATTGAAACTATACGGAGGGTATAACATTAAGTATTTTTGTCGTCAAGAAATTATCACAGTGTCTTGCCCATTTAGTATGCTCACAGTATCCACAGTTATAGTCAATTCGGTTAAGTGGTGAGTTTCATTAACTAGGTGTTGCTGGACAGCATACTAATATGACTGACTGAGTATTTACAACTATCACTGTCTATGTACATAGTAGAAAACTTGTGGCGGTATTAGTTTTCTACAAGTTTTTTAGGAAAAGGTCCCGATTTCATCTCATACACTTTTTTTTATCATGTTTTTTTTTTCAAATACAACTCCCGCATTAGGAATTTAAATCCTGGGTATTGGGGGACTTTACGAATCACAGAAAGTGTTGTTCCACGTAGGAACCCACGATACTTGGCGTAATAGAAAACGGCATGGTGACCGCTTAAATCACTAGGCCAAACGTGCAGTTTTTATTTTAAATTCATTACGATGACGACTTGAAGACTAGAAGAGTTTAGAATTGAAGACGTTAAATACTTGACATTGGCAGAAATAGGCCATCTCATCAAAAGAAGCAGAAGTTTTCTACAAATAAACGTCTTTTTCTTTTGGTGAAATGGCAATCAACCAAATATCAGCTATTTCTGCCAATGTCAAGTAGTTAAAGTCTTCAATTATAAAGTCTTCTAGTCTTCAAGTCTTCGTCGTAATGAATTTAATGATAAATGAGGCTGAGATGAAATGGGGAATGTCTTCCGAAAAAAAAAAAACGATCTCCCTACAAATAAACAGTCGATCACAGTTTTTTTCGGACATCTGTCACTGTATATATTATGGGTAGTACCCACAACAGATATAAATACATATCGCCCTCCCCAGCGAATAATATGATAATGTGCTATTACGATAGTTTACGTTTTATTGCATATTCGGTATTTAGAACACTAATTACACCTTATAAAAAAAAATTGTACATTTTGTATGGATATTTAGAAACGTACACTATTTTCAATGACCCCGTGATGAACATAACAATATTACTCGTTTAAAATCTAACATACCCTTTTACACGAATAATACCAAAACAAGTTAATACTGATTAAGTAATAGTAATTTTTTACGTTAAGTGGCCATTACCATTTTATTCGTGGAAGAAATACATAATTGTGTTTCATGTAAGGTGTAAAACAATTCTTTTAGGGTTTTATTTTTATTTACGCAATTTGGTAATGATTTCTTACAATACATGATAGATAATTGTGAAAATTCGTAGTGCTGTTAACGGTATCATATAGATGAACTTTATAAAGTTTTCAAATCATCACTTTGATTTCACGCAAATAATTATGTAATATCATATAACAGTTAACATTTTTAACAGCACTTTTTACTGTAATGTACTTATACTGACTAAAATTGTTGGATTTACACGCGAACAATATGGCAATGATGCATTACAGAATATACTTTTGACCTGCAATTTCGGTAATATTATTTTCGCCAATAACTTTATTTTGAAAACTATTACAAAATAAAAACCGAAAGAAAATACAAAGTAATTAAATTAGCTTTGTTTTGACACATAAATGGTTACCTTACGATGCTCCCTTGCTGAGATAATACTCAAAAACAGTATTTAATTTTTCCTGTAAAATTTAGAAATTGCCATTACGATATTGTTCGGTGGGGAGGGCGATATATACTTTTTTGCCCGAAACTACACAGCTATCAGCATTTCCTTGATTACTATTATCATAAAATAACAGTCGTGAAGCTTAGATGGAGGTGTTTGGGCGGATTAAATACATACAACGGCAAGATTACAATGGTTGACTGGTAGAGAATGCCCTAGGCATTAAGTCCGCCAATGTATATAAAGTGATGATGGATGGCTTTAACCTTCTGCTGAGAGGAGACCCGTGCCCAGCAGTGGGATGTTATAGGATGTTGTTGTTATAGGATACTTTTTCGAAATAAATACATAAACACACAGATCATACATATTTGGTCCTATAATTATAAGCAGTTGATAAACGATTATACATATAACGATCTATTAAAACATTCGGAACATAAGTGATTAATATAGACTTTGTGTTCAAGTTTTTCTTCTCATCACAGTGATGTTGCATTCTTTGTCGCCTCTCACCACACCAATGGGATAAATAGTGGTAGTGACACACGAACACTATCAAGGGTTTAAAACTATAAGAAATTGTACTTATTCACTCTTGACAAATAAATCTTTACTAATATTATAAATGCGAAAGTTTGTCTGTATGTCGGTCTTTCACACCAATACTATTGAACCGATTTAAATAAAATTATGTACGCAGATTATCTAAAGCCTAACATACACGCGTCAGAGCCTAACTAAATAAAAGGGGTTTGTTACATACAAACACTTTTTTTTTATTTAGCTAAATCGTATTAGTACTTTTTTACTAAATGCATATCAAAGTATTTATGTTACTTACACCAAAATGGCAATTTTTTAAATTTTTGTCTGTCTGTCAGATTGTGCTAATCTTTGCAACGGCTGGACAGATTCTGACGGGACCTTCTTAGCTTAATAACTTAAGATAATTTTTTTAGAACAATGAACGCGGCTAAAACCGCTGGACTTAACTAGTATTAAATAGAATCGTTATTTAATCAATCTATCTAGTCCTTGGTAATACAATTCTCCGAACGTAACAAACACAGCACGTGTCTTTAAAAGCCTAGAAAGAAGCCTTTGACTTATACTGACCTTAGCCTTGGCAGTTTCTCCAAACTCCAAGTTAGTTAAGAAGTTTCTAAAGACCCTTAGGTACTAAAGCTTTACTTGGCTTCCAAGCGATAAGAAATTGCGAACGTTTAATTTTAATATTAATTGTCTTTGGAAATATGGAGATTAATATGGAAACCATTTTAACCCAAGCTGGTTATAGAAAGATTTAATAATGTTTTTCGTTAGTTACTACAGGAGTAATTTAAAAAAAAAAAAAAAAAACTTGTGTTATATAAAAGGATACATATATCTACTTGATTAATTGAAATAAAACTAATACTTAACTAACTTTACAATCACGAATTGAATTTCAAATTAAAAGTATTTTTATTCTGTAACTTATTAACAGCTCTACTTATGTAATGAATATGTACGAATAGGTTAAACCCAATACTTTACACGATAATACTATTTACTACTATTATACTACTTTACACAATACAATACTTTTACACACTGTACTTAAACAAATACAGATTTTATTATCATCAAGACATTTCATTTCTTTTTTTTTAGTAAATTCACGACTACATACAGGTATTTAATATACAGGCGCTGATTATCCCGGCCAAGTAAGTTTTCAACACTTCTCTAAGAAAAACTATCAATCATTTCAATGACTTGTTTATTCATACTTATGTATTTTATAAATTTATTTACCGTTTGTAACTGTAAACCTATCATTTCTCAAGATACCTTTATTATAAAGTAAAACTTCGTATCAAAATATAAAAATTGGTCAATACAAAACTAAGTAGGTACACACAAAAAAAAAATTACACATTTGGCCTTTCGCGACATTTACACCTACAGGTTTTTGTTTTACAACAAGACTTATGTGCGATAAATATTATTATTATTGCACATATCAAGTGCACACAAATACCAAGTAGAACCTTTATAATAGCAGTTTGTACGCATCAAAATTAAAAAATAAATATTTCACAACATACCTAGGTTTGTATGAGAAACTGTTGGGGGTTGTGCGGCCCGCCCGCGCCGCGACGAATGCTCAGCCTCCGACCGGGATACCATTAAATATGCACTCCCGAATGACCTGATAGCAGAGCGGTCTATGAACACAGGGGACCACAACCGTTGGGACATTATACCTTATATTTTCATTTTTTTTTTAATACTTATTAACACACATATATATGATAATAATATGTTGCTGGAACTATTTTTAAACTGCATTGACATATTTTATATATTTAGTTCCCACGAGCATTCGTTTTAAAGTTATAAGACAGTTTTTCAAGTCTACAACCTCCTAATGACAAAGAGGTTTACACTTTCATGCTTTTTGAATATATTCAAATTAACCCTTTCAATTATATTTATTTGTATAAACGCCTACAAATAAATTTAATTGAAATATCATTGAAAATACCTGCTTAGCACACATTTGACAATAGTTATTTAGAATTTCGTTAAACATACGTATATTTCTTTTTTGGTTTAAAACCCGCCGAGGTGATTCGACGCTGCCGGATGGAAAGCATGAGTAGAATCCACGAGTAGAGGACACCACACTCATTGCGAATGCAGGCGACCACACTTACTATTAAAATGATACTTAAATAATTAAATACTTTTCAGTCTTTAAATTTTCTTATAAAGATTTTTAATTGCTTCTCTAACAACTTATGTATATTCAATAAAGGAATCATTATATAAATATAAAATTAATACTTCTACCCAAAAAAAAACTGTTGAGAACCCCTATTTTCAACTAATAAGTAGGCCGCGAACAAATATGTATATTATGTTCAGTGTAACCGTCCAATCCTAAAATCAAACGCTTCTTTTTAATTGTGCAGGTCAAACGACGCACGCGCCTATATTTTTATTGCCAAGCGCCATTTCATTGGCGACAACGGTTCTGTAAACTAGGTGTCATTAAACTTAAGTAATATATTTTGGCGATATATTTACTTCTCTAGACGAACGTTCTTAAGGTTTCTATAAGTATTTTATCTAGTAACTTTAAAAAAAGTATCAAGTTATCCTATTGGCGCGGCGGCGTACACTGCTGCACGAAGGTCTCCTACAAAGAAAGAGTGAAGAAAAAGTATCACAAGCTATTTAATCAAAGTTATATTTTTTTTCTAAAACTTGTTATTTTTTTATTATAATTAAATATTAATGTTATATTTTTGTTCGCGTGTGTTGTAATCTAATTTATTTTAAAATTAATTTATTATTAATAAGATCATTGTGTCAGCTATGATTACCTATAACTATAATGAGCACAGGGCACGTACATATTTTATATTTTATAATGATGTGTCTGTGTCAATTGCTTTCCGCATCCAGTCGCCCTACGCAAATTGTCTCGCAATCTGGCCAGAAGGTGGCCCACACCACGTTGCCCAAGACGCGGTCTCCACTCCAGAACACGCTGAAATAATCAATATTTGATTAATTACGCGGTTGGAACCCCATTAGTTTCTCTGCGGGACAGCTTTAATTAAATCAATTAGATGTAAGTTAGTTATTTGGCGGAAAACAATAACAAAAAAGCAACAAATTAACAATAAAGAGAGGTAATATGGATATATAACATAATATATATTGTCCCTTACATAAAGCGGGTAGCCCCTTAACTTTAATAGACCTCTAAGCACTTAGGTGTTCCCTAACCGTCTCTAAGTGGCCCTTAAAGACTTATAAGTGGGCTATTTAAGTTCTACATTATATCTAATACGTATGTGTGTCGTGTGAATATATTCTCATTGGGAGGAATGTTTTCATTAAACATCAGTTAATTTGCATCTAATTTAAAAAAATATATTTACAGCAGAGGGGCTGTCCATTAATCACGTGAGGTTCGAAAGGGGGGGGTGGAGGGTTTTACAAAAGTCACGAAATATCACAAGGCGGAGGGAGGGGGTGTAGTAATATATCACGTGTATTTATTTTTATCTGCAAATTTTCGCATTTCTTTCATTATTTTTACGCCAGTCAAACTGCAACCTTTCTGCTCGATCTCTGAACGTAATTATTGTAGTCTTTAATTTTCTATAATAAAATTAGTTTTGTATTTTAATAATATTTTAAAAAATAAGATTCTCTTGATCTTGTAGGTACTAAAAAATACACGTGATATATAAGGGGGGAGGGGGGAGAGGGTAGTCTTAAACCTCACCGTGTATCACCAAGGGGGTGGGGGGGTTACAAAATGCCAAAAAAAGATCACGTGATTAATGGACGGCCCCAGAGGCCCAGAGTACAGTTTTGTAGAACATTGAAATGAATAAATATTTCGAACATCTGACACACGACTTTATATAGTTCTAAACTAAGCAGAGTGGTACTGAACAAGTTATACGTATGTAATATATACTCTTTTTATAAACGCATTCATATTATACGTACAAATATTTGCAGATTATAAAAATATTTAGTCCCAGGATTTGAACAAGAGGCCAAAATACGTATAGTATAAGTATGTCGCCGAGGATCGAACTGAGTGGCGTGCAATTGGAGAAGCCTATGTCCAGCAGTGGACTGCAATAGGCTGATGATGATGATGATGAAGTATGTATGTATTTACAAAAAATCGGCCAAGTGCGTGTCAGGCCACGCACAGGAAAGGGTTCCTCAGTCACCTATAATGGTATGTGGATTTAAAATCGTATCCAATAGATAATTGTTATGTTTACGTATTACTACGTTAATTTTGTATGACATTTCCCAAGTGAGCGCATTTTACCATATAAGCCTTTATAACTCCTGAACTAAGAAAGTCATCTAATCGGTTATAGTTTTCCTTCAAAGTTCATTAGATGGACCACCATCACGATTTTTTTTAGGTTTTTTGAGCCAGCCGTTTAGCTTTTAGAGGGGGGGGGACGCCCTGTTTTTACAAAAAAGTGCCCTTTAAAGGGAAATATCTCGCAAACGGATACCTAAATCAAAAAATCGTCTGGGAAACCCTTTATTGTTTTTAAAAGACCTATCTAATGATACCCCACACGATGGGGTAGCCTCGAGAAAAAAAAAACATCCCCACTTTACGTGTAGGGGAGGTACCAAAATAAAAATATTTTTCATAATTTTATTGTAGCACTTTGTCGACGTAATTACAACACGTATTCATGCAAACTTTCATCTTTCTAGCACTTACCGTTTGGACGGTAAGTCGAGGACGGACGGACGGACGGACGGACGGACGGACGGACGGACGGACAGACGGACATGACGAATCTATAAGGGTTCCGAGTTATGAACTTCGGAACCCTAAAAAGGTGCAGATATGTATTCATACCAATTGTCTAGTACTCATAGCATTAGCTGGAGGTTGTGAGGTTAAAGGGATTCCTTACAATAATAAGCAACTAATAAAGATGAATGGCAAATGAATGGTCTAAGGAACGTGTCCTTCAAAGGGCGACCAAACCGACAATTGACCTGGATGCGTTTCACTGAAGCAATTTAGTTCACTACCAACTAGTTGATTGATCAATCGTGCGTAGACGTCATACCTATAAATGTAATACCTAACACTCAAGTAAGTGCATTTGTAGTAACTGTTCATGTAGGTATGTACGCACATAATTGTTTATTTACCAGTTACCCGTTAGAGACGCACAGATGAGGGACTATTTAATAAATTTTGAACTAGTTGAACGGTTGTTGTGTTCCGGCGAGTAACGGCACGGGGAAAAGCTAGTCTAAATGTAGCCTAAGTTAGTCCCTATATCATCAGTTATCTGTCAGTAAAAGTCCTGTCAGAATCACTCGACTCACTCCAGAGATTAACCCGAAGAACCAACTGACAAAAAAAATCATAATTTATAATATGTATGTATTTACAAAAAAAAAGTATGTTTATGTAGTTATATCAGTTGTTTAGTAACCATAAGACAAGCTCTGCTTACTTTGGGACTAGATCATGTTGTGTGTAAGATGTCCAAAATATTTTTTTATTTATTATTATTATTTTTATTATTTGTATCATTATACATTTCATATGTATGTAATACCAAATGAACAATATTTTACAAAATGCATATCTAAGTAATACTTATATCAAAAGGGCATTTTTTTTTTGTCTGTTCCAACTAATCTTTGGAACGGTTAGTCCTATTTTACCGGGACTTTCACTGCTCGAAAGCTAATGACCTCAGGAGTAACTTACGCAAAAATATTTTAAACTAGCTTCACTCCACGGCGTTACTCGCGATTTACAACACCGCGGGACTCAAATAGTAATTAATACGTTTATAAGTAATAGATTTGAATATTTAGTTATTCAGTGATTGATCTAAAACAAACATCTTTGTCTATGGCTACGTTTGTCTATCTTTTCAGTTAGTGGTTTGAAACCATCAAATGAAAAAATAGACAAACGCTGCAAATATTGAAATGACTAATGGGTCATTCACATCCAAGCCATTGGATATCTCAGACGCCTTGTTTAATTGAGACAGTCATACAATGACGATTCCAAAATTTTTCTTCTTTAATTATTTTTCCACTCGTTAGAAACCAAACTTTTATACAAGTCGATTAAAAAAAATGAAAATGTGAAAATGAAAATTCGTAGAGTATGTTTGCAGAAGAATTATGTATAGATTTGAAAGTTTCTTAAAAATTCTTCTTCTTCATTGGATCACATGGCAACCAGTCGAATAATATCAGTTATTTATGTCAAGTATTTAAAGTCTTTTATTCTAAAGTATTGTAGTCTTCAAGTCGTCGTCGTAATGAATTTAATGATAATATTACATTACCCAGCAAACTTCCACTGAAAATTGGTTTGAATGAGATCAAGTAAGTTGTTTTTTTTAATACATTATAAATCGTAAACCGCAATTTACCTTTCATTGAATCAATACACTATTGTTAATACATCGATTAAAGTTACAACGAACTACAATAACTTATATATTGTGTTACTTGCTTCTACGGAACCCTTCATGGGCGAGTCCGACTCGCACTTGGCCGCATTTTTTTAAAAGGTTTGTAATTTTTTTTTTTTTAATGAGTTTGTACATTTATGGGTTCTTAGTATTAAAATATTAGGTAAGTATTTATCCATACTAGCCTTCTAAGAGGGTTGCTGTGTCCAGCATTATAAGTAGAGAGCATAGAATTCGCTCCCTTATACGTTCAGTAGCGGCGCGAAAGCCTTACGGGGTGACCGCAACACGGGTGAACAAAGGCTTTGACTACATAAAAACAAGCAGTGTGTTAAAATCTTTTGATTTTTTTAAGTAATTTACTATTAATATAGTTAATCGGAATTAATTAATAAATTCAGAGAGTAGATCTTTTATTCAAAGTTAAATTGTTTATAGTTAATTTATTTTAATTTCAAATTTGAGTCCTGGAACGTTCTTTAGTTATTAAAAAAAAAAATTAATAGTAGGTATATCTATTTTCAAAACTTCATAGTTCTTTCATTTCAAAGTTTTTTACGTTTATTTTTATTAATGGGATAATATATTGACAGAAAAATTAGACGAGACCTACTAACTTTTGAATTTTATCTCTTTATAGATTGATTGAACCTAATTATAGCAATATTTAAAGTTTCATTTAGAGTAAAATAAAAGTTTATTGGCTGCAGTAATACAGCATTTTATATAAACACATATGTATGTGAAGCTTAGATCTTTTTCTTTCGGTATTAGAGTACCGAAAGTAAAGTAAAGAAAAAGGTTTAAATTCGCATATTATATTTGCTCAATGATCCATTACATATTTTTGTGCCCCAACCCTATAAATAGCTTGATAAATGACAGTGTGTTAATTGAGGAATAAATTTTTATATTTTTTTAAATAATAAAGAAACAATTTTTTTATTCTTCATCCTAGTCCCTTGTATATTATTTTATCAGTATTATAAATACATCAAGTGCTAGTAAAAAGTGAAATATGTACGGCTGGTTGTTGGAGAGTGTTCAGCACTTTATTGTGGTGAGTAATTTGATGTTACATACAGACAAATTTACGGGTGTTATTGGTTATTGTCGTAAAGCGTATAGCCGTGGAGCGAACCTAGTCTAAAAAAAATAGCCTAAGTTACTCCTTAGGTCATCAGCTTTCTGTTCATGTCAAAATTGTTACAGCTGTTCCATGGATCACCCGGAACAAACAGACAGACTAAAGAAGAAGTAGATCAAATGAAGAAGAAGAAGAATATTTTTGAAACTTTCAAATGTAGGGTGACTGATCCAATTATCAGTACTTGAGTTATAGAGCAAGAGCCCAGAGCCGCCAGACCTACGTCATTAGTGCAAAGCTGAAATTTTCAGGATTATTAGTACAATGTCTTGTTAAGATGTATGCGTACCCATTAGCTTAAAGCGGGGCCGTTTCTGAGTCTGATAAAAACCTTACTTACCTACGTTAAAGGTGCAAAGCTAGTATTTGCATATTTTATCAAGAATATTATTTAAAATTAAAATTCATTACTGCCAAACACTTTCCGTGGGCCATTACTTCTGCCAGACGTCTTGAAAGTTGTGAAAAAATTAGGTAAACTACGTTATAGTAGCAAACCTAAATTTTAAACATATTATCTAAGGTAGGTACTATTTTATGACCTTTTGTATGCGGCCAGACCAATCCGAAGGGCCTATCATCCCCGAAGACACCTTTAAATATTTGTAGTAATTAGGAAGCTGAGGTATATCAAATTCAGGTATATCAAATCGTTTAAAGTGGGTCAAAATCGCACCCAAAGGAGTTGGTTACAAACAAACAAACATACAGGTGAAGCTAATAAAAAGCGTGTAAAAACCATTTAATATTTTACAATTCTATTCTTGAAATAATACCAAAGATGTAATTTTTGGTGCAAATAACGTATGTACATATATACTTCCATATTCGTTTAATAAAATACTGTTAATTTGATAATACATACAAACACTTCAATTTCAATTATTTGTTTATACTAACTTTGGCTTGCGTGTTAACCGCGGGTAGCACCGCAGGGAGCGTGTAGTTCATCAGTCATCAACAACCCATAACGTCCCACTGATGGGCTTCGGTCTCTTCTCCGAAGAGGTTAGGCGCAGCAATATTAATATAAAAGTGATAATTATTATTAGAATAAAATTTGAAAAATCTGAAAATAAATAACTACCTAATATTTTGTTTCATTCTCATTGTCAACCAGATTTACGAAAATGTATAACGAAATGCATTATTCACTAATGAATGACATATAAAACGGTTCAAAAACGCTGACTCGATCAGATTATTCCCCCTAAAGAATGCAACACACGATTAATAGTAAAAGTTCGCAACCGTGACTGACATGAATGAGCTCAGGATATTCATTCTGGAGTTCGTAAATTACAACAGTTTTTTTTTTGTTTTATATGCCAATAAAAGTGACTCTACTCTGCCTGATGAAAAGCTTGAGTAGAATTCAGGAGTAGGGGCCATCGTCCTCATTGTGAGTACATACAATAGAGCATGGTGGCTCATAGCAACTTAGTGAGATGTTTCTGCATCATTATCCCGGCCTCTAGAAGCCGAAGAATGATGCAGAATGATTGGGCCACCGATCTAAAACTCACCAACGAAATACGACAGCACGAATGCTGTGATTTTGGGTTGGTCTTCTGTGTGAGGGTAGTACTGCCCCGGTCGAGTCGGCCCATTCGTGATGAAATCAGCGTGGCTCTACTCACCTTTTAAAAACCGTTACGATATTCACGTACTTAATTACATTTTGTCCTCTCCTCCTGTACCTCCCTTATGTAATTAGGGCAGAGTACCTCTACAGATACGTGCAAACATCCATAATTATATAATTAATTCAACATAACAGGGTTTCTTTTGAAAATATAATCTGTTTGTCTGTCTGATAAGCTTTCACGCCTAATCCGCTATAACGATTTCAATGAAATTTGGCAAAGTTATACTTTGATTCTTGAGGGCTACTTTTAGTAATTCCAAGTACTATGGGGTAAATTAAAATGACATAAAAACATATCAAAATAGGACTTGAAAAACATATACGAGTTGTAAGTATATAATACTAGCTTTCGCCCACGGCTCCGCCCGCATGTATCTCGGTTATGTATTTTTTTTGACTTTCCGTATTTTTTTTTGTAAACTATCATAAGTTACTTCTAATACCTCCAAGAATATGTGTACAAAGTTTCATGATGATCGGTTGAGTAGTTTTCGTGTGAAAGCGTAACAAATAAACTTACATTCACATTTATAATATTAGTAGGGACATGTTGTGGACTCAAAGAAGATAAATGAACCACAGTGACTGTCAAATTAAATTCCTATAATATCGAATGTTAGTTGATCCCTTTTTCGACAACTCCCGCATTAGAAATATATCCCGTGTCGCGGGGGCTTTACAAACATACATAACAAGAACACAAAAAATGCCCAGACTAAAAACAGCAATTAGTGAATGACACAGTGTACTCCTATGTAGGTATTGAGCCCACAATACTCCGTGCAGTAGGAAACGGTGTGACGACTGCTAAAACCACTACGAGTATTTCATTCGTACAGTCAATATCAATATTGCCTTATCATTGATTTTATTGGTATTTGTTAACAGGAAGAATGTGGAGAAGAAATATGGGAGACCATTCTCCGGGAATCAGGTGCACGCAATACGGTTTTCAGCGCCACTCAGGTAATTCTAGTTCCTAGGAAAATGAGTTTTATTTTGCAAGTAAATCTTTTACGTATATTTTTGCCCGTCGACCTTTATAGCTAGAAGGTGTCAGCATTTTCTAAGACTCACTGTGATAGAAATGCCGAAACAAACCACACAGATGTCTTTTTTCAAAGTCCGTGAACATCATTGCAATAAAGTATGAACATCATTGTAAATACTATAATTAAATAATAAACTTTGCGAGTACAGTATAAAGTCTGGGTTAGACTTTCGAAGAAAGAACCATAGCGTTGAGTCAGTCTATCCTTACAGCCGGCATACGAGCCCCAGCCATCGTCTTTCTCACCTTACTGGTATTAGTCAAGATTAAGGACCCGAAGAACGATACTATCGCTATCAGGCCATTGGTGTAGACTGTAGAAATACTCAAAACTACCAGAAAGATACTAAATATGAACTTATGGTACAAGCCTAGACTACGAGTATACTCACATTTCCAAAATAATTAGAGGTATATAGGGTTTCAAAGACAACATAAACAATTAAAATGTTTTATTGAGGACTTCAATTTAGTAATACTTATTTCTTCATATTTACTTGGAATGACATATATGTTTGAACGTTTCTATTCATTACTTCCGTAGCAATATCCAGATGCCTTGATGTTACGACTCGCGAGCGCTTTAGCCAGACTGCTGACGAAAGAGGCTAACAGTCCTTCGACCTCCAAAGCAAGTAGCCCAGCACCTCGGAAACGTTCTCTGAAGTCAAAGCCGAGCTGGCGAAGTGCTTCGGTTCAAACCGACAATAGATCCCAAAACTACAAATGTCCCTTTACTGCTACCAACGCCTTGACCGCAGTCACCAAAAAAGAAATAGATGCTTACAATTCTTCTGAAGAAATAAGACCAACGGTCGCTTCCTCCACCAGCAGAATAAATGAAGAAACGATCCCTTGCAAGGAAATTCAAAGACGAAGTTCTGGAATTAAATTTGAAAGTCCCATTGTTAAAGAACCTGTTGTAAAGCCGATACTTGAATCGGATCAATCTGAAGATATGCCTTCAACTTCTGAAGTGAGTTCTACACCGACTTCCCCAGATTCAGAAGTTGTAAAGAAGGGCTCAATAAAGAAGGGAACAGCACGTAAAACCAGCTGTACCGTTGCTTTAGAAGTGTATAAACGTCGTGGTTCTATCATCTCTGCTCGGCAACGCTTGAACAGCATCAGCCTTATCAACGGTGACAAGCTGAATACGTTGAGGGCGAAATTTGAAACTCCTGAGAAGGTGATGTTTTTCTTTGGTCGATGTTTCGTGAAGTTTTTTAGTAATTATGGGTGAGTATTATTATTTTATTCCTCTGTTTTAGCTTTACAGTATAAATTTACTTACCTAGATGTTAGTTAACCCTATGCCCTTTTCTACATCCCTGGTAATGCATGTACTTAGACTGAATTTCTCAACCAAATAATATTTTAATAAACACTAAACAAACTTTTTTCGTCTTTAAGTTGGTTATAATTGCATCATAAGTTAATTTGGAACCGTTATTCTAAGTATGCTATTATCCTATTCGGCTTACAAATAGCTGGGTACTGTACTATCACCGGCCCAACTAATTGAGAAAAAATAGCAGTAAATTGCTAACTTATAGTATAAAAGTAGATGATACATAAAATAACCAGTTTCATAATTCTTTATCACAAAATAAACGTGGTCAAAAAATTCGTTTGCCTTGTGCGTCGTGAATTTCATGAATAAAAATACCCAAATTTATATTTGAACAAAGGAAATTGCCCTAACGTTCACATCGCTTGAGCTTTACTATGAAATTGCTTTCTTTATCATCGTTCCAAATAGTTTGTTTTATGTCTTTCTTTGGGTCTGAAATATCGAAGACGCAAAACCAGTATCTTGATTCTGTCAAATGAGTAGATTTGCAGTTTAGTGAAAAGATACAGTTTTATATTTTATATTTAAAGCAATTACTAGCATTTATAAAATCTTCTAGATACATTATTGCTTGCAACAGCAGTAAACATAACTATAGAAATACAAACAAAACCAGTGTTATGCAAACCTTGTGTGTTTAATTTAATGATATGCCTGGAGCCCAAAACCACTCTATTCCCCAATATCTGAAGAGGGGATCAGGAGCTCAGTTAGAGCTCCAGATGTAGATGTCCAATGCAATGCTGCAGTAGACATCGTAAGTGATAGCTCTTTATAACTAGCATCGAAAAGTTATTTTGCTATACCCTGGAATGAATTAAATATGTTTGCCATTCTTTACTGCGTCTAATATGTGTGTGTAACGAATTAGCAAACAAGCATAATTTTCTTCTTTTTAGCTACGACAAAATGATTCGTGCAACAGGACGTTACTTCTGCACGTTTCTCCAATCTGTGGACAATATACACCAGCGTATGCGTTTTACGTTTCCGCGTATGCGCTCGCCAAGCATGCAGCTGACTCGTGCCCACCGACATGGAGCTGAACTGGTGTACAGTAGCGGCAGGACCGGCTACACACACTACCTCATGGGTTAGTTCACAAATATTTTTTCCAAACAATAAACTCTTTATGGGACTGTACAACTAGTGTTTTAGCTGGTGTTTAAGGTTCATTTGCCACAAAAACGGAAAAGATGATTAATTGGTATTCTCGTTTAAAGGTCAAATAAACTTAATTAGCAAAATTGAAGATGGTTTTTAAAATACAAAGAAAATGTTAACTACATTCTATAAAGTAGAGCTGTTAATCTAAATTCATAATTTAAAAATAATTAACATGATAGAGTCAAAGTTTAGTTTTGGAATTGAAGGTGAAAAATGTTTGTATGTTAAATTTTATAAAAGAAGATTTAGGAGTTGTTGATTTTTCAAATATATTTCAAACATGAGATGGTAGTAGTGAACACAAACGTGTGTGAAAATATTAAGAATCGTATTTATTCGTATTATATATTACAGGTCAATTGTACGAAATAGCGGAGGATATTTTCTCCTTGAAGCTGAAGGTATCAATCGTGAAGGAAAGTATGGAAGGCACTTACTATGTAGCGGTACTCAGACTTGAGTTCGACAACAGCGATTATGTGAGTACTTTTTAACTTCACATCATATGATGAATGCATGACGCTAAGACTGAAAAATAGAATTTATCTGTTTCATCTTTAAAAGCCTTTAATAGCTGGTCTAAGACTTTCCGTAGCACCCTACATGATTAAGCAGGCCAAAGCCGCCGCTTTGGCCTGCTTAATCACGCTGACCAGACTGGCTGATATACGCGGCTGTTTATTTCAAGAAAAAGACCTGTTAAAAATAAAAGATTTTTGAAATTACCTATAATTGATGAGGGAAAAACAAGTTAAACATATTTATGTAACTTATAATTTTTTTTAATTCTTAGCAGCGTTGGAGGCTACATCACTTAAGTAATCTTAGCTAAGTTAAGTGCAACTTAAATAAAGTCTTTAAAATATTTCAAAGTATTTGGATTAATTGCTTTTGCGATTTTAAAGTAAGTTAGGCCGATTTCATATTTTAAAATCTTTTAACGTATCTAATTTTAAAACTGCGGTTGATACTAGAATAATAGAATCAAGGTGTAGGGGTCACCATCCTCATTGTGAGTGCAGACAGTGCATACAGACCCTCACTATAGCGTCCTAGTGAGTTTCTTTAGCGTTCTCCCGCCCTCCGGAGGCCGGAAGAATGATGCAGAATGATTGGGCCTCCGGTTTCATACTCATCAACGAAATACGATAGCACGAATGCTGTGATTTTTGAATTTGTCCTTTGTATTGGGAGTAGTGCCTCCCCGGTCGAGCTGGCCTATTTGTGGCGAAATTATGGCTGTACTACTTTTTCTTTCCTGGAACGTTTGTTTTGAAGGTTTTTTTTTCCATAATTATTTTGGTATGAATAGCCCATTTATCGTATAAAGCCTTCTATATAGGTTATATTTAGCCAAAAAACCCCTTATAGGACATTTTCTCCTTGAAGTGCTTGCAATTTAAAAGTATTAAATTGTAATTGGAATAAATGGAATTCTAATTCTCATCTCATTAGATGGGGTTAAAATGGGTTCGTTATCAATAAACCTGCAGTGTATCTATTCCACCAGTTCATTTATGTAAATTTACATTGTATTATTGAATATTTAATTAAATAGGCAATGGCTCCCAAAATTGGCTATCGACCCGTAGTTAAGACGCTTCTGTTTCACATTAGACTTAATTGAAAGATAAATATCTAATTCAATAAACGTATGTAGTTGAAAGTTTAGCTTAATGACTATTAAAGGATTCTAAGTGTCTGATATAAGTTTGTTTCACATCAACTCGGTCTCGAGCGTTACCGCATTCGACGTTCTGATTGGTCAAGATTTCAGTGCGGATCAACACACTGAACTCTCTGAAATGCAATCGATGTTCCTTGGCACTAGAGTTGGATTCCCACTTCGAATGAGAATTTCTATTTCTCATTCTATTAACTGACTACAAAAAATTGTATCCGTCATTTGTGAGTCGGTTTTCTTTGCTATTTGGAAGAATAAGGAAGAATAAATGACAAGGTCTCGGTCTCTCGGTCAAAAAGGCCCTAAATATCCCTAACCACCCAAGAGGAAGAGGAAGACCACCCGCCTAGTGGTCAATTATGCAGGAATAGATACAACAAGAAAATCTGAGCACACAGACAACCCAGAATAGAATTCATTGGTGCAGACGTAGAAGGAGACCCATCTAAACAGTGGAGAGGGATGGACAAAGAAGAAGAATAAAGAATACACAAGACTATATGAAGAACAAAGAATAAATAATATCAAAACACACTGATTTTGCAGTTCCCGTAACCATCAGAGGCACTGAAAAGGATTTTATAAATTTTAGAAAAAAATAACTTTAAATTTCTTAAATAGTTTTTGATTTTACATAATTCTGTGCCTCGTATTTGCCTAGTTTTAGATAACGCAAACATTTTCAAAAATATTTACACTAAAAAAATGACATAAAAATCCTAATTATTTAATATTAAAAAAAATACGTAATTGATTTTCAAATTCCAACGTATGTAGGAGTCCTGTATGAAGATGTAGCCAAATTTGCATCTCATAGGAAAAGGATCTGATAACCATTTTCAATGGTAAAACTTTCGGTAACGTACAAAATGATTAACTTTTTGTGTTTCTGTTACTAAGTCTTAAACAACAGCAAAGCATTTAAAAAAAGCAAAATAAATCCCTATTATTTTTGATAACTTTTTATTGTTATACCAATATGTTATATTTTTACATATATTTTAATTAAAATATTACATCACAATTAGGCGTAAAAATTTCAAGAAACTTCATAAGTATTAGTTGTTCTATAACCGTTCTGTGAGCATATGAGTAAATACATAAACTAAAATAAATTGGGAGCAATAGGCAATGCTTTTAACACAACAAAATTGAGTGTGATCTATAGTTCTATACAATAAAATGATTTAATGAAACAATAACACTTATTGCAGGACATTGCCCCCTATTTTATCTTTATGTCTTGAATATGATGAAAATCTTGAATTTGTAAAATGCAGATTTGGACTAAAAAAATCCTTGGCAAAGCGTAAATATGTAAATAAATAAATATTTCGGACATCTTACGCACAACTCCATCGAATCCCAAACTAAGCAGAGCTTGTATTATGGGTATTAGACAACTGATATAAATATATAAACACTTATTTTGTAAATACATACATATTACTCATAGAAAACACCCAAACTCCGAAACATATCTTTTCGGATCACACAAACATTTGGTCCGACCCGGGTATCGAACCCGAGGCCTCAAGCACAACAATCCCATACGCTCCCACTGCGCCACCAAGGCTGTCAAACGATATGAAGATTTGGAGTTAGGTACTAGGAGCTCCCTAATGTAGGTAGCCACAAAATTTTAAGAAAAATCTTTAGGGGACACCTAAATGTCCCCTAAAGATTGGTGAAAACGTAAACTTCACTAATGATTACTAAACATTCTCTAAGGCCCGTCAAATTTAGGAGACATTGGTGAAAACAGTTAATATAAGGAACATATTTAAGGAATACTTTTTCAGGCAGTTTGATCTAGCGGCTAGCGAAACTGACCGTTAAGCCAGACAGAGCTCTTGTGTGCGATGCTCTATCCAGAACAAATATTTTGTTTATTTTATTTTATGCATTAAACATAATTATGCTGTCGCGGCCTTCTTTTTAGATTTTTATAGGGAAACTATTCTTTCATACATAAAAGGAATATTTTCCCCTATTTTTATTGCCCCACTGGTCAATCAAATATATCTTAAGTAAAGGGCTATCTAGAACCGAAAGAGTTTTTCAAATCAGCCTGAGATCAGCGTGTTCAAACAAACCAACAAATTCTTCAGCTTTTTAATATGTAGTATAGAAGTGCATATGTATTTACTGATAAACTTTTCATTAAATATTAGGTAGAAAAATATGCTTCAAATTTATTTATTTGTATAGATTAATAGTTTTGATAACCTATACCAAAATAACAAACTTTTCCACTCCAAGTATTGCGTCATGTTCGCTAACCGCCATGATCATAAAACACAAGGTGTCAACATGTCGAACAATACCAACAATTGACCATCAATTCAGCTAATTTGGTGCAAATATATACTAGCACCCTTAAATAGAGTATTTAATTGGACACATATGGAGTGCTTCAATACGATAAATAATATGATCTCGTTGTGCGGTTCAGATGTGTTGATGCATATCAGAGACACTCATAGACAAGTGCGCTAGGTGATTAGATACAAGCACCGAAGATAAGAAATCATCATCATCAGCCTATCGCAGTCCACTGCTGGACATAAGCCTCTCCCACTGCACACCACTCTGATCGATTTTGGGCTTTTCGCATCCAGCTCCTGCCAGCCATCTTAAGCAGGTCGTCACTCCACCTCGCGTGTGGGCGTCCTACACTACGTTTACCTAGACGCGGTCTCCACTCCAGAACTCTTCTGCCCCAACGGTCATCAGTTCTGCGGCTAATATGGCCAGCCCACTACCACTTCAGCTTGCTAATCCGGTGGACTATGTCGATGACCTTAAGCAATACCGCGTTCAATGCCGGACTCGGAGGTCACGTTAAGCAGTCGGTCCCGCTTGTTATCCTAGAATAACAGTCGTATAGTACGTGGCATTCAGACGGCTTAAAAACATCCAACGACAAGACATCCTACTCTCCTTCAATAACATAAGAGTGGTATCCTAAACTTTTAATAAAACCTTTTGCACGTGATCCTAAAACATTCTGAAACAAATCTCCTCTGGTTGGCTCCAGTTTATTTGCACATAGAATATTCTCTGGCTACAGACAGACTTTTATCACGCGCCGTATATTAGGACACGAAACGAAACATCCTTTATAGGCACCACTAACAAACCCCTAATGGTCCTTAGGTACTTTGCAAAATTATGGCACAACCTTGAATGAGTATATGTTGTAAGTGCGTATTGTTTTCTTTCTCTAACAAAGGTATGTCAGCTGTGTTACGTGTTTAGCGTACATAAATTTATATTGAGCCTTATAACGGTTTGAAAATGTGTAGTACACACATACCAAGTGCCTTTAGCCACGACTGACATTGTAGTTAAAAATAGTATCAAAACAATAGAACAACTTAATGTAGTCAGTTCTTTAACTTCGGTGAAAGTGAATTGAAATGAAATATTATTTTAATCACGAGTTTAAGCATACAATAGGCGCTAAGTCTTAGCCTATGCAAAAGTTTCGCAGGCTAACATTTAATTATTCTGAAAGTTATACTCCAATCGCTGGCATCCTTTTTAGGGTTCCGTAGTTCATGACACGGAACCTTTACAGTTTCGTCGTGTCCATCCGTCCGTCCGTCCTCCACTTATCGTCCAAACGGTTAGTGCTAGAAAGCTGAAAATTTGCATGATTATGTGCTTCTATCACGTTGACAAAGTGTTACAATAAAATCAAAATATTTTTATTTGGGGTACCTCCCCTACACGTAAAGTAACACGCACTTTGCCAATTTTATTTATCTGTACGGAAATCCCCCGTCCACCAGCTGGTAGTTATGTCGGACTGGAACCTTGCCTTGCTTGAACCGTCTCGGATTCAAGAAGCCCGGGGGTTCCCCGGCGTTACCGGGTTAGGTGCACCATAGAAATTAAATCCCTAGAACTTAATGTACCTTGGACCACCCTTACCCTCACGTTTGTGAAGAAACAAGAAGTGTACAAATATTCCCACTGCATTTTCGAATCATTTAATCTTCGATAACTCTGATCAAGATTAGGACTTGCAGCTCTGAGTTTTAAGCTCTAGGTTCCCTCTCGCTCAAGAAAGGAAGGGGGATTTGGAAATTCCACTCGGTGAAAATAGGGGAAGCCAATTTCCAGAAATGGACTGCATAGGTGATGATAATTACTCGGTAAAAAACAAGCAAGCAGTTTTCTAAGAGGTAATTGTATATGTAAGACGGAACTCCCCTATTTGTGCCAAAATAAATTGGGGCTTGGGACAATAGAAAGATAGGATGAGATTTAGAAAGTCTCGTATCCGATAAACCTTAGGAGTCTGGTTTTCTGTTACCGTATGTCTGTCTAGTGATAGAAGACGGTACAAGGCGAGATCAACTGCCCTTTATAGAGATAATAACTGCAGATTTTTTCAAATGCTGAGGAATGCAGTAGGAAACGGAAAGGCAATATAACTGTATACTCTTCTAGCTTCATGTTGACTCAAGTTTTGAACCGACGTTCATTTGTTTATGGGATTATTGTATTCTTGTAAGGATGAACACTCAGAAATAATATTCTGAATGTCATTTAATGAATTTTTTTAGCATGCAGGTTATATACCAAATAAATAACGTGTATAAATGATGAATAACCCAAGCAAAATCCACTTATAAAAAATAATAGTTCTCTAAATCACACTGATACACAATAAGTATAAATCTAACTCTTATTTATTTTCTTGCTGACTACCATGATTTAACGTAATAACCGCGATTATTGTTATAAATCGCGAGTAAGGCCACGAAGCAAAGCTAGTCTAAACTGTTATGTCGTCAGCCAACTGAGTGTGTTTTTTTTATTGATGTTACATAGAGACACTCCAATTTTATTTACTTGTATGTTTACGTGTTATTTACATATAGATTTACATAAGGCTTTTCTCAGAATTGGTGAATACATTTGTAAATGGATGAGTGCTCAGATATAGATCAGTATTATGGCAAGGTGAACTACTCTAAATGATTAGCTACTCATTTTAAATTACATTGATTAAATTGCTTCTCTTGGCTAATATGGACTATTAAGATAATGGTGTTATAAAAGTACCTATGATTTAACTACTATGTAAAACGCCCACCTACAGACACGGCCGTCTTACCCTAAATTAAAATAGCCTGTTATTTAGTAACCAAATTGTTGGCAAACATGCCTACTTAAGTTAGTTGGGAGGCCTTCGGGCGCTTTAAAAACATTCAACGGCAAGGTTAGGTGCTTTCCATGTATGTACAAAAACTTATCATCTTCCTAGCCTTCCCTAGCTTTATTATTCACCAATTATTATTATTTATCTTCGGCTATTATTTTTCCACAGAGCATCCACAAAGAACATAATTATACTGAAATATATACTGAAAATATACTCAAAATATACTGAAAATATACTGAAAATATACTGAAAATGGAACCGGTTTTCAGTATAATTTAAGGTCTTCCCAAGAACGACATAAACCGTGAAATATACAGTTATCTAGTGCCTATAGCACAAGCTCGGCTTAGTCTGTGACTCGATGGCGTTGTGTGTGATAAATGTCCGAAAAAACACATCGAAGTATTTGATTAGAAACATGATCGAAGTATTTGCTGTACTTCTGGCACCCCTCATAAGAGTTACATATGTCTGAAAAACAGTAAAACTTTGGAGTTAAGTGGGTGATTGTTTTTCTCTATCCATGTGGAGACGGAATAAGAATACAAAGTGTCACCACCTCTATTCATCCATTGGGTGTCGTAAGAAGCTAACAACAAAATAAGCAGCTAGGAACAAAATAAGCAGGACAACATCAATGCAAAGAGAAGGAAAACTTAAAACAAGCCCTTTTTTTTTTTTTTTTTTTTTTTTAACGTGTGGAAATCCCCACGGACCGTCACCCCACCGGGGCTCTCGGCGGGGCGGTGTGTCGGACTCGAACCGACTAAAACCACACGGTGTGACCTCTCTGCGCCTGTATTTGGAAGGGATCCAGGTAACTGTTTTCTCCTTCTGGATCCCTCCCGGCGCTTGCCCGCACTGTTGCGGGCGCCATCTCCATATCCTCTCTATTTGGGAGACGTCCGGTCACACGCGGACGCCGCCCCCTCGCGGCTGGCCACTATAGCGGATGGACGGGGAAACCCGTCCCGTCCACCCGCGGCCACACTCAGGGCGGCATGAGGCGCAGGTAGGCGCGCCTCCGCCGCCCGGGGCGCCGGCGGCGGATCGGGTCCGAGTGGAGGTCATCCTCCCGGGCCTTCTCCGCCGCCTCCTTCTGCGAGATTACGTCCTCGCAGAAGGTTGCGACCGCGGTAAAACAACTGTCGCTACCGGCCATGGAGCGGACTACGACCGGCAGCGAGAGTTCCTCTCCGATGACTGCAGTGAGGGCCCGGCGCTGCGCCGCCCATGCGGGGCAGACCGCCAGCGTGTGCTGGGCCGTGTCCTCACTGCAGTCGCAGTGGTGGCAGGCGGGACTCAATTCCCTCCTCGCGACCGAGTGCAGATACTTTCCGAAGCAGCCGTGCCCGGAAAGCACCTGCGTCAGCCGGAAGGAAAGGGTCCCGTGCTGCCGCCCTGCCCACTCGGTGATGACCGGCTGGAGAGCCTCCACGGTGGCGAAGCCAGCGCGTGGAGTCTCCAGCCGGGAAGACCATCTAGCCAAGGTGGCTCGACGAGCGGCTTCGCGCCACTCGCGCACGTCCTCGGGCGGAGGGCGGATACCCCTCTCCGCCCGGAATTCAGCCACTCGTCGATAAACTTCGGCGAGCACTTCCGCCTCCAAATCCCACGGGGGTGTTCCGGCCAAGGCGCAGGCCGCTTCGGTCGACACCGTGCGGTATCCGCGTATGGCTCTGACCGCCAATATCCTCTGGGGGCGCCAGAGGCGCGCCCTATTCTGGGCGGACAGAGCCGCCGCCCACACCGGTGCACCGTACAGTGCCATCGACCGGACCACCCCCGTGTACAGCCGCCTAGTGGGAACACTGGCCCCGCCCAAATTGGGCAAAAGTCGCCCGAGGGCGGAGGCAGTGTCCACCAACTTTGGGGCTAGCTGTTTGAAGTGCTCGTCGAAGAGCCACCTTCCGTCTAGGACCAGACCCAGGTACCTCATCTGGGCCCGGACCGGTACGAGAACCGAGTTGACCTCAATCGAGGCGCCGGCGGGTGGACCACGACGGGGCCCGTGAAAGAGTAGGGCCTCCGTCTTATCCAGGGCCACCCGCAGACCCAGCGCCTCGATGCGCCCGACCACCATGGACACTCCAGTGGTGGCCAGGCGCGCCGCCTACTTAAAACAAGCCCTATACCAACCCGTCTGGCCAGCGTGGTATAATGGGGCAAAACCTTAAAAGATGCCTATATCCAGCAGTGGCCTGTTAAAGGCTGCTAATGATGATGATGTTGATCGTTTTTTTTATTTAAGCCTACCGAAGTAACTCTACTCTGCCTCATGGAAAACATGAGTAGAACTCAAGAGTAGGGGTCACTTTCGTCATTGTGAGTGTAGCCAATGCAGTATGGTGACCCATACCATGGCGGCCTGGTCAGATGTTTCCGCATCATTCTCCTAACCTCCGGAGGCTGGGAGAATGATGCAGAATGATTGTGAGCCCGGTTTTACCCTCTCCAATGAAATACGACAGCTCAAATGCTGTCATTATTAGGATGGTCTTCTGTGTGATGGTAGTACTGCCCTGGTCTAGCCTACCCATTCGTGCTGAAATCAGCATGGCTCTACTAATATAAAGAGAAACAAAAAAATATATTTTTAGTGTATCCTTTGTGAAGAATTTAAAATTACAAGCTAAAATTATTTTTGGTATGTGTATTTTATTAATCATTTTTTTAAATATATCTTGTGTTTTAAACCAGGTTCAGTCGTTGATGCTTCGCAAGAGCGTCCCGTGTTCCTTTCCAGCAGTCCCAGCATCGCTGCTACTGCAACTCTTCCCCTTTGGAGTGCTGCTCGACAGAAAAATGAATATCCTGATGGCTGGAGATAAAGTATGTATATTATGAAAACTACTCGTAGTTTAAATGACGTTCAATCATTTTCAAGAATATTTCTTAAACGCAAAAAGAATGGTTAAAAAAGTAGACACAATTTTGACCTGACTATCAAAGAGTTATATGTTCCGTAAAAGAATTTATAATTTGTTTTATTTTCTGTCTATTGATAATGAAATTATTTTTATAAAGGTATTTAATTGCTTTCTACACTTCTAGATTGAACTTGTTTTTATCTTTTCAGTTTTTGCCTAAAGTTATTATTTATTTCAACGCAGTCGGGGTGTTTCACAATGGTATTTGAAGTCAATTATTCTTAGTAGTCACGTCTGTCATAGTCCCAATGGAAATTCTCTTTCCAGCTATAACTTGGGTGACGAATTTAGCAGATCTGAAACGAATGGGAAGTGAACAGTAGGTAAAAAATATCACCAGGGTGACAGTACTGCAGAGGACTGTCACCCTAGAAATGTAGCTTCACTAATAATTTTATTTGTCACTTAAACCTTATCAATGTATTGTTAATTTGTACGCCTATTTATGTTACAGCTTGTGCATGCTTGGGGAGGGCCGCTAAATCGTATAGAAAAGGCACCAATCGCCGAAATTCTGCGCCTAAGGAAACCAAAAGTGTCATTTACTTGGGATAAGGTAAAAATTTTGTCGTTTTATCGATGTACAGAACTTAAATGTTGAAATCTAATTAAGTACTTTACAAAAATGTTGTCACAATTGGGAAGATACGCTTTAAATAGATAAGTGCATAATTTTACACTGTTGTAATAACAACTGTGTCAAATTCATAGCATGTATAAAGTATAATAAAGATTTAAGTTCCTTAAAGGCTTTATAGGACAAATGTTTTAAATTTTTTCCATTAATGTCACTCGAGAAAAACGGACAAAAATCTTCGAAATTCGATTCTCAAGATTAACAGCTATCTCACGCTAACTACTCGTTTATCAGTTTAAGTGATTAATATTTGCATTTAAAAAAGTTTTTAGTTTAAGGCATATTTTTTATGGTTATTAATATAGTATTTTATGTTTCGCAACACTCAGAACTCAAATAAATATACCTTTAAATACTTACTAATTCAGTTTTTAGATATATGTTATCGAAAAACTGTGTGTATATGCTATTTAAAAATATTAATTATTCTTATATTTGTCGTATTTAGGTGGTGTGTATGCAGACAATGATATTTGACTTGGAGCTGCTGTACTACCGGGCGCGTGGGGGCGCTGAGGCGAGGCGAGGGTCGCACGGCGCTCGCTCCATACTGCTGAGAGGACCTATCTATTTACTGGAGGAAATTGATGCTCTCATATTCTTGTGCAGTCCTATGTATGTAGAAGAGACAGACATTATGGATAAACACATTTTTTTTTGGGTTGTATTTGATTTGACGACTCGTGGGGCGTTCGCCAAGTGTAGTGTGTTTAAATGCCACCTGAGAAAACACTTTGTGTGATTTACAAATTGTTGTTTTGAGCCTTGGTGTTCTTTGTGTCCGTATGTTCGTAAAGTCCCCCGCAACACTGGCTGTATATTATAAAAAATATTTAAAAGTTTTTTTAAAAAGACTGGAACCGATCGGGCTTCATACTTTTAACTACATCAAATTATTTGAATAAGGCCATTTTGAAAAATAAGTATTCATTCTTAGCATGTTTCAAACCATTACCATCAGTATGTTGCAGTCCACAGCTGGTTATAACTGCATGCCATTATACGTCTAGAATAAATTAAATAAACGTCTAGACGTCTTTTTTATATATAAGCTGCCAAAATAAGCAGTATGATATCTTTATTTCAGATTCAATGATCTCGAAGAATTACGCCAGGCAGGTCTATACGTGGCTGACATGAATGGCCATGGACTATCAAAGGAAATGCTTTTACAAGGCTGGCAACATCTCTCCCGGTTGGAACTGTTGTTTGAAAAAGCAGAAAGTAGAAGTCTTTCTCTAGAGAAGTCATGCAGACTCCTGGATCAATGGAAAAAAAGAGGAGACCAGCTTTTGTATTCCATGATACCGAAAGGTATTGCTGATCATTTAAGGGCTGGGAAGGACCCCATGGCCGCTTGTCAGGTAAATTTTATGAGTGGGGAAAAATAAATGAGTTTACAGTTTAGTTTTACTGCTGCAGTATTATTGTTGATCAGTCATAGTACGAGTACAAAAGTACAGGAGGATTTCATTATTATTAATAAATCATTCGAAATTTTTAATCGAATGCGATCTCCAGGCTCGATTGATTCCTCAAACTGTTTTAGGTAGAACCTCGGCATGCACTATTATGGCCATCTGTACTAATATTATAAAGCTAAAATGGTTGTTTGTTTGAACGCGATGATCTCAGGAAGTACTACTGGTCCAATTGCAAATGATCACGTTACGCCCCGTGGGAGCGGTGTATCATTTGCAAATTAGTTTACGCTATGGGCACTATGAGACGCAGACGAGGTTGAGTGGGTCAGATAGTACATACCAATACGCATATAAGTTTGACTAAGGTTAATGATTAGAATAATTTCTAGGTTTAGTTTTGCTGAAGCGCCTGTTTAAAAAATCGGAGCAACACCTAATTCATTTAAATGTTCACTTAAATAGCAGTTGTTTGAAAGCTGCCCTCCTAGTAAAAAATCCTAGCTATCCTAACCTAGCTATGGCGGTCAAAGTAGTATTAGAGTAATAATCTCCCTACCCTCTGCCCAAATTTATTTGGGGTCGGTGCAATTAATTGTCTTCTTTCTTCCTTCTCTATCACTTATCAGTTCACTGCTTATACTTTCCTAGCCGTATCCTCTTTCACGCAGTCCATCTATTTTTTCTTTGGTCCTTAACTCTTATATCCGTACCAGGATAATCTGTTGTAAAGCACTGTACGAGTTTAATGTTATAATTTGCTTCCAGGCGTTCGAGAATGTTACAATAATATTTTGTGGCGTGCAGCTGGCCCAGGCCGATACCCGTGCAGATGTGATGCAGACTGTAGCTTACATGAACGATGTCTACTCCAGGATTGACAGGCTGCTGGATACACATCGCGTATATAAGGTAACTGAATCTAATGATTTGTATTTTCATTCGAAATAATGCAATGGCGTCCGTTTCATCTATGTCTGTAAAGTTTTTAAGACAATGACTGCAAAATCTATCATACATTAGCGTCATTAGCTATGCCCTGCGGCATTACCCACCCGGCTCAGTTAGTCTAAAATAAAAGTAGAGAACTATTACTTATATCAACTAGAGAAAAGATTTCCAGAGATTACCCGGAACGGACAAATAGACGGACACGGACAACAGACAGACAAGAATTATGATTTTTACGACAATATGTGATTTTGCACATGGCAATAAATATGAATTTTATCAGGTGGAAACTGTGGGGACGGTTTACATGCTGGTGTCGGGAGCTCCAGAGAGGCGGCGCACACACGCCGCTTCTGCTGCCAGCGCTGCACTAGCCATCTCGCGAGCCATACCTGTACTCACTATCGGTATGCTATACTTACATTTTCCCTGCTTGGAAATAAGGTTTTGGCATACTACTACACAGTGGTCTGACGGGTTGGTGTAAGGCTAAACATTTCTTTCAAGTGGAGTGTTAAACATTGCTGAAGATAATGACTTAGAGTATTTTATTGTTTTTGTAAGTACTACAAAGTGTTAGGAATGAATGAATTAATTAATTAAGGACTGCCTCAGTGGGGCAGTGGTAGCGTATGCGACTGCTGTGCTTGAGGTCTCGGGTTCGATTCCCGGGTCGAACCAAATGTTTGCGTGATCCGCAAATATTTGTTTCTGTATTTATATCAGTTGTCTAGTACCCATAATACAAGCTTTTCTTAGCTTGGGATTACGTTGTGTGTTAGATGTTCGAAATATTTATTATAGTTATTGTTCTAAATCGCGAGTAACGACACGGAGCGAAGCTAGACTAAAAATAATTAAGTAAATCATTATATCATCAGCTTTCTGCCAGTGGAGGTCCCGTCAAAATCGGTCCAGACATTACTCGGAACAAACAGGCAGACGGACAGATCTAATCTAATCAGAAATTTTTGGCTTAATTTTGAAAATTGCATTTTTCGTACTTTCATAAGCATTTCGTTAAAATCTGTTTATTTACATACAGACACTTTTATTTTATTTATTTGTATAGGTATAGATTAATTAACTATGGCAACAGAGTTCAATAGTTCTCGCTTAATTACTTCTGTGTTTTTTTTGGCTTTGGCAAGAGAAGAGAACTTTTGCTGTTGACATATTAAAAGTAAAATTCTGATTTAATCAACAGGTAACTAGTACATACCTGTTACATTAAAGCAAATGGTATGTTTTAATGCAAATATTTCTAGAAAAATATAATGTTAACCTCAACAGGTATTCATACCGGTCCAGTAGTGGGTGGTGTGTTGGGGTTACGGCTTCCCCGGTACTGCCTTGTGGGTGACACAGTCAACACCGCCAGCAGGATGCAAACGTCTTCTGAAGTTAGTATTGTGGTTTTTATCTATTCTACTATTTCTGAAGTTTCCTGGCCGCCTAGCAAAGTTGCAAACTTTTTCGTTTACGGCTAATATTTTGTTTTGATCACGTGACTTAGTTACATTAGCCAATGAAACAAGAGAATAGAGAAATAGAACAGAAGACGAAAAAGGTTTGCAACTTGGCTAGAGGGACTGTGTAGATAAATATATAGAGGGACTTATTTTTTTCATAGCCTGGGCGAATCCAGATATCTGCTTTGTCTGCTGCTCAACTACCAGCCGGGAGGTTCAGGTTGCGACGGCGAGGAAATATTAAAGTGAAGGTAAGTGTTTTCAGGGTCCTCTCCTCTGGGTATTTTATTTTTTTGTAAATTTAAACCTACCAAAGTGACTACTCTACTTGATGGAAAGCATGAGTAGAATCCAGGAGTAGGGGTCACCATCCTCATTGTGAGGGTAGGCAATACGGCATAGTGACCCATACCATGGCGGCCTGGTCAGATAATTCTGCATCATTCTCCCGGCCTCCGGAGGCAAGAATGCTGTCATGATTAGGATGGTCTTCTGTGTGAGTTCCTATGGTCTTTTCCTGTTTATCTTCCCTGTTACAAGCAGTCGTTGTAATAAAGACTCGACTACAGTTTGAATAGGAACATTAAGCACATAACAACAAGTTTAAAAAAAATCCAATTTTCATTACTCTGTGGATGAAAAAGATAAATTTCTCTAAATATTAAAGAGCTCCAAAGGATTTATGTTTTGTATTATACCCTCTCTAATGTACCTACGACACCTCTATGGCTCTATTATTTTAAACTAGCTGAGTCCCGCGATGTTACCCGCGGTTATTGTTAGCGCGGAGCGAAGTTATCTATATATATAAAAATGAATCCCTATTTCCCTTGGTCACGCCATCACCTGTGAACCGCTGGACCGATTTCGCTAATTCTTTTTTTATAATATTCCTTGAAGTATGAGGATGGCTCTTACGGAGAGAAAAAATTAAAAAAAAATCTGAAAAGTCTTTAAACAACACTTTTCTATATTCCCATTCAAAAGATTCGTATTAACACGTAAAAGCCAATTGGAACTTTAATACCAAATCTTAAAGTTTAAATTTTATTGGAATGGTTCCGAGTAGGCAAAACAATTGAGTGACGTTGAATCGACTGTTAGGCTGTACGAAGTTGGCGGGGTCAGCTAGTTTTTAATAAAAAATTGCCTAAGTTACTGCTTGGGTCAAGTTTCTGCCCGTGAAAGTCCCGTTAAAATTGGTGCAGTCGTTCCAGAAATTAGCCGGAAGAAACAGACAGACAATCAAAAATCTAAAAATTGCTTTTATTAAGTATCGTACATATACTTTCACGTGCATTTTAGAAAAAAACTGTACATACAGACACTCCAATTTTATTTATTTGTATAGATTGTGTATTAAAATTTGCTGTAAATTTGTGCAGGGTAAAGGCATGATGGAGACATTCTGGCTGGAGGGTGAGGTGGAGGAGGAAGACCAGAATGAAGCTTTACAGTTATTCTCAGCTATGTGTGGCGATAACTAGTATAATTTATAATTTGTCTGTTACTATTTATTTATTAACATTTAAGAAATTTTTATGAATATGATATGATAGATATCAAATCTAGCTATTTTACGATCATTAAACAACTTATCAACGTAAGTGACATCATGGCTAGGGTTGCCACCCGTACTTTATAATAAAGTATTGTACGTTATTTCAAGTAAATGTACTCTACCTATACTTTATGATAGCTATAAAGTACACGAAAATACTTTATTTAGCATGATTTGATTTCTTTAGGATTATGAAATTTTTTGTTGTCGTAGATGTCGCCACTTTCACCACCGCCAGATCACCTAAACACTCGTTTTTACGAATTTCTTAACGCAACCTAACCTCAAATACATATTAACAATATAAGTGTCATTGTCACACATTTAGAAGAAATTGTTTTATTAAACCAACTTTATAACGAGACGAAACAAACGAAACAAAACGTCTCTGAATTTGATAAAAAATGAGTTACATTAACGTTTGCTTCAATATAGATCGATTGATAGAAAACTCTTTATTTGTACACCGTGTAACAGATTTATTATACAGAACAGTAATGACTTACATAATTTAATGTACAAAGGGCGGCCTTATTGCTAAATGCAATCTCTTCCAGGCAACCTTAGATTGTAAAGAGGTTGTGAAATTGTTTAGTAGAGATACTTATTTGTTACAAGCTGCAAAAAACGTTAATAAATATTTTAAATATAATAATAATCAATAAAAATAAAGTGTACTTTATTTTGATACTATGTACTTTTTTTTCTTACTTAAATAATGATGTACTTTAACTGCAGAAAAAAAAGGTGGCAACCCTAATTATGGCGTATTTACATAACACACTCACTTACACACATGAGCAAGATATATGAGAAACTCATCACGCGGTGTTGTTGTAAGCCGCGAATAGCGCCGCGGAGCGAAGCTAGTCAACACAATTAGCCTAAGCTACTTCCTAAGTCATCAGTTATCAGCCATTGAAGTACCGTCAAAATCGGTTCAACCGTTCTAGAAGTTAGCGGGCATAGATACAGAGAAATTTTAGAAATAGCTTTTTTGATGTAACGGATACACTTTCATTACATTTATTAAAAAAAAACTATCAAATAGATATTACAAACAGACACTTCCATATTAGTTATTTAGATGGATTAGTGCGTAGTCACAATTTCAACAATTGGACGCGCATAGGTCTATACTTGGATGGATGTAGGATGCCCTCAATGACTCGCATAACCGTTTTGAAGCGGTCTGCATCCATGATGATTATGTAGGTATATTAAACTTGATTAAGAAACCATTAATCGAAATAATGGTGGACCTATGATTCCATTTATGCTAAACCATAGAGCAAAAGAAAACCCTATGTCATTGAGTGTTTAAACATCAGTAAAATAAAATCGGCCAAGTGCGTGTCAGGCCACGCACAGGAAAGGGTTCCTCAGTCACCTACCTTGGTATGTGGATTTAAAATCGTATCCAATAGATAATTGTTATGTTTACGTATTAATACGTTAATTTTGTATGACGTTTTCCAAGTGAGCACGTTTTACCATATAAGCCTTTATAACTCCTGAACTAAGAAAGTCATCTAATCGGTTATAGTTTTCCTTCAAAGTTCATTAAATGGACCACCATCACGATCTTTTTCCGATTTTTTGAGCTAGCCGTTTAGCTTTTAGAGGGGGGGGACGCCCTGTTTTTACAAAAAAGTGCCCTTTAAAGTGAAATATCTCGCAAACGGATACCTAAATCAAAAAATCGTCTAGGAAACCCTTTATTGTTTTTAAAAGACCTATCTAATGATACCCCACACGATGGGGTAGCCTTGAGAAAAAAAAATCATCCCCACTTTACGTGTAGGGGAGGTACCCCAAATAAAATTATTTTTCATAATTTTATTGTAGCACTTTGTCGACGTAATTACAACACGTATTCATGCAAACTTTCATCTTTCTAGCACTTACCGTTTGGACGGTAAGTCGAGGACGGACGGACGGACGGACGGACATGACGAATCTATAAGGGTTCCGAGTTATGAACTTCGGAACCCTAAAAAGGTTGTTGCTGCGTTACATAAATTGTATAGCTAAAAAAACGTTGATTCATTGATTATAATCTTTAACTATAAAGCTTTCTGATAATCAGTAGGTATTATTTAATTAAATTATAGTAGGTACGGAATATAGATAACAAAAAAGATAGGCTCAAAAATGATTATCAATGCCGATTAAAGTTATTGATTACCAATATTAGATCTTTAATTGAAATTAATTTTATGATAATATTATTTTCTCAAACGGCGCCCCTACAAGGCGGTCCAACAATGTTTTATTATAATTTACCTATGTACGATGGCTTAGAATTAAAATTTATGCAAAAAAATTCACCTTAGTAAGGAACATTTGAACTACTATAATATAACACTGGTCAGATGAGTGTTGTAGGATATGTTTCAAGTTTTCCTTTTCTTTGCGGTGTTTTTGCCTGCCCTACGTTGTTTGCTCTTATTTAATCTGATCTGTTCGTACCACCTATGGTTCGTCCGACAGGAAGTCGTACCTCTTTTACGGGAGAAGAACACTCTTTAATAATCTTCCTAATAAAACTCCTTTCTAAATAAAGGCCTATGTCCAGCAGTGACTGTGTTATGATATGGAATCGATGCATAAAAAAAGGAAATTAAAACACAGTTATTAAATATTCATAATTTAATATCAACAGACGAATAAAATTCGTTATTTTTTTTCTTTTTTTTACATTTTGATTCAGATTATTAGATACAATATAGTGTTTAATCTTATTAATATATGTATATATACACCTAACAATAGTGATTTCCTTTTTAATAAACTTTTGTGTGGATAACAATAAAAAAATTATCTTATCAAACAAAGTACTACTTTTGATTTAATTTTTAAAAGAGCTATGAACAAGTTGATGTGTAAAAATTAATTACTTACATAATTATAATAACATATGACTAAGTTTAACTAAAACTTGTAAAATTTAAATTCTAAATGTATCCAAAAAGTTTATTTTATTTATATAATTCTTTTTATACAATAAAATACTTGGGCTATTTATTAAACGCAAATTTTATTAACGTGAGGAATACAATAACTTTGATAAACATCAATATATTTCTTATAATTTGAAATCCAGCTCCAGAATCCATTCAGCTAATAGGTTCAGGTGTGTAGTTAGTTTAGCACTTTCTTTTGTAATTTTAGTGTCATCATGACTATAAAATACAGATATTTCTGTATTTCATATAAAATTAGACATAATTAAGACAAATAAATTTTAGCTAAATTTTTTCTCTGTAAAGGCCGCTGCATACGTAACGAGATATTACCACGGACGGGACGTGGACGTGGTTGCCTCGTTATAAACGGGGACGTGATGTAAATGACCGTGACTCGGATCGGAACGTGTTAGTGTTGTGAACAAGGAAAGATGTATTTTTCATTTCAAGAATTGGCTTTAATTGCTATTGACGTGCTAAACATCGTCGGCGATGATATTTAGCTCGTCCCGTGCGTGCCACGTTCCCGCCCCGTCCGTGTCTCCGTGAAGTATGCATTTCCTTTTACATTTTGTATGAAACGATGTTTGCAAAACTTCCCGTCACGTCACGTCCGTGTAAAATCCGGTCATGTATGCAGCGGCCTTTACTTAACCATTAGTCTACATCTGAAATAGAACTCTTAGAGACATTTGAAAAAGGGATGAAACAAAATCAAAATCGCCTGAAATATATCATTTGATTTTCCATCGTTATATCTAGATTTAATAAAAGAAAGTCACTCACTGTGATATAATAATAAAAATAACTTTATTTCAAAGGTAGATAGATACGGGGTTAGATCCCTAGATCCCACACTAGGATTCCCTGTGTCGTGGGATCTAGTCTCACTCAGTCCGGTTGGCGATACATCAAATAATGACAAATTCCTTATGTAAACAATAAAGTAAAGAAAATGAAAAACAGTACAGTAATTTAAGGAAAGCAAATACCATAAATTACGATTGTGGTCCTTAGTATCTATAGGTCACAAATCACAGTAGGTATTAGTGATTACACATATTGATAATCACTATCGTTTCATTAATTTTCCATCACCAATTTGAATGCTTGAGCTTTGATTATACTTAACGTGAGCTGTAAACTATTTACAATAAATAAGTTGATAAATAAAAAATAGGTACGTATTGGAATGGGTTTCAAAACTGTACAGACTATATAGGTAGACGTATGTAATAATAGATATAATTCCTCTAAAATAATATACATTTACAACTTTTTACTTAGAGCTGGGGATTGCGTTTAAATCCCCATTCATGCCTAAGTTGTAAATAAGTACGTACACACTACAAATGTTTTAAAGTTACGATACTAAGTAAAAGAAAAATATGTACTTGTTTTTACAGAAAGGCACTGTCATGGTGCAAGAACTATTGTAATTACCTAATATTTGCTTTCTATACTTCAATAAATGTGCCACGAAATACGACAAAAGGATTATTTATTATTGCTATAGATCATGAAAAACCATTACCTTTACATTGTTTTACTTAATAGACATATAGATAGACTAACACGCCATCTCAAACACAAGCTTCCTGACATCGATCTGGGCGAGAATACAATGCCGCTCTGACACCTTAATAACAACAAAGCTTCGGGTGAAGACGGTATTCCAATAAAGCTCTTAAAAGCCGGAGGTACCCCTATGTTAGAAGAGCTTCCAAAGTTGTTTAAGTTATACTGGCTCACCGGAGTTATGGCGCAAGAGCATGGTAGTACTATTCTTTAAATGATATAAAAGTCTACTGAAGAATTACCGCCCAATTTCACTCCTGAGCAATGTGTACACTTTATTTTTAATAGTCATTATCGTCTTGCACAAAAACTAGATGACTTCAAGCCCGTGGATCAAGCCAGGTTTCGAAAAGGCTTCAGCACCGTAAACTACATATTACATTTAGGCAAATTATTAAAAAGACAGTTGAATACAATGTATGCCTAGTGTATGTGGACTAAGACAAAGCCAATATATTCAACTTCTGAGATGTCCGTACGAAGAAGCAACGATGACCGTCCAAGTACAAGAACAGAGAACAAGATCAACTCGAATGGTATCGTTGTACCAAGGAATTAAAGATGCCTTTAAGACTCTCGATTGTACTTTACAATATTAACGGTCAATATATCTCACACTCGATTTGCAGACAACAGTGACGACTAAACGACCGCGATTATACAAACGTAGTGTATGACGCCCTGCGGCGCGATGGAATTGACAACTTGAGGAAAATGGGGAAAATGGCTGGCTGCGGATGGATGCGGACGTGAATCTTTAGGGAGAGCCTTCGTTCAGCAGTGGACGGCAATAGACTGAAGTAAATTTATATAAACCGTTTAAATTTTAAACGATTTTAAAAATAAACCCAAATCAAAAATAAATGTAAGAACTGTAAGTTGACTATTAGGATAAGTAGGCTAGTACATTGATTTTGATTATTATAGCCTTTTCTGTGACGAATTCCATTATTTTTAACCGACTCCCAGTCTCTAAAAGAGGTCTTCAATTCGGTTTTCTTTTTTAACAGACAACGTCTTAATTTCAATGTATTAATAATCTGATTAACTTAAGCAGATAGTTTCAGAGCCAATTCAAAAAATATGCACTATATCAGATTATGACATTTGATGCAAATTTTTAGGTTAAGTTAAACAACTGTCTATGACGCCAATCCAACCAGGAAACGTCCAACTGTTAATCTATGGTAATCACAATATCGCGATAAAGGGACTACACTTCTACAGTGGACCCAATCCATATCGTGATATTGATTTACCTTAACTTTTAACGCGATAAAGAACCTAACTAGAATTCTTATGTATTACATAGCAGAAGAAATACTTATTATACTCATTTTTACCTTTTTTAAATAAAATGAATCCACGAATATTAATTATTTGTAAGCAACTTAACTTTAACTTTGTGTAATCATATAATTTTTTACAGTTAATTCTGAAATTCTGAAACATGAAGAAATACATAAAAATTTTTCAACAACGGCAATATTGCTGTAAAAGTCTGAGTTATGTAATTGTAATACTTTTATATCGTAATATTAAATTATATCGTTTGCTTGTTCCAAGGACTTCTTTTCGAGGTAACACCTGGTTCCTCAGCTTCGGCGATTTCCGCATACAAAAAAAATGTTCCTCGGCTTGCCAATAGCAGGGCGGAGCGATATTCGCAATTTCTTCCATCAGATTTTTTTACATCTTAAGCAATTTTATAATACCAATATTTATACCCTAATAGAAGGAGCTATAATTTTTTAAACTATTAATTTATTTTTATATTCGCGTAAATAATTACTATAATAGGTTGCAGTTGCTTGAATTTACTCCTACCGGCTTAAATTTAGGTTGAAATTTAGATATAGCCATTAAACAAATAAGTAAATATTACAATTAATTTCAAATAAATGTAACAAGTTTGTTTTGAGGAACTATCTGCTGGTAGACATGGAAAAGATATTGGTATACATAGCATAAAAGCAGTTTTAATACAAAATATCTTGCATAAAATTACGAATAATTTAAGACGGGATCCGAAAAATGAAAAGTCAATAACATTTCTTATTTTATAGTTATGTAGAATGTGTATGTAACATATGGCATTAAATTAATATAATGTTTTGACAATTGTAATCGACAATGTATGTCGTTTTGAAAATTACTTTTTATCTACATTAGGCAGTTTATAATGACCACTTTGTCATGACTTTCTTTAAGTCTCCCAATTACTGATTTTAAAATTATCATCATCATAAAGATCCTGAATTACTATTTTTCTTCTTATGTAGTTTTACCAGACAGAAGGGGTACTTTCTCACTGTTCTAAAATAGCATTTATCTTGTTATATTGTGTACTATTAAGACAACTTTGTGAACACCAGAAAAAATCGTTTAGAGAACTTTTCTTTTTATTCTATTTTTTTTATTTCTTGATGGACGCTTATCATCTGACAAACGCATCACTATCGGCCGAGTAAATAGTTTGTACACCGTATTTACGATGATTAGTATAATAAAGGTAAGGCACTGGAATAGACATTTAAAAAAACCATGATTTATTTGTCGGACCTAGTTGGCTCGAAAATATAATTATAACAATAAAAACATATTTTCTAAAAACAAACACAATGTTTTGGTCCGCAAACCTCTCCTCTCGTAAAATATTAAAATCTGCCACCCATGGGATATTTTGTAATAATATTTAAATAACACATTAAATAATTTTAATACTTTAGTTGCGATCACGACGACCACAATTGACTCCGGTAGGTCTAGGTGTGATCGCAGTTTAAGTTTGGGGAGAGGTCAGATTAGTAGCTGTGTTATTTTGATCTTAATAAGCCCACACAAAAAAGTACGGCTAAACTGTATTAATTTTAATGGCTGGATACTCAACTTCTATTCACATCAAGAAAACAGACTTTCGTACAAAACGATGACTTCTTAGAACCTGAATGGTCAGAGGACGGTGCCAAATCGATGCGTCAGTATTTTCTAAACGCGAATGGGCTAGTGTCATCCCATATTTCAGTATGTCTAAGAAGTTGGCTGGGTGCCTAAACGGCTGCGCAAATCCAAAACCACACTGATCTGATAAGCCCATAAAAACCTATTTAAGAAAAGGAGAAGAAAAAGAATTTTCTTTATCATTTACATAAAGTCTGCTATTACCTCTCCCACTTGACAATAGTGATTAAATATTTGAGAACATATTATCATATCGGCAATGCGATCGTTTAAAAAATGTAATATTTGTAAAGGTTAATGACCATTGAGAGCGTGCTGTTCATACTGATACACTTTAGTGACAGTTTTATTGTATCTGCGTAAATGTGAATATATTTACTGTGCTTTAATAAATAGAAGCTATGTATTACAACAATAAATTACAAATAAATAGATATTCATTCATAACACTTTATGATGCTGCCATAACGTTAATAGAATTCAACAAATACTTTATAGGTATGTCGAGATTTTACGACATATATAAGTTTAAAGGATTTGTAATAAATCATTGAGCTACAGGCTATAGCATCATTACTTACAGATTATTATCACATAATGGCTACATAAGTATTATACTTTAATATTCAATATTAAGGCCGCTGCATACGTGACGGGATTTAGCACGGACGGAACGTGGACGTGGTTGCCTCGTTATAAACGGGAACGTGATGTAAATGCATACGCACCGTGACTGTGACTCGGATCTAACGTCTTAGTGTTGTGAACAAGGACAGATGTACTTTTCAATTCAAGAATTGGCTTTAATTGCTATTGACGTGCTAAACATCGTCGGCGACGATATTTAGCACGTCCCGTGCGTGCCACGTTCCCGCCCCGTCCGTGTCTCCGTGAAGTATGCATTTCCTTAAACATTTTGTATGTAACGATGTTTGCAAAACTTCCCGTCCCGTTCCGTCCGTGTTAAATCCCGTCACGTATGCAGCGGCCTTTAATCCTCTATTTAATGAATACCACTATACGTCTCTACGATATAAAGTGAATTATAAAGTAGGTAGATATATATAACACTGATTTCTAAAATACCTACTCATACATTTAAATTTTATGGTATAATAAGTACTTTACAATAATATCAAGTTTGAAGAAACTCTTTTTTTTTAAATGAGGTGTTCAGTCTTTCTTATTTTTATACAAAAATGGCAGAGAGATGAAGAAGAAAATCTTCACTTGCTCTTCTATCATTCTATTAAATTTGATTTAAATACAGTTTCTATCACAATACAATGTGTACTTACTTTTATTACAGTGTTGCATACTGGATAAGCTTATATCTAAGGAATGTCGCTTAAATATACAAAACGTTAATTTTTAAAGAGAGCTGTCACCTCTTCGATTGTCCTATTCTTTGTTTCAGGTAGTTTGAGGTAAGTGAATGTGAAGAATAATATGAGAAGGACGGTATAAGGTAGGAACACATAATCGCCTAATGCAATCGACATCGGAATAAAAGTCAATCCGACGATGAAGTTAGCTAGCCAGTTGACTAGAGCTCCAACGCTGACTGCCGCGCTCCTAGCCCCCTGACCGAACAACTCTGACAACAACATCCAGGGTATGGAACTGGGACCCACACCAAAGAAGGCGACGTATAGGAATGTGAAAATCACGGCAAATACGCTCATCGTGGAATTTTGTTTGTATGTGAAGAAGGCAACCGTCATGAGCACTGAGAAAACAGCCATACCACCGAGTCCCCAAAGCTGCAGAGTACGCCTACCGAGGCGGTCCATCAACGGAATCGACACCAAAGCCATTATAAAAAGTACACTGCCAACACCTATGGCAGCTAATCTGGCCTTCTCCGGTAATAATCCAGCATTTTCAAATATTGTCGTTGAATAATACAAAACAGCATTGATTCCACCAAGCTGTTGAGACAAATGCATCACTACACCAATTATGAGCGGCTGCCTCAGTGACTGCATCTTAATCAGATCGAGAATGGTGAATTTTTTTTCCTGTCTTGCAGCGTCTTCCTCCATATATATGTCATGAATCTCATCGTCCACTTCGGCCCTTCCTCGGATATTACATAACACCGTTCTCGATTCTTCTTCATCACGTACAACCAGCAATAAGTAACGAGGACTTTCAGGTGCAAAAATCAGCATAAATAACTGGACACCGGATGGCACAACGGCTAGTCCAAGTAACCAAGGCCAACCTTCATTGCTACCCAATATCGCGTCAATACCTAGTATCTGTCCACCAACCATGCCCAATGCGACTGCCAATTGGTTGACCGTACCAAAAGCTCCTCGCAGTGATAAAGGTGCCATTTCTGATACATATGTAGGCGATGCAGTGGTAGCGAAACCGCAGTTAATACCGATTAAGAACCTACCGATAATTATCATTTCGACCGAGTCAGCTACTTTGCTGAATCCCATTAACGCAGCGCCCAATATTCCAAAAGCAGCATTCAAAAGCAAAGATTTCTTACGACCATACTTTTCCATCATCCAACTCGCAAGTGGGCATCCGATCATACCGCCAACAGCGAATATGCTGACGATTAAACTAAAAATTGTACTCGGGCTGGCGTCATATTGTTGAGCGATAAATATTTCGATAAATGAACGAGGTGAGTTGATGACGCCCGTGTTGTAACCAAACTGCAGCATTCCGAGGACGGCCGATGTTACTGCGTACAGCAGTGGGCCAGTTACTCTGCCACCGCCTGCCGACATCTTCGGTTTCGGTGATCCTGGAATGACAACATACAATATCTCAGTATATTTATAAAACAGACATGTTACATACAATTGAGATTATCTTATCAGAGATTTAATATAAAACATATAGTAAAGATTACATTGATATGCGAACGAAGTGCACCTAGTGGTTGTCACTTCTCTCGTTATAAAACCATGTATCTGAGCAAAAGTAGGTTAAATACAGACGTTGTTTTTTATCTTTTAGTATTTGTACTATAAATGAATCACTGTGAAAGGAAGTGGATTCATATCCTTACTTTTTGACTCTACTAATTGGTCTGACATCAAATGAACAAAGACAAAATCCGAACTTTATCATTTGAATGGTTATTAATAGCAATACTTTTACATAGTAATATGTAGATTACTAATCATTGTATAGGTTATCGCACTAGTTTTTGTAGCTATATTACTATATAGTTATATTAAGATCATGCTCAACATTGCTACATTATATTTAGCAAAGTCTGTAAAAATGCTCGTATTTCTAATATACTTTTTCTGCTAGTACTTTACTGCTATACATATTGAAGTCTATTTATAAGTTTTTAACATTGTGAAACCAAGAACAATTCTCTTCAATCTCTTCAATAAATAAAAATAATTGCTTCAACATTGTAATTGTTTATATAAAGATTGCGCATTAAATGGACACTTAATGGCACAATGTCGACAATTAATCATAGTAATAAACACTTTGTATATTAAAGTTTATTTCCCGCACTGAATCACAACTTCAACAATCGCAACGCCGAACGAGCGTCGCCAACGAGGGTGAGATCGCGTAAAATAAACTTACACAAGGTCTAAATATCGTACCATAATCATCTCACTACAACATGATTAATAATCAGGGCGCCTTGAGTGAGTATGTTCTTATATTAACTCTCTCTGTCTCGATGATGAGCGCGTTCGGCGTTACCATTGGTGCCCCGTTGGTATACCCGTTTGGGCTTATGCTTTGAAAGAGGGGAAGGCCTGCGAATGGCTACTCTGTACCATGTTGCTCTATGCAATCAGATCATCTTCTTCAGAAACTTTAATAAATTCGTAAACATAAATGAGTTGTGATGAATACGACAACGATATCTAAGATTATCTACGGATATATGCGGTGGAGCGGATCGAAAGTTGTACGGCCATGACGTCCATGACAGTACATGACTGTGAAATGTAATTTGAAACATGCATGACAAATAATAAGTAAAAAAACTATGCATAGTAAATACTGATACTGTATTGTACTATTATATATTCTTAGTGTATGTTATGCTATTTATTCACGCCCGTGTCTCGGTCCCGGTTGTCATGATCATCTATGGCAATCGTTATTGGGAAGTCAGTGCCCTCAAATATACTTGACAACTAGTTCAACCTTTGAATTTCAGTCCTCCCTCAGGGTTGCGCAGGTCCGATACCAGTCGCGCCGTGGAAAAACTAAAATTCAGATAAAACCGGTTGAACTAGTAGCCGACCCCAAATAATCTTGGGAATTTAGGCAAGGAATATGATGTAATGTTATATCTTGTATTGAATAAAATTCTCGCCGTTTATAACCCGATATTCGTTTATTATCATTAATATAGTTGAGCTTTGAGGAAGGTACATATATGTAGTTGTTAGCTTCTCACATACGAGCAGACAGTTTCCTTATGAAAAGTGACTACTGTCCCAATAATAATAAACAATTGAGTACCCTATATACTTTGGTATGCATTTAGTAAAAACCGTTCTTTGATATTACAAAAGAAACTCCAATTTTATTTAGGTATTTGTATTTAATTTGTCCCTTCACGTCGTTCGTTCGTCTCCTTATTGGATTGTTTGACACTATAAATATATATATGTACATACAAATGATATGATACCTCCTTGCAGTGATTTTGTCCTTTTTAATATTTTCTCTTAGTCGATTCTTACGACACTTAAGAGATGTATAAGGGTGATGACACTTTGTATTCTTAATCCATCACCATATGGATAAAGAACACGAAGTTATGGTGGCTTAGCGGTAGACTACAGCATGAATGTCTATAAAAGGATATAAAAATAACCATTAAACGCAATACAAAATAAATCGAAAATGTATGTGTGCGAATTTATCATTCTAAATCAAATCCTACTAATATTATAAACGCAAAATGTTGTTAGTATGTATGTATGTATGTTTGTTGCTCTTTCACTCAAAAAATACTGAACGGATTTTGATAAAAAAATGCTTGTGGTACATTTTCTTTTGTTGGCTTGTTTTTTTGCACATAATATGAAATTAATGTTTGAAAATTAATCTTTGCAAAATAACAACGTTAACCTTCATGAAAGTTTGTTACTTAATAAATTAAAAATACCGCGGGAAAATCCATTTACGAAATAAGTCAATCAGTAAGATCGTGATAACTTCGACATCCACAAAATCTTCGAAGTCACCATCAGATAATCATGACATGTGGATTAAATATTTTTCTTAGCTGTGCAGGTTACAAATGAAATACTTATCGTTATCAAATCAATACGACTTTGTAAAATGCAGTTGTACAGTTGTTTTTTTATTAAAATTTGTTTTCCGAAATGTTTGGTATCTAATAAAATATCTATATAGTCCTGTATCTTAAAGTTATCGTTCCGAATTGGTACTAAAAAGTTTCAACTTTAATTAATAATATTTTTTCTAAAGTTATTATAAATATATAAACCGTTGTTGAAGTTGAGTGAATATACTACAATATTATGGATGAGATATTAAAATATTGTGTATTTTCAAGATTTCAAATCATAGCATTTAAATAAAACTGTGGCTTTTTCGGTAGATTTTAGCACTACTTGCTAGTTGCTATCGTATCATAGATAACATACATCTTTAGGTATAATTATTGGAATATTACAAATTAAAGCTACTTACTATGTGAATCCGACGTACGTTTAGAAATAATAAATAAGCAGCTAAACTTTATTGTGCTAAAATTGTTTAATTATGCCTTCCCGAAACATTTCATGTCATACCTACTTAACTTTTGAAAAAAATTAAGTAGACCTATTACAAGCTTCAATACAGCATCATTATCACTTGTAATAGGTAAACTACATTCTTCATACCTGAATTTCCGCTTTAGGGTAAAAATATAAAATATCCTTTGAAATAAAAATAATAATACGGAGGCTAGTAATGACAAACATAACACAAAAACATACAGAATAAGAAAAGAGAACGTTACTTCTTTTTCCGAAATCAGTTAACATGTAACACTGGCTCACTTAACAGTATACTTAAAATTCAATCGCATTTTAAATATAACTTACCGGCCTCCATTATGGATGAACAGGTCTGGTTGTTACGGAACACAAAATAGTTGTAATAATCTTAAAAAGAATAAACGTTATCAATAAACTATAGAACGATAAGAAATCAAATTGATATTTGAGATGTCACCGGCAGATATAATAAAATCTTTATTTTTGTAAACTTTATCAGACCGTATAAATACTTTATTATTGGTGGGTGTTACGTTTTTTTTCTATAAATTAGCTGCCAATATGATAACTCGGCCTGAAAGAAAGCATGAGTAGAATCCATGACAGGTGGGCACCGGCTTCAATGTTAATGCGGCGGCCTAGTTAAATTTCACGTGTGACGAAGTTGAATAAAGATACCGTACTACACACAAAAAGGTTCTACGAGGAAGTGTGCTAATTTTTTTCAGGATATGGGTAATCTACATTGAACAATAAACTAAAATCTTCTCATGTTCCTTATTATTATAATATTTACGATTTACAAACATTTCATACACTGTCGTCTGAGTCTGTAGGGACCAGGTTCCTGATGAATTTCCGCAAGATGCGAGAAGAAAGCAGATGCGAACGAAGCAGAAGCTAGATGCGAGAAGCCGAAGACCGATCTAAGTGACGTGTAATTGGAGAGGCTCCTATCTAGCAGTGGTCTGCGAGTAGGCTGACGATGATGATGATGACAATGTCATACTTCATTTTTGCGGTAATTTTGAAAGAAGCATCATGTTCGTTACCAGTTACCTGCTGCATTAGAGTTGTGTGAATTAGTACTGCAGATATCTCACTATCTCACCATGGCTACGCACTTTCCATATGATTTCAATATTGTATGTATGCCACAACGATAAACTTCTCATTAAAACACAGGAAATAAACACGTTAGAAATCATAAAAATGTTAAACTAAGTGGTGTTTATGTCAACAATAACTACCACAAACGAACAATAGGACCATATATAATGTCGATGACGCAAATCAAACAATAGCATTATCCGTTAAATTTTAATATGTAGGAACAGAACTCATTAAATTTACAATTATCTTATTAAGTCATAGGAAAACACGTGACAAAGTATTTAAATAAACAAAGTCTTTTTGTACCAATTTTTCTACTAAAAACCCTAGATAGGGTTGCCAGATCTATCGTTATGTATTCTAATCTATACCGTGAATGTTCGCAAAGTGCTAATCGCTGGAACTATCCGACGGATTTGAATAATTCTTTGTGATAATGTATTCATTGAGCAAGGTTACATTACAAGCTAGGCTTACAGAGTTTAGATGTGAACATTCTAAAATTTTGGTGATGATAACAATCTTGACGTACATAGTATTGTCTCTTCTGGTGTGGTAGAATGCGCAATGTTACCATCCTTACACATCCAGTGGGATCTTAAATGCGAGGGAGTAACTTACGCAGAATCATATGATTGTAGACCTCTTTAGAGAGGTTTTGGTCTACCAAGGCCAAAACAGAGGAATATTGAAGATGTTGATGATGACCTGACTACCCTATTCTTGTAGCTATATGATAATGTGAGGTAAATGATAACGATCTATATAACAGCACAATAAAGACGTCGATTATTAAAATCTCAATAACATTATGCAACATTATACCAGTCGATCCTACAACTCGTATAAGTTTTTAATAATAAAGAAGTTGTACTTGTAAACAAGTTAAAAGGAACCGACTTCAATGAAAAATTATTCCGAGTACCCAAATCGCGACATTGTGCCTATGATATTTGAGGAGTTCCCTTGATTTCCTTGGGATCCCATCATCAGATCCCGATATGGTGACAATGGGACCACCTGTGGGCTATGCCCATTCCAATGCAAAAAGAATTTTTGAAATCGGTTCATAAACGACGAAGTTATCGCTGAACATACATAAAAAAAAAAAAAAAAAAAATTGAGAACCTCCTCCTTTTTTTTTAAGTCGGTTAATAATTTTAACATAAAAATACCAAGTTGTGAATAATCCATATATTTACTATATGTAGGTACTATATGTGTCATAATTTGTTTAACATTTTATGGTATAGGGGGCTAAAGAGTAGATTGAACACCGGAGTGAGTTTGACTGCTGTGCTCCGGTCTCCTCTCAAGAAAGAGTTAAGGCCATGTCTCCACGGTGGCCAACCTCGGGTTGAGGACTGACAAAACAATTGGATTGGATGTTTTTTAAGCCACCCGAAGGCCTCAACTAAGATTTAAGACTGTTATCTTATGATAACAACCGTGACCGACTGTTTAACGTGACCTAAAAATCACGAAATCGCTCATAGTTTTATACCACAAACGGTTACCCATCTGAGTACTGTAAAGTACTGACAGCGCCGTCACTTGCTTACCTTCTGTGAATGCTTACCTTTGGTGATTGTTTCCAATTAATTAACAAGAAAAAAGATGTCATAAGGAGTAACTTAAGCTAATCCTTTTTAGACTAGCTTCACTTTGTGGCATTACTCGCATTTATAGCATTTATAACAGTACTCAGACAGTACTAAATAAAATCGTTTGTGATTACAATCATTAAACCGGTGATTACACCGGTTGGTAGCCGTTTATCATACAGATCAAGCTACTATATGCAGCTTTCTTTCAAGGAATGTGGTTCAGTAAAAGACAACGAAAGAATTCAACAATAGTTTTCTGTGAGGTTATGGTATCATTGCTGTAGAGCCAGTCCAAATGTTTGAAACCAACTGATAACTGTAAGGGCCACAGCACACTACCTAGCTTTTAGCATCGGCGATCGGCGATTTGGCGACTGCATCGATGCTGCATTGAGTTTTAGCGACTTCCTGCGTTCGATCGCGGTATCGGAAACGCGCGTTTTAGTGACTGCTCAGATGCCAAATCGATGCTACCGGCATCCGAATGTGGGCGGAGAGTAGCGTTCAGCTGCTGTGTCGCGCTTCTAAAAAGCGGCTCAATCTCTGCGTTTGGCGTTTTTAAGTGTGCGGTGTAGAGCGTTCGGTCGCCGTATTTAGCTTCTAAAAAGCGACTACATAGTTGCTGATCGCCGATGCTAAAAGTAGCTAGTGGCCCTAAAAGTTAGTTTTTTGTTTACTCTGTTTTGTGTTTTGTTTTGTGGTAACAAAATTTATAATATACTAGCTTTCGCCTACGGTTGTGCCCGCGTCTATGTCGGTTATCGCGGTAAAAAGACATTTCCCAGGCTTTAGACTAGCTGGGTGTATAATTTCAATTAAATCGGTGTAGCGGTTTTTGAATTTATCGCGAACAGATGACGCGGCGCAGGACTTTATTTTATAATATGTAGTGATATTATATACACCCCGTTGGATATCATTAATCTTCCTAAAAATCCACTACTTAAATATAGGTATATTTATATTCTAAAGACTTATCAGGCTCATGTTTAGACCTTTTGGAAGCAATAAATTGTGTTTTTCACCTAGTTTTTTAGTTCGGCCTTCTCGTGTTGGTCAGATTTAATATTAGCTTTTTAATTATGGTTATCATATTATATACAATGATTAAATATTTACATTCGTATAAAAGCTAGACTTTAATCAAGGAAAGAACTAATTTATGTTACAATATGTAAAATACTCTTAGATAATTCTTTTGCATTCCCAGCTGGCCTGGACTATAATTGAGGATACTATAATATATATTTCGGGCGTGGGCGAGTTTGTTCTATAAAACTATATAAACTACAGAAATACTTATATAGGTAGTTTTTTTTTGTAAATACATACATAGAAAACACCTTAACTCCGAAACAAATATCTGTAGATCATAAAAATATTTAAATCAATTTGAACCCGAGACCTCAAGCACAAGAGTCGCATACACTATCACTGTGTCAGGCAGTAAGTATAGCAATCGGTAATATTGATGATTATGCACGATAAACACATTTGAAAAATAAGTATTACTCATTTATTTGTAATTATTACAATGAGACAGGTGCACGACTCTCGTTAAAAACAAAATACAATCGTATTTTGTTCAACTTGTTTTTCGTCCAAAAATTCCTTCACATAACTATACATACATTTTGTTTTTCCATTCATACATATACACTAGCTGCGCCCAGCAGTGTTACCCGTGTGTTAGGCATGGCAACCTGTGAAGTTTTGACAGGGAGATAAACAGTGATACATTTTGACATCTACGATTTAATGTATTTTTATAATCACCTACCTTTCGCCCGCTTATCTCGATTATTGCAGTCAAAAGTAGCCTGTGATTTATTCTGATATATAAGTTATATTACTGTAAAGTTTCATCCAGATCCGTTCAGTAGTTTTTGCGTGAAAGAGAAACAAACAGACATACACACATACTCACAAACTTTCGCGTTCATAATATTAGTAGGATAATAATTATTCAATTTAGGTATTATACAATAACCATCTTTTGCAAAGGGTTCCGTAACCGATCGCGGTAGGTAAGTATTCTAGGTCCTTTCTCAAGAATTATCTCCATGCCAAAATTCATTGAAATCGGTGCAGCGGTTAACCCGCAAAAGTGTAACACACAAACAGGTAGATAGACACAGTCTGTAATTTTATTAATATTACTAGCTTTCGTCCGCGGCTCTGCCCGTGTCCTTGTGGGTTATCGCGGTAAAAATAGCCTGATATCGCGATAAAATGTCCTTTTTCAGGCTTCAAACTATCTAAATCGGTGCAGTGGTTTTTGAGTTTATTGCGAATAGACAAACAGACGGATAGACAGACGCGGCTTAGGACCTTATTTTATAATGTATAAATTATAAATAGTATAGATATTTACAGGAATAGGTACGAGTAATCGGCGATAAATCGACTATGACTATGTGATTATTTATGCTTTATGCTTATCAGTTGTACGTTTATTACACAAATGATGGAAACGTTAAGTGTTCTATAGTGAGATTTGTGTAATGTATGAAAATAAAATTTCTTAAATGGTGCTATACACAACACTTATATTTAGATTATAGCAAACTCTTTCTAGAAATGTTTGCTCGTGAAGAAAATATAAAAAATCGGCCAAGTGCGTGTCAGGCCACGCACAGGAAAGGGTTTCTCAGTCACACATAATGGTACGTGGATTAGAAATCGTATCCAATGGATAATTGTTATGTTTACGTTTTATTGCGTTAATTTTGTATGACGTTTTCCAAGTAAGCGCATTGTAGCAGTTAAGCCTCTATAACTCCTGAACTAACAAAGTCATCTAATCCGTTATAGTTTTCCTTCAAAGTTCATTATATGGACCACCATCACGATTTTTTCCAGATTTTTTGAGCCAGCCGTTTAGCTTTTACCTCTAAAAACAGCCCCCCCCCCCCCCAGGTGGGGCTGTTTTTACAAAAAAGTGGCCTTTGAAGTGGAATTTCTCGCAAACGGATACCTAAATCAAAAAATCGTCTTAGAAACCCCTTATTGTTTTTAAAAGACCTATCTAATGATACCCCACATGATGGGGTGTATTTAAAAATTTCATTTAAATTGATGTAGAGGTTTTTGAGTTTATCGCGGACAGACAAACACGACTGAGGAGTTTATTTTGTAATATGTAGTGATGGAAGAAGTGCGGGTATCTGAAATTGTTAATTAGTGTAAGAAAATTAAAGAAATACTCGTTTAATAAAGACATAATATGATGACCTATCGTGATACAAAAAATCTTAACTACCCTCACACAGAAGACCAACCGAAAATGACAGCATTCGAGCTGTCGTATTTTATTTGTCATAGTATGGGACACTATGCTGCATTGTCCATACTCATAATGAGGATGGTGACCCCTACTCCTGGATTCTAAACATGCTTTCCATCAGGCAGAACAGAATCACTTTGGTAGGCTTAAATATAACAAAAAAAATACAGTGCATATAATACTGGTTAATGAAATAAAACAAATTGATTATAACAATAAATTTTGAGCCAAATGTGACTCTTGATCTCTCGTTAAAATTAATGTCTAAGACGACGATTATAATTATTAATAATTGAAACAGACAGAGCACATTTAAAGACGAAGACTAGGTCATTGAATCATCTTCCTAAGTCTTTATTAAATAAATATATATTTCGGACATCTGACACACAACAACATCTAGTCCTAAACTAGATACTAAAACTAATAAAAATACATATATATAGGATGTGTGAAACGGAACAAGAGTGTAATGGGTGAAACTAAACGTTAAGATGTGAATGAGAGGAGCGAGAGTGAATGAGAGGAAATCTAGCGAAATGACGGTGCGAACGGTATGCAAAATACACAAGAAGACGTAAAAGATTGTTATAAGTTAGAAAATCGCGTGTGTCAGTGAAAAATAAATAAGCTACTATTAAGTACAAAACTTATTTTATTGGCCACGATCCCCTTTCGACGTATATACTTTTTTGTAATACATAAATCTCTAAAACAAATATTTGTAGATCATACAAACATTTGGTCGGACCCGGGAACCGAAGCCCGAGACCTCTGGATCAACAGACGCATACGCTAACCACTAGACAAACAAGGCAGTCAATTATTTATCCCCAATATTATTTGGGATCGGCGATTACTTCAACCGGTTTTACTTGAATATCAGTTATTCCAGAGATCGTCTGGCATCGGACTTCCGCAACCCTGAAGGTGAACTGAATTCGAATGTTGAACTTGTTGTCTGTATATTGACTTGACTTGACTTGACTGCCTTGTTGGTCTAGTGGTTAGCGTATGCGGCTGCTGATCAAGAGGTCTCGGGTTCGATTCCCGGGTCAGACCAAATATTTGTGTAATCCACAAATATTTGTTTCGGAGTCTGGGTGTTTTTCAATGTATAATATGTATGTATTTACAAAAAAAAAAAGTATGTTTATGTATTTATATCAGTTGTTTAGTACCCATAACACAAGCTCTGCTTACTTTGGGACTACATGATGTTGTGTGTAAGATGTCCAAAATATTTATTAATTTATTATCTAATATATAAAATTCTCGTGTCACAGTTTTCGTTGCCATACTCCTCCGAAACGGCTTGACCGATCTTTATGAAACTTTATATGCATATTCAGTAGGTCTGAGAAACGGCCAACATCTATTTTTGATACCTCTAAAACGCGAGCGGAGCCGCGGGCATCAGCTAGTTATTTATATATTTGAGGGAACTGACTTCCCAAAAACGACTCGTGCTCTCCGAGGTAAAGACGTAAAACACCACCATTTTCCATTGGCTGCTATTAAAAAGATCTTCTTAAAAAAAACCCGTCCATGGGTATTTATTTCTATGTCAAGAGGAAATAGACAAATGTAGGGAAGCCCTTTGCGGTGTCATGTTATTGTTTCACAAGCAATTAAAATGTATCAGCAAAATAACAAGTTAATTATGTATGTATCCTCATTATTAATAGCTATGCATAGATTTACCTTAAAAATGAGTCTATACTAAAATTATAAAGCCGAAGAGTTTGTTTGGATATGCTTATTCAAAAACTACTGTCCAATTAGAAAAATTCTTTCAATATTAGATAGTCCACTTATCGAGGAATAGGCGCTGATATCGATAAAAAATATTTTATAAAAAGGGGGAAAATATTATTAGTTAAATATGTATTGATTAATTGCATCGCGCGTTTCTATTTTACTGACCTACATCAATTTGTTCTCAGTCGACTTAGCACTGATGTTTCTCAATCAATTTAAAACTATAACGGTACTATGTAACCAATACAAAACCATTCAATATTAATAAGAATCATAATCCCGTAACTAATAGGGGACACTTAAACTCTACGTATACCAGTGATGGTGTAATATAATATATGCTTTAAATTAAGGGTTAAAAAAGTGATGAGTCACTCAATCGGTGTGTTTATATTTGAACTGTTTGTTTTGAGGTTGATACGTGGATACATAGACCTATAATGACACGAATTTATTAAGTAACTAGCTTCAACATTCATAAAAAGCCTACGTTCTTCTCCAAGGTCCAATCTATCAACATACCTTCAGCCATGAAAGCGAAACAGGCAATTACTTTCGAATTTATAGTATTAGTTGTAGATGGCACTCATTAGATGGCAATATATTTCCATCACAACTTCACATAATCAGAAGGCTGATTTAATCTGGGTTCAAAGGATAGCAATTTTCAATCTTAACAAGCAATGCTGCCAGGTTTCTAGAAACATTGTAATCTATCGGTCTCATTTTTAGGGTTTCGTAGTTCATTACTCGGAACCCTTACAGTTTCGTCATGTCCGTTCGTCCGTCCTCGACTTACTCTCTAAACGGTTAATGCTAGAAAGATGAAACTTTGCATAGATATGTGTTTTTATCACCTCGACAAAGTGATAAATAAAATCATGATAAATATTTTTTAGGGTAGCTCCCCCTCCCCTATACGTAGTGGGGATGTTTTTTTCTCGCATCTATCCCATCGTGTGGGGTATCATTACATAGGTTTTTTAAATAATACGCTAAAAGAATAGGGATAACATTAGATAATTAGTTACAAAGGTACATATTTCAATAACTATACCTACTCGTAGCTTGGTAAATATTTCAAACATTTAATTTCTAGTGAAGATTATTGCAAAAGAAATTATTCGTCACGAAGTTTGTTATTGAAAGTGAAAGTTATATTACGTGTTACTTAAAAAAACTGTTATCTCCACACAAACTGGAGATAATTGTAACGCAATTAATTCAAAACATCTCATATCAGTACGAGTGAATGTTTATTTAAACAAATATCCAGCTGTTCACATACTAAAAACGTGGTAAATATATCATCAACAACCCATAACGTCCCACTGCTGGGCTCAGGTCTACTCTCAAGAGAGGGTTAAGGCCATACGTCCCCACGCTGGCCGAGTGCGGGTTGGGGACATATAAATATAGTTAAATATATACAAAAAATAAAATTGTAGTGTCTGTTTCTAACATTCAATGAATTGTTTTTTACTAAATGCATATGTAGTGCATACGGTTTTCACATCAAAAAATCTTTTTGTTTGTTCGGGGAAATTTCTGGAACGGATGGACCGATTTTTACGGGGCTTTCACTATCAGAAAGCTGATGATATAAGGAATAACTTATGTCATTTTTTTAGACTACTGTTTACTACAAAAACCGTGGGTAAAACCATGGGACTCAGCTAGTATTAAATACAGAATAACAATTCGAAAGTTTTTAGTTTGCGAAACAAATACAAAACCTAAAAAATCTTGCTTCACTTATAAGTAAAAACCAACGGCCAACTCGCAAGGACTTTAAAAGTAGGTAGCATTCAATTATTTGCATCACAAAACTAACCTACAACTGATCAAGCAAAAGATACTGTACCTAAATATAGTAATCCAATAAACAAGTCTCGAATGAGTAAATTCACAAACTGGGTACACACTGTATCACCACAAGTTACAAACGTCGAACTTATATAAAAGTATGGTATTAAACGTATAAACTGTGCGTCGGGGGCGACGGAGCGAAACTCACTGACTGACTGGGACTGCAACAACGTCACCTGCCAGCAAAGGTCGTGTTTGCCGTCGCTCAGCGTGTACAAGAGAGAAACTAACGTAAAACTGCTTCTACACGATACAATTTCATTGGTGATCAGTATTATACGATTAAATTGGCTTAAGGACAGATTATTCGTCATCAAAATCATCATCACTGCTTGGTTTTTTTTGATAATGCTGCATGGATATTGCAAGATTTGGTTTAACATCTGATGTATTGTAATGGCGTTATGTCAAAGCGCGTTTTAGCAATTCCATGGTTATAAGTTGACTAGCTTTTGTCCGCAGGTCTGCCTGCATGTTTATCGATTATTGTGGAAAAAGTAACATATGTCCTTCCTAAACTCAAAGTATCTCCATGCCAAATAACATTGCGGTTTAGTTGTGAAAACCTTATAGACTGATGTAAATAATTACTTTCGAATTTATAATATGCATATTAATATTTATTTACTTATATATTTAGAGGAATACGAATATATTTTAAAATAAACCATTTCCAAAAAAAAACCTTTCAACGTCGAAAACAAAACAAAACACAAAAATTGACGATTTAATTGTTCATACCAAATCCGTAAGCCAATTCAATCGCAAATCTTGTCACCGGTAAAATTGTACCGTGTGGTACCTTCCTTAGCATATTATACTAATAAGGATAGTCAAATCGCAACAATGACATAAAATACTCATTCATATTTTAATGCTGTTATTCTCGCGAGTTTAGTTGTGTTAAAAAATAGTCGTTAAAAGATACGGCTCATACAATTACTTAATACTTTCGTGTCCATAGATATCTATTGAGCTACGTAACTACGAGTAAAAGGTAATATGAATAAATAAAAAATCGGCCAAGTGCGTGTCAGACCACGCACAGGAAAGGGTTCCTCAGTCACCCATAATGGTACGTGGATTGGAAATCGTATCCAATGGATAATTGTTATGTTTACGTATTAATGCGTTAATTTAGTATGACATTTTCTAAGTAAGCGCATTGTAAAAGTTAAGCCTCTATAACTCCTGAACCAACCAAGTTATCTGATCCATTTTAGTTTTCCTTTAAAGTCCATTATATGGACCACTATCACAAATTTTCCCAGATTTTTGAGCCAGCCGTTTAGCTTTTAGAGGGGGGGGACGCCCTGTTTTTACAAAAAAGTGGCCTTTAAAGTGAAATTTCTCGCAAACCGATACCTAAATCAAAAAATCGTCTTAGAAAAGACCGTTTTTAAAAGACCTATCTAATGATACCCTACATGATGGGGTAGCCGCAAGAAAAAAAAACATCCCCACGTTACGTGTAGGGGAAGTACCCCAAATAAAAATATTTTTCATAATTTTATTGTAGCACTTTGTCGAAGTAATTACAATACATATTCATGAAAAGTTTCATCTATCCAGCACTTACCGTTTGGACGGTAAGTCGAAGACGGACGGACGGACGGACGGACGGACAGACGGACATGACGAATCTATAAGGGATCGAATTCATGAACTTCGGAACCCTAAAAAATGGAACTTTTTTGTATGTCAACAGTTTAAGTCAGTCTCGTATTTGTGAGGGAAATCTTTCAGCCGATAGAAATGAGAATATGTGATTCTCTTCTACAGGAAATCGGGCTTATCTCCAGTTTATAAAATCTATACTGATATTATCAATTCGAAAGTAACTTTGTCTGTTTGCTTTGATGCTTTGATTCTTGAGGTCGTAGGCCATACCGCACATTACAGCGATAACCAACATACGCAAGGGCGGAGGCGCAGGCAAAAGCTGGTCTTTTATATAAGGCCAAACAGGTTTCCGTTTCGTAGTATAAACCTGAGTTTATATCATACTGATATGATTCAGAGACGCAATTACATTTCAATATCAAATTGTGCTTGCATGCTGAGTAGTACCTAGAACTAAGATATTACTACACAAGGTTGTTTAAAAGACATTACAGTTTTAATAAGGTTATGTATCACCATAATATTGTTACTGATGTTGTTTATGATACTTGGTACTTATTCATATAAATCGTATTCGTATATTTTTGTCACAATAATTGATTTAAAATACAAGTGTTCTTTATTAAGTTGCTGACCCAATAATTTTTAATCGCCATTTTTTATGGTAAATATTTTCGGAATTTCCTACAAACTTATTTGAGTGTTTACACCCCCTTTTAGTTTCGAACTATAGTCGTCACAAAATAAGAAGCCCGTTTTGACATTTGTCAGTTGACATGCCCCATGTAAGAAATTGAAAAATCAAATTCATAATCCTATTTAATTACTATGTTACCCATACACTATCACAACGCCTATCATAAATAAGCATCAAGTTTAACTTGATATTGAAAAATTGCACTCAAAAACACGAATTAATCGTATTAGTTACGCCACGATGACAAATGTCAAACCGGGCTTCTTATTTTGTGACGACTATAGTATTGTACAGTCGCGGACTAAGAAATACAATACTTTCAGTTTTATTCCTGACAATAAAAACACATTGAAATGAAATCAAATCATTTATTCTGCAATTAGGTTACATGAACACTTTTGCAAGTTAAACTTTGAGCAGATGAGTTCGGCCATGACATTTAAAAACAATTTTCCAATTTGGTGCAGTCAGTCGGAAGCTCGTTGGTTACACTTGTGCATTTCCCGTATATTGTAGTGATTCATTTTCCTTTATACATTTTAAAACATAAATGAACATTTCTACCTTTAAGTGTATGATAAAATCAATTATAGATCTCCCGTGAAAGAACGAATGAAATGTCTCGCAAACACGAGAGGTTTCTCTGACCAGAGGTGATCGTGATGGGCTGACTACAGCCCAACTATTGATGTTAGAAAGATGGTTCATTGTCCTCCGCATGACCAACTCGATCTTTCCTCAATACCAGACTATACAAGGAGACCTTTTCTAGAAACATGAACAAAAAAAACATTACGGCTTGACAATGATATTTATTTGAATTGACTTGTGCATGAGCAGTTTCTTCTGCTACGACGCCACGACGCGAAAATATTGACGGAACCAGATCGGTGATGTCGAATTTAGGTGTGGATATCTAACAGTTACAAAGCGGTGATCTATGCATATGCATCTAGGAAGGAAGATGAAGACACAATTCTAGTAGACATACAAATAAATAAATATTTCAGACGTCTGACACACAACATCATCTAGACCCAAATTAAGTAAAGATTTTACTATGGGTACTATACAACTGGAAATACATATATACCTTTTTGTAAATACATAACATATATTTTGCGAAGAAAACACCCTAACTTCAAACAAAACATTCGCAGATCAAACAAACATTTGGTCCGACCGGGGAACCAAACACGAGACCTCTTGATCAGCAGCCAAGACCATCACTAGACCAACTACGGCTACATTCTAGAAAACTCTTAATAACTCATTCTACTAAATAAATAAATGAGTATATAATATTGTAAAACTGTGTACATATTCGTGTGCACAACGCTTTAGAAAACCGGTTTCTTGATTTAAATACAAAAACATACTTGTGATGTTTAAGCACGGATCTCGCTAAACGCGTAACTTATTAGGTATACTTACGGCCATTTTTACCAACGTCACGTAATTTTAGGAGTTACTTAGAGAGTTAGGTAGTCATAAGTGATATTTTCGTTTTCACCATCCACCAAGTGCTTATATTTCTATAAAAATTTAGGCGTTTTCTACGTTAAGGGGCTCTTAGGAAGGTAGGAAGGTAGGAAGGTAGGTAGGAAGGTAGGTAGGAAGGTAAAGGTATACCTATTTCATCAAGCATCGGAAAACGGGTATCATTATTTGAATTAGCCCATGATTTTTCAACCATCATTACAAAAAGATAAACCTAAGTTAAATAACGTTGGAGTACAATTTTTTTTGGACAACCCTAACTGCAGCCTTGCGTATTACGAATTATTTAAATGGTGAAATCAAGTCATGTACAACCGAACTCAGTACCTCATATTCCTAGCCTTTAATCCCAAGTTTATTTGGGGTCGGCTACTAGTTCAACCGGTTACAGTTGAATTTCAGTTTTTCTACGGAGCGACTGGCATCGGACCTCCGCAACCCTAAGGGAGACTTAAATTCAAATATTGAACTCAGTACGTAGTTACTAAAAAAAAAGCGGCCAAGTGCGAGTCGGACTCGCCCATGAAGGGTTCCGTATCAGCAAGTAACATCATATAAAAGTTCTTGTAACTTAACTGTAACTTTCATCGATGTTTTTATACTAGTGTATTGATTGGATGAAAGGTAAATTGCGTGTTACGATTTATGACGTATTAAAAAAAAAATTCTCACTAGATCCCGTTCAAACCAATTTTCGTTGGTAGTTTGCATGGTAATGTACAACATATATTTTTTTTAGTTTTATCACTCTCTTATTTTAGAAGTTAGAGGGGGGGGGACACACATTTTTCCACTTTGGAAGTGTCTCTCGCGCAAACTATTCAGTTTAGAAAAAAATGATATTAGAAACCTCAACATCATTTTTGAACACCTATCCATAGATATCCCACACGTATAGGTTTGATGAAAAAAAAATTTTTGAGTATCAGTTCCAAGTATGGGGACCCCCAAAATGTATTGTTTTTTTTCTATTTTTATGTAAAAATCTTAATGCGGTTCACCGAATACATCGACTGACCAAATTTCAACAGTATAGCTCTTATAGTTTTGGAAATAATTGGCTGTGACATACGGACGGACAGACAGACAGACAGACAGACAGACAGACTTGACGAATCTATAAGGGTTCCGTTTTTTGCCATTTGGCTACGGAACCCTAAAAAGAAATAAAATCTTTATACTAGTATTTACTAGTATAAGATAGTCATCTTATATTAGTAGATCATCGTGAAATGATAAATCTAGCATTACGGTATGTCTAAGTTTTTCTAAAATTCGATTTAAAAAAAAAAACGAGACTTACGGCAATCCCGTAATTATTTTATATCCTCAATCGTATACCCGTATCCTCGCACTATATGCCTGATGGAAAGCATAAGTAGAATCTAAGAGTGGTGGTCACCATCCTGATCACGAATGCAGACAATACAGCATGGTGACACACACAATGGTGACCCACTGAGATGCTTTACAATCTAATAGCTTATGCCCGCGGCTTCGCCTACGTTTATATTGGTTGCCTTTTTCATCCTTTTAGTGGTGGAATTTATTCTTGCCTATGCTCCTCAAGGAACACACATGCCAAATTTCAGCTTCCTGCGCCCAGTACTTAAGAGTGCGTTGTCTGTCTATTCCGTTACTAACTAGTAACTCTATACTTATATTCCTGGACTAAACATGATAACAAATGATCTTCGTACACGTCACTACAGGTGGAATGCGTTTATCAAACACAGTGAACCACAACAACGCCTTAGTCACGGTGCAACCTCACTGTTTCTAAACTCCGTAAATATAGATTAAAAAAGATCACTCCTTGTGTCAAACACCACAAATACATACTCACTTACACGACATATACGACGGAAACAGTTAATTAAATAGAATGATTTGTTTCTATTGTTTTCCATTGTTTTTGTCAGTAGACTATGATTTTGTTTCTTATTACACAATTTGATGTAACCATATTTAAGTGGAGATAATTAATGCCTATCATAGAGACAGACATAATGACATGGAGATATTGTTTGATTTTATACTGTTTCGTTTTCTGAATCAAGTAGGTCACACGGCCATTTCTGTTTTAACAGTTGGAAAGATCTTATTTGAATAAAATTGTATAAGATAACGAAATTATATATTGCGCTCATTATGAGAGGTTACCGAAAGTAATTTAAAAAACATTCTTAGAGTCTCACCACTCGCTGTTAAGTTCCTGATAGACTAATATAAACTATTCTGCCAGATAACTACAGATATCTGGATAAGGACATGTACATAATATACTTATATGTAATAACATATGTACATACATATGTAATATTTGTAATAATATATGTACATACATATCAGTCAGTATAAAATAGTTTTGAAATACATCACTGGTCGGTTCGTGTATGTGGCTGCTGATTAAGAGGTCTCGGGATCGATTCACAGGTCTGACCAAATGTTTGTGTGATCCACAATTATTACCGAGTCTGGGTGTTTTCTATGTACAGTATGTATGTATTAACAAAAGGAGAGTATGTTTATGTATTTATATCAGTTATCTAGTACCCATAATACAAGCTCTGCTTAGTGTAGGCTAGATGACGTTGTGTGTAAGATGTCCAAAATATTTATTACTATATTTATTATAATTAACTTACTAGCGACCCAACCCAGCTTAGTACGAATCTTTTAAATTCTATAATATACCATTATATTTATGTATTACCTTCTTGAATTACTCTATCTATAGTAGAAAGAAAAGGTCTAATGCGCTGAGTCGCTTAAAACATCTAAGTGAACCAGCGGAAACGATTTCATTTTATACCAAGCAAGGATAAAGCCTTACAATAATGTCTCACAAAATAAAATAATATTAGTTCTTTTAAGCTTCTCTATTTTCCTTTACCCATTTTTTTTATGGTATTCAGTGGCAACGCAGATTAACGTTTATAACGAGGTTATTCATTGGATTTTCCGCGTGAAAGGAAGTTAATTCTGAGAATAGCAATCAAAGAATAATATGAATAAGGAATATGCTTTGATCATATTTCTTTCTGTACGCAATAAGAATTATAATCATCATTATCATTTGCGCGGTATTTTCCTAATTTTGTTTGGGTGCCTGAAATGTGCTACTTTGCAATCAAACTTTCGAGTTGAGGCACTGTGAAGTTAAGTCGAAGTAGTATTGAATCTGACGTTTCAAACGTTTATCGTTTTCTATTCCATATTCCATTCTATTTCTCTAATCTCTTGTTTGATTGGCTAATATTTCGTTTGATCACGTGACTGATTGTCATTAGCCAATGAAACAAGAGAATAAAGAAATCTGACTCTGTAATGGCTTGAAGAGGCAAGCTTCATGATTATTAGGGTTCCGTAGCCAAATGGTAAAAAACGGAACCCTTATATATTCGTCATGTCTGTCTGTCTGTCCGTCCGTATGTCACAGCCACTTTTTTCCGCAACCATAAGAACTATACTTCTGAAACTTGGTAAGTAAATGTAATCTGTGAACCGCATTAAGATTTCCGCATTAAAATAGAAAAGAACAATACATTTTAGGGGTCCCCATACTTGGAACTGAAACTCAAAAAAATGTTTTTCATCAAACCCATACGTGTGGGGTATCTAGTATCTATGGATAGGTGTTCACAAATGATGTTGAGGTTTCTAATATCATTTTTTTCTAAACTGAATAGTTTGCGCGAGACACTTCTAAAGTGGATAAATGTGCCCCCCCCTAAAACTGAAAACTAAAAAATATATATGTTGTACATTAACATGCAAACTACTAACGAAAATTGATTTGAACGAGATCTAGTAAGTAGTTTTTTTGTAATACGTCATAAATCGTAAACCGCAATTTACCTTTCATTCAATCAATACGCTATTATAAAAACATCGATCAGAGTTACAACGAACTACAAGAACTTTTATATAATGTTACTTGCTGATACGGAATCCTTCATGGGCGAGTCCGACTCGCACTTGGCCGCTTTTATGTTTTATCTCTAAGGGTTAGAGACGCCACTGGGACAGAGGCATTAAATGAAAACTTCAAACGTCTTATAATATTACTAGCGGCCAACCGCTACTTCGAACGCATGAAGTTAGTCAATTGCACATATTTTTTATTGGTTCAGGCTTAATTCTTTTTTTTTTGTTATAATAAAACGTCCTTCCTAATTAGTAATTTTTTTTCAATAAATATTCTACTTAAAAACTATTTAAATCATTCTGCCATTTAATTACTTAAACTTCTAAACAATTGGACTTTCTTAGAAACTACCATCCCCCGTGTTAACCCCAAAGGAGAGCTGATTTCTAAAGATACCTTATTGGTACTCCTCCAAACCATAGAGCGTACATTTTAAATTGCAAGTCTCTTACTTATAAAACATATAGGACTTTCATACAAACTTCCAACCCTCGTTTTACCCTCTTAGGGGTGGAGATTCGTAAGATCCGTTCTTAGCAGATGTCTACATCCTTTAAGGAACCTACCCGCCAAATTTCAAGTAGGTATGTAGGTGTTATAGTTTCTGAGATTTCATGATAAATCAGGGAGTGATATTTCGCTTTTATACACCTATATACTAATGAGACATCATCACCGTATAATCGGAGGATCCTTCCCCTGTGTTGGAGGGAGATTATATTATAAGATTAAGGTTTCATGTACCACCTACTATAATCACACATTATTCTAGAGGGGCCTCCTATGAAAATAAAATCGATAAGTTTTAAATGCCCTGTTTAAACTAGTAGTAAACTCGAGGTCATATTTTCTTGAGTACTAGAGATTTTTTGTGACAAGCAACATAAAACTTTTTGTGTTAAAAAAATACGTAAATCCGTTGATAAAGAGCGGATTAAAAATAATTGGACTGTTTTGTCATTGTTTTGCATTCATATTAAGTACACATAAGGTCGCCTGGTATTCGACTTTGAAATAGTTTAAGAACCAAGATAAATTGAACCGTGACATTGTTATGATATCCTTTACATAAATTTAGTTGAAAAAAGTAGTTATGCTTTGCCCCTGTAATGATGCAGAAACATCTGACCAGGCTGCCATGGTATAGATCACCATGCTTGCAACCTTCACAATGAGAATGGTGACCCCTACTCCTGGATTCTACTCATGCTTTCTATCAGGCAGAGTATAGTCACTTTGGTAGGTTTAAATTTATAAAAACAACTATGTTAGTCGTTTTCGAAATTGTTTTTGACCAGTCTTAGCTTTCTGCATTTTTATTAAATAAACTTTTAAGCACTTAAATATGACTTATGGCCAGTAAATCCTAAGAAAAACAGGTTTCTGAATGTAAAACAACAGATTTTTTTTATATAAGCCTGTCAACGCGACTGCTGTGCCTGATGGAAAGCACAAGCAGAATACAAGAGTGGTGCTCACCAGGTAGGTAATATCAACATTTTTAAAGTTTATATAGGTCGCCGAGTGACGTAATATTTTTTAACTTTCAATGTCATGCCAATATTTTAATTCAAATACATTTTATCTACTAACTTTTATCGCAATTGCAATTAATGCAAAATGTTTTTATTTTGGAATGTTAGAGTTTGTACCTACTTTTGGCTGTTGTTGTAGCAGAGTAATCAATAAGTGATAGGCTAAAATAATATTGAATGGATAAATACATATATTATGTATTTATATTTAGTTGTCATGACGATCAGATCTATGAGAATCATTATTGAGAAGTCAGTGCCCCCAAATATGCTGTCAACTTGTTTTCGTACACAGACGTACAACCTTCTGATTATATTAATAAGTTCTGCATGACGTTCCTTAAACCACAACAAAACAGTAGGAAGAAAAACCAATAACACGTCATTAGTATGTACCCTTCTAGGAATCGGTTTCCGTCGGTTTTCCTCAGCGTTATGGTCTTCGACGCAACTCATTGCGTGTCTACCAACAATAGAAATACAATATAAACCTTACAGTGTATACATTAGGTTATTTTGTTGCGTGTAAAGTACAAAAAGTATGTGCCTACTTAGGCATTGAATTACAATTTATTACGTAATAAAAATGATTCAGATGTTATTTAACGTAGAAATGAATGAAAATGAATTCTTGATTGTTCATAATAAGGTCTTAGGTCATAATTTGTTTTAGTAATGGTGACAAACTTGACATGACCGTGTGGTTTACGAATCAAGAATATAGTGTCACCACGCCTAAGTACAGCAGTTAAATATTTAAAGGTAGTTCTTGATGATGACATATTAAAAAAAGACAATTTGTCAATGCTATTGTTTTTTTTTTCGTTTTAAAAGTCAGCACCTAGTTGATTTTCAATTTGAATATTTACTGTCCAAAAATTTAGACGACTCCATTTTTATTAGCCTTTTTGCCTTGAAATTCAGTTCATGTGTGTGCTGGCAGGTTTAGGTATATTGTCTATCTATAGTAAACGTAGTGTAGGACGCCCACAGGCCAGGTGGAGTGATGATTTGCGCAAGATGGCTGGCAGGAGATGGGTGCGAGAAGCCCAAAATCGATCAAGGTGGTGTGCAATGGGAGAGGCCTATGTCCAGCAGTGGACTGAGATAGGCTGATGATGATGATAGTAATAAAAAGTTTTCTTGAGAATTCCACTATGAGTTGAATCATTTGTACTGCTTTCTTTAATACAAGAATAGGGTACACTACAAATTATGCGTACCAACACAAAGGTTGTCTGTAAAAGATTGCAGACAACGATAGCATCGCCCCTTGAATATAGATTAAACCTACATAAATTTAGGGTTGCCAACCATATATCACAGGTAGTTATTAACCGCGACTTCACTCACAAGAACATTTCGAATTTCATGCAATTTTCAAATTAAAATAAGCTAAAATAAGGTTCTTACTTAATTTTTTGCTAATCAGATGCAGTAACTTGTACTTGAAAAAAGTTAACTAGGTACTATGATTTTAAACTCAATTCGTAGATCAGAATTTCTACTTTGGTAACGGCACTAAATTCAAAGTAGAGGTCAAGATGATAACCGAACCAGCTGCATCAAGGAGTAACTGCTTTTGTGCCGCACATTCCCATTGCATTAATAATTACTACGCCAATTTATATCAAGAGACTGCAATTAAGGACGCTATTGCGTTTCGCAATCTTAATTACAAAGACATAAGGTCTATCTGGTCTGTTCGAGGAAGGGAACTGGGGATAGTGTTTCAATTAGGTTTATATAACCTGTTTAACTGCAGACCGTACCCAGTAATTAATATTTGTTTTAAGCCCCATGATGTTACCCGTAGACGTTATTTTACCATTTATTATTTATTTAATTTTATTTATCAACATTCTTATGCATTACATACAACACTAACTGCTAGTTAAACCCTGAAGCCAAGCCATTTTGAGTAAAAGTAGAATTATTACACCTTATATCATTAGCTAATCCAGTCTCGTTCCAGATTAGCCGGAACAAAGAGATATGTCGACAACAAATTTAATTTATTTGTATAGATATCCTACAGAAAAGAAGCATCTTAACTCACTTTCTGATGAGCTTAGCACCAACTTCAAACAGATTTTAAGCGTACTGAGCACATATTATAAATGAATAATTAGAATACAAAATAATTTACACATAGTAATTTAAGCATTCCAAATTTAAGCTACAGCTACAAAGGAGATGGTCCAAAATGTATGGACCAGGAACCCAGAATCAGAAATTGGGACTAAACGGGTATCAGTAGCTTGATTATATTGTACAATTTACCCCACCGAAAGCGCAATGCCCAAATCAATGGGGTATAAGAGCTATAGACTGACAAAGTATAAAAAAAAATCATGAGTTACTTGTGATTTTCATCAGTTTATAGAATATAAGCAATATTCTAACGACTATAACGACAGGATTACTGTACTATTGTTTACTATCAACCATTTATGTCATAATAATTACTCATGACTAAAAAAAAATTAGAAAAAAAAAACCATTCGAGCTTGCTAACTGAACTGATAAGAGAGAGAAATGACAATAGCATGCAAAAGAGTTGTTATTTTATGACGCTGTGTTACCGATTTTTTTTTTATATATAATATATATAAGCTGCCAAAATGACTCTGCCCTGCCTAATGGAAAGCATGAACATAATCCAGAAGTGGAGGCCACCATCCTCACTGCCACAACGGACAGTGCAGCACGGTGACCCACACTATGGCGGCCTAGTAAGATGCTTTTTCACGTCATAGACACGTCACGGTCATAGAAGGGAGGAAACACATGCGCTGGTAGAGAGTTCCAGGTTTTAACTGCTCGGCACAAAAAGGAAGAGCCGAACCGTTTAGTTCGAGATACTATACTAATGCTTGTATTAGACTCACTAGTTGTATATATTACTGCTCGACATAGTGATTACTCAGTTGAGTGTTATAACTTTTACTCCTATTATTGTTGTTAATCAGTAATAATTATTATTTTTGTAAAAACTGGAATGTCATCATCAATCAACAAGTAACTCATGATTTTTTCATACATACTTTGTCAGCGAGCTATAGAGCTCATATACCCCATTGATTTCGGCATTGCGCTTACGGTGGAGTAAATTGTGAATTATAATGAACCTACTGATACCTATTTAGTCCTAATCGATTCTGGGTTTTTTTTGCACCATCTCTTTTATATTACGCCTATTTGTGTCTTTTTTAAGTTCTAGTTTAAGGTTTTGGAGTTGTGGTGTGCTTATAAAACATTTTTAGGAAAAAAAATGCAGACTCCAAAAAAAGTCTGCATTTTTTTTCCTAAAAATGTTTTATAAGCACACCTTAGATAAGTTAGTATTTAATCACCAGTAGCAACTGCAGTTTATCTACTATTTTAAATCCGTATTATAATCGCGCTTATGATTTATCATTACGGGTAGTATTAATCTTTAAATGAATGCAATAGAAAATCTCATATAATAAAGACGCCTGCTGAAAAAGCCTCATTCTACTCACGTAGCTTGACGGAATGTGACGATATGATCCAATAAATGACGCATACCAGACGGTGTTGGCGGCTTACATTCCTCTAAGTTACAAACAGAATGTAGTTTTCAAGATTTTACTAGTGTTTGCCCCCGGTTTCCCCTATAAAAATATAAGACGCAGCGCATAAAATACAATGTCCATGTGAGAAAAAGCACATGAAGTATGAAATAACATTAATGCTCAACATTCAAGGCAAATATCTATATTTAAGTCACTGTTCAGTTCATTATTTAAAATGTATTCAATTATCATTATTTAGTTCATTCATTTAATGAGACTGTTTAAAGTAACACATCAATATCGAGCGCACGAAGTCAAAACTCATTAAATTTAACCAAACAGTTAACGTAACCCAGATACAAAACTGCTATTGTAAATAAGTAATGATTAAATTTTAGTTTAGAACATATATTTTAAATTATATATAATCACTAGGTCTCAGAAGTTAACTGTCCAAACGAAGAAATAAAAATGAAAAAACCGAGTAAGTCCGCATGTCCGGCGCATGACCATGCACAGTTCGAGTTCTTCCCAGAGTCGAACTGCGTTTGAGAGAGGACGTCTGACGTTAGCCGTGAGGGGATGTTTTAATATAATTATCAGATTATCACTTACTCTTGATCCCTACGTCCCCAAGCAGCCAGTGATAGGAAGGGATTTTTCAAAAAAGGCTTATTATATTACGACTCGTAGTGTATTTTGCTTTCATGATATTTTTAACTTATATTCATTATTTAGTTTGTAGGGTACATGTAACTTACCCAGCCGGACATGTCTCAGGAGTAAAGGTGCAGACACATTATCGGACGCGGCTGACGGACGCGCAGGGTTGCCAATTCCAACATGGAGCAAAACTGTAGATTAAGGCTTCTAAAAAACTGTAGAAAACTGTAAATTTCAAATTTAAAAACAGTAAATCTATACCTTTACCTTTGTATTATATTTTGTATAATTTAATTATAGTAATGAATAGAATACATTGTAGGGAGGGCATTAAAAACAAGAATAATCCTGTAATTATCAGTTTTAATCTAATTAAATGTAAAATCAAAAGTTACAACTTTGAGACTTTTGATTTTACATTTAATTAGATTTTTAGATTAGATTTAATTAGAGTTTTTTAGAAGCCTTAATCTACAGTTTTGCTCCATGTTGGAATTGGCAACCCTGCGCGTCCGTCAGCCGCGTCCGATAATGTGTCTGCACCTTAACCGATGGTCGCAGCAGTTGAAATGTACTGGAGCGAAATTCGCGATTAGGCAAACGTAATGTATGATAAATTTGATTTTCTTGAATTTAAATTTTTGTATTCGTCAAGATCCCACATTGGACTTTCACATGGTAATATTATCGTCCTATACTCCATTATATCCTGTACTGGCTCCATGCCATGAATTTCGTGAATTTCGGGACAAAATTGCCGTCGTAATGTTGTTGAACCATGACTGTTTAGTTTAACTAAATAAAGCGTTTTATTGGATTCTAATTACCCTATTTAATCATTTCTATATTATATCATTTTCTTATCCGTATAAAAAAAACGAAAAAAGTTTAAAAATAATATAGAACCATTTTTAGATCAGCGTTTATTTCATGGCGAATGAGTCTCAAGTGTTCGAAAATAAATAGTTCAGATAATTGTCTATGCGAAATATGAGTCATAGACAATGAGACATTTTTAGTTACACGAGTTTTTATTTAGTGTAATGAATACAGAAATAACTTTATTACTCATCGAGTAATACAAAAAACCTATCCTATATATTAGATTTAGTAGTTTAAGTATAGAGATGGTTAAGGTCTGGTTATAATGACTGTAGTGATTGAGAATACGGTCAATACGGAGTGTCAGCACCTCTATTCATCTAGTGGGGTGTCTTTAGCCGACTAAGGCAGCAAACAACTGAAGACAACAATACGACAAAGAGGAGAAAAACTTTAAACAACCTGTAAATAGGTACCGTTTTTATAAGGAAAGGCATTTGTACAGCAGTAGACTATTATAAAAGTAGCTGATATAAAGGACTCGATATTGATCTGAATTGAATTGAAAGTCACGAACACTATACAGACGACGCTGACTAAGTGCCGTAGAATGTAATAAATGTCTTCTACAGATCACTTCTTTGCGAAAAAGACAATAAAAGTATTGGGAAGGTTTATTTAAAAGGAACTACTGAGATTGCTAGTCGAATCAAATTGGTTTCTCGATTGGTGCTATTTGATAAAGAATGTATTGATTGGGTGCTATTTGATAAAGAATGTATTGTAATACAGAAGAAACTGGATTATCCGGACCTCAGTTTACTGATTCGCGTTTATCCTGACCACCAGCCGCGACCAACTATATTGTACCTACAAGTAGAATAACATGAACGTGTCGGAACGTAATATATCTTTATATATATAATTCTTCTGTGAGTGTGTATGTCACAGAACTTCTCTCAAACGACTGGACCGATTTTGATGAAATTTTTTGTGTGTTCAAGGGGATCTGGGAATGGTTTGGTTCTGGAATTTTAAAGTTGGGCGGTACGAAGTTCGCTGGGTCAACTAGTATTATATAGTTTCAAACCTCGCCATTTACGCCATTTATAACCAGAGGGGAGTTAAAAAATGCCAAAAAAGATCACGTGATTAATGTACGGCTCCTTAGGCGAGTAACTTAAGAAGAAAGCTACCTTCTATTTAGACGTGCGATTTAGACTTTTAACGAAATTATTCATATGGTTAGTAAAAAAAAACCTGTTTTGTGTTAACTCGTTCCCTGATCTCTTTTTATACTAAGGGGTCATCCATAAATTACGTCACACGAATTTCATGATTTTTTTGCCCCTCCCCCCCCCTTGTCACAGCTGGTCACATTTGTGAGACTCCCCCCCTCCCTAGTGTGACGTCACATAATTTGCAAATTTACATTTAGAAATCATTGAGTAAAAACAGGTTCCGAAATCAGTTTTATTTCCATTTAAATTATTTTTAATGAAATTAACATCAAATCAAACAATTAACAAAACAAAAATTGATTAATTACATAAATTATAGAAAATAATAAAACAAAAAATTTTGAAAGTGCGTGCCAGGTTGCCCATAGAATTGGGTTCTGTGGTCACCCATTATGATAGGTAGATTTAAAATCGTGTCCAATAGACAATTGTTACGTTTACTTTTTATTTCTTAGTTTTTGTACGAAGTTTTCCAAGTGAGTTCATTTTACAAGTTAGACCTGTACAACTCCGGAATAAAAAAGTTATCAAAACCGCAATAGTTTTCCTATAAGTTATAATATATGGACTACTATCATGAATTTTTCAGATTTTTTGAGCCATCAATTACAGCTTATAGAGGGGGGGGGGATGCCCTGTTTTTACAAAAAAATGCGTTTTAAAGTTGAATAACTTGCAAACGGATAACTAAATCGAAAAATGGTTTTAGCAAACTCATAATGTTTTTTAAAGACCTATTTAATGATACCCTACACGATGGGCTATGCGCAAGAAAAAAAATCATCCTCATTTTACGAGTAGGGGACCCTTAAAATAAAAATAAAAATATTTTTCATAATTTATTGTAGCACTTTGTCGACGTAATTACAACACATATTCATGCAAAGTTCCATCGTTCTAGCACCAATCGTTTGGGCGGTAGGTCGAGGACGGACTGACGGACGGACATGACAAATCTATAATTGTTTTTTAGGGTTCCGTAGTTCATGACTCGGAACCGTCCTGGATTCGTCACATTCGTCCTCGATCTGCCGCCCAAACAGTTGTTGCTAGAAAGATGAAACTTTACATGAATTAGTGTTTCCATTTCGTCGACAAGGTGCTAGAATAAAATCACGAGAAATATTTTTATTTAGGGTACCTCCCCTACAGGTAAACTTGGGATGTTTTTTTTCTCGCGTCTACCTTATCGTGTGCGGTATCATTAGATAGGTCTTTTAAAACCATTGAGTGGTTGCTAAGATGATTTTTTGATTTTGGTATCCGTTTGCCAGTTAATCAACTATAAAGGGCATTTTTTTCTCAAAACAAGTCGTCTCCTCCCTCCTCTAAAAGCTAAACGGCTAGCTTGAAAAATCTGAATAAATTAGTGATGGTAGTCCATGTAATGAACTTTAAAGAAAAACTATAATGGCTTACAGTTATAAAGGCCCAACTTGTAAAATATTGGAAAAATAACGAAATAATAAGTAAACATAACAATCTCTATTGGACACGGCGAAAGCCATTAGGGTAACTACGGAACCCTATTATATGCGTGGGCTGACACGCACTAGGCCAATTTTGTTTTTTGCAATTCATTGATTTTAGATTTCACTTTACGTTTAAACTCGTCACTACTTTTTAAACTTTTCCATAAGTTAACTTCTTGTACGATTTGTTTTTTTTGTCAGCATAAGCGGTAAAGATTACCTAAATCACCTTTTTTGTTCATTTTAAACTTGTTTCGTAAGTTTAAATTTTTAACTTAACTCTGCTAAACTAAACAACGTCAAAAACAACAAAATCGCCGTACTAAGAACGACGTTGTTGCATCTATGAATGTCAGTGTTCAAGTGGAATACAAACATAGAAATCACCGCTAGGCGCTAGGTGCAATGCGTTTGGCGGTATTTATCGAAGGGAGCCTAGACGGTCGGCGCGTAACACTAGTAGAGCTAATGAGTAATGGTCAACAAAACAATTGGTAGGAATTTTATATTTACACAGATGTAGTTGTTTAGGTTTTTGAGGTTTTCGCAAAGTAAAAGTTTAAAGTTCGTATTTTAGCACTTAGATAATAATAGACTTTGACATGTGACGTCACGAAAGTTAGGACCCCTCCCACCCCCTTGTCACACAATGTCACACTTTGTCGACCCCCTCCCTCCCCCTTAACGTGTGACGTAATTTATGGATGGCCCCTAAGTGGTATTTAAGTGAGATGTTTCTTTAAATTCCGTTAGTCTGAAGAGGATTTCTTACTCATACAAAGAAATTAAAGTGGGAAAACAAAACATGAAACACAAAACAAAAATGTGTTTACAAATTATTTGTACATCGTATTTTTCTATTCACAAATAGAATAAAAGAACAATGCTTTTTGTTTCTTTACGAGTTTAAAATCTATTGATCGATTGATTGGAAACAGTCTTTTAAAAAAATATTCAAATTACTAACTTTTTGTAAAAACGTTTCTACTTTGTTATTTGAAAGGGTACTTGCAAAACTTTAGAAGTTAAGAAATCGATATTCTATCTTGCCGATAATCAATTGTATACTATTGTGAACTACGAGAATGCAATTAATTTATGAGCATGTACATGGCACTAAACTACCGAAGGCTTCATTTAAATACGCTAGTTCTTATGACAGCCTGTTTCATTAATTAAGAATGGCTTTAAAACTAGTAGATTAAATCATTGATCCATAGAAAAACATTATTAAATCTTATTTTCAATCGGCTTGTTTGTTAAATGACAATATTAGACTAACATAATGAAGGTAATTTCTAGGCAAAATAAACAAAAAATGTTTACATAACCTGTTCCCCCGTATTACGTAAGTGGAACTTAAAATTATAGTCAAAAAAATTATGGGTTTTAATACTTTTAATTCGCCTAAGAGTACCCATTAGGGGGGAAACGTGATAAATATGTACATTTGTCATGTATGTGTGTGTACTTAATACCTACGTTTTGAATTCCTTCCAAAAAAACTTTTTTTTCCAAGTATATTTTATTTTTTAATAATCTATCCATTCAAATAAATAAAACTTAACTGTCCGTTTGCAATTTTAAATTAAATCACTATGTTAAACGCATATGAAAGTTTTATGTTATTTATTACGTATTAAAAAAATTGGTTCGTGTGTCTGTGCGTTTAGCTTGCCTTTTTAGACTAGCTTCGCCTCGTGGCTATACTCACGTTTGTTGTTGTCAAGATACAAGATCAACCGCTCAGTTAGTCATTAATAAAACTTTACGAACGTGTACACGGACTTATTGGATATATATTGACTTATTCTAATTTAAGTTTGAAACCAAATCAAGTCGCTTATATTTACAACACGAACAATATCACATGAGAAAATGTTGTTAGCAAAGTACTAAAACTTAATTAAAATTAGTTCCTACTTAGAAATTATCATAAACACCCACGTAATTAAATTTGTGACGTCTGTTTTTATCTATACCTCATTAATTCAGCGTGAAATAACGTTACCTAGCGTGGGTGTATGGGACACAATCAAGGATAAAAAGATATTTTTCATTGATAATACTAAACTACCTACTAACAACGAAAACATTAATAACTAGCTTTTTATTACCAAGAGTAGCCTAGGTCTTTTCTCAGTAATTAGCTTCTCCATTCCTAATTATATTAAAATTGGGGCAGCTATTTAGCTTTGGAAGTATAACAGAGAGACAGACGCTTTCGAATTTATAATATCTGATAAGTCACACCCGCCTACGCTATAACAGCTTCTGATAACATGATAATTTAACGCGCTTAGGTACAATCAAACTCGAGTAATAGGCGGTCGAGCCTAGCATAATTTCAGTTGCTTTGCTAAATGTGCGAGGTAACTAAAACCAATCCGACCTCCCTCTGATGCTGGAGTCGACGGATTCAAAAGACTTTTGTTGCTCTTTTGAGTTGCAGATGTCCACGGGTGGTGTTAGGCTACCACTAGAAAACGTATCATACTTTGTCCCCTTTGCCATTAAAATCATTTTAAAAAAATGCTTAAAGATGCACTGTTTAACGGCTGTGTTTAACGGGCTGGCCAAGTTAGCCGAAAAACCAAGAAACCGTTTGAGTTAATGGGTTCTTGGGTGGAGACTGCTTCTCAGCAAACGTAGTGTAGGACGCTCACAGGCATTGGAGTGATGACTTGCGAAACGTGGCTGTGAGGTGATGGATGCGAGAAGCTAAGGAACGAAACAAATAGCGAGCAATTAGAGAGGCCTATGTCCAGCAGTGAAATGCTGTAATAGGCTGATTATAAACTGTGCGGATTTACCAAAAGGATTGTATCTAATCGATATAAGTATTACAGTGGACATAGCTATTGTGAACACTTTCAGGACATATCTACGTTCGCATAGACAGATTTCGTCATACTTAGAGCTAACAAATCCTGGCCATCGAGGCGCCTATAAGTGCCTCAACTTAGGCGAAAAAAGGTTCTAGTATGCTATTATGAGTGTACATTCATGTTCTAATTTTTTTAAATGTTACCCCTGACGTAGGCAGCCCCTAAATTTTAGTAGATATCTACTAAGCACTTGAGTGTGCCCTAAGGGTTGGTGAAAACGAAAATGTCACTAGGATTACCAAACTCTGTATGTAGCTCCTTAAATTTGTGTATTTTTTAAAAGACAACTTTCCCGCATTAGAAATGTATTCCTGTGTTGTCTGTGTTGTGAATCACAAAAAGTGTGATCCCGTATTGAATTTAAGCCCACAACACTTGGCGCAATAGAAGGCGGCGTGACGACCGCTTAAACCACTAGGAACGTTGGTAAAACCGGTCATAAATAATGTATAAATATAGCTTTCAACTATTGCACAAGTTTAAAATCGTTACCCGTAGATACATGCTGATAATACATAATATACCATACAAGTAATACAAAAACGAGGTGTCTGTTCATAATTCCAAATGAAGTTTATACGGTACATGCATCAAAAAATCAAGTTTTAAAATATTTGTCTGTCAGTCTGTCTGTTTGTTCAGGCTCAGGATATAATAAGGAGCAACTATTTATATAGATTAGCTTCACCCCGAGCGGTTAACCGTAACCACTCGTATATCACAACCGCGGGTAACATCGCGGCGCACAGCTAATCTTATACATATAATAATAAAAGCGGCCAAGTGCGAGTCGGACTCGCCCATGAAGGGTTCCGTATCAGCAAGTAGCACCATATAAAAGTTCTTGTAGTTCGTTGTAACTTTCATCGATGTTTTTATACTAGTGTATTGACTGGATGAAAGGTAAATTGCGTGTTACGATTTATGACTTATTAAAAAAAAACTACTCACTAGATCTTGTTCCAACTAATTTTCGTTGGTAGTTTGCATGGTAATGTATAACATATTTTTTTTTTAGTTTTATCACTCTCTTATTTTAGAAGTTAGAGGGGGGGGGGACACACATTTTTCCACTTTGAAAGTGTCTCTCGCGCAAACTATTCAGTTTAGAAAAAAATGATATTAGAAACCTCAACATCATTTTTGAACACCTATCCATAGATACCCATCACGAATAGGTTTGATGAAAAAAATTTTTTTAAGTTTCAGTTCCAAGTATGGGGACCCCCAAAATGCATTGTTTTTCTTCCATTTTTATGCAAAAATCTTAATGCGGTTCACAGAATACATCGACTGACCAAATTTCAACAGTATAGCTCTTATAGTTTCGGAAATAATTGGCTGTGACATACGGACGGACAGACAGACAGACAGACAGACAGAGACAGACTTGACGAATCTATAAGGGTTCCGTTTTTTGCCATTTGGCTACGGAACCCTAAAAAGTAGGTATGACTTGACATTCAGTTATCAATAATCGCTTTAGAAATCCGATATTAATCTAATGTCACATTGTCATGGATTTCTCGATATACCTGTTTAAACCGGAACTAATTAATTCAAAGGTCTATGAATAAAGTTATAAAAGTGCTATCATTGGGTTGATTTTATAGTACCTATCGATGTAGAAAAATAAAATGTTCATTTTGTAGACGCTAATTAGTTTTTAATAAATTCATAGATCAAAATTAATTCTTGCTAGTATGTTCCACAGAAAAACTTTTGAGTTGCGGCTGGCAATTTCTTTTTGTGTTTAATTTTTTAATGGATGGAACATTTTTGCAGATATTTAATTAGACCATGGTTAAAAATTTATGAACTACATTATCACTTAAGTAGATTAGTTTTATAGTTGCATAGCAATTAAGTTGCCATAAAATATATTTTTTGCAATTTATATTAGCAAAAAATTTGATTTAAATACAGTCAATCTGGGTAAACTTTGACAGATAAGTGCGATATTTTACAAAATATTATAAAATTCAAGCATACAACACGACTGTATTTTGCTTTGTTAGTGCTCTCATAACACTTTTCACCTGTAAAGATTAATTATACTACACCTGATCGGAACAGTATTCATTATTCCCTGAAAATGAAAAGAGAAAGTTAGTCTTTTCCTTGACCTAAATAAGCGGGAGGAAAAAATGTATGAAAATCCATTTCTAACGTGTTTTAGCGGGAGAGAAAGATGTATGAATTTTCATTTCTCATGTGTTATCTGATCTATGGCGTGCGCCTGCCCAAAGAGTTTTCATATAATTTAAATATGGAATCTCCGTGCCACTGACATCCTTTTGTGAAGAATAAAAAAAAACAAAAGAAACACGAAAATAACAGATAAAATATATAAATATTGTTAGAGTCCAGAAGTGAAAAATAATAAAAATAATTATAATTCTAAACAATTTACTTTAATTCTAAACAATTTATTTCATTAATTACAAAGTAATCTTAGAAATGCAATTAGACAAAACCGTTAATTAAGTAACGAATCTAAACAAATTACAGTTAGTTATACAGCAAGGGCGGTCACATAGGGCTGTACTAGCTGTTAGACAGCTTTCCTCGCACCCACCGCAGTTCAGACAGTACTAACTTGTCAAAGACAGCTTTCCACGTCTGTTAACAGAGTAGTACTAATTGTCCAAAGACAATGATCCACACTCCGCGACGCATTCGTAAGAAATGCGTGCCGATACAACAGATCACTCCTATTTATAACCAAGCGCAGTGAAGTGATGGCGCCACAAAAATGACAACTACCGCCGTTGTGGCTTATAATATTATATATTTTATCTGTTAAATCCTTGCCAATACTATAATGTAAATTAACTCTGTCTGCTACGTTTTGTCGGCTAAACCTCTGCAAAGATTTCAATGAAACTGGGCATGGATATGGATAGTTACTTTGATTCATGAGGAAGGATATAGGCTTTAATCTTTACCGTGATAACCTCGGCATAACTGATACACACGCGGATAGTCGAGGGCTTATGCTACTAGTATTTTATGATAACCATCTAAACTTTATCAGGAACAGAAAACTGGCTTTTAGAGGACTTATAGCATAACTTATTTATACCTATATAAAACAGAAAAACCGTGTTCGATTCGACCCAGAATATAGATCCATATATAATTTATTATTCTTTAAACAGCTGCGTCAAATGACAGTGAAGTTCAGTTCACATCATTAATATTAAATAGAAGTCCGTGTTAATATTTACAATTCAAGGTTCTTGAACAAAATATCGTTCAAATTGCAAGTAATTAAAATATAGCCATGAAAAATAATATGTGAAAAATGTATGATAGGTACACTAGACGCGTGTTACTTAAGTTGCTCATATAACAGCAACACTACATGTTTTCCGGTTAAAAACAAGCCTAGTGTGTCAGCAATCTCCATAGTAAATGTTATCAAAATCGGACCAGTCGTTTTAGCGTGAAGAAGTGACAAACATACACTCGCAAACTTTTGCTTGTAAATGTGACATTGTTAGAAATGTATCTATTGTGGAAGTATTTTATTATATATATATATATATACATATATATACATATATAGATCTTATATATATATATATATATATACATATATATATATAAGGTCTTTATACTGTAGAGAAAATAATGAATAGAAATCTTTAAAAAATGCCCGCTACTCCGCCCAATTTAATATTGATCATTGCGACTATCAATTATAAAAAACATACAAATTATCCCAACATTCTCACTAATTCACAAACTTTGTGATATTAGTGTAGATAAATGTTGCCATCAAAAAAAAACCTCTGAAAATTTAAATGTTCGTTAAATGTCAAATCGTGTAAATGTCCGGACGTAAGGCCTTCCAAAAATAAGGATATGTTAATTACAGAAGTGAAGCATTTTCACCCATCAATTACGTAATTAATTACATAGTTAACATTTATTGGATACGGATTCCCCGAATTTAAAAATACTGTGTCCCCTAAAACTTTTGTAAGTATTATGCATCTGTGTATGGCTGCTTGTTTTTATAGTATTTGTATGTTTATATTTGTGTCTAATCTATTTATGTATCTATGTATACTTTTCGCTACTATTCCTGCTGCACCTATTACCTGTATGGTTTCAGTTTTTTTCTAAAATGATTATAGTGATAAGGTATATAATATTAATAGAATTTTTACTTGCCATTGTTTTAATAAAATCAACACAAAAACTCAACTTAACCTAAGGTGTTAAAAATACCCAATAAAATCACTATTTTGCTTAATAAGCGAAAACTATTGACAATATAGCAAAGTGATGTACTGCATTTTTATAGACAACATTAATTTCTACAAAGAAGTCCTTATGTCTAGTACAGTTAAGTCGCAATAAATACTTTTTCATGGTAAAATATTCAATTTTTACGTCCGAACAAACTAAGAATATGTATTAAGTTAATAACCCCTTGATATTACATATTGCTTATCCAAACAAATCACTTAACATTGAAGTCTGTATCATTACCCGTAAATTACTTGAATTATTGAAATCGGACATACCATTTAAAAGTCATGAGTTTAATATTTTTCAAAATTGATGTTTAATGTTGTCAATTATTCTAGGTAATCGTAGTTGTCAAATGAAATAAATATTTCAACCAATGATATTATAAAAAAAGGTAGATATCGCACTATCGCGCGATTATTGTTGAGGACAAATGTAGACAATCGTCGTGACTTCATTTAGTCGGCTAATAGAAGCTAGCGAATAAACACGTTGTCAGAGCGTTTTCGTGAAGTGCTTATTATTACCAACATGCGTAGCTGTGTGTTAAGAAGGTGTAAAAACTATGGTTCCAAAGTAAATAAAAAGGAAAAGTTACATACCACGGGTAACTATTTATAAGTAACTACGTAATTTTTGTATTTTGTCACGGTTTTGTTTCCCATTTACCGAAATTATTAAATGATATCCAGTATTAGTTAAGGCGCGTTAAAAAAGGACAGAGGATAAGATTGTAACTGAAGTGTGACAAGGACTAATAACGGTCGATGGCATGCGTAATAGATTAAATCTCTTTAGCTATCTCTTTCTTTACCATGCATTCCGTATTATCTTTTGCATTCGTAATCGTAATGTATGTATACACCTATGTCATGTCATACCGCAACAATATCGAACGCCGTTTAGTATGAAGGTAACCTATCTTTCTATATAATATCATTGATTTCAACGAATTATTATTTTCTTACACCTACGTAATTACGGAGTTTTATCTTTCAATTACGGATTTATGAACTTGGCCGTAATTACGTATTTTTATAGTTCCGTAATTAAAGCCCTATCCGTAACTCCATTGCATGCAATGATTAAAATTGATCCAGGCTGTCTTTGAGACATAATAATGGCACGAGCACAATTATTCCAATTAGATACCTACTTCTAATTAAGAGGGCATCGTATAATTTACTCAGCATTAAAGGACATCCATTAAAGAAGTACGTATCTAGTAGTAGGTACAATATGTTTTTCAAGGGTTTTATTCAAGCAGATCTTGTAGAATCATTAATGCGCATGCGATTCGATGAGTCGACAAATATGGGTTAGGGGTCACTCATTTTTTACTTAAGTATTTAGGGAGAAGAGGTGTAGACCGTGTCTTACTTTTTTTATATAAGGGGGGTGGGAAAGTCATGATAGTTTTTATATGTTCTATCAATATGTTTTTCAAGGGTTATATTTAAGCAGATCTTGTAGCATCATTAACGCGCATGCGACTCGATGAGAGTCGACAAATATGGTTAGGGGTCACTCATTTTTTACTTAATTATTTAGGGAGAAGAGGTGTAGACCGTGTCTTACTTTTTTTTTATAAGGGGGGTGGGAAAGTCATGATAATTTTTATATATTCTATAAAATGTATCTATGTATATCTCTATATATCTAACATCTAGTAAAACCGAAATAACTTACAAAATGTTGTATAGACTTAAACAGTATCTGTATTAGCTATCACAGTATTTAAAACATTACAACGTTTTTATGTACCTAGATTACATAATTAAGTGTAACTGCGCGTAATTTAATTGAATTTAATTCTAAATTGATTCGATTAACTTCTATTAACTTAATCTTTCGCATTCCATGACAAATATGTCATTCATGTCATTCACTTTGATATGATTATTATCGTTTTTAAATATAATACCCTTATTCATAAACGTTATTATACTATAAATAACGTTTATTTAGTATTTTTACTTATAAAGTAAGTATATTAAATGAAAATAGCAACTCATATAAGAACAAGCTTTTATTAAAATGCACTAAAAGAATAATCAAAAGACCCTAGCCTCAATGGGATTATGTTTTTTTTTTATTGCGGAGGTCCTATGGCCACATCTAGCTCCAGCATCAGATCAACTCCATATCACTATAATATTACTTATTATTGTATTGTAATGCAATTTCCGTATGCAAACTTTCAGCTCAACCGGAAACCAGGAAGTGGATCAAATTTAATCTGTATAATTTTATTACAGACAAACTGTGAGGTGAAACTAAATAAAAAACACTTGTAATTAAATGAATGAAAATAAAAATATATTTTAAAAATAAAACAAATCCGTGCGTTTACGTTTATGAATGAGGTGGTTAAACATAAAAAATGTTCGATAGAAAGATGGTTTGTAATAATTTAAAACATGGGCATCTAGTGTGATTTTACTTCACATTAATGAAGTCATCATAGTGACTGCGTACCTGCGGCAAAGCGATGGACTTGCAAATCTTTACCAATCACACACAACGCCAAACGCACTTGCCGTCTAGATCGAGCTAACGTGAACTAAACTCATACTAGGCTCTCCTTACAACATAATTAATTTAACGTGTTCAGTAGGTACATAATATTAAGCAATGGCGTATTTTAATTATGACCTTTAATGTGTATGCATTGTACTGTCTGTGTTTGTATTTCTGTCTTCAAAAGATAACCTGATGTAACAAGGCCTGTGCAGTGTACCTACTGTATGTAAAAACATAAACCAGTCAACTTGTTATTAACTTTTTTAAATATGAATAACTATATTTTGCCAGCGTATAGGTCCGTCATTCAGTCGTTTTTGCGTGAATACTCACAAACTTTCGCGTTTAAAATATTAGTAGGATGTATACAATAACCATTAAATAATATTGAATAAAAATGAAAAGTAAGTTTACCCAATCATCATTTATCTATCAACCAGAAAAATCTTTTGCCAAACTTGAGTATAAATACTATTACGCAAGTAAAGTTACGGGCAGAATGTATTGATATAATGATGAAAATACACATGTGCAAAAAAATATCTTATTTACTATGACTTTGCAGTTTATTTGGTATTCTTGTGAATTTCAAAAGGTTCTAAAATTTTAGTTATACAAAGAAGGTAAATAATATGTTTGAGGCCCTCGATTTCTGACAGTAGGTACTCAAAAACATTGAGAATGTAATGTTATAGATTCGAAAATAACTCTGTATGTCTGGTTAACGTTCACGGCTAAACCGCTTGAACCAATTTGGAGACATTTTACACGAACATACGCTACTTTTTATAGCTATAACCGACCCACAATGCTAACGGAGCCGCTTACAAGGTTTGTTCAAATATAAACGGCGTCCGTGTGGTGACGGATTAAGAATACAGAGTGTCACCACCCCTATTCATCACGCGGGTGTCGTAAAAGGCGACTAAGGGATAAACTACGCAAGACATCAATGCAAAGAGAAGGAAAACTTGAAACCGACCCTATATCAACCCGTCTGGCCAGCATGGTATAGTAGGCCAAAACCTCCTTTCTAAGGAGAGGCCTATGTCCAGCAGTGGACTGTTGAAGGCTGTCGATGATGATGATGAAACGGCGAAGATTTTCTTTTAATGAAAGAATAGCTGACCCGTCGAACTTGTCATAGCCTTTAGTAATTTTATTATAATCAATCACCTTCCCATCCAAATCCCAATTTAGTAAGATTGGAAACAATCACCGAGGGTAAACAACGAGTGCGCGGTCAGACCGAGATGGGTGACCGTATGTGAGCGTTTTCGTGATTCAGAGGTCGGCCAGGTTTTTATCATAAAATAGCAGTCGTGAAGATTAGTTGGAGGCTTTCGGGCGGCTTAAAAAAATTCAACGGCAGGGTAACGTAGCCACAACTTGTCATGCCAGTCCCCAACCCTGACTTGGCCAGAGTGGGGACGTATGGCTTAACACTCTCCTAGGAGGAGACCCGAGCAGTAGGACATTATGGGTAGTTGGTTTTTTTCTTTTATCAATTATATCAAGTGACATAATCATATAGCCATTTCTAAGCAGTCTGTTAGCATTGCTACTTTAATTTAAAAAGTACATTTGTTTTTCATTTCAGCTTTTATTATTTCCAGAGTTATTTGGAGTCAGCTACTAGATCAACCGGTTTTAGTTTTACCACAGAGCGACAAAAGGATGAACTGCATTTGAAGGTTGAACTAGTTGTCAGTATATTTGTATAAACTAATCCAGACACTGGTGTATACAGGCCATGACATGTTGGTGTTTCCACTCAATATGACAAGCTCACTGAATTATGAGTGATGACTGAGTCACTTACTAAAATAGATATCTATGCTACCAGCTGATTCCAGATGGTTAAAATATATTTATATATATTGTAGGACTTCAAGGATACTATTATTATTATTAGGATACTAATATTATTATTATAAAATTATTATATGTAAGCCACATTATTTAAATATTATAATATTCAATTTGCTAAGTTTAACTCAGTCATCGTAAAAAAAGCTTTATTAAGCACTGTAGTAAGCAGGTGTGAGTGTGCACTGTGTTCTTGTGCATTCTTAAAAGAAAACTTATTCTCATTTCTACTTTCTTTTATATTAGCACTACCAAAATGACAGCCTGATGGAAAGCATGACCGGAATCCAAAAGATGAGAGAAAGAGAATCACCATCATCACTGCCAATGTGGACAATGCAACACGGTGACCCCACACTATGGCGGCCTAGTCAGATGCTTCTTCACTTCAGTAATATTTAAAATATTACCTAAAAGCAAATTAAGGTACCACATACAATACATGTGTGCGGTGCAAAGTTCACCTAGTGCATAGTGTAGCAGGCTTTCTTATGCATTTTTATAAGAAAAAATACCCATAACACTAAAAGCAATATAAGGTACTCCATACAATGCATATATGCAGTGCAAAGTTTAGTTTTAGAGGAAATAAAAGAAACATTTAGGCTAATGCTGCAAAACATAAGCAGTAGTTCTAACCAATTAATCACACTGGAACAGAAGTAACACCGGATGTTTTTATGTGCCCATTTGCTATGTATATGACTCTACTCTGGTTGATGGAAAGCATGAGTCGAATCCAAGAGTGGTGGTCACCATACTCAATGCGAACATGGACATTGCAATATACTGATCAAAACTATGGGGGTCAGTTAGATGCGTTATTTCTGTTTCAACCTGAATTCACTTCATGTCAATTAGGTCATATAAAAATACATAAAAACGTTTTTTCGAAAATATTGGTGCAGAGCCTGATAAACAAAAACAGATATCACCAAGATTTTGACTCACTAGCCATTATATTTTTTAATGTTTTCCAAAAAAATAATAAGTTATCAAAATGAAGGGAGTTACTAAATATGCATTTATTACATCAGCTTAAATCTTACAGCAATAAAAATATTTGAAAACTGTGTGTGATAGCGTTTATCTGTTATCTGTTTAAGAGTAGGTAAGTACTTAACAAATTACATGAATAAAAACTATTTAGCGAGCTTTAAGTTTTTAGTTTTTAACAAGGGTTATTAGATTAATTGAAGTAAATTTTATTGATTCAATTTATTAGATTTCATGTATTTAACTTTAAAAAAAATCCATAAGGTTGTTTCCAAAGAGGTCCAGCATGTGACCAGCAGTGGAGTGGGATGGGCTAATCAGAATCATTACATTTTATATCATTATTCATCTTGAGTGAATAATCAACAGAATTTGTACTTTTGTTTAACAAGGTAATGAGAAGGATTTCTTGTCAATAAAACACTCTCTTCACTTTATCTACATATTTATCAAACCTAAGTATTCAAATTAGAAATAATTATTTTCCTTAATTATTCTTATTTATTAGTAATATTCATTTAATCATATGAGATAGAAAACTTGACACAAACCCTGCACCAAGCCATATGGCCAGTGTGGACTAATAGGCCAAAACCTCCTTTAAAAGCCAAGGCTTCGTCCAGCAGTGGACTATTAAAGACTTGAATAATTAATTTATTAGTTATGGTAATAGATATTACCCATATAGATAATACAAGATAAATTAATCAATGTTCCAGGTCCACATACCATACGGCGTAAACAATAAAAAATAAGAAAAATATCGTAGACTTAGAATAAGATCGTAGAGTAACAAAACTAACCATTTCTTTGGAGAAGTCCTCCTGATGAATTATCGCCATCCATTTCAATAACTGCTTAATATCACTATTCTCTTTTACTTGTGTGGCGTGACACCGGTTAGATTGCTAAAAATAACACTTAAATTAATGTCTACACAGTAAACAAGCCTTGAAATCAATTTTAGGCATCTTATATAGTTGATATCAAATCATTAAAGTTAAAATCGAATGCAGCGTCGCGAATTGACGCAATATTTGTGTGAATGAATTTCATAAATTCATAGTAGCGAACGTTATATAGTTTACGTTTTGGTCGATACTTCATTAAAATACCATAATACAAATTACAATATTACGATTTACAATAACTTATTAGGATTATACACAAATTAAAAAAAAAACAGCCAGCATTATTTCTCTTTAAACACAGATAAACCTACCGTTAAATACTATAAACGAGCACTAAACTTCCTTCACAATATCATTTTCCTTTATGTGCAAAATAAATCATTCACGTCGGCACTACCGTATTTGCCGATCAACTTTAATAACAGACTTTCGGAGTTATTACTATGAATGAGATTGGCGCATTAAATAACACAAAACCAACAACCGTACCGTCCGCCACCACATAAAACGTGTGGCAGAAAGGAAAGAATTCAATGAACGCAGAGTATGAGTACTTTGAACTAGAAGAATGACCCATAGACTAGCCTGTCTGGTTAAACAGCTAGCAGTTAAACATTTCATATTTTATTACATTGATATATTAAAAAGGAAATAAAACTGCTTGTTACGACAGCGGTATGCAATATTTATTTTACTGTTTAGCATCTTATATATATGTAATGGTGCGAGTTCAAATGAAATTCCTGGATTTCCTGGTAGTGTCTGTAAAAAAAACTCCACAAAGCAGAAATTAGTACATTACGTAGATAACATTATAATGTGATTTACTTCTAACACGCTTTTTATTTTAATTGCAGTTAGTACATTATATCATATATTATTTAAAGTTATGAATAATATTAAGTAATAGAATGCAATAGGTATAGTTAGAAATTTACGAGAATAAGACAGATTTAAAGAATAGATTTTATCGAAATTAAATGGTAATTATATTATGACTCGTGATTTCGTGAATAAACAGTTTTATTTTTATGCGATGGTAGGAAGAACTGGGAACTCTTTCTCCTAATGTTTAAAACGATTAGTTAGAAGATATTAAAGTTAAGATATTTTTATCAAAGCTCATTCAGAACTCGAAATTTAAAAAGCTCTATCTGTTTGCCAAATCTGCAGTAGCATTACCGCTGAGGTTAGCATTTACGTATTCACCTAACGTCTAATCAAAATACTCCAAAGTGATATTATTATCGATAATTCCTTTCAGTTTGTGTATTGGTATGACCCCCCATATATTTGGTGATAACGTATCGCAAGATTACGAAAGCAAACTAAAATTATCTATTAATGCTATGAGTTGTAATAAAAGAAAAGCTCTAGATAGATATGAAACATGATGAATATTTATTGTTCACATAATTATTAGCTTCCAGTTAAAAAAGACCACCACCAGTTAGGGTAAAATGGTATGTGTGTGGTAAATGCTAAGTTTTCAAGAGAACAAAAGATAGAAATTTTGTCGCTTTGAGCGCAAGCGGAAAGATGTGGCCTGTAATAACAAATAATATTTTGTTAGATTGGTAGAATGCAGTAGGTAGATATTTACTATTATAATTGATTAGTAAGAATCTCATAAGCTGTAGTTTATCTTGATTTTTAAGAAGTTATTTTTTTTTCTCGTTTGTTTTGGACCTGCGATCAGTCGCCTAGACTCTATAATCAGGTGCGTTGCATGAGGTAATAGTTTGGGGAGAGATAGCCGCTGCTCCATCTCCCTTTACTAAGGCAGCACATCGGCTCTCTTGAGTCTTCTAATAGGATTTGCCTGCAGAAGCATACTGGATAACGGGTTAGGATGAGTTGTCAAGCGGTCCTTGTAGTTGGCTTCCGAATTGCAAACATACTAGGGCGCCGAGGAAAGCACCCTTAGAAAATTGTTTTGGATTCTCTGTAGGCACATAATGTTGGATTTGCTGGCTGTCGACCACAGTTGGATTCAATATGTCCAAATCGGTTTTATTATGGAACAATATATTGAGGGTATACCCTAAGCTTATTGGATAGGGATAAGGCAGACTGTCTACCGAGGAGCCAGACTAGATTTTTAAATCTTAGATTAATTTCGTTGCGCTTTGTTTTGATATGGTCCTTCCATGTCATTCTCGGTCTAGATGAAACCCAAGGTATTTACCGCAGGTTGATTGCGGCAATGTGTCTGTGGCTTTTTTTTTCCACCGCTCTCCGCCCGGAAGTCAACCAGAATGTGTCTGGCTCTGGGCCTAAGTAGACCGGGGGCAAGTTTCACGTAGGTAGGGTAGTCAACTCAAGGTATATCTGATGTGGTGAGACTTTGGAGCGCTTGCTTTTATGCGCCACTCAAGCAAACCATTGGTGGCATCGAGCTGGCTTTGCAACAATCTGCTCGCTTCATTTGGGTCACGATCACAACTGAGGAAGGCCGCATCCTCGGCAAAAGTTGCAACAGCTGTATCAGGTGACTGGGGTAAGTCGGCAGTAAATATGTTGTAAAGGACCGGACCAAGTACAGACCCCAGGGGTACACCAGCTGTGTGTGTCACGAAACTTGACTTGGCATTTTCTGTCGCTGAGATAAGATTACATCAGTAGTTAGTAGGAGTGTGGAAGGTACTTTTTAATTTTGTAGAGTAGTAGTATTTTTAAGAAGTTATTTAATTTATTTCCTTTTGGATACCTACTACTTTTTTAAATTTGACTAATTTAATACTGAAAAGAGTCACGGATGACGCGACCACAGGGTGAAGTAACTAAGTTTCACTATTATAAAATAATAAATTGAAGTTATTTGGGTGTGCTTTATTATTTTATCAATTAGAATAGAATAAACTTTCTTTACACCAGTTAATACAATTTACATAAAATAACACAATAATAAACAGATTGACCATGTACAAATGGCGGCGTTATTGCTAAAAAGCAATTTCTTCCAGGCAATTTTAGGTTGAAGTAAAACTTGTGTGTATGTTTATTGATTCCTTATTAATTTTAAATTCCAGTCTATTTTATTTGAGACTGAAATAATAGGGGTTAAAGTATGAAATTACCGTGTCATTGTAATAGGTACTTCGACTTGACTTAGAACCTTCATGGTTTGAGATTGTTGATAGAAACTTTTTTCAAATCGTACCTGTGAAATACTTGTAAATGTTCAACATTCGATTATCAACTTTCAGTTGTTTTTTTTTATTCAGCTTAGACATGAATACTACGAAAATTCGAGTGATAATGATGATAAATGACGACGATGATATGATGACGATGATAAGTATACTTCGAAAATTTGAGTGATTTTTGAATAGGTTTTGAATAGGAATTCCGACGCGGAACTAATGCTGCAGAAACAGCTCGCAATATCAATGTTGCGTTTGGAGAGGGGACTGCTAATGAACGCACCATGCGATTTTATTTTAAACGATTTCGTGATGGAAATTTTGATTTGAAGAACGAACCACCTGGAAGACCGCCCACACATGTGAATAACAATGAATTGAAAGAGATAGTGGAAGCCTTTGATTATATTGGAAGTCTAAATAAATACTATATTGCCTAACTACATAGTCGAAACTACCCACGAATTAGCGGCATGATTTAACGTTACCTTACCAACAATATTGACTCATTTGCGTCAAATCAATAAAATAAAAAAATGTGAATTTTTTTATTGTGAATATCATAAATTTGCAGGCTGGGGTAGGGTAGGTAAAAATGGGTGCCTTCTTTCTGCAGATTAGTCAAATCAGTGACTAATCTGCAGAAAGAAATGCGTGTTGAAACTTGTGTTGCCTTGTTGAATCGATACAGAAATGAAGGAATACTGGATCGAATTGTGACATGTGATGAAAAATGGATTCTTTACGATAACCGTAGGTAAGCGCAAAATGCAATGACTGACCCCAGGTCAAAAGCCGCAACAATGTCCTAAAGCAAAGCTTACCAACAAAAAGGTAATGGTAACTTTTTGGCGGTCTTAGCACCGTTATTCACTATAACTTTCTCCGATCTGGTCAAGCAATAACGGCAGATATCTACTGTGCCAAACTCCGAACAATGATAGCAAAACTTGCAGTGAAACAGCCCCGACTCATGAATTGATCTTCACCATTGCTCCACGATAACGCGGGACCTCATACAGTACGATAAACTAATTTAACTCTACAGGAACTGCAATTAGAAACCATTCATCACCGTCCGTATTCGCCAGACCTTGCTCCAACGGACTACTATTTTTTCGGGATTTGTACAATTTTCTATGTGATAAAAAGTATTCTTCGCGGTTTGTAAAATCTAGATCACTAGAGTTCTATCAGGAAGGCATAAATGACTTTCCTATTATGAGTGCGTTCCACTTGACGTTCACAACGATCACGCTCACGACCGCAGTTTTTCCCGTTCCACTTGCTTGTGAGCGTTACTATGGTAAACTCAAGTGGAATGGATTATAGAGCGTTTTGGGCGTGGAGGTAAATAATATAAAATTTAAAAAAAAAAGCAAAAGATTTAAGAGGTTAGGTTATAATCTGTTAGCCTTGAAAATAATAATTAATTATTGTTTAAATCGACTTATATTAAAAAACTTATAATTTAATTTTTTATATTTAATATTAGTGGTGTATTTTATTAATTTATCTTCAAATGTAAATAAAATATCGTTTGCGGCGGCACTTGGATATTTAGTAAGAAGTCTCATTAATGCTCTAGAAAGTACTAGTTCAACCAGTTCAGATGAAGAATGGAATACGATTTTACGAAAATATGATTGTGAAAAAAGAAAACTTCAACGTAACTTTAACGGTCGCCATTTTTGATGCTTTGACATTTGAAAAGGCCGCCAATATTCTCAATGATCACCACGACCCACCTTTTTATATGTGTCGTCGCGAGCTTCGCGTGAGCGTAAGTCATGACGTCATGAGTGACGTTTTGGCCGCGACCACAACGACCGCGGTCGTTAAGTGGAACGACTAAAGGAGCATTTTGATCGTTGTGGGCGCCAAGTGGAACGCACTCTTAATGGCAGCAATGTACCTATAGATAATAATGGTAGAGTTTTTAATTAAATAATTATATTTAATGAAAAAAAAAAACAATTTCAATTTTTCAGTACAAATCGGCAATTTCATACTTTACATACTTAACATTACATGCCCATAATATAATATTGAGATTTTATTATTGAGACGAGAAGACCCGACGAAAACACTGACTACATACTTAGTGAGTGACTACTCTATGGACTACTCCTTCAAGACTTATGTGATTATAGTTTGTTTGTTCTATATGGTTGATAATTCTAAAAAGAATTATGGCGATATTAACCACTAATTATAATGTTCAAGCCATTTTGGGCCAATAAATAATTTTTCTAGTAAGTTCCATGATTTTCCGAACGTTTCTTCAAATTTGACGTTTTGTTAATCGCTGCGTTCCAAATCGTAATAGGAATTGTTAAACTGTTTAGCATTGTATCATCTATCCCAAATGCATGTAGCTAAAAACGACATTCACTCATGCTAAAGATATGTATTAATTCCGATTGAAGAATTTTATTGATATTAAAAAACAGCTGTCGTTGGTGTGTTGTTTGTTGCGCAATTGTAAAAATATTACATTTCATAAGCCAAAACAAACATCTACATCCGAACTCTGTCTACAAAAATCCTCTAGTTCTAATAATGCCTCATATCAATTTCATGGAGCAAATTCGCTCATTTTTTGGATTACAATCTAATCCGCCCAAAAATGATTTTCGAAATCCAATTTGGAGTTCCGACGATGAAGATGACGGGGATGAATTGTATACGAGACATCAAATGGAAGTGTTCGATGATGCAGTAGACTTACATCAAGAAGTCAAGAAACAAATGCATGATTTATTCAAAAATTTTGGTTCGATGTTTGGGGATTTCTCTTCATTGTTTCATGAAGATCACATTGACGCGTTCACCAGCATGACTCCTCTAGATGACACAGACTCGGAGAAGTTTTCTGGAAATAGCATCAGAGATTATTACTTAAAGCCCGGATATCAGACCAATTTACAAGAGCACTCTCAAAAAGATATAGATTTAGATGGAAAAATATCTTCTAAAGATATATCAGGAATGCTTAAACAAAAAAATGATTTGCATAACCCAGGAGCTGTTTCTCCATTCAACGGTGACTTGGTTCCTGGCAGGTCCTTCTGTCAGACGATTATCACAACAAGTGTGACTAAATCTGATGGCACAGTTGAAACCAGGAGGATTATCAAGAATGGCAACAAGGTGATTGATGAAGTCACCACCACCACTGGACCAGAGACCCGAGCGCCGTACTCACCAGGTTTGGATTTAATTTCAAGTACAGGGCTTATCTACAACCATGTCATCTCGGAACTCTCATCATTCTTTAGAAATTTTCACTAAATTAACCATCTTTTATAGTTACATTTATACACATGTAGATGATTTTGTGAGGATGTTAGCTTAAGATATTTTATTGATGTATTCCCTCATGTATAGTATGACATTGAATTTGATCTAAAATGATTGATCACCGTTGTTGAGAAAGAAATGAGAGTAGGGTCATAAATCCTTAACCTGTGCAGGACTGAGGTTATCATTAGTCTTTAAAGCTATTTCTCAGAAAGTATTCTAAATAGCAACATAACAGAATCACTCAATATACCTACTAAAAGTATAAAAAAAGAAAAAAGCTGGAGTTTTCTTAATTAGTGTTTGCTTAGAAAAAATTAAACACGAGATTGGTATTGATTCCTAATGCACCCGCATACATAAAAAAAATAGTAGGCAACAAATATTTTGTATTTTGTGTGCAATCTTTAACAATAGGCAACATCACCCTAAATCTTGTGTAAAAATAAATAGATTGATAGATTTTTTTTAAATAGAGCAGACAACAAGAGCCATAAATGAAAATGTTAAAAAAAAAGTAAACACAGTTGATAACATTATTTTATTGTAGGTAATAACACTGAATAAATGTCATACAGAAAATAATTTGGGGGGAAATTGTTTAGTTATTATTTCTACACCGGTGTTAAGTAATTTAACTTAAAATAAATTAATAACTACAGCCAAAATTTTAGTATGCTCAATCACATAAACAATACAATTATTCGCTTAAGTCTGATGGTGAATATTAATACTTTTAAATCAAATCTCGTTTTGGTATTAATGTAGTAAACCATTTTGCTGTTAATATTAATATAACCGAACCTGTTTGGAATTTTATCATAATATATACATTAAAGAAATGAAAATATGTATTTTTATTTGAAATTTATAGACCCTTTAACAGAAGGACACCATTCTAATGCAGCTGTAGAAGTCATATTTAAAAATAATGGTTATTACAAGTTAGATGGTAAGAAGTAGGCACTCTATTCCACATTGAAGTGGCAAACTAAGACACTAAAATTAGGTTACCTAGGCACATAAAATTACTGGCCCCTGCTCGCCTGTCTACTGAGTAGTAATGAATTATTTTACTGCTTCGGTGGTGCAGTGGTGTTGTATGCGACTACTGCTCTTAAGGTCTCGGGTTCGATTCCTAGGTAGTGTTTCAAATGTTTCTATGGTCTGCAAATATTTCTTTTGGAGATAAATATTTTCTATGTTTATGTGTATGAATTTACAAAGAAAGAAAGTATAAATTTATTCATATAAGTTGTCTAGTACCCATAGATAGCAAAAGCTCTGCTTAGCTTAGGACTAGATGGTGTGGTGTCTCAAATGTCCGAAATATTTTTTATTTACTTATGTATTACCTTTCGATCTGCATCGAAAGTAGCCCAAAACGGGTCGCCATCTCAGCTGAATGCGGCGCGGTTACGGTGCAGCACATATCAGATTTCACCCTTTAAATGGCAACACAAACTCGTGCGCACAGCAGCGTTTAAAAAGACAATAAAAAAAACAAAAGAATAATAACAATTAACATTCGTAAAAGTTCAGCAACGACACAATAAATGAAGAAGTAAGAGTTTAAAATTATCAAATTAACAGTTACAACACTTACAACTTAAAGTATCAGAGAAAGATAAAAATTAATATTTCCCATACAACAAGAGACATGCAAAATTTTGAGTTTACGATAATTACGATACCTTTAGATGACCTCACATCTCTACCAACTTTACCTCTGAATTTGAATTCCGATCGTTTCGGTATCGAATACATTTCTTCGTATAAATTCATCATCAAAACGTGTCATATCAGTCATATGTCATACATGTAACTATTTCTATCGTAACTTGAAATAGCATTAGATACTTGGGTTTGAATTCAAGAGTAAGGCCGTAGGTTAGAGTTGCTGTGGTTACTGGTAGACTGGCTCTGTGGTGCACGCCCTCTGTTGTGAAGTTCCTGAAATAAAAGGTTCTGCATCCACCTACATACTTTCGATTCGACTTTTAGGTTTTTGCTTTGCATGTGGAATATTTTATGTTCCAATTTCTACCACGTTATAGTTAATTTACTTGTTTAATTCCCGAAATAGGATTTGTGCATACTGTATTTTCTCATTCACATCTTATGCTTTCCATCGAGCGAAGTATAGAGTCATTTTGGTAGGACTAAATTAAAAAAAATTACATCTTGTTTACGTACTGTCTGAATTGATTATTGAATGTTATGATCAATTTTCAAAATAAAGTAACTATTATTTATTTCATAGAAGAACTTTATTAGAGTTTACGACCATTTTAACCATCGTCCCCCAAATTTAAGGGCCTCTTACAGAGAGTTAGTTAACTTAAAGGCTAAATATGAAGTCATAAATTTAATTTCACAAACCTTTAGGGGACACATAAGTACTTAAATGTCTTTCAAAATTTAAGGAGACGGTTTAACTATACTTGGTGAATCGCGCAGTAGTCACGTAAATTCTAGTACAGAATAAATCTGTAAATCTAGTACAACTGTTGTATTTAGTGTGGTGTCCTGATAATTAAATTAGGTACCACTACATACAAAATGTGGACCGAGTACGAGTGATAAGATCCAAAACTTAAGATGAACATGTATAGATTTACAAGAAGTAGTTCTAAAATAATGTAATAAATCATATTTATGTAGCCGATGTAATTAATTGTAGCTCATGTACACGTAAAAAATAGTTAATATCATGTCTTCCTCAGTATCTCTAGACACAGGCATATCATTAGCAAATTTAACTTTTGTTTTAACCTACAACGCTTTTTAAATAAGAATGCATCAGCATTTGTCTATAACTTCAGATATATTGAGCGGTGTGAATAAAAACGAGTACGACGAGTATTTACTTACAAGTAAAGTGTAACGAGTATTTAAACTCCAAGTAGACCGATGTGAATAAAGCGTCGAGTTTACTTGTGACCGTGTACTCGTCAACCCGAGAGTATACTTTTATTATAGCAAGTATTTACTCGCGAGACAACTGAATTCACAAAAAAGGCAAGTAAATACTTGTAGCGCCACACAGACTACGCATCATTTCCTGTTGTGACTTGTTCTGTTTTCGCCGCTAAACTAACTTGACTCCCCGTCAATTAAATTTCCATCTTTTTCCGTGCAGTTAATCCTCCATCCCTTGCATCAGTGTTTTCATCAAGAAATTGCGAAGTGAGAAAATCTACGTTTTCGCTCTCAAACCGTAATAGTCCCTTAGATAGATCGGAACTTATATCACGCCGGTCTCTATAACGTTTCACACCACGCAGGTTCATAAATGCAGTCATCTTTCGTGTACAAGTAGGTACGACTGCAAGTCTGGGGTCGGGTTGACTTGCGAATAGACGAGTATTTACTTGCTACAGAAGTATTTACTTGCGTTTATTCACACCAAAATTGGCATTTTTCCGGGTTTTACTAGCCTCTCAAGTATTTACTGGCGAGTAAGAGTAAATACTTGTTTTATTCACTTCAATTTTGGCATTTACTTGTTATTTTGATATGTTCAAGTATTTACTTCTCCTACTCGTTTTTATTCACACCGCTCATTATGTTTGTATGGCAAATACGAGAATTTACAAATAAAAATGTTTATGAAACATTTTCAGCCACACGCAATATATTGTCATCATTTGAATCAGATTTAAAAAAATATAAATGATTAGCTATAAATCTTTGCCGCTCTTTTAAAAAATAAATATAAAGTATTTATTTTATTTATATTGCCTATATTATTTGGTGTTTATGACAAAGCTACATTGTACTATACCACGCTGACCAGACAGGTTGGTAGGTACCACGATTTGTTTCAAATTTTACTTCTCTTTGCAATCCTACGTAGTTTATCTCTTAGTCGCCAATTCTAGAATAGGCACACTGTTACTATCGTATTTTTCTGATAAAAGATCTATAATTAAACATAAATTGTATAAATATGTGCTCAAAATACGACGAAAGGTATTTTTACGTGAATAGTCTAGTCAACAAGTTCAAAAACTTGAAAAATAGAGATAAAGGTCCTAAAAATATGAGCGATGGCTCATTCAATTCGGAATCACCTCTAGAAAAATGTTTTTGAAGGATTTTGGTGCAGGTTAAAAATTGCAATTTTTATTAACAAAATAAGATGAAAAAAAAATGATATTTCGTTTTTTGTTAATAACTCGAAAAATATTAACATTGAAGCAATTTTGAAAAAAGGTCGTTAAAGAGGAGGAAATTTCTAATAAAAAAGTCCTAACTCCCGGAATTCTATCTCCATTATTTATAATTTTAATTAGACGTTGAAAATAGGTCTCCGCGCGGCAGTTACGGTTTGCGCGTGCCGCCGCTAAAAAGAGTTCAGCAATAAAAATAATATTTTTATAACATAAAATGTGATTTTAAAAATTTGAAAAAATTCTAGTATCTTCTTAACACTTGAAAGAATCGAGCCCTGAAAAAACAAAGTTTAATCACCATTTTTCAAAAAGTTATTCAATTGTTAACTAACCAATTTTTTCTCAATCTCCATGGGCATAAACAATGGGATGAAAGGTATAAATAATTGGCCTATAAATTTTAAACTTCGTGGAGCCCTTTTGATATATGTACTTTAAAAGCTCCACGAAGTTTAAAATTTATAGGCCAATTATTTATACCTTTCATCCCATTGTTTATGCCCATGGAGATTGAGAAAAAATTGGTTAACAATTGAATAACTTTTTGAAAAATGGTGATTAAACTTTTTTTTTTTCAGGGCTCGATTCTTTCAAGTGTTAAGAAGATACTAGAATTTTTTCAAATTTTTAAAATCACATTTTATGTTATAAAAAAAATATTTTTATTGCTGAACTCTCTTTAGCGGCGGCGCGCGCATACCGTAACTGCCGCGCGGAGACCTATTTTCAACGTCTAATTAAAATTATAAATAATGGAGATAGAATTCCGGGAGTTAGAACTTTTTTATTAGAAATTTCCTCCTCTTTATCGAGCTTTTTTCAAAATTGCTTCAATGTTAATATTTTTCGAGTTATTAACAAAAAACGAAATATCATTTTTTTTTCATCTTATTTTGTTAATAAAAATTGCAATTTTTAACCTGCACCAAAATCCTTCAAAAACATTTTTCTAGAGGTGATTCCGAATCGAATGAGCCATCGCTCATATTTTTAGGACCTTTATCTCTATTTTTCACGTTTTTGAATTTGTTGACTAGACTAGAAATTAAATTAATTACATTTTTAAATAGGTGTTACTACAAAAACCACGTGTTTTCTTAAAGTTTTTTAATAAATACAATTCTTGTACAAAATATAGAGAGCCGTAATAATAAGCAATTGTGATATGACAAAATTAAATACACTGTCTTGGGGTCTCACTAACGACCAACTTCGAGAAGTTACTTAAAGATATCAATAAATGTAACAATAATTTATTCGTTTAGTTGAAAAAATCACCCTCTTACGAGTAAAAATTACAACTATTCCTAAAAAATATTGTAAACGACAGTCAGACCACTTTAAAACAATAAAAAAACATCCTTTTTGCCATATCATTATTGCAAGTGTGTCCATAACTTAATGTCTACATAGGGTCGCAGTAACATGCGTCCGCGGTATTACTCTTGATCCACGTCAGGTACCGGTTCACTCTCGAATATACTCCGTACTTTGAGGGTTGCGCGCACCCTTCACCCCAAGACACCACACCTGAAACAATATTGATGGTTATAATTATAATCATTGGTAGTTTTGAAACGATTGTGGGTTTTGTAACCACCATCACTATGAACCATCCATCAACCGCCATCAACCATTATTGCTTAAGGTAGTAGAGCCACAGTGCTACCCTCTTGCAGAAGATCAGTCTAAAGTGACAGCATTTGACTGCCTTGTTGGTCTAGCGGTTAGCGTATGTGGCTGCTGATCAAGAGAGACCTCTTGTTTGGGTTCGATTCCCGGGTCGTTGTAGTTGTAGTTGTTTCGGAGTCTGGGTGTTTCTATGTTTAATATGTATGTATTTACAAAAAAAAGTATGTTTATGTATTTATATCAGTTGTCTAGTACCCATAATACAAGCTCTGCTTAGTTTGGGACTAGATGACGTTGTGTGTAAGATGTCCAAAATATAATTTATTTATTTATCAGTCGTTTATGAGTGCCAGACCGCAGGCCCATTGATGGAGAAGCATCTCAGTGGGCTGCCATAATGTGGGTCATCATGCCGCATTGGTTTACATTTGCAATAAGTATGTTGACTTACTACTCTTGGAGTAGAAACTGATGCCTTCCATCAGGCAGAATACACTCATTTTGGTGTCAATTCTTTTTTTTAAACTTTACTTCGGTAACTCAAGTTTCATTTAGATTCAGTCTAGTTTAGGATCAAACGGCCGCTTGTGAGATGTATCCATTTATTTTTATTATTATTTCATTTTTTTTTGCAGAAAGTCTTGGAATGGATAAATTGCCAATGGATGGAGGATACGGTTTCTTTTAAGCAAAATTAAGTAATGGCTTAGTGTTAAAGAAAATCTGCACTTTTAAGGAATCTTGAGGAGATTGGGCTTTTGCACAAGATGGATATGTTGCATGGATTGATATAAAGCATAAATAGCATAGAACATAATACGTAGCTAATAGGACATAAATATGGCCGTTTCAGTGAAATAGTTTTAAATTAGAAATGACAATAAAACAATATTTGAACTAATTAAAGCGATGTTTTTTTCTTTTGCTATTTTGTTTTTGAATTTATTCACACTACAGTGATCATTTTTACTGATGAATTATTATTTAAAAAGGGTTTATCATAAATGGTAGTGAATCTATAAGTCACATCATAACAACAGCTTTTAACAGTCGAGGATAAAGCTCTCTCTTTAGATAAAAGGTTTTGGTTTACTGTACTTGTAGTGTTGTTATGGGATTTAAGTTTTCCTTCACTTTGCAATAATATTATAGATGGGTGACCGTTTGTGGCGGCTGGGTTAAGCAGTCGGTCCCGGTTGTTATCGTAAGAACAGTTGAGAAGCTTAGTTGGAGGCCTTCGGGCGGTTTATAAATATCCAACGGCAAGATTTAGGTAGCTACAACGTATTTCGCCAGTCACCAACCTGCACTCGGCCAGCGTATTCATGTCTGGCTTTAACCCTCTCCTGAGAGTAGACCCGAAGTCAGCAGTGGGACGTTATGGGTTGTTGATTTAATGATTTTTAAGTGACGTTTTTTGCACTAGTGTAAATAACTTTATCGTCACCATTTTATACATACAACTATTATTACTATATAATAATATCATATTAGTTGTTGTTCAGTTTCAAACTAGGCGGACCAGAGCAAATAAGTTTTATTTCCTGCATCCCTTGCGTACAAAGCTAGTTCGATAACTAGCTATATGTATATGTTTGTTATCACGATGAAGATTAGCCTATGTCCTTCATGAACATACAAACTATCTTCATGCCAAATTTTATTCAAATCGATTTAGCGGTTTAGTCGTGAAAGCGTAACATACGACAAATAATTTAAATAATACTGATTGAGTATGGTTTGAACAATCGAGAATAGGGAAAAGAAATTTACTAACCGACTTCGTAGTACCGTCCATTAGTTTCGTTGAATACGTGGAGAGGACCTCCGGAGTCTCCCTGACAAGCATCACGTCCTCCGTCTGGTTCGCCCGCACACAACATGTTTTCAGTCACTCTTTGGCCGTATGACCTGTCGCGGCACTCTTTGTTTGACACTATTGGGACCCTTACCTGCAAATCATTATTCTTCTTAGAGTGTTCATTTATTTTGTTGCTAATAAAAGTACGTTTAATTGTCAAAAATGAGATTTGCTATAAAGATGTTAACTAAACATGATTTTATGGGTCAAGCGCTTTAAGTTTTGGTATTAGATGATAAAAAATATCTTCACCCTGGAAAGACCATAGTCATTCTTTGGGAATACGACAGTCAGAGTAGTAAATAATTATTAGGCGTAAAAAATCAAAAGTAAGAGATTTAGAGAACTATAATCATCATCAGTATTATGTAGACCAAGGCTGGACCTAGGTCTCTCTTTAGAAGGGAAGTTTTGGCCTACTATACCATACTGGCAAGACAGATTGGTATTGGATTTGTTTCCAATATTCCTTCTATTTGCAGTGCTGTTGTCCTCTATAATTTTCTCCCTTAGTCGGCTCTCAGGACACCTACAGAGGTGGGGTCACTACACGAACAGTAGTGCATAGTGTAGGATGTATAATTCTCTCGCAATATCTAAATTCTACCTACCTCTTGTAACGTATTAGAAATGGAACCTCCTTGTTCTGTTACTCCCCAGCCTATTACCAAGCCGCAGTCTCCTGTATAAGACAGCCCTGGTTCAGGCAGGCACACAGGCCGCACAGTGGTATCATCCTCTTCAGTTGTAGCAGTTGTAGGACCCACTGTTGTGGTTTGTGCCTCAGCCTCTGTTGAAACAGTTGCTTCTGTAGAACTCGCCCCTTCGGTAGACGCTTCTTCTTTGTTCGCACGTGCACGTTTCTTTATTGCGTTGCTTAGGTCTATCTGTAATTGGAATAAATTAATATTTAAATAGAAGGTAGATGGGAATGCTATTAGGGGTTTTGCCATAATTTGACATTCCTCTTTGCCTTTAAACCGGAGGCGTATCTAGCTCGTGAAACGCCAGTGTGCAATCATTACTCTAGCGCCCTTTAGTAGGTAATTTAGATAGTAGTAGATTTTTACCCTTAATTAGCTAATTACATCACCATCACATCTGTGACATCATGAAGCTCTATTTAAATTGCTTAACTTCAAACAACAATTAAAAACATTTTGCTCAAACTCACAAACTGAATGGACAATGAATCTATATCGATATCGAAAGTGACAAAAAATTTAAAGTCCACGTGAAGAATGCTACCGCGAGAAAGTGTTTTTGTCACGCGACTACCAAAGCCTGCCGTTAGCTATTTAAGCGACCGCGCCTGTAATACCGATTAAGCAGTCCAATGATTTCCTACATAGAACTATTGCTCAGTATAGGTGATTCGGGCATCTTCCCGATGTTTTTGTTACCCTATGAAAGTGCCGCTCTTGTGGAGTACATGCCTTGAACGCTTATATTCAGCGGGCCTGTGAGTAGTCACATTGTGGGTAGCCTCAATCCGATACCTTTATAGTACTGATTATTACAAAGGTGTAACAAGTTATACCTAGGAAATTTAATACAAGTAAGAAATGGCGTGGTTTCTGATAGACATTGATATTTCAAATCGCGTTGCGAGGTTACTAGTAATTCAAAGTTCGTAGTTCGTATTTCTTAGATTTCGTTCAAGTATGTTTTATTTATTTATTTCTTTATGCACTTTTGTTTTTTTTTTTTTTTTTCTTGTTTTTTTTTTTTTTTTTTTTTTTTTTTTCGCAAACTTTGTACAACGTATGTTATATTATAGGTACTATGCATAAGTTTTCTGAAATTTAGTTTACACAACACAAAAGAGAAATTTATTTATTCTAACTTAAAAAAAACATTCATCGACACGATAATTAGTGGATCATAGAAAGTGTTGCCTATCGTGGAATTAAAACCAAACCACTTGGCGGAAAATTAATCCTTGTGAGAGCTTTTATTGCTCTGCATAAACAAATTAAAGATTCGAAAAAATAATATATGTTTTTTTTCTACTTTAAACGTTCTAAAATACACAATATGTTGGTTGGCTCTCCGTCTCCGTTGTTGGCTTACTATAATCTTTTTTCATCAACAGTCCACTGCTGGACATGGGCCTCTCCTTAGAAAGGAGGTTTTGGCCTACTACACCACGCCGGCCAGACGTGTTGGTATAGAGTTGGTTTCAAGTTTTCCTTCTCTTTGCATTGATGTGGTCTTGCGTAGTTTAACCTTTTTTATGGTAAACAAATTTGTTTTCGTTTTATAACGTCCCGCTACGGGCAATAGGATGGTGCTCATCACACAAAATTAGTCCCATCTGGGAATCAAACTCACAACCTCTGGTTTTATTACTCAAGTTATCCTTACTAATATTATAAACGCTAAAGTTGTATCACGCAAAAACTGCTTTGAAAACGAATTTGGATGAAACTTTACAGTAATATAGCTTGTTTAATAGAATAACACATAGGCTACTTTTTACTGCAATAATCTAGATACACGCGGGCTTAGCCACGGTCGAAAGCTAATTACTAATAAACCCCCTAAACGAGAATATAACCTACCCTTTGATCGAGCTTCAGAAGAGCGATGTCGTTGTCATAAGTACCCGGGCTATATCTCATGTGACGCATAATCTTCACAACTTTCCTATCGATGGTCTTTGATTTGTTCACATTTGTGAAGTCATGCTCCAAAAGACGCACTGTCACGCGTTCTTTGCGGAACCTGCAAAAAAATCGGGTTCTATTAGAACATTTAAAACAATATGGTAATCTTGCAGTCCCGTTCTGACTACATGGATGTTTTAAAAAAAAAAAAAAAAAAATCCGACTTAAAAAAAAACTATTCCGAGACCTGAGTACCCATATCGCGACAGGTGTGCCTATGATATTTGAGGATTGCCTCGATTTCTCCAGGATCATATCATCAGATCCTAGTTTCCTTGAGAACTGATGGGAGACACCATCTTTCCAAAATATTTTTTTATCTTAATTTCACCCAATCTAAAAAAATCTGAGGTAACAAACATAAAAAAATACAGTCGAATTGAGATCCTTCTCCTTTTTTGAAGTCGGTTAATAACAACTAACAATAAGTATGAAAAATTATTTAATCAATTGCATTGTTATTTAAAACAGAAATCTGCGGGATTGCTACCATGTACCTTTTTGTTTGTGAGTATACAATATTTCGGCACTGTTGCATGCGTCCGTGATCGGTACATGGTAGCAATCCCGCAGATTTCTGTTTTAACGTTACTGACCATGAAAGTTTAAAACAATATATTGCATTGTTATTATTTTAGTGAAATTATTTCATAACATACATTGTTGGCAGAATATGGAAAAAGCCTTTAATAAACGGGGGGTTCTAGAAAATGCAGACAATTTCAAAAGCACGAATGCTGTCATTTTAGGTTTGTATTTCGAATCGGCCCATTCGTGTTGAAATAAGCCTGGCTATACGAATTTGTGATCTAAGTAGTATTTACCGTTATTATTTCTTTATTTTCCGTTATTAGAACAATAATTTATAAATGATAACTACTTGATCAAAATACAGCTACTCAAATCGTGTTTAAAATTCTATTCAGCTATTTTATTCTGAACTAGCTGAGTCCTGCGGCGTTACCCGCGGTGATTGCTTTAAATCGCGAGTAACTAGCGAAGTGAAGCTAGTAAAAAATGGCTAAGTTAACTTATGTCATTAGCTTTCTGCCTGTGAAAGTTCCGTTAAAATCGGTCGTGCCATTCCGGACGTCCACAAATTACCCGGAACAAACAAACAGACAGACAGATAAAGCAGACAGTAACGTATATACTTACACATGCATTTAATAAAAAAATGTTTATTTGATTTTTTTTTTATTGTTGTCATGGAATAGGCGTTTGTCTTCCATCTCACCTGATGGAAAGTGTAGATGAAGACGAAGATGGTACACGCCCATCCAAAAGAAACCTGTTCACTCTACTCTTAAAGGCTCCAGAGTTCAACTCATCAGGAAAAATAGACCCAGGCAGGTCGTTCCAAACTCTGACGACTCTCACCAAAAACGAGCTGTCAAACCGTTTAGTTCGTCTTTTGGGTATGCCAACAACGTATGGATGAAACTTTTGCCTGCGCCTAGTAGTCCGATAAAGGAATGGAGATGGCTCGATCAGTTCGAAAAGAGCTTTCGAGCTCTGATATAACAGACTGACTCTTTAATTTTATTTATTTCTATAGAGAAGGAAATAAGTTGTACCTATTTTCACTCACCTGATGTTCAACACTGCCAACAACGGTAGTTGAGATCAAACACACTATTTATAGGCTAGGTATCTGTCATTAAGTACCGTTTGGTGCCAACTTGATACGTGCTTATACACATAACATAGAATTTATGTATGACACTTTATTGCCTAAGCTATTCTAAGTTAACAACTAGCTTACAATGTAGTTGCCTATTCTTGGCACCGTGCCACGTAATTTGATTACACTGTAATGCTTTGAATGATAATTCAATAGTATAAGGAGCCATGGGAGAACTTTGCTTTGGCACTGGAAGACCATTGCAATCGTAATAATAGCAAGGAGTCGTTTATTGCTTATGTAAATTGATTTTATTTTTTTGTAAAATGATTAAGATTTAAAACATATCCCTCACAAAATTAAAAAAGAAGTATACTTCTCTTTGATAGTGATTCCATAAGAATAGAAAGGAAAAAATAAATATAGATACCTTTGCTGCTGGTTGATTTTTAAAAGTTTTATTAACTATTATTTTTAAAAGTTTATAATCAAGCATAATGAGATCGTTTTAATCATTTGAATATGATCACTACTCTTAACTTTTCGTATTTTGTTATCTTACGTAAGAAGTTAAGAACTATCAAGATATCTCTCCTACCCTCTTGTGAGACATGGTCGATCCTTCTTCCCCTAAACCGTCTTACGCAATTAATGAATGGACCCTAATACTGATACTGTCAGAGGCAATTTTTTCGTTTAGTCAAGCCTAGGTTAATTAAAGCCTAAGTCCTCCTCACCCTAAGAGGACAAAGGAACCACTTATAGGGCGTCAATAACTGGCTCAGACAGATCCATAGTGTTACTCGCGGTAGTTATTGTACCTTGAAAAGTGACGCGAGTGACGGCATAGAGCAAAGCTAGTCTACAAAAGTAGCCTAAGTTGCTTTTCAGGGCCACAACACACTAGCTACTTTTAGCATCGGCGATCGGCGATTTGGCGACTGCGTCGATGCTGCATCGCGTTTTAGCGACTTCCTGCGTTCGATCGCGGTATCGGAAACGCGCGTTTTAGCGACTGCTCAGATGCCAAATCGATGCTACCGGCATCCGAATGTGTGCGGAGAGTAGCGTTCAGCTGCTGTGTCGCGCTTCTAAAAAGCGACTCAATCTCCGCGTTTAGCGTTTTTAAGTGTGCGGTGTAGAGCGTTCGGTCGCCGTATTTAGCTTCTAAAAAGCGACTAGTTGCCGATCGCCGATGCTAAAAGTAGCTAGTGTGCTGTGGCCCTTATATAATCAGGTGTGAAAATCCCGCCATATTTGGTTCAGCCGTTCTAAAGATTACCCGAATTAGACAGACAAAAGTTTTATTTTTGCAATTACCAAATACACTTTTATATGCATTTAGTTAAAAGCTGTAAATTTGAAATTACAAACAAACACTTGAATTTAATTTATTCGTATAGAAAACACTTACCCTGTACAATGACAAGCAGTCAACACATACAAATCGTTGATGAGAGTTCCTCCACAGAACATGCGGCCGTTATACAACAACATCACCATCCAGGGGTATTGTCTCACATTGGTTTCTGCTCCTCCGACTATACGTCGCTTCGTGCGGGCAATACCACATTCTGTAAACAGGGGAAAGCTTAAAAATCCGACAAGGTAAAAAGAATTATTAAAAAAATATACAGTATTTGTCACCCGAGTTATTATTAAGAATCTCCTTCTTCTTAGCCTTATTCCCAAGATTATTATTATAGGCCGACCGTTTATCTGAGTCCTCGCCTGCGCGGTAACAGGGGCGCGGGCACAGGCGAGGACTCAGTTAAACGGTCGGCCTATCAATCAGTTTTACCTGAATATCAGTTTTTCCACGGAGCGACTGGCATCGGACCTCCGCAACCCTAAGGGAGAACTGAAATTCGAAGGTTGAACTAGTTGTCAGTAAAATTTGAGGGCACTGACTTCTCAATAACGAATTAATTAATTCATCAACAACCCATAACGTCCCACTGCTGGGCTCAGGGTCTCCTCTCAAGAGAGGGTTAAGGCCATACGTCCCCACGCTGGCCGAGTGCGGGTTGGGGACAGGCAAGACACGTTGTGGCTACGTAATCTTGCTGTTGGATGTTTTTAAGCCGCCCGAAGGCCTCCAACTAAGCTTCACGACTGCTATCTTATGATAACAACCGGGACCGACTGCTTAACGTGACCTCCGAATCACGGAAACGCTCATTACATATAATGCCACAAACGGTCATCCATCTAGGTCCGACCGCGCCGTCGTTGCTTACCCTTGGTGATTGTTTCCAATCAACTAAGGCCACTCGGCTATGAGCGCTTCTATTATTTCATTATTAAGAATATATTGTCACCTTATTCATCAAAATCGGTTTTGTAGTTTAGGCGTGTGGAACATACATCGCAGTAGTGGGGTAACAAGAAATAGAATTTTATCATACGAGTATTCAGTAATTTATTGAACAAACTAGTATCGTTTGACTGCACTTAGTGTTTTGGGTTTGAATCCCACATGAGACAACACTATGTGTGATCCACAAAAAAAACATACTAAGTTTTTTTTAAGAAATAAAAGATATTACACTTACGACATGCTGGACAATCTTTAGGAACCACCACGGGTTCGTCAACAACCGGGCTAGGTGTCGTGCCACCAAGCAGATTCGTGACCCACTCTACGAATCCTTTCGACACTTTTTCTTCCGGGACAGCATTATCCATTATCTTGTTGGAGCCCATTTCTTCAGCCTGGCAGCTTGCTAAGCAGAAGCATGCTGTCAATATCAGCCAGTTCATTTTGTTCTGGAAATATTTTTTATAAATTTTATCGCAAATAAGTCAATTTTGCGGAAAAAAACATGATTAAGTTTTATGTTCAGATTAGCTGAGTCCGGTGTTACCTGCGGGTACTATTGTAAATTGTGAGTAAAGCCGTTGTAAATTTGATTTCATAATGCATTGAGTAAAAACTGTTCGTTTGACATTACAAACAGACACTACAATTTTATTCATATGTTTAGATATAGATATAACGGTTTTTTTTATAGAACTATCTTTACCAGTAGTATGGTTCGCATGACGCCCCTCTGATTTCAGCGCGAACGGGCCGGCCGTGGCCGTGGCCTCTTACAGAAGACCAACCCTAATGACAGCATTCCTGTTGACGTATTTCGTAGGTGAGTGCGACCCGAAAGTCCAATGATGTTGAAGCACCTCAATAGGCCGCCATAGTGTGGGTCACCACACCTATTTGTTTGCAGTTACAATGGGTATGTTGACCAGTACTCTTAGATTCTATCTACCCATGCTTTCCATCAGCCAGAGTAACAAAGAAAGTACAGGCTCTGCCTATTTAGAAATCTGATACTTATGTGTGAGGTGTCATGGTCAAACTATTATCTTGTAACTGTATGAATGGCATAGTAGTGGAGGTGATCTGCTTCTTACTAAGCTGAGTGGTTGAGGTACATGTTTCTAATTCGGAAGTCGTCTTAATATTATATTTTTAAAAACATTACACAAAGTTATCTAAAAACCAAAATTAAACATAGCTACGTTTACATGAATAAATTTAAAATATATTTTTTATGTACTTTTTTATACCCAAATACCAAAATTTGAACACATCAAAAATCCAATATATAGAAAAAACTTCTCTGACCTCAATACTCTCAAAATCGCAAATTATAATTTAAGTATCTAATGTTGCGACTTTTACGATGTAACTACATCATAAATTACAACAATTAAGACTGACACGTTTGCTGTTCCGATATCTTAACGGAAAATCAAGGACATGTCTTAAAGGAAACCGTGTCAAATAACCTGCTTCTACCATCAGCTGCGAATATACCGCTATTATAATATATCAACTCGGATGTTGATTCCAACCGAGAACTTTTAATTACCGCTTTTGACGCTTGATCGGTTGTTTGAAGGCAAAGATATCCTAACTCAATCCGTTTGAACCTTATTCAAGACACACGAAATATTGATATAACTAATTTTATTAGACATAATAGTATATGTATAATAATGTAGGTATCTCATTTTATGGGATCCCGTGCTAATATTTTACCTTTAAAAAGTGCTGTTGGTTTAGGAGTTTATTTACGTCGCAGAAGACGATACAAGTATGATATAATTGAAACATGAATTACCGTAGTACATGCGTATGGTTTATAAATCTGACTAGACTTAGAGAACATATTTCCCATTACGATCAGTAATGCGTGTTTATCAGGTCAAACATCTCTGGCAATAACCATAAATAAAAATTGCTCATTGTCGTGTCCATAAACAATTTGGCGGGAACATGCTTCATTAGCGGTTGACGCGTTTAGAAATCTACCTAGCACAATGTTCGAAACGGTTATAAATTATCCACTGAATAGTAAGTGACGGAATAAAATTTAAATTTTCCGATTGGTATGCGCGTCACGATTACTAGTCCCGGCTTTAACAGGAGAGAGCTGGCCGTTTTCCTGCTCCCAAGAATTAGTTAGAAATGAAAGTAGTTTTAACTTAGTTTTCTATATTTTCCTCGTAGTGATGGAACCTTAAAGGAAAAGCATTAAATTTAAATGTGTCTGAGTTGTTCCTTTATTTAATAAAATAAATGATAAAACATTAAGGAATCGGTTGCAAAGATTGAGCTTCGGTCGACGACAAGGCCTGTATTGCAAAAATAATTGATTAAGTCTGTACAACAACATTATGACTGCATTAGAAAAAAATAATTAATTAGTTTCTAGTATAAGTATATTTCATTAAAAATTTGTTAGTTCTGTAATCTGATTTAAGGGGCACTAAAAAGGAATTCTAAAATATTTTTGTGTTGGGCAGAAGATTAGAGTAAATAATAATAATAGCCAAATACATCTCAAGTATAATATCTATAAATTTGTATAAATAAATATTTCGGACAACTTACACACAACGTCATCTAGTCCCAAACTAAGCAGAGTTTGTATTATGGGTACTAAACAACTGATATAAATACATAAATATACTTTTTTTTGTAAATATATAGAAAATACATAGAAAAACACCCAGACTCCGAAACAAATATTTGGTCTGACCCGGGAATCGAACCTGAGACCTCTTGATCAGCAGCCGCATACGCTAACCACTAGACCAACAAGGCAGTCAATATCCATATTTTCTTACCTCTATTTAACTTAAAGAAATTATCACGTGGCCCACGTGGTCATACTAAATTAAACCTTGGTGTGAGATTTTATAAAAGTTTCAAATGTAATGAAATTTTCATATATAAAAAACTTCTATAAAATCTAAATAGTTAAAACGTCTTCTGGTATTAAAATAACTGTAATTATAAGCCACTGAAACAAACCTTTAAAAATCGCACATAAATCGTTAATTGACAATATATTAATTACTATCTGATACCTTAGTCATAGAGGGTCATAGACAACAGCTAATATCTAATAATTTAATCTAATTGAATTCCATTTTTAAATATATAAAATACTACTGTTCTGATAGACAGGGCTTATTTGGTTTTTTTTTCACTTGGTTTAAAATAGAAAAGAAATTGAAATACACCTACCGTTGACAGACCACGACACTGCACCGCACTAATAACCACAGATAAAAAAGGTTATGTAAAAATAGGAACTCACAGGGAGCGTCGCCGTACAAGGAGGAGGACGACTGACCACGACTCGCCTGATTGTGAACACAGTACAGATGTGAGCCACCCAGCGCTCGGTCAGCCAACACTTTCTCCACAAACGCTCCACTTAGTCCTTTTGACCGTATGAACTCCTAAACCCGCACACCGACTTATAACTAACCCGACAACATCGTCATAAATTCCACAATACGTTTTAATGGAATTATTATCTGTTCGCGGTATAATTTGCGACTTGATTTGCGTATTATGTGGGATGCCTAGATCTGATGCCTAAATACCTAGACCCTATGTTTTATGAGATACATAACCTACTAGTAAGTATCATTATAATAACTCTATTGATACGGTTACGATTACAGGACATACATTACATACATTACATTACAGGAATAGTATTAAACATAAGTCAATCTCGCATTCAATTTCAGCAGTATTTATTGTCAACACTGTTCACTGTTTAGTAGACACTAGCTGAGCCCCGCAGTTTTACCCACAGTAGATGCCGTGAGGGGAAGCTAGTCAAAACAACTAGTCCTAAGCGGTAAGCCCTGTAAAAATCGGTGTCCAACCTTTTCAGGGATTAGCCGGAGCAAAGGTCTGTTTGCTTTGGCTGATCTCTGTATTATGGCAGTCTAGACAGATATACAAAAACTATGAAAATGTTTTTTTAATGTTATCACCGTATTATATACTTGCATATGCGTTTAGTAAAAATCATAACAAACAAATATTTTTTATTTAATTTAAGCTACTCTGTGCCGCCTGGTGTGGTTGTAAGTAAACAAAGACCTTGAATTATGACGATCCCTAAAGAGGTAATAAATGACCAAATGACCTATCCATAAATGCGAATAAAATTTTCTTATATAGTACCTATGTAGTAATTACCGTTCAAAGAAATCAGGATTTGCTCTAGTTTAATTCACATTGCTTCGCTCTACTTTAGACCCCACCTACGAAGTTTATTTATGTGACACTAATAGTAACGCTTATATAATAGTGAAAGAATTAGTCTTATAATATGAAATTTAAAAAAAACGGCCAAGTGGGAGTCGCACTCGCCCATGAATCATTCCGTAGAAGCATGTAACATGATATAGAGCAAGAGCCCAGAGCCGCCAGACCTACGTCATTAGTGCAAAGCTGAAATTTTCAGGATTATTAGTACAATGTCTTGATAAGATGTATGTGTACCCATTAGCTTGAAAGCGGGGCCGTTTCTGAGGTAGCGCGAAGTACAGATGGATAAAAACCTTACTTACCTACGTTAAAGGTGCAAAGCTAGTATTTATATATTTTTTCAAGAATATTATTTGAAATTAAAATTCATTACTGCCAGACACTTTCCGTGGGCCATTACTTCTGCCAGACGTCTTGAAAGTTGTGAAAAAATTAGGTAAACTACGTTATAGTAGCAAACCTAAATTTTATACATATTATCTAAGGTAGGTACTATTTTAAGACCCTTTGTATGCGACCAGAGCAATCTGAAGGGCCAATCATCCCCCCAGACACCTTTTATTATTTGTAGTAATTAGGAAGCTGAGGTATATCATCTTTGGTATTATTTCAAGAATAGAATTGTAAAATATGAAATGGTTTTTACACGTTTTTTATTAGCTTCACCTGTATGTTTGTTTGTTTGTAAACAACTCCTTTGGGTGATTTATTACATTTGTGTGATTTATTCATACATCTTAACAAGACATTGTACTAATAATCCTGAAAATGTCAGCTTTGCACTAATGACGTAGGTCTGGCGGCTCTGGGCTCTTGGTCCAATAAAAAAGTTCTTGTAGTTCGTTGATCGTTGAACCCCCAAAATTATTGCTTTTTTTCTATTTTTGTGTGAAAATCTTAATGCGGTTCACAGAATACATCTACTTACCAAGTTTCAACAGTACATAGTCTTATAGTTTTGGAAAAAAGTGGCTATGACATACGGACGGACAGACAGACAGACAGACATGACGAATCTATAAGGTTTTCGTTTTTTGCCATTTGGCCCAAAACTGAATTCGTCTATAAAGATCTTCTGAAATTCGTGCCGTGTTAGATTTTCTGTTGTCTCATGTATATTCATAACTACTCTGAACACTGAATGGTGCATTTTCTGTGAACTTTTATCTCTTGCAACAGTAACATGTTGTAATATCATGTTATACAGGTATTATTAGCAGAGTTCACTATCACTCATTTGCATATAGTTTATCAACAATGCAAATCAATTTCAAATGGAACCTCGTTTTTTGAAGTTTTATTTAAATATTAGATAGATAGATAGATAGATAACTCTTTATTTGTATACCGTGTTACAGGTTCATAATACAGAGCAGAAATGACTTAAATTTAATGTACAAAGGGCGGCCTTATTGCTAAAAGCAATTTCTTCCAGGCAACCTAAGGATGGATTAAAATGATTTGGAAAGCAGTAGTTGACGGTGCAATGAGTTTAAAAATTATAATCTACATATTAATGAATATAACGAGGGAGAATATAACATATACATACACATACACATATATATATACATATATACACACACACACACACATATTTATATATACACATATATACATACATACACATATATACATACATACATACCAATGATATGCATAAATACAATATCTAAATAACTATCAATAATATTCTTACCCAAATTTTGCGTTTGATTACTTAAGAAGTAAACATTCCTGAATCATTTTCCTAAAACTAGTTATTGTTTGCGCTTTTCTAATGTTTACTGGTAATGCATTCCACAAGCGTACAGCTTCAACCGTAAAGGACTGGTCATAGAACTTTGTGGAATGCAGAGGCATCGCCAGCCTCAAATTCTCAGATGACCTTAGGCATTTGTCATGTGTGTCATTAAGGAACTTAAACCGTTCTTTGAGGTAGAAAGGGGCTCTGGGATTAAACAAGATGTTATAAAGAAAAGTAAGGATATGAGTATTCCGGCGAGAGCGAATCGGAAGCCACTTGAGCATTTGACGAAATTCAGAGACATGATCGTATTTTCGTAGGCCAAATACAAATCGTATACAGAGATTTTGTAGTCGCTCAAGCTTATCAAGTTGTGCTTCAGTGAGATTTAGATAGCTGACATCGGCATAGTCGAGAATCGGGAAAAGAAGTGCTTGTGCGAGTGCAGCCTTAGTTGCGATCGGCAGAAAGTTACGCAATCTTCGTAAAGATCCGGCAGCAGCAAAAATCTTTCTACTAATTTCCTGTATATGTGGACCCCAAGATAATGTACTATCTATGTAGATTCCTAGATTTTTGACACTTGTACTGATCTCAAGGGTAGTGCCATCAAATTGAATTTGTGGTAGGTGTGTCCAGTTAACTCTTGACACCATCCCGGGACTGCCAACTACGCATACCTGCGTTTTTACAGGATTAATTTTAAGTCCATAATTGTGACTCCATTCGGTAATATGCTTGAGGTCAGCATTGATTGTGTCGAATGCTTCCGGTAATAAGCTAACCGGAGCTTGTGTATATATTTGTAAATCATCTGCATAAAGATGGTAGGAGGAACTTAATTGGTCAGAGACTGAGTTTATAAAAACAGCGAAGAGAATATTAGATGAGTTTCGCAGTGTTACCCGCGGTCATTGATGTAAATCGCGAGTTTTTAAGAACCTAAGTTATTTATTATGTTATCAGCTTTCTGCTAATGAACGTTCCGTCAAAATCTGTTTGTAAAAGATTTAAAATCCATAACTGGATGTTATTAATACCTCAATTTATAGTCAGAGTTACCATTTACAATAATCTTATAGCATCGCCTGTTATATTTTTAAGAATGATTACCATATATGTGCGATTTGCAAAGTAAAATTTTCAGGCATTATGTAGAATTAACACTTGATGGAACGCAACACGATGGAAACTATATTGCTACGACTTTTTAAATAGGATCTATATATCAAAACTATAAAGTTTTTTTTTTTTTAATTGGTAGCCATAGCTACTTCTTTGTCAAAAACCAAAGTGCAGCAGTTTAACCGTGAGAGCGTAACAGACCGACTGAGTTACTTTCGAATTTAACTGTAACCTGTATATAAATACTGATTGTGGTATTACAATATTCCATTTAAACATTAGAAGCATAATTAAAAATTTTGACCAACTCTGCCTATTAGTATCCGAAATAAATATTAATCTTGATATAATCGTGCTTACTGAATGCTGGCTCCAGAAAATTGAAGATAATTTACCATTTCTTGAAGGCTATACGACACATTACACCAAACTAAATCAAAACCAAAATGATGGCATAATCATCTACACTAAACATCACCTACCGTGCAAAGTAACTGAGCCAAAGTTCCAGGATGGAAACTGTCTCGTTTGTGAAATAGACCACAGCATCAGCGTGGTTGCTATATACCGATCCCCCTCATTATCTACCAAAGAAAAATTTAATAACTTCACTAATAGCCTTAACGACGTCTATGCTAATATAAATCATCGTAATATTATTTTGACAGGGGACCTAAATATAAATATAAGGACGACTTCAACTGATCCATTTCTTGAGGAATACTTGACTCTTAATGCTTCTCATGGCCTATTTCCCTCGCACTCTCAGCCAACAAGAGGGAATTCCTGTCTTGACCACTTTTTTATCAGGCCGGATATTGTGCCTATAACACTAATTTTGGAATCACACATAACCGACCATATGCCCATAGTTTTATGTCTTAAAAAAAACATTCGTTACAATCAGAACCTCACCAGTAGAACTTATACACATTATGATAGCATCAAAGCGGACTTAAAAAACACTAACTTTACTGACATTTTGTCAGAAACTGACCCAAATGTTGCTTCTAATATGCTTGTCTCACTACTATCAAACACAATTACTAAACACACCAAGATATCTGTAATATCCAGAAGCAGGCGAGTTCTAAAGCCATGGATGACACCAGGCCTTCTAAGATGCATTAGAAACCGTGATAAACTCCATTCAAAGTCTAAGAAAGCACCTGATAATATGACGCTCAAACTAACCTACACCCGTTACCGAAATTTTTGTACAAACCTCCTTCGTAAACTAAAACTTGCTTTTAATAAGTCCCAAATTCAAAATGCCGGTAATGACCCAAAGGCTCTATGGAAAGCTATAAGAAACATATCATCAACTCATAAACCAAAAAACGATGCGAAGGATCTCCTAAAATTAACAGACAACCCAGTAACGTCCACTAATCATGTTTGCACCTTCTTTAAAGATGTAGGTAAAAACTTGGCAGAGGAAATCCATAAGTCTGCTCAAATAACTACATCTCTAGAGGACCTCGATTTTAACAGCCCCTCGGGTTCATTGGTGATCCAAGAAGTAACAAACTCTGATATAGAGGCATTAATCTTGGAACTTCGATATGATTGCGCTACAGGATGGGACAACATTCCTTCACAAGTCCTCCGACAAAATTGTCATGTACTAACACCCGTAATAGCTCACATTTGTAATTTAGCCATAAATAGTGGCACATTTCCCGAAGCCTTTAAAACAGCCATTATACATCCCATCTTTAAAAAGGGCGACCGGGACTGCCTAAATAATTATCGTCCTATTTCGGTGCTCTCAGCATTATCAAAGATTTTAGAGAAAATAATAAATCGATCACTTAAAACATTTCTAAAAAAATTTAGTTTAATAGCGCCTAATCAATATGGCTTTCGTCAAAGTTTATCCACGGAAGATGCGGTAACAGATTTGACTAACACAATCGTTAACAACTTAGATGCAAAAAATAGATGCTTGTGCATCTTTCTGGACTTGTCAAAAGCATTCGATACGGTAAATGTGCCTACTCTACTTGAAAAACTGCAACGGCTGGGAGTGCGGGGTTTATCCCATCACATATTTGAGGACTACTTAACAAATAGGACACAACGCGTTAAAATTGAGAACTATATAAGTGATCTACAATCTGTTAACTACGGTGTGCCTCAGGGTAGTGTCTTGGGTCCTACCCTATTTCAGTTATATATCAACGATCTCTGTACAATTCGTATACCCAATACTAGCATTTTTACCTATGCGGATGATACTGCTATCTTCGTTTGGGGTCCTAACTGGCAGACTGTGAAGGAGCGAGCCGAATACTCCTTAGGCAGAGTTATGACATGGTTAACAAATAATCTATTGACACTAAATTTGACAAAAACTAATTATATAGCTTTCTCCCTCAGCAAAACCACAGATCCTGAAAAAAGTTTTTCTATCAAAGCTCACACCTGTACAAATTACAATATTTGTAACTGTCTGGAAATTGCGCGAGTCGAAGAGGTGAAATACCTGGGCGTACAAATAGACCACAGACTGAAATGGAACAAGCAAATTGATTTAGTCACATCCAGGGTTAGGCGATTGATAATTGTCTTTAAATCCCTAAGAGACGCACTACCCTATGACAAACTAAAAATGGTCTATCTATCTCTTTGTCAGTCCGTAATACAATATTGCATCCCGGTCTGGGGTGGTGCAGCTAAAACTTATCTTATTAAGTTGGAGAGAGCACAGAGAGCGGTCCTTAAAGTAATGACCTGTAAACCTTACAGATATCCAACGGTAAACTTATATGAAAACTGTAAGGTCCTCTCAGTACGGCAGCTGTATATCTTGAAAGCTGTCCTTAGAAAACATCGTGATGTGCCCCTCCCAGAACTAAATAAACGTAGCTTAACATCGGTGTGCCCTCGTGTGGCTTGTAGGACTGCGTTTGCAAGTAAGCAAATGCGCAGTATAAGTGCTAAACTATACAACGATATAAATAAAAAACTTAGAATAGTTACATTGGGTAGACGGGATGTAAAGGTGAAAGTGACTGATTGGCTACAACAACTTGATTACGGCAAAACCGAAAACCTGCTTACATTTCCTTCGTGAATAGTGATGTGCACATACACACCACACACACACACACACATACACACACACATACACACACACACACACACACACACACACACACACACACACGAACACACACACACGAACACACACACACACATATATCCACACACAGACTCAAGTAAAGAGCAAAATTATGAACAGATGTAATGTTTATCTTTTGAGCGACTGAACACTGGCACCCAAAATACAGGCATTCAGCCTAGTTTGGGTGACAGTATCAGTACATAGTTATTGTGTTAATGGACTCTGTGCCCAACCGTAATACACCACCATTGTGAAAAAGTTATGTGTAAATAAACTATTTTTATTTATATTTATTTATTTATAATATTATAGTAGGCATATAGTATAAATTATACTTTTTATCATCATCATCATCATCAACAGCCTTTAACAGTCCACTGCTGGACATAGGCCTCTCCTTTGAAAGGAGGTTGTGGCCTACTATACATTTTATAGTATGAGCTATACGAAGTTCTATCTGCAGACTTCCACTTAAATTACTATACTCTATGCTGCAGACTGACGACAATTTTCTAATAACTGTGAAGGACGAACAGCGTGAGAATGCCTTGGAGTGCAAGTTAAGCTGTCGGTCCCGGTTGTCATAAACATCTATGGCCATCGTTATTTATTTGGGAGTCGGTGAGATCAAATATACTACCTACAACTAGTTCAATGTTCGAATTCCAGTTCACCCTCGGGGTTGCGGAAGTCCGATGCTAGTCGCTCCGTGTATAAACTGAATAACCGGTTGATCTAGTAATTGACCGGACCCCAAATAGTCTTGAGAATAATAAAGGCAAGGAAGAAGAACTATGAATTATATAGTATCAGGTAGGTATAGTAGAAATTGCCTATAAAACACTTTATTTTTTTTATGTTGTAACTGTAAGTAATAACGCCCTCTTTATTTGTAACAAAATATCAAGCTTACCGTTATCCCTTGATAAAACATAACGTTTTCAAAATACATATATGGACTGTGTGAAACAAAAATGCAAACGGAAACAATGTAGCAACTCTTGAACTTTACTGTCCTCTTCTTTTTTTCAGACGGCAAAGGCAACGTCAAAAAGCTACCTTGTGAGCTTTAGTGACCATAGACTACATTGTAACTAGGATTTACAAGAAACTGATTCCGTATGAGTAAAAACTTTTATGTTGTAGGTAAGTATGTATGCATCTTGTATATGAGATATTTGTCAGCGTATTTTTTTAATATTTATGATTTTAGAATTATTACCGATTTCTGCTCTTTACGAAATTATTTTATCAGCCTTCATTATTACTAATAATATTTTGAGCGGTTTTACCTGAATATAAGTTTTCCACCGAGCGACTGGAAATTATCCCTAAGGTTCATCTTATTATCAGTATATTTGAGAGCACTGAATTCCTCATAATGATTGATAAAGATGTTCATGACAACCAAGGCCGGACGGACGAACATGACGAAATTATAAGGGTTAAGAGACATGTACATAACCTTAAAAATGTGTAATTTACAGTTTACTTAATACACATTTATAAGGTAGGTATTCTAGGTAGATAGGTAAAACTGCATCAGGGTCTAGTTAGAGGGGCCTTGAAGACCTATCATCAGAAGCGCTTTGATATAAGGCCAAGAGAAGGATTAATTAGTTACCTGAAAATCCCTAAATCCATTCATTTTGTGGTGTGTTTTTGTAAATCTTTATTTATTCAAAGGAAGTATACTTGGTAACCAGAAATACAGTCAATCACTGACATTGAATGTACAGAATGAATCCATTTACATATTTTTTTAACAGATATGGATACTTCGAAGCATATTATACTAGCTTTTGCGCGCGACTCCGCCTGTAACGGCCTGGCCACGACTTTGGTCTAAGCGGAGCGGTGTGCTGGGCGGCGTCGGTGAGCGGTGTGTTTTGCACGCCACGGCCACGGTGGACGTACTTAGGTAATCGAAACGTGTTCAAAATCATGGCGTTATCAAAGTTATCCCTTCTCTGTTTAGAAACAACAAACATTTTTAAAAATATGAGAGAATGAGTGCACGAACTAAATAAAGATCGGTATTTAAATGGATATTTATTGACCTATCATCATCATCATCATCATCAGCCTATCGCAGTCCACTGCTGGACATAGGCCTCTCCAATTGCACGCCACTCAGTTCGATCCTCGGCGACTCGCATCCAGCTCCTGCCAGCCGTCTTGCGCAAATCATCACTCCACCTGGCCTGTAGACGTCCTACACTACGTTTGCCGAGACGCGGTCTCCACTCAAGAACACGTTTACCCCAGCGGTTGTCGGTCCTGCGGCTAATATGGCCAGCCCATTGCCACTTCAGCTTGCTAATCCTGTGGGCTATGTCGATCACTTTAGTTCTCTGCCGGATTGACCTATACGAAGGTCCTAAATTTTTTTATTTTTATTAACGCCGCTGAGTCCGTCACTCCTGCACCGCTGTCCACGCCGCTCTGTTTCATGGCGTCGCACATATTCACTTGTACTTTTGTTCTCGCCGCTCTCCACACCGCTCGCCTCTGTAGCAATTCACTCGGCAAAAACCGCTCGCTTTTTCGCTATGAGCGGCGACTCGTGGCGTGCCTCAAACATTTTTATACTTTTGATATTACCGCTCGCCGCCCCGCTCTTAGCTGCCGCTCACAGCGGTAAGGTCGTAAACGGGCCGTAACCGGCGTCGTCCCTCAAGAATCAAAGTATCTCTATGCGAAATTTTATCTTAAATTTTAATTAACTATTTGCCCTTTTTGAGATGTGAAAATTTCGTTCCCAAAATTATCACATCTCTGTCTGCCCTCGCCGCGTAGTGATACAAGCGTTAAGATATCTATGTGAAAAGCTAGTAGCATAGTGTATTAGTATTGTAATCACACAACTAACACGTAATGTCTATCACGACGATGTCAAGGTTTATTTGCACAAGGTTAGTTGTTTTGTTCTGTGAAAATAATGCATAGGTAAATTAGCATTATTGTATTCAACTATCTATGATTTTATTCTGCTAAAGGGACAAGAGACGCATGGCTTGGCTGATAGCGATGTAGTCGTAATGGCTATATTAACCTGTACAGTCTCTCTAGCCAAGTTGCAATCACTTTTCGTTTTCTATTTCTCTATTCTCTTGTTCATATCACTAAGTCACGGGAACAAAAGAAAATTGCCAATCAAACACGAGAATAGATAAATATAATATAATTTTAACAAAAAGGAACCGACTTCAATGAAAAACTATTCCCCCAAATCGCGACAATTGTGCCTATGATATTTGAGGAGTTCTATCGATTTCCTTGGGATCCCATCGTCAGATCCCGATATTCCAATACAAAAGAATTTTTGATATCGGTTCATAAACGGCGAAATTATCGCTGAACATACATAAAAAAAACCGATGAAAAACCTCCTCCTTTTTTTTGAAGTCGGTTAAAAATGGAGAATAGAATAGAAAATGAAAAACCTTTGCAACTAGGCTAAGGGGGCAGGTTTTAATAGGGAAGTTAATAAAATATAACCTGACTATAAAAAAGTCAAAGTTCAACCGCTGAAGGACTACAAATAGTCGATCCCAACTTAGATTGGGATATTATTCTGAGAATCATGATGATGCGGTTTATTTTCTTCTCTTTTTATAGCCTACAAGATAACTCTACTCTGCCTGAGAGAAAGCATTAGTAGAATACAGATAATACAGCATGGTAACTCATACTATGGTGTTCTATACTTTATGCGTCCAGAGAGTACAGCGTACCTATAGTCATTATTCCATCATTACAGGAAATTTATTGTAATTACATCATCTTCCGAGCCTTTATTCCCAAGTTTATTTGGGGTCGGCTACTAGTTCAACCGATTTTACCTGAATTTTAGTTTTTCCAGCGACTGGCATCGGACCTCCGCAACCCTAAGGGAGAACTGAAATTCGAAGATTGAATTAGTTGTCAGTATATTTGAGGGCACTGACTTCCCAATAACGATTGCCATAGATGTTCATGACAACCGGGACCGACGGCTTTACGTGCTCTCCAAGGCACGGGCGTAAATCAAACTTCCAAACTCCGGGCTGCTATTAGGAATTTCCTAAGAAAAACCCAAAAACACTTTTTGGCCCGACCCGGGATTTGAACCCGAGACCTCTTGATTAGCAGTCGCATACGCTAACCAATAGACCAACGAGGCATTTATTGTAATTAAATAATAAAATAAAATCTCATTTCGATCTATGAGTTGAAAATCATCGTTTTGGTGATAAGGTAGTAGAGACATTCTGATTTCAGCATGCATGGGCCGGCTCGACCGGGGCAGTACTACCCTCACGCAGAAGACCAACCTTAAACGACAACATTCGGGCTGTCGACAACAACTAGGCCGTCGTTCGGTGTTGTGATTGGTTAAGATTTCATAGCGAGCTAATTGCAACACTGAATGCGGCTACTGCAACGATCGAGTTGATGTTAAAATTACTCACACTAGGTCCTTAAATTTTTTTAAGACTGGCTAAAGTTTCTATAACTGCCTCGGTGGCGCAGTGGTAACGTATGCGACTGCTGTGCATGGAACTCGGGTTCCATTCCAAGTCAAGTCAAACGTAGCACCGAATGTTTTTGTGATCTGCCAATATTTGTTTCGGAAGTTTGGGTGTTTTCTATGTAAAATATGTATGTATTTATTTCAGTTTTCTAGTACCCATAATACAATCTCTAATTAATTTAGGACTAAATGGCATGGTGTGCAATAAGTTCGAAATATTTATTTATTTAATCTATTTGCCAACATAGCTCACAGATGTGAAAGAAACTCACTGCACATTTCACAATATGTAGTAAGAAAGTATAATCTCTCTAAGTAAGGAAAAGCTAAGGACTTGAATAATCAACAATCACAACACAAACTTCTAATATTAATGAACAAACTGCTTTCACTTCATTGAAGTTAAGATGAGGTTATGTACTGCTGAACAAAATATAATCCAAAATCGAAAGCTCTATTTTTTGTTTTTTTTTTTAAAAGACAACTCCCGTATCAGGAACATTCATGTAGGAAGGGACTTTACAAACATACGTGAAACGGACAAAAAGAACACCCAGACTCAGAACAACAAACTTAAACCACTAGGTCAACCGTGCAGTCATTATCATTATTGGATATAATTTTCATGTTGAAAAAAGAATGATACCACTTGTGTTTCAATTTTCAAATCTCATGAAACACAAATCAAGTGCTTTGTGAATTCCAATCAGCGATTAATTACGCACTACAAATACCAGTAGCAGAGCCCCCCTTATTACAGCACAATCGGGCCGGCTCAACCATGGCCGTACTACCCTCGCATAGAAGACAGATAGAGGAGATAAAGGATGGACGGTGGCATGAAAGTTTGCCATCCAAACTTAAATATACGTAATAATTACGTACAAAAGCTAGTTTTCAATAAAATGGCGCAATCAATGCAGCGATGATTCAATGTAATCAAAAAGTGGAACAGTACATGGTCAAAGTGGTATGCAGGCCCAGGTGGGCTTCAATATCGGTGTCAGTGGTGCATAGGAGTCATTTTTATTCAAATGTGTAACAACGCATTAGTGATAAAATACTACTATTGTTTCCATTCGCTCCGTATGTAGTTCAGTAGTATCTCGAACAACATTCTGATCTATTGCATTCGAATTTCAAAATTCCAAAAACCAAAAATAATTAATTAATTACACATGAATAATATAATTTTATTAGAAATAATAAAAATAATGTATTTGCATTTCTTATATAAATGTAAAATAACTTTATATTTACTTAAATTATTTATATTCCAAACGAATGCTGGTCAGTAAAAGCTTTATGTAATCTAAAGTCTTCATAGTTTCGTATTCTCACAAAATTTGCAACAAAATATTAAACATATTAAATTGAAATGATAAAAAAAACATTGCCACTATAAAGCTGATAGACTGGAAAATCAGTAGTTATCCCTACTAATATTAAAATGCGAAAGTAACTCTGTCTGTCTGTCTGTTACGCTTTCACGCCTAAACCACTAAACCGATTTTGATGAAATTTGGTATGAAGATAGAACTGAACTTGGGAAAGGACATAGGCTACTTTTTACCGCGATAACCGACATACACGCGGGCGGAGCCGCGGGCGAAAGCTAGTTATTAATAAACACCACAACCACAAGGCAACAACATCTCATAAACACGAAAAGAAACCAATTATAACTAAGTAGGTACATAATAATAATAAACCACTCCTAAACAAAAAAAAAACTTTAATATTACGTAACAAAATCAATCTTCTTATTTGACTTCTCCGCACTTTAACTCAATCAACAAAAACAAAAGTAAAGAGAAAGTGAACAGATAGATAAAATAATGAAAATTGACAAAAAAACATCAAACGACTGTCTAAAATAATATAGACGAGACAAACTTTCTTCTAACCAAATATAAGTTATATTACTTATAAGACAGAACAGTATAAAATGCATTTTTAAAACTTGAAGCTATGGTATGCTGGTTTTAAAAAAAATACTGTTTAGTTGTCACGGATTTGTCATAAAATGCAACTGAATGGTTGTCAAATGTAGGTTTTTCTAATAAAAACTTAGGTTTCTAGACTTAAACTACTTAAAAAACTAAACTAGCAACTATGCTATCATATAATCTCAATCATCAACAGTATTATCACGAACGCGCGAATATAGAAAATATTTTTTTGATAATGTTGTGGAAAATTAGATTTTTAATAAGTTGGTAATACAAAGTGGTTGTATAATATACTTTTAAGTAAAACGTCTTGACGCACGCTTGACTAGGGGAGTAGAGTAAACTAATGAATTGAATTAATCATTTCATTTCATTTCATTTCAATGCGTAAAGCGAGCGTTACGAAAAGTGTGATCGGGAGAGGCGAACGGACGTTGAGAGAAAGAAGTGTGCACTGTGCAGTGCTCGGGCACATTTTCTTTCCCGCTCATAGTCTGTTACATTTCATTTATCTACTAGGACACGGCGCAGGCCTATTGTCTGTATTCTGTATTTACGTTCCCCTCAGTCGTTTGGTCTAAAGCCTCGTTTTTTTATAATTTACTAGCTGATGCCCGCGGCTCCGCTCGCGTTTTAGAGGTATCAAAAATAGATGTTGGCCGATTCTCAGACCTATTGAATATGCATATAAAGTTTCCTAAAGATCGGTCAAGCCGTTTCGGAGGAGTATGGCAACGAAAACTGTGACACGAGAATTTTATATATTAGATAAACTAGGTATTTTGAGCAAAGTTGCTCAATAATACCTAGAATTAGAATTAAATTAGAAGTAAATCTGTTTATTGTCTCTTCAAGCCGATTTCGAATTTGTGTCAATGATTGCCGATCGGAGATATGGAAATTAATGACGAGTTAATTTTTAATTAATAACGTTTACAGTTTAACATAATATTATAGTAATTTATGAACTTCATTACTAAAACTGTTATTTTATTGATGAATATCTAATAGGTACCTATTAACATAAATTAAAATAAGTTTTTTGATTAAGTTTTTTATTAGTATTTGCGCTAATTTCTAAACTATCTGATCGACTATTTTGCTATTTAGGCAGTTTTTATACAATTTCGGAGCAAGAATATACTCAAATGTAGTTGAAAAAATATTATTTACTATTATTAAACAAAACAGGACTATCTGTAAGAGTGAAAACAAATAGACACTATGGGTTAGAAATGCTTCGGCACTAAATAGGCCAGGTCGACCAGAATGATATCAATTAACACTCAGAACACTAAACTGAAACAACTAGTTGCTTTTCATCGGATACTGGAACCCAAACAATTCTTGTGGAGCGAATCCTATACCATAAAAAACTTTCCTACAACAAAATTATGTTCGACTTCAGTATGAATCGTGTGACAATAGTAGCATCATGCCTATACCCTTCATCTGACGGACTGCATCGTTATCAGTCATACGGGTGGCAGTGTGGCACCCACCGTCACCTTGGCCCCGTTCATCTTCTGCCTAATGCGGTTATTTCCATGAAATTCACCTTCAAAATCAGTAACAAGGTCACCAATGTTTGTCTAGACGAACTTTTTTTTTAAATACCCATGTAACAAAAATAAATCAGTGGGAAAATAAGCAATTGATAAGATAATCCGACATAAGACGCAGTTAATTGCTTGTAAATAAAAAAACATTTCGAAAATAAACGCACAGTAAAGAGGTTAATTACATTTAACATCTTTAATTTTCTTTCAATATTTTTTACATAAATTAATATTTTATATCGTATCGTTCTTTAATATCTCAAAAGCAATAATTTATTATACAATGATATTTACACATGCTGGTATTACGCACACAGTACATCATAAAATTCAATTGCAGTGTTATTCCACGGCACAGACTATAAACGAAAATGTGAAATGGCGCCAAAGATAAGTTTGACGGCCACTGAGGCACTGACGAACCTACATACTGCATAAATGTTTGTTCCGAAATATCAAAAATTGCAAAACCGTTCAAAAAGCAGTGTTTTAATCCTGGCATTACGTAAAAAGTTGAGTAAGATTGTCCAAATATAAAAGAATTAAAGTGAACTCGCGGCGGTGAAATTATATGCATATTGCGTAATATTGAAGCTCTACTTTCTGCAAGGATACGTGTCAACTGTAAGCGACCCGCACACCATTGACATAGTCTCTATATCCTTTATAAACAAGTGAATTTCTTAAGAAAAATAAGATCAAGATATGATGGTGTTCGACCCCCTAACAAGAACCAACACTAAATTTAAAATAATCTATTGTAAAATAAAAATAATGTTGTGTGAAGGAATTCGAGATATAATGATAAACCTATCCACCCCGCTTAATGACTGCCTCGATGGCAAAGTGATAGCATATGCCACTGCTATCCTTGAGGTCTCGGGTTCGATTCCCGAGTCGGACCAAATGTTTGATATATCCACACATATTTGTTTCGGAGTTTGGGTTGGTTTACTATGTTTGATATGTAAGTATTTACAAAAAAAACATGTATTATGTATTTATATCAGTTGTCTAGTATCCGTAGTCAGCTCTGCTTAGCTTGGGACTAGTTGACGTTTTATAAGATATCCTAGAAAGATTCTAAGGACATCACTTCACTTATATCTTAAGTTGCTGTCCATTGGTAGTAGATGTGGTAGTTGCATGAGGTAACCTATCTGCTCGTTTTTCCCTTACATCAAACAAAAAAATGTTTAAAATTATAACCCAACCACTTTACAATTTTCAACGGAACCAATACTACGAACGTATTATCATCTTCATTCAAATCGGTTCCGTAGTTTATGCTCTACGGTAGAACATACACACATATACACTTCTTATCACTTCTAAAACTATTGCGCTTCCGTACGCTTCGCAATACTCGGGGAAAAAAAATCGAATGTGGTGAAATAACTTACTTGTTAAAAGGTACCTAATAACACTGCCTGGTTCTATTGTTTAAGAAAAATAATAATATTTACAAACATATATGAAACGGACACAAAGACCACCAAGACTCAGAACAAGAATTTGTGAATCACATAAATTGTTGTCCCACGTAGGATTGGAAGTCACGACACTTGGCGCAGTAGAAAACGGCGTGGCGACCGCTGAAACCACTAGGCCTACCATGTCGCTTATAGCATTTTGGGCTTTATCAATAAAATATTCCGAATCGATTTGTACCTTTTCTCTATAATCCCTTCAAAGAACATACCCATTTTCTATCTACTTCATAAAAAAAAACACTCATATGTAAACATGGCCTTTGTCATAAATCCCAACAAAGTAGTTCAAGAATGATGGTCACAGTCATGATTCTGAGTATATCAAGAGGAAAAAAACTATGTTTTTAAGCTATTTATTACTACTGTCACTATCTCGGCTTCATCTATACAAATAAATAAAACTGGTGTGTCTGTATGTAATATCAAATGAACAGTTTTTAACCCCGACGCAAAAACGACGGGATGTTGGTGTTATACGTGTGACGCGTGTGTGTGTGTGTGTGTGTGTGTGTGTCTGTGTGTGTGTGTGCGTGCGTGCGTGCGTGCGTGCGTGTGTGCGTGCGTGTGTGTGTGTGTTGTGTTTACATCACTTAAAAGAAGCAATTTTTAGAGTTCCGTAGCCAAATGGCAAAAATCGGAACCCTTATAGATTCGTCAAGTCTGTCTGTCTGTCTGTCCGTCCGTATGTCACAGCCAATTATTTCCGAAACTATAAGAGCTACACTTTTGAAATTTGGTCAGTCGATGTATTCTGTGAACCGCATTAAGATGTTCACATAAAAATAGAAAAAAAAACAATACATTTTGGGGGTCCCCATACTTGGAACTGAAACACAAAATTTTTTTTTTCATCAAACCTATACGTGTGCGGTATCTATGGATAGGTGTTCAAAAATGATGTTGAGGTTTCTAATATCATTTTTTTTTAACTGAATAGTTTGCGCAAGAGACACTTCCAAAGTGGAAAAATGTTGGTCCCCCCCCCCTCTAACTTCTAAATTAAGAGAGTGATAAAACTAAAAAAAATATATGTTGTACATTACCATGCAAACTACCAACGAAAATTGGTTTGAACGATATGTAGTGAGTAGTTTTTTTTTAATACGTCATAAATCGTAACACGCAATTTACCTTTTATTCAATCAATACACTAGTGTAAAAACATCGATGAAAGTTACAACGAACTACAAGAACTTTTATATGATGTTACTTGCTGATACGGAACCCTTCATGGGCGAGTCCGACTCGCACTTGGCCACTTTTTTTTAAATTTTTGTCTGTCTATTTGTTCCAGCTAATCTCTGGAACGGCTGACCCGATTTTGACGGGACTCTTACTGGTGGCAAGCTGATGATCTAAGGAGTAACTTGAGCAAATTTTTATAGACTAACTTCGCTCCGCGGCTTTTCTCGCGATTTTCAACAATATCCGCGTGTACAGACACACGATTACTGTTGTACGCGTGTAATCGTGTGTCTCGACTAGTCTAGTCTTAACTGTTTCGTGTTGTGAATAAGTCGCACAAAAATAAATATTAAAGTATCATCATCATAATAATATCTCTTAATTATAATAATCTCAATACAGTGGCGAAAGGCAATTGTAGACGGGACCGAATAAATTAAAATAACATATTTTTTAGTATGGGACTTAGGGAGCATATTAATCATTCCTTCTTTTTTTCGAAACAAGCTTACATTATGTCAAATAGACGTTCATTCTCATGAATAAACGTCTATTTGCAATAAGTTATCTCTAGTTAAAACTGGAGTTTTTTTTTTCAATTCAATAAGTTAGATTCAATAAATAAATAATAGATAAATAAATAAATATTTCGGTCATCTTACACACAGTCATCTAGTCCTAAACTAAGCAGAACTTGTATTAAATGTACTAAACAACTGATTTAAATACATAAACATACTTTTTTTGTAAATACATACATATTATACATAGAAAAACACCCAGACTCCGAAACAAATATTTTTGGATCACACAAATATTTGGTCTGACTCGGGAATCGAACCCATAGTTCAATTAATAATTAACCCAATAGTTTCATTGATATACATTTCCAAAATTCTTTTCTCATTTTCTGAGTTTTACATGTCAAAAAAAGAACAAAATACTCTTTTTAAGGTAAATTAAGACCGTTTACAATAACCTAGCTCTAGTTTAAACTGGAGAAAGATGATTGAAAACGAATGTTAGCGATAAATCGATCCCTACCTTGCAAATGTTTTTCTGTCATTATAATCAACAAATAGAACACGGCACTTGAATTAAAAAAATATATAACGCTTGACTTATGTCAAAAAAGAAATCAGAGACACTTTCTGTAAAAAAATAAAATAAATACAACGTAATGAAAAAAGGTGCTTAGTCGTGCGACTAAAAACTCATTTTCACCAAATACCTGTACGTACGCCGAGAAAGAAACCTTAAGATTATTCGAAATGATCAATTAAATTAATTGAACACGAAAGCGATCTCTTTCATTATTATCTCTTAATGTGTATATTTTTGGCGTGCAACGGGATGTTGCGTTCCGTTCTTTTAAAGGCGTGTCCTTATTAATGCTTGTGCCCTTAATAATGAGAAACAAAGCCGTTCATAAGAAATAAAATGTGACGTAAGAGATGTACCGATCTTGATCTTTAGCTTCTGGTCGTGCGTGAATGGTCAGCTTTTTTTTGGATATCTGCATTTTAAGCAGGGGGCTTGTCTTTTGCTTTAGTTGACCTGACTGTGAGACGCAAACGGATGCTGAATGTTAGTCGTGCCACGAAAATTGCGTCGGCGTCGTCATAAACATTGGCTATAGCTATCACATGCTTAATCGAAATTCTGTGAACTGACTTTTTAATTAAGCGTCATTGACTTAATATTGCCTAGTTTTTTTTCAAAAGTATTAGGCATGAATAACATTGTTTTAGGGGGATCGTTTTTCATTTTTCGAAAGTCGGGTCCGGTCGCCATTTCTTTCACATTTTTTATCATTTATTTCATTACGACGACGTTTTAAACATTTGACATTAGCAGAAGTACCTGATATTATTCGGTTGATTGCTATCTAATCAAAAGGGTCTCAAAAATGTAATTGATTTGAGAACCTCCTTTTATGGAGTCGGTGAAAAAAGTTAAGATTTGGAGGAACAAATTATATGTTTCAAACAAAAGATTACTTATGAATGACTTTTTATCTAAGTAAAATAAACCTTGAGGTAGACAGAAACTCACATCAATCACTTCACATAAACAAATTCTAATAAGCCTAAGCCACTTCTTCGAAAGAAGAATTGGACTTAATAGACTTTAATAGATATTCCATCCTAAAATTAGCAGTGGGCTGGTCTTTTCTTAAGCGCTAGCACAAATACAAAATAATTGTAAAGAATAGCGGTCATGGTTTCTTCATCCTGCATAACGTGTTTCAAGGAAACCACACTATTCAGTATTTACCCTGTAAAGTCGCACTAGTCGTCAGTTTCATTTTAAACGAGAGACAAGCATAGTATTGTCATTCGACGTACCTACTTAAGTGATATCTAAAAATAACACAAAATTAAAATTTGCTGATAGGAAAGTTGCGTCAAAATGTTGCCTAATAATCAAGGTCATTATCTAAATTACGCTGATCCTTCCACAATCCCCGAAGCGATCGCGCAGTGGGGTGACGCAGCGCTCCTACCACCGTCACTCGTTCAGTCGTCGCGTTGCCGTGAACTTGGCCTGATCTGGTGCACATTGGCCCCGAGGCCGTATCGGAGGCGCCGCCCACGGCCTATAATAGCTGGGCCGGCGTCTCCCCCTGACTATAGATTGGGCTGTGACACCGCCAGACATGTTTCGCGTCCTCAGCTTCCTCGCGGCTCTTGCCGTCGCCAGCGCCTGCAAGCCCTGCAGTGAGTGTTGATACAAATTGTTTATTTTAAAGTTTTTCAGCTGGTTTGATAAACCTAGTGTTTACGTGTGAAGTGGTATAAAATATTAAATAAAACAAAATTTACTACGAAATGAAATTAAATATTTAATAATTTTTATCATTTTTAAACAAATAGTGTGGTGAGTAACATTAAATTTATTCATTATTAAAGCAGTTCCTCTACTTCCGGAACGATCAATATACATAAAAAAGTATAATTTATGACGGATGAATGTTCTCTTTAAAATAAGAATTTCTTACTCAATAGATAAAATACTTCAGTTTTGGTTATATCACAAAATAAGTGCTAATAGTTTGGAGTGTTTTTAGAGAGTGTACCCACTTATAAATGATGCTTATTCTCACGTAAGCCCATTGCAATAAACCACTAAATTATTTTCACAAGTATGTTAAGTGCCCCGGATGTGTAAAGTGCGTCTGGTAAATGCTGAATTTATTATCTGAAACTCCCGACCAACAATTGCGAGATGCAACATTTACAAGTTCGATAAAAGCATCAGAACTTTTCGTGTAGGTACTTTTTTAAAGGAAATAAAGAATGAGGTACGTCGATAAGTGCCTGTTTTATTGTGAGAATCGCGACCTACTTTATGGATAGTAATTTTTATGAAACAGTTTAGTTTTAAAATGGACTTGTCGTTGCATATAAATGACCATGACAAGAATGTATTTGTCGTTATAAGTTTTGGCGCGAATGTTTGTTTACTAACAGAGATGTTGTATGCAAATTAGAAGAGGTTGCACATCATATATTTGTAGAATTTAATATTCTCATTTAATATTGCACAGCGGATTGACAGAAATTTCTCTTATGTAGATTTTGGTTGCATCACCTACTTTGAAGCCACACTAAATCTGTACTTAACCTAAATTATGTAAAAACAAAATATTTTTAGAATTTAATATCTCTATGCTACATTAATTAAATAAGCAAACATTAGCTAAGGTGTGAAAGGTCGTGTTTTATGGTTTCTCGTATCATTTCATTCACTATAATACTTATAGGTAGATACGTATAAGTTTAGCGTATGAATGTAACGGAGCTCTCGTAATCAGTTTCATTTGTATGCAGTTGGAACTTGGAGGTGTTTTATATAGTAGTTTGGGACCTTACGGGTTTCAATTAGTCCTATTTTAATAAGAAATTAAAAATTTGAGAGCTTTTGAAGCGACTTCTCTTACTTGAATACTTTTTTCGAATTTGTTTGTTATTATGCTTCAAGCATGTTATGTAAGTGAAAATTCGATGACAAGAAACAAAGTGATATTGTTTTTTTTAATAAAGGTAATTTGCTATTTTCAAAATAACAGAATTACATTACGCTGTAATATTTTATTGAAGTCAAAAGTTCGATCAAATTTGCATGAGGCATATGTAACTGACAACTGAACTAATCATCTGATAAAGACAATATTTATAACACTTTTTAGGGTTCCGTATTCGAATGGCAAAAAACGGAACCCTTATAGATTCGTCATGTCTGTCTGTCTGTCTGTCCGTCCGTATGTCACAGCCACTTTTTTCCGAAACCATAAGAACTATACTTTTGAAACTTGGTAGGTAGATGTAATCTGTGAACCGCATTAAGATTTTCACATAAAAATAGAAAAATAACAATACCTTTTTGTGGGTCCCCATACTTGGAATTGAAACTCAAAAAAATTTTTTTCATCGAACCCATACGTGTGGGGTATCTATAGATAGGTGTTCAAAAATGATATTGAGGTTTCTCATATCATTTTTATCTAAACTGAATAGTTTGCGCGAGAGACACTTCCAAAGTGGAAAAAAGTGTGTCCCCCCCCTGTAACTTCTAAAATAAGAGAGTAATAAAACTAAAAAAAAATATGTGTTGTACATTACCATGCAAACTACCAACGAAAATTGGTTTGAACGAAATCTAGTAAGTAGTTTTTTTTTAATACGTCATAAATCGTAAATCGCAATTTACTTTTCATTCAATCAATTCACTATTATAAAAACATCGATCAAAGTTACAACGAACTACAAGATCTTATATATGATGTTACTTGCTGATACGGAACCCTTCATGGGCGAGTCCGACTCGCACTTGGCCGCTTTTTTTTAATACTAAGCCTGCCAAAGTAATACTCTGCCTAATGAAAGGTTTATGTAAATTCGGCATCTCAATTTTACTAAAGACGTTCTTATTAGACCTGTAGGTATTACAAAAAGCTTTGATTATAAACATGTATATAATCAAAGACAAAAAGTATAGTAGAGCCACACTGATTTATGCACGAATGAGACGACTCAACCATGATGCTACTACCATCTCACACACTTCATATTGTCGTGTGTCGTTGGTGAGTGCGAGACCGGAGACTTAACGATGCAGATGCATCTCAATAGGCCGTCATAGTGTTGGTCACCATACTGCACCGTCTGCATTCGCAATGAGTATCGTGACCACTACTCTAGAATTCTGCCCATGCTTTCTTTTAGGCAGAGTTAAGTGACTTTGGCAGGGTAATACTTATTAAAAGAGGTACATTTTAGGTGTGAATTTTTATGTTTATAACGTATCCACTAGATTATCATGGTAAAAAGTAGCCTATATCCTTTCTCATGCTTTAGACTATCTGTGTATTAAATTTCATTTAACTCGGTTATGTAAATTTGGCATAAAAGCGCGACAGACAGACAAACACACTTACTTTCGCATTACTGTCACGTAAATGCAGGTGATACATTCAAAGTTAGTTCGTCAGATACGTATTCATTTGTCATAGACATAAGTTTTTTTTTATTTATAGCCTAGCTTAGTGACTCAGACAGACAGGGTATGTCTGATGGTAAGTATGAGTAGAATCCAAGTAGGGGACGCCATAGTCACTGTGAGTACACACAATGCAGCATAGTGACCCACACTGTGGCGGCTTAGTGAGATGCTTTTGCATCACTGGGCATCCGATCTCACACTCACCAACGAAATACGACAACACGAATGCAGGGTAGTACTGTCCCGGTCGAGCCGGCCTATTTATGCTGAAACCGGCGTGGCTCTGCTACCTCCTAAGCTTATATTTTATTAACAATAGTTGTTGTTTGAAAATAAATTTGTGTATAGTTCCCTTCTTTCCCATCCCTTTCATAATCAGTAACAATGTAATAAAATGAGAAGTATCGTTATAATTTCCTTATGCTAATGAAAGGATTTTGGTTTTTGAGAAATGATTCATTAAAAAATCTTAGAATAACATTACCGTTACAGTTTGATATTAAAATATTTTACCTCTATGGTGAATTAGCTTTAATATTTATAGGTAGGTACCTATAAAACAGCAGATCGAACTTCTCTGTAAGCTGGTGTAGGTACACCAGCTTACAGAGAAGTTCGATCTGCTGATTTCAGCATGAATGGGTCTCCTCGATCGGGCGGTACTACCCTCATACAGAAAACTAATCTAAAAATGACATATTCGTGTCGTTGTATTTCGTTGGCGAGCGTGAATCTGGAGGCCTAATGATTCAGAATTATATCATTAAGTGTACCTAATGTGGAACACCATGCTGCATTGTCTGTACTCACAATGAGAGGTGCTACCCCTACTCTTGGAATCTACTCGTGCTTTTCATCAGCAGAGTAATGTCACCTTGGTAGCCTTTTCAGTACCGACGGTACTAAAATTTTGAAAGCTTTGTGTCCGACATTTTCCGATACCCAGAGGTAGGAAGTAAATATTAGGGCTCGATTTTATTCAAAGTATTTCAAGGTCTCGTCTCTTGGAAGTTATGAAATAAAAACTATTGATGATGAAACAATATATTGTTTTAAACTTTCATGGTCAGTAACATTAAAACAGAAATCTGCGGGATTGCTACCATGTACCTACCTCACCAACAAAAAGGTACATGGTAGCAATCCCGCAGATTTCTGTTTTAATCTATATTATTCGCTTAAAAAGGATTTGAATTAGTAACATGTATTTCAAAGTTAGTCCGTAGAGCTACCGCTTTAAATGTAGGTTTACAAGTTGTTGCTTGATGTCGACAGTTAAGCACCCTAATGTACTGTTAGGGAGAATACTTGAATGGTGTTGTTGATCAATCTAAAATGGCCGTTATTCCAGCGTGTGGCGTGGCACGTGGTGCTCGCGTCGTTGGCGGGGCTGCGGTGACTCCTGGAGAGTTTCCATGGCTGGCGGCGTTGAAACGAGACGGGAAAGTCATCTGTGGCGCCACTGTCATTGCCCCGGACCATCTTATCACTGCCACCCATTGCGTACACGGGTAAGATACATTACATCTATAGAAATAAATTAAAGTGTCTGTTTGCCTTTACTAAATGCATATAGTTATATATATCTGACTGTTTGTCCTAGTCCATCCGTGTTTGACGGGACTTTAACTCGTAGATAGCTGATGTTATAACTTAGACTACTTTTTTATACCAGCTTCGTCCCGCGTCGTTACCCGGGGTTGTTGTAGTAATTATTAAAGGTCAAGTCAAATTAGGGTTTTACCTCGCAGTGAGAGATAATAAGCTAAAAACCCGAATACACCTCTATATTGATGTTCTAAAAATTTTTTCAAAAGTCTTATAAAATCTCTTGTTTGCGTCGTAAGTTATTCAAAAGGTACAAAAATCAATTCTTGTGTTTAAATATTTACTTAGTACTTAAAATCTGTTATATTGATACGACTTCAGTTTTGCTCGTCATCTTATCAAGTAAGGTCCCATGCATAACCTTGGTCGGCAACTATGATTTTGACCTCGTAACAGAATGAACGACGCACTTGGCTTATCAATGCAACGCGTCTTCGACGACAACCATAACATAACTACTGCCTCGGTGGAGCAGTGGTTACGCATGGTGACTGCTGTGTATGAGGTTTCGGGTTTGATTTCCGGTTCGGACCAAATTTTTGTGTGATCCACAAATATTTGTTTCGGGATTTGGGTGTTTTCTATGTATAATACGTATGTATTTACAAAAAAAGTATGTTTATGTATTTATATCAGTAGTCACAAAGAATTGTTTCTCTTTAAAAAAACTTTAAAAAATTCATCAGCTAGTATGTAAAAAAGTTATGCTTAAAATTAAAGAATAATAAAATTGACTTAAGTTGTCACCGTCAACGTCACTTAAGTGTAAAAATTGTCACCGTCCATAACTATATTTCGCTCCATAAACTTAAAACTTTAGATGTTATAAAAAAATTCAGACTTAAAATTTGCACTTAAATGGTCGAACATATCACTTACAGAACTACCTACTATCACGGAAGACTTTCCGAAATTCTTGAAAATCACCTTAAGTTACAAGATTAGTACCCGTGTTACGCTGAGTTAAGTATAAACGATATTAACATATATTTTTATGCATTAACACTTTCCAAAATTGACTTAAATATTTGATCAAGCATGATACCGTTGCACAAAGCCATTTTCGGGTGTGAGAAAACATTCCGAAATAAGAAAATGAAAGTTCGAAACTATAAAGGATTACAAGGATATTTTATGGATATCGCCCAATGTTTTTGTGTCAACTTTTATTTGGAATTTATCTTTGGAATACGAAATTCTTTGACCCAAATCTCATTCTGTTTAAATTTATCAACGTTGAACCGTTTTAACGACTTGAACAATATCGGGATTTAATAAATGCATTAATCCTTTTTAATTTTTTTAACAAGTACTGTAAACGACTTCCTGGCTCAAGTTTTGTATACCCGTACTCATTTTCAACTAATATGACTTCCTTTTTCAAATCATTTAGTAAAATAGTAGTAAGGTACGTACGTACTAATGAATCCACCAATAGAGCACAGACTAGAGTACAGAATGTTTGATCCTATTCATAGTCTATGGTCCTATTTGTGTCAATTTGATACCTTTACTTGTTTTGAGCACTGAAGTAGGAAACCTATTATAAAGGTCTATGGTTTTGAGTTGTTTTGAATGGGTTCAATCAACAACTTTAGGTCAATGGTAATCAATTCTGAAAAAAAAACCAAATGATCAAAACTTTTTTATAGGTGTTTTATTGTAAAGAAGGTAAACTTAGGTCAGTGTGTGAACTTACGGTGCCTATGTTAATACTTCTTTTGTATTTAACGAACTTAACGGTTTTAAAGCGTACCTCATGACCTATGAGATCCCTTAATAATACACGGATATGAGACCACATTGTGCTAATGTCCTCATTTTTTAGTTCAAAGGAGGTCGAAAGTCAATCGGTTACCTACTCATTAAACGGTCTGTATAACCGTAGAATCTTGTGTCTTGGCCATGACTCAGCTGGCCGCAGGCACGACAAGCCACGCCTCCGCCAAACATTTTGTATAAACACCTTTCTACAAAATTAAATTTACATGTGTAAATTATGCTATTAGTACTTCTGCTATGAATAATTTATTCATCGAAATAATGTTTATATGAATATTCTCTCTGATCTTGTAGTCGTATGTCAGCAAACAATAGAATATGTAGGTTAGCTTTGATTGGTGAAAGTGGATTATTATTGACACTGAGGTTACCCCAGCAAGTCATGATATCATAGAATTAAATGCCGAGAGTACAAAAACACCTGACGGAAGCCCTTTGAGATATGATTTTTTATTCAGTCAGTACATTGACTATTTAGAAGTTAACTGTTATTAAGAATGACAACACTACTACCTATGCCTATGGCTGTGCCTAAATAAAAAATTATAGGCCTGAAAAAAACTATCGCAGCCATAAATAAAATAATCGGCCAAGTGCGTGTCAGGCCACGCACAGGAAAGGGTTCCTTTCACCCATAATGGTACGTGGATTTAAAATCGTATTCAATAGATATATAATTGTTGTTTACGTATTAATGCATTAATGTTGTATGACGTTTTCCGAGTAAGCGCATTTTACAAGTTAAGCCTCTATAACTGAACTAACAAAGTCATCTAATCCGTTATAGTTTTCCTTTAAAGTTCATTATATGGACCACCACCACGAATTTCTCCAGATTTTTTGAGCCAGCCGTTTAGCTATTAGAGGGGGGGGACGCCCTGTTTTTACAAAAAAGTGCCCTTTAAAGTGGAATTTCTCGCAAGCGGATACATAAACCAAAAAATTGCCTTTAAAAACCTTTACTGTTTTTAAAAGACCTATCTAGTGATTACCCACACAATGGGGTCGCCGCGAGAAAAAAAATCATCCCCACTTTACCCCATTTTTTTTCATAATTTTATTGTCGACGTAATTACAACACATATTTTTGCAAAGTTTCATCTTTCTAGCACTTACCGTTTGGACGGTAATTCGAGGACGGACGGACATGACGAATCTTATCCGAGTCATAAACTTCGGAACCCTAAAACCGATTTAATCGATGCCAACTTCATAAAACTCAATGCAATACCTGTTCACCTCATTTCGAATGTTAACCTAATGATTTTAAGTATCTACTAAAAAATGAAATCAAACTTTTAAGAGTCAAACATATTTCGGTTTAGGAACTTTTTCCGCATTTTTTTTTATTTCAAAATTACCCGCCGAAAAATCGATTATACTCATTTTTGTAGCGGGACCGGGGTGCTGATTATATGGGTTGACTAAATTGTCCCGCGTGGTAATAAGGAAGACGGACAGATCTTACAGTTAAAACGGACGAGTTTTTTTTTCAAACCGGTATCCAGATGACGCAAAGCCAGTCCTGAGGGTTCCTTAAATACAAAGTAGTGTACGGTAATGTTGGCGAAAATAACCCGCATAACAACATTCTTCAAAATCGTGTCAGTAGTTTTTTTAGCGTCGGCAACTACAAATGATCATTTAAGTAGATTTATTATAGTGAGCATCATGTTGAGTATGTGGTATGTGATACATCTACTTTGATTAGTCAGACTCCTCTTGAGTCGTCTGTTATAAGAAAAAGTATCCATTCTTAAACCGTTATTGTCTATGTCGTAATTTTTTTGTTGGATTTTCAAAACATATGGCACACATAAATTTTTATGATCTAGGTACAGTTACTTGTACTTAGTGAAACCTTTTCACGGGGTTTTAGTTTTACTGTTTTAGTGATGATTTATTTTAAAAAACGTGTGTTTTAACTGTTCACATTGGCTAACTGGGTGTGTGCTGTTTGTAAAGCAGGCACCACACTTCGTTATTCGCTATTCGTTATGTGTCTACGCCGTATTCGCCCGAATATTTGTTATGCCGACAAGTCGACGTATATGCGATTCGCTATTCGATGCGTACGAATAAAGCGAATATTGGCGAATATACTCTCCACACTTCGCCGTCTGCGCGCGAATAACCCGCATAACGAATAGCGAATAGCGAAGTGTGGTGCCTGCTTAAGATTTACAGTAATAGTAGGGATGTGTGCGTGTGTCCCGTACCTTCGTCTCTTTATGGTATAATGTTTTATTAAGTACTTTTGACCCTTAATTTGTACTCCATCTTCTTTGCATTGACAGTGCTATAAAATATTGTTGCACCATATTTTTTTATTCCTTCCAAGTTGTAACTTTAGTGAAGTTTTTTTATTTCATATGATACAATAAACTTTCTTTTAGCATATTATTAAACCAATTTCTTATATCGTGTTAGTTAACAATAAACGTTATATCTTTATTTTAATTTTATTATTTAATGTAATAAATCTTCTGTGCCTTTACGATCTAACGGTGAAATAGGTTTTTGTTAATTTTAAATAATAAAATTCAATTACACTTTCAGGACGAAGACGTTTAAGTATCGTCGTTCGTCTATGCTTCTTCTTCCTAGCCTATTCTCAAGATTATTTGGGGTCGGCTACTAGTTCAACCGGTTTACCTGAATATGAGTTTTTCCACGGAGCGACTGGCATCGGACCTCCGCAACACTGAGGAAGAACTGGAATAGGAAGGTTAAACTAGTTGACAGTATATTTGACGGCACTGACTTCCCAATAACGATTGCTATAGATGTTCATGATAACCGGGACTGACGCGGCGACGCTTTAATGTGGTCCCCGAGGCACGGGTGTTTAACACCGCCAAACTTCCATACTCGCTTAATCAGAATTTCTTGTAAGAAAAATCCAATAACACTTTTTTGGTCCGACCCGGGAATCGAAGCCGAGAACTCTTGATTGGCTGTCGCAAACTCTAACCTAAATATAGATATTTTTTAAATACGAGTACCAGTCAAGTCATCAAGACTAATATCTTTATCTTCTTATTGAGGTAAGACCTTATTGAAATTTACACTTCTGACAAAATTATTAATATTTATTACTAGCTGGGCCCCGCGGTGTTAACTGAGGTACAACTATAACCGTGGGCAACACCGTGGGACGAGACTAGTCTAAAAAGTAGCCTAAGTCACTCCTTAAATCACCTATCTTATCCTTATATATCTATCTGCCAATAAAAGTCCCGTCAAAATTGTAAATTACCCGGCACAAACAATCATTTTAAATCAATATTTTTTGATGTACCTAAGTACCGCATATACTGTAATATGCATTTATTGAAATGCTGATAAATTGTAATTACAAACAGATACTTAAATTTTATTTATTATTTGTGTACATTATTTTACTATTTTATTTCATTATTTCTTTTTTACGAACTCACTGCTTAGCTACTACTACAATGCTTCGTATGGTTCGGTATCAAAAGTTACCTTTCATTCACATAAACTTTTTCCGAGTAAAACTCATTTGATTAAAATAAAAGTAAATGATTATTGCGTTCAAAGGTTATGATTACTTATTTCGATTACAACTAAAGCATTTTGCATTTCAAAAACTGCACATTGAACTGCAGGGTGCAGTTAGCATTACAATATCCATAAATGAATTCCTCGTTGCCATAATATTGGTTATAAACGTTAAATGAACAAGCTTTTACAGCACACAGTTTTTATGATTTACTGCTGATTCACGCACACTGTTTTTTCCATGATTAAGCAACATTAAAATCATCATGGATATTTTTTTATACCTACACTAAACTGACTCCACTCTGCCTTTACCATCAGTAAGCATCAGTAGAATATTTATACTAATAAATATTTCGGACATCTGACATATCGCCATTTAGTCCCAAAATAAGCAAAGATTGTACCATGGGTACTAGACAATGTTAATAAATATATATTTTTTAAATAAATACATACATATTATACATAGAAAACATTCAAACTCCGAAACAAATATAAACAAAAAATACAAACTTTTGATTATAAACATGATATAATCAAAGTACGGATGATCAAAGATGAATTCGGAGTAGCCGTTCCAGAGATTAATCGGAACAAACAGACATAAGGAACAGAAAAACAGACAAAAAATTTAAAAACTGTCTGCTATTGGACATATGGCCAAAGGAATGTCTTCTGACTTCATACTTAACCGGATTTTAATGACGTGTGGCCTTAACCCTGTATTGGACATTATGGGTTGTTGATTGAATTTAAGAAGGATTACATCACAAAAGATGTCTGCATTTCGCCATTTTTGTTTATGAATTTACATAACACATAAGAACATGTGCCCTATAGGGTCCCAAAGTACAATACGCGTGACCTTCACATATCTTTCCTTTTGACACACTTTTAAAATACTTACGTAAGTTTTTATTTAGGTCGATTATGAAATATTTGCGATGTTCCATTTAAACATCTATACAGATAAAATCAAAATGTCTGTTTGTAATTTCACAATAACAGTTTTTCATTCAATTGCCTTGTTGGTCTATTGGTCAGCGTATGCGGCTGCTGATCAAGAGGTCTCGGGTTCGATTCCCGGGTCGGACTAAATGTTTGTGTGATCCATAAATGTTTGTTTCGGAGTTTCGGTGTTTTTCTATGTTATACATAGAAATTACGAAAAAAAGCATGTTTATGTATTAATATCAGTTGTCTAGTACCCATAATACAAGCTCTGCTTAGTTTGGGACTAGATGGCGTTGTGTGCAAGATGTCAGAAAATATTTATATTTATAATTCATATGAAAGTATATACTCGTAGGGTTTGTTCCGGCTAATCTCTGGTACGGCTGAACGGCTTTTGACGTTACTTTCACTGAAAGATAGCTGATGTATCTGATACTACTTTCTTTATAGACTAGCTTCGGCCTGCCTGCTCCGATTACTTGACTGCCTTGAAGAGCTATTGGGTTCAATTCCCGGGTCGGACCAAATGTTTGTATGACCTGAAAATATTTGTTACAGAGTTTTGGTGTTTTCTATGTATAATATTATGTATATATTTAAAAAATATATGTAATGTTCATATCAGTTGTCTAGTACCCAAAGTACAAGCTCTGTTTAGTTTGGGACATGATAATGTTGTGTGAACTTGTGTGTTAGACGTCCGTTTTTATTTATATTTGTTATTTTTATTTATTTAATTAATATCTAGGCTTTCTTAAAAAGCCTCTCGCCTAAGTTCAGCAGTGGACTGCAATACACTGATGATGTCGATTGAAAGATTACTTCGATTAAGTTATCAAATTTAATTCAAACATAATTCTGGTTACAATTTTTAAAGACTTAGATATACATATATATTTTCATGATATTAACATTACAATGTCTATATTATACTAAAAGAAATTGCTGGCTTACTCACATAATTAATTATTGAAATACTAAGTTATAATTAATACTATTATATTATTCAATTGAAGTAAACGTTATAAGCACACAATCAGATTTATCTATATAAATAAATGAAATAGAAGTGTCTGTAATATTAAATGAATAGTTTTTTGCTAAATGCATATGAAAGTATAAACGGTACATCAAAGAAGCAATTTACTTCCTTATTGGTCTAGTGGTTAGCGTATGCGGCTGCTGATCAAAAGGTCTCAGGTTCGATTCCCGGGTCGGATCAAATATTTTTTGTGTGATCCACAAATATTTGTTTCGGAGTCTGGGTGTTTTCTATGTATAATATATGTGTATTTACAAAAAAAAGTATTGTTTATGTATTTATATCAGTTGTCTAGTACCCATAGCACAAGCTCTGCTTAGTTTGGGACTAGATGATGTTGTGTGTTAGATGTCCGAAATATTTATTTATTTTTTTCTTTTTGTTGTGTCTGTCTGTATGTTTCGCTAATCTCTGAGCGGTTAAACCCATTTTGAAGGGGCTAACAGATAACTTAAAACGTAAATAGTAACTAAAGTCGTCATAAAATAAGAAGCCCGGTTTGACATTTGTCATCGTGACGTAACTAATACGATTAATTCGTGTTTTTGAGTGTATTTTTTCAATATAAAGTTAAACTTGATGCTTATTTATGATACGCGTTGTGATAGTGTATGGGTAACATAGTAATTAAATAGGATTATGAATTCGATTTTTCAATTTCTTACATGCGGCATGTCAAATGACAAATGTCAAAACGGGCTTCTTATTTTGTGACGACTATAGGAATATTTTTTAGACTAGCTTCACTCCGCTGCGTTACTCGCAATTTAAAACAATAACAGTGAGACTTAGCTAGTTGTGAATAAATACGGATCTCACGGACGGAAGTGATTAAATTAAATGTACATTAAGTCGTGCAATATTTGTTTTAACGACCGACTTCGTTACGTGCTCGAACTGAAGTCGAATTGTTTGCATGATTATGAATGTAAAAGTTTTTTTAAATAATCGATTTCGATTTTCTTAAATAATTATTGTGTAATGGACAACTATAATTTGAATATATTGATTTGAAGAGGATCTTTCTTGATGATGTTCGTAGTCAATAATATTTAGATACTCATGTTTTTACTGTAATTTTATCGTGAATAAGTCCCGTTTACAGTAAAAACATGAGTAAGTTGAAAAAGGCGCGAAAGTCGAAAAATAGTAATATTTACATTATTACCTAATTAAATGCATTCAAAATGTAATTGCACATACCGGTACAAAGTATATATTTAATGTTTGAAAGGCGATAAATTTAGTTAAAGAAAACGACTTCCAAGAAAAACTATTCCGAGTACCCAAATCGCGACAGCTTTGCTATGATATTTGAGGAGTTCCCTCGATTTCTCCAGGATCTCATCCTCAGATCTTGGTTTCCTTATCATGGGACTGTATGGGAGATACTTACTTTCAAATAAAAAAGAATCATCAAATTCGGTTCACCCTATCGAAAGTTCTGAGGAAACAAACATAAAAAAATACAGTCGAATTGAAAAGCTCCTCCTTTTTTGAAGTCTGTTAAAAACTACCTCACGCAACTTCGTCTCCTATTGTCTAAAGCGTTATTTTAAAACAGCACGACCAAAGTTGCTTACCACAAAGAAGCTATGGTGATGCTGTCACGAACTTTTTTAAAACTTTTAATGGGGAACATTCCTTTCATACATTATTTTTGTAAAATGGCAACCGTTTAAACAGCGCAGGCAATGGAAGGCTCCCAAGGGAAATAATTTTCTTCCGTTATTGCAACATTTTTTGTTCACAACCGCATCTTTTGGTCGTATCGTAATGATATAATGGGTGTAGTAAAACAGAAAAACCATTATTTAGTTATCTGTTGTATAAGTCCGATCGGGTTCCACTGAATGGCGTGAGAGGTGAGATTTTTTACTAAAAAACTTTTCTGACAGTTTTGTGATTAGCTGACTCAGTTTCAGTCTTTAATTTATTGCTAAAAATAATGGATTTATTATAACTGCCTTTTTAGTTAGGTAGGAGGGCTATCTAACGTTGAAATATTTTTTCTAATGGAACTTAGAACAAAAAAAAAAGTTATTTATCTGAGAAATCTGCCTAATCCTTCCTGAGATTAGCACATTCAACCAAACAAACTCTTCAGCCTTAGAATAGTAGGTAGGTTTAAAATATTACATCAATCCGACCAGACTAATATATTTAATTATTATCATTATATTATTTGTCTTCTCCGGAAAGATTGGTAACTATTCCGTGACTCTTACAATTGATATTGTAAGAGTCACATAGAGTCATAGTTCAAAAGGTAATATAGACAAGGGCTATTAAGATTAACTAGTTTGTGTAAGTAAGTTAATAAGGCTTGTCGGTGCGTTTAACAACTCTATCAATGTTCCAACGACCATAGAGGCATAGAGTAAATACGTTCCTCTCTTGTGTGTTTTTACGAGACACATTGATTTAGAAACTTTCTTGGAAATTGTGATTACAATAATAATAATAATTAAATATTTCGAAATCTAACACACCAATCTATATAGTCCCAAACGAAGTAGAGCTAGTACTATCAGTAATAGACAACTGATTTAAATAGGTACATATTTACACTTTTTATAAACACATGTCAAATAGGAAACAACCAAACTCCAAAACAAATATTTGCAAATCACACAAATATTAAGTTCGACCCGGGAATCGAACCCGAGACATCAAGCACAGCAGTCGCATACGCTACCATTGCGCCACCGAGGCCGTCAATATATTGCTATGATGACACTTTATGTATAAAGCAAAAATATGTAATGATATTTGTGAATGATAAAATTATAAGCTGATTTTACACTTTTTTACAATGAAAGTAAAATACCTTGGCGCCGTATACTGACCTACTACAAAATAAAAACCTACTTACATATTTAATTACTTATTTTTATTTTTATATTCATTTTTATGACGCCGAGTCGTCGCGTCGCCGTCGCCTTATTATAAAATACACAAGCATCGTTAAATTTATTTCATATATTTTTGACATCACATCGTAAAACATTATTTGTTTCTTATATAAAGACAATGAACAATCACTACACATTATAAAACAAAGTTCTCTGTGAAACAAACTTATAAACGATTTTCATGCTGTTTTCAATATTGAATAGATTGATTCTCGATTAAAGTTTTAGTATACAATTTGTCAAATTTAAAATGTTTTTAAATACCTACATATATCGACTTGTGCAAAGCCGGGCCGGGCCCCTAGTTAAAAATAAAATGACCTACTGCAAGAACTTTCAAAGTGCAGATTCACTGTATGCTGAAAAAGAGTATGGCGTAGTCCGAAGCGATTTACGTAGACCCTAGATAGACATTGACGTATTAGCCTGATAATTGGATATTACTGCAGCGATATATTCTCTCCTCTTGTTTCATAGACCAATATTGACTACCTTGTTGGTCTAGTGGTTAGCGTATGCGGCTGCTGATTAAGAGGTCTCGGGTCCGATTCCCGGGTCAGACCAAGTATTTGTGTGATCCACAAATATTCGTTTCGGAGTCTGGGTGTTTTTCTATGCAATGATATTATAAATAATATGTATGTATTTACAAAAAAAAAGTATGTTTAAGTATTTATATCAGTTGTTTAGTACCCATAACACAAGCTCTGCTTACTTTAGGACTAGATGATGTTGTGTGTAAGACGTCCAAAATATTTATTATTATTATTATATTTTGTTTTGATCACGTGACTGAATGACATTAGCCAATGAAACAAGAGAATAGAGAAATATATTAGAGAATAGAATAGAGAACGAAAAGCGTTCGCAACTTGGCTAGGAGGCTGCACAGAGGCAGAAATACCTCTTTTTATACTCGAATTTTCTGAGTTACAGATTCTCTGGCTACTTTTACCATAAAACCTTGCCGCTTTAGGTTAAAATATTTGTTTTAAATGCAACTGCTGGTAAAACAAAGTCAGCTCTGCCTCAGAGTTACATCACCTCAATGAGGTTAAGGTCGAGTTGATCCTTTTGTCCTCTCGCACTAATAGTCATGAACAGTAACGTCGCGAATCAATTCTTCGGTTCGTTAGCTGATGTGTGCTGAATATGAATAGTCTCTTTATAAAGATGTTAAAATATTTTACATAAAACTTAAACGTTTACAAAGACAAATATGTTTACATTTTCAATGTTTGTTTATGGCATGTGTAATGGAATAATGGATGGAATGTGTAACAACTTACATAAAAGAAATATGTCTAAATATTTTATTTACTCTGTAGGCATAGAGGTAGTTAGAAGTAGTAGTAATGACTTCCAAAAATAGTTATTGATCACCAATACTAAAACACTATTTTAATATTAAATTAAAATTAAATATGTTTTGCTCTTCTAAATTAAGCTAAATGAATCGGAAATTAATCATAGTCAAACAATCCTTTGTAAAAAAAAACCTCCATAATCATGCGTTTAATGCATTACTGCTGAAAAAAATAACATCATATTTTACTAGTAAATTCTTAGTTAGAATATTTTGTTATTTTACAGGATAGAAGCATCTCGGCTGTCGGTCCTTGTCGGTGAATACGATGTCAACGCTTCAAGATCTGAAGGTTACGAAGTAGTACACGTGGTGCAGCATCCAGACTTCAATAAATATACCTACGACTATGATATTGCAGTGTTAAGATTGGCTGAACCACTGCCCGATAGACTATACAGGCCTGCGTGCTTGCCAGGTAATAATTGTTATTAATATGTACTAATGTTATAAAGGTCAAGATTTTGTTTATTTGGTTGACCGAAATAATCTCAGGAACTATAATAGTATTTCGATTTAAAAATATTTCATTGTGAAATAGAAAGATTTTATATGAAGAAAAAATGTTGCACATACAGGGAGTTTTTAGTCCTGCGTGCGTTGAGTATACGATTAAAATTTCGCAAAAATAATGTACGTAAGAATTTTCTTTTTAAAAGTTTTAAAAAAACGACCAACGACGTTCACGATAGGGTAAAAGCAGAAGCATTTATAAACCTTTTATGGTAAATCTTTTCACGTTCACAAATAGTAGACGCAGACGAGTAGACCTACGCTATACTTCCCTTAAATACCCATCTAAGATATTAATAAACGAGCGAATTGGTGGTGGTCCCATACTGCCAAGCCAGAGTTCGTGGGTTCGATTCCCAAAGATAATTTTGAAATGAGAAATTAGAAAAATGGGAAGTATCTTTGTGTAAAATAACTGTAAAATAATTAAGAAAGTACATACTTCTAAGTATTTAGGGGTTGGTGACCAAAATTCTGGTGAAATAAGTAATAATATTTACGTATTTTACCAGAAGTTTGGTCACCAGATAATTTTTATGAATGTAAGTTTCTAACTGGATGTAGCCCCTTGCTATACAAATCGGTATGAATCGTCATTACTATTTAATTTTCTAAGCCACTATCTTATTTAGAAAATGTTTTTTAACTCTGACATTGCGTTTTTGATATAAGTGACACTTGAGCTTTCCATTTCTTTAAGCATTCGTTTTCAACACGTTCTGGTGTCTAGACTACTGAATATTTAATTTGTTAGTTATTTTCTTTATAAGTCACATAGTACGACGAGATGAGATATATATTTATATATAAATATTTATTTATACAAATATGATTGCCTGCCGCTATGAATGCACATGTAACAATTAAAGAAAAAACATTCTAAATTTCACACACACAGAAACACATTCTGTGTCATAACAGCGTAATACATATGCCCATTTGGGCTTAAGTCTTGACAGTAGGGACCGTCAGCGTGTGACCTACTGTGTTGCTGTACAATAGGTCAAGTCAAGTCATCGGTCAATCGAACTCCTGCGATATCCTCAGATTCTTTGACACTTATTATTTGATTACAGATGTTGATGACTATAATGCCCTTGAAGGAGAAGACGCAATTGTCTCTGGTTGGGGAAGCACCGTGGAAAAAGGACCAGCATCTAATATACCGATGAAAGTAAGAATACAATAGATAACATTAAATTGTGATGATTCTTGACGCAAGATGTAATAAATTAGGTATTATCTAAATAACCAGGCTTATACTTGACTACACGGTTGGCCTAGTAGTTGAAGCGGTCGCTACGCCGTTTTCTACGGAGCCAATTAAGTGTCAAATCCCAAGTGGGACAACAAAAATTGTTGTTCTGAGTCTGGGTGTTTTTTGTATCCGATTAATGTATGTTTGTAAAGTTCCCCACGACACCAGATTTATATTCCTAATGCGGAAGTTGTTTTTTTAAAAACAAAACATTTATTCTTTACATATTTTAGGATATCGAAATATTTTGAATCGCTAGGTTTGAATAAATAAATCTTTAAAAATATTTTTGGTTGAAGAGCATTTTCTTTTTGACTGGACTGAGTGCTCGTTTTAGGAGTAGTAATTAGCTGTTTTACTCCATTTATTTTGTAGCAGAAAATATCGAAAAATAATGATGATTAGAACATTTTATAGTAAAAAGAACATAAGCTACATTATAATATTATACCTTATTCTGCTATAATCTGTGTTTATGTTAAAGGCTGGGGTACAAATATGGGCCCAAGAAGAATGTACAGGCGCTGGGTACGGCCGAAGAAAAGTGACCCCACGCATGTTATGCGCCAATGCACCAGACCGAGACTCGTGCACTGGTGACTCTGGAGGTCCTCTGCTGGTATCTCAGCCACACTTTACTCTTGTCGGTAAGTAAATGACCTCAACAAGTATTATCAAAAAAAGATAAAGTTATTAGTAGACCAAAACTTCCTTTCTGAGGAGACCCATAGGGCTGTTTGTACCAATATTTCAATGCTGCAGATAGGTCCAAGAGTCCGGGTCCTCCTTAGGGCAGACCTCCTCCTGAGACCCGCATTCGAGGTGGTATTTTTTTAGTGTAAACACCCCATCCTCCTGGCTGCAGTCCCCGAGGAACCAAAGATCCGATTTTTTTTAAAAAAAAACCGTGCGTCCTACACTACAAGCTTTACTACTACAATAGAAAAACTTGTACCAATTCTATGTTTCATTTTGAACACTTACACAACCTGACTTATTTTTTTCATAGGAATCGTCTCGTGGGGTCGAGGCTGTGCCAGGCCAGGATACCCAGGAGTGTATGCTCGTGTGGACCGTTTCCTGCCATTTCTCCGAGTAGCTCTACGTCATGCTTGCACATGCCAACCTCCAGCTTTTGGTTAAACAATATAAGATCAGTGGACTTCAAACTTGGTAAAAATGCTTCCAAGGAGAAGGACTGATATATTGGCCTTAGACGCTATAAGATCTTTCTTAACTGCTTCAGCGTTCCGCTGTGTAAGAAAAATCGAGGGCACCACTGTAACTAATACTTATTAGATAAATTATTTTATGCTTATGATTAGTTATGATGGAAAACTTAACCAAGATTATGAGTTTTCTAATGTATTCAGAAATCTTGCTACTAATTTCAATCTAAGGGTTGAATTTTGCGCCTCTATTATCTTGCGTATCTGGCTTGCGCGAGTAGTAAGTAGAAAAGTAACAAAAATAAAAGTAGCATGTTAAAAACACAGTCGAAATAAGGAACTATTCCTTTTTTGAAATTGGTTAAAAATAAATTATAATGTTCTTTTTTGATAACATGGTAAACATCTAAACGTGAAGAAACAAATTATATTTTATGAACAAAACTGTTGTTACACAAATACATTGAATTGCCTGATTTTTCTCTACGCTTGATTGAGTAAATAGTCGATTTATTATTTACTACTCAAACAATTATTATCAAAGTTTCAATTTCTGAAAATGTTATAAATAATAATTCATCAACTTGTATGTATTTTAGATGTAAATTAACTTACGCACATCAGTATTAAAAATAATTCTAAGTAATTTTAGAATTCTAGTTTAAACTTAAAATAAGTTGAGGCTGTGATTACTTCTATATTAGTTAAGTAATTAACAAACAAGACAAGAAATGTTATACTTTTATACTAACAACAACTGTTGTGTTTAAATTACAATGTAATTTACATGAAACGTTGAACATTATAATAAAAACGCTTTGAAGATACTTTGTTGTTGTTGAAATTATTTTGAACCCAATTTAAAATTTTCTCGCTAAATTAAATAAAAAAAATGTGAGCCGTCACGGGACGCCTGGCAGATGTGAAACATCGCCATTATTTTGTAAAAGTAATATGCAGAAAAGAACATATTGTAATAGGAACTAAATATGTCATAATGATAAATAAAATATTACTAATTATTAAAATAGTAGTCTATATATACCATCGTATAGCGTGCCGTGGCGATGCGTCGCCAGGCCAGAAATCTGTTTTACGTGCGGCTATAGATGTTTCACATCAAAATCTATTCGCAACTTTGCATAATATGACAAATGACTTAACTCTGCCCAATGGAAAGCATGATTGGAATCCTAGAGTAGTGATGACCCACAGGTCATTTAAGGTTGGTCATCTGTATGGTCTATCTAGCCGCCACATTTGTGCTTAAAACGGCGGGTTTCTATTACATTTGGTTGTGTGGTTGGGCTAAAGAATGATGTATTGAGTTTTTTCTAATCAGAGATTTTTAATAACAGCCGTTAAACTGGCGTAATTGATGTAATAATACGTAATAATTTAGTACGGTAGTAGGTGCTATTTCTCGCCCGTGGATCTGAGACCACGTAAAGACGTTAGTACCGGTCTTCAAGAAAATCGTTACTGATACTGACTGTCCTATATCATGCAGGACGGTTTCGTCCTGATACTTAAGTGTACCGTATTCGGAACATTACGTACATTCCTATCAGGAAGAAACGTTGTCTTAGCACTACGAGATACTATTAAATACCAGATGTATAAAAAAGAAACAAATATCAAGGAATGTCTACAACTTTCTGGTACTATCAACGCAAAAATGATTTTATTAAATAGTCTCATAAATCTTAGTTTAAAAACTATAGGTACACATTTAAAAACAATTTGTAAAAATATTAGATTCTTTTTTTTTTACAAACAAAGTAGTTATATATTAATTTAAATAATGATTACTTATATACAAAAAAATAAACTTTAACTTTCTGTTTGTAGTAAACATAGAACAGATTACATCTATAAAAATCGACTACAAATCGACAACAGTTGATAGTTTTTTTTTAAACTTGTGGTAGCTGTTGCCCATTTTTGCCGCGAAAATTCGACATTTGACGTTTAAGACGCATCTGTCAGCTGATACCGTAACGTGAGCAGATAGTTTTAAAATGCATAAATGTTAATGTGTTTGTATTAAATTAGTGACCAATAACTTTTTAAAGTACTACTGAGTGTATAATCTAGTTAAGATGAACTTTTCGGACAATGAAAATGTGAGTATGAGCTTGTTATTTTGTCGTTTTTATGATTCAACAACATGACTTCACATCGTGTTGCCCTTTACTTTGTCCTTTGCTGTAATTAATGACAGGAATGTAACAAAATTCAAAAGGCATTTGATTCTTTTTTTTATCTCAATGTTTCTATACTTATTCTTAGATAGTAAAGGTATGTTTAAAATGATTTTGATTAGGACGAGACTTCAAGCGTTGAAAGCACTTCAAACACTGACAATACGTCCCGTAGTGAAACTCCGACGAACACTCGTTTCAAGAAACGCCGCCGAGGCAAGAAAAAGGTTCCTAAACAAGGAAAACCGCCATATAAATTCAAGTAAGTTTGTATTCAGTGAAAAAATCCGTTCAGATAATTTTGAATTTAAAACTCATTACTGTAAACGTTTCTGTTTCTGTTTCCACTTGCACTATCTCGTACCCAGTTCTCTAATATTACATTATTATCATATTCCTTTTTAACATGCTCTAAGTGATCATTTTCCTTTGTCCTTTTTGGCTTCGTAAGATATTCAGTGATACTGTAAAATGCCAAGCTCATGATTATTATTTGTACCAAGTGCTAATTTAATCCACTATATCCAGGTTAGCAGTCAAGGCTACTTACTTGTTTTTCTCTTTTCAGTTCATTACTTTTAATTAGTCAGGTTTTTTGTTTGAATAATTGAATAATAATTTGTAAACCAATTTAAGAATGAAATTGACACATACTTGCATAAATCTATGAAGAATTACTGATTGGAACCTATTAAGTTGAAATAACTGATAAAGGTCTCCAACCTTTATCAGTTATTTCAACTGGCTGCCTGTCTATTTAACAATTATTTGCCTTGTTGGTGTAGTGGTTAGCATATGCGGCTGCTGATCAAGAGGTCTTGGGTTCAATTCCTGGGTCAGACCAAATATTTGTGTGATCCACAAATGTTCGTTTCGGAGTGTATGTAAAAGACCAAATTTTAACCGGAAAAGTACAAAACAAAAATTATTTAGAACTGTATTAGCAGAAAATTTATTTAGAACTGTATTAGCAGCTTGTAAATGTTTATAGATCGGTGTTTCAAAGGTAAGGAACATGTAAAAAAAAAAACAAAACCGGTAAAATTCAAACCCGGTTTAACTTAAGTGGTTGTAACAGCTCCATATTATGTCCCGCTGCAAACTTTAGGTATTTTCACACACCCAATTCCGATCTCTGGTAATATGTCCAAAAAATATTTATTTATTTAATTTCTTATTAAAACAGCTGTAGTGCAAAAGAAGATCATGGTCAACCACTGTTCGGTTGTCAGTTTAACCACCATCTGGGTGAGGGAGAACCACAGGTGTTTGCAGTAGTAGGCAGTAACAGGGTGTCAATATATGAATGTCCTGAATCAAGTGGCTTCAAATTTCTTCAATGTTATGCAGATCCAGATGTAAGTTCCTAAATTAATTAGCTTTTGATTGTAGTTATACATGCATTTCTGACTTTCAAGCAGGCACCACACTTCGTTATTCGCTATTCGTTATGTGTCTACGCCGTATTCGCCCGAATATTTATTATGCACGCAAACAACAAACACGCCACCACACTTCGAACTGGTATGTCAAATAAGGCAAATATGAGTGTTGTAGAGATGTGTCACTGTCATTTTTATGGTGAACGAAACGAATCCATACGAACGAGAGAAACATATTATTTTAACACTTTCCCCGCGAAGCGCTTACATACGCGGATCTCGCCGTACGCGGGCCAATTTTGTCATATTTCAAATGGTCATAAAATATAAACTATAATAGATATCTATTATTATTATTTTTTATTATGATATTTCCTTATTATATTTTGTATATAAAAAATAATACAATAAAATATATCAATATTACTTATATTTATTTATTTATGAAAATTATACGTTTTTCATGAAAAAAAAAACTCTTACATGAGACAAGACGTGCTATAATTATCTCTATTGATAAGTAGTATGGGTTTTACAGGGTGTAATCTCTTTTGGTATGATAAATTTAGAATTAAGTATTGTTACATAACGGCACAAATCTGGGCAATAAAATACAGACTCTTTACGTCCCCTTTTGGGAGTATCTTTTTTTATTTTATCTGCGAAAGCTTTGCAGACTGCTGCGTACTTGTTTTTTTTTCCGAGGATGGTAGGGATTATCTATGAAATGTCGACCAGTCAGTCTCGCAAGACCACCTCTCGCATGTGGAGCTCGAGACACCTGCGGCTCCTCATTCCAGTTTCCATCGATAGCAAGGTCCACATCAGCTTGTCTTAGAAAATTTCATCATCAACTTGACTGTCATTGTCATCAATGTCTTCTTCATCAATCTTCATCACATTGCAAGGCACCTATCACCTAAAAACTCGCGGCATTTCGCGCCAAAACTCGACGTAACCTACCCACTCTTGTAAGTTTAGCTGCGCACTGGTCGCCGCGCGCTCCCGAACGATCCTCGTAGTTTAATGAATTTACTTACACATTTGAATTTTGTTGCAATGTGTGTGTAATATTCACGTGAGTCTTATTTCGTTCGCCGATCTCGGATAGGACCCGTGATTTTTGAACAGTGAGTATGAAAAGGCATCACGTAGCCTATTCGTGACTCGCGAGTGAGATTATAACCGCCCGCACGTATCTTAACCGTGATCCGCGGGGAAAGTGTTAATTTCCTTTTTATTTTATTAAATTTACAGAAACAATACTTAAATGAAGTCTAATTAATTTGATCATATGATAGATTATTTTAATCGTTTAATCGATTTATTCTATTTCAAAAACTGTTTTATAGTCTATGGCTGTTAGATGAGCACAGGACATTGTCATTTTTATTGGTCAACGAACGAACGAAACATATTATTTTAATTCAGTTTTTATTTTATTAAATTGAGAGAAACAATACTTAAATGAAGTCTAATTATTTTGATCATATGATAGATTATTTTAATCGTTTAATTGATTTATCTATTTCGAAAACTGTTTTATAGTCTATGGTTGTTAGTTATGCACACTATGCACAGGGCACTTCACTAGCCGTCCGAAGTGTGGGCAGTCGATGCGCGTATTCGCCTTATTCGTGTCCTTTGAAGTGTGTCAAAAAACCGACAAGTCGACAGATATGCGTATTCACTATTCGGCTTAACGAATAAAGCGAATATTGGCGAATATACTCTCCACACTTCGCCGTCTGCGCGCGAATAACCCGCATAACGAATAGCGAATAGCGAAGTGTGGTGCCTGCTTTATAGTGGTAAAGACTTGCCTCAAGAATCAAAGTTCATTTCATTGAAATTGGTACAGCAGACCACTCGTCAGTGGCGGGATCAGTTTGGGGCTCTTTCAAATTTCGCGCCTTTGTGGAGGAACCACTTACGGGCTCTTTCGGCCGCAGTGTACTTATAGACTTTTTTGTCGATATCTACGGTTCTCACTCTACGCTTTTTGTTTACAATAGATTCCGAATGAATTGACGCACCGCACTCAATAAATTTGTTTAGTCTGTGGCACGCATTGTTTTGACAATCGTTATCATAAATTATGACGGCTTCCAGACAGCGTCAAGTGCTTGTTTGGCGCCCATTTTTTATGCAACTTTTTATAAACAAATTGTTTTATTGATAATATGGTCTTGTGTTTAAGTTATTAAGTGCTTAGTGTTATAATGTTTAAATAGTGTCTATAGTGATAACAAGGTCGTGATTTTTCATTAATTGGAAAAAAAAAGTGGGCCCGAGATGGGCCACCTTCCATTCTAGGTGAGTCATTTTATTTCTCAAAACACAGTTGCAATGCATTTCAAAGTTAAGTGAAGTGTTAGAAATTACATAAAGAAATCTAATTAAGAATATAAATTCCTATTTGCTTTATTATATTTATCAATGGATTTAGAGAAAATCATGATTTTCTAAATTTATAACCTAAAAATTCCCCCTCTGTTAAAAGACCCGGATTTGGTCGCAACAGATTTGCATAATTAGCATTTTTGACAGCCACTGACGAGAGGTTAAGAGAGTTTCGAATTTATAATATTAGTATGGATTTTGACTTCGCAGTTGAATTAAATATTGTAACTTTAATTTTTGAGATGAAAAGCATATAGAAAAACTTGCAAGATAACCATTGCTAAGTTTAGAAACCTTGCATGTAGCATTCACAATAAGTACTATGTATTGCGAATAGTTTTTTTTGCAAAAAGATTGATGTGGATTTATATATTATGCAAGTTCAAACCTTTAGTGTAATCCACAAATCGTTGTTCTGAGTCTGAGTATTCTTTGTAGCTGTATGTTCGTAAAATACTCTGTATTCCTAAAGTGGAAGCTGTCTTTAAAATAAACAAATTTTCTTATAGGTTGATGAAACATTCTACACCTGTGCTTGGTCATATGAAGAAGATACTGGTCTGCCACTACTGGCTGTAGCAGGATCTCGCGGTATTGTCCGGATTTTCGCCCCTGCCACGCAAACCTGCATAAAACATTACATTGGCCATGGTCATGCTATTAATGAAGTGAAGTTTCACCCCCGGGATCCAAACTTACTCCTATCTGCAAGTAAAGACCATGCATTAAGATTGTGGAATATTAAGACTGATGTGTGTATTGCAATATTTGGAGGAGTTGAAGGGCACAGAGATGAAGTTCTCAGTGCTGATTTTGACCAGAAAGGGGACAGGATCATGTCATGCGGCATGGATCACTCGCTCAAATTGTGGCGGCTCGATAAACCGTCGATGCACGAGGCTATCAAGCAGAGTTATAATTTCAACCCTCATAGAGCACTGAGACCTTTCAATTCCTTGAAGGAGCATTTTCCAGACTTTTCAACACGAGATATTCATAGAAATTATGTTGATTGTGTTAGATGGATGGGCGACCTTATTTTGTCCAAAGTAAGTATTTTCGCCTATTTTTGAAGGTATGTAGTTTCAATACCCATTTCAAAAAAGGTGACAGAGATGCCTTGCCGCAGCAGTAATTTATAATAACAATAAGACATATTTCATGTACTTAGTTTATTCTGTTGTAAATATCCTATTTATAGCCCAAGTTCTATAAACTAGGCCGACATAGTGTAGGTACTACTGCCTGTATTGACTGTGAGTTTGGTGACTCTCACTTCTGGATTCTACTCATGCTTTCCATCAGGTAGAGTCGATTCACCTTCGTAGGCGTTAAATTGTAAAATTTATGTAATCCTTGAATAAATAAATAATACTTTTGTTATTTAATTTCAGTCTTGCGAAAACGCCATTATCTGCTGGAAGCCAGGACGTTTGGAAGACACGGAGATTCGACCAGGTGACAGCTTTGTCACTCTTGTTCATAGATTTGACTACAAGGAGTGTGAGATATGGTTCATACGATTTGCTGTCGACTATAGCCAAAGAGTGAGTTATTATTATTCCATTGCTATTGACGTCACTACTGTGACGAATAATCAGAATTTACGGCGAGCAATCTGCATTATTGACAATCCGGAAGCCACCGAGTGTTCTGAAGATCTCTTCCAACTCGTCCCCCATCTCCCTCCCTCTTCAGGACAACACGTGCTGGTCTTGAAAATCGCCGCTTTACAGTGCCGATCATTCAAAACCTGGAACCTACTACCGGCGCAAGTACTTCTTCTCACTACGATCCCAAGTTTAAACAGGGCGTGAAAAAGCATCTTACCAGGCCATAGCGTGGGCCTCCCATATTGCATTGTTGTTCGCATTAAAGATGGCAACAGTCTAGCATGGATTCTACACATGATTTCCATTAAGCAGAGTAGTAATTTCTGCAACTAATTATATTAAAAAAATGGTGGGCCTAGTGTGAGTTTATTTCCTCACATTTACTCGTTTGTTAACCGCATTTCACGTTGCAATTGGCCCACACAGGAATTCTTCATACGAAAACCGATACTGGAGTTGAGACTGATGTTCTGGGTTAGTCATGTGATTGCTATAATTAAGTTATATTTTTTATACAGGTAATAGCACTTGGTAACCAGTGTGGGAAGACGATGGTGTGGGAACTAGGGAATGTTGCAGGAGGCTCTCGAGTGTCTCAGTTGGTTCATCCACGTTGCGTTGCTGCCGTGAGACAGGTATGAAACTTTTATTTTTTTGTAGGTAATAATACATATGACTATATAAAAGTAACTGCTAGCTATACAATTTCTTTACTTTTTTTCAGGTGACATTGTCTCGCAACGGCAAGATATTGCTAACGTGTTGTGACGACGGCACCATCTGGCGATGGGATCGCGTTAACAATGGCAACATTTGAATATAATCCACTTAAACACTGAAAACGAAAATTTTCGCACATATGTAAATTGAGTATCCTACATCTATTGTACCAACAAGACATTAGTGATTAACTATCATTAGGAAGCTATTAATGGTTATATCTTTCTTTTTTCTGGTACTCTGTGAACCATGAAGTCTTTGAAATTAATTTCCGGGAATATAAGCACCGGAGGTCCTCCACATACGATAAAAGCGGCTTCTTAAGTACAGTTTTACGGCGCTTACGGCGCTAGTCGCAAACTCATTTTGTTGAACTCCAGTCGTCCTTTGCTTTTGGAGGGGCGTGGATTGTTGATAATCCCGTCTCGTCTTGATGTTCCCAATTGTAAATGTGGTAGACATAGGGGAAATGTGTCAATCATCAATTTTTGTTGAAATCTGAACAAGTCAAAAAAGTCGTTACTAAATCAACCTACCAATATTCCCTTTTTTTAGAATCCCAGGGTAGCAGCTACTTAATTTGGTTGGTCTTTTCTAGCTGATAAATTAGGATTTTTTTTAAATTAAACCAAATTGAATGATGTCTGTTTCTTTAATGTAGTTCACAAGCATTTATTCTTGTTCGTCATTAAAACAATATTTTTGATTGTAAGATTACGTATGTCCGCTACCGAGGAACTCGAAAGACCAAATATAGAGTTCCCTATAGAGAACTCTACATTTGGTCTTTCGAGCACTTATTGTAAAGGAAAACTTACCAACTAATATGAATATAATGATTCTTGTTGGAGCTCCTAAGATACCAGCTTGCATTTAGACAGAATCTTCGTAATGTATTTTAGAATAATAGTTAAGACCATGATATCAATGTATTAGATTATTAAGGTAAATATTTTTAGACATGTGAAAATCACAATAAAACAAGACTGCTGTTAGTCAATGTAATATGTGTATTCATTGTTAAGATCCTAAAATTATTATGACAAAAAATGATTTACGACATTTTTTAAATACCAATAGGTTATTTCTACTTTAAATACGAATCACAGGGGATAAAGTGTTATCTTGTGTTTACTAATTGTAGTACATACATTTTGCTGCTACTCATAACCACGTGAGTCCTATTGTACAAGTTAGGGTTCAACCGCACATGCCGACCGAGGTTCAACGAGATCGGACGTGCGGATAAACCATCGCCTACCAACTAGACACCGACATACGACTCTACGTAATAAAATATCATCAATAAACCCTATGAACTAATACTAACATCCACGACTGGGTAATTGAAATTTTAGTCAACATCAATTTAATTCAGTCTTTAAAATTTTTCTATTAAAAACGAACAATAAAAAGTGTCGAAATTATAACCAATGTACATAAACTATTAATATTTGAGATCGTTTTACAAACAGTTGCATATTTTATTTTACGAATACAATTTATATAAACAATTTCACGATTAAAAAACTTAATATACATACATAGAAAAAGAATAGGAGGTATACAGTACACAATGATAGTACAAAACATCAGTCACAACGGAGACATTGAGCTATGACGATTCTAACTTCAGTCATACCAACTACTATACTACATTAATCATGTTCCTAGACTCTGTTACTAGGTTAAGTGTTTGGCTCAACAAGGGAATAACTTCGAGTAGGGTGCTACTACAATTGAAATTCGAGTTCTATTTTTAAAAATCAAAAACTGTATAACAAAGAATACTTTACGCACATTCAAAGTCAATGAATGAATGAGGAAATGTGGGTACTTTTCCTCATTCATTGCAGATAACCTTAGACACAATTATTCATTGTGACCCACTTGCAGCTAACTTCAAACTGGTCAACTAAGATTGCACGTAGAATATTCAGTTCACATCACAGGTAGAATTAGTTACACATTGCAGTGAGTTAATAAAGAGAATATATTTTTACTATAACTGAAATCTTATATTAAACTTAGTATATATATTATATAACTACCACAAATACAACACAGTATACAACGATTGAGATAATTTCGTATGAATATAATGACGTAAAGCTAAAAAATATCAACAACTAACAAATGTACGTACATACACTTCAACTTCGTAAAGGCACGAACTATAAACAAACCATTCAAAACAATGGTTAACATAATTGGGCAACATTATTGTTTAAATTATATTATTTAACGATTAATTTATGAACTTTTTAATACATTCTCTAAACCTTCTTTACAGACATTTTCATTAAATATCGTTTACATATTGAAAAGACATTGAATTACTACATGTGAACGATATTTGTAACAGCGCTATCACCATATCCAACATTTTAATTATTCATGCAAAAACGTACAATAATCACTGTTTGGTCACTGAAAATTATTTTTTTGAACATGCTCCTTTATTTATTAAGGTATTGGTTGTAGATAATTAAAAGGACGCCATATATTGTATAAACGTCACTTTTGTAATACCTTTTGAAAGTACGACTACCCTCATTATTCTTTCGTAAATAAACGTAGCTCATTTTTGTACGTTTACCCTCAGAGTGCGTTATATTTACACTTCTAAGCTGGTAAGGTTTCTATAGTGTATGGGCAACAAAAAAAATTTTGGATCATTGACAATAATATTTTACGTTAATGCATGAAAATTGTATGACATATACGTAATCAATTTAAGCTCAATTTTCTATAGTGCGATAACGATCATAATTTGAAATCTAAATTTTGAAAGAGTTTGAAAGAAATAATATGTGTCCACAACACATATTATTTATGTATGTACTGGATTTAAACATTATGTAAACTAGGTATTAAGATATTTTGTGTTTTTGTAAAAAAAAAATTGAAATAAATATAAAAAAACAATTACGCCTAAAATATTAATCTCTGGAATATGGGAAAAACCGCTATCTGTTGATCCCGTGAATATCTATCCGTAATCAGTTCATACCGTTTATAACCATAAGATTTAGATCCTTGTCGCACTATATTCATTCCGAACCCATAGCTCTGTTTTTTAGTAAAATATCCGAAAACGGACACAGTGATCATCTAATAGCTACAACTACATTATAATTATTAAAGTGCTACGATATAATAAGAATTAATACTATATTGGGGCAGTAGTAATAAGTCGTGATAGGGAATGGTGGCAGTATAAATACATTTATATAAGTGAGCAAGAAAAAATATTGTATAATATAAAGAAGAAATCAACTGTTTACTAACTTTTAAATTTAGAACGGGTGGTCACAGGCTGACTAATTAGTCAGCTTGTAACCACGTCATCGTATTAGGTTTCGTGTGTATACGTAATTGTATAAACGATTATTTTTATTTAATACAAACAAAAAAAATTTTTGGCCATTATAATACAAAGAAAACAGAGCCTCTTGAAGATGTTTACAAGGTCGTTTTTTATTTGCTATAAATAGAATCAAGCTTATATAATATTTTATACAAATATCGTTTAATATTCCGTGTTACATATGTTATTTGACTAGATTTCGTTAACATTATTGCAAGACATTGTGAAATAATTGTATCTACCCTCTTTGATGAAAGTATTAAGTGACACTACTCCCTACGTAATAGCGATAATGAGCATCGAAGCCTTCTCAAAAGCTTTATCAATACTTGCTGGCTTTCGGAGTAATATAAAATTATTTATTTCTAATAGTTTACCCTGACTATAATATTTGACTAGTTTTATTGAGATCAATTAAATTATTAAATAACATATTCGGAAGCCACCCATTAGGATCACTAAAGGTATGATATAATCCAATTCTACTTAGATATCTTAGTTAGAAACATAATTATCCAAATTTCAATGAACAAACAAAATGGAGATAATCGTACTCGACAAGTCAGCTATTGATCAATCGGATCGACTTTAACAGTGAACAGACTATCGAATAGATAGTAACAGTGTATTGAATTTATCGATTAAATCTATAAGAAAATCTGAAGGCAAACACAGATTAATACACATCTGTATTAATCGTTGTTTTATTTCAGTCGTATATATTTAACACTCTTATTGAGAATTGAAAAGCAAGCTACATTTTATTATAATCAAGTAGTTGATAGGACTAGATTACTGAACTAAACAGATTCGATTCGATTATTATTATTATCACTCGATAGTATCTAACATCGATAGCATCGTTAAGTCGTGATTGGATTGTATTCATACCTATAAATGATCTAATACCTACAAGTAATATCTACTCGTGGGTTTCACAACACCGAGATAAGTATGAGAGTACCTTTTATATTTTTTACGATATTTCTAGTTTTTGCATTATAATTTTTATATGGCTAATTTTGCGTTATATATTTTTTGCTGATTTCTCTTCACCATCATCATCAGCCTATTGCAGTCCACTGCGGGACATATGCCTCTCCCATTGCATTCTAATCGATTTTGGCTTTCTCCTATCGTATCAGATATTACTTGAAGTTGAAGACATTCATTTTTGTAATTTAAAAATAAATGTTGCTTTATGTGTTTTGTGTTCCGTCACTTAAATGTTTGTAACACGAGGCAGACATGAATAATTTCTAAAGTAGCAATTGTGTTCAAAACCTAAATCTGTTCTAAATATAAATAATAATGATATCATTCAGTATGACATGTAAATACAATTATAGGTGCATATAACAAGCTTTTATCGCTAATAATTCTTATAGGTGAGTATAACAATGTTAGAAATAACATCTTAGAAATAATATTTAAATAATTATCTATAATAGTGGAGATCATGTTTCATTACTGAGATCAGGAAATGTAAATACTAGTTCTATTCGACTTTGTAGAACGAAGGAGAACATACCATTTTATTATTTTAATTGGTTTTAGCAGTAACATGAATTGATGTTTTTAATTCTTTAATTGAAGGTTTAGAAATAGGAATCTTTACTGTATCTACATTTTAATACATTTTTACTTAATGTAACTAAGAGAAAACTTATTATAAACATATAAATGTTCTACTAAACCACCTAATAATCGTCAACAACCTCTAAGCGCAAACGTTTCCATCACATAATTCTACGTATATATTGAGACAGATCTTCGAGAACGTCTAACTTTGATTTAATACGCACCACTAGAGCTATCTTAACCGCAGCTACATCTACTCAACCACATTAATTTGAGATTCGAGAGGGCAATGGCGCCTTTTCCCGCTCTTTCGCTTTAAAGCCCGAACATACTAGTAGACAATCATAAATCTAATGAACTGCCGATAATTTAAATTCGGAACTATCTCGAAATTCGAATCTCCTACGGGGGAAATATGACTTACAGACTTTCGACGTCTGTAATTTGAATTTGGAACATACGAACTACCGAGGAATCGTTTTGAATTCTAAATATGAATCAAACGGATTTCCTCGTGGCGACGAGCGAATGCGCGTCGGGCCAAAGTAGCTCGTAGTTGAGTGTTAGCTAGTTGTCGGGCTCGGGTGGTCACCTGACGCGGCCGGAGGGCGAGCGCAAGTGGGAGCGTATGTAGCCGGTGCGGTAGTCCATCGCGTCGCGGTTGCGTCCCGTGCCGTTGCTGCCACGCTGACGACTACGACTCCATCTGTACAAACATCCATGTTTGGAAAAAATATACTTTTATTTGCCAAAATAGTTGCAATCTTTAAAATAAATGTTATTCTGAAACAGCAAATAGGTTGTTTTTATCCAAAAAAAAAAAAGAATAAATAAATAAAATAGAAACGACATTAAATAGCTGAAATATATTAAAAACCCTTAAGTGACACACAAGGAATTTACTTAATGGGAAGGTTTCTGAAAAAGATAAACTCAAATATGCAAATATTTTTAGGTAGGTACTTGATGCGAACATTATTGTTTACAAGGTATTACGAACCTCAAAAGTCTCATAATGTAGTCAGGCCAGTTGTCGGGGAACATGACGAGGAAAAAGCCAACGCCGATCAGTATAAGACCAGCAAGGTTCATACCCTCAAATTGCACTCCATACAACAGCACGTCAAGAGCTAAAATTAAAAAAGATTCGATGATAAGTAAGTCTATCGGTACATTCGGTACCAATGAACAACCATAACGCACAAAGTCACAAAACTGTTGGTGCCTTTTCAGAGTTCATCCCTCAATAACCAGTAGGGGGAAGGAGGATTTTGGAAAGTCAACATCGGTTTTTCGTTAATCAATAAGGGACTAGCGCATAAGCCGCCACTCCTGTCACTAGTCACCCCAGGTGTCGCCTGGGATCTCATCTGGCTTGGGCTTGACGGCCGGAGCAGCGTGAAGAGCGCACGGATCACCCTCTACACGAGGAGCACTACAAGAACCATAAAACCTGTCTCTTTCCAGAACGAGTCTCCTGCGGGACGAGGTGAAGAGTCCGTGAAGCCATGGTAAAACTCATCTTTAGCCTGGCTGTGTACATATGAGGGTATCATATGCACCAAAGCATAGTTAATGGAGTATTTTCTATTTAATAGTAGTTGCAGCATTTATTTTTAGCATAGCAGCATTAGTATGTTACAGCAATTTGTACTCACCTCCTGACACGGGAACGGCAGTAATAAGAGCGAGTGAGATGAATATATTGTATGTTATGACGTTTCCAAACTGGAACACTAGGTGAAAAACTGGAACAAAGTAAAATTACCTTGTTTATTACCTACTTGCTTTGGCGAAGGCTCTGCAAAAGGAGCCTGAACTGACATACGTCAGTTCTCATAAAGAGCATGAGAGAGAGCCTATGTCCTCAAGAATCAGAAAATTTCCGTGTCAAATTTCATTTGATTTGGTGAAATTGTAACAGACAGATTAGAATGGATAGAAACAACAATATACCTACTATTGTAATGTGTTCATGCATTAAATTAAAAAAGGCCTATCTTATTATATCCCACACGATGAGATAGATGGGAGAAAAAAAAAAACATCCCCACTTCACGTGTAGGAGAGGTACCCCAGATAAATATATTTTAAGTAATTTTATTGTAGCACTTTGACGACGTCAGTGCTGCTATCTTTACATTGACAACTGATGAAACTTAAATATTGTAGATCATTATAATGCAACTTACTGAGCAACGAAATGCTGGCTATTAGGAGATATATCCAGGGCATACGGTGTGATGGCAGCATCTCCGAGCCGGTTAGATATAGAGCCAGGCACAGAGGCCACATCAACGAGGCGTTCACCACCCCCAGGATGGAGAAGAACAGAGCTCGTTGGCCGGAATTTACGTCACCCATCACTTTTCTGAACAATACCTGTTAGGATATGATAATAATAATAATAAAAACGTTATTTGTACAAACACAGCACACAAACCAAAGTTAAGTTTACATTTTGGTATGAATTACACAAGAAATATACAAATGAAATATTTAAATTACAAACATATATTTTTTTAAGGCTGTTAACATTTAAAAATAAAACGTCAATTATTGTCAAATGACGTGGAATCATTGATGTATTATAAAACCCAAGATACACACTCAGCGTCTCAAAACTGTCCTCATAAAATACGAGCACAATTGCTCCTTTTTCAAATAAAACGACAAATTTCAATGGCCGCTTTTTCAGTGTGAGAACGACTATTACACAACCTTTTATTTTAGTCACATAATCCAAACGACCCTGTTCTTATTCAAAACTTCGGTAGTAAAATTTGATTGGTCATGGTACACTGCTTTGTAATAAAAACTTTAACCAATGCGCGTAAGGTTGAATTTGCAAAAGATATGTTTATAGCATAACTAAAACTACCCACATTGATATTTTTATACATCAATGACTAAGTGGGACAGTTTCGTATGCCGCTTTTGTTTGAGACTGTGCATCTAGGGTTTTTATATATCAATGCGTGGAATGAATGACGTGTCATTATTATATAGCTGTACGTTTCTTTTGAAAAACTTGGTTACAGGAGATGGTGAGGCGCAATGGCCAGTCTAGTTTTTATCATAATATAGTCGCAGCTTTACAAAATATATTAAATCGAAAATTATCTGCGTAGTCATTAACTATAATATTCTAATTCATCAATTATAACTAGATATTAATAAAAATTGTAATTGAACAATTATTGAATATTATAGTGTCAACCTATCGCCGTCCACTGCTGGACGAAGGTCTCCCCCAAGGAACGCCATCCATCCCGGTCTTGGGCAGTCCGCATCCATCCATAATAATATTCAATTAATATTGAATATTAATAATATTTAATTTCATTATCTGACTACTAAAGATGGAAGAATTTTTTTTTTTAAGTAGGTATATTGTGATTTTTCCTTACTTGTCAATTTTTACAAATTAGAACGTTTTCCAGTGCAATAATTAGCTTTGAAGTGAGGAATATTTCTCAAAATAAAAAAATATTAAATAATATTGTGTCTAAACAAACCCTGAATATCGCGAACCCAGCGGCGGCAAAAGCAGCTAGTACAACACCGCCAAGCGTTGAGCTCCCAGTTATGCCATCCATGTACGCCAGGAGGGCTATGCCCGTGTCGCATAATATCGTCGCCACGATCTAAAATATCATAATATAGAATAATTTTAGAATAGGAGGAATCCTGTTGAGGAATACATTAAAATATTCTTAATTGTAGACCATAAAGCAACACAGCCCCCCCCCCGCGGAAAAGTCACAGCGTCATTTGATTTCATTATTTTTGAGGGGGAAAATCTTCACACTTATATACTCTAGACATACAAAAATAATCGAATATCACAATGGACTTACCAATTTAATATCTGTGAGTTCATAGTGAAAGTTTAAAGATAAGTTTCTCTTAAGACTTCTCTTAATAAGATAAGACTTGCTAAACTATCTCAATTAGGATTGAGATATTGAGATATTTAAGCAAGTCGAAACCGATAAAGCGAATCTTGAAATTTTTGGTAACTGATGCTTTTATGCATCTACTAAGAATAGGTTTTGGGGAATTTCGCTTCTTTAAGGAAAATAAGGGATGCATGGAAGGTGTAAATTTTCAAAGATATAAATATAAAATGCTATTTATTTACGCTAGCGAACCGCAAGCAATAACATTAATAAGTACCTAAGGGGATAAAGCAATGGCATCGCGCCATATTTTAATCCTAAAATAGGTAAAAGTATGAAAATAGAAGGAGGAGAAGGTTCACGTAACACGTGTCGTCAACCAAAATATCAATACATTTGGGACAAATTCTGCAATTAAAACAGAATATTGCTGGCCAATAAACCAAAAAATGGTCAGTGATTATAGTGGTTATTTCTTTTATTTGGTAAGTTATGGTTTTTATATACTAATGTTCGTTCAGTGGTTGACCAAATTTGAATAGTTTTTTTAAAATTCTTTTAGCTTGTTGCACTACACATAAATATTGTACAAAGGGGTACAAAGTTTTTGTGGTGTTTCTGTTTCCAAGAAAATATCATTCACGTGCTGCCGTGTTTCGTTGGAGAGTGAAAAACTGGAGGCGCTATGATGCAGAAGCATCTCAATTCTCAATAAGCCGCCATACTGTGGGTTGCCATATTGCATTGTCAGCATTCGCAATGAGTATGGTGACTCGTGGATTCTACTTAAACTGTCCATCAGGCTGAGTGAAGGCACTTTGGCAGGCCAATTGATAAAACATTACAAAATTTTACAAAAAATAACTGAGGGATACAAACATAAAAGTCATCATCATCATCATCAACAGCCTTTAACAGTCCACTGCTGGACATAGGCCTCTCCTTTGATAAGAGGTTTTGGCCTACTATACCACGAAGGCCAGACGGGTTGGTAAAGGGTTTGTTCAGGCAGTGATGTTGGCTGCTTATTTTGTTAATTTAGTCGCCTCTTACGACACCCATGGAATGAATAGGGGTGGTGGGTGACACCTTGTATTCTTAATCCGTCACCACACGGACATAAGTATATTACATTTAATATTTTAAGAGCTTAAAACAAATGAAATTTACTTACCCTAACCCCAACGAATTGTTCATGCAATATCACCCAAGAGAGAAGATATATACAGGACACATTGGTGGCAAATAATGCGAGCACGTCGGTAGAGAGCAGGATCCTTAGCGAGTAGGTGTACATGTAAATGGTAACTACCCACAAAAGGCAGAAGAGTCCACAGCGGCTTATAAATCGAGCTGCAAAGAGAAATATTATCATACTGCGAGTTGAAAGAGTTTTTATTATTATTTCAATATGCAAATGCAATAACCCACGGCTCTAAAAGGGTTTCGGGCAAAAACTTGTCTAGACTAACGTATGCCCTTAAAACAAAATCGCTCCAATAAGAAGTATCTTACAGTATACCATGATATAATGCCAAAATTAGGTAACAGTTCCTTCAAGGTCAATAGATAATGACATCATACACTTCACGACAAAAGCTAAAGATCAATAACATTCATAACTAAGACAATTTTAGAACTAAATTATCGATTCAATACTACCTACAATATGACGTACGTACATAATTGATTAATTCTTACGACGATTTGTTTCTTAATTTTATAGGCTTTTATGTATCCAGCAGGCAGTTAGTGATCGCAAACCCTTCCGGGGGCAGGAAAGGAACATCGGTATTCCCATTATAGAGGAGGTCATCTGCAAGCCGTAGGTTCATCGCCCGAGGTACGTTGGGGTTCCAGGAACGTTCTTTCTATGGTACACCTAGTTCCCCAGCTTCAAGTACCCGAGACGGCGTGCTGTTTTTGATCTGTTCAAGTAGGACATAACATCCAGTTATCTGGCAGGGTTTCCGTACAGACATAAAAAGTTTTTATGTATCCAAATAATAAATTGCACAGTTAAATCTCATATCAAGCACATATAGTTATTTAATGTTCCTTTATATCTCCAATCCCAGAATCTAGGATTCCTTATTTTACTGCAGAATTGATCCCGTTTTCTCATACGAGACAATTGATATCCATAAGGGAGCTAAGGATCCTCTCTTCATCCTAACTCGAATTAACTATTATTATATTATTTCTTCTCTCCTGTCCAAAAATAGTTTATATTTCCAACGAGATACGTCTTCAGACAGAAGCTGGTTCAAAACCAAAGTCAGCTAAAACCCTTAGCAATGTCCTGCCATTACAGCAAATACATATTTATATCAATACGAAAATTAACGTGATCAATAAGGTCGTAGTTGAACACAAGTGTTATTAAATAACAAAATGAAAACTACTTTCTTTTATTTTTTTTTCAGACATCGGACTATTCTAGACAGAGCGTGTACTGACAGCCTCATATTTCTTTCTTATTTCGCAAACACACATAGATAAACAAACACTCAGACTCAGAAACAAATATTTCAGATCATAGTTATACAAACGTTTTGCCCAACCCGGGAACCCAAACCGAGACTACGAGCACACCAGTCGCATATGCTGCCAAGAGAGAAATTTCGAAGGAGCTATATTTTATTGAACTATTTACAGAACTGCGAATAAATTTAAACGTTCTCTAGATTAGAATTATGTATCTACTATTTATATAGTTATGTGTTTTTAACAGTAAAGATCAGTAAAACGAGAACAATTCAGTCATTGTCCAACAATCTATTGTAACATTTTTTTTTTCTTTTGTTTTGTGGCTATTGACGAGCTCATAAAACCTCATCAGAAGCTTCGGAACAAATGAAACAATTTCAGTGGGGTTTTACCTTTCCTCATAGGAACTTTATAGATGACAATAATTTACGTACTATACAAGCTTTTGACCGCGGCTCCGCCTGCGTATGTATCGTTTTTGGCGGTAAATATATATATAGCTGTATCATTCCTCAGTCAAAGCAAAGCTCCATGCCAAATATAAAATCTCTATACCGAAATTCGTCAAAATCGGTAAGTAACACTAAAGTGTCTGTTTGTTACGGTTTATTGAAGTATTAGTATGGAAGTATGGATGGTCTAATTTTACTCTCCGGCGATCTAAAGTTCGAAACTTAACTTAAAAATAATTTGAAAAAGCTTACCAAAAGTAAATCCTTTCTCTTTGAAATCGCTGAAGGCATCAACAACGACCTCATTGGCGGATTTGCACTTATTGTGTATCAGCATCACAATCATGTACAGCGGATAGAAGAGTATCAGCCAGTTGGTGCAAAACCACGCAGTAAAGAATGGCGCGTTATATTGATTCTGTAAGAAAATTCTATTATTGTAACAGTACTGATAAAATAAGCGGGAACCGACATTTGGACCGTATTATAATAAGTACTTAGACATCGATTTATATGAGCTATAAAAGTATTGCTTGTGCCCGTTCTAATATTACTAACAAGTAGTAATGTTAGGGTTTGCATTTGTGATCTTTTGGGCATTTTGATAGTGCAGATCACCGATGTCTGATAAATAATAAATAAATAAATATTTCGGACATCTTACACACAACATCATCTAGTCCCAAACTAAGCAGAGCTTGTATTATGAGTACTAAACAACTGATATAAATACATAAACATCTTTTTTTGGTAAATACATACATATTATTAGAAATCACCCAGATTATAAACCTTTCGAAGTTTACTGCTAAACAAGTCCTTCCAAAGACCGCAAACTGTCCCGCTCTTCGGCAGTCGGTATCTAACTACATTCTATATCTCATCGCCGGTGATATATGTCATTTTTCCTTATTTTTTTTCCTAGTCTGCTTGAACTCCACACACTTATCCCAGCTAAATATCATCATGTCGAGGTTGGAAACAGACCACCTAGTAAATAAAGTATGCAAACGAGTAGACGAAACATTTCATGGTGACTATCAACGCCGATGGACATCTGTTAATCAAGAGTCAACAGTATGTCGCACTCTCTCGGTTCAAAACAACAAGATATTTGTTAATGCGTATTTTCAGAGCGTTTTTGAACTTTCAACACCTTGGCTCTATTTGGATATCTATGATGATACACGATGTTCACGATTTAAGCGCTTGTGATCCGTTTTGATCACCGAACAAATCTATTAGATTTGGCTTCCTAATGAATGACAGTCTGGTGACCTTCTAAAACCTTCTAAAACCCAGTATATTTAATAATACTAAACTATAACACATATTAAAAACGTATATGGTAATTTAGATATCAAACACTCAATATACAAAGCAACAAGCAACCATTGAGCGAGAATGGAAAAGCAGATTTTCTTCTGTGATTGGAAAAAAAAACTACATCATTCTTCTTCCGAGCATTTTTCTCAAACTAAAGTCAGGTCAGCTTTAAGTCTCATAAAATATTTTACTATTTAACACGAAATAAAATGGGCTTCAAGAATTTTTTTGCTCAATTAGTGGTTACTTCCGTAAAAAGTACTGTTAAACCCTATAATAAGTTTCCGTGACACGCAATGTACTAATAATACGTATATTTTGATGGCTGTTTCTTGATTGTAACACTCGGAATTATTACTTTATAAAGGGCAAAACGAGCATGTAATACTTCGGTCAGTTATTTAAAAACAGCTACTACAAGCGTCATGCATTGCTATATTTTATGAAACGATTTCGGGTATAATTTCTTAGAGGTCATTTACTTTAAATGCATGCCTTGTTGTTTTAAATTAGCTTATGTAACGGTTTATCAAGAGGTCTCTAGTTTGATTCCTGGGTTGGACCAAATGTTTGTATGATATGCAAATATTTGTTTCAGAGTTGGGGTGTTTTCTATGTATGTATTTACAAAAAAAAAACTATTTGTGTATTTATATCACGTCTAGTTCTAGTACCCATAGCTCAAGCTCTGCTTAGTTTGGGCATATATTTTGTGCCAGATGTCCGAAATATTTATTATTTATTTTCTAATTTTTCTGAATGTACATACAACACTATCTCTAGATATAATTCAACAGAAGACTCAATTATGACAAACATATCCGCAATGCCTCAATAAATCCCAGATACGATTTTTGGACTCTGTCTTCTTGAAGAATAGCAATCTCCTCTCGTAAACTTTTCCGCTTAAAAAACTGTTTTCAACGAGGGGGGAGAGTTACTGGGCCATGGTCAAGCCCTCACGAATGTCTACGAATTAATATAGACAAAGTAAATCCGCCCAGACTATTTGGTATTTATTTTTTTCGAAATCAATATTTACTCAGTCAGAAGATCATACGTACATCTCATTCGTAGTTATTTTCGCCGGAATTCTATATCTGACATTATTTGAAAGTATACATTTACCTCTTTAATGTGCATGAAAAATAAATTTTTAACCTCTCTGATGAACTAATAATTAAAGTATTAGTCTTAGTTGGGTCATAAGCAGAACTATTCTGATGCAGGCACCACACTTCGTTATGCGCTATTCGTAATGAATATACTCTCCACACTTCGCCGTATGCGCGCGAATAACCCGCATAACGAATAGCGCATATCGAAGTGTGGTGCCTGCATTAGAATTGAATCATATATTTTTAACTAGCCGGGTCCCGCGTGTATTGTTATAAATCGCGAGTAACGCCGCGGAGCAGAAATAGCCTAAAAAATTTGCCTAAGTTACTCCTTATTTCATCAGCTTTCTGTCAGTGAAAGTTCCGTCGAAATCGGTGCAGCCGTTCATGAGATTAGCCGGACCAGACAGTTAATATCAGTAACCTTGGGCATTCAGACATCTTTATTTCTGATTCAATTACATGGAGAAACCCTTAGCATTGCCCTCTCCATTTCTCTTTGGGTGACTTTGAGCTTTCTTATGAGGTATTGTGATTGTCCATATCTTAGTACATGGATCATTATTAAGTATAGACCAAATTGATTTAGGAGGTCCATTCCTAATAAGAAACAAATGGCTGGCAGGGGATGATTCCAGACTGCCAGAGACTAGGATAGTTAGTGTTCTTAGGGGGCAGTCTTTGTTCAGTAATGAATGGCCTATAGTAGTAGTACTTAATTTATAATAAAGTTAAAATAAAAAATCTAACTTTAATGCATTTTTTATTTGTATTAATTTTATTCATCATCCCTTAGTTTAGCTATTAGGGTAGAATTTCTTCTTTAATGCAGTGAAGTCATAAGTGATTAAAAAAAATATTTAAGTTAGTTATAAATCTTCAAGATATTAGAGAGCATACACCTAATTGAGAATCTTCTTTTTGAAGCAAACAATTTCTTCATCATCATCATCATCATCAACAGCCTTTAGGAGGAGGGACATAGGCCCCTCCTTGAAAAAGGAGGTATTGGGCTACTATACCACGCTGGCCAGACGGGTTGGTATAGGGTTGGTTTCAAGTTTTCCTTCTCTTTGCATTGATGTTGTTTTGCGTAATTTACAATTTCTGACAGATACAATTTAGACAGGTGAAACAATATGCCTTGGTTAATCTGCATACTGTTATAAATGTGTAATTGGATGGGTTTAAGTAAGACTATTATAATCTGGGAAAAAAAATATAAAAAATTGACATTACCATAGCTGAAGGCATAGATAATAACTACTTAGTACATATGTTAATAGATCTAGCTGGATTCTACATGGGCAATTCCACGCATAAGTCTACTATAAATGAAAAAAAATAATATCTGATTTTGATAGTAAAAATACATAAGTATGGTGGCAAAATTATGTGACTTTTAAATTTTTACAGTGGCATCAATTTTTAGTTTTCTTTTTTCTATTAGCACTGTCATTTACGAGATGGCGTCGTGAGCTCAGGCGATAGTGGTTTTTTGTGGTGTAGTTTTGATTTAATTTTCACGGTAAGTCTTTTCAATTATTGTTATATTATGTTACATACTGACTGTTCAAATGATGACATATTGATAAAGAGTTCATAATTCATGGAAAATTATTTTTTTTAAGAAATATTAGGTTTGTAAGATCACAGTGTCAAGCTGTAGTGTCGGTCACAGAATAGACATATTTTTCTCTCTAACTACTGTAAAATTACTTCAATATCACGAAATTAAGTATTTTTTCCTACTTGACGGCGTTATTCAAATGATGCCTACAATAAAAATATATTTTCTTTTTTTATAATGCCTAAACTCTTCAAAACATTTTTGTAGTGTCTGTCACATTGTAGAGTCGGTCACGTAAGTCACAGTCCATATCATCATTAAAAGTAGCTTTTTGTTTATTTTTTTTCTATAGATGGCGAAAACAACTACAGAAAGGAAGTGTAAGCAGAGAGAGAAGTTGAAAGCTAATGGATTATTCGAAGAATTTTAAAAAAAGGAGACCGAGAACAGGAAACTTAAACGACATTTGATAAAACGAACATCATCGATTGACGTGATTAAAGCCTTACGAGAAAAAAAAATAGAAGAGATGAGAAGGTACAGAAGTAAGATTAAAGAAAGAAAACTGATGTTAGAATCATCTGAAACACTTGCTAAAGATGAGACTCCTTCTAAAGCATTTGCCTCAAAAAGCTCATATGGAAAAGCGGTCGCAAAAGTTAAACGGAATCTGCCATTCAGTCCTTCGAAGTGTAGAGCAGTTGTGCATACATTAGCAAGACAAATTACTCCTGAAATAATAACGCCTTAACACAAAAAAACCGAAGAAAGTAATCTGTGCTGACACAGTTGAAAAAGTAAAAAAAAAAAAATGCCCGTGATGATATTAGTCGCCAAAACCCTGGCATTAAAGACACAACAATAGTCCGTCTCGAAGATGGCAAAAAAAAATGCAAAACAGGCATTTGTTCAGCAATGTTCTCGAAACATATGCTCCGTTTTGTGATAAATTCGGAACGATTTATAGGCAAAAGTAAATTTGATGAATTACGGCCAAAACATGTTCTCCTGAGCTGCCAAACACCTGAAAATGTTTGCCTTTGCAAGTATCATGAAATTTACATATTAGCTGTAAACGTGTTGTCCAAATATTGCTAAGACATCCCTGGTTACGACAAAAACTGCTTTGTGATTGTGATTTATATTCTAAGGTTTCATGTATGGTCTATGTTATGTAGGTCGGTTTCTGCACTTAGTTCTTTAAGTGGACCATTGTACGTGTGCATTTCATGTAAAAATTCTGACTTTTACTCTACACAAAGTGAGTGTAGTGTCGGTCACGTTTTGGGCTGTAGTGTCGGTCACAATTTATGTCACTAATAAATATTTTTTTAAACAACTTAAAGCTTTTATTTCACTATTTTATAATAGTTTATTTCATGCACTTTCCATAAAAACACAAATTAAAGTTATTGCGCCAGAACATAGGAAGATTACTGAAATTTAAAAACACTCTCGAAATTGACTTCCTTTTGCATGTAGTGTCAGTCACGTTTATATTTTACTAAATAAATGATATTTCAAAATATCATTGGTAGCCAGTTTTTCTCTATAGTATAAGTGTTAAAACTGCTACAAAGCCATGTGTAAATTTTAACTAAAAACATGGTACTAATCGTAATATAAGACAAAACAAAACACAAACTGTGTCAAATGTAGTGTCAGTCACATATGGAATTGCCCACATCACTACATATTAAAAATAAAGTCTGTCTGTCTGATCATGATAAATCAAAAACCACTGTAACGATTTAAATGTAATTTTGTACCCTAGTCTAAAATCTGAGAATGAACATTGGGTACTTTTTCCGCAATAACCAATATAGCCACGAAAGCTAGTCTAATCTAAAGATGTAACAACTTTATAAGTGGCATAATTCTTACTTGTGTGTGCATTCTTGATGTGAAGTTGTTGACAACAGAAGAAGACTCCGTACTGTAAACTAAACCATTTACTATAGGCGGGTAGTCTTGCAAGTATATGTGTTTTATGCAGTGAGTTGATGTCACCAAGCTCAATGTGAGAACTAACGTCACACAAATCCCATAATAGATCTGAAACATAAGGTACAACCTTAGGTAAAGAAAGAATTTTACATTGTGAGACACTCTTCTGAGAAAGGGAGAAGGGGAGATAATATACATTCTCAAAGGTGCCATAATTATCGAATTAAAGAGTAGCAGCAAATTGTTTTATACCTTTTTGGCGAATTTTGAGCAACAAGATCTCGGACATTTTTTATCTCTTAACTGACGCTCTTCATCCTGGCTACTAGTAGCTGACTCGCTGTATGCTTGCTGCAGCGACGGCTGGGTAGAAAGTGGAGGTGCGGAACATACAGATGCTTGTGGCGTTAGTGGAGCCCGTGGACTCAGTGGCGTTGGTGGAGGCCCATTCGGACGGTCTCTATCGCCGTCACCGACATTCCGTTCGCTCTCTACCACTTCTTCACTTGTTATTATCACAGAAGGAGCGCGGACTCTCTTAGGATTAAAAATAGTCGGCAAATCACCATCCCGTACCATTGTGCTTATATTCTAGTTAGTAAACATCAGCAGAGATCAGACTGCAGCACAACCAAATAAATAGAAAAATATTTCAAATGAAAAATGATACAAATAAATTAAATGGAGAATTTCATCTTAGAAATTTGTTTATAATTACTAACGTTTTTCAACGTAAACATTTTACACAAATTATTTTTCTTTATTCAAAACATTATACAACTACACTATTATTATTTCTCCAACATAAATTTTCATAGATTTTCATACATCCCCCTTGTTTTTGGAGATATCTCTGTTCTGTTCTGATTCGGATGGCTATTGGACTATTGGGTATTGTTTAGTTGGCAACACACTAAGTTGGTGTTCTTTATCTAGAAGACGCATATTTCGCCTTGGCAACATTATGAAACTGTCAAAATGATTTAATTAATAGTCATTGGTCATTTCGATTATGAGGAGAATGCTGATTGGCTCTTTATTGACCATATTCATTTCTTTGATCTTGTTTTATAAAATATATTTTTTGTTTTTTTTTTACTCACGTTTTAAATATAATTTACTGTATTACATGATAAAACAATAATTATTAATGAATTCCATGATGGGATAACATTATTTTCACTTTTTAGTTCCGCAAGATTTGTCTATGGACGTTGGTGAAACGTGTTTGGTATAAAATTCTTAATTTTACTTTAAATCTATTATATAGTGGCCTAAATTTAATATTTATATTCGTTTATAGCACTTTTTAACATATTTTTTTTGTTACATGGTTGAAAGTTATTTCAATTTCAGAAATTCTTACTTGGCATTATCATTATTTTCCAAAGCCAAAGAAATTGCAAAAATTGGTCTATGAAATAAGTTTTACATTTTTAATGGTAGATGGCGTATCCGAAAAGTTCAAAACTCTGCCGCCAGAGAGGGATAATTGGTTAGCCTACTTGAAGCATCCGGGAACCTCGCCATAGTAGTAGACATGGCGGGTATCAACCTGGCTAAATGACGAAATAAATTTTGTTTGCTAATATAAGATCGTGTTAATTTCGTAGAAAAAGTGTTGATACTAAAAGACTAATTAAGTTATATTGGATTAGGACAAAGATGCAGAATGTTGGACAGTCTGAAAACCGAAATATCGATAAGGTGAATGTGCAACTTGATGTGGTAAAATCGTCCACTCCTCAAAGTTCGGCTTCGAGTCCGGCCAAATCCGAAACCGAAACGTATTCAGGCGCGCCTGCCAAATACATGACGGACTCTTCGGAAAGCGAGGATGACTCTGTATCCGAGGTAAAACGTGTTTTGTTTTCGGCAGAGGCGGTGGCAGTGAGGGAATGTGATTATCTGTACCGCTCTAAATACTGCAAGGGACATCTTGTACATGTCTGCTCTAACCGTACAGTTTCTTCTATTACCGAAAATACTCTTCTATCAGCAAAATGTGCTTGAAATCGTGCGTAGCACGCTGAAACGAACTAATCTATTTTACTTTCTGAATAGAGTACGTCGCTTGCCAAATATTCCGTAAAACGTCAGAAAGTCATAAGTACATACGTACTACTGAGTAATGCATGAAATTATTTATGCCATCCGCTCCTAGACAGTATTCAATTGATTCTTTGTAATTCTACGATGTAAAAGGGCTGATCTGCCGTAAGATAGTTTTCATTGTCTATTTGTGTTTTGTATATGAATTGATGTTCGGTGGCCATGTTTCTCTGATCACATGCATTCAGTCGATGTAAATCTTGGTATAATGGATTTTTATGACATTATTTTACTTCGAATGTGCGAATTATATAATTTTCTATTAGATTCGTCATCAGTGTTGTTGATGGTGGAATGTTTTGTTTCGTCACGTACGGTGATAATAGTTGTAGTGATATTCGCGCAAAATCTAGGGTTACTGGCGAATTGCAAGGACCATTGAGTCATGTTTAACTGTAAATTCGTCCTGATGCACCACATTGTCAGTACATCTCACATGTTTCTCATTGGTGTTATAGATCTTGCTGGCTTGTTTGTGCCTTAGCAGGCCAGACCTGTTGGTAAGTCGAAGACAACATTACTGAGTGCCCAGAGCTTTACAAACAACTATAGCTGTTGCAGTTTGAGTGAATCTTACCGTTAACCTGCATAATGTGTGTGCTATGGACAATTACCACTACTTTTTCTCTGTTGAATGGTCCTTGTGATTCTAACATACTACATATCTGTTATGTTTCTGTATGTGTTAATGATACTAATCTTTAACCTCAATGTAGACTGTTGTCACTAAACTTGTATGTATTTAACCCTTAAAATATTGCTTTTGTTGTTTTAACCAGTGTTTACCTCTGTGTAAACACTTTTGTGAATCATAACAACTTCTTGCTAGTGTTAACCTATAAATATATATGTCATTTCATTAACTTACAATGTAACCATTTCATTGATGTTATTTGACAATAATTTCAAGTGTAAACAATTAGTAGAAAACCCTTATTTAGTTTGATATATTAATATCTATAGTCTTGATGCTATAGCAATAATTTGACAATTTAAAGTTACTGTGTACAACAAACAAGACTACAAATATCTTTTAATTGTATAACAGGCCGAAATGGAAGAAGAAGGCGCAGGTACAGAGCCATCCAAATTTCTCCTGACGCATGAGGATGCAGACAGAGCTGTCGACCCAGAGATGCAGGCACGACTTGAAGCTTTGCTTGAGGCGGCTGGTCTGTGTTTATTATTATATATTTCTATACATTTCACATAAGCTTGTGATTAGCTTTTGATATTATTATGATTTAATAAGCTTCCGAGACATATGTTCCGAAGTAAAGAAACATATGACAGTGACAGTAATAATTATGAAGATTAGGAATTTTCATTAAGTTTGATAGCAATAACCTTTCTGCCTGTCAAATAGTGTATCGGTATTGTACAATTCTTCTTCGTAAATTTGAGAGGTATGATCCTCAAGCCTTCAAATGAAATAGGTATGTAAAATCAACCTTTTACACTCTAAATAGTTTCCTTAGCCTATAAAGGCATCAAATATGTTCCTGTACAGAGGTATTAGTTGGGTTTAGTTTGAAATACTAACTTGACAATCATACATAAACAAATGAACCAGAGGTCAAGGTACAAATGACTTTTATAATTTGTTTTCATGTAGGAGTGACTACAAGACAATACAATAACTTCAATACCTATTGTTATATGTAAGATATTTAAAAAAAAATGCCAACTAAAATTGAAATTTGAGTCTAACCGTATAAATCTTTGAATTATTCAGTCAGTGGTAGCAATAATGTGGAAAACAGTCGAGATTTTACAATTTGTATATCTTTGGGTGATATGAACTCGCATTTACTTAGGAAATATCTTTTATTTTACATACCGTCACCTGTATAGGAAAGAGAGAGAGGAGAATAGTTTCCTCTATTTGCCCTTTACACAACCATTCATCTACATAATGTGTAGAGATTCTATACAATATTTGAAGTTACTTGATAATTTTTCCTCCAAAATCTCCTATCATAAACTGTGTGTGTGTGTGTTAAATCTTTTGTTGTGTAGGCCCAAACCTCATGTTAAAACAGCCTTATCTCCAGCAGTGAACTTTTAGTAAACCCATTATGATGATGTGTTCTTTTAATCCTGATGTTGTCACCATATTATATGATTTTGATTTTTAGTAAACAGTAAACATTTAGGTATATTGCAAAATGAATATCAATTTTATCATGTTGTGCAACGAACAGTCAATCTAATACAGACTAGTGAAATAGTAATTCCAAATAATGTCTTTATTTACAGTGAGAAAATACTTATTTACACAATTATGATGCAAGTAGAACTTCTAATCACAAATTTTGTGAAATAGATATATTCCTAGGTTTGCAAGAATATAAACAAGATACATCTCATTAGAACTAAGAAGTGTCCGTGTTCTTGTTACACTACTGACTGCTTTGTCTGTCTAGTCTAGTGGTTAGCATATACGGCTGCTGATCAAGAGGTCTCAGTTTGATTCCCGGCTCAGACTGAATATTTGTGTCGTCCACAAATATTTGTTTCGGAGTCTGGGTGTTTTCTATGTATAATATATATGTATTTGCAAAAAAAAATGTTTATGTATTTATATCAGTTGTTTAGTACCCATAATACAAGCTCTGCTAAGTTTGGGTCTAGATGATGTTGTGTAAGATGTCCTAAAATATTAAATGTATTACATACACTGCTGATAGACATACTTACAAATGTAAATAGTGTAAAAGTAAATACCTGCATATATTCTCAATACATTCTAGACAATAGAAATATAGTGCTAAACATATGATTGCTATATTTACAAATTTGTTTACTCTCAGTTCTAATCAACCCTAGGACGACCCTAGGACCCTAATCAACGACTAAGCAAATTTGAGAGGAATGACCTCAAACCTTAAAATGAAATAGGTATGTGAAATCAACCTGGTAGATCCTAAATAGTTTTCTTAGCCTATAAAGGCATCAAATATCCTCCTGTACAGGGGTATTTGTTAGTTTATTTACTTTGACACTAGTCAAAATCTACAAAATACCATAATCCTTAAAATATAGTTTAATCTTTATGACAGCTGGCTTTGGAACCCACAAGTATAGTTGCACAAGCAATTTTATTTTGTACAATCTGTACTATCATTGTTTACAAGTTTTTGTTGTTGTTACAATTTTATCACAAATGATTCGCAATACATTATAAATATAAAAATTCGAACCTTAACTGTTCCTCATAAGTTCTAAAATTACACTAATAACAATTGACACAGATGTAACTATATTTTAAGGACTACAGAGTGTGAATCTATTTAGCTGTTACAAATATTTTTGAAAGTCACATCATGTCAACAGACATTTGTGTGTGTGGAAAGTGTTTTAATAGCCTAAGTAAAGCTTAGAATTCATAATCAAATGGTCCAAAGGAGGTAGTTTGTGAGGTTGTAGGGGGTAATCTCTGAATATACTTAACCAATTTTGAAAAATCTTTAATCAAAAGAAAGCAACATATTTGTGTGTGTCATAGGCTATAATATATTAACCGTAACATTCATTTCATTCATGCATATTTCATGGTAGTCGGTACTTAAAATTAACGCCCAACGAGGTGGGCACTGGTCAGATAGTCTCATATAGTTTTCCTAGCTTTCGCCCGCGACTCCGCCCGCTTGTAATTTTGGTTATTGCAGTAAAAAGTATATTGCCTATGTGTTATTCTGATTTATAACAAGTAAACAGATAGTTTTTTTTTAAATTGCCTTTTGATGTTAGTACAGGAAATACTAAAGTTCATTTCAAATATCAAATTATACTAAACATAAAGACGCAAAATTTATTTATTTAATTTTTATAGCTGTTAAGTTTCATCCAAATCTGTTCAGAAGTTTTTGTGCGAAAGAGTAACAAACATCCATTCATCGTCACAAACTTCCACATTTAAAATATTAGTAAGATTATCCTATCCCAATCTTAGTGTCAATTTATTGGTACGCTACATACAATCAGGGTTGATTGAACTTTGTATACGAGTTTACAGTATATCAACAAATAAGCATGCCACAAAATGGTATCAATATTATTTTTAATTGTGTGTTCATTGAGCTACATATTTCAATAATTATTATTTTACAACAGTTTTGTTATTTGTTTATATTTAGACCTACCAAAGTGACTTTACTCCTCCTGATGGAAAGCATGTGTAGAATCCAGGAGTAGGGGTCACCATCCTCATTGTGAATGAAGCAATGCTATATAGCTAATGAGTTACACTTTAAACTTTCATTGTAAATAAGTGACAAAAGGAAATTCCAACTCAAGGGTTGGAATTTCCTTTTAAAATTAGTAAATAACTGGATGGAAAAGAGAAAAAGTAAAACAAAAACAACTTTCGCATTGTGAATATTCCTGTGTCGCGGGAATTTTACAAACATACACGGATTACACCTAGACCCAGAACAACAATTTGTGTAACACACAAAATGTTGTCCCATATGGGGTTTAAACCCACAACACAGCAAAATAGAAAGTGGTTTATACAGATACACTAAGCTATTCATGCAGTTACGCTTGATATACATACAAAAAACATGTTATATTAATAGTTGCAGCTTCTATTACGTTTCTGCTCTTATGACCGCCTTGTTGGTCTAGTGGTTAGAGTATACGGCTGCTAATAAAGAGATCTCGAGTTCGATTCCCGGGTGGGACCAAATGTTTGTATGATCTGTCAAAATTTGTCTCAGAGTTTGGTATTTTCTATGTATAATAATAAGTATGTATTAACAAAAAAAAAATATAAATGTATTTATATTAGCTGTGGTGTTCCCATAGTACAAGCTCTGCTTAGTTTGGAACTAAATGGCGTTGTGTGTAATATGTCAGAAATATTCATTATTATATTATTTATTCATTTTGCAGCAAAACCTTTCTATAAGACCAGATTATGTTTCTCATGTTTAAATGTTTCTCGTAACAACGTCTCCCTAAGTAGCTAGGCACTTGTTTGTATAGTCCCCTCACTATCTGCAATTGTGTAGTGATCTGTAAATAGTTATTGTGAGGCTCCTTGTGTTTTATTAGTTAACTAGAATCCAACAGTTACCCGCTATTCTTATTATTATTATTTTTTATTATCTTTATTTATTTAGGGGCTTGTAGTCACATATACGACCATGTCAGCCACATCGTACCCTAAACTTTCCATATATTATCTCTAAATTTAAGTAGAAATAAAATATTTAGTGCATCATAGACTAAAGTTCATAAAGCTTAAATACTAACAACGCCTCTTCTGACAGAGGCTTCATGTTATTATTATAAATCGCGAGTAACGCCGCTGAACTAAGCTAGTCTAAAAGTAGCCTAAGTTATTCCTTATGTACTTAGCCATTTGCCAGTGAAAGTCCCGTCAAAATCGATACAGCCGTTCCAGACATTACCTGCAACAAAGAGACAGACAGCAATATAAATGTATAATTGCTGTTGATATAAGTGCCGTATATACTTTATTGCATTTATTCGATATTACATTCAGACACTACAATTTTATTTATTTGTATAGATAGATTTATCGTATGTTTGTAAACCAACTCACCAGATAAGGTATGTCTCTAAAGCGGGAGTTGTCTTTTTTTTTCTGAAGCTGCTGACTCCTGTGCAACACCACTTATTCTTTATTCAAAAATGTATTTCATATACGTATCTATGCATATTTTTTTAAAGCATGCTCTCTTTATTAAATTAGTTCCATTTAAGTAAAAAGGTTTTGATAAAGATTAATCAATACAGAGATTTTTAAGCGCAACGTTAATAAACGTAAGCAAATCAGCGGAACTAACTTAGTCAAGTTGCACATAGTGCAAAAACAGTTCTATAAATATATATATTTACTATTATTTTGTAAACAGTGTACAAATTGATATGCCTAATACACTTAAAATTAATATATTAACAGCAAACAGGTTTAATTCTATAATCGTTTGTAAACATATCAGACTATGTCAAGAGAAGTCTCAAAGTTCATGCTTCTTAAGTTCACTGTGATCTACAAATTGTTGTTATAAGTCTCGGTGTTCTTTGTGTCCGTTTCTTGTTAAGTTCCCCACAAAACTGGATGAATTCATAATGCGAGTCATATTAAAGAAAAAGAAGAAAAAAATTATAACTTCATATATCTTACATAGTCATACAACCCTTTAAAACCTGTTGATATAATAACCTGAGATTCCGCACAGATATGTTTCTAAATAAACACTTATATTACACCCAAACACCTCTTCACAAAGCTATTTGTCCGAGGTGGGAAGTAAACCCACGATTTCTGGTTTAGTAGTTAAAATGACTAATTAATACACCAAATCCTTTCGTCATTCTAAAATCAATTTGTCTTTCTAGCCTTTTATTACATCCAATATTATTTGGGGTTGACTACCAGTTCAACCGGTTTTGCCTGAATACCAGTTATTCTATAAAGCAACTAGCACCGAACTTCCGCAATCCTGATAACCGGAACCGACTGCATAACGTACTTTCGGAAGCCCGAGCGTGCCGCTATCTTTCATACTCCGGACTGCTATTAAGATCTTCTTGTAAGAAATACTCCCAAAACAGTCTAACCCGGGAATCCCTGAAACTTCTTGATTGCCAGACACATTCGCTAACCGCTATAACAATAACCTGTCCCATCACATAGAGCATTCGTAATGTCAACTTTTGTTGATGAGTGTGAAACTGGAGGTCCAATCATTCTGCATCATTCTCCCTGCATTCGGAGGCCGATGCTGTAACACTTCACTTAGTTGCCATGCTGCATTGTATGCACTCACAATGAGAATGGTGATACATACTGCTGGGTTCTATTCATGCTTTCCATCACGCAGAGTAGTCACTTTAGAAGGCTTAAATATAAAAAGAAACTTATATTCGCCAACCTAACATTCGATTAATGAACCTATGTAATACAGCTGTCTTAATGTTGACACGATAATGACGTAGGCATACCCGACTACGGCGTAACTAAAAGGGTAATAGTTTTGGCAGTCTATATACGTTCCACTGTACCTTAACTACTGAATCGATTTTAATGAATGAAATCTTAATAGATTCGTAATAAGCGGCCGGATGACTAGGCTACTAATATTATTAATATAGTCTGATTAGAGTTTTCATTTTTTGCTAACGCATATTCCGGGTGTGGGATCTTGGAGATGGGAACGAGAGCTTTCGTTTCGAGTAGAGTACACCAACCCCCTTACCCAAGATGCAAAAGTAGCGTCGAACTTCTTTCTACAATCGTCTCCTCCTCCGCATTTATTCTCTTGTATTTTTGGCATTTTTTGTTTTGGTCACATGACGTATTGAGTGATGTCATTTCTTATCATTTATGTTTTTTTAAAATATTTGCGATTTTCAATTTGGCTGGTTGTCTGGTAGTCATCATCATTATCAACAGCCTTTAACAGTCCACTGCTGGACATGGGCCTGTCCTTAGAAAAGAGGATTAGGCCTAACTATACCACGCTGGCCAGTAGGGTTGGTATAGAGTTGGTTTCAAGTTTTCCTTCTCTTTGCGGTGATGTTGCGTTGATGTTTATCCCTTAGTCGCCTTTTACGACACCCGCGGGATGAATAGGGGTGGTGACACTGTATTCCTAATCCGTCACCACACGGACAGTAGTGTTAGGTTTTTAGTCGGTTCAAGTCCAACATAACAACTATCTGAGATTCCGCACAGCCATTTTTTTGTTACATAACAAAAGACATTAAAATATCGTGATATACCACAAGTGCATTCATGTTAAGTTTATATTATGAACTCTACAGTTTTTTTTCTCACGGCCTATGACGCAACTTGATCGCGTTTGAATTGAAAAAGTAATATATTAGTGTGAAAGAAAATATTGTAGAATGTTGACATGATAATGCTAGTTTCCATGCAGAGCACGATGATCGCTGGGACTCGCATGCCGTCTGTATGTATAAACCGACTTGAAAATATAGTCCTTTCTTCAAAGGACAACCCGGTCACTGTACTTTAGTCGCATAGCTTTTATTCTATTAATGTTAACGACCTTTGCGATGTTGCTTTCTAGAATGAGTCTTAGGAAAAGCCTTCTACTATTAAAGTCCTACGTATAAAAATATGTGTAAAAATTTAATCAGCTCCGCCCGCGTGTGTCGCGGTAAGAACTAGCCTATGTCCTTTTTCAGGTTCTTGACTATCCTATGTGTACATTTCATTTAAATCTGTTTACTATTTTTGGCGTGAAAGCGCGTCAGACAGACAGATATACACAAAGTTACTATAGCATTTATAATATTCCTTAGAATTAATAGTAAATAAATAAATATTTCGGACATCTTACACACAACGTCGTCTAGTCCCAAACTAAGAAAAGCTTGTATTATGGGTACTAGACAACTGATATAAATACACAAACATACTTTTTTTTTGTAAATACATACTTATTATACATAGAAAACAGTCGATTACTCAAATATTTGAATCGAACCCGAGACCTCTTGATCAGCAGCCGCATACGCTAACTACTAGACTATTCAGGAGCAGTAAAACTCTTGTGTAAATTTTTTGAAGAACCATTCCATAACCCCTATTAGTTGGTAATTAGCTACAGTTCCTCAATTTGTGTCACAACACAAAAGGCTCTATGACGTCATACAATGCGATGAGTTATTTATTTGAATTGGTAATTTTAAAAATGTTCTCTTAATATTTTGTTAGTGATTAAAATATTAATTACGAATTAATGCGCCATTGAGAGACTGACAAAAGCAGAATACATTTCCTCATAATAATATATAATTCAAGATAAATAGAATTTTACTGCTAGATATAAACTTCTCCTTAGAAAAGATGTCTACCACGTTGGTCAGACGGGTTGAAATAGGTTTGGTTTCAAGTTTTCCTTCTCTTTGTAGTGATGTTGTCCGCCGTAGGTTTCTCCCTATCGCCTCTTACGACACCCACGAGATGAATATAGGTAATGACATTCCATAAACTTAATCCGTCACCATACGTGACAAATACAATAAATATCACTTAAGAGCGCGCATAAAGCTAAATCGCCTATCTTATATTTGATTTTACATGAAAAGTTCCAGATTATTGTTAAAATAAAAATCAGTGTGAGTAACTACATTATATTTTCAAGGACTTAATGTGAACAAAAACATAAACTAATACACTTTCTTCGATAAAAAAAAATCACGAAGTAACCTCTAATTTTCTTATTTTTTTGTTTTATATTCAATATGGCAATGATTATTAAGATAAAAAAAATATTATTCATTGTAATTATGCATGACCCAGGAACTTGCTTATGCATTTCTTCAAATTACTTTTAATTTTGGATATATTAGGATAAAACACTTTTGGCGCTTACTACGCTATTATTCCGCGGAAGATTTCATGTTCCGTCGCATGTTGCGGGAGCTTCAAGCATATTTCTATTTCACAAATCAGTCACACACGCTCTGTTGAGACGAGTGGACTGCGCTCAACTTTTCGAATCGCTGTCGTAATTGATCGCGTGGTTTGAAATAAATCATAAGAAAAACAATTCGTTAAAATGGGAAACAAGAGAAGGTTATTGAAGACTTCCGACATGACAACTAAATAAGTTACAAGAAGAAAAGATGAATATTTTTTTCCCAATTGAATATGAAACTTATGACTTTAAATTATAGTTGAAAATCGATCAAAGAAATTTGAATGATTGTGTTACTGGCCACCGTACCTATGTTTTATGTGTAAAAAATAAATCAACACATTATTCATTTGTGAAAGTTAATGCATGCAATTTTAGATTTTATTGCAAGAAGCATAGGGTCTAAATTAGTTTCTACCTCCGTAGACAATTTTGTGATCACTTACCAGTAGTAATGAGATCTTTCAAAGGTCTGGATAAGTGACAGAAAAATACTATGGATCTTACTAGAATTATATAAAAATAAATGGCAAAATAATATATCTAATGCCGCGCTTTATTTTATGCTCGAGTAGTAATACTAATACCTACGCGTGTCGTGTAGTATGAATAGCATACGCAAAATAAAAAGATGCTTTTAGTAGATATCTTAGTGTTTATTCTATGCTAATTACTATTTCTCATTTTTATAAATCTGAAATATAGTTCATTGCTTGCAGATTACAGGAAAACCTAAAAGAATTCTATCAATTGAAAATAAGGTTCATTTTCAGGTTTCGCAAATCTTACTATTGTCATAAATGAAAGGCCTTGTTATGAGGATTTCATATATATTTTTGTTATTATTGTAAGATGGGTAGTTTTGAATTTATTAATAAAAATGAAATTCATTCTTTTTGTATTTTTTTGGAATTGTTCATGCTAGATTATTAAATTATTTAATATATGAAAGAAAAATTTGACTGCAGGCAGAATTCAAACCTGCGTCTTCCGGCTAGATACGCCACACGCTATGGCCACTGATCTTTAGCGTGATGTTACATAGCCTATATAGCCTTCGACGATAAATGGGCTATCTAACGGTAAAATAAATAAAAAAATCGATCTAGTAGTTCCTGAGATTAGCGTGTTCAACTCAACAAACTCTTTAGCTTTATACTCAAATTTTATTACTTACTTTTAGAGAATTGGAAGAGATCGCCATGAGGGATAAGACCGCCTATTGTTGTACATACATAGTTTGTAACACAATTGTTTCTGTTTTTATTTCTTGTATGATTTGTGTATATACAATAAAGACAATAAATAAATATATTTATGTATTATTCGCGTACAGAAAATAATCAGATAAAATAATCATCTGATTATTTTGCGTTTACTACTATAGAAATACGCGTCGACAGAGTGCAGCAGAGCAGCGAAGTACTTGTCTTTTGGCGCCAAACTGCGCTGAGATCGCTTTCGACGTAAGGGGCGGGTGCGGGGCGCGCGGGTGAAATCTAAAATTTTGCTGGCTTTATGCGCGCTCTTAACATGAAAAAAAATATGATTATTCGAACGAACACTAACATTTTTATTATGTAAAAAATTGTAAATAAAGTTGATTAATATTCTCACTACCATTCACACATATTGCGTTCATAACATTCAACCTTAAAAGTGTTACCAGGTTAAAAAAATAATTACGGTATCATCTCATAGGAAATTTTATAAGTTAGTGTGTGTGATTATGATGGATGACTGGTGATATATAATTTACGTCAAAACTTTCTTGCTATGTAGGCATACCTTGTCTATAATTTTTATGGCACACATTTTTGGGATTTTTTTACGCTTTGCTCGTGTTATTTTTTTTCGGATAAAAATTTGCCCTTTTCCGGAACATGGTCCCCACGCTTTTCTATTTTCTGCGATTTGTTTGATCTTTTGATAAAACGGGTTCCCACTTTCTCCTTTACTTGCTGTATGTTAGTATGTATGATGATCTAGGCATTCCTTCGTTTTCTTTTGTTTGACTTTTATTTTGCGCTAATTAGTTGTCATAGCTTATCAAATCAACCTACTTGAAGAGGCAAAATGATCGTGCATTGCTTGTACAAAATTTCACTAGAATCAGTTCAGCCGTTTTGACGCGACTGAGAAGCAAACATCTCAGTAAAAAAATTGACTGTTAGGTTGATTTGTAAATGGATACCATTAACGCATTATGATAATGTTTTAGTTTTCAATTCAATAGAAAAACTTGTCCGTATTACTTATAACGCTTCGCATACAGTTGAAATTTGCACGAGTCTTGTTTTGTACACGATTTCCACTAACTGCGTCTCGCATCGTGCTGGTAGACTTGACGGCCGAAATGTGCAACGTCACTTCTAAGCAGTCGCTCCACTCTACGACGATACTAACGCTATGTATATGATGACGTATTCATTAAACTATAAGCGATAGCGATTATGTAAATCAGGTTTAAATCTCACTGCGTCTTACTATTAAACTTATTCTCAGAAGAATAATTTAACCAAGTGTACTTGAACTCTGTTTCAAATATTTCACCTTCTAAAGAACACCGAACTTTATTCATTTCTGGTGCCCAATAACAAAACTTTCCTTCTCAGCTACATTACCGTCACGGCTTAACGGACGTATATCACGTGACGTCACGTTATCGCTTGCCTCTTTTCAACGGTACCACACGTCTATCGCCCCATAGCAATTGATATAAGCTGCGAACGCCCATAAAAAAATTCTCACTCAGTCCGCGGCCCCAACTAACAGATGTTTTGTGTGAACGGACCATTATTTTTTATTTAAACATTTTTTAAAGTAATTTAGCTTTAGTCTTTAGACTATGGTATATTTTATAATAATATTTATTAAAAACTGTGAATATTTATTAATAGAAAAATCGTGTCTGATTTTTTATACAGTAGAGTGGTAATCGCAATTAAAAATAACTCTTTGTAATTTGTTTATTTAAAATGATGAATATGACAGAGATGAACAGTTGCGCGGGATAAGTAGGTTTTTAGAATGAAGGAAGAAGTGTAACATTCGTTTCGGTGGGTTCTCGTGGCTTTTGAACTGGTCATATATCTTTGCCTGTTTAGTGTTAAAAAAACGCGACTATTACATACTCACATATTCTATATGAATTCATATCTACTTAATTTAAATCTATGAAATGCCAACTTCATCGGTCTAAACTTTTTAGCAGCTAGCTGTCATAAAAATGTCGTTGGTACTTTACTTCCTATGTATTATTTGTAGTTTTAAATTCTTTTAAAATATAACTCATTTTTAATACGAATAATCTCGTATTTAATTCTGTAGGTACATCATCACTACCTTCCCACAAACTGTTACACAACCTATGGGGCTTTGCCCATCAGTAGACTGATCTGCCTCTCTTTTTAAAAAAAAATTGGCAAATACACCAGACTGTTCAGGCGGATCGATTTAGGGTTTATTTAAAGTATTGCTTCTCTTTGCGGTGCTATTGACCCTTAGTTATATTTCGCACACTTTGTCGACTCGTCAGCACCTACATAATGGTTGTTACACTCCGTACATATTAATAAAAAAACGATATATGTAATATCTAATAACATATTAAAACTATCTGGACCCCCCAAGGAACACTGCGAGCAAATCTAATCCTTATATCATGAGCTATCTGTTAGTGAAAGTCTTGTTAAAATCTGTCCAGTTGATCCAGAGATTAGCTGATCAACTAAAACCGAACAAGACAGACCGACTAAAATAAAAATATTTTTTTTTTTTATACAGAATTTAATGAAAAACTGTTTATTTGAAATTAGAAAATCAAACAGACACTTGAACTTAATTCATTTGTACCGATATAAATTAAAAAAAAAGATGAATCGAGTATTCGCGTCAGCGTTATTGAAATAAAGCATAGCATAACCCTCCTTGACCTCTTCGCGCACATAGCTGCATTCACTATAATGTCTAGGTTCGTATTTAACAAATCGATAACTTTCGTTCGTCTGCAGCCGGCACACATACAAAAGTGTATCTATATAAGTACACGAATAATAAACTAACATTCACTAATTCGTACCTTAATTAGTACTTACAGGTTTTAGTGCATTTGTCGTTTGGTTACTAAATCGACATTGAACATGCTATGCACATTCTTATTACGTTCGTAAATTTCTGAACGCTATTTTTTGTAGATATTTGTGTAAGTAGAAATGTAAATATTTTAACTCGTTTCGATTACTACGATAGTCTAGAAAACAGTACTTAGGTTGGTCTTCTGTGAGAGGGGCACAGTAGACCAACCTAAAAATGGCTATTTCGTTGGTGAGTGTGAGACTCAATGAAACAGAAGCATCTCACAAGGCCGCTTTAGTGTCACCACGTTTAGGTCACCATGCTGCATTATGTTCACAATGATAATGGTGACCCCCTACCTCTGAATTCTACTCATGCTTTCCATCAGGCAGATTAAAGTCAAGAACTAAAAGTTGTTAAAACAATTTGAAACAAAGAACTTAGTACAATTGTTCATAGTTATAATAAGGTCATTGCATTGTTACAAGAACATTTGTCATTTCGCATCTCATTACGTTAGAAGACCCGAGTACTTCGAATCGTGACGTAATATTGCACGAACCCTAACGGGAAAAGTTCTCGGAAGTAGAAGCACAACACGCGGTCGCGGGTGATCCAGAAAGCTCTTTTTGAATCACTTTGCAGGAAAGCTCGACAGATCGATCGCCTTTCAAAGGCTTCGTTCTACAATAACTTTTGGAGCTTACCAGTGTACCTGTACGTACTCAAAAAAACTTTAAAGATGGAGTAATAATACAGCTTTACTGCCCACGTGAACAACAAAGACATAAAGTTATTATTGCAATAGATTAATATTTTTTTAGAAATATGTGCTTTCATGTTGAGCATTTGCATTTCCAGAGGATTTAGAAGAGTTTCTTTTGTTAAATACTAGATGACCAACGCAAATTCGTCTACATCTAATGCCCGTATCGTGATCAAAACCATAAAAAAAAGTTATAGCTAGCCAACCTTTACATATAGACACATGCTATCGCGGCCTTGTTTTAGAAAATTCAATGGAGAACGATTTCTATCTTACATGATTCTCTTGCCATTTGGGCAGCGCACGCAATGAAAACTCCTAAGAGCTTCACACAACACAAATACTACACCCGTTTTTCTAAATTTTTCTTTGATACTGCGCTCCTTTTCGTCGTAAAGTGATAATAGCCCTCCTCTATAACCGGGGTATGTAATACTGAAAGATTTTAATACGAAAAAAGGGTATAGTGCAAAAACTTGTCAGACGCTCGTTCAAAGATATAGAGGCACACGAACTTTTAATCGCTTCACAGTTACTTTCGGGCAGAACTCTGGTCATTACCATCCTTGATATTAAAACTGGCGTTCTGTCTCGTCTCAGCTCAAGTGATATTTATAACTACACTTTTGAGACGCTATTTTCAAGCTGTCTTGCTTCTAAAAACATTATGAAATATCCCACATGAAAAAAAAAAACAATATCGTGGGAAAATGTTAAACGTTTATGGATAAGTTGTTCCAAAATCAATCAAAACTCTTATTATATCCTTAAGTTTTTTGATCCATTGCTTTATTATCCATGTTTTAATTTATTGAGTTTTTTTAAAAGTTAGTTTTACTCGCGGTTATTGATGTCAGTAGAGTAAGCTAGGCCGAAAAAGTTAGGCTTAGTATCTCCTTGTGTCATTACCGATATTCCCGTCAAAATTGGTCTAGGCGTCCAGAGATTACTCAGAAGGGACACATCAATTGCATTTTGGATGTCAGTACCGTAAATACTATCTGATATGACTTTAGTAAAAACTGTTCATTTGATATTTCATACAGCCCCTCCAATTTTATTTATTTATATAGTTACAGAGTGTTTTCAATGTAGTCCATATGAGTGTCGCAAAAGGCGACCAATGGAGCAAACTACAATAGGACAACATCACTGCAAAGGGAAGAAAATCTTAATACAAACCCCTATACCTAGCGATTTAGCTAGCCTGCTATAATAGGCAGAAATCCCCTTCTAAGGAGTGGCCTATGTCCAGCAGTAAACTGCTATCAAAGGTTGTTGATGATGATGGTTTTGCCCAACTACAAATTTTATACTATACTAGCTGATGCCCGCGGCTCCGCTCGCGTCTGAGGGGTATCAAAAATAGATGTTAGCCGATTCTCAGACCTACTGAATCTTTATATATATAATTCTTGTGTGAGTGTGTATGTCACTGAACTTCTCTCAAACGACTGGACCGATTTTGATGATTTTTTTTGTGTGTGTTCAAGGGGATCTGGGAATGGTTTAGATTCGCAATTGGACCCGGTAGGTGGCGCTGCGATCAAGTTCTGGAATTTTAAAGTTGGTCGGTACGAAGTTCGCTGGGTCAACTAGTATACATATAAAGTTTCATAAAGATCGGTCAAGCCGTTTCGGAGGAGTATGGCAACGAAAACTGTGACACGAGAATTTTATATATTAGACTAGTTGACCCAGCGAACTTCGTACCGCCCAACTTTAAAATTCCAGAACTGGATCGCAGCGCCACCTACCGGGTCCAATTGCGAATCTAAACCATTCCCAGATCCCCTTGAACACACACAAAAAAAATCATCAAAATCGGTCCAGTCGTTTGAGAGAAGTTCAGTGACATACACACTCACACAAGAATTATATATATAAAGATTGAACATACTTAACTTATTATTCTAGATAATCTAATCTTCATCTAAAGTTATTTCTAGTAATCAGTTGCAAATCGACGAGAAACTGCTATAGATATACAATATTCCTTTTGTCCTCATTGTGTGTTCTTGTCTCCCATCAAATTAAAAAAAATGAGTTCACATGAACTGTCGCGTTATACAGGATGCAGAGGGTGAACTAATATTAGTAATAGAAAAAAAAACCACTCTGGAGTCGATCCCAAACTAGGCAGAGTTTGTACTAGTTTTAGAACAGCATATTTCTAACTATGAATAAATTGCGCACAAACCCTGAACAAAATTTCGTAACTACAATATTTGACCAGGGTGGGATAGGGACCCACGACCTATCATTCAGAAATAGCGTAATTAAAAATGTTCAATTTACAACAACATACGGCCTTATAAAGAAACGAGCGAGCTACTGTAGTCGCATTTATTCAGTCCCGTTCGTCGTTCATTCATTGTTGATTTCTAGCCAAACATTTGATTGTTTCCATATCAGGTATTCTAAATTAATGCGTGATAACGGTCTAAGTATATATATGGCATTCCACATCGAGTTGTTCCGCCAATAGTCTACTCGCCTTTTTATCTATTTTATAAACTAACCAGAGACTAATAATTAACGCAAAGCTCTCAACTATGAGTACCCTAACTTTTGAAATCATAACATATTACGCCCGTTTTCGGCAATTATATTTAAAACGTCACCTTACTAGGAGGCCCCTAACGAAGGTTAGTAAATGTTAAGATTATTCTAAGCTTTTAGGTGTCCTCTAAATTAGAGACTTTGGTGAAAACGACCATTATACGTAGAATGATTGTGATTTATTGATAAAAATGATTCCACAATTAGGTTCCCTAACTTTTATAGACTAGTCCATAGATCGACCCCCTTTTTTTTCTTAATGGAGTTGAAAACTGAGAAATTAGTGCCTTGAATGTGTGGTGATTTCACTAACAGCCATCCCAACGGCCGACCTCTTTTCTGAGAAGACTCAAACCGTTATCTCAGTTCCTTACAGATTTCACGTCTTCTCTAAGTACAGCAAGCTAGTGATAACATCATGAAGAAATTTTCTAATCAGTTAACCCATGCAAACACACAATCAAGAAACATGCATCATCATCATCAACCGATCGCAGTCCACTGCTGGACATAGGCTTCTCGAATCGCACGCCATTTGGTTCGATTATCGGCATCCGTATCCAGCCTTCTTAGGCAAATAATTACTCCACCTGGCAGTGGACTGGCAATATTTGCCCTTGAACCGATATCCGTTGGGGTAAACGGGTTCTTGAGTGGAGACCGCGTCTCGGCAAACTTAGTGTAGGACGTCCACAGGCCAGAGACGTTACTCATTTCTACCTATTTATTTGTTGAAGTATTGAGCCATACACACTGTCTGATTTAAATGTGTGAACTATCGCCCTGTAGTGAATGACCAATCACTATTGTCATTTAAATTCGATGTCTACCTATATCTATTCTTTTTGTTTGACCTTTATATTCAATCGTACTGAAAATTAACAAAGCAAGAAAAAAAATAAGACTTCTTTAGAAAGTTAACAGTTTCAAAGAAGGCGTCTAGAAGGAAATGTGTGCGATTTCCATTGAGTCACTAGTCGGCCTTCGGGCGGCGTACAGCCATTCAACGGCAAGTTTAAGAAGCCTAAACGTTGTCTTGACAGTCCCCAACCCTTAACCCTCTCCTCAGCCGAGTCCAGCAGTGCGACATTATGGGTTGTTGATTGATGATGAATTTCCATTAATTCTATTCAAATAAATAACATTAGTGTCTGTATGTAATATCAAATTAACTTTTTTTTTTTTATTAATCCCAACTAATATTATAAATGCGAAAGTAACTCTGTGTCTGTCTGTCACTCTTTCACGCCTAAACGACTGAACCGATTTTGATGAAATTGATATTGGTATGAAGATAGAACTGAACTTGGGAAAGGACATAGACTACTTTTTATCGCGATAACCGGCATACACGCGGGCGGAGCCGCGGGCGAAATCTAGTTAAAGCATATACGTAACTTACACCAAAAAAGCATATTTTTTTGTGTCTGTCTGTCCCGGATAAACTCCGGAACGGTTGAATCGATTTTGACAAGACTTTCACTGGCAGAAAGCTGATGACAGGAGGAGTGACTTGGGATAATTTATAATATTTTACACTATATACAACAATAATCGCCGGTAAGGGCCACCGCAGACTAGCTACTTTTAGCATCGGCGATCGGCAACTAGTCGCTTTTTAGAAGCTAAATACGGCGACCGAACGCTCCACACCGCACACTTAAAAACGCCAAACGCGGCGATCGAGTCGCTTTTTAGAAGCGCGACACAGCAGCTGAACGCTACTTTCCGCACTATTTCGGATGCCGGTAGCAGCGACTTGGCATCTGAGCAGTTGCTAAAACGCGCGTTTCCGATACCGCGATCGAACACAGGAAGTCGCTAAAACGCGATGCAGCATCGATGCAGTCGCCAAATCGACGATCGCCGATGCTAAAAGTAGCTAGTCTGAAGCCCTAAGACTCGAATAGTATCTAATATGTTTCCCGACCTATCGCCAACACTTACCATTGTTTGTTTGTTTGACTAGTTTATTTGTTTATACAGTCGATAATACCTAATATTTATACAATAAAGTAAATACAGAAAGCTGTCAAAGAGATATGCTGAAATGTTTAATCTATATCAAACTGTACATTGTCTTATAGGCGTACAGCGACCACATTTTTTTCGTATCTCGTTTTCTCTGTAGTAGTTAACACAAAAACACTACACAATGTACCCAGATGGTGTATAATTTAACCCAATTTAGGTCTCTCTATGATAGTCGAAAATATCAAATTCAATGTTACTCAAAATAAACACATGTATTATTACAAAAAATATTTCTGGCGCACACATACTTGTTTTAGAAGAAGTAAGCTTCGCTTTTGGTGGTACTTTTAATGAAAATACAAAACAAAACTACATAGGATTGTACTTTTAATGAAAATTGCTAATGGTGATAGTTACAATAATAAATCTAATATAATTGAAAATTTCTTCTAATATACCTACTTTAAGATTATCAAATACTGTTCATGATCTTAAATAGAATATTTTAAGATTACTTGAAAAGTGAATAATATTATTCATATTTAACATTTAGATTAACAGTTTTTCATTACCAATTATGTGATCTGATTATTCAGAATATTTATACTCTGTTTTATTATTTAGGTAATCTATATTGATACGTGAAATCTATTAACACGTAAAGAGGCTCTAATAGCTGAATCTATTTAAGCAAACAAATAGCAGGGTAGTAGAGCCGTTCTCACTCAGAACACCAACCAAAAAGGATTATTGCGGTTTCATTCTTACTACTCTTATTCATGTTATGGCATGCGAGCTATGTATTCCCAATCTAGGTCTTGAAGGTAATATCTGGCTATTAAATATTGTTTGAAAGCTAAATCCGTAACAAACAATGTGACAATTGATTTGTTGAACACTTTGCACATACATACAATAGATATTGGGAAAAAGAATTCCACTATTAGCGGCAGTGTATACGGACATTAATGAGGAAATTATATCCTCTAGTTATCCATTGGAAATGTTTGGCCTGGATATATGGATATCCAATGAGCCGGGAGAATTATGCAGAAACATCTTACAAAGCTACCATGGTGTGGTCCCCACACTAAATTGTATACCCTCACAAAGAGGGTGGTGGCCCCTAATCCTTTATTATAATCATGCTTTCCGTCAGGCAGAATAGAATCATTTTGTTCAAATAAAAATAAATAGTTTCATAGTCCAAAAGCTCTGAAATCTTCTCATCATCATCATCAACAGCCTATAACAGTCCACTGCTGGACATAGGCCTCTCCTTTAAAAGGAGGTTTTGGCCTACTATACCACGCTGGCCAGACGGATTGGTAAAGGGTTTGTTTCAAGTTTTCCTTCTCTTGGCAGTGATGTTAGCTGCTTATTTTGTTTCTTTAGTCGCCTCTTACGACACCCATGGAATGAATAGGGGTGGTGACACTTTGTATTCTTAATCCGTCACCACACGGATTAAGAATACAAAGTGTCACCTTCTATTTACGTTAAAATATAGCTATGAATTGGAAGACTTCACTTATTTTTATAACTAGCAATTGCTGTCATATACAATGGCTGTAACAAAAAGTTAGAGTTTTGTTTACGTTACGTTCCGTTTCGTCGCAATTTTATATTTTCACTGCTGTCTGACACTTTAGAATCCATAAAGTCATTCTATCGTAACCGACATCGATATATTGATTACATTGCAATTTGCGCTATAATCATGCTCCTTTAAAGGTAATCATAGTCATTTTAAAAGTTTCTCTTATGTGTGGCCGTTACTATTTACGTTTAACTAACGCATGTGGACTACATTTTACCGTACGGGGTAAAGTACGTCCAAGTAGGACGTTACTTTATTACGATTATGTTATTTATTAGCTGTACCTGTAGCGGTATCGCTAACATCCACACATTATACACTCTAAGGTCAAAAATGACTGACTGCCCTGAAACAAATTACATATTAATTTCTACCAGATTCGATAAAACAATTTTTTTGTATTTTTTTCGTAAATATGTGAAGGTTAAAACCACTTTTGGGAATCTGAGTATTGTAACCCTAACGTATTTGTATTTTTTTATACATTGTGTTCTTGTTTAAGAAAATTTCCTGTTTTTAATTAAATTATTTTGTTTGCAGGCATCGGTAAACTATCTGGCGAGGGCAAGCATCTCGCCGACCCGGAGGTGCTCCGGCGACTAACGTCGTCAGTGTCGTGTGCCCTTGATGAGGCAGCTGCTGCACTCACGAGAATGCGTAGCGATCAGCCACCGCCACATCACAGACATCACCATCAAGATAAAAAGTATGCACCACATTTTTGCTGTAAAACTTTATTAAATGCTGACATTACAAAAGTTTTAAATATGTAATTTTGGACAGAACCACGAGTCCCTTAGTAACCGTTGTATTATGAAGTCCCCTGCCATAAAACTTCTCTCAAATAATGTGTCCATTGTATGATTTCTAAAATATTCAATCTCTCATGCTGGCCCATCCTACCTAACCACAAGTTCAAAAGCAAAAAAAAAATGAAGAATCCCGAGGCCGAGGGTTTTACGTAGTTTATGAATGGTTTTTTTAGTTCGGGAGAGATAATTCCAAACTCGCGCTTCGAAACAAATAAATATTCTTATTTATAATATTAGTAAGTATACTAAAGCGTAAAAATATCCATACCGTCAGATTACTTCGACCTGTCCCATTTTTAATGAATCATTGAGTACGGCGCGTATGCTATCTTTTGATTGATAAATGCTATAAACGAGACAGTTCTTCTGTGTGTTGCTTGGATAGCAACAAACATTTACATGGATTAATGTCCGTTTTTTTTATTTCCGGTTATTGTTGTCAAAATTAAAATAAACAAAATACCAAACAAACTGCCTATATTTTATACTTTCCCTTTTTATCACAGCTAAATTAAAATAGTTTAATTTTTGATAAAAATTAACAATGTTACATTAATATTAAGGGATTAAAAACGATTTCTTCTGCGTTTCGTATAAAGCCACTACTGCAGTGGAAAATCAGAATGACCATAACAATAATGACGACAAATGACGTTTTGAACGAATGACGTAGAATTTGTGGGATCCTTATCGAATTCATTCCCATTTCTGTTGAGGAGTTACATTGTTTTGTTATGAATGTTCTGACATCATAAATTGAAACGAAATTCATGTCACTCTTGTCTTGCGCATTTTAAAGAGTCAAGTGCAGTTATAAGGTTCGAGCACATTATGCCGGGCCGCAGCGTGTCGGGGCGGGCCGCAGCGCAGCGCAAAATGCTAACTTAGCACATTGTGACGGGCCGGGCCGCAGCGTGTCGGGGCGGGCCGCAGTTTAGCGCAAAATGCAAATCATACAGTTCTTTGTATCCTTGAACTAAATTAATCAAAAGTTCTTCATTCATTTATTAGTGACAGCAACAGAAACACGCAAATTCCAAAAAACGCAAATTTCGTAAAATAAACACGTACGCGCATGCACACCAATCCGCTTGCTATAGCACACTGTGACGGGGCGCAGCGGGGCGGGGCGGGTCGCATCGCACGGACGCAAATCCGCGTCGCAATAATGCGAGCCGCTGCGGCCCGGCATAGTGTGCGATAGTTCATACAATTTGTATTGAACCGATTTGAGCGGATTTTTGCGCTCCGCCCGACACGCTGCGGCCCGGCATAATGTGCTCGAACCTATATATGTCAACGAAAGTTAAGAAACACAAAACGTGTTGATATGCACAATATCATCATCGGTCATTAGAACAATTGGCTTGTACTATCATTAACACGTGCTTCAACCGGCCAGAGTTTATTGATCTTAAAATATCAAACGTTACGTCACTGCCACAGCTTTCTACAAGTTTCCACTTAATTCATAACGGCACACACTTTTCCTGTTTATTTTGCATATTTATTTTTCCGAATACACAAATTGTTTATGAACTTATACAGTAGGTTTGTTATTAATGAATTATTATCGTAATATTTTATCTCGTCACTGTGATTGTTGACTGTTCGATCGGAGACGGGCGTCTTTGTATCACTTGCTCTGTTTATACTTTTCTTTTATAGTTGAATAAAATCGTCTTATCTCTATCGTATTGCGCTTTTATTATCACTATCGCGTGATAGTACGTCCTGATCGATTTAGTGTAAATATAAACAGACGTAAATTCCGCAAATGAACCAATAAACTTTACAACTTAAGTATAAAAGTAAATTCATTCAAAGTATACGATTTTCACACCAACAAACAACATGATGATATTTCGAGATTTGAGTCCATAAACACGAGAGCGTGAAGCCTCTCGGGTCGACGATGATGTAGTCGAAAGATTCTCTCGTCGGTTCGATTGAGATCGCCTCAGGACTGTGATGCCTGAAGCTTTGATCTTATCTGATTATTCCATTAGCTTTTTAAATGTTGCTGTCGTCTGCGTTAGATTTTAAAGTGTACATTGGTTGGTTGTAGTCAACAATGCGGGTCTTCGGCGACGGGCACGACGCCTGTAGCGGCGCCACCCGTAGGCGCAGATGGTGCACCGTCGTTGGCCGAGGCGTGCTCGGACGGTGACGTGGGCACAGTCCGTAAGCTCTTAACGGAGGGGCGGTCCGTACACGAGACCACTGAAGAGGGCGAATCACTCCTGTCTCTCGCCTGCTCCGCTGGGTATTACGAGCTTGCCCAGGTGCTGCTCGCTATGCATGCCAGTGTCGAAGACAGAGGCATCAAGGTAAACCATCATACCATAATTTGTTTGTAAATGCTTTCATTTATTATCGAAGTTTTAAAAACAAAATATTTTAAAGATGTACATATAAAGCTTTGTTTAGTTTGTAAATAGAAAACGTTTGTCAGTTTTTTAATAAAAAATTGTGGATTGTTTAACAATCTGAGAATATTTCGATATCGATGTTTTTTTAATTTTCTATTTGTTTTTCAAAGTTTTTTTTTCAATGCATTTTTTCTGAGCACAGTAATTGGAAAAATTATTTTATTAATTTTAAAAAATATATGTAAATAAATGTTGTTATACGTAGGGTGACTGCACACCTCTGATGGAGGCTGCGAGCGCGGGCCACGTGGACATCGTGCGGCTGCTGATAGCGCACGGCGCGGACGTGAACGCCGTGTCGGGCTCCGGCAACACGCCGCTCATGTACGCGTGCGCGGGCGGGCACGAGGAGTGCGTGCGCGCGCTGCTCGAGAACGGGGCCAACGTCGAGGACCACAACGAGAATGGACACACGCCGCTTATGGAGGTACAACAACCAATACTTGACACTGTTGTAATCTTTAAAGTGTCAGAAATCAGGAACTTCCTTTCTAAGGAGATGCCTATTTTCAGCGGTGAACTGTTAAAGGACTGTTAGTGTGACGTGAACTTAAGTTAGGTTGAATAAACGGACTTCTTTCAAAAAGTGTAAATCGAACTAAATGAGTTCCAAAGTACATGGCTGCGAGGAGTTCACAAAGATGAAATGTACTTTGGCCCGTTTTCGAGTTTTAATGGCAACATCTTTAGGCACTATAGGCGTGTTGCCAGTTGCCGTCTAAACAGTTTATGCTTATGTCGAATTGATTAGGTATTCAATATGATTTCCTTTTCTTCTTTTAACAAACAAATAACTTTTGGGTAACTATTTCGCATTCCTAAACATTCTTAATTTAAAAAATAATAAAAAGGAAGAATAAACCTAATTCCTTCATAATTTGACACAACCTAATAGCCTCTGTACAACTTTTTCATTGATCTGCGAATCGTGCAATTCGCTGCACAAATTTTAATGCTTTTTTCACGGTCAATGAAAAAAATACGTTTAGTGAAACCGTAAAAAAAATTTACATCGAACCAGAATAGTGCCCTAACTTCCTCTAAAATAGTTGGTTTTAGCCAAACTCGAGATCCAATATGAGATAGATGGAGACAATGAAAGTAGTTTTATTAACAATTCATTAATAAAAATATACAATTAATATGTAAAATCTTTGTATTGGTTCAGATAACTGTTAGCTACATTCCATATTTATCGCGAATTTCCGACCAAATGACTAAATCGCATACCAATATTCTGAAAGATAATTTATATTATCTTTAATAACTATTAAATGCTGTACTGTATTTTTATATAGTATATAATAGACCTAAACAAGAGAATATTGATGATGATGATGATGAGCGATGGATCAATCACCAGAGAAGCCTTAGATTTGACGTCAGAAGACTTTATCTTAAATACTCTTAAAACCACAGAATATCGTCCTTGATAATGGCCGAGGTCGCTGGGTTAGTAAAATTTTCACTTAGATATTTATCGCACTGAGGTCAAACTGAACTACGGTCCGCAATCTTTTTAAAATTATACTTGTATTAGTCCATTCTTGAAAAGATCTACAAACTCCCAAAATGACGGTTTCGAAGATATACACATCTGTATCTGTCGAATGTAGAGAAGTCAACCGGGCCACACAATAAATCTATGTTAGACTTTATTTATATTTTCAAAAGTTTCATTGCTCTGTGCCGCAATGTATTGCTATTAGAACTTATCTGGAATTTGTATTTTGTACAACCAAATAGACCGTCGCGTCGCCGCATTCTTTACCTTTCTAGATGTTACGTTTCGTAACAATAGTTATGGTATATTCTCTAGTGAGATGAATAACTAAATAAATACTTCCCTTACAGGCGGCGTCTGCAGGGCACGTGGGAGTCGCCAAAATCCTTCTAGAACACGGTGCAGGCATTAACACCCACTCGAATGAGTTCAAAGAATCTGCATTAACACTCGCGTGCTATAAAGGTCACCTTGATATGGTACGTTTCCTGCTGGCAGCGGGTGCCGACCGGGAACACAAGACCGATGAAATGCACACTGCCCTTATGGAAGCTAGTATGGATGGGCACGTTGAGGTCGCCAGATTATTGCTCGACTCTGGGGCACAGGTATACTACTTTTATTTTAATTGCTTAATTTTATTTATTTATTTTTTTCTAATAAGTTAGTCTCGTAATCATGTAAAGGTGTCTAAACTGTCCTCGAAAATAATTATTACAACCGTGAATAAAAAGATCCCGCAAATATTCAAAACATTTGGCGTTTTCTTTTTAAGAAAATATTCCCCTCAGCATTGTAATCTTCTCTAATAATATTATCCTCAAACTGCTGAATTTTGGATAGTTTAAAAACTTTTATAATTGTCTTTTCAGCCAAATACATATATAATTGTCTTTTCAGATAAATACATAACATAAATACGTTAGAGAATAATATAAATGATTAGTGTGGGGTCGGTTATGAAGGCAGTGCTTGTCCGCAGGTGAACATGCCCACCGATAGCTTCGAGTCCCCGCTGACGCTGGCGGCGTGCGGCGGCCACGTGGAGCTGGCCATGCTGCTGCTGGAGCGCGGCGCCAACATCGAGGAAGTCAACGACGAGGGGTACACGCCACTCATGGAGGCGGCCAGAGAGGGTACACACACTAACTCTGCTTATATACACACTCTAAATACCTATTATACTAACAGCATCGAGGATGTCAACGACGAGGGGTACACGCCACTCATGGAGGCGGCCAGAGAGGGTACACACATTAACTCTGCTTATATACACACTCTAAATACCTATTATACTAACAGCATCGAGGATGTCAACGACGAGGGGTACACGCCACTCATGGAGGCGGCCAGAGAGGGTACACACATTAACTCTGCTTATATACACACTCTAAATACCTATTATACTAACAGCATCGAGGATGTCAACGACGAGGGGTACACGCCACTCATGGAGGCGGCCAGAGAGGGTACACACATTAACTCTGCTTATATACACACTCTAAATACCTATTATACTAACAGCATCGAGGATGTCAACGACGAGGGGTACACGCCACTCATGGAGGCGGCCAGAGAGGGTACACACATTAACTCTGCTTATATACACACTCTAAATACATATTATACTAACAGCATCGAGGATGTCAACGACGAGGGGTACACGCCACTCATGGAGGCGGCCAGAGAGGGTACACACATTAACTCTGCTTATATACACACTCTAAATACCTATTATACTAACAACATCGAGGATGTCAACGACGAGGGGTACACGCCACTCATGGAGGCGGCCAGAGAGGGTACACACATTAACTCTGCTTATATACACACTCTAAATACCTATTATACTAACAACATCGAGGAGGGCGACGAGGGGTACACGCCACTCATGGATGGAGGCGGTCAGAGAGGGTACACACACTAACTCTGCCTATATACACACTCTAAATACCTATTATACTAACAACATCGAGGAGGTCAACGACGAGGGGTACACGCCACTCATGGAGGCGGCCAGAGAGGGTACACACATTAACTCTGCTTATATACACACTCTAAATACCTAATAAACTAACAACATTGCGGAGGGCGACGAGGGGTACACGCCACTCATGGAGGCGGCCAGAGAGGGTACACACATTAACTCTGCTTATATACACACTCTAAATACCTATTATACTAACAACATCGAGGAGGGCGACGAGGGGTACACGCCACTCATGGATGGAGGCGGTCAGAGAGGGTACACACACTAACTCTGCCTATATACACACTCTAAATACCTATTATACTAACAACATCGAGGAGGTCAACGACGAGGGGTACACGCCACTCATGGAGGCGGCCAGAGAGGGTACACACATTAACTCTGCTTATATACACACTCTAAATACCTAATAAACTAACAACATTGCGGAGGGCGACGAGGGGTACACGCCACTCATGGAGGCGGCCAGAGAGGGTACACACACTAACTCTGCCTATATACACACTCTAAATACCTATTATACTAACAACATCGAGGAGGTCAACGACGAGGGGTACACGCCACTCATGGAGGCGGCCAGAGAGGGTACACACATTAACTCTGCTTATATACACACTCTAAATACCTAATAAACTAACAACATTGCGGAGGGCGACGAGGGGTACACGCCACTCATGGAGGCGGCCAGAGAGGGTACACACATTAACTCTGCTTATATACACACTCTAAATACCTATTATACTAACAACATCGAGGAGGGCGACGAGGGGTACACGCCACTCATGGATGGAGGCGGTCAGAGAGGGTACACACACTAACTCTGCCTATATACACACTCTAAATACCTATTATACTAACAACATCGAGGAGGTCAACGACGAGGGGTACACGCCACTCATGGAGGCGGCCAGAGAGGGTACACACATTAACTCTGCTTATATACACACTCTAAATACCTAATAAACTAACAACATTGCGGAGGGCGACGAGGGGTACACGCCACTCATGGAGGCGGCCAGAGAGGGTACACACATTAACTCTGCTTATATACACACTCTAAATACCTATTATACTAACAACATCGAGGAGGGCGACGAGGGGTACACGCCACTCATGGATGGAGGCGGTCAGAGAGGGTACACACACTAACTCTGCCTATATACACACTCTAAATACCTATTATACTAACAACATCGAGGAGGTCAACGACGAGGGGTACACGCCACTCATGGAGGCGGCCAGAGAGGGTACACACATTAACTCTGCTTATATACACACTCTAAATACCTAATAAACTAACAACATTGCGGAGGGCGACGAGGGGTACACGCCACTCATGGAGGCGGCCAGAGAGGGTACACACACTAACTCTGCTTAAATACACACTCTACCCTACAAGAAAAATTAACATATTATAGGAATTAATTTCCACTAATCAAAAAACCGATGAATTTTCGGCTAACGGCTTTCATATTTATGTATATCTGCCATTTGATGAATAATTTTATAAAATACTAACTGAGCCTCTCGGTGTTACTCACGTTTGTTGTTGTAACCGCGGGCAATGCCGCGGGACGAAGTTAGTCTAAAAAGAGGAGCCTAAGTTACTCCTTATCTCATCAGCTATCTGCCAGTGAAATTCCTGTCGAAAACGGTCCAGCCGTTCCAGAGATTAAGCGGAACAAGCAGACAGACAGACAAGAATTGTAAAAAAAATATTTTGGCATATGTACCGTGTATACATACATAATTATGTATTTAGTTAAAATCTGTTACTTTATTATTACAAACAGACACTCTAGTTTTATTTATTTGTACAGATTGATTAGGATTATGCATTTCTACGCTAATTTAATGACAAATAACTTTTTGACGCATTTCCCAACCGCGAAATATATTAACTACGTCATAACACATGTAATTCGTTTAATACCTGTTGTTGCAATGTCGTCATTCATGGTATTGGTTTCGTAACTTGGTTTATCGCGTCAAATTGTACAATTACGCATTATGGTTAGAGATGTAAAATCATTTACATGCTCATTGCTATAACCAAAATAAACTAGGATATAAATTTTATTTATTTGAAGATCAAAATTTGAAGGAACCTTTTTGTCTAAAGGCCGTCAGAACTGAACATAGCCTGTTTTACACAAACTTTTTTTTAAAAACAGCACCCACTGTCATACTCTTATTTGAAATTGTCTCTCTAAAGATTGCAGATAACATTATTGCAATAATGATCATTATTTCAGGTTTGACATGCAATTTCTTTTGTGCCACATTAATGTCGATCTATTAATACTGATCTATGAATTATGTATCAGTAATATTAACACGGCAGGCAGAAGCTGGTTGCGAGAAACCGAGCATCGAACCAAATGGCGTGGAATTGGAGAGGCCTATTTCCAGAAGTGGACTGTGATAGGCTGATGATTATGAATTTTAGCACATTCAAATAGAAAAAAGCTACATTAAATAATGTTTCTAGCTCTTCATGCGTAATAATACTTGTTTATAGGTCACGAAGAAATGGTAGCACTTCTACTAGGCCAAGGCGCATCTATCAACGCTCAGACTGAAGAGACGCAGGAGACGGCGTTGACGTTGGCGTGCTGTGGCGGGTTCCTCGAGGTCGCTGACTTTCTCATCAAGGCCGGGGCTGATGCAGAACTTGGTGCCTCCACCCCCCTGATGGAAGCGTCGCAAGAAGGACACCTCGAACTTGTTCGGTTAGCACATATTTATGTTTTATTGCCTATGTTTTAAAGTATGACCAGTTGGTAATATGTATATTAATTACTAGCTTTCGCCCGCGGCTCCACCCGCGTATATGTCGGTTATCACGGTAAAAAGTCCTTCCTCAGACTCTAGACTACCTGTGTACCAAATTTCATCAAAATCAGTTTAGCAGTTTAGGCGTGGAAACGTAACAGACAGACAGAGTTACTTTCGCATTTATAATATTTTATTAATTATATCAACATTTAAAAATTGTAATTATTAGTTGCACTTCTTTTCGTCGCAGTGAGCATATTCGATGTTACGACTGGCCCTAGCTAAAACTTTGACCAATCACAAAGCCGAACGCACTCAACTTAACAATCAAATAAATGCGAAATAAACTATAGGACTTCATTTTTTCTAGGAATTCATATAGGTACTTTAACGTCTTTCAGTAGTGTCTTATAACCCAGTCTTTGTGTAAACGTTCATGTATATTTGCCAGCAATTTATTTATAAATTGTTTTCATTTTGTATGCATCAGGTACCTTCTAAACGCGGGCGCTGACGTCAATGCCCAGACTCAAACAGGCGACACGGCGTTGACGTACGCGTGTGAGAACGGACACACGGACGTGGCGGACCTACTGCTGCGGGCGGGTGCCGAGCTCGAACATGAAAGCGAAGGCGGCAGGACTCCCCTCATGAAAGCTTGTCGGGCAGGGCATGTGTGCACTGTACAGTTCCTTGTCGGCAAGGTATATATTTCATTTTAAGACTTTATTTTATTACTATATTCCGTTCAAGTTAAGAAAATAGTGACACGTTTCTGACTTTGTTAAGAATCTATTTGTCGATGTACTAAAACAGCAACTAATATTTGTCTTTTCCTTTGTATAGTTTTTCTTTACCGATGCTTTGATTCCCGTTTTAACCAACTATATTTAAACCATCTAAATTTTAAAAGAAATCACAGTTTAGGTGCCCCCTAAAGGTTGGGAAACACTAAACTTTACCTAAGAGTTATCTAACTCTGAGTGGGCTCTTAAATTTAAGGGACGTTGGACGAACGACGATAACTAGAATTGAAAATGGCTATAAGAATCGTATTTATTCTTGGTTTTTGTTCACAGGGTGCTGATGTGAATCGCATGACAGCTTTGGGTGACCACACACCCCTGTCACTGGCATGTGCCGGGGGTCATGTGGACGTGGTTAAATTCCTTTTAGCTTGCGAAGCAGATCCGTTTCGCAAGCTGAAAGACAACTCCACGATGCTCATCGAAGCAGCCAAGGGAGGTCACACCGCTGTTGTGCAGTTGTTACTCGACTTCCCACATTCGGTTATACTGCCTAGAGGTAAACTATAATTTCATCACTAAATTCATATGATTGAAATGATAATGACAATGAATAATATTTTTTAATTTTCCTTATTTCAAATACTGTAAAATTAACTTGGTTAATCCAAGTTGACACCCAAGCTTCATAATTAAATTGTTCATTTTTATTGTATAGTAATTTAGAATTATGTTATATTAAGTTAATTGACAGAAGAAAGCGGAAATGTTGTATCTCGAAAATATGAGAAATAACTTTGGATATGAAAAAATCGCATTGAACGATCTGATCTCAACGCAAGGTTTAAGTTTAGTGTTATATATTCCGGGATACATTTCCGCTTTCTGTCGTCGATATAAAAAAACAAAATTGTACTTTTATGAAGTATTCATATAGTTTATAAAGTAATATGTGGAGTATTGTACACAGGCAACACTGTGGCCGAGGACGGGTCCGGTCTGAGCGCGGCCCAGGCGGCGGCGCTGGGGCTGAGCCACGCGGCGGCCCCGGGGTCGGGCGGCGCGGCACCTCCCCCCGGCGCGGCGCCCCCCGCGCGCGCCCTGCTGCCCGCGCACCCCCACCCACACCCCCATCCCGCCCTGCACCACCCGCCGCACCACCACCCCGCCGCCGACCTGCCCAACAAGTTCTCTAAGGTTTACCTTGACGGTATGTACTTCACATTCAACTTAGTTCTATCAAGATCTAGCATGAGCTTACTTTCTGTCGGCTCGTTCTCGACGCTTAGCGTATTCTGCATGCGATTAAGGTGCGCGTCCATTGGCCCACGCCGGACGCACCGAACGCAACGGATTTTATTTTGCTTTGTAAGATTTCACATAGTGCTGCGTCCACTATCCGCGCCGCCCGCACTGAACGCATTTCTGAGCAAGGCAAATCCGTTCAATCCGTTGGGTGCCATGCGTCCGGCGCGGGCCAATGGACGTGCACCTTTAGTGTAGATTTCAGTGCTTACCAATAGTAACTCCGAACAACGTTATTTTATTAGCTAGTTACGGATAACGAATTATATTTCCTGTGACAATATTTTTCTAACAACTGTTGATAGATGTACGCTTTTTTTTAAGATAACTCCATTGCTTCCTGTGTCACTAAGACTACAAAATTATATAAATGAAAACAATTGTGAATTATACAGTGTTGTGCCATGTGGAGGATTAACCAATAGTTTATATTGGTGTGTTGTAGAACGCGGTGTAGCGGGTCGCAAGAAGTCGGCAGGAGCGGGCGCACAGACGGGAGCGAGCGCGGGCGCGGGTCAGCCCATGAGCGGCGCGTGCAGCGCGGCGGGCGGCACGTGCGGCGCGGGGGCGGGGGCGGGGCCCGATGCCAGCGCCAAGCACAAGTGCACCCGCAAGCAGCGCCCCGCGCCGCCCCACTCCGACCACCACCTGCCGCCGCCGCCCGACATACTCGATGACAACGTGAGTACCACCCCCACTCGCACTCACTCACTTACTCACTCATCACGACATACCATTGCACATAATATGCTTCTCTACTCTTAGTTCCTGCTAGCAATAATCGTTTATTATTTTATTTATTAATCAACTATCTCACTCGACTTCGCTTCCTTGAATGCAGATTTCACTGATCTATGTAGATATTTCAATTGTGAACTACTTTCTCAGAAAATGTTCCTCTTCTAAAATACAAAATAAATAATAAAAAAATAACAAACAAATACCTTAAAACACATTAAAATCTATTTCTTATAAATACATGCATATTTTAACAAAGAAAAAAGTCAAAATTAAATCATGTATTTCAAAAAATTAGTGGGATGTTTATAGGAAATTTAAAGTAACTGAAAAATAAATATTTTAATTCAGATATAAAAACATAGACCTACATGAAAGGGATTCGTTAATAAAAAAAAATGTTAAATGTTAGGTGTATTTATTACGGAAAGCATTAGAAAAAAAATCCATGAAGAAATAAAAGTAAAGAATGCAGTGCAAAAACAAAACTAAGTCAAATAATGATGATGACATTATAAAATTTTGTTTTTAAAAAACATGAAATATGACCACAATAATTGGAAAATGAAAAGACTTTGATTTGGATATTTCAGAAAAGATCTCATACAGTTCGCAAATCTATCAATCTATCATGACAGCTCAAAATAAAGGAAATATGTTTTCCTGAAACTGAGAGAGAAAACAAAAACCATAGATATTCAAAAAATAAACTAAGATATCAATCTGATTTGAACCAAATGGAAATGATTTCATCATTTAGTAAGTTGCAAACTTGTGCACTCTCGAAACATCAGAATGGCACAGCCAATATTTTGGATTTACATGCTGACCCAGTATCTTACTCGAATGTGTACACCAGCTTTAACGCTTAACACAACTTAGTCACAAAGGCTAGGTTGACTATTTATGACATGCAAGTGCAAACAAACAAACTTGCTTTTCGAATGATAAGTTAAATTATTTATACATTTAACAAAAAACGACAACCCAGAACTTCCCAGTTCTGGGCACGAGTCTCCTCTTAAGGGTTACGGACTCGCAATCCACGGTGCCTTGGATTGTTTTTTAGCCGCCCAAAATCCAAAATCAAAACAAAATCTATTTTTAAAACCTCTCGTTTTATTAGCATTTTTCACTCTTTTTTTTTTATTTGAAACTTTTAGACATACTCCTTTATTACTGTTAGCACTGCACTTTCACACAATTATTTATGTTTATTGAACAATGGGAAAAAGTACACTAAACTTGTTAGTTCTAACATTGTATTATTATATGGTGCTACAATTGTGTGTACTACTCCTATATCACAAACCTTGAGTATTGTTTTGCGATCATTCATTTTCTATAATATAAAGCTATAATTAAGTAGATGCTTTATATCTTATTAAAATCAATAACTCCACAATCATTTTAAATAGCAGAGACTTGTGTCTAAATAATTCTTTATAAACTTAAATGAAGATTGAAATATATCTAATACTCAATGTGCCTCATACGTCAACATATCTGACTAACAATACCATCAAATCCTCATGGATAATATAATTATACATATTATATGTATTGTTCGCTTTATCAAAATACTACATTTTTCATTTCTCTTTGCTTGCTTCCCACGGTGTAGATATGCTCCCACGCCATGGCTAAAGTTTCACTCCCGCCGGGGTTTACATGGAAGGACGTTAACAAGAAAGTTAAAATTAAATGCCACATTAAAAATAAATGCAACGTGAGTTCACACTTCAATAAATTACATTCACTAACATATCTGTCATGTAAACGTAGCGGTGTCGCACACGTAGCCCACTAGCTCTTGAGTCAAGGGTCCACATCGTACAAATTGGAAACTCTTTGATCAAACAGAAATATCTTGCCTTCAATACACCGAAATAGTCATTTAAATGAACCAATATTGGTTCTGTTTCCTTACACGCTTTAGTTACGATAAAAGAATTGTAAAATTGTGGTGGAAATAAAGAAATATTTCAAGTTAAATGGTTTTGTTTAAGAACTTTAAAATTAAAATGTTGAAAATTTCTCATCAAAGTTAAATTCGTAAACAGTACCAGACTTTACGAGAAAGCTTTAATTCGAATAATCCTTAGTTGACTAAAAAAAGATTTAGATTTAAATTTTCATCGGTATTTTCATTCAAAACATGCTAATGCTATCTACGTCAAAATGAAGAATCAACAATTCGAAAGAAAAAAAATACGGAAAATTAATAAAGTATAATTATTTGCTATCATATTAAATTATTTGATAAACCTACATATTTTGCTACTATTGTTACTTGATCTGTAGTAAGAAAAAACAAAGTGTAGTATGTTAAGAATAAATTAAACATTATTTTTTCATAATTATTCACGACACTGTTGCGGAATACAAAAAGGAGTTCAGATATATCTTTTATCGTAATTAAACGCGAAATATAAACCATACCAAACTAACTACTAAACCCGAATTACTTTCTGACTTGATCAATTACAAAATTCTGAGACAGGTGGTATTGTAGTCTATCGTAATCGTTGGATGGTGGGTAATTACGATCACCAAACAAAACACGGTTTTATTTATTGTGTCATCTAGTAGTTAATTAGCCTTAATTTGAATCCTTTATTAAAACTTTAAAATAAATTGGTTGCTTACTTAGATACTTGTCAATCATTTCTCACCTTAGACACTACTAACATAAATATAAGTATATTTTAAAATAGCTAATTTGAAGCATATTGGCGTCGTAAAGTTTAGTAAAACATTCGATACGATTGCGTTATACTACAAGCCTCTCGCACAAACACTGTTTGGGTGTAGTCAGAGGAGTAGATTCGCGCTAGTGCGTTTGTGTGCGACACTTAGCCGCGGTACTGACCGAGCTTTGCTTGCAGAGGGACCCGCGCGCCGACTGCCTGCTCGACGCCGACCGCAGCTTGCTCGACTTGCCTGACCCCGGAAGTAAGTGACACACACTGTACATAATTTTAACAAAAAGGAACCGACTTCAAAGAAAAACTATTTCGAGTACCCAAATCGCGACAATAGTGCCCATGATATTTGAGGAGTTCCCTCGATTTCCTTGTTATCCCATCATCAGATCCATGGTGACGAAAAAGAATTTTTTAAATCGGTTCATAAACGACGAAATTATCGCTGAACATACATATAAAAAAAAAAAAAATTGATGAGAGAATGAGAACCTCCTCCTTTTTTGAAGTCGGTTAAAAATCGAATTGTATCTATGTTATTTAGAGTTAATACATTCAGGTATACAATGTGGTTTTGTATGAGTAGGATTAACTAGTTCCTTAAACATGTCTAATAAAAAAATATAAGTGTCAACACTTTCATAGAGAATACTGTAAAACACTCATAGTACTCTCAATTAAACATACACTGTGTCAGAACCGTTTAAAGGACCAACTATTTAAATGGTAAGAAGTTCGTAATGTAAGTGCAATAAGTGTAAGATAAGCCTAATGGTGACGTTGTTGTAAAGGTCCGCCGACACTCGCCACGTCGGCGCTGCACGCCTTGGACCTACAGTTCTGCGCTCAAGGCAAGTCTATACGTCTTCACGTCACCTGACTTTATGTACCCCATTGTTGCTTACTACGTGACGTAACAAAGCGCACTTGTCTACTTATTGGAGTTTATCATTTTTCTTTATGACTATGCCAAAAGTTAACTATCACTATTTGTTAAAGGGAGTTTTAATGGAAAGATTTTATTCGGTTCTCACTTAGATGTAGGCGAGTATCTCAAGGTGAAGAGGAAAGTTTTAGGCACGGGTAGTTAAAGGGTGCAAGAGACGACGGACACCAAAGAAAAAAGGGTGGGTGGATTGTGTAAAAGATAATGGCTAGGCAGGGAATTATCAATGATATGACATGTGATAAAGTAGACATTGAAAGATTAAAACAAGCAGGTAGATGATGGGAGGATAATCAAGTTTATTGGGTCTTTTTTTCTGGCTTGGCCTGAGAATCACTTCGTTAGATATCCCATAACGACAACTCCATCTGAAGCGTCAAAATATACTTGCTTTATTGATATTCCAACAAATTATCATCATCAAGAGCTTTCAATAGCCCACGGCCACACCAAACAACACAAAGACAAATTGGTATTGGTATCAAGTTCTCCTTCTCCTTGAAGTGATGTTGTCCTGCCTAGTTTGCTCCTTGAGTCGCCTCTTATGACACCCATGGGATATAAAAGGCTTTAATCTGCAATACACTGTCCTGATCAGTCACCACACGGGCATTCCAACAAATAGGATTTACAACATTGTTGTTCACATGTAGGTATTGTCTAAACAATAGAGTACATAACTCTTCAATCAATAAATGTGCAGATAATAATAAAAATACAACAGAATTAAAACGTTGAACTTACAAAGTACATATATGGTTATATTTGGCATATTTATAAAGAACAACGATAACAGTCATTAGATGCGGCGCTCTTTCTGGCTTAGTCGCGTACTCCCTTTTCTTCCGTTTTATTAATTTTGATCTCACTAACAGCTTATCGAATAAGGTTTTACTAAAACCTTGTTACCAGTTCAATGTACATGTCTGTATTGTCTTATCATTATGTTTGTCAACTACCTATAGAAAACATATATATCGTAACTAAACTTGTCCTCGCTTGAATGCTCATCTTGTAGAAAACTCAAGTAACACACAATTTTCAAACGGATAATTATCCGTCTGAAAATATAGTTTCAAAAATTCCTGCTTGGAAAACATACAGGTTTTTGACCGTTTGAATTGCAAATGTCGACTTGTGCAAATAGGCACAAACTACATTATTATTAAACACTGAAGCTTAAGTCGCATTATTGACCCTCTTAATTTTTTAAATTTTATTAACAGCTGTTTCCAGTAATCTAATTTCAGTTTCAACTAGATATAGGTTATTGAAAACGACCTTTTGCTTCCTAATATATCTAGATCTATATATCTAAGTACAAAATTATATTATCGTGTTCTTCCATAATCCTGGCAATTGCAACAGTGCTGAAATTCCACAAAAAGTCCTCGAAAATATCCCTTTATAAAAACATCAATTAATATAATCGATTTACACAATTTATTTCAATGTGCTTTTAGGTATATGTATATATAGGCGTGCAATATAATATTTTATATATAATCAACGTTATATATGATTGTAGGTGTGACGACCGTCCACCAGTCCCCTTCTACACCACCGTATCCACCACCTTCGCAGCTGTTCCCTGTGCAGCAGCTCGCGACTAACCTTAACCAGGTCAGTTTATTTATTTATACCTAAAATATTTACTAGCTTTTGTCTTCAGAGCCACCTGCGTGTATATCTGTAACAATATAGTTTAAAATTAAATAGCTTTTATTTGAAATAGGCTTTTCAGGCACTTTTGAAACAGAAAATTGACAATTTTTAAAATAGTTTCAGTGGTTAATGCGTGGCAAACTCACGTTTATAAAATTAGTTATGATTCTTTTAGTTACGATACTTAGTTGTGCACCTCAAAATTTAATAATTACAAACGTTTTATTTAAATTATTTAAATAGAGAGGTACAACTAAAGGAGTAACATCCGATGTGACGGCAGATGTCTGGTAGAATGAACCTTCCCTGAATGAAAATCGAATTTTCCTCTTTTCTATCACCCTTCCAGATTTCCTAACCCATGTTCCTTTATAGAACGCACCGATCCAAGATCGTCCTCGCGCAAAAGTTTCCCGTAAATGTTCCAAGTTTGGATGCAAGTTCCTCCTTTTGGATGCGTTGCAGAGACTCGGCCAGCACATTAGTGAAGTGGGTGCCGTCGCGGTAATCTTCGCGATTTGTTCACATCATACATATTTTAACTTACATTAAGTTAACGTAAATTATTTATTTACCAATATCACACATCAAATGTAATTATCTTGTATGTATATATTAAAATAGCATAATCTGTAAGTAGGAGATATATATAAGTTATTTCGTATTTCAGATGTTGCATAATCTTAGCGTTAGAAACTTTTTCAAGTAGAGTTTTAGTAATTATTTCGTTATCGAATATTAGTGCCAGGTTATTAGGTGTGTTAATCTAATACTGTTATAATCACAGCACCAACTGCAAGAATTGCAGCAAGCGCAATACCAGCAGCTAGCAGTTCAGCAGCAGCAACAACACCAACAACATATACAGCAACAGGTACAACAGCAAAAGAAGATTCAACATCAACAGTATATGCAAGAGTTACAACAGCAAAGGCCTGAAGGATATGCGACACACGTAAGATTTTATAAAACTTACTTAAGAATAGCTGATCTGCCTAACTTCGTCTGAGCCTCTCAAAAGGATTATTTATTCGCCCCGAATTTTCAACATTTTTTATTGACACTTTCCTAATACCATTCGTACCGTAATGTTATATTAAACCCTTCCTCGACAAACGAGCCAGCCACTACGAAAACAAAACAGTTTATCTCGTTCAACTGTAACCACTCTACCTCTCAACTTCTGAGTATAAGTTAGTAAATGCTTTTATGAATGGCGAGATATGGGCAAGTGTGATATTGTTGTGGTCGGGCAGGGCCTGGACGAGAGTGTGGTGGGGAGCGGGGCGGGCGGTGCGGAGGCGCGGGAGCTGGGCGCCGTGCTGGCCTACCTGCAGCGGGAGGTGCCCTCGCTCGTCGCGCTGCCGCCTAACGAACTGCGCTCGCTCGTCTTGCAGGTCTGCTCACCATCATCCACAGTACACATACACTTCTCCTAAGAAACTACCTTCTGCTCTACTATGATGATGATTCACTCCTAGACCATGACGTCACGATGCACTCTCTGTTCCCTTACTCTGCTTTACGTGCTTTGGTCTCCTATATTAAGCTGGCCAGTCAGGTTACAATTATAAAAACCTTGCCTTTCTAGCCTCTCTCGGCAAGTATTTTCCCTTGGTAGCATCTCACGGCACCCCTGTGATGAATAGCGGTAGTAACACACACGCGAATGTCATGTTACCACAATGAAAATTTCACATACTTGCATATACACATACACATTTTCGATTATATATCAATTCATGTGACAATCGCGAAACTGTCTAAAATATAGACAGATACGTATAGGGTAACCTAACGCTTATTCTATATTAATTCAGCAACCCATAATGTCATATAATCTGTATAATGTCCATAATGTCAGACATACATTGATTGTTTTTGCGTAACTTGTACCGTGTACGCAGCGCACTCAATGGAAGCTTTCAAAAGGAATTATTTTCTCTCGTTTATGCAACTTTCTTTTAATGTAACCTCACTCTTTTTGGGCTTAGCGTGATGCTAAGTATGTAGCTAATAGCCTCTCTCAATAACACTGAAATAATTTTTCAAATCCGACCAGTAGGTACCTCCAGAGATATAGCTTTCAAATAAACACACTCTTTAGCTTTATATGTATATTATTAGATTTGGCAATAGCACATTTTTCCATAAGTCAAAATGTGTTGATATTGTCAGGTCATGCAACAAAAGTCCCACGAGATCTTATCGTCCAAGTGCGCTGAGGAGGGGGAGGGCGAGGGCGAGGCGGAGAGCGAGGGCCACGAGCGCCAGGCGCGCCGCCTGCTGGAGGAGGCGCTCACGGCCGATTGGCCTCGCCAGGACATGCACCACCACCACCACCATCACCACCTTCATGAGCTACCGGTAATATACTGTTTCTATTTTGTTGACCGAATAATAGCAGTCCTTAGACTTCACTTCAAAGGTAGTAGAGCACTGATGATGATTTCAGCACGAATGGACCGGCTCAACCGCGGCGGCACTACCCTAGCATAGAACACCAACCAAAACTGATAACATTTGTATTTGGTATTTGGCTGTTGTATTTCGTTGATGAGTGCTAGACTGGAAGCCTAATGATGGAAAAGCATCTTACTGGGCGGCCATAGTGGTAAGGTCACCATGCTCCATTGACAATGAGGATGGTGACCACTACTCACTCATTCTTTCCATCAGGCAGAGTAGAATGACCTTGTTTATCTTGTTTTACTATACTGAATGAGATTTAGTATTTTGAAATGCACTTATTCTACAGGATTTTCAAGACCTTTTGTCTGAACAGGCCGGTAACGGTTGCCAGTATAGAGTCCGGCCCTCTTCTCCCTCCGCTGAAGCTGGACTGACGTTGCCACGACAGGAGGACGAGCCCTCACTACCTGCCCCAGCTCCTCACCCTCAACAACCTGATCTCCAACCTCATTTCGCACTACCACCGCCTACGTTGTCCTATGAAGACTATAATAGGTGAGTCCATATATTATTTTAATACTTATTGAAGACTTGGACATCTTTGTTTTTTTTTTTTTCATTTTGTTGTTTTAGTGGAACCCAGTACTATTTATATAGTGTCCGCCTATATTTCTTTTTAATAACTCTAGTATGAGTAATAAAAAAAAATTGTATGAGGTGTTATACGTATGCTTATCCCTCACCTTAGGTGGCGATATAAAGCATATGCCAAGAGTCAAACTTTCATCCCTCCCGATTCAAATTTACGGGTTACTTTACTGTTTACTGGAATTGACGTGCTCACGATAAGTTTATAGAACCGTGTGACTGTTAGTAACGTCGGACAATTCCCGTATCCATAATAAATTGTTTCTTATGAAAAAGCCTTTAGTTTATTATTAAAAATAAGAGTGGTATTTTAAAGTGCACCTCTCCCGCTCTAAGACGCGGTTTATATAGATACGTGGTACACGAGGTAAACGTCCTCGACTTGGTTCTTCCAAAAGCTGGCTAAAGTTAGGACGTAGTTAGGGTAGGTGTATACGGCTGTATACGGTGTGATGTGCAGGTCGGCGACGTTCGCGGCGGGACACGCGGTGGGCGCGGGGACGGGCGCGGCGCCGTACCCCCCGCACGCCCCGCATGCGCCCGCTCCCGCCCCGCACGCGCCCCACGCCAAGCGCGACCAGCACCACTACACCAGCGCCAACGCCGCGCGCCCCAAGAAGGTAAAGGTTTGTTCTCACGTTTTATACTATCTTCTCTAACACTACCCCCGTAGCGTACGCGACTGCTGTGCTTGAGGTTCCTTCAAGTGTTTGGTATCGTAAATACACAAATTAATCATACACACGACACAGATCACTACAAAAAAATGGTGAACTATTTACAAACCTTACACCGACTTATGTACACGATGAGATAAAGTAGCACAAAACATCCTTTTTAAGAAGGAAGTCCATGTCCACTGCTAGTCTAGGATGTTTAATGTTGATGTTTTATCCGTTCCTGAAGAAGTTTTCTATTTCATTATTTATTATATAAAACATCATGAGTTCAAAATAGCAGCTACGGTTTCAGATCGACCGGGACGGTATTACTCAAACCTAAAATTGACATATTTTGTTAGGGAGTACAAAACTGAAGGTTTTAATGACTATTAGCAGCAGTATTGAAATATAATACTTATAATGAGGGATTATGACAGGGGCGGTTCGCGGGGTCCGGCCGCGGTTGTCGCGCGGGCGAGGCGTACGGCACGGCTACCCCGCCGCAGCCCGCGCCGGCGGCCTACTGCGCCATGGACGTGGACGGCGAGACCGACTCCAACCACGACACGGCGCTCACGCTGGCCTGCGCGGGCGGACACGAGGACCTCGTCGAGCTGCTGCTGCTGCGCGGCGCGGACATCGAACACCGCGACAAAAAGGTACCCATATACATACTCAATTAGTGTATAAAACTGATTAGTTGGTTAAAGACTGCTGATCGAGAGCTCGGAGGTCGGATACAATTCCCGGCTTACAATGCCGTTATTGTGTTTTTCTTACAAGGTATTGCTAATAACAACCTACTAGTTTAGTCGGTTTTACCTGAATATTAGTTTTTCGCTCACTTCAGAATGGCTGCCATCTGACCTCCGCTTTCCTGGAAGTTCACTGGATTCGAATATAACTTAAGCAGCTTTCAGTTATAATAGTCGATCATCAATGTAATCTTATGTTTCAGGGCTTCACTCCACTAATTCTAGCGGCAACGGCGGGCCATGAGAAAATAGTAGAAATTCTTCTAAACCACGGCGCGGACATCGAAGCGCAGTCGGAACGTACGAAGGACACCCCTCTGTCGCTGGCGTGCAGCGGTGGGCGCTACGAGGTCGTGGAGCTCATCCTGAGTCGCGGCGCCAACAAGGAGCACCGCAACGTGTCCGACTACACGCCGCTCTCGCTCGCAGCCTCCGGGGGATACGTCAATATCATCCGGCTACTGCTCACGCATCAGGTACGCTCATATCACCCCCCACCACCCACCCTGTGACGGTACTTGCTTGCTCAAATTTGGTTTGTATTTGTTTGTAACCGAATTTTGTTTCTAGTTTTATTTAAATTTATTATTAAACAAACTTACTAGTAGATCATATAAACTAAACAGATTTTCGAAACATCTGTCCTTGGGATTTCAAAGATTCGTGTTGCTTTTAAATATTTTCATCCTCACAACAACAAAATTAAATTTATTTTTAATTTATTATTATTATTATTTATTGCAACCAGTTCTCAACTATTTGGAATACTTATTGTATTACTCAATTTCCAGGCTGAAATCAATTCCCGGACTGGATCAAAGCTGGGCATTTCTCCCCTTATGCTAGCAGCTATGAACGGTCATACGGCAGCCGTTAGACTACTCTTGGACTGCGGCTCCGACATCAACGCGCAAATCGAAACCAACCGCAACACCGCCTTAACCCTCGCCTGCTTTCAAGGCAGACATGAAGTCGTCAGTTTACTGTTAGACCGTAAGGCGAATGTTGAACATCGGGCGAAGACAGGGCTGACGCCCCTCATGGAAGCTGCGAGCGGTGGTTATGTGGAGGTTGGTAGAGTACTGCTCGACAAAGGTGCAGACGTCAACGCCCCACCCGTACCTTCGTCGAGAGATACCGCACTTACCATCGCCGCTGACAAAGGACACACCAAATTCGTCGAACTCTTACTGCAAAGGTTTGTTATTCAACCTATAGTTGTGACAAATTAATGTCTTTCTTCTCGTGTATTTTCATATAAATAGTTAGAAGTTCTTTATTCTGATATAGGATTTTTTTCTAAATTCTCGTTCTCGTTACAGACGAGCGGCGGTCGAGGTGAAAAATAAAAAAGGCAATTCCCCCCTGTGGCTGGCGGCCAACGGCGGTCACCTTGCGGTGGTCGAGATGTTGTATGCTGCCGGCGCTGACATTGACTCGCAGGATAATAGAAAAGTAATTATGACCACATTCATTTTATTTGCTGCCTTCGTAACTTTATCATAAAATAGGTCTTCCTGATCTAAATTACAATAAATTGTGACTGACTGCTGAACAACATTTTTGCTTCTATTTTTCTTTCCGACGAAGCAAATGAAGCTTCGAAACGGAAACATATAAACGGTTATGATTAATTATTATAACTAAGATAGAAACAGTTAACAATTGTATTTTTACTTTTTTTAGGTGTCATGCTTGATGGCCGCCTTCCGTAAAGGCCACACTAAAGTGGTTAAATGGATGGTCGGAGTAGTTACCCAGTTCCCTTCAGACCAGGAAATGACAAGGTAATTTATAACACTCGTTGCTACAACTCAAATCTCATAAGCTTATTAGAAAATTATTATTCCCGTGAAAGGTGTGCTTCATAGTTACACATGTTTATTCCTCAGGTACATATGTACAATATCGGATAAGGAACTTCTAGAAAAATGCCAGGAGTGCGTGCGAGTGATCCGCGCAGCCAAGGAAACACAAGCGGCGCGCGCCAACCAGAACGCGACCATACTGCTCGAGGAGCTCGACGCCGAGAGGTGCCGCGAGGAGAGCAGGAGACAGGCCGCTGCACGACGCAGAGAGAGAAAGAAGAAGAAGAAGCTCGAGAAGAAGGTAGGAATTTGACACTCACATCCCCACTTGGGACAACACTTTGTGATATCCACAATTGTTTTTCTGAGCATGGATGTACTTTGTGTCCTTTCCATGTGTTTCTTAAGTTCCTAGTGACACAGGATTATCGTCTAGATAGAAAAAAACCCAACCAAAAAAAGTATGAATGGTTGTTCATATTATACATTGATACCTGTTATGGAACGAAATCACAATGTTCTATCGATGACATGACATGAACTCTGTTAAGTTTGTATATTTATTCAACCCATCGCTAGACCAAGGAACGCAAACACGTCTCGGAGAACTTACAGTCTTAGGCAGCCCACATCCATACACTGCCAACAACTTCCTTCAAATTGTCGGTCCATCGTGTCTTAGAGCCTCTACACTGCGGTTGTCTAATTGAGATGTCAAGAGATTCGGGCAACCCATGACTCCCCTTATGTGTTTTTTATTCAATGCTTGGGTCTCTTGAGATCTAACGGAAACTATGCATTCCGTTTTTATATGTTTATCACTGTTACCTTGCTTACGGAATAATATGAACTCAGGAGGAGAGGCGCAAACTTCAGGCTGAAAACGATAAAAACACAATGTACTGTGAGAAAGCGCTCGGGGATTCAGAGGGTGGCGAGCCCGACGACGAACCTGTTGCGAAGGAAGAGGGCGACTCGGGCATTGATGCCAACTCGCAGGTACCTAACTCATTTGATATACTTTACACTAAACAACTCATTTACGATTCATACTTCGCGTATTAGACCTTCATACTTGACACATTTATTTTTACAAACACTGGCAAATGCTTCAAAATATGGAGTGTCGCCACTCCTATTCATCACTCAGGTGTTATAAGAGGCGGCTAAAGAAGCAAACTACGACAACAGCCCTGCACTACACTAAAGAAAAGCTTTACATTTAGCTGTGGCCTGTTGATGGATCTTGAGATGATGACAACAGACACAACCCATTTACACTTATACCTGTAGAATATATTTATAGACCTTGACACTTGGCATATAAAATCGGTACTAATACAATTTTTGACACTGAAACTTAACTCAAATTTAAAAATACATGGCAACTTATAAAATACTCGTTAAACATTTAGTACATACATAAAAAATAGGGAGGTCGTACAAAAGACAGGTCGTGGCTGCTTTTATGTATAACATTATCACATTGAACACAGGGCTCCTGTTCCTCCTCGGATGTTAAAGCTCCTCCAGTACAAAGTACTAAGTCGAAGAAAAAGAAAAAAGAAGAAAAGGCAGCACCCCCTCAACCTACCCCCGCAGTTAAGAAACAGCCGGATAAAGTGAGCAATAAATTAAATTTATGATTTTTACAATAAAGACCAATTAGGAATATTTTCCTTCTTTTGTGCCTTAATTTTTGTTTATTGTCTGTGTATTTAATTTCATTATATCTTTGCCAAAAACATTCTCGATATATAATATTATTGATTGCTTGCAGAGTAAACCAACGAAATTAGAAGCCAAACCCGAAAAAGAAAGTACACCCAAGCCTGATAAAAAACAGGAAAAAGAAAATGTGGCCCCGAGTTCTCCTCCCGCCACACCTGTCAAACCAGCACCTCCTCAGCCTGAACGACGAACCGCTGAGAAGAAAGACAAGTGAGTTCCTTGGCTTATTTTGAGTAGTTATTTTATCAATTCGAGGAAGTACATTACTAAGCTTTGATAATTTAACAATGAAGTCCTTTTTTGTGGCATTTATTTAATCTTAATAGAAAATCACAAGATTTTTTTTTATCTTCTTGACATTTGATTAGGCCATTATCTAATGATGAGTACTGTCTATTAAAATATTGTCTTGTAAGACATTATTGTAATATTTAAGTTCTCAAAGACAAACCTCAGCAGGTATAAAAAGAATATTCGATTTTGGAAATGTAGCATTTTTATGTATAAGAAGCATATAAAGTAAGTAGTATATTTATGCAATTAGTTGAAATCTATTGATAATTTTGAATGCATATATTTAAATAGTTAGAAAATATATTGGCCAAGTAAATAAATAACTAAGTAGTGTACTTCTAGTTGTGATTCATAACATGCGAGTGTGGATATATACGTAATTTATATTAGTTTGAATTACCAAACAGTATCTAAGGTGGAGGGTTTGGCTTTAAAATGAATGTATTAACAGATCATATTCTTATATGGGGAATCAATATGTATCAGTGTATTAAAAGTTAGTATAAGTTGCTAAACAGTGTTACAATGTACAGTTAGAGTTTAATTGAAAATACCGTCAATCTGGTCAATCTATATTTTGTTAACTAAATACATGCTACAATAGTTAATAACTGCACACAACCCCTTGTTGTACCAGAAACTATTTTATCTACAAAGTAATTTAAAAAGAATAACAAATAAACTAGTTTAGTGCAGAGAAAACGGTTTAGTGCAGAGAAGACCAGATAACTTATTATCAGCTGAGTAGTATATATCTACTAGCTGATGCCCGCGGCACCGCTCGCGTCCTAGGGGTTTGAAAAATAGATGTTTGCCGATTCTCAGACCTACCCGATATGTACACAAAATTTCATACAAATCCGTCCAGCTTCAGAGGAGTATGGGAACGAACATTGTGACACGATTTTATATATTAGATTATTCAAAGGAATAAATGTGTAGGTATATGTACTTCCCTACAGTGATAATTAATATAAATTAAAAACCCTTTTTTGTTTCTAAATTCCGAAATGGAACTTGGTTTCAAAATAATTGTACATTCTAATGCATGCTTTTTGTTTGAATAAGTAATAATGCTTGTTTTATTCGTACTAATTGTTAATTGAATTAGGGAAAAATTAGGATGAGATGATATTAGCAGTAGGGGGGTTAAAATTAAATATTGTTCTTGCAGAAAACCCGAAGAGGATAACCCTAAGAGCATTACAGTACAGAATGTTAACAAATATGGGAATAACTCCAGAAAGACTCAAGTATTCGAATCCACTAGGCTTAATGTGGACAAAGACGATTTTGACACAAGCGACAAAAATAAAAAGACACAGCACATGCATCAGTAAGTTCCGATCTTCATGTAAACACAACGCGACATCATTATACCTTACTGTATAAATATATGTCAAAGTTGTTTTGTCCTTAGCTTTAGTGGGGTAGGACCATATTCACAATCATACAAATCAGTTTATTACAGTACAAAATTATTATCCATATAGGGTACCCTTATATTACACTACAATTCCTTCGATATTCACTTGAAGACATTTATTTTTCATCTTCTTATGGTTCTATACTTAAATGTATTTTAACAAGTTCCACCAAGTGCTGACAATGTAAAGTTTAAATTATTCTATGCTTAGTTTCGATTTTAACATCGCTCTAATATTTCCAAATATATTGCTACGAAAAAGACACTGCAATAACTACTGAACTAAAATCTAACAATGTATAATCAGAAATCATCATACAAATTATTAACAATGATTTTCCGATAACTGGAGAATAATACTTACAGCAATCTTGTAGACAAACAAACGATAAGAACTAAAGGTACAATAATGTACTTTAAATAGCCTTTTTACTTTAAAATGAATACTATGTTGCAACTCGAGGGTCAGGGGTCCAAGGCCTTAGGTACAAAAAAAACCGAGTCAAGTTCCAAGCGTCCAGCCTTTCAGTTCTGTTGCCACAAAACCATATTAAAGTATTATACATATATATGTAATAATTATTTTCAAACATGCTTTCATACTTGCATGCTCATTTTTTAGCATTACATAATTTGTTTTTTTTTTTTGTGCATGAAAATTGACATTGATTTCGATATGATTTTCTTATTATTATCAGTTTCGCTTCTTATTATTATTGAGACTATTTATGCAGAAGAATGCCCGCCAGAATTGCAGTTGCTTGGTGCAAAAAAAAACAATGTACAGTGAAGGGGTTAGACTTAAAAAACATATGTCCCGATTTAAAAACTGTGATATTTAAATGTCTATATTCTAATTGATGTAGATGTCTCATCATCATCAATCATCAACATAAACCACTTCTGGACATAGGCCTCTCCTTAGAAAGGAGGTATTGGCCTACTATACCACGCTGGCAAGACGGGTTGGTTTCAAGTTTTCTTTCTCTTTGCATCGATGTTGTCTTGCGTAGTTTATCCCTTAGGGCCACCGCAGACTAGCTACTTTTAGCATCGGCGATCGGCAACTAGTCGCTTTTTAGAAGCTAAATACGGCGACGGAACGCTCCACACCGCACACTTAAAAACGCCAAACGCGGCGATCGAGTCGCTTTTTAGAAGCGCGACACAGCAGCTGAACGCTACTCTCCGCACTATTTCGGATGCCGGTAGCAGCGACTTGGCATCTGAGCAGTCGCTAAAACGCGCGTTTCCGATACCGCGATCGAACGCAGGAAGTCGCTAAAACGCGATGCAGCATCGATGCAGTCGCCAAATCGCCGATGCTAAAAGTAGCTAGTCTGCGGTGGCCCTTAGTCGCCTTTTACGACACCCGCGGGATTAGATGTCTACCTGATAGATATATGTAATTCGTACTGTATTTTGTCCACGGCACAGACCGATAATCATTTTTCAGGTTATTTCAGGACACTCACAAATAATGTGGTTTTCTATTGGTAAAATAATTTTCAAAAGCTGTTTAGAACATCCAACGATTACCACCTACAAACTCACAAACTTTGCCTCTTTTCATAATATTAGTAGTATAGATTTAAACAATGTTATGCAGAAATGATTAAGCTAATGAGTAACCACAATCTGATTCAACTAAAAATGCTAATTAAGTGCACCAAATTATCTACATTTTTATCACGAAACAACTCATTTGAATTGAATAAAAAAATGTTCTAGGAAGAGTAAAAACATATTTTATATTTAATAATTTGGCTTCAATGCCTCCTAATATTGGGACCTGTATATTGGATCATTTCTGCATGACAGATGTGTCTGTTGTTTTGTATTTTCATTTGTTATAGTGATCAGTATAGGATTTGTTAAATTAAAGTGAACAACTAAATAACTTCTGTTGATATTTCATTAAAAATCTACTTGGTAGGATATGTGTGTGTGTGTGTGTGTAAGTGTATTTAACTTGTATTACAATTGTAGATGGGAGACGGAAGGCAAGAGCACCTCTCCTAAAAGTGGATGCGTGGGAGGTCGCCGGGAGGAAGGTTGGAAAGAGGTTGTTCGCAAGTCTAGTGTACAGACAGTCTCTACTGTAGAACCTGGGTAAGTCGCTTTATTAGAGCTAGTAAAATCTGAAGACAATATTAAATTAGAATTAGATCTTTCTGAGTATTTAAAACATAGTTTTCATGTTTAAAAAATGACTTATAAGTATCGTAGTTTTAAAAATCTCTGTGAAATATTCACTCCCAGCTATAATAAAATGTGTAAGGACTAGTTTCAGTAAGAGCTAAAGGAAGATTGTGCATTGCAGATGTAAGAAAGTGTCAGTAGCGTCCCATGCCATATCCCGCGTGATCGGCCGCGCCGGCAGCAACATCAACGCCATCCGCTCCGCCACCGGCGCTCATATCGAGGTGGACAAGCAGAGCAAGGGCCAGGGCGAACGGATCATCACCATCAAGTTAGTAACCACCACACACAGCACATCATCAACAATCCATAACGGCCCGTTGCTGGCTGACACTGGGTCTCGACTCCATGGCGAGTGCGGGTTGGGGACACGAACACATAACAACTTTCTATTTTAATACACCATAATACGTTAAGATTGAGATTAGAAGAGATTTTTTTATTTATATATGATAAATATTGTGATGATTTACAAAGAACCTAGTATAAGTTTATTTGATACTAGCTTATCTTATCCGTAGCTCTGCGCGTGTGTGTCAGATATTGGTTTAATTGTTTTTCTAGTTTTTATATAGGCTACAATAATGTGGCATTCTAAAATTAAATATTTTTTCAAAATCGATTTAGAAAATATGCAAATTACTCTCTACGATCTAATAAACTATGCCTCTTTATAATAATAGTATAGATCAACTTGATTGTCATGGTGAATCCATAAATGAAATCGGTCACCATTGTAATCAAAGTAATGTGAAATTAATTAATTAATTCATATTTAACTGCCTTTTTGGTCTAGTGGTTAGCGTATGCGGCTGCTGATCAAGATGTCTCGCTTTCGATTCCCGGGTAGGACCAACTATTTGTATGATCTGATAATATTTGTTTCGGAGTTCGGGCGTCTTCTATGTATAATATGTATGTATTTACAAAAAAAATAGTATGTTTATGTATTTATATCAGTTGTCTAGTACCGATAGGACATGCTCCGCTTTGTTTGGGACTAGATGATGTTGTGTGTTAAATGTCCAAAATATATTTATTTATACTAGGTTTTTGACAAGCAGTAATAATAACTGTGTCGAAAAGTAATATATGTTACAACTATTAAAATTAATATTATTTTGAGTTAATACATAATATATTATATTATTTTTTGTCTTCCAGGGGATCGGCAGAAGCGACACGGCAGGCTGGTATGTTGATCGCTGCAATGATTCGGGACCCCGACGCGGATATCTTACAATTACTGCCGCGAGCTGTTACCAAGCCAGCCCCTCAACCGTTGCCCTTGCAGCCCAAGACACCTAAACAACCTCTGCCTAAGGTAAACACTATTCGTTTCATTCATCTTAAAACTTACATATCTACGAGTTAAAGAAAATACTAATTGTGAATTATCATTATATTATCTTGGGTCGGGCCAAAAAGTGTTTATGAGTTTTTATTACTAAATTCCTATTTTAGCAGCCCGGAGTTTGGAAGGTTGGCGGTGATTTACGCCCGTGCCTCGAAGAACACGTAAAGCCGTCGGTCCCGGTTGTCATGTCAATGGTTATTACATTGACTATGGCAATCGTTATTGGGAAGTTAGTGCCCTCACTGACAACTAGTTCAACCTTCGAATTTCAGTCGTCCGTGTAAAAACTGATAATTAGCTAAAACCGGTTGAACTAGTAGCCGACCCCTAATAATATTGGGAATAAGGCTAGGAAGAAGAAGACATTAGCAGTGTGTAACTTTTGTCTTTCACTGATTCATCTGGACTCGCTTCAATCGACTTGCCTCATCGGCATTCAGAGTTTCTAAATTCCAATTTGGATACATTTTGTTGTATAGTAAAGTACATATGTCCATGTTGTGTGTTACAGCAGGCGGGAGTGAGCGGTCCCAGCAGCAGTGCGAGCCGCACGGTGCCGGCCGCTCGCCCCGCTCCCAAGCAACATGCGGTCTCCGTGCGACCCGCCGCACCTCGCCCTCTTTCACACAGTCAGTAACCTTTTATATCATTATTTTATTATAGCTAATAGTTGGTAGAACAATGGAAGTTTCTACGTTGTAGGATAGCCATTAGATAAAACAGAAATGTGCTCACGATCTAAATTGTTCATTTATGTATAATCGCGTCTTGGTTTCTAATATCGTATTCTCATTTTTATTTTTTGCAAAAATGTGTGTCTACAGCTGTCGGGGGTGAGAAGCGGATACCGACGTCGAGTTCTCTGAGCACGTCCACCTCCAGCGTGGGCGGGCCGTGCAAGACGAGCAGCGCGCTCACGTACACCGGGGTGATCGTGGGCGGCCGCCCGCACACCTTCGCCGCCAAGCTCACCGCCGGACCCACCGCCCCGCCCACCGGCACGCCCACTGTCACAGACACGCCCAAACTGCGTACCGCCCACCAGGTACAATATAATAAAATTATGAATGAAATGTAAATTAAGTAATCTTTCGTCATCATCATCAGCCCATCTCAGTCCACTGCTGGACATAGGCCTCTCCCATTGCACACCACTTTGATCGATTTCGTATATTATTATAAGTAATCTTTATCAATCTGAATTAATTATGAATAATAAATTGGTAATTGAAAATAATCTACATTAAATAAAGATGGAATCAGCAGTGAAAATTTGACATAATGACTTCTGTTAGAATTTTGATCGGAAAAGAAATAATTGAATGGTCGGTGTGCTACGTGAGGTTTTAGGTAGAAGAAATATTTTTCAAATTTCAATGTTTTTCTGACTCTGGGAAATTTCGAGATACGATATTTTTGCTCTCTTCCATCAATACGTCAATTTTACTATCACATTAATGAATTTCCAGTTCCATAAATAGTATCTAAAGGACACAAATAAATGACCTCGTTGTACAGCAGCAGACTCCAGCGGGAGGCGCCAGCCCGAGCTCGTGCCTGGCCAGCCCGGGCGCGTCGCTGGGCGCGCTGTCTCCGCAGAAGAGTGCGCGGGAGCCCTCCCCGCCCCCTCCACCAGCACCAGCACCATCCGTACCAGCCCTCAAGCAAGAGGACCCAGATACGAAACCACATCGCTTACCCGAACGCACTATGCAGGTAATTCACTACTATATAATAATAATAATAATAATAAATATTTCGGACATTTTACACACAACGCCATCTAGTCCCCAAACTAAGCAGAGCTTGTATTATGGGTAACTAGACAACTGATATAAATACATAAACATACTTTTTTTTTGTAAATACATACTTATTATACATAGAAAACACCCAAACTCCGAAACAAATATTTGCGGATCACACAAACATTTATTTGGTCCGACCCGGGAATCGAACCCGAGACCTCTTGATCAGCAGTCGCATACGCTAACTACTAGACCAACGAGGCAGTCTTACCTATTACTATTTTCAACGTAAACAGTGTTGACTACTAGAAAAACCTATATTAAATGCACAATTTTGTTATAACCATACCCCACTCATTTAATTGAACAAATGCTATTAATGAATTACAATAGATAATATACGTCAAAGGATTTTATTGTCTCGAACTTGCTTGTCGAAGTCCACACAAATATAGTGTAAATATGTAAAGTAATTATTTATTTTGTTCACAGCTGAGTCCAGACAATACCAGTTCTTGGATTGCTAATGAAGAAAACGCACCTAACTCATCCGCAGCTCTACATATTAATACAACGCCACAAGTACGTTTTTAATCAATAACTTTATAAATTAAGATTTGACAAGTAAATAATGCAGTAGCTCTGTCCACAACATTTTCTGCGAAACTTCAATTTGTTGCTCATTTTACGGGAACACCACATTAATGGGATTAAATCTAACCAATGTGTCATACGGAGCGCTGTTGTGCCTCTAACTGTAAATAGAGCAGTGAGAGCCGCGACAGAGTCAGATGACCACGGTCATTCCAGGATGTACCTTAGTGATGGTGCACAGCAGGGTAGATTCCAAATATCTATGATGCGTTCCCTACGCTCCTCCAACTGGAAGTAGGCCGCCATGGAGTTTAGTGGATAGATCGCTTCTCTGGGAATTCCAAGTTCGTTCGTATTTTTACTCGTCAAGTGTATAACCGATGTTTTGTCACCACAGGCGAGTGCAAGCAGTGGAGGTGCTCAGGAGTACTCGCTGTTTAAGGATCTGTCGGCTGGAGCCGTGTGGGGAGCGGCTGGTGACGCACATCACAACGTCGAGCCACCGCAGGTAACCGCTTACTTTTGATCCATATTCATCAGACGTTTAATATTTACTATGGAAGAATTTAAATTTGGTAAAGAATATATATTTTGTCAGTCATGATGTTCATTTTTAAAAAATAAAAATTTTTTTGTTCGAAGTTGAATGTGTTGTAGGAAAAAATAAAATATGTTCGACTCCCCCTCCCTAAATCGTCTCACATCTTGCGACTGTGACAATAAGGTCATTCATTAATAGGGGTCATTCAAGTGTCAGTCATTCATTCAGTCAATTTATTACGTAAGATGATTGAGAGAAGAGGAGGGTCGACCATATTTTATTTTTCTTACTAGGGGGGTTGGAGTTTCTTACGTAAAAATACACAAAGTCTGTGAAGTCATGTAAGTGTTAGTGTATATGAGCGGAGTGTAATGTTCGTGTTGTGTGTCAGCTGGTGTCAATGGCGGACGCGAGCAAGGCGCCGGGGTACCGCGGCGCTGGTGGCGGTGGCGGGGGTGGGGGCGCGGGCGGGGGTTGCTCGCCGTGCTCGCGCACCTCGTCGCACGGCTCCACGCCGCCGCCCGCCTACGCGCCGCACACGCCTCACACGCCACACTCGACACACACACCCGCCTACCACCAGCCCATGCCCATCGGTGAGTATCTAACTACTGTTGTTTACACTTAATACTTTCGCTCTAAAACGGGACCCTATCACCCTATCTGTCACTTGGTTGCACCTCATGAACCGTGATAGTTACACTGTTGAAATATGCACAATGATGTATTTATTTATTTTTTCCTTGATAACTAATGAGATTGTAATGGGTTTTTCAACAAGAACTTTGTTTTCTAAAACAGCGAATTTAGATAATTCAAATTTTTATGTTTTATGAAGAAAAAAGTTTGGCAATAATTATGAATGAAAAATGATATCTGAAAAATATTCACCGATTCGTTCATTAATTTTTAATCACTTTTTAGGGAAAATGGCGGGTCTATTTCGTTAATCACATCACGGATTTGAAATTTTAAGCCTGCAATCTATTCGATTGGCTCCGTATAGACTCTGTGCCTACTATAACCCCACAAAAATAATTCACTGGTATTACACGATCTGACTAGCCACTTAACCGCTAAATTTCGATTTCCGAATCGAAAAATTTGTATGCAATGAATTGATCATTTCATTAGCTGTGTGACTGATGGCATCATCCTGTTGAAAACACATATCAGTGATGTCCACGTCATCAATAATAGGCCAAAACTGAGTTGTTAACATCTAGCGATAGCGTGATTCATTGACCGTAATCGCATTTCCAGCCTGATCTGCGTAAAAAAAAAACAGCCCATCACGCCTCCAGACTACATAGCGTGTTCTTGTTGAAGTCAGCAGAATCAGTGACATAGTATAGTGTCAGGAAACATGAAAGTAAAAATAAACGTAATTTTTTCACATCAATATACAGAATTGAAACTAACTAAAAGTTTGAACCTAGTATCTACATAAATTACTTCTATTGAGAAGTAATTTAAATGTCAATGTTTGTCAATACAATGTCAATACATTTAGGGACCGATCATTGACACACAACTCTTTCTACATCTTCAGGTAACAACGTAAACGCGATGGACATGAGTGGACTATCCCGAAATGGACCTATCTATCAAGATAACTCTCGCAACGGACACAACATGATGGTAAAATAATATATACTAGCTTTTATCTTATATTATTAGCTTTAGTCGGTGATCGCTGTGAAAATATTCGCAGATAAATACTATATTTTAGTAATATTTAAAATACCATTTTTAATAATTTCTTTGTATACACTCGTGTGTAATATAGGACACTGATATCCACCGGTTTTGATCGACAACGTGCAACTTAATGCATTACGTTCTCAGGTCATCATGACTTTAATAAACTCTCTCCTCCATTTTTATTATATTATTTTAATCTGAACAAACCATGATACATTATATTAAATTAATATAAAAAAATGTTAATAATTGTAGCAGCAAGTATCGATGGCCAGCGGCGTGAACATGAGCGGTGCAGGCCTAGGGCTGGGCTACGTTGGCGTGGAGAGCGTATCGCGGCTCAACCCCCGAGCTCCTGACTTTGCGCAGAGGCACCCTCTCATGCAACAAAAGCACAACGCGCAGGTACACTAATCAAACACCTGTTCTAGCTTCAAATAGTTGCTTCTAAATGCAGCGTTACACGACCTAGTGTGAGTTGACCTATGACCGCCTACTACGGTACTGCGATTGATCTTTTTAAGCCTACTAAAGTGTCTCAACTCTGCCTGATGGAAAGCATGACTAGAATCCTAGAGTAAGGGTCACCATCCTCATTGTGAGGGTAGGCGGCCTGGTCAGATGATTCTGCATCATTCTCCTGGCCCCCGATTAGACCTCTGGTCTCACACTCCAACGAAATACGACAGCAAGAATAATGCTGTCATTATTAGGATGGTCTTCTGTGTGTGGGTGGTACTGCCTGTACGTGTACTGTAATCTTGAGTTGAAATGAAGTCACACTGGACCCTCGGAGCACCTTTCACTGACTGAAAATGTTTCATTGTTATAGTTATATATCAGGTGACTTTGAAGTAAATTACTTTACTAATTCTGGTTATTTAATGTCATAACAATATAGTTGGGAGTTATGTCAATTTCCTATGTTTCAGATTTGATTGTAGAATTCACTTTAAATGTCTGGATTAATAAATAAAGATAACAACAAATTAATATTGAACAAAAAAAACGATTGTTAAACTTTAGAAACTATTATTTTTTTCATTTATACTTTCAGTTATTCGCGGGTGCGAGCAACGCCGGCAATTTGAGCGCATTGCTGATGTCGTACCAACAGCAACCCATGAACCAGTCACCCAAACCCATGCAACACACGCCGCAACCTCATCAACATTACCAGGTACTGACAAACACATTGATCGAACACGCTACGTTTTGACTCCACTCTGCTTGATGAAAAGCACGAGTAGAATCCAAGAGAGGTGGTCAACATACTCACTGTGAATGCACACAATGCAGAATGGTGACCCACACTATAGCGGCCTATTGAGTTGCTAATGCATCACTGGGCCTTCCAGTCTATATATTTATAGAGACTTCGACATTATCTCTTGTTCTGTTTATAAACTATACTAAGACTAGACGAGTCCCGTGGTTTTCGTTATAAATCGTGAGTAACGCCAAGGAGCGAAGCTAGTCATAATAAATTAATCTTAGTTACTCTTTAGCTAACTGCCAGTGAAATTCCCGTTAAAATTCTTCCATCCAAATTAGCCAGAAAAAATAGATAGATATTTCTTTAAATTGCTTTTTAGGGTTCCGAAGCCAAATGGCAAAAAACGGAACCCTTATAGATTCGTCAAGTCTGTCTGTCTGTCTGTCCGTCCGTATGTCACAGCCAATTATTTCCGAAACTATAAAAGCTATACTGTTGAAATTTGGTCAGTCGATGTATTCTGTGAACCGCATTAAGATTTTAACAAAAATAGAAAAGAAACACTAGATTTTGGGGGTCATACTTGGAACTGAAATTCAAAAATTTTTTTTTCAACAAACCCATACGTGTGGGGTATCTATGGATAGGTATACAAAAATGATGTTGAGGTTTCTAATATCATTATTTTCTAAACTGAATAGTTTGCGCGAGAGACACTTCCAAAGTGGAAAAATGTGTCCCCCCCCCCCCCCCCCCCTCTAACTTCTAAAATAAGAGAGTGATAAAACTAAAAAAAATATATGTTGTACATTACCATGCAAACTACCAATGAAAATTGGTTTGAACGAGATCTAGTGAGTAGTTTTTTTTTAATACGTCATAAATCGTAACACGCAATTTACCTTTCATCCAATCAATAGACTAGTATAAAAACATCGATGAAAGTTACAACGAACTACAAGAACTTTTATATGATATTACTTGCTGATACGGAACCCTTCATGGGCGAGTCCAACTCGCACTTGGCCGCTTTTTTTAATGTGAGAACCGTATTTAGTAAAAAACTGTTCATTTTATATTACAAATATATACTGTAATTTTATTTGTTTGTATAGATAACATTAAATTATTTACTTTAAAAAGTTTTCTATGTGTCAACATAGCTGTCAAATGGAGCATAAGAACAATGTTGCTAACTCAGTTAAAAATGAAATGTATCAAAATTGCAGTCTCTCCTGGAGCGCGGTGTGGGAGTGGGTAGTGTGGGCAACAGTGGAGGTGGCTGGGGCGAGGAGGAAGAGCGCAAGCCCCGACCGATCGGCACGGAGCGCGCCTGGAAACTCATCGGCGGTGATGACTGGACACACGCACACTTGCCTCATCAACCGCATCTCACCGACCATGACAGATACCAAGTAAGAGATTACACTCACTAATCACACAACATCATCTAGTCCCAACAAATATTTGTAGATCATACAAACATTTGATCCAACCCGGAAATCGAATCCGAGAACTCTTGATCAGCAGCCGCATACCTTAACCACAAGACTAACACGGCAGTCCTTGCTTTGTAACAGAGCGGGCAAACGCTCTATGTGGGTTCTAACCTCTATTCATGCAATGGGTGTAAGGTGCGACTGAGGGAACATATTACACAAGACAATATCATTCCTAACAAAGGAGAACTTGAAATAAAATATAAAACAGTTTATCTGACTAGCGTGGATGTGTTGGCTAAAATAACCTATTTAGTTAATGTATGTTATGTAGTAAAGTATTTTGAGTTAATTAATCAAGTGTGTTTTGTGAAGGTAAACAATGCACATTCTAATTTACCATACAATTAAATGATTTTATTTTCTTTCATGTAATGTTTTCTGTCATCCCAATGGGGTAGAGGGCGTCTAGCAAAAGATTACTATCTTTTGCTTTGTATGTAGTTTTGAATTTCTCATTTCATTTTACTTTATTTAATAATTTAAATGAAATGTTAACATATATCTTCCCAATACATATTATAGTGCTATTTAACGAAGATATTTGGAAATTTTACTGTTACTCCTTTATCGCAATATGAATAATACATTCAATGCTAGGTATGATTACCTCGCCTGCCCCCCTAGCCAAGTTGCAAACAGTTTTCCTTTTCTATTCTATTTCTCTATTCTCTGGTTTCATTGACCAATGTCACTCAGTCACTATATCAAAACAAAAAATTTGCCAAGAGAAACGTTTGCAACTTTCTGCGATGGAAGTTTTGACACGGATTGATAGATACGTATTTGTGTACAGGGAGTGAGCGGGATGGGTGCAGTCGGGGGGCACGTGAACGTGGGTCACGGTATGGAGAGCGGCGGGTACGGCGCGAGTGCGGGAGGAGGTGCGGGCGGTGCCACTGCGGCGGCGCTGTCGCTGATGCACGCGCTGCCGCTGCACTACCTGCCGCCCGTGGCCGCGGCCGCGCCCGCCCCCGACCACCACCCGCACTGGGACCAGGCGCAGCACCACGCCAACGACAAACAGGTGGGACCGAACACCCACACACACCACGCTTACAATCAATATACGTCACACTAAAAACTACACTGGTTTTTTCTTTACACTCCCAAACTACGATAAATGAATTGATGCGAATCATCTCATAGCGAAAAAACCCCTATAAATCTAAAATTAATTAACTATTTCAACATGGTCAAATAATATTGCCGACTGCCGTAAACTTTCGGTTATATGATGGAATTTGTTAGGAATTACTTCTATTCAAATCGAATTTCAATTAAAAACAACAAATTGTCAAAAAACTACGAAGAAATACAACGATTTACATTGAGGTGAGTATAAAAACCTTTGCTCACGCACTGCGGCAATCAAAGCATATGAATCAACCAATTCGGAGTTCGATGTGTCGCATAATAATCGTCACTCGCGTAGGTTAGACCATAAAATATTGAAACAATAAAAACGACAACATTGTTAGCTATATAATAAAAAATAAACGAAACGTTTGTTTACAGACATGGAGCAAGTGGACTCACTAAGAGGCCCGGGCGCCGGCCGGACGGACTGCCCCAGCCGACGAGGATTATATATAATTGTAACCCTTGGAACCGGTGTAGATATTAGTGAGAAAGAATTATATTATACAGATTATCTATATACATAATAGAGAAGATGTCCTATCGAGAAGAGAACTAACTACTTATACTGTACGATCGACTGAAGTGAGCATTAAACGATTCATTATAATGAAACTCGTGAGGGGAGTCGGATGTAGTTTTATTTGTTACTGCCGCTCGCCGCTCGCCGACCGCGACGTTACGTTTAGACGAATTATAGTGATAGTGGGCGTCGCCGTTTTCATCTGATGTAGATATATATATGCGTAAACGAATGTAATAGTAGGTAGCTTGGAATGTGATTCCGAAGTGCCGCTGAGTGTTTTGAGTTGCCTTGCGCGGGCTCGCCTGCCCGCCTGCCCGCCGCCGTCTATTATACATTTTTACACTATATTATGGCATAATGCGATATTAATTTTGATGATTGGAACGCTCGACAACCGAGATGGAATAATAAACATGTATTAATAAATTTGCTTGTACATGAAGATTAAATATCGATATATTGATGCACTGTAACCACTGGTGTTTTTAATAATACCACCTGATTTTTCAAATGATTCTTTTTTTAATAGGTTTATTTGGGCAATGTGTATATTTATAAGTAAATTATTATTATTGAAGACTTATTTTGTCTCGAATATGATTTAAAAGCAGGATATACGGTAAGTTCTAGGCAAATAAACCGTTGTCAAATTATATAACGTGTGTTCTTCAATCGGCCTCACAGTTGACGTTCTAACTACTACACCCACACATTCACCTATAAGATACAACACATCTGGATCACACTCCACTAATGTGCCTTATTTATGTCAAGTCATAACCTCAATTACTAACAGTTCTAGAACAATAGTAATTATAAACAGCGCAATATTTTACAGAATTGGTGGGAAAAATAAGGTGCATTTTAATGTTTCCCAAGACTGCTCTTTATGATGTTAATTACCCTTACTAGTGATGTGATCAAGTCTTATAATTCTCTAATCAATTCGAGCGAAAACTCTTTTCTAATCGACTAAAACCGTTCACTTTACGAGTATATATAGGCAGTAAACATTGTGTGTTTGTCCTAAAGTGATATAAGTCGTGATAGACTAGAGTGAACTACTAGTACTGTATTTACCACAGCTTTATTAAGAAGGACAAAAGTTGCAGCAGCTCTTTAAATGCGTTTACATATATTGCCATACACTTTATCATGAGAAGGAGTTCTCCTTCTTCTTAGGTAATTTAAAATTGGAAAATACAAATGCATAGATTACTTTACTGGAACGGGACTACTATAACATAACTACTCTGCTTTTCCTTCCTATGCCGAGCAGTTAAAGACTGGAACTCACATGTTTCCTTTCGACTATGTTCCCGGGTCCTATAAACAGGGCGTGAAAAAGCATCTCACTAAGCCGCCATACTTTGTTATCTGCATTCGCAGCAAGTATGGTGGCCCCCACTTTTGAATTGCTTTGCATGCTTTCCATCAGGCAAGGTAGAGTCACTTTGGTAGGCTAAATATACAAAAGAAACTTATAAATTAACCTTGTATTTGCCAAACACATAATAAATATGTGCTCAGATATATGTAGGTACGTCTTTTCATTTTACTGAAGATGAATGATGACCGATGAGTGATGGTGGTGGAGTGGAGTGGAAACACACTAGGAACTCCAGTTGACGTCGTGTTACACAAATATGCCAATTTGGTATACAGCTCGTCTAATGGTAAGTAGGTAGCTGTTGCCCACCTGATGGTTCGCAGTAAGTAATAAAGTTGTATATCAAGCTGAAGACATGGAAATGAGTGATAAAAAGTTATTCAAAATAATTATCTATACTAATGTTATAAAGCTAAAGAGTTTGTTTGCTTGGTGGAACGCCCTAATCTCGGGAACTACTGGTCGATTTGAGAAATCTTTCAGTGTTAGATAACCCATTTATTGAGGAAGGCTATATAGCATCACGCTAAGACTGTAGTGTAGGACGCCCACAGGCCAGATGGAGTGACGATTTGCGCAAGATGGCTGGCAGGAGCTGGATGCGAGAAGCCCAAAATCGACAAAGTGGTGTGTGTGAGAGAGGCCTATGTCCAGCAATGGACTGAGATAGGCTGATGATGATGATGAAAACCAATAAAAGAGGAGCACCAAAGAAACTGTTTTTAAATCAGGTTTTTTACCACTTGAGAGATTCCGCTGTGGAAACAGTTAGTTTCGCAAAAATCATGTATGACAAAATTGTTCCTCTAAAAGTTCTATAACGCGACTTTCCGCGACAGCATATTATTATGCCTAAGATAAAGGTTGGTTCACTATAACCTTTTTTATGGGAAACATATATGCTTCCGCGGTATAACATCACATTAAGGGCATAGAAGACGCAAGCAGGGCTGCGTGAGTCAGCTAGTTACTTTATGCTTTACTATATAAACCAATGGCAGAGGCGTATGTGGACTGCAGTATGTTAATAATGGAACCAATGGTTAAGATGACATAAGGGCGAGAGAGTGCATCTATCTATAGAAACACGCTATAATTTTAAGATGTAGGTATTTTTACCAATGTTTATTAACAAAATGTTGACAATTTTTACTGAATATCTGTTGTAGTCACAATTCCCTTGATTATCCAGATATTTTCCGAGATCTAACTGATAATCTGGGAGGATTCAGGAAAAGGGGTTCTATCATTATTCGACTACTTCAAAATTTTACAATAATAAACCAGTATGATCTCGACTGCCTCGTTGGTCTAGTCGGTATATGATTAGCAGTCGCATGGATGGGGATAGCATAAGCGACTGCTACCGGGTCGGGCAAGTGTTTTTGGGTTTTTCTTAGGAAATTCCTAATAGCAGCAACGGAGTTTGGAAGTTTAGCGGTGATTCACGCCCGTGCCTCGGAGAGCACGTAAAGCCGTCGGTCCTGGTTGTCATGACCATCTATGGCAATCGTTATTGGGAAGTCAGTGCCCAGAAATTTACTGACAACTAGTTCAACCTCCGAATTTCAGTTCTACCTTAGGGTTGAGGTCTGTTGCCAGTCGCTCCGTGGAAAAACTAATATACAGGTCTGACCGGTTGAACTAGTAGCCGACCCCAAAATAATATTGGTAATAAAGGCTAAGAAGAAGAAACCAGCATGGTCCCTCAGTTCACATGCATAATGTCAAGCTATAGGTAGGTAAATATTGCCGTGGACAGGCAACATAGGTTTAATATTATTAGATAATATTTTAAGCCTTAGAAAGTTTCTTAGGAGCCGCACTGATAATCGTCCTTTGAATAGGGGAAGGGGATTTGCCGATCCAAAGAAAGAATAAAATCACACTGGTTTTCTGTGAACACCTTTTGAAGGAGTAGTTTACGTCCATCTATGGACTATTAAATAATGTCTACTGAAGATGATTTTTTTGAGACCCTGTGAATCACTAGTTGAGAATAATTATTATAAACTAGAAAAAAAATGGATTTATACAATAAATTACGTTTATTGAGATTCATAAATATTTACAATAAAAACCAATTCCATATGTGATCTAGGTATAAAAATTTAACAAATTTATTGCATTAACTATCTCTAGACATCATGTAACAATATTTTATCTTTGACACAACATTACACTTTTTGAGCAAGGATTACTAATTCAGCAAAAATGCCCAATTCCACGCATTTTGTATTATTTTAAAATAATAATTATTAAGCTACCTTCAAACTGATAAGGTTGTTTTATCATGCCTAAAGGTAAAGACACATTATCGGACGCGGCTGACAGCCGCAACTGATAATGTGCAGTCTTTTCGGACGTTGCTTGCGGACGCGCAGGGCTGCCAACCCCAGCATGTAGCAAAACTGTAGATAGGCTTCAAAAAACTGTAGAAAACTAAATTTCTAATTAAAAAACAGTAAATATACATCTTTATATTATATTTATTATTATATTTGCAATTATTCCAGTGCCTGCATGTTAGTTATTATTACTAGCTATTATTTAATTTTTATGAATACGATTTAATTCGTACATCTGGCAACACTTGTCCGCACCCAGATTTCTTTCGGATGTCCGAACGCTTATGGTCAGTCAAAGGTCACGTCCGCGACTTGCGTCAAATAGTGTGCACAGCTTTGTGTCAGCCGCATCCGTCAGCTGCGTCCGTTAATGTGTCTGCACCTTTATAATTTGTTCTAAATGATATAGTAATGTATAGCGTATTATAGCTCTGTGTGCCGCTCTAATATCCTGCTCTCCAGGTCGCTGTGCATATTCTCCACCTTTCTGGAATGTTTCTTGATCATTTGTTCCTGACCTTCAAAATGGTTAATCTTGTCACCAGCTGCAGCTACCTGTAACAATAAAGGTTTATATAAACTACAACTCTACTACTCTATCTACTCATAAGATACAAAAGTGTTACAGAAACCTGCCTTTGTCCATTTTATTATTAGAAAAGATAGGTATATACTATAAGTTCCTGCCTGAAATTCACAGTTCATTGCTACAATTAATTTTTGTTACTTGCAACTAACATTACCTTTAAAATAAGAAGTTTTTGGACTGCAGAAAAAATTTAAATGAAAAAATAAAATAAACGAAATTTGTAACAGTAGCGAAACTTAAAATAGACAAGATTTAGAACTACGGGAAAAATAAAGAAAAAAAACAAAAATTAACCTTGCTCTTGTGCTTTTCAAGATTGCTTACATGGTCCGCTCGTAAGTGGCGAAGTTTCAGCAGCCGCGACTCGTAGTGCTGTAGTTCCACCTGAGGAATATAATACCACTATATTTTGTTCAGTATCTGTACTAGATATTAGAAACGATTTGTTTAAAAAATAAGAATACCTGCAGATATAAGCAAACCAGTAAAAAAATGGAGTCCTATATACTAATATCATTATTTTTATAAATTACAAACTAAACTCGATAAATATTTTTACCAATTTTCCTAGAAAAACTTAGCATAGATAATTTACTTACCTTCAAAGAAGCAAGTTCATCTACAGTGAAGTTAGCAGCTGCAGCAATCTTCCACAAGCCTTGGACCTTGGGCTCTATGAACTCTCTGTTGTGAGGACCTGTGTCATAAACCATCTGCTGTAATATATGGCATTATTCACAATGTTAAAACGGGTAACTAGAACGACATGACCAGATTCCAAACTACATACCTATATGAGAAAGAGAAAAATTGTAAGAATCAAACACATTACCATGTTGTGATCAACATACGAATATCTTCTAAATGTCTGAAAACTTTATACGACAAATACCTATGCTAACTATTCAACATTCTTGTTACATACATTAACTAAAATAGAAGTATGACTCAGTCTCAGGCCACTGCATGCCCTAGATTTGCGATGCATAACCGTTTGTTCCACTTCTAGAGAAACTTGCATAAAATTGGTTAACAGAAATGTCTATAACTATGTTATTGTTCAGCATCTCATATCTGAACAGTAAACTAGTTCCATAAGTCTAACAAGAAATTCTAATTAAACAAAACTTTCAATTAAAAATTTTATAGCATAGTTGGGTCGGATTTATGTCTACGAATGATAGGGCCGAACTTCGATCTTTTATGTTTAGCGACTGCTATTAGAACACAACAAAAGTACTAGACGATATCAAGTTGAAAAAGGATTTCTAAAGACATGAATCTAGCAACCAGGAAGGCCGAATGTTCTGTCGAAAGGAATGAAGCGTCTCAAGTTTGTTAATATTAGTCACATATCCACAAACAGAGCTGACTAAGATTACTTAACTTGGCAATGTATTTACCAACTCGGTAATACTCAGCTAAGAGCAAGTGACAAACTCATTTAAATTTCTTCCTTCTTTACCTTTGGAAATAACCCTTTGCAGCTTGTCATACCCGTCGCGAAGGCCTCTGTGCTTCTCTCTGATCAAATTAGCTTTGTCTATGAAGTCCTTACTCATTTCATTGGTATGTTCACTGATCTCATTGAACTTATCCAACTCATCTTCGTTTATGACATCTGGAATAGATTAAGAATAAGCTTTAAATATAATAATATGATTTGCGCAAGATGGCTGGCAGGAGCTGGATGCGAGAAGCACAAAATCGATCAAAGTGGTGTGCAATGGGAGAGGCCTATGTCCAGCAGTGGACTGAGATAGGCTGATGATGATGATGATGATGATAATAAAAAACATATATAATGTATTATGTTGCATGTAATTTAGATGCACAAATAAATTCAAATACTAGACTAAGCTTTGTCCCATAATAACTGCTTTAAATACACTGGTTAAATAAGTTTTTGCTTTATTTGCACTAGTATTGGACTGAACTAATAATAAATACTAAGTAATAATACTAACATAGTTATAACCAAATATACATAATTTGATAGTATCAAATATATGGATTTAATAAGACTGTAAACTTAACAAAACGTAAGTATTTTAGTACCTATTTATTGTAATAATTCAAATAATAAACCTACTTCTGAACACATCGTCCTTGCCCGAGTTATCATCAAACAAGTCGTAATACTGGTCTATTTTCTCCTGATGATGAGAGAACTCCTCTCTCAATGCTACCAGCTCTTCATGTGTAAATCCTGAATTCTCTGCCTTTGACCACAAATAGTTCAGTTTCTTGTCTTTGAATATACTCTTGTTTATATAGTCATCTGTTGCAGAGTTATAGCCCTAAACAATGGAAAAGTTAATAATTATAAGTCAATAAATTACTATATACAATAATAGTCCGTGTGGTGAAGGATTAAGAGTACAGAGTGTCACCACTCCTATTCATCCCGCTGGTGTCGTAAAAGGCGACTAAGGGATAAACTACGCAAGACAACATCAATGCAAAGAGAAGGAAAACTTGATACCAACCCAGCCAGCCAGCGTGGTATAGTAGGCCAAAACCTCCTTACTAAGGAGAGGCCTATGTCCAGCAGTGAAAGCTGTTGATGATGATGATGATGAAATTACTATTAAGTTGCTAGATAAAGTCACCATAGGGCAAGTTGTTGTGGAGACCCTTGAAGGGTCCAGCAGTGGGGGTCTTTTGTCTGAGATGATGAAATTTTGATTTAAATAATTTTATCGATTTAAACTGCATTATGTAGTTACAAGATTAACCTCAATATAATGTAAACCTAAACCTAGCTTGGAGGTTGATTAACGCCCGTGCCACCTCGGAGAGCACGTAAAGTCGGTCCCGGTTGTCATGATTATCTATGGCAATCGTTATTGGTAAGTTATTGCCCTCAAATATACTGACAACTAGTTCAATCTTCGAGTTTCAGTTCTCCCTTAGGGCTGCGGAGGTCCGATGCCAGTCACTCTGTTGAAAAACTGGAATTCAGGTAAAACCAGTTGAACTAGTAGCTGACCCGGAATAAACTTGGGAATAAAGGGTAGGAAGATGAATGTAAACCTAAACCTTCTTAGTTGGAGATAACATGAGTAATGTGTATAATAGTGGACTTGGTCCTTTCTCGGCCTTTATTTGGGTACAAAATTTCATTTAAATTGGTGCAGTGGGTTTTCAGTTTATTGCGAGCAGACAGATGCAGCGGATGAGTTTATTTTATAGATAGTGATGAAGTGATAATACATTTTTATCATACACTTGTAATTTCATAACAACTTTTAAATTAAAGCATCAACAAGTAACAAGTGTATCAACTGTCTGTAAAAACAATTGCCTTTTTATTTCAATGACCTTATCTGTTCTTTCAACATCTGTTTTTGTTTACAATTTTTTTATGACGGTATAGATAGATTAAAGTGTCATTGCAATGAAAAAAAAATATTTTTTGAGTAAATGTTCAGATTACAGGATATTGACCTGTGTGATATTGATTGTACCTTCAATGCCCTCATATCAAGGGACTTTACAAACATACTTGAAACGGACACCAATAATACCCAGACCCAGAACAACAGTTTGTGAATCATTTCAATCTCATGCAGTTCAAGTGAGATTTTTTATTCATATCTATAACATAATGTAGTAGTGCTATAGTAGACAAAACCTCCTTTAGAGATCCAGCACTTCAGCACTCAGATCCATCTATTCATTTTTTTCATTAGTTTTCATTCACACCATACCTACCCATAAATTCTATTTGTCCAACCTAAGGTTACCTGGAAGAAATTGCTCTTCATCACTACATAGTATAAAACAAAGTCGCTTTCTCTGTCCCTATGTATATGCTTAAATCTTTAAAACTATGCAACGGATTTTGATGCCATTTTCTTTAACAGATAGAGTGATTCAAGAGGAAGGTTTTTATATATAATACATGCATAATATAGTAGATAATAATTTAAGAGGTTTCTAATGTGTGTTTTTTTTACGATGCGATGGTATATGCCTATCTCTTAGGGATAACCCAAAATAACCATTTTTTTCTTTTTATGAGAAATAATGACTTATTTACGAAGTGATTTTAAGCAATACAGTATTAATCCTTGTTAATATAAATTAATATGGCCCTTTACAGTATATAATTTAAATTAATAATTAATAGTAGGCCAATACCTCCTTTTCAAGGAGAGGCCAGCGGTGGACTGTTAAAGGCTGTTGATGATTGATGACAGATTTAAAATGCAGGAACAAAGCGATTGTGGCCGCTACAGGCCGGGGACCGTTATTTGACTCTGCTGTCGATTTGTCACTATCAGTTAATAACACAATACTTTATTATGAATTAATATTCTAAGGCGGTAGGAAATTCGCCGGGTCAGCTAGTTAGCAATAAGCCACTATTTGAACATGGTTGTTTCAATAAAATTCTCCTAAACATTAACTGTAATGGTATTGGTGTATAATAAAGTTTATTCTATTCTATTTAAAGCTATTGTTAATTGTAAACATTGGTGATAGTTAGTTTTTTTCACCTCTGTAGAACAAGAAAAAAACTATTCTTTTAACCAATTACTTTGTATCCAGTACAGTAGAAAAAAGATTTAAGATTTTGTACAAGCTATATTCACTAGGTATGGATGGTATTGTAGATTGTTTGGTGTTAACTAGAGATGTGTAGCTCCTGAGTGAGTGATATAAAAGATATATATCACTCACACCGATAGAATGTGTCACTAACTCACACTAGCTCCGAATATATCAGTAACTCAGTTCTAGCTCACCAACTCACTAGCTCATTTGTCTCATGAATGATATCTATCTACCGTTCACTTCACGCTAATTTTGTTGCCACGTATTGGGTTATCAAGGAAAAATGCACATCATTTCTATAGTGGCAAAGCTTAACATGTATTCTTAACACTCATGTATTTTTAAAACAAAATTTATATTTGCCATTTTCTTACATAAAAAGGTAAATTAATTTAAGAACTTAATATTACGAATAATGGGATGATACATCAAATAAAAAATAAAAAAAATTCATAATGTGTTTAGTTTTATTTTCAATGTTTAATCATAAAACAGTGTAAATAAACTTATTAAAATAAGTAAATAAATAAGGGGGTAAATGAAGTAGGTATACCTGCCTACCTACCTTGTGATTATATGAAAATTATTTTATTTCCAACTTAATTAAATCTGTCTAGGTTGACAGTCCTAAGCCTGCCAAGTATTAAGGAAAATCAATTTAATATTTATGTCTAATGTACAAACTAATAAAACTGAAAAAAAAAGATCTTCCGAGTACTTAACTTAAGCTAATATAAGAATTAAAGAAATATTTGTGTGAGCGAGAGAGATTTAAAGTGACTGATATACTGAGCTAAATGATCTAGACGAAGAAATAAATCAATTTTTAAACCAATCAATTGAAATGGATCACTGATCTAGTGATCTAAATGAGTGATATATATCTTTAGAGCGAAATGATATATATCTATCTTTTCAGCTCAGTGACACATTTTGAGCATCACTAGTGTTAACATAGTTAATATCTGTTATAATAATTACACATCTACAACCAACCATGATTAAGGGTTGTTTCTTTTGATATGTTTATTTACAGTATTTAAAAATGTACTTACAGGATGTTCTTTCTGTTTGGGTGCATCTGGATCAAAGTGGTGTAACAAACCATAAGCTGACATTATATTGGTAAGCTTACGCCGCAGTTCTGCCTCTTTGAGGCCTTCTTTGTCACCTCCCTCACTCTTGAACCTCTTCTGTGTTATTTCTTCTTTGTCTTGTATCATCAGATCACTGTACAATGACTTCAATTTCGGTTCGGTTAACCGCTGGAAGAACAAAAGTTTAAAACTATTCATTTGTTTTTTTTAAACTATAATGCACACCGAAAGTTTTTTTAAAGGCATCTTACCTGCCGCGCTTTACTCCATAATAAATTAAGTTTATTCATTCGAAATGGTTTTTCTAAGGTTCTAAAATCTACATCGCCTTTTAATTTCTCGTTTGCAGTACGACTGTATTTATTTTCACTCAAAACACTGCTAATAAAAAGTAAAACGCAAAGAAGTATGCGTGGAATTAGACTCATTTTGTTGAAAGGTTGAAACAATATTTTCAAAATTATTAGCATTAAACTATTCAGGACATTAAAAATCTAATTTGGCGGTAATATATTAGTCTAGCCAGAACAGTACAATAACTATGTGTTATAAATTGTGATTGTGATAAGAGTTTAGGACAAAAACCAAATCCACATACAAAGTACTTCGGAACTTCACAATAGTTCACAAAACTAAGAACTTCACTTCAATCACTTCACGAGTTGGATTCTCATTAATTCTCATTCATTGCAAATTTGCAATATTTCATGGTGTTACCATCCCATAAACTATTGACACGCCAATAGCGTAAACACGAGCAAGTGATATATATCGATATACGTATTTTTTTTCCTTACCACCGTATAGCTGGGCACATAACATATGTGCCAAACAACAATTCAGAGCAGGAATTATATCAGGAGTAAAAATAAGGTTTTTTGACGGAATTACTCTGTGATTTCAAGTGTATCTGGGCGTTTTTCAAAATTTTGCTCCGTTACGTACAGGACGTCCATTTATTTTCATAACAAAATTTTAAACAAACGATGAAATGTAGACATTTACAATGAACTAAGGTTTAAGAAAAACCATAATCAAACAATGTTAAATGAGTATAATTTCTATTTAATGTATTATTATAGTGAGGGTTGCCAATACAGGGGTCTTGTACGTTACATTTTCATTCAAAGTAAATAATAACTCAATCATATCAAAGTTAATCAGCTTTATTTATAATTAATCAACAACATAAAAATCTTCTAAAATTTAATAACACTTTGTGATATCTTGCCTCTTAGTGCTGTTTAAAATATAAAATATGTCTTGTACGTAACTAAATGGCACTCTGGACTATCAAACTTTGTGAATAAATAACTATTCTGAAAGACTAACATTATAGGTAAGTTTTTTTTAATACAAAAAATAACAAAAAGTCATTTAATATCTATTAACAAAAACATAACTCCCAAAGGTTTTTTCATTAAAAAATAAAAACTATAACAGCCAAAACAGGACAGTTACGTTTGTGGACAACAGTCGTTACGTTTAGGAACTCTAAAGCTATGTTTACAACGAGCACAATTTCCAGTCATTTTAGAAACAACACAATATTATTCAACATTTCAAAAACGTCGTGATGTGACATATTATATAAGTTACATCACTTACTGTACTTATTTCTATAAAATTAGTCAATATCACAGACTGTTTTGATTTGAGCATTTTAAAAATATATTTTACAAAAAACTTAGGGGATTCAAGTCTATCTCAGTTTCATTTTCACATTAAGTAGGTAACAATACTTCTTAACTTACAAAAAAATCCAACAGATACAAAAAAATGTCAAATAAGTAGTAACAAAAATAAAATAGGGAACCAATAAGTAGGTAATTCTGCGTGATTGTTTGGTCTTCTTTTAGAGTAACTTTTTCATTTTCCAATAGCTCAATTATCTTTTTGTGTTTAGTCTCTAGGCGAAATCTATTTTTACTTAAACTACTAATAACTTTCTTTAACCTTTCACAAATTTTTAATGTCCTTTGATATCTTTTATAATTTCGGTAATTCAATCTCTGTTTTTTCTTCAATTTTGTATTATCTTGCATCTCTGGCACTGTCACTTGAACAGCTGGCTTAGTTTTATTTCCTTTTTTATTTTCCCTTGTATTCCTTTTTTGTTATCTCCAAATTTTCCGTCTTTTTTCCTTTTCTTCCTTATTTAGTTCACTTACCTTGAGTTTATGTTCTTCAGTCTTTCGACTTCTTTCTTTTTATATGTGTTGTATTTTTCTTCATTTTCTTTGTTTTTGTCCATATCCCCGTTTTATTGTCTCTCTCGGCACCAGTCAACGGCATAATTTACCTGAGTAGGAATAAATTGATTTGTAAGGAAGTGCCGAGGATGTGAGGAATGTTAGGGTTCACCCTCTTTATCGCTAGTCTAAATAGGATATTTATAACATAATAAGGAAACCTGCTCACCATGAGGTGACTAGATCCTATAAAGGTAATGAGTTTACCTCTCTGGGTGGATTATATTTTTAATTTATATTAAATTGCACAAGACAGTATGAACGCATCTTTACGAGTCCAGTACGTAACGTTTTTAGTCCACATAATACATCACGTCACGTCCTGGACGTTACGTATAACGCGGACTTGTCAGCCGTAACGGGACGCCTGGCAGATGTGAAACATTGCCATTATTTTGTAAAAGTAATATGCAGAAAAGAACATATTGTAAAAGTAAAACGACGAAAATATATATATACAGTCTATATGCAGTAGTGTGTACCGTACACACTACTGCGCACTACTACAACATATAGCGTGCCGTGGCGACGCGTCGCCAATCGCCAGGCCAGAAATCTATTTTACGTGCGTCTATACCATGTTTCACATACGTGCGCCTATAGATGTTTCACATCAAAACAAATAAAATGAGTTATTTCATTCGAGTAATACTAAAGATATCCAAATATAGCTTATATATTCTCCAAAATACGTCATCAAAATCCAGGATATGATGAAGGACACATAAAAAAGTAGGATAATATTTGGTATTTTAATAAATATTACAATATGTTTTCCGTTTAAGTCTTAAGTTTATCTTTTTTTTTACAGTAAGTTAAACATTTTACCCTAACGTAAAATAATTTGATACTCACTTCCTACATTTTTGCCTTTTAATCAATGGTCAAACTCGTAGGACACGGCAAAATAATCCTGAGCAAAATTTTGAAAACCGCCCATCTAATAGTTTTTAACCCAGATACTTTAAAAACTATGGTACAGTGTGGTGTTGTCGGCTGCAAAAGCCATAGAAAACGTAAATATGAAAATATAACCTTTCACAAGTAAGTATAAAAAATAGCGTATTATCGGCATAATTTTATTTTTAATATTAACTACCTTAACTACGATTAATTACATCAATTGTTGTTGGTTAATGTGTTTTGACCTGGCAATATTAATATTGGATTACTTTGTTTCCATAGGATGCCCGCACACACACAATAATATTGTGACAATAATATTGTGACACACGGCCCCGCACACTATAATCCACAATAATATTATACAATACAGCCCGCACACACGCAATATTATCGGCAATACGTACTTTATTGCCAATATTATTGTGTGTGTGCGGGCACCCATAGGGTATATTACACCAGTCAATAATATCGTGATACTGGAATCACGATATTATCACAAGATTGTAAATACTGAAGTGGGCAGTTACACTATCAATATTATCATCAATATTACCACTTCAGTGTTACGTTGACTTTACTGGAATCTGGTTGTGTTACTAAAATTATGGTTATTAGGAGAAAGTCAGTTTTAGCTATTGTACTCGCGTTTGCGTTGAAGAGAAAACGCTGCATAAAGCGTTGGGTAAACCCCAATCTGGTTTTAAAACGAAAGCAAAACACTCATTTGAACATCACACAAGAAATGCTCTTGGCCGATGATTTGAATGATTACGCAAATTATTTTAATGAGTGAATGAGTGAAGACTTGTTTGAGAAGCTTTTAGAGCCTCCGCACATTAGGGCCACTAGTCACCGCTACTAAACGCGACCACCAGTGGTTCAGTCAGACCACTGGTGGCTGGTGACACACACACACGCCGCCACCAGTGACAGCCACTGGTGGCTGGATGCGGCTACCAGTGGCTGCCACTTGCCGGCATTTGTTCAAGTGTACGACACACAGTATGGCCCTGTGTGCGCGGTAGTCGAACGACAAAACGCGGCCACAAGTAGCGAGCGCGGTCGACTCCCGCAACTTGTGGCTCGGACGCGGCCACTAAAACGCTCGGTGTGCGCTGATGCAATACAAAATGTATGGAGGAACGCGTCCGCAACTTGTGGCCGCCACTAGTCGTTGTAACGTGGTCACCACTAGTAGCTCAATGTGCGGGGGCTGTAATACTTGGTTTCACCATAAATTACTAAACAAGATATATATATATATATATATGAAACAAGATAATTTAGTGATAGTAATAAATAGAATATATTGTAGGGTAGGCATTAAAATGAGAAAAATTGTGTAATTATCAAAGTTTTAATCTAATGAAATGTCGAAATCAAAAGTCTCAAAATTGCAATTATTATAGTACCCGCATGTTAGATAGTATTACTGGCTACTATTTCATTTTCAATTTGTAAGTCTTCATGTTTTACGTTTCATCTTTACTTTTGTTGAAATTGTGCATATTTTTATTGAGATTTTTTGAGGTGGTCACATTGAACTCGAAACATATAAATTTTATTGTGGTCTGTACGGTTGGCAACACTGTCAATAATATTGAAGCCACGCCCCCTTGGTATTGTGGATTTCAAAATATCCGGATAACTTGCTGCTAGACCATCAGTACTGCATCAGTATTATCTTGTTAAAACGAGTATCGCGTGATAATATTGCCTGTATAATATACCCCTTACGGGTGTACTCTTATGTCAAGTCTATAATATTCTTTGTCTAACTACCATCCCTAAAAACTGCAAAAAACTTCAAACGATCGAATTTGGTGGCGATGCGTAGCACACCACGCAAATATTTACCACATTGAAAATTAAATTTATATCTATATTGGATTCCGTCCGTTCATTCCGTCGTGTGACAGAAATTCATCGATGCATATAAGTAAAATTAACGTTTTTGTTTGTAATTTCAAATTTTCTCTAATAGCTTAATATAATAATGTTTATATATATGTGGTACTTACGTCAAAATAAACAGTTTTGATTTTAAGCTAGCTATTATTTTCAAAACTAAGTACGCCCCGCGGCTTTACACGTGGTTATTGTAACTTTTAAAAACAACAACTCAGTATTACATATTGCATACAATTTTATGCATTAGTAATTAGTAGGTCGTAGAGCCACTCTGATAAAGATTTAGCACGAATGGGACGGCTTGACCGAGACAGTAGGTACAACCAGTGATGTCATATCTACCAACTTTTTGGTAGATCTACCAATTTTCACTTCAGTCTACCTATCTACCACCCTAGACCTAAAAACTACCTATTTTTGAATTAGTTTGACAATCACCACTTTGAATTATTTTTATATTGACAAGCTGCGTTGCGATGTGTTGAGAGAGCCATGCGACGATGCATCAAGCATACATAGAGTCCAGGCTATAAACCACAAAAAAAACGTTAGCAACAGTTCGCCGTTCGTGTCATTTCACGCCCTTTGACATTATTATTCTGTTCTGTGGCCCATTCCCGGTAGGTTTGTTGCGGAATCAATGGTAAATATTTACTTCTGTTTTGTGTTGTTTATACATAACACTTTTATGGCGCGACCCGGGATTCGAACCCGAGGCCCCTTGATTGGCAGTCGCGTACGCGTACTATTGAGCGATGAGGCAGTATATATGTCTTAAATAAATTATATATAATTAATATAGAACACCTTTTTTCTTACATTACCGAAAAGTGATTTTTAATAAATAACATACATATTTTCTTTGCCATGGAAAAATAGTTTTAAAACTTATGACCAAACATCTCTATACATTTCTTTTCTTACCAAGAATACAAAACGTGTTTGAAAAAAAATCAGCCGAAAAACCAAACATCAACTGAAGCGCGACTTCCTAAAAAGTACTAAAAACTAACTAAAACGAAGCTTTTCAACAACAACAGTAATTGTTTTCACGTTCAATGGATATGATTGATTAAATATCAGTGTCATATCGGTGTTATATAATCAAAAAATCGGCCAAGTGCGTGTCAAGCCACGCATAGAATAGAGTTCCGTAGTCAGCTATACTGGTAGGTAGACTTAACACCGTGTCCAAAACACAATTGTTATGTTTACTTATTATTTCTGTAACGTCAATAAAACACGGGAGCTAGCAACCGACTGGTTTATTTATTGCCACCCTCAAGTACGCATATACAACATATACAAAATAATATTAACAATGCTACATCATCTCCCTCTTAAATGCATAAATAAATCTCGTATCATAAACTAAAATAAATTTAATGAAAACTAATACTATAAACTTAATTAAACATTATACATACCATTATCTAATTTTCTGACAACAGCCTACCGGTCAGTTGAGACCTTTTGTATTGTCTAATCCGCCTATCAGACGCGCCCGGTGGCGGTGGCTGAGGTGATGCGAGCGGGGCAGACGCGGAGTGCCGGGGGATCGGCGGCCGGTCGGTACCATAGCCGGTATTCTCGTCGGCCCCACTCTCCTCTAGATATTCCTCCGCGCCATCAGACGCGTCTTTATACACATCCTCGGATTCTTTATTCTCGGCTGACCCGGGACTGATTGCCTTATCGCCCGATTTAGTCCTTAAACTCGCTCGTGACAAAGAATAACGATTTTTATTTTTTATTATTTGGTTGGCGTGTCTCCGCCATTGAACACCATTTCCTATGTCGGTTTTATAAGAGACCGGACCCGTCTTTGCCACTACATTCCTTTCGGTCCACTTTTTCCCTCCTACCGAATAGTCCCGGGTCAGCACTTTATCGCCGACGGCGATGGTGCGCGGTGTGCCGCCTGCCGCTCGCACCTGCCGCTCCTGCGCCGCGCGCACCACCTCCGCCACGTCTGGCCTCACCGCATCGAGCCGGGAACGGAGCCGCCACCCCAACAACGCTACCGCTGGTGACACCCCTGTGGTGTCATGTTCACAGTTTCGATATTGAAATAAAAATCTACTTAAAGCCGTGGACACGTCTTCCCTAGCGTGTAATGCCCTCTTTATAGCTTTTTTTACTGTCTTTACGGCGTTTTCGGCGGCACCGTTTCCCTGTGGTCGATACGGAGCCGAAGTTACATGCTTAATACAATTTTTTGCACAATAATCTTTAAATTCGTTTGAAAAAAATGGAGGGCCGTTGTCGGTTACGAGTTGGGACGGTAGGCCAAAACGTGAAAATATATTTCTAAATACTTTTATAGTCGACTGAGCATTTGTAGTTCCCATTTGAGCTCCCATTCCCTCGTTCCACTTCGAGTGTGCGTCGACTATAACCAAGTAGGTTCTCCCTCCACATTCAGCAAAGTCAGCATGGAGGCGTTGCCAAGGATGCATGGGAAACTCCCAAGGGTGAATTTGTGCATGTGGTGGCGAGTCTCGTACAATACTACAGATATCACAATTTCGCCCCAAATCATCTATATCTTTATCTAGATTAGGCCAATACACATAATTTCTTGATAAATTTTTCATTTTATTAACGCCTAAGTGCCCCTCATGTATCTCACTTAAAATACTTTTTCTTAGGACGGTAGGTATCACTACCCTATATTTAAACATTATGCACCCCAGCTCTGTCGATAACTCATTTTTCCGTGAAAAGTATGGCTTTTCCCCTTCACAACTCGCATGCAACGGCCAACCATATTTAATATAACCTTTAATTTTACACAATAAAATATCTCGTTCCGTTGCTTTAGCTATATCTCTAAAATTTACGGGCAACGAATCCTCCACAAGTTGAAGGTACTCAATGGTGGTTTCAGTTAGTCCTTACCACGTTAAGGGCAACCGTGATAGCGCGTCCGCTGGCCCATTATGTACTGACCGAACATACTCCACGCTAAAATCATACGCAGCCAAGCGCGCCGCCCATCTTTGCACTCTACTAGCTGCAGTCTGTGGGATTCCACCTTTACTGCCAAAAATATAGGTTAACGGCTGGTAATCCTTTCGCAGAACAAAACGTCTGCCAAACAGATATTGGTGGTGTTTAGTTACACCGAATAAGATAGCGAGGGCTTCCTTGTCCAGCTGACTATAATTAATTTCGGCCGTATTTAATGTACGCGACACATACGAGACTGGACGTTCGCTACCATCTGGGTACCGATGTGCTAACACCGCGCCCAACCCGTAGGCGCTGCTGTCTACTGACAATACGAGCGGCCGTCCCTCCTCGTAGTGCGCTAACACTTGTTCGCTCAACAGTACACGCTTAGCCCTTGCGAACGCCCCCTCACAGTCGCTACTCCAAACCCAGGCAACACTTTTTAGGGTTCCGAAGTTCATCACTTCGAACCCTTATAGATTCGTCATGTCCGTCTGTCCGTCCGTCCGTCCGTCCGTCCGTCCTCGACTTACCGTCCAAACGGTAAGTGCTAGAGAGATGAAACTTTGCATGAATATGTATTGTAATTACGTTGACAAAGTGCTACAACAAAATTATGAAAAATATTTTTATTTGGGGTACCTCCGTACCGTACCGTGGGGATGTTTTTTTTTTCTTGCGGCTACCCTATCATGTGGGGTATCATTAGATAGGTCTTTTAAAAACAATACAGGGTTTCTCAGACGATTTTTTGATTTAGGTATCCGTTTCACTTTAATTTCACTTTAAAGGCCACTTTTTTGTAAAAACAGGGCGTCCCCCCCCTCTAAAAGCTAAACGGCTGGCTCCAAAATTCTGGGAAAATTCGTGATAGTGGTCCATATAATGAACTTTAAAGGAAAACTATAATGGATCAGATAACTTTGTTGGTTCAGGAGTTATAGAGGCTTAACTGTTACAACTTTTACAATTGTCAGTACATTTATGAAAACATAACGTACGTTCGAAAAAATTTACATCTCTTCAATCAAAGATGTGATAGACATGAGTATAATACTAGGAATAAAGATAAATTAATTCAACCACGTTTTAGACTCTTAAAAGTTCATACTTCTTTAATTTTTTTTAGAAAAAAAAAATACATCTTTTATGGGGTACTGTATTAAATTTTATAATAAAATATCTCAAAACATACTAGATTTAACAGAGAAACGATTTAAAAATGTTGTAAAGCGCACACTATGTAAGCAAGCGTATTACAAATTAGAGGATTACATTGCCGACAAGAATGCTTGGCTTAATGCTGGTCCTGCTCCACAGTCACATGATTAATTCTCAAATTATTTAGAAGTTAGTTTGAAGTTAGTTTGTATTTCTGGCATATGTTAATTTTATCTTAATGATTGACATTCTTATATTTTTCTTTCTTTTTTTTTTGACATTGGATAACCATATTTCTGACATGTACGTATTATTGATATTTTAATTTTATCTTGTTGTTTGACATTTCTATTATTATTATTATTTTTGTTATTAACATTATTGCATAATAAGTTACTTTTTATTGACATGTTCCAAATATTTATCGCACTCTTAGAGAGTAGCATATTTATAAATAGTTTTATTATTGTATAACTGCGAACATTTTGAATTGTACATGTGAGCACTTTGTAGTCACTAGTAACATAAGTTTGTTTGTTGACTGGCGGTTGTGAGTATGTCATGCTCACTCAAAAGCCCTGCTGGCGGTGGCGTGTGTAGTGGGTCGTTCGGCTCCCTACGATATGGTTGAACTGGACGATGGCTGGTGCATAGGTCATGCTCGTGACACGGGCGCCGCCAGTCGGGGCTGGTCATTTCACAACTTCTATTTATTGTTTAATTATTTTTGGACAATACCTGTGTAAATATCAGCATCGTTACATTGTCCTCACATTTAATAAAATGCCTCAAACAATGTAACCAAAAATTGTAAAAACAATGTTGGAAAAGAGTGTCCATGGAGTTTCTTGTCTGTTCTTCTCCATAGGATCTACGAATTGGAACAGACTACTGACTGACTACTTGACGTTTCAAAAGTGCCGTTGTATGGTTTATTTGAAAAAAAATGGTTTGATTTGATTTGAAAAAAAATACGCTTACTTAGAAAATGTCATACAAAATTAACGCATTAATACGTAAACAGAACAATTACCCATTGGATACGATTTCCAATTAACGTACCATTATGGGTGACTGAGGAACCCGTTCATGTGCGTGGCCTGACACGCACTTGGCCGATTTTTTTAATAAATTATGTAATGGGTGCAATAAATTACTTAAATTCGGAATGAACTTCCCATAACTTGACTGCCTTGTTGTTCTAGTGGTTAGCGTATGCGGCTGCTGATCAAGAGGTCTCGGGTTCGATTCCCGGGTCAGACCAAATATTTGTGGGATCCACATATATTTGTTTCGGAGTCTGGGTGTTTTTCTATGTATAATATGTAAGTATTTACAAAAAAAAAGTATGTTTACGTATTTATATCAGTTGTTTAGTAACCCATAACACAAGCTCTGCTTACTTTGGGACTAGATGATGTTGTGTGTAAGTTGTCCAAATATTTATTTATTTATTTATTTATTTATAATAGTTAAGCATTCCTAAAAAACTTTTTAATTGCGTCACGTTGCCTGGGGTTGGGGCACTTGCAATCGCTTCTAATTTATCTGGGTCGAGACGCAAGCCTTCTTTATTAATAATGAAGCCTAAATACTTAACACTATCTTGTAAAAATTTACATTTAGTTCGCTTTATAGTCAACCCCATATTGCGTAACCGTTCAAATACCGCTCTTAGATTATTCTCGTGTTCTTTTCTATTTCTTCCCGTGACACAGATGTCATCTAGGAATACGACACATCCAGGCACCCCACGTAAAGTTTCCTCCATTAATTTTTGGAACTTTTCAGAGATGCACGATAATCCGTATGGAGTGCGTCTATAAACAAACGTACAGGACCTACATGAGTCGTAATCGCAGTATACAGCTGTGACCCTTCTGATAATAAGCACTGCTTATTGCGTGTACGACACGTTGATTGTAATGCTTTAATAATGACTCTCTTATCTCTGTAAGACTCCGACTAATTTGACTTAAACTAAAGCTTATATACAATGTAATATGTGTACAGTTTTAGGTGGGGGCTACTATGAAATATTATTTACTTAATTGCTTAATTGACAATATGTTGTTTATACTTCCTTATTTAATATTTTATAATATTACTATTGTTTGAGGGCACGTACGTTAACTTTAGTAAAACAATTATTTAATCACGTAACCGTGTAAAGATCTAAACTACTATTTTGCTGTGGCTTCGCCCATACTGCTCATAAGCGTGTCGGAGATCAATCTTTGTATATTTTTCTCCCCCGCTTAAACTCGCAAATAATTCCTCAATTCGTGGTAATGGATAGTAATCTCTCTTTAGCTTTGGGTTAATTGTGATCTTATAATCACCACAGATACGAATGTCACCGTTTCGCTTAACTACAGGCACGATCGGCGTGCCATAATCTGAGTAATCAACTCGGTAAATGGAGCCGTCCGCTTCGAGTCGCGCCAACTCCCGCTCGACGCGTACGCGCAGCGCGAGTGGTACGGGTCGCGCTCGAACATAAACCGGTTCGGTGTCCGTCAGCTGTAGTTGAATAGTTCGCTTACACGTACCTAATTTCTCAGAAAAAACTTCAGGGAATTCTTTACACAATTGATTTACAAAATTATCCTCGATTATGTCGTGTAAATTAATTTGGTTAATGTTCAAGGCTTTCAACCATTCTCGACCCACTAAAGGTCGCGCTCCGCCTCTGATAATGTATAAAGGTAAGTTTGCTTTCGAGTCGTTTAAACATACATCTACAATAATATAACCTAAGGACTCGATTCGTGAACCGTTATACGAACGTAACAATAAGTTATCCCTGTTTAATTTCTTTTTAAAAAAAATTTTTTTAAACGTTTCGTCATCGATAGCAGAAATACGACTGCCAGTATCGATTTCACACTCAATTAAATTACTGTCCATATATATCTTAATAAAGTATGGTTCGTTACCTTTAGTCGTAACCTCGACGTTGAACATTTCGTCCGAATCACCGTCACTCACATAATTATGCATATTTGCGCCACGATCACTATTACCGTGCACTTTTTTGCACATCACTTTTAAATGCCCTCTTTGATTGCACTCATCACAGTTATATTGTATAAATCGGCACCTATCTGCGCGGTGCGGCCTGCCACAGCGCCAGCAAGGCGAGGCGGCCGCCTGCGAGCCCCTGCCCGCCGCTGCGGCCGGCGACCTCACGCTAGCGCTGCGCCCGCGCCCGGCGCCGCCGCCGCGCCCGTTGCGCCAATGATGCAGGCCTTCGCCCGCCTCGCCGCCGCTGCCGGTCGTCCCCGAGGCCTCCGCCGGCACCGATGTCCTGCCGCTTACCTCGGAATGTTTCTCCGCAGCCTCCAGAGCCAGTGCTAGCTCCACAGCCTCCTTGTATTGTATTTTCTTTTCTGCGAAAATCCGAGCCCGCATCGCATCGTTTGACATTCCAGAAACAAATTGATCCCTTAAGTTTTCTTCTAAAGTTGAGCAACTTTTACATTTGCCGAAATTACACGTGACCGCTAGATGTTTCAACGCTTGAAGGTACTCCATTAGCGGCTCGCCGGAGCGCTGACGTCGCAATCTGAAAACGTGGCGGTCGGCGATTTCTGAGCGTTGCGGTTCCAAATGATCGGTAACCAACGACACGAGCTCATCATAGCTTTTCTTTTCAGGCAAATCCGGCGAACACAAATCGCACATAAGTGTGTATGTTTCTTCGCCAACCACCGTAATTAGTAACGGTACCTTCAATTCATCTTTGATTTCGTTCAAAATTATATATTGATTTACACGACGAATGTACGCCGGCCACTGTTTACAATTTACATTAAATGGTTCTAATTTACCGATCGGCATATTATATCACTTATCACACGCGCAATAACGAAAGAAAATAAAAAATTAAACCCAGACTCGTCGCCAGTGTAACGTCAATAAAACACGGGAGCTAGCAACCGACTGGTTTATTTATTGCCACCCTCAAGTACGCATATAAGTACAACATATACAAAATAATATTAACAATGCTACAATTTCTTTATTTTGTTACGAAGTTTTCCAAGTGAGTTTATTTTACAAGTTAGGCCCCTTTTTTTTTTTTTTTTTTTTTTTTTTCGTGCGGAAATCCCCACGGATGCCACCAGTTGGTGACTATGTCGGACTCGAACCGAATAAAACCGCACGCCGTCTCGGGTACTATGAGTCGAGGAACCAGGTATACCCTCGAAAGGAAGTCCCTGGAACCCCGACGCACCTCGGGCCATATGTGGACTTGCAGGCGGCCCCCTACTGTGTGAGAACTCCGATGCTCCCCTTCCGCCAAATACAAAGCGTGCGCGTGTTGTAGCGCTCGCGTTGCCACCCCGGCCTGCTTCTGCTAGGGTGACAGATGGCCTCACCTGTCACCCCCAGGCCTGCGCTTATGGAGGACGGAGATCTTGCGATCTCCGGCGCCTGAGTCGCCTGCGGTACCTGGCCCGCTCCCGGGCCTGGCGGGCCGGAAGAGCTCTAAACCTCTCCCGGTCCCGCTCCGCCATCTCCTTCGCAAGCATAACTTGCTCGCAGAAAGAGACGGCGGAGTTCCACGCTCTCTCGCTCCGTAACATGGCCGCAACCATGTTACTGAGCGAGAGGATCCCCACTCCGATGGCGGCCACGAGATCACGCCTCGGCTCCCCCCACGCCGGACATTCTGCCAACGTGTGGAGCGCCGTGTCCGCAGTCTGGCCATCGCAGTGGTGGCACCCAGGCGTTGGCTCCTTACGAATCAGACACAAGTGATCACCGAAACATCCTTTTTCAGTGATCACCTGCGTCAGCCGATATGAGAGGCTCCCGTGACGCCTCTCGAGCCAATCCTCCATAACGGGTCTTACCGCCGCAATGACGGCGTGCCCAGCGCTCGGTTGCCGAAGTCGTTCCCTCCACTCCTCCACAAGGGCCTGGCGGAGCTGGGATTTCTGCGCTTCGATTTCTCGAATCTCAGGACTCTGTCCCAGCTCCCGCGCCTCCTTGCGCCACTGGTAAAGTGCTGCAAGGGCTCTCGCCTCCAGGTCCCATGGTGGAGTTCCGGCCAAGAGACTCGCCGCTTCAAAGGAGACCGTGCGGTACCCCCTTATGATCCTGACGGTCAGTACTCGCTGCGGTCGTCGCAATAGCGCGACATTACTGGCCTTCAGGACCTCCGCCCATACTGGGGCCCCATAAAGGGCCATGGACCGCACAACTCCCGCGTAGAGTCTCCTGCAGGAGTCATCGGGCCCCCTCATGTTGGGCAACAACCGTGCTAATGCTCGCGCTGCGCCCACCAACTTTGGGACCAGACTTCGGAAGTGAAATCCGAAGTCCCATCGGCCATCGAGTACGAGCCCTAAATATCGCATAGAGGGCTCGATGCCGATGCGAATGCCTCCCACTATGAGGCTGAGTCCATCACGTGGCTTATTCCGAGGCCCGTGGAAGAATAAGGCCTCGGATTTGTGCAATGCCACCTCAAGACCCAGCCGCCGGATTCGCTCAACGACTTGGGCAACCCCGGCCGTGGCCCTCAGGGTTGCCTCGCGGTGCGTTCTACCATACGCCGTTACAAGCGTGTCATCCGCATAAAGGTGACACCGTCTAAGAATTCACCGCGAAGCACCCAGTCGTAACCAATGTTCCACAGGAGCGGCCCTAAGACTGACCCCTGCGGAACACCGCACGACATTTCACGCCGACCGAGACCGGTCCTACTTGGGTAGATGACGGCTCTCTCCGAGAGATACGCCCCAACTATGCGGCGGAGGTAGAGAGGCACTCGGTGATATTTCAGTGCCTCCCTGATGCAACCCCAGGGTAAAGTGTTGACCGCGTTGGCGATGTCCAAAGACACCGCCAACACCACTTCTCCCCGGGAAACTGCTTCCTCCGCCAGGGCTTTCACGCGCATGATCGCATCCACGGTGGAGCGCCCCTGGCGGAAGCCATATTGGTTCTCCGCCAGATCCGGACCCACCCTGTAGAGGTGCTTGACGAGGCGATGTGCAATCACTCTTTCAAAGAGTTTGCACACCTCGTCAAGCAACACTATAGGCCGGTAGGCAACAAGTTAGGCCCCTATAACTCCTGAAATACAAAAGTTATCAAAACCGATATAGTTTTCCTTGACAGTCAATATATACCTATTGACGACTATCACGATTTTTTCAAATTTTTTTGGCTAGCCGTTTGGATTTGAGAGGGGCGAAATCTAAATCGAAAAATGGCTTTATCAACCTCGCAATGTGTTTATAGATCTATCTAATGATAGTAAATAATAATTTTGCCACTAACCTATAACTTAGTACTCACTAAGACTACTCCAGATAGTCCTAACCTAAAATAAAGCAGAATATAGATAATATATATGTAAGTATATATATATTCGTAGTATACATAAGCTACTACTGTAATGTACTGATAAAGTATAAATCGAGCAGCATATAATTAAGAAAGAAAAATTTTATTAGGTTAGAAAATGAATGAAGATTGAAAATAATCCAAAATAATTTGGGCCTAGGACAGATGGACGGATGAACGGACAGACGGACATGACAAATCTATAAGGGTTCCAAGTCATAAACTACGGAACCCTAAAAATCTTCTAAATTGAGGTGGTAGATCTACCAATTTTGCATTTTACATCTACCAACTTCTACCAACATTTGGCACATAATCTACCGATTTTCTGAAATTCGGGTTGGCAACACTGGGTACAACCCTCACACAGAATACCAACCTAAAATGACAGCATTCGTGATGTTTTCGTTGGTTGGTTGGTGTGAGCCGTGATTGGGAAATGTGAAATGAAATGATTGGGCTTGGGCTTCTGGTCTCACCAAAGGCCCAAGCCCAATCACTTTGCATCAGTCTCCCGGCCTCCGGAGGTCGGAAATATTGCAAAATATCACACAAAACCGCCATGGTGAGGGTCGCTCATCATTGTGAATACTATATTGCTATATGTTAGTTCTAGGAAATCGCGGAATTCACCAAACTCGCGCGCACCTGCATATTTACTCACTACCCATTGCGATCTCACTAAATTTATGTATAATTAATATTTCAACGTTTTAAAACAATTTGATCACATTATTATTACTGAGTTGTATCCTAGTGAAAGAAAATATTTACTGGCCAGTTTTATTGTTACATTCTATTACCTACTTCTATTTACTACTTCTACTACCTACTTCTATTTACTACTTTAGCAAACCGAAAGAATATTTTTAATTAGTGTAACTGTTATTAGCCTTTATATATATATTGTATATTCATAGCCGTTAAACCTATTGTAATTAGTATGCTTCGTCACAAGATGACAATTATTGTTTAATTATAAACTGTATTTCATGTAAGTGAACTGTAATTGTTCTTGAGAAATAAGAGCCTTTAAACCCATATATGCATTCACAATGATGAGTGACCCTCACCATACAGCATGCAGAAAGAAATAGGATTTTAAATAAAATCACCACATTCATACTTTTTTTAGTTTTTTTATTCTAAGCCCCGTTCCTGGTAATTTCAGTCCAATCTGATTTCCTACTAAGAACAGTTAGTTTTTAGTAATACTTAGACCAACTCAATTTCGATTAAATACCAATGTTTCAAACAAAAAGAATTGAATGTGTGTTAAATTCTTTGGTTATGGTAACCATAGACATTTATGGCTATCGTAGTACTTCTCGTTTGTTATTGTAAAACAAAGGTGAGAAAATTGTGAGTAATGCTGTGCTGTTTTGAATTCTCGAGTATCTTGAGATCCGTAGTAGTACTCAGTGATGCCATATCTACCAACTTTTCGGTAGATCTACCAATTTTCACTTCAGTCTACCTATCTACCACCCTAGACCTAAAAACTACCTATTTTTTGAATTAGTTTGACATATCACCACTTTGAATTATTTTTATATCGACAAGCGACGTCGCGATGTGTTGCGTGAGCTATGCGACGATGCATCAAGCATACATAAAGTCCAGGCTATAAACCACAAAAAAAAACGTTAGCAACAGTTCGCCGTTCGGCCATTTCGCGCCCTTTGACATTATTATTCTGTTCTGTGGCCCATTCTCGATTGGTTTGTTGCGGAATCAATGGTGAATCTTTGCTCCTGTTTTGTGTTGTTTACACATAACACTATAATGGCCCGACCCGGGATTCTAAAACCGAGGCCCCTTGATCGGAAGTCGCGTACGCTTACCATTAGAGCGATGAGGCAGTATATATGTCTTAAATAAATTATATGTCATTAATATAGAACATTTTTTCTTCTTACATCACCGAAAAATGATTTTAATAAATAACATACTTTCTTTGCCTTGAAAAAATAGTTTTAAAACATATGATCACACCTATCTCTATATATTTCTTTTCTTAACAAGAATACAAAACGTGTTTGAAAAAATATCAGCCGAAAAACCAACCAACTAAAGCGCGACCTTCTAAAAAGTACTAAAAACTAACTAAAACGAAGCTTTTGGACAACAACAGTCATTGTTTTTACGTTCAATGGATATGATTGTTTAAAACATCAGTGATAAATAATCAAAAAATCGGCCAAGTGCGCGTCAAGCCACGCATAGGCTTTAAAGTTTAATAACTCGCACACGGATACCTAAATCGAAATTTTGAAATCAAAATTACTTTATCAACCTCGCAATGTGTCTAAAGATCTATCTAATGACAGGAAGTATTAATTTACCACTAACCTATAACTTAGTACTCACTAAACTACTCCAGATAGACCTAACCTAAAATAATGCGGATATGTAAGTATATAAATACTCTGTAATGTATTAAGAAAGAAAAATTAGATTAGGTTAGAAAATGAATGAAGATTGAAAATAATCGAAAATAATTAGGGCGGTAGGCCAAGGACGGATGGATGGATGAACTGACAGACTGAAATGACGAATCTATAAGGGTTCCGAGTCATGAACTACGGAACCCTAAAAATCTTTTAAATTGAGGTGGTAGATCTACCAATTTTGCATTTTACATATACCAACTTCTACCAACATTTGGCACATAATCTACTGATTTTCTAAAATTCGGGTTGGCAACACTGGTAGTACTATCAGTATTCTTGTTTGACAGTTGTGAGGTGAATGTATTCGTCCGCCGTCGTTGCTCTCGTAGTCACCGCAATCGGTTCATTTTATTTTGTAAAATGCCACAGTTTGGTTTAAGGATTTAATAGAAGTTATTCGGGCTAAAAATCAAAACATTATATGGGTACTATTTCATCCGCTTTAATGTTTTAGTCTGTCTATACTCGTAAACTAGTCCACTTAGCACAATGGGAACTAAGTAACAGTGAGAATCCCCACCTGAAGCAGCATCTGCAACGCCACCGCTGGCACGTATAATCCTTCTGGCGAGGTGTAGGTACTTTCTCTCGTAGATGCGTTGTGGGTCGGTTACTCAATAGACGTTGTGCAAAGACTGGTTGGCCAGTTACCGTCGAGATTTCATAACGGTAGTTGATAATCTGTCGGAGTTAAAGTCGCTCGCTTAAAGCCAAGACGAGGTGCGTTTGAGACAGTGTTTTAAGTGTAATGTGTATTAGTTTATTGTGATGGTGGAACGAGAGGGTATGCGGCGTGGCAGCGGCGGCGGCTGTGGCTGGGGCGGCGGTGTGCTGGGCCGCTGGTCTCTGCGCCGGCTGCTGCTCGATAGCCCACTTGTGGGAAGGAGACTCGCCCATACAGGTACATTTCCACCCTGGCCTTATTATCTTCTATAATAAAAACTTTCCAATATCTGATACCTTATCATCAGTTTTATGAATTTATCGTGGTGTAATACTTTATTCACGAGAATTTTGTGCAAACAACATGTGTCAATGTCTTGTTTAAAGTTCATCATAAACATATACATTCTTCAAATACTTCAAACTCATACATTTCTGTATATTGTGCCATGTTTACATACATTCCTTAACAATTCTATTCCAATTCAAACAATGTTATAAGTCACTCTTTATTAGTTCAATGTTAATGAGGATTAATTATTCCACTTGCATTGTTTTAGTTTAACCTTGATAGTTTTGGAATGTAGGTGAAAGAGGATGTGACATATTAATTTTTATTTACTTTTTTAACACGGGTCAAAGATGAAAAGGTCTTTAGTAATATATTAACCTAGATAGATAGATTTACCCCTTGTTATTTGGAGTAAATTTTTTTTTAGTAATAAAAAGGGTTATCTTAAATTTTTATATTGGGAATTTATTGTAGTTTTATGTTGATGTTAAAATAAATAGTAATGTTGATAAATTACACATCTGTCTCAATATAGCTTGTTATTGGATGCCTCCTGTGCCTACAGAATGAATTTATTGTTTATAAATTATTTGGAATTTTAAATTAAATGTTGTTATTAATGGAAAACAATGAGTATTGAACAAGCATAATTGGTTTTAATATTTATGTAATTTCTTCCTTTTCTCATATTATTATGGACATATTATGTCCCAAATCAGGGAGATATAATATTTTATAGGCAGCGTAAAAGTCAAATATTTGTGTTGGTTGGGTGTATGTTGAAAATAAAAATAAAATTTAATGAACATTTGATAACCTCCTTTCTAAGGAGAGGCCTATGTCCAGCAGTGGACTGTTAAAGGCTGTTGATGATGATGAACATTTGATAAGTAGAACATTGCCATTTAATATTTTCATAACTGTCTGACTCTAGCTGCTACAAACTTTAAGCAATACATACTAAGCCTGTTATATTCACACACAATCACATAATTTTATATTTGTTCATTAAATTTTTATGAGTCTCACCATTTGAAATATTGATTTGTTAGCTCTGAACGTCAGAATCAGTGTTACACACATTGACCCATACTTTTATATTTATTTTGTAGATAATCCATATTATATCTATGTGTTTTATATATATAAATGAGGTTTTATAAAGATAAAAAAAAAACAACCGTGATCTTTGTGCTCATGTGTTTGTGAAGTCCTTCAGAAACACAGGATATTAATCTCAGTGCATTTATGATATTAATAAGGATTGTCGTAAGGCATTTTATACTAATTGCCACTACTATGTTGGCCCAGCAACCCAAGGTGGGTCTTGGCCTCCGATACAAGAGAACACCAACTCCATTTGATCTTGGGCCGTCTGGTGCCATTTTTGGACTTGAGGGTCTGAATTTTATAGTATGCCGATAAAATTAAAACTTAATTGGTTGTTATTAATATTTTTGTATTGATATAATATATTGATATGAGCAGGATTTCCTTTGGTTTGCAATATTAAATTTTGGCATTTGAAATGTTACTTTGTTGACCTTCAGTGTTGTAAAATATTGGCCAATATTGATAATTAAAGTACTTGAATTTAAAAAAAAAGTTTATTTACCAAGTACCAAATAAGTGCAGTCATTATTTTGTGTTGTGTCGTGCAGTGGATATTTTAAGTTTCTTTTTAATTAAAGCCTAAATGACTCCACTCTGCCTGATGGAAAGCATAAGTGGAATCTAAGATAGTGGTCACATAATGATAGTGACCTGGTCGAGAGACTCATTCTGAAATCAGTGTCTTTTGAAATGAAAAAGTATTCTTGATAACATTCCAGCTACTTGCTACTTTAATAATTACTTACTCTTGTTATTTGTTATTTTTGAAAGAGATACTCCCACTCTAGGACTAAAGCTTTGTTACTTTGGACAGTTATGAAATACACAAAAACACCCAGACTGAGAACAACAATTTTTGTTCCTACAATCCTACATGAGACAACAGTTTATGTAAAAGTGTTGTCTCATGTAGGATTGTTGGCATCCCTTCATCCATCAATATATACTAAGTACTGGAAAAAAGAAAGGGATCCAAAAAATATCCAAATTTTTGGGTGATTTTCAACAGGCCGTAAATTCGAGAGAAATGGTAGAGAAGTAGAAGAGTAGAAGAAATAAAAAAAAAATGTACCACCAAGGATCTAATTTTTGGATTAGAACTTAAAAATTTCTTCCTTTACTTTTGACTACGTTAGAAAAACCAGGGACAAAAAAAAATAAAAAAAAATCCTTTTTTCGTCTACGGACGAGGCATTTTTTTTTAACCGCTATAAGGATCAGATACCTTGTTTATTCAGCTTTTTTTATTTTTTTTTATAGACCTTAATAGTACGTCTATTTCTTGCCGAGAAATTCGTTTTCAAATAGAAAAGGATTCAAACAATTCCCAAGTACCTACTTAGTTCAAAATACGTAGGTCTTATGTATAAAAGTTTCGATGTTTAAAGTGACAGTGATTTATTGACGTTTTACATTTGACTATCTTTTGATTAACTTACCTTATATCTCACGGAACGGATTATCAATCTTATTAATTTCAATTAATGTTTAATTCACCTTTTATAGTATAACAGAGGTACCGTGTTACCTATATAATTTAATCTGAGATAGGCATTGCTTATCTATGCGCTAAATTTTATCCTTATCTTTCAACATTTAGGTATGATATTTAGATATATTTACGTATTAATATATTACCTACATACAAGTACATGTTAAGGTTTGACAATAATATGTGTACATCAAACAGATATTGTAGTTAAGTAGAAACAACTTCGAGACCGAAATGTGTAGAAAAATTCAGTCGGGTTATGCAGCATTTGGGAAGCTACATCGAGTCTTTTCCTCGCATCTTACAGAAAGATGAAGGACTTGTATAAGGTGATATGACACTTGCGGTAGGACTGGTCCGGCAGAGAACTAAAGACCTACCTCAGAGATCTAAACCTGACCTGACTAAGCTATATTAGCCGCAGAACAAACAACGGTTGGAGTAATCGAGGTCTAGAAGAGAAACATCAATAACCCAACATCCGTCCGATTAAACTTAGTATAGAATGAACATAGGCGATTTTTGCAAGATGGCTGGCATGAGCTGGATGCGAAAAGCCTATGTCCAGCTATGAACTCTGAGAGGCTAATGATGTAAGAATAATAACTGGCGTGTTATCCATACTATTATTATGAATTCGAATACATACATATGGGCATTTCTCTGTAAGCTCGTACAGGTCCCATACAAATGCTGTCCTGGCAATTTTTTTTAACATTTGCTAAAAAACAGTGTTCCTTTTCGAAGATAATAAACTATTATTTAAGTATATAAAGAGGCCCACTGAAATTATTTATATTTTCCAAGTTATTAGCGATTTTCCAAAAAATCATGACAGGGGACTGTTAAGTGAGACAGAGGACTGTTGTACTTTAGAAAAAAGTCGTATTACATTAATCAATTATTTATTCTTTTTAAAAAATATTTTCGCATCAATAGTAAATAAAACTTCTTTATAAAAAGTGAACAGAAACAACAACTTTCTTTATAACTATCAGGTGTTTTACATCGTTTAGCTTTAGGTACTTCTAAGCCAATGAGATTAGATTTTTTCCGGTCTAAACAACGACTTTATTTCTTTAGGTATCCAGTGCTTGTACTTTTGAAGAACACTACCAGTTACAACTTTTTTAAAGATTTGTCTCTCTTTGGTACATTTCATGGGGAATAATTTTCTTTTAACTGCTTATTAATAAATTTCGCCAAACAACGCTTTCTTGACTACTTCTTTTCTTTGGTCAGACTCGTCTAACATTCTTAACATCTTTGTCTTAGGCGTATCTTCAACTTTATTTTTTTTTCTTTCTAATCTCGCTATTTTTTTTTTGTACTTCTCAAGTTTTTTCTCTAAGCGTACGATCTTTTCATTTCTTTCCCTGTTAAACTTCTGTCGTCGCTATTTGGCTTCTTTTTTTCTTTGCTGTAGACTAGCACTGGAAAATGCTGGGCTTCGAGCTGGAGATATTTGCACTGGAACTGGACTGGCGGGTCTTGAAGGCGGAGTATCTGCTTCTAGGTCTGATAACGGCGTATTTTCTTGTACAAGAGTGTTAGTGATATAGTATGTTAGAGATACAATAGTGTTAGGATAAATTTACATAAACAATACAATAAAACAATAACCAATACGCAAAATACACAGTCCCCTGTTGTGTAAAACAGTCCGCTGCTGCAATTTCAGACAGAGACTGTTGCCAGGGGACTGTGTTTTTCGGCTAAATTTCACAATATTTACAAAACTGATGTAAAATAGTTTTTTAAGAATATACCGATCAATTGAGACATAAATAATGCAACAATAATCTTTATTTGGATATTATTAAAGTAATTAAAATACATATTATGACTTACCAGAGGACTGTGCGTGGTAGCGGTACAAGCGCTTGTTCACCTCACAAATGACGCTATGACACTTTACAAAATGGCATATCAACGCCGCATTCGGCAAGGTTGCTAACTTCAAAGCAATTACGTTTAGTGTGACTTAAAAAAAATATCGTAAATATGATAGTTGTTTTCAATTATGAATTTAAATATTTGGCAGGGGACTGTATAAAAATTCTAGGGACAAAGTTTACAGGAGTCTAATATAAAAATAAAATTCGTAATAAAACCTTGTTTTACGAAAATAATATAATTAACTTATTCTTCTTAATGATATTGACTTCCTAATACTTCATTTATCACTCACTTCTTCGTAAATCTCATTTCTAGGTGGAAATACAGTGATGGGGACAGCCAGGGGACTGTACTTTTAGAGCTTCTAGCATGTTTAGAAAAAAACTGCAAATAGTTATGGTTCTAAAAACAAAGGGTCCGTAAAGTTTCGGAATTAGAGTTTCATCAGGAGTGGGTTTTTTTAAATCATTTAATAACGTCTTGAAAAAATCGGTCGGGACAGCCGATTACGAGGTTACAGAGAATCGCCCATATTATGAATTCGAAAGTTAAAACCGATTTGGATAAATTACGACACAGAGATAGATAGATAGATTGAACCTTGGAGAAAGACGTCAGGCTGGAGCTAGTATTACATAAACGGTTTGTTTTAAATGTAATCTCTAAATGTCACGTAACAATTACTGTCAATTTTGATAATTCATTGTTTAATTAGAGTCAGTGAATAATTTGTTTATTTACACTTCCTGCAAATACATTACACAAGACTCACTGGTCGTACTCATCTCTGTGATGTAATGTAATTGGTGTGAAATCGTCAAATCACTTACCAAATTACATCAGCATTAGAACGTAACATTCAATTATGGAGTATCAGGTTCTTCAGGAGTCATGTTTGATAAGTAGATGTAATTATAGCTGACTCCCGTGGTGTTACTTGCGGATGTTGTTATGTTACCTTCCTCATCTGAAGGAAACACAATTTTTTGGGATACCTAAATATGCTATTACTTAAGGGATAAATATACCTTCCTCATCTGAAGGAAACACAAATGTTTTGGTATAAATATGCTATTCGGAACGAGGTGATACGACAGAGAACCAAAACCATCCACATAGCCTACAGGATATGCAAGCTGAAGTGGCAGTGGGCTGGCCATATATGCCGTAGAACCGATAACCGTTGGGGTAAACGGGTTCTTGAGTGAAGACCGCGACTCGGCAAACGTAGTGTAGGACGTCCACAGGCCAGGTGGAGTGATGATTTGCGCAAGACGGCTGGCAGGAGCTGGATGCGAGTAGCCGAGGATCGAACTAAGTGGCGTGCAATTGGAGAGGCCTATATCCAGCAGTGGACTGCGATGGGCTGATGATGATGATATGCTATTCAGACTATAATAGTAGTATCTGACTATCGAATAAACAATTTAATATTTTTGCGTTTCCAATTGACTGTAACGACTGGATCACGTGAACTGTACGACCGTATGTAATATGATATACATACGTACATTTTTGTAATATGTTTGTCAATACCTTTCTTTTGACTTTATTACTAGTTAATTTTTTTGAAGATTGAAATTTGAGGTTAAAATTCCGTCACATACAATATTGTCAAAATTCATATATCTAGTCTGTCACCCGTCACCCGGGTCATTATTATCTACTAATCTATTGACACCTCACTCATTAAAATCGGTTCAGCAGTTTACACGTACATACACAATAAACATGTGTTTAAACATACAAATATACACTGCCAAAATCATTACCCTTTCTTTGACTTATCCGTAGTCGGATAAGAAAATAATGTATTGTGTAAGATATTACGTCACTTAGTAATGAGCAGTCATTTCTCTCACTTAGACGGTCCTGGGTTCAAACCAGTTTGGTCACGCCTACAGACGCTGACTTCATTTATATTCTACTAAATAACCAATTATGACAGTTGTTTACAGAAAATATGTTATTTTCTATCTAATTCTTTATGGTTAATATCCTCATTTATATTTCGTAATATTCCTAAATCAAATGTTAATTTTGTTTAATGCATTGACTACGTTATCGATTAGAGTATAGAAAAGACGAAATTTTATAGAGTTATTATCTTTTTATTTAAATTATCTACCAGTAGGTAATGATAATATAATTTAGTCGTTAATGATTCATATATTCTACAAAGCCAGATAGATTGGAATTCGGGTGATTCGTGTCGTGATCGGACCACGAGTATAATATTATTACGACCTAATAGCTAAATACATTATTAACGGAATTACATACGTACTACAAGATCGGATGCAGCGGCGAGCAGGCCGCATTATCGACAGTCCCGAAGACACTGAGTCACTGCATCTGCGAAAAAATGTCGCCTCCATGGCAGGTTTCTGTCGCTAACATCATGGAGAGTTTTCTGAAGAGTTGTTCCAACTGGCCCCCCTTCCCCCTTCCTCTACAGGACAAAACGTACTGGTCTCAGATGCTACCGCTTCACAGTATTTACATACATACGCTTAAGTTAAAACCTGGAACTCTCTACTATCGCCCGTGTTACCCTCCCTCTATGACCCCGGGTCCTTCAAGCGGGGCTTGAAAAAGCATCTTACTAGGCCGCCATAGTGTGGGTCACCGTTCTGCATTGTCATAAGTAGCAGTGAGGTTGGTGACCGCCACTCCTGGATTCTGTTCATGCTTTCCATCAAGCAGGGCAGAGTCATTTTGGCAGAAAAAAAAGACGGACCCTACAAAATAGTCCGAGGACCTAGTAAAGGTCCCGGGAAACTCGCGTTAAATGGTTATTTAATGCGATCAGCACAGGATCGTTTCTTGTGTGGAGCAGTGGACGTCCTTCGACTATAATGATGGTGGTGAAAGAATACCCTACTTCAAAGCCCTAACAACAAACATGTGACTCCTGAGTTCCAGTTCCATATCCATGGGCCACCCATCCAAGTCCTTGGACGGCGGTAGTTCACCAGTTGATCTGTGTTTACTCCTCCCCTTTCTGTACAATAATTAATGTACACATTTCACAATCGCTTAGCCTCTAACTGTGTCTAGTAACATCGTAACGATAAGCCTTCCTGTATTAACAAGATTCCAATGCTGATATAACAGATACCTACATTACGCTAATACGTGTGTCATCCAGTGTATTGTCATCTTAATGTTTTTATTGCACTGTCAAAACAGTCATTGTCTCATTACATCTTAAAAGTACGTGCAAAACGTAATTGTACACCTGTGAATAGATGTAGATCTTTACATAGTATAAAACTAACTGAAACTTGCGGTTTTACCTGCGGGCAACGCTGCGAACTTAGTCTAAGCTACTCCTTATTTCATCAGCTATCTACCAGTGACAAGTCCGTCATAATCAGTCAAGCCTTTTCAGAGATTAGCCGGAATATAAAGATTTACAGAAATACGAATATTTAAAAAAAAGGTTTTTGCCTGTAAGTACCATAATAATATATACTTCTAGTATTTATTGATGAAGGTGCTACCCGTTCCTGTATGCTTAGATCTTTGTAACTACGCAACGGATTTTTCATCAATACAGAAAGTGATTCAAGAGGAAAGCTTATATGTACCTATAATGCATCATGTATCTAGATTGCACTCGCGTGAACCCGGGAAAAATCGTTTCTGATGTATACATCAGAACAACACTACAATATTTCCTTATAAGGAAGAGATAATTTTATCCCTGTGGTGGCGGATTGAGAATACCTATGAATTGCCTCACGTAGTTTGCTGCCTTGGCTCTTAAGACACCCACGGGAAGTATATGACTACGGATAAATCTATATCTTAGGTGTAGTAACCTGTGTATTTAGTAAATACCAAAGGGAAAATACTACGTAAGGCAATGTAAGTAAAACTTGACGCGAACCTTATAGCTGTACCAACCAATCTGGCCAGTACAGAGCCACGGTGGTTTAAGCATGAATGGGCCGGCGCGACGAGTACTACCCTCATATAATATAAACTGAAACATGTACTAAGACAGCATTCGTGCTGACGCATGACGCAAAAGCATCTCACTAGACCGCCATGGTGTGGGTCGCCGTGCTGCATTGTCTGTATTCAGAATGAGGACGGGGGCCCCTATTCTTGGATTGTACTCATGCTATCCATCAGGCAGAGTAGAGTCACTTTGACAGGTTTAAATAAAAAAAAAAACAAAGTTGAAATCGTTGAAATCTGATCAACGGTGGCCTATGTTTGCCATGAATGGTAATCTTAACGCGCGATAAGGTTCTTATCTCATTCGCTTGTCGGTAAAAGGAGACGCAATGAGCTCTGTGCCATATAAGTTGTAAGATTCCCTTTGATGGAAACGAGTATTGAGGCGTAGTGATGTTTATATAAGGAACACATTTCTATTGGTTTTCTATTTTAGTAACCGATACCTCGCGGGATTTGTTGTTTTTCAATCGGATATTGTTCACTATTTAATCGATTTAATTAGGTTCTAATTTTTTTTAAAACATCAGCTATCTGCTAGTGAAAGTCCCGTCAAAATAGGTAAAGCCAATCCATGGTTAGCTGCAACAAACAGGAAAAACACAGTGGTACTCCTTTGCAAGTGACTCGTCATGTAAGCTCGCATTGTACCACAAAACAATAATAGTTTTCTTTACAACTACTATTACATACTATGGCCTTAGGTGATTGGAAACAACCACCGAGATTTAGCAACTTAGATGGGTGACCGTTTATGGCATGATATGTTAATGAGCGTTTCCGTCGTTTGGAGGTCACGTTAAGCAGTCGGTCCGAGTTGTTATCATAAGACACAGTCGTGAAGCTTAGTTGGACGCCTTTCGGCGGTGTCGTGCCAGTCCCTAACCCGTAAGGCCAGCGTTGGAATATGACCTTAACCCTCTCCTGAGATTAGACCCGAGCTCAGCAAGTGGGACATTAAGTATAGGCTTTTGATTACTGATGATTATTACGTCAATCTGTTGAGTACTTTTGCTTTACGTAACCGACTAATGAAGTAATTCAAAAATAAACAGATGTTTGAGTGCCATAAACAATACGTTTATTTTGTGCGGAAATAATTAAGTATATAGTGTTAGTGGAGGCGTCTTCTCGATACGGATTAACCTTCGCGCGTGACGACGCATAATCTTCGCTCTTCCTTGTGTCTTATTGTACGTTTATTGTGATAACTATTGTTTGATAAAAGTACTAAGTTGAACTAATAAACGAGAGAAAAAATTTATTTAACTGTTGTCAAGTTTAATCTTCGATACAGAACTTAACTTCTTCTGACCTTCGATACTGCTTCCGATACTGATCGGAACTTCTATACCGTCGATGTTTACTTCGTATGGTTACAAAAATACGAAGTTGACTACTAATTCTACTCGCTAATAATTTCTACTAATCCAGTAATTAGGAGATGTTACTTCATAATATCGTGATCTATCCCGATGTTATCTCACGGTAGGGATGGCGTATTGGTATAAACGTTCACATCGCAGCTTCGATACGACGGTACGACACTCACACATGACAACACTATGTAATCCACAAATTGTTGTATAGAGTCTGGGTGTTTTTATGTCTGATACCTGATGTATGTTTGTAAAGATCTCCGTAACACAAGTTATTACTCCTATAATGGGAGTTATTTTTTTTTAAACGTAGCACTAATTGGAAACTGAATTGAAAATTATAAGCGCGAAAACGTTGCTTTCCACGTACCTATGTATGTGGATGATTGAAAATTGCATACAACAATTATTATAATTGTAGAACCTTGAGTATTGCCTATCACTTAGTTACTCAATAACGACTTATTACTACATATTGAAACGTGTATTCTTATTGTTCAAGAATTGAAGTCGGTCTTTACGAGTATATATACGTTAAAAAAGTACGCTACGTAAGACTACGTTTTTAGGGTTACGTAGTTTATCACTCGGAACCCTTATAGTTTCGTTATGTCCGCCCGTCCTCGACTTACCGTCCAAACGGTTAGTGCTAGAAAGATGAAACTTTGCATGAATGCGTCTCTATCACGTCGACAAAGTGCTACAATAAAATTGTGAATAACATTTATATTTGGGGATGTTTTTTTTTCTCGAGTCTACCCCATTGTGTGGGGTATCGTTAGATAGGTCTTTTAAAAACATTGAGAGTTTAATCAGACGATATTTTTAATTTAGGTGTCCGTTTACGAGTTATTTAACTTTAAACGACTTTTTTTCTGAAAAACAGGGTAGTCCCCCCACAAGTTAAACGGCTGGACCGAAAAATCTAAAAGAAATAGTGGTGGTAGTCCATGTGATGAACTTTAAACGAAAGATATAATTATAACGGCTTAGATAGCTTTGTTGATTCAGGAGTTAGAGAGGCTTACTTGTGAAATACGCTTACTTAGAAAACTTCGTACTTATATAACAAAATAATGAGTAAACAATATCTATTGGACATCACTTGGCATTGTATATGACAACCGAAACCTATTCTATGCGTGGCCTGACACGCCTGTTATCTACTTTTTTTAAATTCATCTAATTATTGCAACAGCTGAATTAGAGAAGCCCAAATTAAATCAGGAAGAGGCACAGATAAGAAGAGGGAATCTGTGGGAAGAGGCCTATGTCCAGCGTGGACTACAATAGGTTGATATGATGATGATGATAATGTGAACAGTGATCCTAGTTAACGGAGGTTGAAACCTGTTCTTTAGAGAAAGTATTACAGTTAGCCTACATTTTTTACTATCTGATCCGCGTCGTTGACGTCTCTCAAACGGTATGTATTTTCTTAATTTGTGCAACACTATTCGTTAATGCTCAGTTTCTATTCGTTGTAACGAACGTAGTTATTTCGTAAGAATTCTTATACATGTCAAAAATATTGTGTATTAGTTTAACTTTTGTCAGAATTGTGACGATGAGATACTGGATTTGTAATATCGCCTTCACTTAAAGCCATCAGCTTGAAATTTGAAAACACTTACTAAACTCTTATTTTCATTTTACTTGACGAATCTAGGATGGGTTTGGTGCTGATGATAATACTATTGATATATTCTGTCTGCGTGAAATTACGTCCATGACTGAAGCACACAACGGTATGTCAAAGTAGCCTCTTTATTTCATACTTAAAGGCTTACCTTGATAATAACTGTCAATTAGAAAAAAAAGTTTTTTTTTTCTATATTTAAATATTTTCGGTCTAAACTGCAACTGTACATTCAAGGATCACATTAAATACTTCGGAAACATTTACGCGGTAGTAAATGTTGATTGTTGCTACAAGAAAGGAAACGAACAAGGCTTTTAACTGTACTTCAATAAATTTACGTCATCTCCTCTTTAGCAGGGTTATTACGCACTGTTTATGCGATTCAAGTACAGTGCGCCGTCAAGCTGAGAAGAATATCTATGCATACTAAATACTTCAATACTAGTCTTAACTTAATAATAAATGCGTAATCAGTCACACATCACAGAAGACCATCCTATTAATGACAGAATTCTCGCTGACCGTATTTCGTTGGTGAGTGTGAGACCGGAGGCCCAATCATTCTGCATCATTCCGGAGGCCGGGATAATGATGCAGTATTATCTGACCAGGCCGCCATGGTATGGGGCACCATACTCACAATGAGGATGGTGACGCCTACTCCTGGATTCTATCATGCTTTCCATCAGGCAGATTAGAGTCACTTTGTTTAGAGTTACAAAGGTACCTCTAAGTGTTTGTCGAATATTGCGATTTTGTTTTTATTCATAGCCTGTGACATTAAAAAATTTGCATGGATTTCTATTGATAAAATAATTTTCAGAACCGGTTCAATAGATCATGAGATTACCCCCTTAAAGACTCACAAACATCACCTCAATAAAAAGCGTACCACCGACAAACACTAGTATAGTATAAAAGCCTCCACGAATGTAGAGGCCAATTTAATTACAGTAAAGTTCGTTATTTTAGGTCTTAGCCACTCCAAGCTCTTAGCAGCTCCGCCTCTAACTCAACTAATCGAAATATTGGGTAAACCTACCTATCCTTGGCGAACTGTAAAAGTGTCTCGAAAATTGTACATAAATATCTACTTTTATCCTTCTGATTTCTGATGACAATTTTTGAATTGTTACATTAACAGTATATGGCCAAAATATTAAAATTGGAGAAAACTGATGTTTTGAATGTTTCCGAGTTTTTCAAATATCTGTTTCGGTAAAAATTGCCGTAAAACATATATCCTACTGTTACTATTTTCTATTCTCTTCTTTACACAGATTCTGCGAACAAAACTTTACCAAAAACCACGTCCTATTATTTTGGCTGTAGAAATGGTTATTTTACTGAATAATGGATGGTGTTTTGTCAGCCTTCTTTGCCAACATTGACCGTTATATCTTCTTAATGGATCTTGTCGGTACATTATCGTTTCCTAGAATTGCTTTTCTTCACTGCATTGCACGACTACGTGATTGTTAGATGCTTGGTAGACCATTTCTTATTCCGAGAAGCGATCTAATTTGTGTTCTCGTTACTGGTAGTGTCGTCTTACAGCAAATATTTTTTCCAAAACATGTTCGTAGACAAAAATAGTGAGTTGACATGTTTTAAAGAGTTAAACATACCTACATATTTTGCAGTGTTGCAATCGTGTCGACAAATGTGTAATCAGCGTTTATTATTAACTATTGAAGAAAAGGATGACCCCAATTTGTTTCAATGTAATATCAATTCACGTGACTTTTTGCATGTATTGCATAAGACTTGATGTACCTACGAGACTCATCATATCTTTATTCCAGAAGTGGGAGACAGAAGCATATTAAACGTCGAAGTTTGATAAGGAGCAAGTCTATTTATTGCTGTCAACCGTGCATATCACACAATACTTGTCCAGTTTGGGAATCGACTCTCACGACCTCTAGCTTAACAGTCAGTATCACTATCATCAAGACTAATAGGCGAGTTCATTCAGAATTTTTGCTCTTTCCGCAAAAATTTTTTTTTTGTTTTCTGGTGGTTTTAATCACCATTCACATGTCACCGTGAAGAAAAATCTAAAATTCGAAAAGTAAGAACATTTTCTTATATAGAAAATTTTCTTAATTTTCGAATTGTGGATTTTCCGAACGTCGAGATTATTTTATGTAACCAAACAGTTGTTTCATAATCTAATAAACTTACAATTAGTTTTACCGAAACCGAGAGGGCAAGTCCTGCTCCCTAGTATTGTGTTAAGAGTTGAATGTTCAACAAGCCTCTCTTCAACCAATTCAAGTGGAAACCAAACTTAACTGAACGAGCTCACCCCAGAGAGTGTTTGATCAAAATAAACTTCGTTTCCAATTAGAGGAAAACAATAGATTAAAATCAAATGTACAGGGCAAAGAAGCCTTTAGCCTTTAGTTCTTGCACATATCCACATACTATACTAATCTGTCTGTTACGTTTTCACGTCTAAACCGCTGAACCGCAAACTGAAATTTTGCTACAAAGATAGACGGAACCTTAGGAAATGCCATACATAGTCTACTTTTTCCGCGATAACCGACATACACGCGGATAGAGCCGCGAGCAAAAGCTAGTATATATTATAAATTCGAAAGTAATTCTCTGTCTGTTACGTTTTCACGGCTAAATTGCTGAACCGGTTCGGATGAATTTTGGTATAGTTATAGACTAGACCTTGGAGAAGGGCATAATTTACTTTTTCTCACTAAAACTTATGTATTACGAGTATGCGGGGGTAGTCGAGACGACCCGCCAATCCAGTGCAAAATAAAAATATTAGTTTGTAAAATTGCCTCATGGATATGTAAACACATATTTTAAACTTAAGTAATAGAAGTTCAACTTTATTTATGTACTTAAGTAATTAATAGCAATAAAAAATTAAAGATAGAGTTGACCTTTTTACTAACCAAGACTATCTGTTCACAAGAACCCTCGGAGCACTTTGAAATGCATATTGATTGACCTTTCAAGAAATAAAGTTTATCATCACACTTGTGAGTTAACAATAAGATCATCGTTATGTGCAAGTAAATGTGTGATGTTGTGGAGAACTTTGAGGTAGACCTATGTCCAGCCGTGAACGTTTTCCTAAGATGATGAGAAATTATTAGACAACTAACTTTGTTACACTTTCTAAAAGTTGACTTCCATAGAGAAGAACGAGAGCCACGGTGTTCATCAACAACCCTTAACGTCCCACTGCTGGGCTCAGGTCTCCTCTCAAGAGAGGGTTAAGGCCATACGTCCCCACGCTGGCCGAGTGCGGGTTGGAGACTGGCAAGACACGTTGTGGCTACGTAATCTTGCTGTTCGATGTTTTTAAGCCGCCCGAAGGCCTCCAACTAAGCTTCACGACTGCTATCTTACGATAACAACCGGGAGCGACTGCTTAACGTGACCTCCGAATCACGGAAACGCTCATTACATATAATGCCACAAACGGTCACCCATCTAGGTCCGACCGCGCTGTCGTTGCTTACCCTTGGTGATTGTTGCCACGCTGATTTCAGCACTATAGGGCCTACTCGACCTGGGAGGTACGAACCTCACACAGAAGACGAACCTATAATGACAGCATTCGTACTGTAGTGTTACGTTGATGAGTGCGAGAGTGCAAACTCAATGATGTATAACCATTTTGAAAGCCTACCATAGTGTGGGTCTCCATTCTGAATTGCTTGCATCACAAAATTTTATATTATACTATAAAACTTCTGCGACTGTCATTTTTATACTTATTCAAACACGCCCAGAACTCGCACGACACGCATCTTCATTAGACAACTGAATTCGAAGCTGTGCAACCAGTAGTAAGTAGTAGTAGTAAATATAGTTGAGGGCACTGACTTCTAAACAAAGATGGCTATAGATGATTATATGATATTTATTTCTTAGTTTCTGACGTTCGTTGTATATTTATTTTTTGGGAGCCCTGCCAAAAACAGTCTGAATATCTGAAATATTCTAATACCATTTTTGCATGACTTTGAGAGTTCGGTGACAAATCTTACAATGTCGAAGTCTTGTCAACTAATATATAATCAGCATTATAAAAACATGCACAAATTGGTTTCAGTATAACAATACGTTTGAAGATCTTATAAATTTAATATGATACAATCGAAAGAAAAATTAAACTACTAAATAACGTTTGCTAAATAACTAAAGTATCTACCTACCATCTATCTATATATATCTACTACTGATTCGGGCTCATAAACATATTTTAGAAGAAAAGTAAGCGCGAAGGATAAGATCAAATGTTACAGACCTCATAATCTGACCTCTTTATCATTCATATCTGGATAATCTGCGCACAGTTGTCAAACTGTTTGCGGATTCGCAAGATAAGGAAATGATCCGCTGAGCTGTCTTTGCTGATTCAATAAATCATCTTTTGATAACAAATGAACACAAGCTTTCTGTCGGATCCGTTGTGAAGATGAGATGGTGCGAATACGATTGTAGGAATGTAAATATTTTTCCCGCGGTTCTGCACGCACGGATATCGGTTATCGCGTCAAATAGTAACCAATATCCATTCTCAAGAATCAAATCAGCTTCATTGTAAATTTAACCCAAATCGATTTAGAGGTTTAGTTCATTTACTTTTGAATTTCTAATTTTGCTAGTTGGCTTGCTTCTGTTTCATCTTTTAAAATATAAATATTATGTTACCGAGGGGTTAAAAAACGTCATTATCTAAATGTACTGTACAGACAAAAAAAAATTCACAAGAATCGATCAAGCTCTTTCGGAGGTTTATGGCAACTTACATTGTGACACAAGATTGTTATATATAAAGATTATGGTATGAATGTAAAAACGAATGAGTTCGTCTAATGTATGAAAGAAAAGAGATATTGTATGTTTTATCAAGACATTCTTAGATCTATCAGTGTGGTTTTTTAATTATTATTTTTGCATTAGATAACTCGTTTGGTGTCTAAAGGTCAAAGGCTATACATTAGGATTTGACCCGTAAGAATGTGACATTTAAATAAACGGCCAAAACTGTTCAACTAGCAGAATCAGGTTAATTTTTGAGTATAGGTATTTTAATTTATTATATAAAATCATTATTTTATTATTAATTTTATAGATTTTAATTTTGTTCTTGAAAATTGCACCAATAAAGATTGTGGTGACTTCCACATACAGCGCAAGCGAAAACATACAATAGCGCCAACTAGTGAAGTAACACTGAACGACGGATTAACTAATCCTGAATCGCGGTATTGAAATCTCGTGCCGATTAGTATATTCACAACATCAACCGATGAGGCAATAAGTCTTGGGAATTGTCATACGAAAAAAAAAACTCTGAATAACATTATTTAATACCTACTTTTCACAATTTAACCTCTTTAACGTATTACGTCATCATGATCTAAAATCATGACGGTCCAAAAACGTTGTTTCATATTTAATCACGTCGCCGCCGCCGCTTCGCTGTGAAGTGGGATGCTGGTGAAAGTAATGCGAACAATTCATCATAATACCTACGTGTCATCTAACTGGGTAACCTCAATTACAGCTTGGGTAATTTATCATGAGCCGGGCGAATTTATTTATCTTTGTATATATGGCCAGCTGAAGAAAGTTTTTTGGTAAAGACAAATAGGTGTAAATTAAGATTTAGCTAAATTGTCCTTGACCTCTGTAGATGATATTAAAGTAGGTTTCTTTAACAAGGCTCCGGAGTTTAACCTATCAGGAAAAATAGACCCAGGCAGGTTGTTCCAAATTTTGGCGACTCTCACCAAAAACGAGCTGTCAAACCGTTTAGTTCGACTTTTGGGTATGTCAACAACGTGTGGATGAAACTTTTGCCTGCGCCTAGTATTCCGATAAAGGAATGGAGATGGCTCGATCAGTTCGAAAAGAGCTTTCGAGCACTCTACAAAGTGTATCCTATAAAAAACCGATAAGCTGGCAACTCGACGACGATACTCAAGGGTGTGTAGTCTGCTATTTGAGAGCTTTTCGTTGTTAAATAACCTACGAGCTCTTCGGTCAACTGAGTCCAAAGCTTCCAGATGATATTAGGCTGCACCGTATTTTGTTGTACCTACAGCGGAACTTACTCGCTAGTGAGCACTGGTAAACTAAGTCTACCAGTGTAACGTGAAACGTTGGAAAGTACCTAGAAGGTATCGTATCCTTTTTAAATAAATGTATCCCGAATAAGTCCAACTCATCCTCCTAGCCATTATTTCCAAGTTTATTTGAGATCGGCTACTAGTTCAACCGGTTTTACCTGAATTTTAGTTTTTCCACGGAGCGACTGGCATCGGACCTCCGCAACCCTAAGGGAGAACTAAAATTCGAAGATTGAACTAGTTGTCAGTATACTCCCAATAACGATTGCCATAGATCTTCATGACAACCGGGACCGACGGCTTTACGTGCTTTCCGAGGCACGGGCGTGAATCACCGCCAAACTTCCAAACTCCTGGCAGCTATTAGGAATTTCCTAAGAAAATCCCAAAAACACTTTTTGGCCCGACCCGGGATTTGAACCCGAGACCTCTTCATTAGCAGTCGAATACGCCAACCACTAGACCAACGAGGCAGTTAATAAGTCCCACTATAAATGAGTTTATGTTTCCTTAGTTTTTAGATATATTCCTTGGTTATTGGTATGGTTATTAATTTGAGTTAACAGACGTGAAACTTTGTAATCTATAATATATATAATCTTCCTCATGGTTTAGTTGACACGCATGAATATTTTTTAATCTCATTAGTGCTCTGCAGGATATTAAGCGTTTGATATTAACCAAAATGTTGTAACACAATAAATGCTAAAATACTTTTATTATTACAAAAAATGGTCACAAAAAAACTCAATTCTCGTTCGTGTTCATTTTATTTCTATTTCTTGTGGCAATTTTATACAAAAAGGAACGTTTATATTCGTCTAACTCTAAATACGCATATTTGACTTCAAGCAGCGAAGTTTTTCATCCATTGTTACACCGAATCATCCCTGAATACTCCACAGGAGGCATTTTAAGAATAAGTTTTAAAATTACATTACGCTCAACTTACAGGTATTCGAAAGAAATAAAAGTAGACACAAAGCTTTTTGTCTCTTAAATAATAAAGGTATTTTCGGAGTTTGTTACATCATATTTTTTATCACATCAAACATCTTCCACAACAGCCTTTAATAGCCCACTGAGTGATAAAGGCGTCTCCTCGGAAGGAAGTTTTGGCCTACAATGCTACGTCAGTCGGATTTATTATAGGGTTTGTTTCCAGTTTTCCTTCTATCCGCTGTGCTGTTCTCCTGCAAAATTTGCTACCCTGGTTGGTGCTTACGACAGTCGACACCCACGGAATTAATTATGATTCTGATACCCCAAATTCCTGATCCGTCTCCACACGCACTAAGTGATATGAATATAATCCACGTGTGTTACGGTAAACAAGGACTAAAAAACACCCCATAATTAACTGTAGTTGTATAAAATAAATCACATAAATTAAACATTTAGCATAAAGCTTTAAAAAACCAATATTTGTTACGAGATTCGAAGATAAACAGTTCACAATATATTGAACGAGATCTGTAGTCAGCTTTCGAATTGTATTTAGGTCAACTCTGGCGGGTTTCGGCAATGAGTGACTTTGTATACCGTACTTTTCCAGATTTGTTGCTCCCTTTTAGTAATGGTTACTTATTTCTAAATATCGGTTTTATTTTTAACTGATTTTATAAAAGTAGGTTTTAAATTGGTTTGTATTTTTGTATATTTGATAACGTCAGAAAACTTTAACGTGAGCAATGAAGCGATTAGAGAAAAAAAATTTCCAGTTAAGATGATGTATTTTTCGTTGAGTATCATTCTAAATTGAAGAGATTTTTTGCCTTTTTTTGGAAGGAAGAAGACAGGCGAAGGTTCTCAGAGACGTGGGGGCCATCCATAATCCGTAGATAGCTTAGAGATCATCAGACTTATCAGGGAATTCCTTTCCTTTCTAGGTTACATCAGCACCCTAACCAAGTTGCAAAAGTTTTTCGTTTTTTATTCTATTTTCCTTTTCTCTTGTTTCACTGGCTTTTCTTTTCTCTTGTTTTTTTTTAATCACGTGATTGAGTGACATTAACCAATGAAACAAGAGAATAGAAAACGAAAAACATTTTGGCTAGGGGGGCAGGTTCCCCGACTAATGCTACCCGTGCGTCGGTTTTTGTTCGCTTAGGGCTACAAATAAATTAATGTTGATACTATTTAAAGTAAATTATTTAATAAAACGACTGCCATTTCCTTTATGTTCCGATAGCGTGTGCATGCTGTAGTCTATTTAATGAATTCGATACGACGAATATGTATCGTGTTAAGAGAGAAACTTGTTATAAAACTGTTGCGTTATTGTTATGCAGAGAAATCTTGTTTGTGAATAATTTGATCTTACAGAAAAAAAACAAATGCTACATTCTCAAAATATTAATTTATCGCAATAATATTACGGAGATGAAAGTTTGTATGTGTTTGTATCTTTGTTACTCCTTTACGCTTAAACGGTCGGAGAAATTTTGATAAAACTTCGTATGGTGGTAGCTGACACCCTAGATTTATTAATAGGCTACTTTTTGCCCCAAAATGTAGTGTTACCTTGGGAAGTGTAAAGTATTATAAATTATGTGTAACACTCCGAGCTAGACAGACATGAATATTAACTTGGTACGTAATAAACTAGATTTACTGTGATGACTTATGACTTTCATTTATGGCTATTTTAATTTTTGTGTAACGTCCTTATGTATTTCCCCTGACTGCAGGAATTGTATGCATATATACCTATATTCCTATTATTGATATGAGGCTTTCTAGTCATGAAATGTTTATCACTTTGTATTAATTGAGTAGAATATCTTGTTTTTTATATATAAGAGCTGCCAAAGTGTCTATACTTTGCCTGATGGACAGCAGCGTTAGTAGAATCCATGTGTAGTGGTCACCAGACATATTGTGAATGAAGTTAATCCATTATGGTAACTCACACTATGGCGGCCTAACACTATCTTGCAATTTCCGGGTCGGACCAAATATTTGTATGATCTACAAATATTTGTTTTGGAGTCTCGGTGTTTTCTATGTATAATATGTGTATGTATTTACAAAAGAAAAAGTATGTTTATGTATTTATATCAGTTGATTAACACCCATATAAATACAAGCTCTGCTTAGTTTGGGACTAGATATAGTTGTGTGTAAGATGTCCGAAACATTTATTTTATTTATTTATGTATTAGATGTTTATTCCTGTTCGATAGTAACTTCGAGTAAAGATACTGTGTAGTGTTTTTCAGTACATTTTAGGAAGGTTAGTTAAATATATGTCACGTAGTATACGTAGTATATCTATATTAATACATCGTACGTCACTGCTTCTTCCATAGTTAATCCATAATTGCATAATTACGATGCAGAGTTGTACGTCACGGCCATGGTAAGTATGTAGTTAGGAACATCGTAATACTCGATTTGCGACGAGTTGATGTGTATTACGTCACTGATGTCAATGTGTATTGTCGTCAATTTGTTCAAACGAGGCGATACGAGGTGTTCGCTTTATTGAGTTGGATTTATTTAGCTCATCAATGACGTTAGAGTTTACATACATATAGCTACACTTTATCTTCTGCCTGGGTGGCGCCGTGGTAGTGTAGGCATGCGACTGCTGTGCTTGAGGTCTCGGGTTCAAATCTTAGATCGGACCAAATGTATGTATTATCTATAGATATTTGTTTCGGAGTTTAGATGTTTTCTATATAATATAATGAGTGTAGTAAATAGTAATCAATTATTTTTCCAATAAATAATTTAAAACTTTTTAATATTTATAGTAAATAATTTAAAAATTTCGATGGATCATATTATGAGTCATGTTATGGTTCTTTAACCTTAAAATAAGTGTTCTCGGTTTACAGACGAATGATTAAAATTATTTTGTAAAACGAAACTTAAAAGAATAAGAACAAATTAAATAATTAAACGATGCAAACACTAATTAGGTGAGGATGTAGATATCCTTAAATAGAAACTTTAAGCATTTAGTACAACTTACGAAACTGAACGGAATAGTACATTATCTGTTAACGTTGCACACAACGGGACGCTGTAGGATGCAATTTACGGATGTTACATCCTACACGTTGAACTCATTATCGTTTTGGATGGTCTTAGGTATAACTTATTATTATTTTTTTAATTTTAAAGACTGCCAAGGTCAATCTGCTCTGCCTGGTGGAAAGAACGAGTAGAGTCCAAGACTTGAAAAATGGACTAAGAGGGCAAACTAGGGAGAGTAACGGCATTACAAAAGAGGCCACCCGTTGGGCCATCGTGGTGCAGTAGGCCAAAACCTCTGTTCTAAGAAGAGGCCTAAGATCAACAGTGGCCTAATAAAGGGTGTTGATTGCAGAGTGTTGCACTAGGCCAATGAGGCAGCAATAACTGCCCGGAGTTTGGAAGTTTGAGGTCTTAACCCCCGTGCCTCGGAGGACACCTAAGTCCTGCGCCTTATCTCTCTCCGGTCGTGTCGAAAAGCCGTCCCATCAGATTATGAGATGTAGGGAACAATGAGTGCACTTGTTTTGTGCACACTTTTGTGCAGTATATCTCCTGCGTAGTTGTCTGGTCTCCGTAAGACTGACCGCCTTAGCTGAAATCGGCTAGGAGAATATCACATTACATTGTACCTTGGTATTAAAACTGTTATTATAATGACGTACTGTTTTGCGTTGAAATAATACAGTTCTAGTTTTTTATATATGCTAATTATAATTATTTTAATCAGAAGCATCGAAATTATAGAGCGTCAAGGTTGAATTTATTTACTGAAAGACTTTCTCTTCAGCTTAGTCATGTTATTTTTAACAAAATGTTTATTTATAGACTAACGGCTGTCAATAACCTACATCTCGGTAAATCTGTAGATCAATTGATCGACTGCACGGTTGGTCTAGTGGTTTTAGCGGTCGCCACACCGTTTTCTACTGCGCCAAGTGTTGTGGGCTCAATCCCACATGGGACAACAGATTGTGTGATTTACAAATTTTAGTTTTTTAGTCTGTGTGCTCTTTGTGTGCGTTTCATGTATGTTTGTAAAGTCCCTTGCTACATGTTCCTGATACGGGAGTTGTCTTTTTAAAAATAAAGAATCTAAAGAATGTCTCATAATTCGTTCCATGGTCGTAAAGTATCTAAGAGCCTTTGTAACCTTGCATAAGCAGTCTTCAAAATCGTGTTGACATTCAAATTTGATGTAATCAGCTCGTAAAAGCCTTGGTTGTATCTGTGTACTGTCAGTACATTCACATTGTCAAGAACAAACAATTGCTAATTTATAACCCACGATAGCTGTAAAAGGTATTTTTAGGTACCTATATTATACAAGTACAAATCTATCGGTTTTATATCCCTACCTATTTAACCATGTTTGAATGTATAACTATATATAAAACTGGTTAAATTTTTACGATTTTTGTGTTGTGAACCAACTTCAAAAATGGAGGTATTTTTTACCTTATAACTTCTTATTGGATTTGTCTTCATCCGGAATAGAATAATAAGTATTATAGTATAATATTCACCAATAAAAAATATTATTACCCACTAAAGTTTATTTAGTGGCAAACCTACAGAATAAACATACAACATTTCTTAATAATAAATCAAGCCGTTTCGGAACAGTATGACAATCAACATTTAAACACGAGAATTTTGTATATTATTATTATTATTATTTTTATTGTTGTAATGGCATAGGCGTTTGTCTTCCATCTCACCTGATGGAAAGTGTAGATGAAGACGAAGATGGTACACGCCCATCCGAAAGAAACCTGTTCACTCTACTCTTAAAGGCTCCAGAGTTCAACTCATCAGGAAAAATAGACCCAGGCAGGTCGTTCCAAACTCTGGCGACTCTCACCAAAAACGAGCTGTCAAACCGTTTAGTTCGTCTTTTGAGTATGCCAACAACCTATGGATGAAACTTTTGCCTGCGCCTAGTAGTCCGATAAAGAAATGGAGATGGCTCGATCAGTTCGAAAAGAGCTTAAATATAGATTTTTAATTATAATCCTAATAGAAAACTAAGTAATTTTGAAATCCTAAAAAGTGACGATTCTTGCCTCTCTTGCCAATTTAAATATCTCGAATCAACAACTAACTCGTAGCGAATCTCATATTTATGATTCAGTGCTGTTGTTTCTACTGCAACTGTTAATCCACATTATATCGTCGTGTTTACTTCTACAAGCAGCCGTGTATTTTACAGTTTTATTTCTGAATATTAAATGATTACACAATGCACTTTAGTTCATTTTTCAAGGTTACTATTAAACACACCTGGCTCTTCAAACGCAAAGCTGTTTAAAGATAGTTAAATATATAGATAGAAATAGTAACTTTGTAACACAAACATGCATACATAACTTCAATTAGATAAAATAGATATTGTAATTTTTTTATATTACAATGATATGAAAAAGAAGTATATGTAAAAACAGTGTACGCAGTTGATGTACCCTATTATCAGAGTCACGGCGATTTTCATCCTTTTCGTGATATTGTTCTCAAAAGTAATAATTTATTCAATAAACGGGACTTTTACATAGTACATGTTATTACAAACTTCGGCCAATAATGATATATTTAAATTGAGGCATGTGTGCTGGACTAGATATGAAATCAAACATAATATACATACATACAAACTTTCGCGTTTATAATATTAGTAGGATGTACTTCAAATTTACAAATAAATTTGTAATCACACCATTTATCGCTTGATTTCTTACCTCATTTAAATTGTATAGGATAGAAAGCATTGTATAGGAGGATATTGGTAAAGATAAGATAAAAATATTCGTAATTTTTTGTTATCACAATTTTAAAAAACGTTTTTTAAATGACTAATTTTTGTATTTTTTTGTCTGCAGGTACATACTATCTTAAAGAAATTGTTACTGGGTAAGATCATAGTGAGCTCATCATCATACCCATCCAATGAGAGTTACCAGCTTTCGCATTGCTAGACATTAGGCCTCTCTTGTCGCAGTCGCGTGCAATATAGAGACCTATATCTACCATGATGATGATATTGATGAAATTTGCTCTATTCTTTGTGAAAAAACCTGAGCAGTTGGAAAGCAGTATTTTTTTGGTTTTCATCGAAGTGATATTACCGGAGCTCAAAGCCTTCTGATTCTATGGTTGGAGAGATTCAACGAGTGGCAAACACACATTGACTTTGAGCTCTGGGTGTCCACGGACATCGGTAACAATATTTACTATCAGGTAGCCAATCTGCTCCTTTACTCTCTTACACCTTAAAAATATACATATCATCGTTCTTTAAAAATTCTCCAAACTTACAAAAACTCAGTTTCATCCATCAAATGTCAAACAACGTTTAAATGTCAAAGATTAACTAAAACTTGGTGTTACCCTAGAAATAGACGTTATCTAAAGACATATAAGTAGCATTATGAATATCGCTTTAATAAAAAATAAATTTTAGTTTAGTAACGCATAATCAAAATTAGCACAATTGACATCAAAATTAGTCTAAATCTTCAGCTAAATGATCATGGTGAATATCTTGACTTAAATTTCGATTGATATGAAGAGTTTTCCTTATAGTTTATTAACATAAACTGTGACAAACAATACTGTGAATTCAGTATATGACTTATCAGCATATGGGCGTAACAAAGGATTTTCAACAGTACAGGAATTTATTTCACTAATTGCATCCATTGTTAAATTCAATTTCAAAAGTTGAACAAAATTATCCTCTTTAAAAAAATACATTTTAAAACAAAACAAATTCAAAAATAAAATCATGATTCACCTCCCGAGAGATGATCACTATCCTATCCTACGAGATATTTTGGCGTTCTTCATAACAACGCAACTTAATTATATAGGTAGTAAAGCCACGCTGATTCCAGCATGAATGGACCGGCTCGACCGGGACGCTACTAACTTCACACAAAAGACCACTCAAAAAGTGATAGAATGATGCAGAAGCATCACACTAAACCGTCACAGAGAGTCAGGCAGAGTAGAGTTACTTTGGTGGGCTTAAATATAAATATGTAAAAGAACTTCCATAACTACTTAGACAACCTTATCGGAAAAGAGATTAATTTTATTGTGCCTATTGGGCCCGGTAAACGATCAAATTTATTTGACAAATTTACGTGTTTGTCAAATTATTTGATCGTATGATGCTGTGTTTGACGCGTTTGTCAAACAAATTTAATCGTTTACCGGGCCCTTATGTTACACTAGAGAAACAAACGCACTGCTGACGGATTAAAATATTTTCATTTTAATCGTCTTTCATCATTTCTAATAAATAAACAAATGTTTATACCTAGCTATAAATTGGTTCCTCGGCTTTTATTACCCGAGACGGTGTGCGATAAAGCCATCGAATGGTGGTATCTGGGGGATTCCCGCACAGACAAAAAAAGAGTATAAACTAATTGATGTGTATACTCACGCTAGGAGGAAAACTTGACACAATTTCTATACTGAGTCTGGTTTAATTAGCATGGTAAAGTAGGCATAACTTCCTCCTACAAGTAGTCAAACAGTGGAAAAATAACAGCCAGCTATTGATAATGATGATGATGAAATAACATGTTAGTGGATTGGTCTTTCTCCCTGCACTTGCTATTATCTATGGTGTTGAATCCAACGGCAACATTACGTAACCACAAAGTTGTCATGCCAGTCCTCGAAATTTGGGGACCCCGACAGACTTGGATATAATTGTCGACTTAATTTACATTTCACAAATAAGAATTTGCTCTCACAACATTTGAGCAGTGTCTATAGTATACACTTGCACAGTGTTAAATGTAATAATTACATTAGAAATAATAATTACATTAGAAATAATAATTACATTAGAATTATTCTACAATGCAATCATGTTAGACTGTTCATATGAACTCTCGATCAGTTTGCATTGACCTGATTGTACTTCATTTGGCCTTTGTCTGTTTGCCTTTTACTCAAGTTAAACTTGAAGAAACGAGGAGCAAATAGACAAACCTCCAAATAAGTGATTAATTAAATAATTTCTATATTTTTAAGATGAAGACATCGCCCATGGTATGGTTAAATGGCCCTAAGCGGGGTTATTAGACCTATTATTTGTTACCTTTACCCAGGAAATTTATCAGAACTCAGGAATTAATCTATGGAACGACTTTCATAGGCAGATTTCTGGTATTATAACTAGTGATTTAGTCTACTTTTATTTTAGACTAACTGCGCCCGCGGTTATCCTTGGTTGTTGTTGTAAAGATACAACCAAATCCGCGAGTAACACTGCGGGGTGCCCCTTGTATACCGTACCTTACAACCTTACCCGTCCAATGTAACCTTACATGTTAGATAGAGGATATAATATGTTAATGTTTCTTTTTCGCACTATCTTTAAACAAAACATGTGGATAATCTCTATCGAATTTCCCCCTAAAACTTCGTTGTTTGCATGACGTAGATATAAAGTGGCACGCTATAAAATCTTTTTAAAGGCAGATTTCAAAATAATATAACATAACTCCTCTATTCCCTGATGATTAAACGATTTTTTATAATACGCTTTTCATTTTTTTCATTGTTTTTTTCAGTTACCATTTACATACCAACAATAAATGTTTTGTTTGTGTTACAAATCAGCAAACTATTTGAGTATAATATGACAGATGACGTACATGACAAATTAAACACAGTTACTCAATCTGTGGCACAAATTTTATAGTAATTTTAACTGTTAACAGCATACATTACGGTACTCTACTAAACTACTACTATTATTTGTTGCACAGAGGGATTTATTCGCGACTAGCTGAGTCCCGCGGTTATTGTTGTATATCGCAAGTAACGCCGCGGAACGAACCTAGTCTAAAAAAATTACCTAAGTTACTAATTAGGTCATCAGCTTTCTGTCAGTGAAAGTACCGTCAAAATCGGTCCATATAAGTCCCGCTTAGGGTTCATGATTTCTCGAGCTTTTCAATTTCTCGGGTCTCGAGAATTCTCGAAACTAATTTCTCGGGACTTCTCGGGTTGTCGAGAAATTTACATTTACGTATGTTTTCGATTTTGATTAATTCTCGAGTTCTCGACCTTTCTCGATCTTGATTTCCCGGGAACAAAGCCCAACGATTACCCGGGAATTCTCGAGCCGAGAATAAACCCTAGTCCCGCTGTACTACAAAAAACATGAGCAGGTATAAAAGTCGCTAAATTCTAAATACAGATACATTACGATGTTATGCTGTTAACCAGATGACCATGTTGAGCTATTGTGTCGGGCATTAATCAATGTTTTATTCCGAGATAATAAAATCACACACCAGCACAGATAGACCGGACACGAGTTACATGTAATTTATTTACGTGCAGTGTTTCATTATCATTGTATGAAATCTCACGTGATAAGGAAAAGAAATATATTATTGCAGACTAGCTTTCGCCCGCGGCTCCGCCCGCGTGAATGTCGGTTATCGCGGTAAAAAGTAGCCTATGTCCTTTCCCAAGTTCAGTTCTATCTTCATACCAAATTTAATCAAAATTGGTTCAGTGATTTAGGCGTGAAAGCGTAACAGACAGACAGAGTTACTTTCGCATTTATAATATTAGTAGGGATTACTAGTTTGTTTCAGTTTGTATGCAGACAATGCAGCATGGTGGTCATTTTTAGGTAGGCCTTCTGTGCGAGATTAGTACTTCCCCGTTCGAGACGGGCCCATTTATGCCACATTGTACTAAAATCAGAAAATCACTAATTATACTGTAACCAATTTATTTAAAATTACTTATGATATTAACTTATTAACATCGTATTTCGCATATTAAATATCATTGATATATTTTCAAGAAAAAAATTATGACCGATATCAAATATATATATATTTTTTTTATTAAATAAAACAAGAAATCAAGATCAAGGATATCTATTATAGTCCAATGGTGCCTAGAATCTGATGTAGAATTTCGCGTATCATCAAACCTAAATAAACAATTCACTCTTGGACTAAAACCAATGTAGTTACCTATCAATCGTAAAAAACCCTAAAAAATTGTCATACTATTGAATGCATTTTGGTTTGCCATTATGCTATACGTTATCGATTAATACCGGTGACCAAACACGTAAATTATTATGATTAGTTACTATAAAATATCACCTATGTTGTCTATTGTACCCTAAACCCATTTTACGGCTAGTGATTGTACTAACGACAAGGAAATAATCGCATAGAATATTAATCACATAAATTTGTTTATAGAATATTATAAACCTGTGGCCAGACGTTATTAAGTGCCAAGGTTCGATCGAGCTTATTATGCCACGCAGCAATGCGAATTCTTTGAATAATATTGTAATGAGACAGACACTAGATTATATGGTAACCTCATATAGATGTTATACAAAGGAAATTCTCGAACAATGTTATAAATTATTTCCATAAAACGTTAATAAAATTGTTTGAAACTGAAAATCCAATTAGGAGCTATGAAGATATAGATTTATAGATTAACATATTGATTTAATAAAATTGTTACAAGATTTTATCGCTCACTGAGTCTCGCGGTGTTGTTACCCGCGGTTCCCGAAAGTTCCGTCAAAATCACTTCAATCGTTCCAGAGATTAGCCGCAACAAACAGACAGACAACAGACTGACCGACAGATAAACAGACAAAAAAAATTAATTGTTTTTTGAATGTAATACTGTATCTACTTTCATATGCATTCAGTAAAAAAACTATTCATTAGATATGCAATAGCCAAACAGTCGGAATTTAACAAGTAAAAACTTAAACTTTATAAGCTAACTTTATACGTGAATTGACCTCAAGTAGCATTGTTTTCTTTAGCTACATGAACTAGCTTCAGGAACTCTTCAAATTGTATGTCTACCGAATGCAAATATGTACTCTAAATAAATATGTCCTTACTAAACCCAAATAAATTTAATGAAATTCAATTGAAACAATATAAAATGGTTTCAGTTTTAACTACCTTAATAGCGTATTGATTGTCTTAATTGTCGAATTATCCATAAAAGTGCTTTGAGAATGACTAACAAACCGGAATCTTTTATTGACAAATACTAAAACACACGTTTTTTTAGTTTGGAGGGAAAATCCCTTTGGCTCCTTGAGAACTTAGAAGCCAGGGCTAGTGTTTCTACTTTCTCCAAGAGCGACAACGAGTGTGTGATTACAGGTCCTCCGCGAGTTACATTCATAAATATCATGTTACGTGTTGCATACAATTAAACCTGTCCTTAGCACCTTTTATAATCATCCGTGTCATTGTATATATATGTACTGTTTCTAAATCTATGATGAAGCATGTTCTATTATCAGAAATAAACGCGTCTACAGCTGGGTACGATAGTGTTTTGAATCCCTACCTGAAAGGTTAGGTTATTATAAGGACATTTAGGCATAATAGTCGTAAACAATTCAAACTCACAAGCGATATCATATCTATAAGTATTAACAGAGGTCAAACATACTATTTCGTATATAAGCGCTCATAGCCGAGTGGCCTTAGGTGATTGGAAACGATCACCAAGGGTAAGCAACGACGGCGCGGTCGGACCAAGATGGGTGACCGTTTGTGGCATTATATGTAATGAGCGTTTCCGTGATTCGGAGGTCACGTTAAGCAGTCGGTCCCGGTTGTTATCATAAGATAGCAGTCGTGAAGCTTAGTTGGAGGCCTTCGGGCGGCTTAAAAACATCCAACAGCAAGATTACGTAGCCACAACGTGTCTTGCCTGTCCCCAACCCGCACTAGGCCAGCGTGGGGACGTATGGCCTTAACCCTCTCTTGAGAGGAGACCTGAGCCCAGCAGTGGGACGTTAAGGGTTGTTGATGATATATACATTGTTAATGCCTAATGTGTTATTGCTCTTAAATGTCACATTATGTCTGTGCAAGTCAGTCAAACCCACTTAAAAATGTTTTGCACATAAGTCGATAACATTTAAATAGTTAATTCATTAAAAGAGGTCAATGTCCATTTCCATATGGTCTGCCTCTCAGACCCATGACTGGTGAAGTGTTTTATGAAGACTATTGGTTTTAGAGTTCAATGTCCAACAAAGAATGTATCTATTTATTTATACGCATACCTACTACTTGAAACATCAAAACTGACAATCGTATCAATAAACTGTGGTAAGCTTTACAAAACTTGCTAATGGTATCCCTTCTCTTCATTACCTATGAAAGATAGTACTCTCTCATAGAATCTATATTTCTCTAATTTCGCAAAGTAAAACATATGATCAATACTATTCGTAAGTAGAATGCTTAATCAAGTTATTTAAATAATTACTTAGTTAGATTTTTATTTCGTTTGGCCATTTAATTATACCGTACTTACCCTTACTTGCGTCATTGCGTGCTAGTAAAGGTAATAGTATTGTTAAATTATTGAATTTTAGGGGAAGATGTGAATCATAATGAATATTTTAGGTATACCCGGGGAATATATGATTCATATATCAGAAGTAAAAATCTAAGATTTCTTAAAAATTGTAAGGTAACTGTGAGTCATAAAATACGCAATCCCTGACTCAGATATTTCTAAAGGTAGGTATTTCGTCCTTTTTACTTTTCAGAACCACCGCATAAGAGTGCTTAATTTCGTAAAAAGGGGTACAAAGTTTATGTTTCACATATTAATATATATGTTTTGTTTCAAGTTTTCCTTCTCCTCGCAGTAATGTTGTCTTGCGTAGTAACATGTAATTAAGGGTTGTCCAACCAAAACGCACTATGTATGTTGTATGTACTTGAGGATTTGTCAGTAATACAAAAATAGATAGAACCTACCTTTCTTTCAGAAAAAGAAATTGTTTTTGAGGGTAATATCGCCCAAAACTATTCTATGTAAAATTCATATTATACACAATGACTTTTTATGACTACGAGTTGTATGTTAATTTACATTACGAGCCACGAGAAGAGCTCAAACCATAGTGTGAAACTAACAAGGACCTTTTTGGAATTGTCTGCTAGACACCATAGTGTTAATCAACCGATGTCTTTATTGAACCTTGGCAACTCGCACTTTGGTGCGAATCACCGAAGGTATCTTTGACTTAGTTGATTAGTATTACAACCAAAACTTACTTATTTCGGACGTAAGTATTTTCATACTTACCATGCCACACTGGCCAGGGTTGGTATAGAGATTGTGTCCATTTCTCTTTCTGTTTGCAGTGTTATTGTCCAGTGTGTTTTGCCCTCTTAGTCGGCTCTTACGACACTTACACGGAATGAATGGGTGTAGTGACACACACGAATACGGACAGTAAATAAATTACTTTACATTTCATGAGTTTATAAAAATAATCTTCACCTACTTATAATTCTGTGTCACACGTGGCTTAGAAAATTTGCCTCCTAAGAGAACGTGACGATTTCACATCATATAACTATATTTATGTTAATTCTAACGGAAATGTTACGCATAAGCGATAAATTGTTATTGTTGAAGTTTGAGAGTACGTTTTGCTACTTAAGAAGTTCTTTACACATTGAAGTAATATTGAGTAGGCCCATATTGATAACATGTTGTGTGTACACAAATCAATGTCCTCGTAATTAAGTTGATTTACGTTTTTGAAAGCTTTGTCCCTCGGTTTTAGCCCATATATATATATTATTAGTCCTGATCTTCATTAACATCTATAGCAATTTGGTAAGTCAGTGCCCTCAAAAATACTGACTACTAGTCAGTATTTATACGGTCTGTTATTATAAGATAGCAGTCGTGAAGCTCTGTTGGAGGCATTCACCATCATCATCATCATCAGCCTCTAACAGTCCACTGCTGGACATAGGCCTCTTCTTAGAAATGAGGTTTTGGCCTACTATACCACGCTGGCCAGACGGGTTGGTATAGGGTTGGTTTCGAGTTTTCCTTCTCTTTGCATCGATGTTGTCTTGCGTAGTTTATCCCTTAGTCGCCTTTTACGACACCCACGGGATGAATAGGGGTGATGACACTATGTATTCTTAATCCGTCAACACGTGGACAAGGACAAGGACGGGAGGCATTCGGTGGCATAAAAAACACCAACGGCAAGATTTACGTAGCCACAACGTCTTGCCAGTCCCCAACCCGCACTCGACCAGCGTGGGGGTGGGATATATGGCCTTAACCCTCTCCTGAGAGAAGACCCGAGCCCATCAGTGGGTCGTTATGGGTTGTTTATGATGATGATAATATGCATGCCTTTCATATAAAAAGCTTCCTCTTGAATCACTCTATTCATTGCTGAAAACTGCATTAAAATCAATTAAGTGTATTAAAAAATCTAAGGGAATAGACAGAGGAAGCGATTTCTTTTTATAATACGTTAAGACTAACACCCAGTTTAGCACGGAAGACTTTGTAATTCTCGGATTTCCTCTAGTATTCATGTTTTACATTCTACATACTATCTATTGGTAAAAACTGCAAAATCGTTTGAATAATTTAAAATGCTTAAGTTAATATACATCCGAAGCGACTTCATTTTATAGTATGTAAAGAAATGCATACCTAAGTTCGTATGGTCAAAAGTTACGAAAGAGAATTGGCAATATATTCCATGAATGCATTCAAAAGCCAGTATAAAATAACCGCCACATTCCTTTCCAAGAATTTTAATTAGTTACTTTGGAAATCGCAGAATTTCCGAAGTTATCTGCTGTCATCGCGATTCACATAATTTTGGTGATAATGTAAATTTTAAGTTAGCTGTTGTTTGGTATAACATTTTTATATTATATGATAACACTAAATAGGTATATTATTCACGTTGGCAATAATATACAAAAAATAGCATTTATATTATACTAGCTGATGCCCGCGGCTCCGCTCGCGTTTTAGAGGTATCAAAAATAGATGTTGGCCGATTCTCAGACCTACTGAATATGCATATAAAGTTTCATAAAGATCGGTCAAGCCGTTTCGGAGGAGAATGGCTACGAAAACTGTGACACGAGAATTTTATATATTAGATATATCTATAAACATTTTTTGTTGTTATACTAAAGTTACTAAACCCGATAACCCCGTGGAGTGAAGCTAGTCTTGAAAACGTAACCTAAGTTACTCTTTATATCATTGTCTATCTGCCAGTAAAAGTACTGTCAAATCTGTCAACCAAGAAATATATCATAAAGAAATAAAAACATAACATAAAGCTTTAATAATATAGTATTTGTAACTTACACATCTATGGTTCGAGGAAATCGGATGAAACAAAGTTAGTAATAATTTGGTCAGTAAGTTTGTAAGAATAACTTAGTATGAGGTTAATAGATAACGACTAACACTGATTGTGTGGGTGTGTCTGCGGAACCGGTCGTGAGCGCCGCCAGCCGCTCCGGTATTCCTGACCGAGGACACGCTGGATTCGAGCGGATATATTTGTATTTAATAGTTGTTTGTATCAGATATTGCAATTAGCTGACATTAAATGTTATCCTTGCAATGTCTGTATCTATATAAATAAATTAATCTGAAGTGTCTGTTTTGTGATATCAAAGTATTTACGTGTAAGTATACACATCAAAAAAGCAATTTTTTTTTGTCTGTCTCGTCTTTTTTTGTTTCGCCCAATATTGGGAATGGTTGGACTGATTTGTAGGGGACTTTTACTAGCAAAAAGCCAATGACATAAGGATAATAAATTTATAGGTTATCTTATCTCTACTTTGTTTTGATCCAAAACGTTATTAGATATATATGTACTTATATATAGGTACATGTTTATAGTTAGAATTATTAAATTTAAATACCAGTTTGCTTGGTTGATTACATTAGTGATAAATTATGATTAATTAATAATGATATGTGCGATACAGGACGCGGGTCAACACAGCTAATTAAAAATATGCCATGATTGTTTTAGTAGCGTTTTATGTTTGACCTTTAAATGATTTAAATATAGAATTTTGATCTATACATCTGTAGAAATAAATAAATTGGGGTGTCTGTAAATATATCAAATGAACAGATTATTAAATGCATATGATATGATACATACATAAACAAAAAGCCATATTATATTTTTTTGTCTGCATGACTGTCGGTTTCTTTTTTATGGCTAATGACAGTTGGACTGATTTATGACAGGATTTTCACCTAGCAGATAGTTGATGACATAGGAGTAGCTTAAGCTAATTTTTACAGGCGCGGCCTTACGATTAAAACAATAAAAGCGGGTAACGCCGTGGCACTAGCTCGTCAGAATATATGTAAAAGTGTTTTGACCATTTTTTTTTTATAATTACAGCCATCAGTCTGCTTTAAATAAATCACTACTTTGTCACCTCTCATGTATAAATTATGTTTGCGACAAATGACGCGATCACATGATAGGTATTAATCGTCATCATCATCAACAGCCTAGCAGTCATCTGCCTGCCATAGGCCTCTTCACGGGTATTTAAGGTACTGTACCTTGGCCATACAGGGTTTGTTTCAAGTTTTCTTTTTCTTTGCTGTACTGTTCCTACATTATACATAGTTTTGACAATTCAACCAGGGTTTTAACTGTCGAAGGGCGCTTGAGAACTGAACATACCGAATAGATTGTTAAGAATAGTCCTGTCAGGTTAGATCAATCGACGCCATTACAATAGGACATGACAGTTGTGGAGAACTGGGTCGTGTCTATACCTATTCATAGTACCTACTACCGTACCTATAAAATGTCACCGCCTGTTGGTCTTGTCCTTGTGAACTTACCTGCTGAGCCAGAGATCGTGGGTACGATTTTCACCCAGGACTGTTAGATGAGCACGATCAATATATTTTTCCGACGAATAACAACAATATCATCTAGTTCCAAACTAAGCAGAGCTTGTACTATGGGTACTAGACAATTGATATAAATACATATGTACTTTTTTTTGTCAATGTATACATAGAAAATACCCAAACTCCGAAAAAAATATTTGCAGATGATACAAACATTTGGTCCTTGACCCTAGAATCGAACCCGAGACCTCTCGAGAAGCAGCTAACCACTACACCAATAAGGCAGTCAAATTGTTTGAAATATTGTAAAGAGGATTTAGGGATTCACCGGTGCCGTAACTATTTCTGACTAATGTTAATGGTGTTGTTATTATGTATTAAAAAGTTTTCCTGTTTTTTTACACAACTCAGTATATTAGAAAAAAATATTCTATTAATAAAATGTGGTCGAAAAAATATCTTCAGCCGAGACTAATGCACTATGTTGAATCGGTTTTTTATTTTATTTTAAGAGGAACAATTCTATCGTCCATTATTTTTTAACGAATCTTTAAACATTTGCACAGTGCAAGCAATGGAGGCTCACAAAAGAAATAATTTTCTCTCGTTTTTAAAGTATTTTTAATTGTTATGCCGCTCCAAGTGGTCGTTGGCGTGATGTTATCGTTGCCTATAGCCTTCCTGAACTATTTAACATTGAAATAATTCAAATCGAACCAGCAGTTCCTGAGATAAGCGTATCTAAACAAACAAATAAACTCTTCAACTTTATAATACTTAAAGATTTAAACAATTATACCATAGTTCGTTTAATTATACAATAGACATTCAAGGCAACATTATTTACATAGAGCCGAAAATAAATACGAATAGAGAACACACATTATAGATAAAATGTGATAAGGCCCCATCGTTCCCCTGTGTCACCTGTCTGCCAACCTTGACCTTGGGAAATGTCCTCAAGGTCAATTTTCGCACATGTGTTTTGTGTATCTGTAAAAGAATTATGTTAAATATTTAATAACGCAGAAAACTCTCAATGTGCACACACATGTCTAGTAGGGGAAAACGGAGCTGTAAATGTATGTAAATTGCGACTTTTCTACATACAGGTAAATTTATCATAGTAAATGGTAAGATGAGCATTTTAGTTAAATTATATTCCAAAGAGAAATTATTCAATATATAGGGAGTTTTCGGGGGTGAAAAATCGATCTAGATTAGTCTTATGTTTTGGGAAAAACGCGAGTTTTCGAGTTTTCATGCGTATATCATTACTCTTAGCATTGTTTGCGATATCTATATGTACCACTATTTCAGTAACAGGGAGTTGGTTGGTGGTTAGTACTTCAACACAGCAATACTAGGCTACTTGAGAAAATAGATGGCGTTGCTAAATATTAAATTGTGTTAACCGAGCAAAGCTCGGCCGCCCAGGTTCCTATAATTACAGGAAAAGTTCATCAATACCATTTTAAATTAAAAAATATAATAGTAATAATTTAATTCAAGAAACCAAAAGTCATTATTAACAAAAATTAATGGTATTGGTATTGTGAAACTTTGTTTTTCTGCTATAGGTATGTAAATCATTCTAATATTATTCCTACTTTTTGAGCTCGCTTGACAAAATTAGTAATATCTAATAATAAACTATAATAATATCGTAATATCAGTAATTTATAACACAAATAATAATATAATCATTAGTTGTGAATGTCCTTGATGTCAGAGTCGTATTGATTAGTAGCACAAACGTAAAAACTTCGACCGAGTGCTTTATTTGCTCTATTTCCCAGCGGAGAAAGCATTCGATATTTTTTTAATTTTGATTTTGATTTATTAGGGAAACAAACAGATATAAATAAGATAAGATATAAAATATAGAACAATATCAAACAAGTAAATTATACATTAACCAAAGCAGTTTCCACATATTCATTTTACATTTCGCGCCAAAAAGTGAAAAAAGTAAAAACGTTTTACTAAAATTATAAAAACAAAAGAAAACAAAAATAAACATATCTATACTACTTGTAGTTTAGGGGCCAGACTATTCAAGTATGGGTATAACTAAAGTTTTATATAAAAGCAATAAAGTAGACAAGCGCTTAAAATCCTTGGTCATTCGCAATATAAAACCAAACATACGAAAAGCTTTGTTCACAATAGATGTTATTTGGCTATCGAAAATTAATTTACTGTCTAAATGGACACCCAGGTCACGCACCCCGGTAATTCTCGTAATACTATAATGTTTCTATTACTTTTTTAGCATATTATAGTCCAGTTAGATTACACTTTTTAAACTTTTACGTGAATTTTTCCACTATTACTAGCCAAACCCGCAGTGTTTGTGAACCGCGGTTATTGTTATAAATCTCGAATAAATCCGCGGTGCAAAGGTAATCTAAAAACAGCCTAAGTTACTACTAGTATACTTTCATACGCTTTTAGTAAGAGACTGTTCATTTGACAATACAAATATCAAAAGCAAAAAGTGTGGATAGATAACGATCTATCCAAACCTTGCCTTTATGCGTATGCGTATTAAAAACAACGGTTTTTAATACTAAATCAAGCCAAAATAGCTAAACGGTACTGTATTCTAGAACAGGACAGGACGATTATTGATGACTAATTTGTAGCAATCAAAAATTGACTGTCAAATTGACATTGTCTAAAATTTGCAAGTGTTGTATGCACATAACTTAACAGCAGGATTGTTTTTATATGCGTTTTCTTTTTTCTTTTTAGCAATTGGAATAAATGCAAATTATTGTTTTATTTTAACTGATATTTAATTGTGGTATCATCTCCCCTACACAGATAAAATTAGGATAAGTTTTTTCACGCGTGTATCCCATCGTGTGGGGTATCATTAGATAAGTCTTTTAAAAACATTGAGAGATTGCTAAGACGATTTTTGATTGAGGGATCCGTTTGCGAGTTATTTAACTTTAAAGGGCATTTTAGTAGAAATTTACTAATTAGTCATTACTATCGGAATATGACAACTGACACATAGTAAGTGACGTGTGACTAATTGAAATTTGAACACGTCACGGCTATTTGTGTTTGGTCACACAACATCGATAACGTATATGGTGACATTGATATCGATTATACCATTGAACTAATTTTAGATTCACTACGAGGACATGTGTGCTGTGCCTTCATGGGGAATGTTACTATAAAGTACAAATGTAGCCTCGGTAGTAGAAATATCATCAATTAACAGCTTTGAACAAATGACAAAGGTACTGTGCCATAAGCAACTCGAGAGAGGTTTGCGTGTCTGGCTGCTCCAATGCTGCATTTGGCCACTGGCGTTTAATGGATGTGAGTCATGGACCTAAAAAGAAGTACACGAACCAAGGGATGAAGTTCTAGAAATGTGGCATTACCGAAGAATGCTTCAGCTTAGCTGGACGCACAGAGTCAAGAATGAGGACGTGTGAAAAGATCTCGTGATCTATTTCCGACTATAAAACGGCGTAAGATCGGATACCTGGGTTATATGACGGAAGGTCATACGCAGTACAGCCTTATTCGCCTAATTGTGATGGGAATAATATCCGGTAAACGCTACGTTAAACATCGTTTCACAGAAACATAAGAGAATGGACGGGTATCGCTAGCGTAGAAGAACTGTTTTGTCTTGCAAGTAACGAAAAGAAGTAGATCTGTCGGCCAACCTCCATTAGGTGAGAGTTGAGAGTTAAGGAAGGAAGAAACAGCTTTTAAAATTCACAGCTGGACATAATCCTTAGACAGGAGGTTTTTGCGTACTATACCACGCGAAAAATAGTAGAAATTGTAGTTCTCGATACAGTAAAAATGTTAATTGAATAGTTGATGTTAATATTAAATTTGTAAAGTTCGTAAGAAATAAGAAAACGAAAGAACGAACAATTTACCGGCTGATTTTTCTTACATTTCGGCCTCGACCTAATATTTGATTCGCATTAACAAATAATGACATTGTCAAAACTATATCTAATTAATTGACCTCAAAACCTAATTATTATACAATTTTGAATTACTGATATCAATTAATTACTTAATTATTCGAAATTCATAATACAATAGAATTCAAAGTTAGTTCCCAAGATTATTTTACGTCGGCTACTTGTTCAACCTCGTTTATCAGTTTTCAAACGGGTAACGGACATCGAACCAAAATTATATATCCCAATAAAGAAATCATTTTTTAAATTGAAATTTATGTACAACTCAAAATTATCTTCATCCGCAGTTCAACGAACTGATTAACTGGTTCAAATATAAGTTTGTATACATTTTTTATACACTTTTACACACACTTATATTCGGCAATTTATTTATATATAAAATATAACCATGAAATAATGACCTTGAATTGCTAAAAAAAAATTAAGCTATTTTATACGTTCATTTCGACTAATAAATACCTCGAATGGATCTGCGACACTGCACAAGAAGAGATGCGACGCACTGCCAACAACCGTCTTCTATACGTATTTTCAGGGATTAAAGTATGTCTGCATGACTTGCTTCCACGCTCCATTTACTTGCTTCTTGAAACGTATAGTACCTATATGCATGGTCTATCCAGTCTGAAAAACATATATAGTACACGTAGTGTTTAAGTACGGGAGACGTAAAGACAAGTTTATATATTACGTTTAGAAAGTTCTAGACAAAGGATTCTCGTTAAATGGTAACCCTGCTAGGTTACCGTTTAACGAGAGTTCACATTACATTATAGTTTAACAAATTATTAAACAATATATCTTTAAACGTTATCTTAACACTGCTGTTAAAAGTATTCAGTTTTTTTATATGATCCTGGTGACCCACACCATGGCAGCCTAGTAAGATGCTCCTACATCATTGTACCGATGATTTCGCACTCACCAACGAAATACAACACCATGAATGGTGTCATTTTTGGGTAGTTCTTCTACGCGATGGTAGTTCGCCCCCTGTCGAGTCGGGCGAAATCAGTCTATAATTATATTATAGCTCTACTAACTTGTGTTAAATAATCTAAATAAATGTTATAAAACGTGTATTTCGTATATGCCGTAACTTCCTAATGCCTTGATGTTTCTACGACAAATTCTATATGAACTTCCTGCAAACAGTCGTAATTGCAGCTGACTGTTACGTATTTAAAGGCAAGAATGTAATTAAATTTAAACATTTTCTCCACGCCCATTGCATAATATTATAAACTTTAAATAATAGATGATATAATCCGATTACACAATGATAATTATCATAAACCAGTGAATTTAAACGACATTAATTTATGCTCATTCTTTGTAATTACCTTTCTTATTGTACATTCATTATACATTAAGTAAATTATTTATTACGTCAAATTTTTTTTTTTTTCTTATAATTGATCACTATAATAAAACAAGCAATTAATTTTCTAATAAACTCTAAATATGTGGAACAGTGGCGTCTTAAAATACTTAATATAATTATATGCTTAAATAATTATATAACGTAAAATATGTGTATACAGTAGTTTTTATTTATAATTATAATACTGAGGCATATTTAATAAACGTTAGCAGTCCTCTCCGTGTGGTTGACGGATTAAGAATACAGAGTGTCACGCCCCTATTCATTCCGCGGGTGTCGTAAAAGGCGACTAAGGGATAAATTACGCAAGACAACATCAATGCAAAGCGAAGGAAAACTTGAAACCAAACCTATACCAACCCGTCTGGCCAGCTTGGTATAGTAGGCCAAAACCTCTTTTCTAAGGAGAGGCCTATGTCCAGCAGCGGACTGCTAAAGGTTGTTGATGATGATGATGATGTGAGCAGTATTGACCATATTGTAGTATTAAAGTTAATTTTATGAGTCATGCATTAAGTTTAATGGTCACGGCTAGTAGCCGACCCCAAATATTGGGCAGAATAAAGGCTAGGAATCCCCTACGATTGATCCCATTTAGTTGCTGCCAATAGTTTAAATAAAATAACATTAGAACACGCATGTGTGTTCTATCATCAGTCCTTGGTGACATATCTGTGTAATAATTAATATTGAATTTAATTTAAAAGTATAACTAATCGAATGGAAGCTTAGAATCGGATCGAAATAGGTAATTGCATTTATAATCATATACTCATAATAATTAGTAGTTTAATAAAAATAGGTTTTTCAGACTAGTCGTAAAATCTCCTGGAATTAACTTGTAAAATGACTAGAGACAAGGCCGATATAGCTAACTACTAATATAAATATCACTGATCTATGATATTTGATATATCCACTCCACTCCACACACAGCCACTCCTATTCAGCAAATGGATGTCGTAAGAGGCGATTAAGGCGGCAAACTAAGCAGGAAAACACCACTGCCAGCCATCTGGCCAGAGAGCCATGATCCCCTGGATACTATTCATGCTTTCCATCTGGAAGAGTAGTCATATTAGTAAGCTTAAATAATTTTATTATTATTATTAAACCTCCCTTCTGGTGCCTATGTGTATGTCCATCCAGCAGTGGAATATTAAAAGCTGTTGATTTAATATGAAACTTACACTAGGCTCTCAGCTGGTTGTTAATTGTTAGCCAATGAATGCGAACAGCCGCTTAGTCGGCGCTAGTTGCTCAAGATTTAATCACGTACACATCGCACTTGGAACCGCTCACAACATTAACACAATCAACACGTCTAGCAATAAAACGGATTTATCGTTTCTCACTTGCATCGTCCGATCGTAAATGAAGTGCTTTTGATTGTACACCGACAATTATACCTGGACGTTTAGTTGTATAGAAAAGTAAATAAATACGCGAACCTGTTGTGAAGCCACAACATATTTCTAGATGTTCTTACTTTTTTTTTTCTACAAAGCAACCTCATTAGTCTCCTCATTGTCAGTAATGTAGCTTACATTGATATGTAATATTCTGACATAAGCCCAGGAACTGCGGGTGAAAGCTAGTACAATATCCAAGATTCAAATACAAACCGCGGGGCGCAGTTAGTACATAAATATTTTGTTAATACTTTTTGATATTATTTTTTTTGTAGAAAACACAAATATTACCTATACCTATTTTGAACTAAACAAGTAAGGTCAACTGACTAGTAATTTAAAAGATTGGCCTTGTTAGTGTTTTATTCTCAATTTCTTTTCACAAGTCCTAACGAAACGATCGCAGGCGGATGTATATTGACCCTGGGAGATTACAATCTTAAATTAATATGTTTAGTATGGTATTATTTGTTAGTAAGTATGTACTGTTACTTACTTAAATTTTACTTTCGAAAAAACAATAATTTATTTCTTTATTTGAAGTTTTTTTTACTTTCTTCGTCAACCTACCTACCACTGTCCACTGCTGTACAAAGGTCTCTTAAGGTTTTTCGTTTTTTATTCTATTTCTCTATTATCTTGTATTATTTCCTAATATTTTGTTTTGATCACGTGACTGAGTGGCTAGGGGGGCAGATCTCAATGTCTTCCGCAGGCAGTCCGCATCTATCCGCTCTCAGCCACTTTCCCTTCTTATTTTATTTATTTATTCTATATGCACGAGTGTACAAAGGCGGACTTAATGTCATATGCATTCTTATGTTTCACTTTCTTACATTTGGTAAAACAAAAAGTTATAATTTTTTTGCTTTTTTCGTGGAATTCTCGTATCTTTATAACCAATTGCGTATTTAAATAATATTACTTAGACCTACATAGATTAATCACATCGCTAATCAAGGCGATTTATAGAAATTGTAACCGTAACTATTATTGCAGTAATAACGTTACACCAGAATCGATTTCATACTCCAATAATCTTTGAGCACCGTCCTACTTGTAAACAAAACAATGTTACCGTGTTAGTGAATGACCATCTTTCGTTACAAAGTTGGTACTTTTCAGTAAAGTTAGCATAGAAGACCGAGCTACAACGACAGTATTCAATATGAGGATGGTGACCACGACGGTGCTCATGGTTTCTACGCATGCTTTCTGTAAGACATCGTAGTCATACTACCGGATGGCATTTTTCAAAAGAAATCAACGAATACACATAATGAAAATGTGTGATTAACTGTAAAATAAACATAATTCTTTACAGTATTACACTTGAGTTTACTAAACAGAAAACAACCTAAGTACTTTGAAATAGGGTGCGATGTAGTTTATAGTGAGTATGAGTATAATTAAATCTCATCTATTTACCATATTCTAAAGCCTCACAACACAACAGAAACAATTTATTGGGTTGTCTATAGATATACTCTATGTTCCATACGTAGAATTACCTACAATATTTAAATTTGTTATCAAAGTATCGTCCGAAGTACCTACTATGTTTTATCAAAATATCTAATACAGAGACCTTGAAAAAGCCGAAAAACCCATCTCAGAATAGAACTAAAGTCAAGGCTTTGTTGAAATTTTAGTTTGATTGTCGTGGCAAATCATCGTCATAGTATGGAGGAACGGATGTTATGTCACTCAAACACAAAGGGAGGATTCACGAACCGTAGTAAAGTAAGTGTTAAAGCTTCAACGATATCGTAATTAGCTTGAAGACATTAAATTTATTGCATGATACAGAACTGCAATTGACTCATTCACTTTTAGAGAATAGTGACGCCTCGATTAAACTTAGCACCCTGATTTCCAACTACTTAGCTACAGCTGTGATGTTATAGAAAGATTACTTTTGAGATACCTTAACATTCTCAAATCTGTTCTTTGTGACTTTTACATGACAGGACCCCTTTACGGGGAGCATTATAAGGTGAGCGAGCCCTAAATAAATTTACAAGGTGGCCTCTCCTGTCTCGTAAGTGAATTAAAATAACGACGGGGAATGCACTAGAATATGAGTTATAATAAAGATTATTTGAAATAAAGTTATATACGAGTATCGAATTACAATCCAACCGTTATCATTTTAATAAAAAAAATGAGGATACTTTTGAAAGTGTGGCCATTTCAACCAGCAAAAATAAAACATCGTTGACCAATCGTCATTGGCATGAGCGTTTACCAATGTGTTCGCACTTCGCAGTTATACGAAAACGTGTCTTCTTTATTGATTTTAATAGTGTTCGTCAGACTTCTATTAAGTACCTATTTATTTTCAGCGTGAAGGAAGTCACACGTTCTTTGGTTGTAACCGATTTGAATCGGTTACTTTATTACGTTATTTGTGTAAATAATACATTCGAATATGTATGTAATCACATGTTGGACTGCACGAGTGCGGTTCTGGCCTTGTACTCTTTCGAATGAACGCGAGAAGTTGAAAAAATGCACACATTCTATTACATATGCAAGTTATTGCTTCTTACATGATTTTTTGCTGTACAGGCTATTACTCGCGTATTCACGCGTAATTGTATTTTATTTTGTGTTTTCAATTTTGACGATTTTCCTTAAAACCCTTCTTTTGTACTCTTGGGAACATGATTCCAAAAATTCTTTGTTAGTCGGTGCTTACGCTTACATCATTAAAAAATATTAGCTGCGAAAATTCTGTTTGTTTGACATAGCTAGCGGTTTAAGTTATAAGTTCATAAATTTGTCAGTCAGTAGCAAGGACAAATAACTTTACGAGTATATGTATTTTCATTCATTCATTATCATCAGCCTATCTCAGTCCACTGCTGGACATAGGCCTCTCCCATTGCACACCACTTTGATCGATTTTGGGCTTCTCGCATCCAGCTCCTGCCAGCCATCTTGCGCAAATCATCACTCCACCTGGCCTGTGGGCGTACGTTTGCCGAGACGCGGTCTCCTGACAGTGGGCTGGCCATATTAGCCGCAGAACTGATGACCGTTGGGGTAGAAGAGTTCTGGAGTATATGTATACTTTATTGAAATTATTACAAATTGTTATTATATTTCCCAAGTTCGCACATAATCTTAAATGAGTTGCGATCAGATTATGTGTGGTTGTGTGGTACATGCCCATTTTTTTTTATTATTAAATGATTCTGATTATTATTAATCGCGAATGCAATATAAACAATGCAATATATACAATTAAAATAATATTTATATTTTCATAAACATCCAATTAAAATTATATTTTCAAATAAATATTAGTATTGCAATATTTTAATACAACAACCTATTTAAATGTAAAGTTTAATAAAAAGGTAGAAGACATTTTATTGCATTTCATCAAATCCATTATTATAATTGCGAAGAAGCGATTCTTTAATTGAGTTAACTAAAACGGCCTTGGTAAAAACATTCTGAGATGTATTTGACAGTGTATAATAATTTTAATGTTTACGATTTTTATGGATCAATTGAAAGTGTGTTACAACTATTAATATTATAAATTCGATGTCGACGATGTCCGTGTATTACGCTTTCTTGCCTAAACCGCTGCACTGATTTCAATTAAATTGGACACGAAGATACTTTGATTCTAGAGGCATTATATAACTAATCTTTACCGCGTAATCGACATACACGCGTACGAAACCTTCATTATCACTGTCTTAGATTGATTTTGATCCGTCCTAAGGTTTTCTTTAAGAAATTGCATCTTGCAATAGGACCCTTAGATATCTGACAATTGATGCAGCTATAAACGTGTTATTTCCATTTCCGCTTGTGTAGGCTCGTTCGCTAAATGTGTGAGTGTTGTATAATAATGCCTGATTTTTATTTATTTGCAGAAATGAAGGTAGTATACAAAGATCTTAATAATGTTATAACATGTGACCCATTTACATTTTACCACTATGTAACAGTGTGCAAATATCTCTGTGCAAATGATCTGTAGACTTACGCCCATTATCAGCAACTATTCACGTACCCAGTTCCCTGAATTTTAAAAGAAATTGTAGCACTTCGTGTCCCCTAAGGGTACGCGTCCATTGGCCCGTGCCGGACGCACAGCACGTAACGGATTGAACGGATTTGCCTTGCTCAGATATGCCCGCGTTCGGTGCGGGCGGCGCGGATAGTGGACGCAGCACTATGTGAAATCATACAAAGCAAAATAAAATCTGTTGTGTGTTAAGCTTGCGGTGCGTCCGGCGCGGGCCAATGGACGCGCACCTTAAAGGTTGATGAAAGCGAAAATATCACTAGGGTTCTGCACTGACCAACGAAGCACTACAACACGAATATTCTAATTTAGAGGATAATACTTACCGCCCCGGTTGAGCCGACTCGTTCATGCTGAAATCAGCGTAGCATTTACCACCTTGAACATTAAAGACTTATCGCCATAAATGTGTCGAGGTTTTCGAAATTTGATTAATTGATATTTTAAGTTGTTTAATTACGCAAATTAGTAAAGGAGAATCAAAGAGAATCAAAGAGTTAAACTACTTGTAAATTTACTCGATTGTATTAACAGTGAAGTACAGTTTTTATGTTAATTATACGAAGCATGTGTGGCTGCATTCATAATTAAGGAGCATTAAAACATAACCCCTCTACTAAGTTTTAAATTATTTCAAGAAGTAATGGAAGATGACTGTATTTTTCGGTACAACTTATCTTTGCAGAAAAGTTTAAAAATAAAACTGCAAGTATTATTTCCATCTTGTGAAGTGATGATGATATTTTGATATGTGTCGTGGGCGAAAAATCACCTTTCTATTGCCATTCGACCTTAATTTATTTGAATTATAAGTAACAACATTATTATGGTTCTATTGTCAAAGAAAATAATCACGGATTTCACTAAGACTACGCAATGTTAATTTGACAAAAGAGTATCTATGCGTGTGTGTGTGTCAAATACATGGTAGTGTGTGTAATGTTTTATCAATAATGAATGTATTTTTTCTGCACTCCTGCACTCTTTATCTACATAAACTATAAGTGTGCGAAATTTCATACTCTTCCGTCCGCGTAAATTTAAAATTGAGTACACAGTTTTTGCTTCACGTAATAATATTTATATAGAGTTGTTATATTTAATGTTTAAGTTAAGTTGTATAAATAATTCAATTTTATTTACCAACGTAGTCTGCAACAACTAATGTCGTATTTTCATAAAAACCGGAATGCATTTCTTTTACGTTAAGAAACAATACCTTTCAAACGATTGTTCAACGCATGTATAGACCTCTGTATATTGAATGTTGTCGTTCATGCGTTTAGTCTATGGTACATTAAATCTTATAAGTATACCTAGTTTACTTAACTGATCAACACAGAACTCCAACAGTACTGCAAACTTGAATTTTTTGCAACTGATGCTTTTGATATTGGATGCACAAACCAAGATATAATTAAAATGTATCCCTAACGAGGTAAAATAGATATAGTAAAAAAGGAAAAACCGGTTGCATGGTCTTTGCAGAGTTAGAACAGAAAATAATAAATAATTACATGACCGTTGCCGCGAGTAATAGCTAATAAACAAAACAACGATGCTTAAGCCAATAATTCAATTTTCGCAAATTTTATTATGGTGTAGTAACATTTGTATTAACTGAGAGCTAGATAAATGAAAATAGTCGACTAAACCTGAATTTGCGGTGATATAAATTTAAATCGAAAATGTAATAAACAATTACAATGTAATGTAATGTAAACAATGTAATGTACTGAATCATGAGGGATAAACCCGGTATGTATTTCAATCATCTATTCTCCATGTCTAGTCTAGGAAAATCCAGAGATACGAAACCTGTGATGGAGGTCGTATTACTATGCATTTTAGTCTATAGTAATTGTATATTTACACGGTATAATCTGCGATTCGTTTCGGAATTAAACTTAAACTGACGTCAATATGTTATTCTGTGAGAAAATTTGCAATGTAGGACAATGGTGCATAATTAGATGTTATTGTTTATCTATATTTAAATTCGTTTATATATTTTTTTTGTAAATAAAGAGGCTGCCGCTACTTTGCTTGATAGAAATCATGAGTAGATTCGAAGACTGGTGGTCGCCGTACTTATTCTGAATGCAGCATTCAAAGCATGTTGACCTAATTATCACTACATATTGTAAAATGAAGTCCTCCGTCTGTTCGTGATAAAATCAAAAACCACTGCACCGATTTACATGAAATTGTGGACCCTGAAACCTAAGAAAGGACATAGGTTGCTTTTTACAGCGATAACAGACAAAGCCGCGGCCGAAAGCTAAGCTAATTAGTTATTTTTATTCAACTTTTTTTTCACAATCCGTGTTTGTTATATTGAAGGAAGTTCAAGCTTCCATAGTAGTTCCGTTCAAGCTTCCGTTATTCAATAGCTCTCCTCTATACACGTCGAATCTAAGAATGACGAGCATTATCAATCCATCACTGTCTCGTGATTATCTTCAGTACTTTGAACAATACCAAATTTGGGGAGCACTTGAAGCATGACTTGACGCGGAACAAACAAATAACGCTTTGTGCTCATCTCTATTGTTTTTCTACTCGACTCCGGTTTTTTTGTAAGTGTAGCGCTTTCTACTATCCCAGTTTTACGGGGGGTGCTCTTGCTTGCGTGCTCGGGCTTGAATGATACGATGTTACAAGCATTTTAGGATCTTACAATACCTACTTAAATCAAAAAAGCAAATGTAATCAACAAAAAAATAAGTTACTCCTAAAAATAGCCTAAGTTACTCCAATACGTCATCAGCTATCTGCCAATGAAAGTCCTGTCACAATCAGTCGAGCCATTCCAGAGATTAACCGGAACAAACAAACTGACAAACAAAAATATTGCTTTTTTGATGTAAGTACCGTATTTACTTTTGTATACACATTGTTTTAGTAAAAAACTATTCATTTAATATTACAAACCGATATTAAATTTTATTTATTTTTATAGAAAATATAAGTAAATCAGCGATAAATGTAATGATAATAAAAACGTAGTTAATATTAACAAAAAACAGTTCCGTGTGTAGCGCAGTATATCAACATATTTGTTTCATTCTGTTTGTTTAAACTTTATGTCGAGTTTACCGACTAAACCACTCGCAGTTTCAACTCATGACGTAAATCTGTTTTTATACAATAAACGAACTACGGTATTTTTATTGTCGTTTCATCATCATACCGTGATATCTGCGGTTTGTAACGATATTTTTATCGCAAATTAGTATCTAAAGACGGCTCTAGTATTTACTTGAGGTAAATCATCAACAGCCTTTAACAGTCCACTGCTGGACATAGGCCTCTCCTTGGAAAGGAGGTTTTGCCCTACTATACCACGCTGGCCAGACGGATTGGTAAAGGGTTTGTTTCAAGTTTTCCTTCTCTTGGCAGTGATGTTAGCTGCTTATTTTGTTCCTTTAGTCGCCTCTTACGACACCCATGGAACGAATAGGGGTGGTGACACTTTGTATTCTTAATCCGTCACCACACGGACAATATTTGACACGGACTTAAGAAGGTACTGCACGAAATTGTGGGATTTGACGTATTTTCAAATGAGTAGTACTGTGCGCTGCATTAATTAAATACATCAAAAGTATTTGTATAGTTTAGGTCGATCCTTGCACAAGATCTCCGCCGAAGTTGGAATTTGAAACAGATACATATAAAATTAAAAAACGATACATATATGTTGTGTGTCAGATGAAATCTTAAAAACATTTTTCTTCGAAAAGATAGTAGATTTTACGTCTAGAACAATAATTTTCATATGACAATATTTGTATTTACATCGTGCAGGGTTTAGCCGGTGTATAATTTAATTTAAAAGTATAAATCTAAAAATATTGAGACTTTTCAATTTTTAACACAAACGCCTGATGCACATTGCACATTGCGCAGAAAAAAATATTGCTCTAATTAAATTACTAGGTCTGAAACTTCAAAGCAGAATGGGTCTAATTACTAATATTAATGAGATCAATTTTGTTTTGAAGTTTTTTTTAGACTTATGTCAGTATTGTATTGTGTATCATGTCTATATGTCATTGGTTATACTTACTGGCAAATAAGAAAATTGGAAAAAAATCAAATTTCGAGTCGAATCTGTACAGAGTAATGCGAACGCAGAGCAACAAATGTACGAAACACAATACAAACGTACAAACGCAAATAGGTAAATATCTCAAACAGGTATGTTTAATGTTACTGTTATAATTTTAATGTAAATGCAATGTTCCGTTCACAATTATTCGTCAGTTGCTAATCAATCAATACAAGTAATCAAGTAATCAAGTAATCAAGACGGTAGAGAACTTCAAAACGTAAATATTTACCTTTGATTATAAACATATATTTAATCAAAGGTACCTACTCTTATCAAACTCACTTTATTATTATAGGCCTATGTTTTTCAGGTTACATGTAATCTTATGGTCAAGAAAGAACTTATAGTAGAAAAGGAAAACACAAATGAAAGCAAAGCCACAATTCGGGTACTTGTTTAAACCAAGAACTTACTCACCACAACTCTCCATTTGGTTGCAACTACAGTAATTTAAAAATCAATGGAGAATATAGAAATTGTTTTCAGTCCTCCTGTTTCATAGTATGCAATATGTGTAATGCAAAATTAAGATTGGAAAATTGTTGAAAACCTAGAAACAGCAAGGAACTTGCACTCAATCAAAATATCGTGAGTAATTAAGTGTATAGATATGGGATTCAGTGCCCTGGAGCAAGTCAAAACTTCTCTTGATATACCCTGCATGTCAGAACATTTTTATGCCAAATTTCATGCTAAAGTATGTGAACTCTGGGAACTGGCCAAAGTAAAAAGCATAGAGGAAGCAACAAAATAAAAATATTAACTGGCTGAAAAAAATAATGACCTTAATGCAGATAGCGTACCGATGATAACAGTTGTATCTGATGCGTATTGGAGTAAGAGGTCATACAGGAAAAACTATACGACCTTTTCAGGAGCTGCAAATATCATTGGCTACAGAACTAAAAAAGTTCTCTACATGACTGTTAAAAATAAAAACTCTATGGTTTGCGGGCGAGCTCAGAAGCGCAAACTTTACTTCAAGTTTGTATTTCTGAGCATGTATGATATAAAAATTACACTCGATCATCTAGCGGTATGTAGTCAACTGCCATAGTAGAAGGCTTCAAAAGCAACTCAAGGTTTTATTTATTCTAAACACATAGCTAATGGTGATTCCAGCACCTACAAAAATGTTCTGGATACCAAACCATATGCCGCACTTATTGTCGAAAAGATAGAGTGCTCTAACCACCTCCTCAGAAACTTTTGTACAAGATTAGATGAATTATCAAGAAATACATGTTACCAATTAAAATGCCAAAAAATACAGCTCCAAAACGTGCTACGCGTACGGCGATCGGTGAAAGGTGCCATAAATCACATTGATTCTCAAAATGAAAAATCTTTCGCTGAAAAAGTTATAGATTTAAAACAAGACCTTTTCAATGCACTTATTCACGTTTTCCGCGATCACAGCTCGTGCAAGTCTTATATTTGCAAGTACATCCTCATAAATAAAGGCCATCAAACTGATAAAAACGTATTTGGTGAAATAAAATCAGATGCGGTCTTTGCCACCATAATAAAAGTACTTTGTCGATTGATTAAAAATGCCAAAAATTTTATGGCGAATAAACTATTCACTTAGACAATCATACTCAGGACGGTGTGCTGCATCTGTTGTTTCATTTAATCCCGCAATACAGACATTAGTGATAAAGACTACGGTGAAACTTGCCCAAGGCCTGATTTTAGTAAAGCCGATTTCAACTTTGCTAAATCTACGCATATGGCAAAAATACTGTTACAGCTATCCAATGAGGATCGTCACGCACTTGAACGGCGCACTGTATTAAGCTGATTCGATTGAATGGCTTCAGGAGCGGAAGCTTCTTGAAGCTAATTTTGAAAAAAAAGAACATGTAAAAGGGGCTTTATAAGATGTGGACCGGTCGTCTTTGTCTTCTTCTGAATTTCGTCAAGCACAGTGTCTTGTATATTGATATTTGCTATTCTCCCAGTGCTCGTACCACCTATGCATTCTACCCTCCGAATAACATCTGTACACTCTTATGAATACGCGGTAATCTGGATGACGCGCTGTAGGGTATCTTTCCCTATAAAGGAATGCATCAGCACTTGCGCTACTTCTACATTCACCATAAATAAAGTGCATGTTTGCGTATTCTTGTGCCATATATTGAATACGCGGCATACTGATACACGAAACCAGTCCAGATACAAGCCAAGTCGTCGTAAAATCACCAAACTAAAGTCCAAATCAGTGAGCAAAACGAAGAGTCCAATGATTTGACTCTTACTTAAAACGATGACTTCTGGCTGTTTAGCCAGAAATCGTCGTTTTAACACTGATTGACAATCACAGAGAACTGCAAAAGGAATGGGAACATGCGATACCGAACAAGTCAAGCGACGCACCAAATACTTGCCATTGCTATGTGCCATGGCGCGAGAGAGATAAGGTACAATAGTACAAAGGTACAATAATAATATACTCGTCTCTCGCTCGCTTACACTGTACTTTAGTACTGAATTTATTCACCTATCTCTGTCTCATAATTAACAAAAAATTACTTCGGCCACACTCAGGTAGTAAATAGCGAAATAACATTATCACACGTCCTTTACTACACTAAAAAGGAAGCTTTAATTTTCTCTCTTTGGATAAAATTATGTATTATACCATTTTTTTTAATATAGTTGCTGCTTAGTTTTTCATACATATTTTTTTCACAAAAATCTCAAATTCTGTCATAATTTATTTTGATCAAATTTCATGTTAATTTTTTTCCAAAAAAGTATAATAGGCACTCATACTATTTACTGCATTTCTAATAAGATTTTTTGTGAGGAATAAGATAACTTCAAAATTTGGGCAACTATTGGATTTCTTTTGGGTTTTTTTTTTGTACGCTGGATAGCTATACTACTACGTGCTTTAAGATTACCCATTCTTTCTGGGACACCCTGTATAGATGATATACTTATATTGACAGGAGCTGGATGTGAGAAGCCCAAAATCGATCAGAGTGGTTTGCAATGGGAGAGGCCTATGTCCAGCAGTGGACTTCGATAGGCTGATTATGAAAATGAATAGATTCTAGAAATTATTACTTTTGAACAAAACTTCCATAAAAACGACTGAATATTTAGAAGATATGTATTACTCTGTGTGGAGCCTACTCTGTACAATTATTTTACATATCTTAGATAAAATGTTTCACGTAGGAAGCGGCGACGGTGCTGCCTAGCGGCGCTGCCGCGCAACTCTGCTCGTAAATACCTAAACTCGGCGTTTTTTGTTCGCGCAGCACACTCTTAAGTTAAATAGTTATTGACATTTTAACTAACTTACAACAAAGGAAAATCATCAGCGTTTACATTGTACCAAACCAATTGTCTTTGAATTCAAGGGTGGTCGGCAAAGGAGTAGACGCGTCATGTGATTTTAAGTAGCACATGGACATCTTCTGCCAAGAGGTGTAGGACCATGCCCCCCTACATAATCAGAATGAGATTTTGATTCAGAATGATTTGACCTCCGATGATAACCTCACACACACAAGAAAAAACTGCTAAACATAATATTTTAAACGAAAAAAATTGGTAATTCCATTGATTTTGGATGTATCTAAACAATTTAACATTGTCCTTCACATGTCAAACATTTATAATGATAGCAAAAGTACTTAATAAAAATGCTTAACGAATCAGAGCGGTGGGTTTGTTTGTAGTCTAATGAGATAATGATCGCTTCGGGAAAACCGTACTGAGCCGGATGATCATTACTTTACCTATTATTTGGTGGAGATAAGAACAGTGAGAATATATTATGCATGTAGTTAATTCCCGAAATATTTCTTTGACTGCATCGGTGGCGCAGTGGTTGCGTATACGACTGCTGCACTTGAGGTCTCATGTTCAATACCAGGTCGAACCAAATGTTTGTGTGATACACAAATATTTGTTTCGGAGTCTGGGTGTTTTCTATGTATAAGGGCCACCGCAGACTAGCTACTTTTAGCATCGGCGATCGGCAACTAGTCGCTTTTTAGAAGCTAAATACGGCAAGCGAACGCTCCACACCGCACACTTAAAAACGCCAAACGCGGCGATCGAGTCGCTTTTTAGAAGCGCGACACAGCAGCTGAATGCTACTCTCCGCACACATTCGGATGCCGGTAGCAGCGACTTGGCATCCGAGCAGTCGCTTAAACGCGCGTTTCCGATACCGCGATCGAACGCTGGAAGTCGGTAAAACGCGATGCAGCATCGATGCAGTCGCCAAATCGCCGATCACCGATGCTAAAAGTAGCTAGTCTGTGGTGGCCCTAATATAATAAGTATCTATTTACATGTATGTTTATGTATTCATATCAGTTGTCTAGTACCAATAATACAAGCTCTGATTAGTTTGGGTTAGGATGTCCGATTTTTTTTGAAATCTATGTAACGATTTTATTGCCCCGGTGGTTTTTTCTACACCACTGCCGGACATAATAAACCTTTCCTTAAATAGGTTTTGGTCGACTACACGACACATTGATTTATGTCAAGTTTTTTTTCCCTTTGAAGTTGTAGCCGCATAGTTTCTTTCCTATGTCGGCTTTTTAACGGCTACGGTATGAATAAGAGTGCTTACACACCATTTTCTTAATTGAACTGGTGACAACCCAGTTCTTGAACAAGACCTCCAACTTAACTCGGACACAGTAGACTAAAAATGACAATATTCGGAAACAAGTTTTTGATTTTAATGCTTATAATGTAATTAAAATTATTTTTTTGACTCAAAAACATGATATTAACCTAATCTAAACGTCGTTTTCTAGAACTTCTGCACTTAATAACGTCTATAACGATTTCTGTTTTTTTTTTGCCTACATTAAATTACTGATAATTAAACGATGGCGCGTATAAATAAATGTCATACAAAATGTTATGCATTCTGATTGCTACTATAAATAAGGAAAATATCAAGGGTTTTCCTAAGTATTTACTTAATTAAATTACGATGTTATCACACCTTTCAAATACTTGTATATATGAGTACGCATTTACAAGTGGACTCTTGAATTGAAGTGACTAAGGCTAAGCATTCACTACGCGGTTTTTCCCCGTGTTCGCCGTGGTTGCAGGCCCGCAACTTTTGTTTAAATGCGGCTCCTGCTGTATCGGCGGGCAACTTGTAGAACCCGCATAGTTTGCGGATGAAAACCGCAACCGCGACGGTTGCTTAAATTTTGCTCAAATTTCCGAGTTTTGAAATTGAACAACTGTTCCGCCGCCGCGACTGACGCCGGTAAAAAACGCTTCGTGAGTTCTTAGCCTTATTCTCTAAAGCAATAATTCTAATCTTAGTCTTGCGGCATTTAAGTGTAGTTTAACACATCTACAAGTTGTACAATGTACCACATAATGTAACTATTTTTTTGTTATACTTTGTAGTGTCTCTGTGGACGCCTTCTGGGGGATATCCAACAGTATGTTGGGCATTATTGCAGTTGGCGCTCTCGGGATGCGACCTGTGTAACATCCTCTTCATAAAAACAGTTTATTCACTGTAGCTAGATTGTCTTGCGGCTTTTTTCGCTTGAATCGTCGAACTTGACTGTTGACTGTCCCAGAGTATTTCTATTCTGTATATTGGTAATCAGGTTAGGCTAAGTAACGTTACTGATAATACGTAAGGGGCTCGAAAAGAAACTTAACATAATGAACGATATGTAGATTACATATTTTTACTGTACACTATGAATAGGATATATACACAATAAAGTACATAAAAAAACATTAAAAGAGAACTACAATAGGCGGACTTATCATGTCGAAAATCTACTACAGGCTACCCTTGAAATGACTGTACTGTATAGCAGTAGGTAATATAATCTCAATTTTTTATGTAGGTAATGATATGTTAGCTTTTTGTTTTGTTTCCAATTTTCAAACAACCATATTTCACTCGCCTGAGCAAGGACAGTCATCCACAAAGAAAACATTTTTTCCATCAAGTCCTATTGTAATTTGAACGATATTTTGTTATTGTTCGTACGAAAAAAGAATGAAGTATATCCTGATTCCATAAAAAAATCCATAATTTTATAAAAACATGAAAACCTAGTAAAATACCCACAGCAAACCCAAAAATATAACATACAGATCCTAATAAAAATATTCAAGTTTTTTTCTTTTTATGGTGTGTTGAGATTTGAGGTATTTGCAATAAAACACACACACTTCATGTAATGGCGTCCTATATTCTTTTGTTTTACAGAGAGAGAGCATAGACAAAAAATAAATGTTTGTTGTTTATTACTACTAGCTACCATAGACTATGATTAAAAACCTTAATATACTTTTAACACCCCCCCTCAACAAATATTTTATTTTTTAACTACTTAATATGTAATTACTATAACAAAACTTGTAATAAACTGAACAATGTAAACACTAATATTTAAACAAAAAATCTTTTACATTCAGAATCCTGCTAACATTTTAAACTAATATCTAATAACAGAAATAGTAAATTAACACAATTGACTTCTATTAAACACAATTCACCAATAATAGTTCTTTTAATAACAGAACCCTAATAATAGTTATCCTACTAAGATAGCATTTCTAAACTTAACAAATAACGACTTTCCCAATGGTTTAGTTAATAAGTCAGCAATATTTTCATCAGTCTTTATGTAATTTAAATAGATTTCTTTCTTAGACACTTTTTCTATTATATAATGATACCTAATATCTAAGTGCTTTAATCTTTTATTATTTTCATTGTTATGAGAAATGTTAATTACAGATTGGTTATCTTCAAATATTTTTATTTCACAATTAGTAAAATGAAAATCTTTTAATAAATTTTTTAACCACATTGTTTCACAAATAGCCTGACTTAAAGCTATGTACTCAGATTCAGTTGAAGATAATGATACTGATAATTGTTTTTTACAACTCCATATAACTACACAATCAAAACATTTTAGGATATATCCGCTAGTGGATTTTCTGTCAACTGTGTCGCCGCCCCAATCGGCATCAACATAACCCTGGATTCCTGTGTCAGTACCGTCATACACTAATGCCATACTCAAAGTTCCTTTAATATAACGCAAAATTCTTTTAATACACTTGTATAACATTACACTTGCACAATGTTGAAATCTGCTCAAAAAGCTAACACTAACACATAAATCCGGTCGTGTCCCATTTAGAGCATACATGAGACTACCTATCAGCTGTCTACATTTTGTCTCAATTTCCTGACTTTCAGAATATTCCCTATTTAACAACTTAAAATCAAAATTTTGATCTATAGGTGTGTGAACTGGCTTGCAATCTTGCATATTACAATTCTCTAAAACCCTGTTCAAATATTTTTCTTGACTTAAAATAGTTTTGTTATTTTCTTGTTTAATTTCTATCCCCAGATAATTAGAAGCTAAACCCATATCTTTCATTTTAAAAGCTTTACTTAATTTCTCTTGAAATAACTTCACTTTTTTATCGCATGAGCCAAATAATAAAATATCATCGACATAAATCAATACATATAAAATGTCATTATCCTGTCTTTTGCAATATAGACAAAGATCATTTTTTGACCTCTCAAAACCTTCATTCTTCATGAAAGTATCAAACTTCTTATTCCAATACTTTGGGGAACGTTTTAGACCATATAATGACTTATTTAACTTGCAGATATTACCATTAGGAAGCTTTAAGTATACTTCTTCCTCAATATCCCCATGCAAAAAAGCACCTACCACATCCATTTGGTAAACTTTTAATTTTAATTTATTTGCAACAGCCATAAATACTTTAAAGGTTGATAATTTTGCAACTGGGGTGTATACCTCCCTATCTAAGTTAGTATCATTTTGTTCAAAACCCCTAGCAACTAACCTAGCTTTATAAATAACTTCACTTCCTAATTTTTTCACTTTAAAAACCCATTTACTCGAGATTACCTTAATGCCTTCTGGTATTTTATCCACTTCATACCATGTGTTATTTTCATATAATGTTTTCATTTCACTTTTGATGGCTTCATCCCATTTTAACTTATCTTTGCCTTTCATGGCCTCTTCATATGTTTCAGGAGTGGAACTAACCGAATCAATACCTATAAAGTTCATTTCATAATCCTTAAATTTGACTGGCAATTTCCTTACTCTTTTAGATCGTTCTTGTGGATCTGATTGCTCTTGTGATGTTCCTCCTGGCATATCTTTGGGTGTCTCCTCTTCATTGTCAGATTCATGAGGAGTGAGATATTCACATTCTTCTTCTACATGTTCATTTTGTCGGTCATCAGACTCTAAATCTTCCTGTATATTTTCCATTGGAAATGACTCTTCTTTTTCTGTAGAAGTTGAAATGGGACTTGGACGCATACCATTATCTTGACCAGAAATAAATACCACCTCCCTTTTAATCAAAACTTTGTTTGAGGAAGGAAAATAAATCCTATATCCCTTTGTTGTTTCTCCATAACCTACAAAATAACCTAAATTTGATTTACTATCCCACTTCCTACGGTGAGAATATGGTATGAGAACTTCAACTCTTGAGCCGAATTCTTTCAAATGATTTATATCAAAGGGTTCTTTATTAATCCATACTTCATAGGGTGTTAGATCTTTGACTCTACTTTTTCCTGTTCTGTTTAAAACAAAAACTGCTGTATTTACAGCCTCGGCCCACAATGATTTACTAAAGTTACTAGATAATAACATTGACCTTGCTGCTTCATTTATGGTTCTGATTTCCCTTTCAGCCCGACCGTTTTGCTCTGGTGTGTATGCAACACTTATTTGATGGATAATACCCAATTGCTCAGTAAATAATTTCATTTCCTTATTTATAAATTCACGACCTCCATCAGACCGAATATATTGAACCCTATAACCTAGGTTTTTTGTTACATACATTAAAAAACTTTTAACCTTATCTACTGTTTCAGATTTTTCTTTTAAAAAATAAACTGTATCAAATGTTGAAAAGTCATCTTTAATGAGTAAATAGTACCTTGAGCCACCCAGGGAAGTTTCCTCCATGGGGCCACATAAATCTAAATGGAATAAAGTACCTGGCTTATCAGATTTAGTTTCACTTAAATGAAAAGGTTGTTTGTGTAACTTACCCTGAATACATGGAATACATGTCATGGTTTCATTATTTGAACAGATTTCTACATTATTTCTTTTCAAAACACTTCTTACCTGTTCTAAGTTTTGGTGAGCCATTTTATTATGCCAACCTTCTAAAGTGTGCTTAGATTTCTGTTGATCTACTACTAAAGCCATACCTTTTATATATTTAAATTTCATAATATAAATTTTACCTTGCCTTTGAGCAACCGCACCAACTTCACTGTTATTTTTTAAAAATTTACATAAATTTTGATCAATTTTTAATGAATAACCTTTATCTATAGCCGCACTGACTGAAAACAAATTCACTTGTATCTTAGGAACATATAAAACATTAAATAAAGTAGTATCAACCCATTGCTTTCCGTTATATGATAATAGCTTAATGTCACCTACTCCTTCAGAGGTTATAATTGAACCATCACCTACAATTATATCTTTTTGAAGTATTCTGAAATTAGAAAACAATTTCCTAAACTGGCACATGTGTTCTGAAGCACCGCTATCCATTACCCATTCAAATGCATTTAATTTTTGAGAAGTATTATTAAGTGCTGACAGTACCGACACACAGAATGCATTGCTTGATGTTGTACCATTTTTAAACCAACAATATTTAATAGTATGACCAATTTTTTTACAAAAAGTACATTTTAAAGTAGTTTGACTATTTTTGTTATTAATTTTAATTCTACAATCCTTTTTATAATGGCCTGTCTTACCGCATTTAAAACACTTCCGTTGATCAGCAATTAAGGCAGAGGAGCTGCTGTGATCACCATCACTACGAGATTTGTAGCGTTGCTCCTCAACGAGTAATCGTGCAGATAGTTCACTTAAGGTTCGCTTCTCCATAGCTACTGACTCCCATGCAGACACAAAATGTTGGTATTGTTCTGGTAATGAAGTTGTGATTTTCGTGATAGCCATACTTTCTGGTACTGGTGCTTGTAGTTGTTTTAACGTAGCTATTGTTTCCTCAACCCGAGCCAAATATTCTGACATAGTTTCATTAGATTCATATCGCAAGGAAAAAAACTTCTGCTGAACCAAGTGCAGTGACAGTTCACTCTTCTGTTCGTATATGTTATGCAGCTTGTTCCAGATTTCTAAGCCAGTTTCACAGCTGGTTAACTGAGAAAGTACTTTGTCAGACAAGCGAGTCACAATGATACTTTGAGCCTTAATATCTTTCTGATTCCATTTCTTTTCTTCAGCTTTACCATCAGGGCACGGCAAGGATCCGTCGACAACCTCGAACACCTCTGCTGCCCTTAGCATAACCTTCAATTTATATTTCCAAACGTTCCAGTTGGAACTTCCCTCCAATTTCGTGAGGTTTAAATTTTCTATTTTTTCCTCCATGGATTTTGTTCTGCTCAACCAGTTTTATTGTTATTTTTACCTTTACCTTTGTTTTTCGGCGCACGTTGATCTAAAGGCACACGTGCTTCCCGACGCATTAACTTTTCTTACTTTACCGCAAGTGAATTGACTTTACCGTCTTAGTTGTTTATTGCAAATTCCTAACAAAACAAGGCTAAAGCATTTCTGGGCCCATAACCTGTTGAGATTTGAGGTATTTGCAATAAAACACACACACTTCATGTAATGGCGTCCTATATTCTTTTGTTTTACAGAGAGAGAGCATAGACAAAAAATAAATGTTTGTTGTTTATTACTACTAGCTACCATAGACTATGATTAAAAACCTTAATATACTTTTAACATGGTGTTTTCGTTTCTTAGTAAATCCTTTTATTTATACCTTATCGAGGTTCTCATAAAAACAAGCTAGAAAAAAAAAATAAGAGACGTTCTAAAATTGATCAATATTTTTCTTGTTAACAAAATTTTTTTACACGATGGAATTTTGCCTATATCAAATTGTATGTATAATATTTACATATATACTGTTTTATCCTTTCTTGATAAGACTCATCATCGCTGTAGCATTTTTCATAAAATATTTCTGCATTCCAGCACAGGGCTGGTTGTAGTGGAAATTCTTGGAAGAGGGGCTTATGCTTCCCGGGGGACCTGAATACGTCTTTCAGCTGCCGATGATTCCGGGTATTGGTAGCTATTCTGTTCTATCTAAATTTAGCCCGGTAATGGGATATATAAATTATATTATGTAAATGATAGCATTATAGATTTCTATTAAAAACATCTGAAACCTGGTCATTGCACTGCAGGTCACCTTTTAGGGCCACAGCACACTAGCTACTTTTAGCATCGGCGATCGGCAACTAGTCGCTTTTTAGAAGCTAAATACGGCGACCGAAGGCTCTACACCGCACACTTAATGCGAAGATTGAGTCGCTTTTTAGAAGCGCGACACAGCAGCTGAACGCTACTCTCCGCACACATTCGGATGCCGGTAGCATCGATTTGGCATCTGAGCAGTCGCTAAAACGCGCGTTTCCGATACCGCGGTCGAACGCAGGAAGTCGCTAAAACGCGATACAGCATCGATGCAGTCGCCAAATCGCCGATCGCCTATGCTAAAAATAGCTAGTGTGCTGTGGCCCTTAAAAGGTACAGCGGTCAATAGTCAATTAAGATTTTATATTAATTCCATGAAATTACGTAATTACATAAACGCGGGTTTATTTCACTAAAGTGTTATTATGACTTTAGATTACCTTGTATAAATACGAGTGTATTGATCGCTAAGGCAATATATATAAAATTAGAGAAAAATAAAGTTCTCCTGCATTATAAATATACCTTGGTTGTGTTTTTCCAAACCTACACTACACTTTGTATTCACCCAGACTCAGAACAAAAATTTGTTGATCACACACAGTGTTATTCCATGTGGGATTGGAACCCTCGACACTTTAGCGCAGTAGAAAGCGGTGTGACGACCGCTTTAACCACTACGTTATCCGCGCTTTAACTTCGAGAGTTTTCGCTTTGCGCTTTAACTTTTGAGCCGGATGATAAAATTAATTAGGAATTATGACATCGTACATATTAAAAAAACAGACAGACAGACATGACGAATTTATAAGGGTTCCGTTTTTTGCCATTTGGCAACGGAACCCTAAAAAGATATCGAAGCTATTTAGTAAGTACACGCTACGCTAATATGTTAGAAATTTGGAAATTACAATCTCTTTATTAATTTACTTTCCTTATTGGCCGTGATCAAAGAATGAAATCAATTAGAAACAGCCTTAGGGCCTTTGTATATATTTTGTAAGGGCTTTGTATTTATTAGCATCAAATAACTAGAAAATTCAATTATCTTTTTATAAAATGAAGTCTCCTTGACAGTGAATGTAATGAACGTTAGAACACGTGTGTCACGAAATGAAAAATAATTGAACTACACAATTCGTTCATTCATTTCATTCTTTTTCGATATAATATTATGTTTGTATTTGGATACATCGTGTACACATTATTGATGATAGAGACCTCACATCAATGTACCTTGCAACCCCCTTATTATTTTATTTTCTTTTAAAAGATTACTCCCGCTTAAGGAATATAAATCCTGTGTCACGGGGGACTTTACAAACACACATGAAACGGACACAAAAACAGCCAGACTCAGGACAACAATTGATGAATCACACAAAGCGTTTTCCCACAAGGGATTTGAAGCCACGACACTTGGCGAATTAGAAAGCGACGTGGCGACCGCTTAAACCACGGTCAAAATATTCCACACATACATAACATCTTATTATAATATCCTGATTTAGATAGCCAAAAATTAAATATAAGTACTAAAATATTTCACGTTTTAAAAAGACCCTTTTCCTTAACCAAATCTTAAGGAATTGTGGAATTCAACCTCTTTACTATCTTCATACTTTGACAGTCTTCGCAGAATGAGAAAGTTATTAGCTTAGAGATTATATTATGTTGAAGAAAGGCCGGAACGTGGTGGCTTTGTTAAGGATAACAAGCTGGGATTCCTTGTCTTCGACAGTAAAATATGTTTCTTTTGTATTACTTTATAGCGGTTCCTGGTATATTAGTATTCAAGAAGAGTCAGTCTTTGTCTCGGGATGTTCTGCTATGATTCTGAGGAATAATATAGATGTAAGAGGTCATCGCTCATGTACATTTGGAAATTAAGACACGTTAATGTTAGATGTAACGATGGCATTAGTTTTAGGAGTTTTAATCTTAAAAAGTCATTAAATATTATGTTATATAGATAAATGATGAACTAAAATTCTAATCTTTAAGCATTTTATACTTGCTACATGTAACATGAGGAACTAGTACCTAGAGCAATACTTAAGACAATAAAATATGTTTTTTTTTTTAAGTTAATAATAATAATTTATTGAAAAAACTCGCATTACAATACAAATACAATACTTCATAAACTTATGTTTACATCTGGTTTGTCACAAGATTAAGGGAATTTAACTGCATTGACAATGAGCATTGATAACTTGCAGCAGGTTGACATTTCGATGCTTAAACTAGGCATCAGCCATCTCCCCCTTGACGCATAGGGTTAACGATACTTATAAATCATAAGTTCAATTCAAGATTTAATGAGAAAGAAATACATACATTAATAGTTATGGCACTTAACATACCTGATGTATAGTTTTCACGGAACTTGGTTCGAAATATATCCAATAAAGTTGAGGTGGAATATTTTAGTATAAAATATGGTTATAAGTTTCTCTTACTGGACTTCTATGCATAAATAAATTACTTAAGTCTGTCGCTTCTGCTAATATTTTCTGAACTTTCAAAAACTTTTTGAATTGAGAATTTGTATCCAACTTTGAGAAATCCGTTCTAAATCATCAAGAATTCTTGTCTATGTACATCCCTACTAACATTATAAATACGAAAGTAACTCTGTCTGTCTGTTACGCTTTCACGCCTAAACCACTGAACCGATTTTGATGAAATTTGGTATGGAGATAGAACTGAACTTGGGAAAGGACATAGGCTACTTACGCGCGGGCGAAAGCTAGTAATCTATATTCCGTCATAAATTTCTATTTATGATTGTGACTGTGTACAAAATTTGATAATTTATTGATATCTACAATTATTTATATATATAGTTATCTACAATGAAGTTGTAAAATAAATAAATCGAGTGGTTCCTTGAGGTATGCCGAACATATTGTCAAGCAATGCTCTAGCAGGCAGGCATACCACATTCCTGTTTTATTGCGATTTAGAAAATCCTTCTTCATACACAAAGAAATGTTTTCCTCAGATTCTAAACGAATACGTTAATATTACTTATCCAAATAGCTACTAGTGTTGTTTTAAAATCCTGTCACGTTTTCCCCCGTGGTTCTAATTCTTGTTTGTTATGCTAGCGTTTGTATTTGGCACCGCTGAGCACGTACCCAGTCCTATGATTAACGCATTCTTCAATTGGTATGAGTATTACGACTTAGGTACCATTAAACTTTCTTCTTAGATTTATTGTTTCCCATTTGATTAAGATTTACGGAACTTCTATAATTAGTTACAACAATCAATCAATGAGTTGTTGTTATGAATTGTTGAAATAATGCAAGGAATGATTACACCTTTGAAAGAAAACAGAGAGCTGTCACTACGCCGATGATACAATAACGAATGATCACTTGTCGGTGATCATTGCGAAGTTCTTATCAATTACACCGCTTTGCATAGGTGTCTTCTTAGAAAAGAGTTCTTAGTCTACAAACGACACTGGTCAGACGGGACGGTATAGGGTTGTTACAAGCTTTCCGCCTGTAACTGTAGCAGTTTGCTTAGTAACAATTCCCATAGCGTTAAAAGTCGTTTTGAAACTTGTTTGTAGTCGATTTGGCGAAAACAAGTCACGTATGTACAACGAATGCGTTCTAAGTAGTCATAGTGGGGACATTCATCGCGTCATTTAACTTCGAAGAAAAATAATCTACTTAAAGTCTAACCAATAAATAGGTACTAAATTGTGAACATAAAACAATGATATTTTCAGATTTTCCTGTATCTACATCTAAACGGTTTTCTGATCATTTGTTTTCCTTAATTTGTAAGTTCATTTTATAAGTAAACTAGTATTACGTAGCTTATCTTGGGAATAATAATGATGATGTTTTGTGATAAAAAAATTTTTTTATCTAGATTTATAATTAGTAGGTCCCTCAAGGGTGGTCCGACGAACTAGTTAAGGTAGCGGGAAGCCTTTGGATGCGGGCATCACAGGACCAACTGTTATGGAGAATCTTGAGAGAGGCCAATGTCCAGAAATAGACGTGTTTTGACGAGTATAAATACATAGAGAGAACTGTTTGCATATGACTCACAGTTTTATTTCTTTGTTTCAGTATTGGATCAAGGAGACGCGCGGCCGGTGAAAGTCAATACAGTAGAACAGTCGCAGAGTAGACAACAAACTACCGTAGAATTTATCACAGAAGAAGAAGAGGTAATTCACTATTTTCCATACCAACGAATTTAGGGTTCAAAATCGTTAAATAACTCTAGCAAGTTAATATCAAAACAAATTAAAAAATAAAATAAAAAAGCAAAAACTTTATAAAAGAACCACGAAAAATCCTGATGCTGATTGTTTCTTATTCAGTTTACAATTAAAAGTAAAAGAAACAATTTTGTAATGAATTTGAAAGAAAGACGGAAGGGCTGGGAGGAAAAAAATATTACAATTATCAAACAGAATCTGACTTACTGTTGTCAAACTTCTAAAGCCTTCACTGCTTTTTTATGGGCTAACTAAAATACAGATCCACATATAAAAAATAACCCTAATTTTGATATGGTTTTGATAAATTGATATGGTCGGGGCCAGCCGCGGTCACGACACTGAAAACTAAACGAAAAAGAAATCGATATGTCTAGCCTAGGGGTTTATAGTGGTTATAAGTTTTATAGTTATTTCATTCATGCAAGCCCTCGGAGACCTTGTTTGTTCTCACTAAGTAAACCAATCACAGTAAGAAAGTAGTAACATAAAGACAGTCCTAAATATATCGTGCTGCAAAACTGATTCTTAATTTTCTACGTTTTTGTTAGTTTTGTTTGATTCAATTTTTAGTTGAGTTAGTTACTAACTTATGAACTAAAAAACTTATTTTAATAGATTAAAAATGATTACAGAAGATTGGACAAGTATTTATTTACTTAAAAGGAGACCTGGCAACTGTACATGTTGTGTATAATATAGTTATTTATGGTAATAAATATATTTTCATGTCCATCTCCTGCTTAGTTTGCTGGTCTCCGTTAGACTAGATGCTGTACCCGAAATCGACTAATAATCGTGTTTAACACTCCTTTATCCTTCTAAGTGTCTTGTACTTGGACCTCGAAAAGAAAAACGTAGCCAGAATATCGTTTATTTCAACGACTCACAGCAACCTTGATAAATATGTATTACTACAGATCACACCAAACTCATGTATAGATAAACCTTTTAAACTACATCAGCTAAATGTAGTCAGATTGACCTTGCACGATCACTGCAGAAGTTGAGTCAGTCACACAAAGAAATTGTGCAATCGACGGGTCACGTATTCGCTGTCTTAATCCATGCCTCGCATGTATTAAATAAAAAACACTTTCTACTCGCATAAGTAGCTGTTTACATGAGTTGTTTGTCGTCAAGTCACAAAATATCACTACACGACCGTTTTAACAATAGTCTCGACTCTAGAAGAATAAACACCTCCAATTCGAATGTACGTGTAGAATGTAGATACAAACCAAGTTTTTAGTATTCACTCTCGTATACTGGACTTGGTTCGAAAGCTCAAAGAATAAAGACGCTGTGCACGTTTGTACACAATAGCCGTCTGCCATTATACATTTGAAGATCACGTTTGCCTTTTACTCAAACAAATTTTCTTAGAGCACGTGACACTGACGTCTTTTATTTTTCACTGAGTCCCGTGTTACCCGCGCCTATTTTTAGGTCAAAATACATTAGCTTAAGTTATTCTTTATGTCTTCAGCTATCTGCCAGTAAAAGTTCCTTCAAAATTGATACAGTCGCTCTAGAGATTAACTGGAACATATGACAAAAATTTTGAAACGAATTATTTGGTGTAAGTACCGTGTATACTTTCATAAGTATTTAGATAAAAAATAGTTATTTGAAATTATGTACAAACAGATAGTCCAATTTTATTTATTTGTATAGATTAAGTTGTGAAATAGAGTGACAAAATAATTTGAAAACAAGTTATAGATTATTGCTGCGTAAAAGAAAAATATAGAAACAGTAACTTTCACCGTAATTATTGTTTGTAATCATTTGCTGGCGATTTCATTATAATTGTGAAATGGGATTTAGTTTCTCTAGACTCTAGAGAGTCGCATCATTACTTGGCACAATTTGGACTCTACCGAGTGCTCTGTGGCTAATGTGGCCAGCCCACTGCCATTTCAGCTTACTAATCCGGTGTGCTATGTCTATGACCTTAGTTCTCTGTCTGATCACCTTATTCCTGATACGATGCCTCAGAGAAACGCGTGAAACCGTACTGTAAGTGTCAAGGTCTCGACTCCATAAGTCATGACAGGTAGGACGCGCTGATTAAAAACTTTCGCTTTTAGGCACTGTGAGATCGACGACGAGAAGCCTTGACGTAAATTTCCAATTGCTGTCCAACCCAGCTAAATTCTTCTGTTTACCTCGTCCTCGAGGTTATTCTACCCAACTGCAATGTCTGCCCAAGGTAGACATATTTAATAAACCATCCTCACCTGCACGCGGTTCTTCCTACTGAGCAATGAACGAGGCTCTGGTGACCGATGACGGTATATCTATTTTTTTTTTTTTTTTTTTTTTATATTTAAGCCTGCCAAAGTGACTCTACTCTGCCTGATGGAAAGCATGAGTAGAATCCAGGAGTAGGGGTCACCATGCTTATTGTGAGGGTAGGCAATGTAGCATGGTGACCCTTACCATGGCAGCCTGGTTAGATTATTCTGCATCATTCTCCCGGCCTTCGAAGGGCGGGAGAATGATGCAGAATGATTGGGCCTCCGGTCTCACACTCACCAACGAAATACGACAGCAGTAATGCTGTCATTATTAGGATGGTCTTCTGTGTGAGGGTAGTACTGGCCGGGTCGAGCCGGCCCATACGTGCTGAAATCAGCGTGGTTCTACTACCTACTATCTATCCAAAATTTGCAAATACCACAGACCGATGATGGGCAGCAGCGTCACCGGTACAAAAAGCTGCACCCTTTGATCACCAACTCGCCTGCCCAGCGTGGCGATTATGGGCGTATCCTGAGAGAGACCTAGTGAAACTAAGTGTAGGACACCCACAGGTCAGGTGCAGTGACGACATGTTGTATGTATATAGTTTCCCGGCTAAAAAGGAAAGGGGGAACCGATAAAAATACCTAGAAACTTGAAGCGCTTCTTCTACTAAAATAATATCTATTATCATTTGTTGGTTGTGGGTAAACATTAAGCTTTAAATTCTTCAAAACAGAAAACTTTTATATTAAACCGTAGTTTTTTTTTTAATTGATTTGTAGTTGCAATTTATGTCCTTTTAATAACTAGTTTAACTTATCACCCCTACTTTCACTGTGGAGTGGTGAACACCATGAATATCGAAAGACTGAATTAATGGTGAAATTGACCGATTATCGCTTTCTATATCACTAACGTAGACACGTTTCGCGGTTCTTACATAATATCATTCATGTTAGTCGCCAAACTAGTGTTGTTACACTACGTTACGTGTAACTATTTAGGACTCCCCTATTCTAGTTATGTAACCGTAAATAGAAACGTGATGTGTAGTTATTTTCATTCTGACAAACATGTACAATACATGCGTATGCGCATACAGAATTAATAGTAAAAATATATTTAATCCTATATTTTATATGCTGGATGCTAATCAAGAGGTCTCGGGTTCGATTCCCGGGTCAGACCAAATATTTGTGTGATCCACAAATATTTGTTTCGGAGTCTGAGTGTTTTCTATATATAATATGTATTTATTTTCAAAAATAAGTATGTTTATGTATTTATATCAGTTGTTTAGCACCCACAATACAAACTCTGCTTAGTTTGGGACTAGATGACGTTGTGTGTAAAAGTCCGAAATATTTATTTATTATTTTGTTGAGAGAGCTTTATTAATTGACGGATAGAGATGGCTCGAACAACATTAAACAGAGAAACGAAGAATTATTAAGTAGAATGGAAAATTTAAATATACAGTAAACTTGAAATAAAATTGCAAGTGCTGGTAATGAGGATATAGTAATATAAATTCGAAAATAACACTGTCGCTACCACGGTCAAACGGATTTCTATTAATTTGGCATCGTGCTACTTTGCTGCTTTGATTTAAGCTTCTCTTTACCGCAAAAATCGATATAAACGCTGGCGACGCGTCGGACTACAGTTAGTTCATTATAAATAATCTTAAGTTCATATTAAAAGTATCGATAACCACAATTAAATACAGTTTAAATAAAATAATCCTCTTATGTTAAACGCAAATAAAAATATTTTATCGTTTTAGATTGCAAAATGTATAGCTAAATATGTATAACTAAATAGGTACATTATGTATGCCATTGCCAAGTTAATAGTTTATCCAATCGTAATTTGCAGTATTGTAAACAACCTGATTATTAGTTGTATATAGCCTTTCGTATCGTTATGTATATCGTTCTGGTATTAAATATTGTATGATCTGTATATTTTGCTCCTTGGGGGATACCTTTGTTCAACGGTGCACGGCGATAGATTGATTAATATATACGTTGTCAATTGTCTTTTTGGTTTAACCCCGCCAAAGTGACTACTCTACCAGATGGAAACCAAGAATAGTGGTCAACGTTCCCATAATGAGTGCAGACAGTACAGCATGGTGATGGTGACCCACAGTATGAACTCCGGTCTTGAACTCGCCAACGAAACACGACAGTACGAATGCTGTCATAGTAGGTTGGTCTTAGTTCTGTGTGAGGGTAGTACCGACACCGTCGGGCCGGGACCTAGAACCTACCTAGAACTGTTATTTACATGTAAAAGAGTTTCATCATCATCATCAACAGCCTTTAACAGTCCACTGCTGGACATAGGCCTCTCCTTAGAAAGGAGGTTTTGGCCTACTATACCACGCTGGCCAGACGGGTTGTTATAGGGTTGGTTTTAAGTTTTCCTTCTCTTTGCATTGATGTTGTCTCGCGTAGTTTGTCCCTTAGTCGCCTCTTACGACACCCACGGGATGAATAGGGGTGGTGACACTCTGTATTCTTAATCCGTCACCACACGGAAAGTTTGTTACATTTAAAAGTATTACTAAAACTGTTACGAAGCTACCATGTGTTTGAGCTGCCAATTTTTTTATGAAATGTATTGCATACTAATATTACTCACAGATGCATATCCGCGAAAAATAACAAACGCCGGGATTTTTTATGAAATATTGAGATTGAAACAGTAATTGATTACCTTTTTCCGTTTCACGTTATGTGTTTACAAATTTTCTTTTTTATTAATAACCTATTCTGTTTTTACCCGTTAAAAGCGTTAAAAGGAGGGTACTTAATGTTTTTCGAGTGTATGTTTTTATATGTAATATGTATGTCCATTTCTTTGGCACACTCTACAGCCCCAACGGCTGAACGGGCATTGGCAATTACAGTGAGTATGGCGACCCCCACTTTTGGATTCTACTCATGCTTTCCATCAGGCATAGTAAAGTCACCTTGGCAAGCGTCAAATAAAAAAAAATTGAAGTGTGTCGGTTTGCTCCAAACAATCTCTGGAACGGCTTTACCGATTTTGACGGAACTTTCACTGACAGATAGCTGTTAATATGAAGCGCAACTTACTTCTTTTCTTGCGGGTATCACAACAACCGGAGGTAACACCGTTGACCTCAGCAATTTTTTTTTAAGTTAACTTACTATTCGTAATCTGTGTATAAACATGCAAAAAAAATGTACCCCTGTTATTAAATAAATACGGCGTACAGAATTTTATCATATTCGGTATATTTTGTGTTTATATGTAAAAACTTGTACATAATTATAATTTTTAAACACTATGTAAAAAGGCCACATGAAGCTATTCCCTTCTAGTAAATCTTACTATATGTCACGCTAAAAATGCAATACTATCAAATTACACGAGTTAATTCATAAAAGAATACATTTAAAACGACTGTAATTCGACCGCGAGGCGATCTTTACAGTAATGTGATAATGTCATTACACGGCAATTTAAACTTACCACTTAATAGGTATTATAAGTATTAATTCCCGTGAATGTAACCATTCGAAAGGTTTGATATTCAAGGGTGTGTATAAAAAAGGTTAGGTAATTCTTTTGAATATGTATATATCTGTATATTTATTTTAATACTATTTTATCATATTGTAATTATATTTTATAAATATATTTTTTATTAATAAGCCATCTCTATTTTTTAAATTTATATTTAAGTATAGCAAAATGACTCTATTCGGCCTGAAGGTAAGCATGAATAGAATCCACGAGTAGTCATCACCATCCTCATTGTGAGGACTGACAATAGTATCACTATTTCCTGTCTTTCTTATTTCATTTAAATATTTCCACACACACACACACAAATCTATCGGAACCAAATAGTGATGACGCAAAAGCTCTGTTCAAATTTATGTCGATTATGTTAATAAGTATGTACAACATGTTCAGGGTACGGTGAAATTGATATACACTGTGGGTAAAAGTTCCTTATAAATAGAATAAAGGGCCTGGATAATTTTATATCTTAGATTTTACATCAAGTAATTGAACTAAAAGTGCTAAATGCGCTATAAAGTGTGACGTTGACCCGTAAAGCTATTCGTTTACACCAGACGGTGAGCCGTTTTCCAGGTATTTTCTTTTAGTGGAACGTGAGAATGTGCGTGGGTTAGTAATAGTTTATACCCACGCACTAACTTTATTGTAGTGTTAGGATTAACAAAAAAAAAATAGTCCTTAAGGAATCTGAAACTCTGACTTTAAATTGTGTGCTCCACAAATTATTGTTCTGATTCTGGGTGTTGTTCGTGTAAAGTCCTTGGGTCGTATAAAATTACTAGTGCATGTGTTGTCTTCTCTAAAGAGAAAAAGACAGATGTAAATTTTAATATTATTCACCGTTCTAAAACTAGTTTTAAACAATTACAAAACGGTAAAAAAAAATTGGTTATTTTCGACTCCTAGTCACAGATAGAATTGGTTAGGAATAAAACTTAGTACACGCCCACGTTATGATCTGATATATTTACTGATCCTCGACGGGAGGTGGCTCTTTGGCGTGCACTGACAATTGTCTATAAAGTTTGACGGCTTAGTATCGACCTTTGGGCGCTATTTGTCAAGTTTGGGTGAACCCGTTGTCTCTATTAGACGGTAATGCACAAGGTTGTCCGGTCAATGGCACTATACATTGTACCTTTACCAATCACAGAGGCTGTTGGCCCTCAGAATTGTGTTATTGCCATGGATAAAATCCATCAGAGTGGTGTGCAACGGGAGAGGCCTATGTCCAGCAGTGGACTGCGATAGGCTCATCACGATGATGGATAACACTGCTTCTTTATGATCTAAGGAAGTATACTAGTAGAAGACACATGTATGTACATGTGGGCATTACCACGCCAGTGACAACTTTCATATGCAAAGGTGACAACTCTTTTTTACGGCTTATGCATATAAAAACAAGCTGTCGAGGTCAAAATATCATGTAAAAAAGAATATTTCATAATAGTCACACCTTGTTGCGATAATAATTCGTCTATCAAATTAAATGGGGCGTGTGATGGATGGTTAACAGTTAGTCAGTTCAGTCACCCTTGAATGCTTTCTCTCAGGTGTTAAGTGTACTCACTTGGATATATTTAATAAAGCTCTCTCGCTTAAATTGTTTACTGTTGTATTTATAATTATCACCTTTTTAAAATATTTACACTACGTAAAAAATATATAGATGTCGTTTATGTAACTGGTACTAATAATATACTCGTATTATTTATTATGTATTGCAATTGTGCATGAATTGCAATGGAGTTCCTATTTTTACTCTAAACAATACTACAAATATGTTTATACATCTTAAAATATATATGTACGTATTTAAGCTCCTAAGAGTGTCAAAAACCTTGAATATTGGCCTTTTCCACTGTTCGTCTCATTTCAAATCAAAATTAATTTTAGCTTTGTTTGTTTGGATAGGATTTTATTTGGGACCTTTCTGCGTTTTATTAGTTATTTGGAGACGAGCTTTCGTTGAAGAACGGGGCTTTGGTATGCTTTAACTTTTAAATTGCGTTTTGTTGGATCTGTTTTTGTAATAAAAACTTTTGTTACTGGTATTCATATTTATTAAATATACTTTTTTTAGGTTTTATTCACATGTGTATTGTGGAGTCGACCGAATAATAGTTTTGAACCCGAAGTGTGGGTCTAAGACAAATGTGTCTGGCGTCAAATTTCAGTTTTATTTTGTCTTTTCTTTTACTGAACATGTATAAAAGAATCGGAACTGTACACAAAACCGCTGTTAAAAACTTTTTGCGTTGCTTTTATAAAACTTCTCTGATTTTAGGGAGATGGACACTTTTGACTTTTTAAGTGCAGACGTCTATGAGCTGTGTAAGTTACTTACCATCAAGTCACTCGTGTGCGTCCCTAATCATACAAAAGAATCCAACTGGTTTTATCCGCGCCTCCGCCATCGTGTTAGTCGGATGTCGCGTTAAAGATAAGCTTATGTCTTTCCTCAAGAATCAAAGTATACCCATACCAAAATTCATTGAAGGTCCAACGGCTTAGCAGTGATTGTACTATTGGTATGGATCCAAGAATATAAGTCTACTCTTCCATCAGCAAACAAACTATGTAGTTACAGTTTCCAGTTATAAAACGAACCATGTTAATGCAATACATTAGTATTATGTTGCATAATAATGCAATAGAAGCAAAGCCGTGAGAATTTAATTAGTGCAATGTGTCCCACTCAGCCGACATTCACCAGCCAATATTTAATTACAAACATTACGCAAGGCATGAGTGATAGCATGTTTCGAATTAACATTCGGATTAATGTGTTAATCTTCTTTATTATTATTATGCAAAGTAATTATTTTGATCTTAAATCAACTGCTCACTATAATCACAGTTTGACTCAACACTTGTAGCAAGCCAAGTGTGAAGCTATTATTGTAAAAATAAAAAATAATTGAATGAATGTGTTTTATTACACAATGAAACAGTAGTAAAGAATGAACTAACACATCCAAACTCCGAAACATATATTTGCAGATATATATAAACATTTAGTCTGACCCGGGAATCGCACCCGAGACCGCTTGATGAGCAGCCGCATACGCTAACTACTGAACCAACAAGGCAGTCAAATAAATAAATATTTCGGACATCAACACAACGTTATCTAGTCCCAAACTAAACAGAGCTTATATTATGGGTACTAAACAACTGATATAAATATATTTTTTTGTAAATATATAGAATACATACATCTGTTAATTTTCTATTTAATAAACATAGAAAACACAAATAGTAATAATAAGCCTCGACCAACACCTCAAGAGGCTTACGTTAGATGGTTGGATCAAGGGTCTGATGCAGAAGGCTGTTCTTCTTAACACGGCACGTATAGTGAGGAGGTTCCTGTCTTTGGAGCCCTAACCACCGGTTTCTTGGTCCCTGTACCCGAAGTCGGTGGTCTACTATTTTTTATATTTTTAAATGTATTTTTTATATTTATATTTAAAAATGTGATTTATATGTAAATATTATCAAATAAAGGAAATAATAATAAGAATAGTAGTCATAGTAGAGGAAACCCCAGTATTTTAAAGAAGCCAGGTCGGGTCGTTACTCGTTAGTTAATTTAAAATGTTGTATGACTAATCAATTTTCTTGGGATCAATCCTTTTTATCTTCATTTTTAGCTTATTATTAGTTATTAAAAAGCTTAGTCACATGGATTTGATTTATACGTCAACGCTCTACACGTTTACCTACTTACTGCAACAAGGCACAAGGCAACACTATTCTGATACTTTTAATATCGATGTTTTAGATTGTGATTGATTAAAACGGTTAATAAAATATGCTCACTCATTTCACATACAGCCCATCCCAATATATCAAACCAGGCAAAGCCTGTAGCTATGAAAACCAGAGTACTGATAAACATACTTATATATTTCTAAAAACATATTCCAGACACAATAGGAATCGAGCTTTGGCTTAAGCCATCAAAATCACTAACCTTTAGACCAACAGTCTACAACAGTGGTGACGGATTAAGAATAGAGAGTGTCACCACCCCTATTATCCCCCGGGTGTCGTAAAAGGCGACTAAGGGATAAACTACGCAAGACAACATCAATGCAAAGAGAAGGAAAACTTGAAACCAACCCTATACCAACCCTTTTGGCCAGCGTGGTATCAAATCAAATTAAATCATTTATTCCGCAATTAGGTTACATGAACACTTTTGCAAGTTAAACTTTTTTTTTGAGCAGATGAGTTCGGCCTTTTCTAACTGGACTAGCCCTGAGAAGAAAGAACGAAACAAACTCAGGAATTACAGTCTCTTTTAAGTATAGTAGGCCAAAACCTCCTTTCTAAAGAGAGGCCTATATCCAGCAGTGGACTGTTGAAGGCTGTTGATGATGACTAATGAGACCAACAGGTGCGTCAAATAGGATAAGATATATATTTTTTTACTTATTTTGCAAACTTCCCATCACTGGTAAATATAGCTAACCACAGACAATGGTAAGTATGGATTGTTATAGTTATCTGTAAAATTCTATTGTCTATACATTATTATTGTAGAATCCAGTCTCTTGAATAGACCGGATTCTATAGTATAATATTATCGTTTAAAACCCGTTGTGTCGTAATAATGTCGCGAATTGGCCTTTCGCTCGCCCCACCTGACTCGGGTCTAAACGAGTCGCGTCATCCATTTCTATACAAATAAAATTGAAGTGTCTGTTTTAATATCAAATGAACAGTTTGGTACCAAATTCATATGAAAGTATTATACGGCACTTGCATAAAAAAAATAGTTTTCAAACTCTTTGTCTGTCTTTCTGTTTGTTCCGGCTAATCTCTGAATGGCTAGACCGATTTTGGACGGGATTTTTATTGGCGGAAAGCTGATAACATAAGAAGTAAGTTAGTCTAATTTTTTGACTAGCTTCGCTCCGCGCGGATTACCGCAATCCCAATTACTCGCTAGTCTGCACTAAACTTTGCTATCGTTCCACGACTTTGGGCCAGACGACAAAGAAACTCTCAGGTACTTTGCCGTAATAGCTCTCTAAGCAACTTTGTTATCTACAAACTTCTTAGCGAAGACACTGGAAGCATGGTCTAAATCAAAAGTTCTAACTGTAAAGACGAGACTAAAATGTATAAAATAATGACAGCGTTAAATTAAAACTTTCACTAGTTATTTAGATTAACCATAACTGACAGTTCAAACTACAATTACTTAGATGATCTTATCCTTGTTCGTGTCGTCGTTAGCATATACGACTGTCACGAGATCCTTAGGTCGATTCCAGGGTCTGTCCAAAAAGTGGTCGGTCCTAAATCTGATTTCTCAACGGTCGTGTCGGGTAGCTGTCCCATCGGATGGTTGGAGCCAGGGAACAGAGAGTGCACGAATATTAGCGTACACTTGTGCACTACGATGTCTCTTGGTCTCCGTTAAGACTGGCCGCCGTTACCGAAATTAATGTTTTACAGTCATATATTTTCTTTTATTGATTGAACCTTGCTAAGAGCTTTTAAATAACTACGTGTCGTGTACTGTCATAATGTATGTCAACCCATTTTTGAATGTTAATATGACAGGTTTTTATACAATACGGCCAAGTGTTTATTTTTGTACTGTTTTTATTGGATAAATTACTGTTATTGCTTTCTCACTGTAAAATCGTTGTGAAATCTACCAGAGATTTGCTGTTAAAGGAATTGAGAGTAATTATATTGTTAACTGGTTTTTAGTTATAAGGCGTTGAGCTTAATAATTAATTGGGTAATTAATTTTATTTTTAAGACTATATTGTTCAGAAAACTTCCACACTGATTTCTTTGTCACAATTTCAATATTATTAAATACCAGGATTACTCGTATAAGTTTGTACTCGTATAAGTCGATAATCGCGACAGGGATAGGTAACAGCACTATTGCACATTCGTTAAAAATATGGATTTCTCCCAATTAGGAACAAAAACAGTTGTAAACGAAAAGTTAAATTAGAAATATCATCATCATTAACAACCTATAACCTCCCGTTACTGAACACTGGTCACCTCTCGGGAGAGGGTTAAGGCCATACGTCCCTACGCTGGCCGAGTACGAACCGGCAAGACAACTTTACTGCTACGTTATCTTACCGTTGGATGTTTTTAGGCCAAGGCCTCACTGTGGAGGGAACGGGTGTGTCGTGATTCAAACCGAAGGGTTAAGTTTCAAAATAAAATAAAATATAACCTTTATTTATTAAAAAGAGCCTTAAAATCCTGATCAATAGCTTCTAGTTTACTGCTGACTCTAAGGAGATTTTAGTCTAAAAATTTTGTACTCAGGAGATTATGAAAGCCTTGCATAAGTATAGTAGGTATCGCGTTACCGGAACAGTCATTGTAGTTCTACTAATAGCACAATAATCCCAATCTCCCTTGCTTTTAAAGATAATTACGTACCTAATATGCTAAAGTGAGTGGCGACAAAGTACCGGCTCGAACATTTATCAGCTCTATCTGAACAACTAATCCGGTCGATATTAATGTTATTTAACACGATACGGTTCACTATTATTGGTAATTCCTATTAGTAATATCTATATTAATTTGAATTAAAACTTTTTAATTTCTTCTGACCTCCCTATGTTCCGCATGTTATAAGAAAGGAAACGCCTAAAAAAGGAATTATCGGACTTTTTATTGTTAGAAATAGGTATCTGCTTAGAAATCTTAGGTTTTAGCTACGCTGGCTAGACGGGTTGGTATACGATTTGTTTCAAGTTTTCCTTCTCTTTACAATGATGTCGTCCTTACGACACACGTGGAAATAATGTTGGTGTATTCTAAATACCTCACCAAACGGAAGTTAACACAAATGGAAAAAAAAAAATAACTAGCTGTGCCCGCGACTCCGCTCGCGTCCCAGGGGTATGAAAAATAGATGTTGTCCTAAGACCTACCCAATATCTATACAAAATTTCATGGGAATCGGTTAAACCGTTTCGGAGGAGTTTAACTACAAACACCGCGACAGGAGAATTTTATATATAAAATTCAATAATCTTGTATATATATAAAATTCACGTGGTGTTCTCATGGTATTCTTGTTCTGGTACTTAATATCATCGTCGATATATCAATATATCGACAGTTAAGTACCAAGACCTCTGAAGCATCTTGGTTATCTCAGCTAGAAGGTCTTAGCGGTTAACCGTCAATATTTAATGCAAAAGATGTATTCGGGACCCAATACATCCCAAAAATATACCTAACAGCCCACGATCAATCAATATGGGTTGTTAATTTTAGGAACATACCGAAATAACTACAAAAGCCACAGCTACGGCAAGACTTATTATTAAACGATATATTGTTATACATTAACCTGCTAAGTCTACGTTATTTAACTTAAAGTAAAGGTTTTCTTTTGCTAAAGGGATAAAAAAAGCTGCCAAGTGCGAGTCGGACTCGCCCATGAAGGGTTCTGTAGCAGCAAGTAACATTTTATAAAAGTTCTTGTAGTTCGTTGTAACTTTGATTGATGTTTTAATAATAGTGTATTGATTGAATGTAAATTTCGGTTTACGATTTATGACGTATTAAAAAAAACTACTAACTAGATCTCGTTCAAACTTATTTTGTTGGAAGTTTGCATGGTATATATTTATTTTTTTAGTACATTATATATTTTTTTAGTTTCATCATTCTCTTATTTTAGAAGTTACAGGGGGGGGGGACACAGAAGAAAATGATATTAGAAACCTTAATCTCATTTTTGAAGACCTATCCACAGATACCCCCATACGTATGGGTTTGAAGGAAAATCAAATATGGGGAACCCCCAAAATTTAATGTTTTTTAGGGTTCCGTAGCCAAATGGCAAAAAACGGAACCCTTATAGATTCGTCAAGTCTGTCTGTCTGTCTGTCCGTCCGTCCGTCCGTATGTCACAGCCAATTATTTCCGAAACTATAAGAGCTATACTGTTGAAATTTGGTCAGTCGATGTATTCTGTGAACCGCATTAAGATTTTTACATAAAAATAGAAAAAAAACAATAAATTTTGGGGGTCCCCATACTTGGAACTGAAACTCAAAAATTTTTTTTTCATCAAACCTATACGTGTAAGGTATCTATGGATAGGTGATCAAAAATGATGTTGAGGTTTCTAATATCATTTTTTTCTAAACTGAATAGTTTGCGCGAGAGACACTTCCAAAGTGGAAAAATGTGTGTCCCCCCCCCCTCTAACTTCTAAAATAAAAGAGTGATAAAACTAAAAAAAATATATGTTGTACATTACCATGCAAACTACCAACGAAAATTGGTTTGAACGAGATCTAGTGAGTAGTTTTTTTTTAATACGTCATAAATCGTAACACGCAATTTACCTTTCATCCAATCAATACACTAGTATAAAAACATCTATGAAAGTTACAACGAACTACAAGAACTTTTATATGATGTTACTTGCTGATACGGAACCCTTCATGGGCGAGTCCGACTCGCACTTGGCCGCTTTTTTTTCTATTTTGTGTGAAAATCTTAATGCGGTTTACAGATTACATCTACTTACCAAGTTTTAACAGTATAGTTCTTATAGTTTCGGAAAAAAGTGGCTGTGAGTGTGACATACGGACGGACAAACAGACATGACGATTGTAGAACACTAAAAATCATAATGAATTTTCAACCATCAATCGCGATCTCTATAACTCATAAAGCCTCGTACATTTTATACTTACAAACCACTGTTATTTATAAAACAAATTACACAGAATGTGATTCATACATTTTCTGGCATTCTAATTACCCACCCACGGCAAATATATATCAAGTCAAGCATTTTATATGTCGTTCCGAAATTAATAGTCGTTTCTTTCATTCGTACGAATAGTATCTCGGTATGAATGAATATTAATTAAAATTATCTACATCTTATACATCATCGTCAGCCTATCGCAGTCCACAGCTGGACATAGGTGTCATATAGAAGCAAACATAGCAATATCCACTTTTATTTCAAACCGACCTATTTACAGCGCCACTGTCTACGTGTAATTCTAAAAGTATTTTATAAAAAATACCACAAATGTTTAATAGTGTTTTTAGTGTTTTATAAATTTTATAATATAATTTATTCAAAAACTTATAGGTATTGGTACAAACATGTGTTTCATTTCATTTGCCCAAAATTGCAATGAATGGAGATTGCTACATTTGCTTTTATATGAATCATAGGCCTCTCCCTTTGCACACAACTCTATTCGATTTTGGGCTTCTCGCATCCAGCAAACACCATACAAATAAATAGAATAACGAGTATAACAGCTCTGTATTTATACAAATTAATTGATTACATGATTATAAATTGATTGATTGATTGATTAAAAATTGAAGTGTCTAATTGTAATATCAAATTAACAGTTTTTGTTGCTCTATCTCGCAAAAACTACTGAATGGATTTGGATGAAACTTTACAGTATAATAGCATATATCTATATGTATATACTAGTTGACCCACTTCGTACCGCCCAACTTTAAAATACCAGAACTTGATCGCAGCGGCACCTACCGGGTCCAATTGCGAATCTAAACCATTCCCAGAACACACACAACACACTCAAAAAATTTCAACAAAATCGGTCCAGTCGTTTGAGAGAAGTTATACACACTCACAGAAGAATTATATATATAAAGATATATCAGAATAACACATAGGTTCATTTTACTGCAATAATCGAGATACACGCGGGTGGTGCCGCGGGCGAAAGCTAGTGCATAAATAATAAAATAAGTTTTGTCTCAGTCTGTCTATCTGTTTGGTCCAGGCTAATCTCTGGAACGGCTGGACCGACTTTGACGAGATTTTCACTGACAGTTAGCTGATGACATAAGGAGTAACTTAGAATATTTTATTTAACTTCGCTATTTACTACAGTAATAACTGGGGGTAACACCACGGGATTTAGCTAGTTATAAATAATTTGCAGATTTCTTTCATCGATACCAGTGGGAGCTAGGTTTGTAGTACACGGCCCGGCTTTTTGAAATTTTGATTAACGACCGATAAGCGACTTCGTTCCAATTTTACGATATCAGAAACAAAGGATTGAAATAATGTGACTTACATTGACTGTATTTTAAAATGTGCTGTAAAGTAGGCACCACACTTCGCTATGCGCTATTCGTTATGCGGGTTATTCGCGCGCATACGGCGAAGTGTGGAGAGTATATTCGTTTCGTTCACCATAAAAATGACAATGACACATCTCTACAACACACATATTTGCCTTATTTGATGCTTATTTGGCATACCAGTTCGAAGTGTGGATGGAATGTTTATTGCTTGCGCGCATAACTAATATTTGGGCGAATACGGCGTAGACACATAACAAATAGCGCATAACGAAGTGTGGTGCCTGCATCAGATTTTGTTTGCATTTACACTAGCTTTGCTTTCTCAGGCTCTTGACTATCAGTGTACCAAATTTTATATAAATCGTTTCAGTAGTTGAGGCGTCTAAGGGTAGACATCTTTCGTCAGAACCTACTTATTACAGATATTTTCATACTAGCCGCGCCCCGCGGTTTTACCCGCGTTTTTCTCGTTACCGTGAAAAAAATAGGTTTCTTCTCCTCCTTCCTCTTTAAATGGACTACCCAACACTGAAAGAATCATTCAAATCGGACCAGTAGTTCATGAGATTAGCGCGTTTAAACAAACAAACAAACTCTGCAGCTTTATAATATTAGTATAGATTATTCAAAATATTGTACTCCAAATTTTTTTTTCTTTATATTGAAGCCTACCAAAGTGACTCTACTCTACCTGATGGAAAGCGTAAGTAGAAACCAAGACTAAGGGTCACCATCGTCACTGTGAGTGTAAACAAAGAATCATCGAACTAAATTTTTTTTTTTACTGCCTTGTTCTAGTGGTTAGCATTTACGGCTGCTATGCAAATGTTTGCATGACCTGCAAATATTTGTTTCGGAGTTTGGGTGTTTTCTTTATATAATACTAGCTTTCGCCTGCGGCTCTGCCCGTGTCTATTTCAGTTATCGCGGTAAAAAAACAAAAATATCCTATGATACTTCTAATACCTCCAAGAATATGTGTACAAAGTTTCATGATTATCGGTTTAGTAGTTTTCGCGTGAAAGCATAACAAACAAAATTACATTCACATTTATAATATTAGTAGGGATGTATGTATGTATTTATATTAGTTGTTTAGTACCCATAGTACACGATCTGCTTAGTTTTAAGACGTCCGAAATATACAACAACTCTTAGGAAGAAGTTATGTATATGTGTAGGTACTCCTACTGTTATTTTCTTTACACTGTTAATTTTTTGCCACTTTTTCTTAACCCTTATAAACCGAGCTATTAACCTACTTAAACCAGCTTCTAACATAATATTTATAAAATGATGGCGATAAACAAGTCAAGCTTTGTAATTCTGGTCTTTTATTTCTTCTTCTTCTCAATTTAAGGGTCAGTCCCTTGTCGGTGGAGCAATCGCCACTCCTGTCTGTTTTCCGCAATCCGTTTGAACTCTTGATAGGCCACGACTCCTACTTTCTCCTTTACTTGTTGTATATACGCCAATCTAGGCCTTCCGCGTTTTCTTCTGCCTTCTATCTTTCCTTCTAGAATGGTTTTAAAAAGGTTGTCGTGTCTTATCAAATGGCCAACCATTTTGCCTCTTCTGTTGTCAACAGTATTCAGAAGTCTCCTTTCTTCGTTAACCATTAGTAGGACTTCCTCGTTGGATTTTTTCTCTGTCCAACTGATGTTCATCATCCGCCTCCAGCACCACATTTCAAATGCTGCCAACTTATCTCTGTCTCTTTGAGTCAGCGTCCACGTTTCGCAGCCATAAAGCGCAATGCTCCAAATATATGTTTTGATGAGCTGTTTTTTTATGTTTATGTTAATTTTTGCCTTAAATAGATGTTTTTTGCGGTTGTAGGCTTGTTTCGCGATTGCAATCCTCTCTATTATGTCCGGAGAACATCTCGAGTCCTGTGTTATTCGGCTACCTAGATACTTAAAGCTTTCTACCTGTTTTATGTGATTGTTGTTAATTTCAATATGGCTGGCTATGGATTGAGATTTGGAGGTAATTATAATTTTGGTTTTATTGCAGTTTATACTTAATCCAAAGTCTTCAAAAGTACTATTCATTATTGTTAGCAGTTGTTCTAAATTGCTCGTGGTATCGGCTATTGCTGCAATATCATCTGCAAATCTAATAAAACGTATAGTTTCCCCATTAAATTTTACCCCTACTTTACCCGATTCTACTATTTTTCTTATGGCACATTCAATAAAAATATTAAAAATTAAAGGTGACAGAGGGCACCCCTGTCTTACGCCTTTTTTAATATCTGCGTATTGTTTTTCTTCTCCTACTTCTATTACTGTTTTCTGGTTTTTGTAAAGTTGGTAAATTATTCTCCGGTCTCTGTAATCTATGCCTACTTCCTTTAGAATATCCATCATTTTTGTCCAGTTTACCCTATCAAATGCCTTCTCTAGATCTATAAATGCTATACATGTTGGGAGAGTTAGATCCATTCGTCTATCAATAATTAAACGTAAGGCTAGAACAGCTTCTCTCGTGCCCTTGTTTTGTCTAAAACCATATTGGTCAGGCCCTAAGTAGTTTTCTATATGTGGTCTTATTCTGTTTTGTACTATTTTAAGTAAAATTTTTGATGCTTGAGAAACTAAGCAAAGGGTTCGGTGCTCCTCGCAATTGAGTGTGTTTTGTTTTTTCGGTAGGGTAACTGTTCTACTAATTTGATAATCTTGCGGTACAGTGCCTGTTTCGTACATCTTCCCAATTAAGTAGTACATCTCGTCCAAGAGAGGATCACACACGGCATATTTAATAAGCTCTATGTATATGTGATCCTCTCCTGGAGCCTTTCCATGTTGTATAGAGTTCATAGCTTTCATAAATTCCTCCCGTAATATTACTGGACCCAATTTGTCTTCTGGTACAAGTTCTACCTTTTCTATATCATCTTCTTTCATTCCTTGACCTCTATACAATTCTTCAATGTATCTTTTCCAGCGTTCAGCAATGTCTTTATTATTAACCAATATTTTACCCTTTTCATCTAAAATTGCTGTACTTTTTGACCTAGGTTTGTTATCTAATTGTTTTGTTAAACTATACGCTTTATCTATCTTGCCTTGTTTCATTAATGTTTCTACTGAATTACAGGTCTTTTCTAAGTATTTCGTCTTTTGCTCTCTACATTTTGATGTTAGCTTATTAGTTAATTGCCTAATAAGATAACATCAAAATGTAGAGAGCAAAAGACGAAATACTTAGAAAAAATTTCTATCTCGGTCTTTTATTTATAATAAACATAATTATTTAATCTTCTAGAATGTACTATATCTTAAACAGCTGATATACATGCTTTATCTGTTCTAAATCATCGGTGTTTTAACCTCAATCCTAAGCCGCCATAGTGCGGGCCGCCATACTTTACTGTCTGCATTCGCAGCAATGATGTGTGGTTTCTCCTACTTTTGGATTCTGCTCATGCTTTTCATCAGGCGGGGTAAAGTCACTTTGGAAGGCTAAATATAAAAAAAACCTAATGTCGTTAGCTATCTGGCAGTGAAAATCCCGTCAAATTTGGTTCCAGAGATTAAACGGCACAAAACGATTGATAACAATTAAAAAAAAAGTACTATTTCGATTTAAATACCAAATATAGTTTAAAACACAGTTTAAACTTCCACAGATATTTCAAGAACAAAATTAGCCAAATCGGTCCAGCCATTCTTGAGTTAAAACGATACAAACGAACAGCAATATATTTTTATATAGTTGACTATGGCCACAGTATAATTCACATGACCTTTTTTTTAGCACATGTCTGTACTATGTACTGAGAAATTAGAGCCGACTAGGAGTAATGTTCCATTTTTCACGTTTACTCGCGTCACATCCGGGTGACCGACCTCCATTGTCCCAGCCAAGAGAGAGATGTCAACAGCTTGTAAATTACTAATTAGACGCGAAGCTGCACTTCGTTAAATGTATCTCGTTTCTGGGGCTCCTACAACTTAGAAATGGTTATAAACCATTACTTCTTTTTTTTTTCTTAAATGAAACTGCTATAGTGACTGCTCTGCCTGATGGAAAGTATGAGCAGTATCCAAGAATGTTGGTGTCCATTCTCATTGTGAATGCACACAATAATAATAAATATTTAGGACATCTTTCGCACAACGCCTTCTAGTCCCAAACTTGTATTATGTATGTGCTAGACAACTGATATACTTTTTTTTGTAAATACATACATATTATACATTAGACAATGCAGCATGGTGAGCCACACTATGGCAGCCTTGTGAGAAGCTTCTGCATCATTAGGCCTTCGGTGTCACATTCACCAACGATATACGACGAGTAGAACATCACGAAAGTTGTCATTTAAAGCAGGCACCACACTTCGCTATGCGCTATTCGTTATGCGGGTTATTCGCGCGCATACGGCGAAGTGTGGAGAGTATATTCGTTTCGTTCACCATAAAAATGACAATGTCACATCTCTACAACACACAAATTTGCCTTATTTGATGCTTATTTGGCATACCAGTTCGAAGTGTGGATGGCATGTTTGTTGTTTGCGCGTGTTAGATTATAGAAAAGATGAGATTAATTATCTTTTAAAATATTAGAATATTTAGAATAAACGTCAGGAATTTGAGTATATCAAATCAAACCAAATCAAATCATATTAAACTTTCTTTTTATTTCAATGTACAGTAGTCAGTCAGTTAGTCAGTCGTGATTCTATTCGTCTGTTCCAAGGTGTAGATCCTATGGAGAAGAACAGACAAGAAACTCCATGGACACTCTTTTCCAACATATTTACATACATTATACACATATCCATAAATCAAACATTATAAATTATTACAATACTTAGAGAACATTTTAGTAAAGAGAAATACACAAAAGTGAATTGCATATACTTAGCTTTTAAATCTATATAATATCCTCAGTTACTGGTTGAATAGTAGAGAGCTCCATCCTAGTCCACGTCTCGACAACAAGTCCTTTAATCCGGTCGGAACACTCGTTTTTATAGGTGAGGACAAGCAACTTCAATATTGTATGACTACCGTCATCAAACTATACTATCTTCAGAAAGTATTTAAAGTAATTTATTAATACAAACAAATATCAATATTTTCTTAAAATATATAGTTAAAAGTAGTAATGATTACATTAACATGACTAACAGTGTTATAGGCAACGGCAAGCGAATATAACATACAAGTTTGTATTTTAATTAACTACCGTCATCAAACAATATCTTCTGAAAATATTTAAAGTAAACAATTAACAAGCATAAATCAATATTTATATATAATATTTAGTTACATTAACATAACCCTAACACGCGCATAACTAATATTTGGGCGAATACGGCGTAGACACATATCGAATAGCGCATAAGGAAGTGTGGTGCCTGCATAAGGCTGGTCTTCTGTGCAAGGGTAGACCGTCCCGGCCGAGCCGGCCAATTAGTAGTGAAATCAATGTAGCTCTACCTAAGAGAGCATTCTAATGCTTTCAATTTAGACGTCAATGTACAACGAACTAAAATAAATACGTTACAACGAACATTTTATTGCTGTGTAGAAATCAATACGTTGATATTGATTTTCACATCAACTGCAGACGTTCGATGTTTAAATGATTGAGTAAATATTTAGGAGTTTTTTTTACCTGCTGAATTTTTATTATCTACGTCATCGCACAGTCTAGATATTTACCATCCATCAATTATTTACAAGACAAAGGAGAAACCCGAAATCCATGCAAACTTGGGCCTGGCGTTACAGTGCTAGAATTTGGGCATAAATTACAATATCTATGACTTTTTCACGAGCCTAATTTTCAGGTCTCCCAGCAATGGCCAAATTGGTAAAATCAGACAATGTTTACATTTTAGGTTATGTTTATTGTTTGAGTTATTTTCATAAAAATTGGCAAATTGCTTGTCAGGCCACGCATAAAATAGGGTTATGTATTCACCCATAATTAAATCGTGCCCAATAGATAATTAATAATAATAATAAATAATAAATATTTCGGACATTTTACACACAACGCCATCTAGTCCCCAAACTAGACAACTGATATAAATACATAAACATACTTTTTTTTTGTAAATACATACATACATATTATACATTGTTGTATTTGCTTATTATTTCTTTAGTTTTGTACGAAGTTTTCTAAGTCAGCTTATTTCACAAGTTAGGCCTTTACAACTTCTGAAATAAAAAAGTTATCAAAACCGCTATAGTTTTCTATAACATAAAAAACACGATTTGATACATTTGTGTTTTTCTGTGGCATAGTCACATTAATAGAAAAATACAAAACTACCCTTTCATGCTATATTTAATGCTGCCTGTTGTAGATATTTTGAATTGCCGCCATTGTAAGTAGTTGTGTCACGATTCGCTGGCCAGACTCTATTTACATTGATTAAAATACCTATTAAAACAATCATTTATACTAAAACAAAGAAGTATTATTTATTTATAACAGTATCGATTTCCATTAAATCGATCCTATTTTAGGAATGCTACGTTTGTGGAGCTAGTTACGTATATTGAAATAAGTGTTGCAGAGGTTTACAAAGATTGTTTAAAACAATAGAATTTTACTTATTTTCTACACTTGGCCATTGCAAATGAAGCTAAGATTTCGATAGGTTAATGAAGCAAAATAGACGAATTTTTTGGTACATATCCCATTCGTGTAACGCTTAGGCCCAGAATCGGGTTTCTCCTTTAATTCATTCTTCGTTTTATCATAATGTAATGTAATGGAACAAACACATAGGTAGAAATTACATCTTTACGCGTACCTACTAAATCTCTTAAAGATTCATTCGCAGATATTTCTATTTCCGAACTGTTTTAAGTTGCACACAAAGTACAAAAGGCGTACCTATTTATTAAAACAGAAACAAGTTAAATTTTTAGCCTTGCCTCATATTTTACTTGACATTAAAACTCATTTTCGTTTGGAATGTAATTAGTATTGTGTTACATTAAAATAAATAAACGTATTATATTAGAGAGTTTCAAGATGACACGGACATCCGACCAGTATCCGGAATCTGACCGGAGCTGAACATCGCGGTTTTACCAACCAGCGGTTATTATTGTAAACTGTGGGTAACGCTGCGGTGCGATGCTAGTCTTAAAATATATAGATAGGTGGATTTAAAATAGTGTTCAAAAGAAAATTGTTATGTTTACTTATTATTTCTTTATTTTTGTACGCAGTTTTACAAGTGAGTGCATTTTACAAGTTAGGACCCCATAACTCCTGAAATAATAAAATTATTTAAACCACTATAGTTTTCCTTTAAAGTTCAATATATGGACTACTATCATGATTTTTTTTCAGATTTTTTGAGCCAGCCGTTAAGCTTTTAGAGACGCCCTGTTTTACAAAACAATGCTCTTTAAATTTGAATAATTTGCAAACGGATACCTAAATCCATAAATGGTTATAGCAACCTCACAATATTTTTAAAATTCCTATCTAATGATACTCCACACGATGGGGTAGACGCGAGATAAAAAAATCATCCCTAGTTAACGTGTAGCTCGTTTATTGTAGCACTTTGTCGATGAAATCACAATACATATTCATGCAAAGTTTCGGCTTCCTAACACTAACCTTAATAGGCAGTAAGTCGATGACGGACATGACGTATCTATAAGGGTTCTGAGTCATGAACTACGGAACCCTAAAAAGTACCATAAGTTACTCCTTATCTCATCAGCTATCTGCCAGTGAATTATGCGTTTTGAAAACGGTCCATCCGTACCAAGAATTACAGACAGACCGACAAACAGACAATACATTTAAACATTCATTTTTCATGTAAGTACCGTAAATATTTTCATATTGCATACCTACCTATAGAGAAATGAGGTTTATTTTAAATTAAAAACAAACACATGATTTTTTCTTCTTTGTATGCTACGAATATTATTTATTCATAGTTTGTATGCATAGATAAAAAAACTATACATTTATAATAGACTATACATATCTAGATAATAAAGTGCATTAATCGTTACGAGCGGGTAACGAACTTGTGTAACAAAACGCGTTTAATTAATTATTATTGTTATTACAACAAACCGTTACAATTGATTCGATCCAATTCCTCGAGTTGCGACCATAGAGTAATTGTATTCGCACCGCTAATAAATTCGATACTAATCTAACACGAGTATTCGGTTCACCTCACATTAACAAATTCTTCTTTCGACATTGCGGTTAAAAACATTAATTCTTCTATACCATAACTGCACAAAATCTATACACTTCATTGGTCCACTAACATAATTATTTTTATGAGAATTGTTTGTTTTTTCTTTGATCGACTGTAAATTTAATGCGTATGTTTTTGGCATTTAATCGATTATAACTCGTGCGACCTAAGATGGCACCTGACTCAAATGACAGTCGTTTAAAGTGAATGTAAACAAATTTGTTGACCATAAAAAACATTGAAATGAGCCGACCATAAAAGATAGATATGCTATTGCAGACTTTTTTAGAACAAAAGACGGTATTAATTATTTCATACATTGTTATTGTGAAATTTTACGCAGCGCACGCAATGGAAGCTATCAAAAGCAATAATATTCTGCGTTTTGCAACATTTTTTATTGATATTCTGCTCCGTTTGGTCATAGTGTGATGATATATAGCCTTCCTCCATAACTAAGCTATCTAACATTGAGATAATTTCTCAATTCCAACCAGTACTTACTGAGATTAGTGCGTTCAACTAAACCAACAAACACTTCAACTTTATGAAAATAGTATTCAGAAGACGATCGTAAGAATGTACCTACCTAGATTAAAATAATAATCCCTACTAATATTATAAATGCGAAAGTATCTCTGTCTGTCTGTCTGTTACGCTTTCACGCCTAAACCACTCAACCGATTTTGATGAAATTTGGTATGAAGATAGAACTGAACTAGGGAAAGGACATAGGATACTTTTTATCGCGAAAATAAAGGTAGAAGGGTTTGAAATAGGAAAGACGAAAGTTTGTGTCGAAGTTCCTTATTATCAAATATGAAATCATGTAAGATTGTTTAATCCACCCTTACCGTGTCACACGATATAAACGAATTCCACGCGGGCGAAGCCGCGGGCGGAAAGCTAGTAATAAATATTTCGGACATCTTACACACAACATTATCTAGTCCCAAATTAAGCAGAGCTTGTGTTATGGGTACTAAACAACTAATATAAATACATAAACATGCTTTTTTTGTAAATACATACACATTAAACAAAAAAATTATAAAAAGTAAGGTTTCCATAAACAAACATGCAATATTTAAATTCTTTGTAGAGCTACGACGACATATATTTTGTTAAACACAAGGAAAACTTAGTTTATTTCATTTTTATACACTCCGGGTATTACCTTATTATTTTGCGATGTCGTTGGCATTACAATGAGGATAATGTCCATCAAAATAATGTAAACAAAATCGTCTAACTATAACTTTGGTGTGAAGCTTATAATATTTTGTTATATACGAGTTTAAGATGAATAATAATGATAGTGATGAATAGTAACGAGAATCAGTACGCTGAAGTGGAAGTGGGCCGGTCATGTCTCTAAGTGTACTGATGGTCTCTGGAGCCGAAATGACATGTGCTAGACTGAAAACCACGATTAGGCAGGCATACGTAGTGTGGGGCGCCCTACGGCGACAAGATGCAAAAAGCATCAGACCGGGTTTTGGGTGTGCTTTTGGGAGAGGCCTATGTCCAGCAGTGGACTGCAACGGGCTGATGTTGAGTGTAGCGCACCAAGTGGCACGGCTAGTTACGTAGATATAAAAAGAATGAACATCACATAAACAGCTGAATAATCGATGTTCTAACTCTCGCTGATCCGATTAAAGCAATAATCCTTACTAATATTATAAAGGCGAAAGTTTGTCTGTCTGGCCAGATTTCACTGCAAAAGTTTTAAAGGAACTTTGGTACACAGAGCCTGAAAAAGGACATAGGCTACTTTTTACCGTGATAACCGATATAAAGCTAGGTGAAGAAATTATGAGGGAGCTTTCATTTATTAAAACAAGACCTAATTTTACGTTATAGAAACTGCCATTAAATATTGTTTTATCCGAATAGTACAAAAAAAACTGTTTATGTTTAACTAAAGGTCTCTACGTAAAACAAAATGTCGCTGTTTTTATTGCGTTGAACAATGACCACATTTAATTATTTTTTAAATAAATTGACAATAAAACTGACAATAATACAATGAATATAAAAATAAATAGTAATTTACATGTTTTCTGACTGAGTATTGTAAAAATAAATTTTATAAATGTAATATGCTTAAAATCATAAAAAAATATTTTACGTCAGCATCTGTCGTTGTCTTATCATATTCATTATCTTGTCCATTCATATTTTGCAAAAATAAAGTTTAATTACTTAATTACAAATGCAATTAAGATTTTTTGCCGTCTCTGTGTAGGCGAATTGTGCCTGTTTCGGGACGTTAACCCTCGTCTACGTCACAGTGAGATTTCTTTAAACTACCCTGACAGAGTAATCAGAACACACAGGCACACAGAATAAAAAAATACTGATGAAGCTCAAAATAAATTATCATTTTACAAACATTACTCTTTAGATCAAACTTGTGTTCTTGGGCTAACTTTTGATGTTCGGAAGTTGTATATTTACAAATCGGGGCTAGAACTTTGATATCGCGATTCAGGACTAGTAGTAACTCCGTGTAATTCGTCACTCCGAGGTTCGGTGTCTCCTCGATAGATGGCGCTGTGTTATTACCATGATGTGCGTCAAGGTGCCACATCTTTTCCTTTTTTATTTTTATATACCAGTATGTCAATGTTAACTCACGTAACATGCTTATTCCTGAATCATTTATTTCCAGTGCGATATATTGGAATGTCCACTATGCCTGTCAATGCTGAACACGAGTGTGATGGTGCGGCTGGCGTGGTGTGCTCACCGCTGCTGCGAGTCGTGTCTCCGACAGTACCTAGCCATCGAAATATTCGAAGCGAGGGTGCCCGTCAACTGCCCAGTATGTCACGAAAGTATGCATCCTTCAGGTAAGCTGGAATCAATATATTTTATTAGCTTTTTAAATATTCTATCCCTGGGGTGACGTAGTAAGAATACGGAGTGTGAATATTACAATTTATCCCGTGGGTGTCGTACAACTATGCAGGGAGAAGGAAAACTTGTCACAAATCCTGCACAAACCCGTTGTGGGGTAGTAGGCCAAAATTTATTTTGTAAAGAGAGGCCCTTGTGTATTATGTTTTAAGGATGTTGATTCAAATATTCCTTTATCCCATCTAAAATTGGATTACATTACGAGCGAGTGAGCGTCAGGTAGGTAGCTGGCCGCTAATAGAGAACCCTTTTCTTTTTACACATCACGTAGGCCTCAATTAAAATACTGTAGGCTTGATTCTGTCTATGTGATTTTATTTTTTGTAAATATTAGTGTGTGCTCATTAATTGTACTCCAGGACTTTTACTTCAGTTACATTCTCACCTAAAACATGTGTAAAATGTACGTAGATAAATAAAAAATCTGTAGTAAATCTGTGTAAAAAGTTTGTTTACAAAAACTTATTGGATAAGTACTTTAGAACATTTTCAATTGTACACCAATACAAACAATCGGCTTTTTTTTTTCTTCTATTGAAATATTCTTTAAAAATTGCATTTACTAAAAATAATATGACCACCTGTAATAATGTTTATCAGCGTTTCATAAACAAATATGTATAATTTTAAAAAGAATCACACAATTACGACAATAAATTGTTAAGTTCATTCACAAATACTTCATGTGACAATGAAGCCCTCGCATTCTTCTATAGTATGCTAGTGATCAGAGTTATTTCACATCAACTTGGTATAATAATGGTCACTATTATTTATATTAAAATTCTACACGTGTGCCTCTTGCTAGCTGTAGGAATGTACAATGCAAACATTTATTTCTCGTTTTAGAAATATTATTGGCGGGGAGTGTCTGCATAAAATATCGATTTCCTTTTCAAAACCAGTATTTTTATTAAGATATTGTAAAATGTTATACAACACACTTGTCATTTCAAAAATAGAAGAAAATACTAAAAACATTAAACAGACATACATTTTAAATAATATGTTTTCCTTTTATTTTGATGATGTCGCACCATTAATTTTACGACTTCAATTTAAAATGTGGTCTACACACTACAGACTTAGTTGGGAACAATCTATTGTGAATCGGTGTAACATTGTTTCTTAGTTTTGCGGTTACGCCACAAATCCAAATGTCGAGTTTAACTGCTAAGGAACCGTCTCCACGAACGACAGAATCGCGACTGATCTGCGCTTCTATCGTCGAGGAATCTCCATAAAGCGCGATTTTCTTTAGCGTATCGTCGTCACTTGTAAGCAGAGATGTTAAGGAGCTCCGTAACCATAACCGAAACTATCGGATATCTGAAATAAAAATATATCCGTAACCGTATCCGTTGCTCAAGTTTCGAATAGTTTCGGATAGTTTCATATTAGGGCGGAATCTAAATAAAACGACACCTTTCGACAGTTTTGTAAGTTAATGCAGATTCTGCAAAATATAAACAGTGTATTAAAAACCTTACCGAAAATGGCACTACTTCACTAAAATTTTATCTTAAATCAAAATTATTACATACTATTTGTGTTTATGTTTTACTTCAATTTAATATCCGTAACAGAAACTATCCGAAACTTACGGATAATCCGAAATAATTAGATATCCGTAACCGTATCCGAAACCGATATAATTTTATTAGTATCCAGATCCGAAATATCATGTCCATAACATCCCTACTTGTAAGGTACTATTCATATATTACGTTAGACGATTTAAGGGGGAGGGGCGTCGACCACGTCTTTATTTTTTTGTACAATGGGGTTTGAGGTTGATAGTTCTTACGTAAGATCATAAAAATACACAAAGTTTTGAGTAGTGATTGTATTCAAATAATTAAAATGAATTCATTTAACATAATTGTAAACGTGATATTTATTTTTAAAAGTAACAAGTTTTAGGAGAGATTTATTTATTTTTCCTTTACTTTATTTCGTAATAAGTACTAAACTTAGGGGAAAGAGTCCGCCTATTCTTATTTAGGGGGGAGTAGTGAGTCAAAACCTAGTTTAAAACACCTTACGGAATGAAAGACTCTAAACGGAGCTGCCGAGTTTATAGAAAGACGAGACACGACGTTAATGTCGCAGCGGTTCTCTCGCCCGTGGAGACGGCCCCTTACTTAAATAGATGTCGAACTTACTTGATAGACGTCTAACAAACTTTAGAAATCCAATAACGCTTATTTATTTCCTCAGTTAAACGAGTTTCTTGTAATTAGATTTTCTTCAATCTCGTGTAGGTTCTATAAACCATATATGTAGGTCTTGGGTTGAACAGCGAAATATTTCTTCTATAGCTATACATATAATTATAGTATTTTGGTAACTTTCTACTGTAAAAAAGCTTGTGTAACGAAAATAACGAATAAAATTTTTAAATTATTTACCTATATACCGTGTGGTGACGGATTAAGAATACAAGGGTCACCACCCCTATTCATTCCATGGGTGTCGTAAGAGGCGACTAAAGGAACAAAATAAGCAGCTAACACCACTGCCAAGAGAAGGAAAACTTGAAACAAACCCTTTACCAACCTGTCTGGCCAGCGTGGTATAGTCGGCCAAAACCTCCTTTCTAAGTAGAGGCCTATGTCCAGCAGTGGACTGTTAAAGGCTGTTGATGATGATGACCTATATCAAAAATTAAACCGTTTGAACCCAACCAACCCCAAATGATCTTGGCGATAACAAAGGCTAGGAAGATGATGACACATGATGATACCTCAATTATTAAAATCGATTCAGTAATTTAGACCCTACGGTGGATCATACATAGTACATAAACTGCCAAAAATATTACCATTCTTTTTATTCGCCTTAGTCTGGTAAAAAAAGAGCTGTGCCGGTACTTAAACTTTTATGTAAAATGTTTATACCTTCGCTTTTATTGAGAAAACTTTCTCATTTTTATAACTTTTCTTTTTATTAATGTAATTTAATTATGTTATCAATGTTCTGTGTAATTTAAAATTAGAAAGGTCTTGTTAAAAGAAACCACCTTTTAGGTCGTGATTTATCTTTGGTGTCAAGTTTTAAAGAATGTAACTGCTTTAATTAAAGTCGATCTTTAGGATTCCGAAGGTTTAACTATTGTTTAAGTTTCATCAGTTCCTGAAAAAGCTTCCGATTGTTATCTACCATATAACAGTATTTAACAGATAGAGGTTGCTGATATTATATAATATCAGCAAACTAAAAAAAATAATATACCACGGCCATATCTAAAAATTCAAGTCTTGGAATTTGTCAATTTTCAGAGCCCACAAATAATTACTCTTAACTAAATCCCAAAACGATTTCGCGTTCGTTGCGTATTCGGCTATTGCTCAAATATTTTCGAAATCATTCTAATTTTTATAAAAACTGCACTAAACTACCTAAATTTTCAATTTCATAATTCTAACGAATATGGGTGTCCCAATTAATTCTGAAATTTTGGAAACCCCTAGAACCCCAAATTCTCCATTATCCTTGAAGATATAGCCATTTTTGTATATCAAAGCAAAAGTATTTGGTAAGCAATTTTAAATTTTAAACCAAAAATAATATAGTCGGAAATCCTGCATAGAAACTTCTATGTTATGTAAATAGCTCGACTATTTACGACCAAAAGATTTTCGTCTATCATGTAAAAAAAACTTTTCAAAACTAAGTTGGTAATTGAAAAAACATTATTTATTTATTACAATAACAACTTTGAAATAAAAACTCTCAAAAGTCATTAATCAAAAATTAAATCAATCAAAAACTTTCCTTGTTTTATGCCAAATTCAAAGACTCTTGACTTGACTCAATGAGAAATAGGAATACCCGTTGTGATTTACGCCGTTAGTACACCTACGCGTTCGTATGCGGCAGCGAATCACTGCGAAACTACTGCGGTAGCGAAATATCTGCGGAACGTTACGCCGTTAGTACACCTACGCGTTCGTATGCGGCAGTGAATCACTGCGAAACTACTGCGGTAGCGAAATATAGTACATAGCAGTTTTTTCGCAAAGAAATATCATTGTAATTTACGTGGACTGCGGGTGCAGACATTATCTCAGAATGTCGTCCGGGTCGTCCCAGTCATCGCTTTCAGATTCTGAAGAGGAAGAATTGTTGTTGTTTACGTCAGTATTAAAGAGAAAGCGTAGAATCTGGGTGCATGAAATAAATCAAGACGAAGGAATCTTGGAGAAAATGAACTATGCATAGAACTTCTATCACATGATTTCATTTTCATTTTCATGATTATAATTTTCTTGAACATTCCTCCATGCCACCTCTTTTTTGTAATCATTTTTATAATCTGCGTGACCAACTGCATATAATGCGTCTGTGTAACGACGATTTCGCAGTTCCTTGCTAAACAATACCGACAAGGACGCAACTATTTCATGTAGCCTAGTGCTAGAGTGAGACGTAGCGTATGCGAAATTCTGCCATACTACTGACAGTTTTTTCGTTGTTTCGCTGCCGCATACGAACGCGTAGGTGTACTAACGGCGTTAACAGCGAAAACTTAACTTATGAAGTTAATTTTTCATTGTTTTAGATTTTTCATTTGTTGACAATTTTTAATTAAAATTTGAGTTTGTCTGATTTAACGTGTTTTTTTAATTTAACGTGTTGATGATGAGTAATAATAAATTAAGTGAGAAGCTATAAATAAGTAAGGGATGTATAATCTATTTATAATTATAAAAATATATATAGTTTTTATAATACCAGTACAACTTATAACAGTTCACTTATGTAAATATGATACAATTTCTAAAGCTAGGTAACCCTTAGTGATAATTTCATTTTCACTAACCTTGGGATACTTAATTGTTTAGATGTCTCTAAAAATCTAGGCTACCTACGTTATGAAGCTCCTAAGAGACGGCTTAAGTATAGTCCGTAAAACGTGAATCAGTGTCATCTTGTGAAATTAACTTACAAGAAGGTCTTTTTCGTAACCAGTTCAGTTCACACGCACATACAAACACTGTCGTTTAAGTATGTTCCGTAGCTAATTGTAACAACTTATTGTATTCTTGTTTCTTTTGGGAAGGAACTGATACTTGATACACAGCTCACGCTTGTTTGGGAATCAGGGCTTGCCCTTGATTTGTATGCATCTTTGGTTACAATAAGAATTTATTTTTATTATAGTTAGGCACGGACAGCATCTAGGTACACTCAATCGATTGTTCATGTAATAGTGAACTATCCAAGTGATAGTGTTTGTCATAATTACCTCTTCCTTTCTTCTTAGTGGTAGTGTATGTTACTACTGTGCATGAGGTCTCTCTTCGACTCCTGGATTAATCCAAATGTTTGTATGATGTGCAAATATTTGTTTAAAAAGATCGAGTGTTTTCTATGTAAAATATGTATGTATTTACTAAAAAAAGTATGATGCAGATGTTTGAAATATTTATTTAATGTACTTATATGTATATTTACTCTTTTGAATATAAGTGTCAGCTTTCTTCGCAAAGCCGTTACAAGTAAGTACTCCCGACAGTCAGCGGTTGCGGATGTGATGACCAATGAATTCCACACACCATAAAACAGTTCCGAGAATGTCGATCGTTGCAGTGTAATAATTATTGTGAAATGCAGCTGCTAACTCATAAAAGAGATTCGTGTCAAGTAACAATGTTGCAGCATTCACAAGCCATCATTTCTTGATCAGCTATTTAGTACACGCAGCTTTTCTCGTTGTTTTATATAAAGACAACTATCGCAGTAGGAATACAACCATAATTATATTCAGAACACCTAGATTACCTCGGTGGCAGTAGTAGTGTATACGATGGCTTTGTCTGAGGTTTCGGGTTCAAATACTCGTCGGGTCGGACCAAATGTACTGGACATATATTTGTTCGCATGCGTATTAAGTCGTAACCAATAAAAGTAATCTATCTCCATCCGTTTGTAATTTAAAGCTAACAGTTTTTCACTGAATGCATGTACATACATAGAAGTACCTATATACAGTACGGTAAAAAACATTACTGGCAGAAATAAGGATGTTATACTGGAAACTGAATGTTTTAAGGAGTGTGTTAGGCTACTTTTATTTAGAAAAAAAAAACTAAAACATGAAAGATCAATAACCGATGAACTAAATGAAAGATTAAATCGCGGGTAATAGAGCGGAGCGCAACAAGTAGTAAATCGAACGAGTAGTTCACGGGTTAAGTAGTTACAAATAAACTAACAACATTTTCAATAGTTATTTTAATAAATTCTGTTCTAACATATATAAACTACTAGCTTCCGCCCGCGTCTATGTCGGTGATCGCGGTAAAAAGTAAAGACCTTTCTCGGGTTTTAGACTATCTCTGAACAAAATTTCATTAAAATTGGTGCAGAGCTTTTTCGTTTGTCGCGAACAGACAGACAGGCTCGGCGGCGGACTTTATATGTAGTGATTTATACTTTGTAATAGTTTAATGTTAAACTCATGTAACAGGATTTTCCTCTTGAGGTCATCGGATGTTGCCCTACTGGCTTATAAAGTTTTTTGTTTGAGTACCGTTATGTTCGTAGTACGATCTTGAGTGATTAACTCACGGCAACCGACTGACAGAAATATTATTATTAGCTGCTAGCTGAGTCCCGCGGTGTTACCCGCTGTTACTAACGCATACAGACAGACAGACGAACGGACAGACAGAAAATGAAACAAAAGGTTTTTTGTTGTAGGTAAATATATACTTTTATATGTATTTAGTAAAAACCTGTTAATTTGATATTACACACAGACACTATCATTGTATTTATATGTTTAGATTTGTACCTATTTAAGTAAGTAAATATGAGTTGATACATACCGTTGTTTATGCCGTTAAATAGTATAAGGAAATAACGTTTTGTTTTCTTCTTTGTTATATTGCATTATATTATAAATATGTTGCATTATATGAGATGATTGTAACTTGTACTATTTCATGTATCTGAAGTACGGCCAACGAGAAGCGATACTAAATACAAAACAGTAGGGGTTCGTAATATGAAGCTGTAATGCTTCAGTAAGAGACCGCTGAACGGGAACGGGAGAGGGCCGATCCTGAGCGTAGAGGACGTCGGCGACAACACCAGCCCTTGAGGGCACCGCAAGCTACCAGAGAGTGGGGATCTTTGGTAGCAGATTAACTGTTGCGGTTAACAGTAGGATGGCGACCTACGCGATAGGCGATAACAACACGCCAATTGAGCCGATAGCTAGGGGGAAGCCTCTTTGGCTTCCCTGGGGATAGAGCCTTGATAGGCGCGGCGTCAATCCTGGGGGACCTGAAATAATATGGTCCGGGTCCTCCCTAGAGCAGGGCGCATGAGTCCGGCGATCGGGGTGGGTTTTAGTGGAAACACCACATACCCCTGGCTTCTGTATCCCCGAGGAGCCGGGGATACGAAGGGATTTCCCACCTCGAAAAAAAGAAAAAAAAAAAAGGGGTTCGTAATATGAATTTTGATAATTGGGCTACATATTTTAGTAGTTAATATAGTTTTCAAAGTATCTGGTTAGACAAAAATAGTATTTCTTTTTATTTTGTTAAAATTTGAATTATTGTAAGTATAATCTAGATTTAAATAAAATGTAATTTAAGTAAATTCAATGACAAAGAAAGGGAGGACACAATTTTATAAATATCTATCCGATTCCCTCAGCTGGTTATTGTTGTAAATTGCATTATCAGCTAACTAAACTAGAGAATAAAGAAATAGAATGACGATAGAAAACGAAAAACGTTTGCAACTTGTAATCATAGGTCCATATACAATACATATACAGATGTTTGAGAGTAACGGCAAGTGTATGTATGTACATATGCAAGTGTATGGTATAGACAACATCAATCATTAGCAGCCTTTAACAGTCCACTGCTGGACATAGGCCTCTCCTTAGAAAAGAGGTTTTGGCCTACTATACCACGCTGGCCAGACGAGTTGGTATAGAGTTGGTTTCAAGTTTTCCTTCTTTTTGCATCGATGTTGTCTTGCGTAGTTTATCCCTTAATCACCTTTTACGACATCCGCGGGATGAACAGGGGTGGTGACACTCTGTATTCATAATCCGTCACCACACGGAATGTATAGACATATCTCCGTGGAAAAGCTGATATTCAGATAAAACCGGTTGAACTAGTAGCCGACCCATAAATAGTCTTAGAATAGGCTAGAAAAAAGATATCTAAGTGTGTTTATCCTTCGTCTTAGAACCATTGGGCATAGTTTATACAAGTATGTATAAACTATTTAGTAGATTTTATTATGGAAAATACTTACGGATTTTAACATTGCTGTTTTTTTTTGTGATGAGCAATTTATATCTCCTGATGTTTATGATCAGTTATTATAGTGCGAGCTATGTTTAATTTGTATCTAGATAGGCATGTGTCATATGTCTAAGAATAATATCTTTTAATATCACGTTTGACCGGTTATATAGTAACGACGTAAAAACGTCAACAGAGGACAAAACCATTTAAATATTAATCATAAGTTTACAAGTAGGTACTAACTTGATACATATTAGAGGAAGTAGTCTAATGCCAGACTAAGCCGAGACTCAAGATAGTAGAGCCTCACTGATATTAAAACGAAAGATCCAGCTCAATCGGGGCGGTTTTCATGAATTCGATTAGGCAGACTAGTCATTTTGGTAGGCTTCAGTGTTAAAAAAAACAACTGTACTGTAGTATCCAGACCACTGATAAACATATCTTATACTTGTACGTTTCTAAACAAACAGAACAAATTATCGTGCTCATCAAACCATTATAATATATGAAAAAGGTGGAATTAAACTAAAGACGAGTCTCTAACCAATACACCAATAGGCCGTTCAAATTAAAATAACAACTTATGTTCGGCTCTTACTTTATGTGACGAAGCAGTTAAAACCTGGAACTCTCTACCAGCTCACGTATTTCCCTCCCTCCTTAACCCCGGGTCCTTCAAGAGGGGAGTGAAAAAGCATCATACTAAGCCGCTATAGTGTGGGTCGCCGTGCTGCATTGTCCACGGTGATTTATCCCGTTACGAGCCATGTTAATACGCTGAAGGAATTATCTTTTGATCTTTGAGATTACCCGACGATGGAAGAGCGGACCCATCGCGATTTTCGACCGTGGAGACGTTCCCTAGGTTAGAATTTTATCTGCCACCAATATGTATTTTTTTTCAATAAATTATATTGATGTGTTCCAGATGTACGGCGTATCGTCGATAACCAAGTGCTGTATGACAAGTACGAGGAGTTCAGCGTTAGGCGAGCGCTAGCGGCTGACCCTGACACGAGGTGGTGCCCGGCCCCTGACTGCAGGTCGGTATGCGGACGCATACGCTGAAAAGGGTCCGATGTCGCGAGGCAAGCCCTTTTAGGTTTAATAGATGACGTCATTTCACGAGACATATTACTTCTATTCACGTTTTGATATCATTTTTCATAGCGTTACATATTTGTTTAGATTAATATTCAAATGTTAAGAACCATGATTCAAAATTATCTCTTTGTTCTCTGCTGTACATAGTTCTTGTTCTTTATTTAGATAATGTAGATTGATTTAGTGACACAAACGCACTTCAAGCATGATAAAAAATGCACTTCTTTCCTTGAAGACAACTTGAACTAAGAACTTATAATTTAATTTGTTATTATTTTTTTATCTAATTTTAAACCAAAATAATGTCTTACTATATGACATTATTTTGGTTAGATGTCAATATCATACTTCTATTAAGAAATATGGTATGTCACTAATCGCAGTAGGAATAGTTCTTGCTTTTTGCAGGGTTGTTCTTTATAAAGTGACTAGGTAGTCACTTTATAAAGAACAACGGAGTCATACGGTAGGTACAGGTTGTAAACGCGAGTAACGCCGCGTAGCGAAGCTAGTCTAAAAAAATTGTATGATTTGTTTCGAATATATTTATTTGCTGCCATATAGACAATATTTAGACAAGGTACAACAAGCAACAGCGGGCAACACCGTAGAACTCAACTAGTCCAATAATATATGTTGTAATTCGTCGACAGTTTCGCGGTGGTTGCGTCTGGTTGCGCGTCATGCCCAAAGCTGACGTGCCTGGCGCCGGGCTGCGGCGCGTCGTTCTGTTACCACTGCAAGGCGGCCTGGCACCCCACGCAGACCTGTGACGCAGCTCGCCGCTCGCGCCAGCCCGTGCCTCCTCGCGCTCAACAACCCTCACATCCTGATCTTGATCACGGTAACTACCATTTTCTACTAGTAGAGCAAGGATGATTTCAGCACGAACGGGCCTTATACCTTCTTACAGAATACCCTAACTTAAAACAGGAAAGTATTCGTGCTGTCGTTAAAAGACATTTTTCAACTCAACCATTCAAAAACCGACTTCAAAGAAAAAATATTTCGGGTACCCAAATCGCGACAGGTATGCCTATGATGTTTGAGGAGTTCCCTCGATTTCTCCCGGATCCTATCATTAGATCCTGGTTTCCTTTTAAAAAATAATGATCAAAATCGGTTCACCCAATCGAAAGTATTGAGGTAACAAACATAAAAAATATAAACAGAAGAATTGAGAACCTTCTGAGAATTTCATTTTACATACCAAAACGAATTAATCCTTTTTATATGATACTATAAATAAACACGTTTGTAATGTTTGCAGGTGATGTAAAGCCGTGCCCGCGATGCTCGGTGCTCATCGTGAAGGTGGAAGATGGTTCATGTAACCACATGGTGTGCTGCGTTTGCGGCGCAGAGTTCTGCTGGCTTTGTATGAAGGAGGTTTCAGATTTACATTACCTTAGGTAAATACTTTTTTAAATATATTTCAGTAAAGAGCGAAGTCGGTAAAGATCTTGTTAACGGATGATTAATAGCGATATACATTTGTTTCAGCCCGAGCGGTTGCACGTTTTGGGGTAAGAAGCCATGGTCGCGTAAGAAGAAATTGTTGTGGCAGCTCGGTACGCTAGCCGGCGCACCGCTGGGTATCGCCGTAGTGGCAGGCGTAGCGCTGCCCGCGTTGCTCGTGGGCCTGCCGCTGTGGGCGGGCCGCCGAGCGCACCGGCGTCTGCGGCGGGCCCCCGCGCCTCGCCGTCGGGCCGCCGTAGCCGCTGCAGTGGCCGCCGCGCTGCTGGTGTCGCCCCTGGTGGCGGGCCTGGCCGTGGGTATCGGCGTGCCCATCCTTCTCTTCTACGTGTACGGCGTCGTGCCCGTGTCGCTGTGCCGCGCGGGGGGCTGCGCCGGGGGCCCGCCGCCGCCCGCCGCTCCGCACTTCGACGACGAACGGGACCACGCGCCCGACCCCGACGCGATCTCGCGCCGGCTCGAACCTAGTATCGGTACGTCCATTGTTCATTTACATAGCATGTTGTTAATGTGCGATCGTAACCATCATGACACATACACCGTCCATTGTAATATTGACAGAGAGATCATTGTTACAGGCGACGCGTCGCTATCGGCTGGGTCCGCGGCTGCGGAGGCCCGCGCGCCGTCCCTGGCGGCGCTAGCGGGCTCGCTGGGCGGACACGAGGCGCCATCGCCCGCCGCCACTCGCCTGGAAGTGACGGCGGACGTGGCCGCCTCCGACAACACCAGCGCGGCGTCGTGGCCCGACGACCTGCCCTCCACGTCGACGTCGCGCTCGGCCAAACTGCGCAGCCTGTTCCTGTACGGCTCGGCCGCGCCCCCGCCGGATCCCGAGGCGGGCGGGCTGGCGCTGGGGCCGAGCGGGTCGGTCGCGCCGGCCGAGCTGAGCGCGGCGTGCGAGCGGCGCGGCCGCAGCCCCAGCCCGGGCGGCTCGTAACGAACGCCCGAGGCGCTCTCGCTCGTCATCGAAGGGCGCGTCCGCTCCCCGGGCCCGCTCCGCTCCGCTGGAAGGTCGCGACGCCCTGCTGGAAGGTCGCGAAGCCCCGCTGGAAGGTCGCGACGCCCCGCTGGAAGGTCGCGACGCCCCGCACGTCCCGTTTGGTTCGATCCGTTTTATCGCGTATACGTCCGGAGCGGCCTCGCCCGTGCCCGCACTCGTCCGTCCCGTCGCGAGGCCTCGCACCTCCTTTGATTTAACGATTGTGCCAATCGCGTGTGATCATCTAGTACTTTGAAGCGACTCTGTGATTTAATTATTTGATAATGTAGCGATTTTTTAAATAACGACCGGTGTCCGTGAGCCGCGACCTTGGGAGAGCGCCACTCCTAGATCTCAGATCAAAATGAAAAGTTGAGATATAACTTAGCAAACGAATAACTATCAGCGGTTTTATAAACATGTTATGCGAGTACTGCCATCGCAATATAAAGTACTGCAAAAGGAAAGCGGATATTTTTACTAAAATAGCTATAGGAAATTTAAATGTTTTGTGATTTTTCATTCAACAATTTTGTCCCGTATTAACTTCAACATCAACGACGACACTTCAAATTTACATAACACCTCTCTTTTAACGTCACATTATCCGATAATAGTGTAAACTTTAACGCTTCACCGTGGCAACACTTGTCTACAAACAATATTATCTACCATTCTATTTAACTAAAAAATATTAACTTACACTTAATCCTGAAATCTCATTATATTCTACTATATATCTATTGTTCTTTGGGTTTTATACACCCCCTCAAAACAGTTCGCATTTTTACATAAATATTGTTGATATTTTTGATGACGTTATAATAGACACCCTAGGAGTTTTGTATTACCTATTTGGTACCTTTATGTTCACGACCAGGCGTCGTTTTATCCGACCTCAATAGTTTGTTCGCAAAGACAATCTTAATTTTTTAATTTGATCTGAGTCTTAGGTATACGATAGATGCTTCGTGCTTTCAGAGCAGTGTTACTCTATCCAATATTTGTGATACTTTGAATAATAATTACTATTAATGATCTAAATTATTTAATTTTTCACGTTTGTAGGCAAAAAAGTAATCTTAAGCGATAATAATTATATTAAGTGAATCTATAAAATGTAAACTATGATTAAAATGTGATTTAAATTTATTTTTATTTTATTGTTTTCATAATCAATATGATCTTTTTTACCTCAGCTTTCCTTACATTTTCTATTGGGAAAATCAAGTAAATAAAAAAAATACTGTAAACAGAATAATAAAAAACTTCGAAGCAAGTTATTTAGCAACAAGGTAGGGGGTAGCCATATCAGTTTTCCCCCTCTGTGAAAGCATAAGCCCAAATGGGCATAATGCATTACACTGTATACACAAACTATTATTATTATGTCACACTGTATTTAATGTGTGTGTGAAATTTTGAATTATTTAAATTCATAGTGACAGGCGATTGATTTTGTTTATGACACTTATAATCTGTATTTGTGAAGATTTACTATACAAGAAATTAGTTTTGAAAAAAGACGCTATGGCTCACCTAAAGCCGCCGACTATGAAGCAAGTATTATTCCTGCCTCGCGTAATCAGTGTTCTCTGGCCGTTGATCCTCCCTTTTTAATGAAGGAATATAACACGCATTCCTCTACCGTGTCAAAAACACTGTATCTACAAGGCAAGGCTGCGTCGAATGACAGTTTATAATTGCAAAACTGTTCAAAACTTTTAAAACTTCACTCTATTTTTGACAAAATATTTAATGCCCTTAGGTTTCTAAACAAAACATTTATCGATTATACCGTATATCTAAACCATTTATATTAAATTTTATACAAAATAAATAGGTAACGTTACAATCGTAATAATATTTTTAAGATATATATTTTTAATATTTATAAGATATATATAGGTTTATGATCACTGCTACGCATAGATGGTAATCGGACCCAAGGTCCATACATAATAGGTAGTTGGTTGTACACTTCACACGACCAACAAAGCATTTAGTATTTAATTACATTTCAGTTTCGGCTTTATATGGTAATGAATAGTAAGTTACAATTATTCACTTAACTAAGTGGTGTGCAATTAGGGAGGCCTATGTCTAGCAGTGGACTGCGATAGGCCGATGATGATTCACGTTTGGAACGAGAAAATTAATCAATTTTCAACCTGGAAATAAAATTGTTAAAAAGACTTAAATTCCAACCGATCGGTATTGGAATTGTGACGTACTCTTGGATTCGTTTTAGATTGAAATTGGGATTGAATAATATGAGGAAGGCCCCAGATCCGAATCAATTATTTTAGGCTATCGATAAATTATTTTCTTTTATAAGAACTCTGATACTAAAATATCCCTAATGAACAAATATATGAGCGTGTCAAAGTGACTACCTGCTGCATGAGCAGAATCCAAGAGTAGTGATCAATATACTCATTGTGAATGCAGCATGGAGGCAATTCTACGGCGGTTTATTGCTATTACGGTGATCCGTCAGAGAACTAAGGTCATCGACATAGCCCACCGGATTATCAAGCTGAAGTGGCAGTGGGGTGACCATATTAGCCGCAGAACTGATGACCGTTGGGGTAGAAGAGTTCTGGAGTGGATACCGCGTCTCGGTGAACGTAGTGTAGGACGCCTTCAGGCGAGGTGGAGTGACGACCTGCGTAAGATGGATAGCAGGAGCTGGTAGCGAGAAGCCCAAAATCGAATAGAGTTGTGTGCAATGGGAGAGGCCTATGTCCAGCTGTGGACTGCGATAGGCTGATGATGATGATATTGCTATTGAGATGTTTCTGTATCATTATGCTTACCGTCTCACACTCGCTAACTAAACACGACAGCACAAATGCTGGTCACAAAGGTTGGTCTTCTCGTTCGTGCTGAAATCTACTACTATTTACACAAAAGATAAATACCGGCGGATCTAGAAAGGACATAGGGTTCATGACTTGGGCGTAATTAATAGATAAGAATATCTGAACTTGACTTGTGTTTCTAAAAAACTACCCTCCTAAATATAAAAAATACCTGCTTTTTTTATGAAGAACACGAATTATTTGTCTATGATGTAGATAGGATACTAAACTTAACAAGGAATTAGGAGAAGCAATATTATGAGAGAGAGGCACGCTGAGCAGAGACAATCCAATGTTCATTTTATTATGTTCAGTGACTGACTTATGTAATATCATTCTACTTAAATTGTATCTTAATAATTATATATGTAATTATTAAATTAAATATATTATTATTACTATTTGGCTTTGTTGCTTATCAAACACGTTCAATATATTTATTGTATTCTAGATAGAAACGTAAAAACAATATAGTGTCGATTTTAATTATCTTAGGTATTAAACCAAAAATATTACAAATCAATCTGTAATCTCTGTTTTTAGGACTTTCGCGACTTACACCTTTTTAATTATATCCCTATCCAGTAAAAAACTAATTAGTTTTTTCAATAACGGTTAATAATACAGTTTTTTTTTCATAATTTTCCATGTGGTGGCGGACTAAGAATACGGAGTCTCGCTAACAAACCGTAATCATCTCATGGGTGTCGTTAAACGATTATAGGAGCAAAATCCGCACGAAAACATCACTGCAAACAAAGGGACGGAAAAGTTAAAACCACCATCTGACCAGTGTGGCACAGTAAGTAGGCCATAACCTGTTTAGGGAGAGAACCAAGTCCTGCAGTGGGCTGTTAGACTGTTGATGATGATAAGTTCAACACATTTTAAAACAATTATGACTAAGAAAAAGGAGAATCTCTACAAAATGGCTCCTCGTGTTTCGGTACATAAATAAATATAAATAAAATGAAAACACTGTTGAATAATTTATTGTCATACTCATTTTTAGTATAACTATCTCACATTTAGTTATAAGCTTCCATTCGAAATCAACATTACATATTCATGAGAAACCTCAACAACCCCATATAAATTATTCCTAACTTAAAATGGGTATCGTACTCGCGGTCGATCCCTTTGTTATCGCAGGTTAACTCATTCGCCGGGTAGTCACGGACAATACATTAAAAATTAATATATATTATATTAAACATAATACGGGCTCCATCCAAATACAGCTACATACGACAAAAAGATTGAAAAACGTAGTCCAATAAAAGGCAAGATAATTACGTCTAGGAGACCTAGATGTATATACATACCAATAGAAATGATGCATGAACTTATATAGCGAGATATAAGATCAGCATATACTAATTATGGCCCAATTGTATTAAGAAAATAATGACACATAAAACATACATATATCTTCACCTGACTAGTCAATTACCAAGAAATTACAGTTTCGTTTGAAAGCTTTATCCTGATTGGTCAAAGTGCGGTGTTAGGGCTCCCACATATAGACGATACGACGTCGTGTCGTACAACGATGCGGCATCCGTTCACGATACGACGTCGCGTCGTGGAATTCTACGACACGACGTCGTAACGTGTCGATGCACGATACGACGTCGTGAGGTTAGAAACTCACGATGCAATCCTGCGCAGTTGTTATTCGAAATTTAAAGATGACAGATGGTATTGAAGTCGATCATTTAATTACCCTAGTCGAGCAGCGTCCTGTACTATGGAACAAAACATCTGAAGAATACAAAATAAAAATAATAAGAATACAAGAATAAATATCTATCTGTCTTTTTTTTCTTCGTCTTCTTATTAACAGCAGGAGCAGAATGCGTCTAGAGCGGTCCATTTTTCGGAATGAACTAAAACACTACCCCACTATATCGACGGCATCGTGCCGTGTATCGTGCGTGGCGTGTTTTTTTACTATGCTCATCGTAGATTTCTACGACGCGACGTCGTATCGTGAAACGACGCCGCATCGTTGTACGACGCGACGTCGTATCGTGTTTATGTGTGGGAGCCCTTAGATCATTACGTCCCTATTTTCTTAACACGAATGGACATAAGCCAGCTTGGTTGCACCGGATGACCCTGAACTATGTGTCGCTGTATATGGATATCGCCAGTCTTTATTAAGGTGTGTAACATAGAGCGGCAATTGGGTTGCCGCGCTGTGTTTGGACGTCTGCCGCGCAAACATTCGTTGTTATAGTCCAAACTAATGCACAACAAATGTTTACGCGGCAGTACTGCGCAGCACATGCGATACACGCCGCGCTCAATTTCAATTCATTGAAAGAGCCATATATTTCAATTAAGCGAAGTGATGTTTCAATGTCCATCTTTATGTATGCGCGTATACGTCCAGACACGCTGAACGACTAATGATTACCTATAAATGTTCGCACGCTGCAGGTATACTGTGGTGGTCGCGCGCGGCAGACATCCAATCACAGCGCGGCAGACATCCAATCACAGCGCGGCAGACATCCAATCACAGCGCGGCAGCCACGCACGATTGCCGCTCTATGTTTGGACACACCTTTATACACTTAGTATTCCAGAATTTTTTATTACACAACATTTTTTTTATCATAATAATATATTGTTTACTTTATGTTACATGACTAAGGAATGTTAATAATGCTAATTAACTTCTTATTTACTTATTTCTATTATTAATACTAATTTTCGGATACATTAATTAATTTACATAATGTTAATTTTAAAAATATATGATTAATTGTGAAGCACTACTCTAGGCAAAATAAAAACGAAGTATGTTTCGAACACTTCCGGAGGGAAAGTTGATGACTATGTTTTTGTTGAGCAACAAAAAGAGACAAGTGAATGGATCGTGACCTCATAAGACAGAGATAAACATACACCATATACTACTGTTAATAATATCTAAAAACTCAAATAACACACAACATAACTACAAAAGACCGTCAAATGGGAGTAATACGTAATTTGTTTTTGCAATATGTATCTATTAGCGAGATCTTATAACTATTTGGCATTCGGTGATAAGTTTGGATGAATCATAACTACGAGAGCAAGCGAGAACAATGCCAGAGCCGCAAACTACGAACTGGGGGCAGACCCCACTTGTAATCGGTACACAAGAGCCTTAAGCTGGAAACACATTATCGGACGCAGCTGATAGCTGTGATCTAGAATATGAATATACACTGAGCTGTGCAAACTATCGGACGTGACCTTTGAATGACCTTGAGAGTTCGGACGTCTGACAGAAACCTGGCACAAGACTGACTGACGAGACTGTGCACACTTATCAGTCGCGGTTGTCAGCCGCGTCCGATAATGTTTCCAGCTTTATGATCTTCGTTTCTATGCTATGTCTGAATTCAATGACGTCGCTAAAAAGTTGTCACGGCAATGCGATGTCCGTACGTTCACAAAACGCCGACGCGGCACCGTACACCGACATACCGTAGTGTTAAGTGGCTACACGTGTCATTTCAGAAGCAGTAAGTATAGCAATGAGCTAAGATATTGTTATTATAAAGATAGAGCCTTCAATAGCATACCTACAGTAGAATCGACACCGCTTAAATACTAAGTTTTTAATTCCTTAAAACTACTTGAAAAAGTCAATAATCAACATTTAATGGACCGAAGGACATACATATTTTTATATATAAATACTTAGAATATCGTATAGTTAAACATACAGCCGTTATCATGATTTATTTAATATATATTTCATATTTATGTACATTTTTTCTTATTTTTATATAAAAAAAATATAATTCGGCTTAATTACATGGTTACATGTACTTACATTATGTACATTAAAATTAAAAGAATATCTATGTCTTAGGCCGGGTTTTTCAAACATAATCAAGTAACAATTTATCATAAACAATATATTATTTACATTATTTAAAAAACATATTCCGTATTTTCAAAGCAATTATATCTAATTTAGAAGAATTGACAATAAAAAGTTTTACTTATGATACAAACTATTTACTAATGATAACATAGAAAATGTTAAACTAATATTAATAACGCATATTTCCATTATCACAATACCTACTCCGCAAGTCACAGGTATAGTTATAATGCGTTGTGTCCCTTTCCAAAGATTCTTTGCTTATGTTTTTATCTTCGAATGTATAAACGCATACATATAATTGCAAGAAATACCAAACGCACAGTGTATAATATAGCAAGTATTTTAGTACAAATTTATATAATTACAAAGCATTGTTATTATTGCAGCCATGTGGTAAGAATGACGCACATAGTTACAATAATAACGTTAACAATAATAACGTTATTAACGTTACGTTTTTGCATCGTTACAATAATACAAAACGTATTAAAAACCGCTACTGAATTGATAAATAAGTAACTAGAGTTCTTAAGAGACTATCTTAACAAATATTTAACGTCTTTTATTGATTTTTTCTTTTATTTTTTTTTATTTGTTTTATTTTGTATGACATCACAAATCTAAGATATTACTATTAAGTATGTACATAATCTTAAAAAAAATGTTAATCCTTTATAAATTTCGGTAAACTAGGTAGAGCGGATTTCTAGCATATTATCAACATATTCAAAAATAACACCCTTTAACTTTGGTTCGTAATTAATTTCAAATGTCAGTTATTTAAATAACAACAATTAAAACACTAGTTTTATTTAAATATCAACGCTGCTTTACGAATCCTCCTATGTGTGTTTAGAAGTAACATTAGTTTGTCGATCGATCGATAGATGGCGTACCACACAAATTCTTAATCGCGATATAGTTTGTTTCACATTGCGACCTAAATAAACGCATATTTTTTGTCCTTTCAAGGTACTTGTATTGGTTCTATAGTTGTATAAATACAGTAAAGTGCTTTAATATTATATATTCCCGTAAATTTCAACAATACAACGTGACCGAACGTGCCCGTACGTGGCAATACGTAACCGTACGTGACTAGTAAATTTATCCATAGTTCGATTTCAGCCAACAATAAGTTCAGAATACTTAAAAAGCTTGTAAAAAAAATGAGGAACAAGAGCGACATAGTAACAATATAGAACTAGGGTTCATTTCTTAATCCTTACTAATATTATAAATGCGAAAGTAACTGTGTCTGTTTGTCTATCTGTCGCGCTTTCACACCAAAACTACTGAACCAATTTAATAGTTTTTTTTTTTAGTATTTAGTTCCGTTTGTTTCTTAAATTTTATCAACGGATATTGCATAAAAATATTAAAATTAATAATTATTTATATTATTTAGTATTTTGTTTATGCTTTAAATTCCTACTAAATTCAAAATATTACTAGCTTTTACAAATTTTCCATTATTATGTTTATTTTTTATAGGTTATACAGTTTTCTATATTCACTACCAACAATGCATGTAATGAGATTTTGTATTGGCCGTTCTCAACGCCTACCAATCAGTGCGTATTTTATGAATGATTTAAATAAATATTAATTAATATTAAAACAATCATAGTAAAATGCGATTTTAATGTATAAGGAAATGCTAAGTTGCAATCGACCGCCGTAAGTAAACCCGATTCCTAACTCAAGCACACAGCTTTATAAATTCCAATATTAAAGTAGAATTCACACTAAAGTATCAACGGTCAAACTAATTTAAGCTTTATACCTAATAAACAAGGCATAAAATCGCTTATTATCAATCACTTGGACGGGCCGCTGCGCCGTTTACGACACTGTGCGCGTTATAATCGGATCTTCCATACGAAATTATGATTTATTTAATCGAGATAAAGATTAAAATGTTATATCAATGAAACTATCCGCTACATTTCGGCGTGAATTGAACTTAGTAGTAAGTGTATTACTACTAGTATGAAGCCTTATGCCTAAATAACCGTTTTAAGGAGAAAGCTTCTTACAAGTATTAACAAATAAATTTGTCCACCAATTTTTAGTTGACTATAAGATACTAGTCACTAAATATTTAACAATTATTTTTATGAGCCATTAGATTTTTCATCGGCATTGTCATACCGCTATAACAAATACAGTTTCGTATATTTTTGTGCTTAAAAACACTTGTTAATAGACAAGACTAGTACAATTGGAAGTCATAAGTCGTGGAGCCGTCTCTCCAAGTGGGCTCGTCGGCGACTTTGGCCCTGCACAGTGGGCAAGTATGTTCACGGTCCAACCAAGCAGAGATACACAATTCACAGAAGATGTGGCTGCATCCCAGCCTTACAGGGGTCGTGTAGTCGTCGTGACAGATTGGGCACGAATCACCCGCAGACAATAACTGCTCACAAGTCGGTTTTGTTCCGAGGTTCTGTAGAAATAAAAATGGGCTGTGCAATAAAAGTACAAGTAAGTTTAATTTATATAACCGCTTTGTTGATCAAAGCGTGTGAGACTGCCGATTATGATGAGGCAGTTTAGAATACCGGATTGAGTTAAGAAGTGTTATTACTTAGCCAAAAACTTACCACGCTCTGTAGAAGCGTCCAGGTGGCATTCTTGAACAGTCTCAGTCGCACTAGCACTTCGATGACCTTCGCGATGACGTACACGGAGGTGAGGAACATGCCCACCATCTTCTCGGAGCCCTCGTATGACTGCAGGAGGTAGAAGATCCACGGCTGGATTGTGAGCAGAGAGCGGTACAGCTGCGATACCGCCTCCGTGAATAAATATACTTTACCCTGGAAATTTGTAATAGTTTAATTTTAAACTCCTATCGATCGTGAAAATTGCTTAACCTTTATTATATGCTCACATCAAGAAATTTTATTCAAAGTTAGAATATTAAGCAGAAAGATTAATGTGGGGTTGTCGCAGTGGTGAATATTTTATAGCTGGTCAATTGATAATGCAAAAATTCTAATCAATTTAACTAATATCAACAATCACAAGAAGATCAACGGAAAATGACAACACTTGTGATGTTGTCTTTGGCGAGTGCGAAACCGTAGGTCTAATGATGGAGAATCATCTCAATAGGCTGCCACATTGTAGGTCAACATGCTGCATTGTCTCTATTCGCAATGAGTATGATGACCATTACTATTGGATTCTGCTCATGCTTTCCGTCAGGCAGAGCAGAGTCACATAAATAAATGAACATGAAACTCACCCGTTTCTGAAACGGCAATATAAACGCGGGCATCATAGTGACCAATATCTTGATGTCAACGGTGATGATCTTGACAATGAGGTCAGTTAGCACAACGAGCCACAGCAGTTCCCACACATCGAGCTCCGTGTACCCCGGGAACATCACGACGTTAGGCAAGAGCTTACCATGCCCGAATAGGAAGTGCACGATCACAATACAGCTCGATGTAAAAACTAACTCGCTGAGTAAAGCTAGTATACTCCGGTTCATTTGTTTTCCATGTTCCCTGGAAGAAAATTTTGAATTAAATTTTGAGGTACCTCCTTTTAAAGGTAATAGGAGATCTGCCCGCTGGCCAGATAGCGAGACGTATTGCGGAAGAGAGCTGACTAACTTGCTCAGAAAGGGCTCTGTGTTGTTTCTTCGGAGGTATGTCCAGTAATGGATAGCAATGGGCTGATGATGAATGTCATTTATTTAGTTTCACTGTTACATTAATCAATCATCAACCGCTGAGTGTCCACTGCTGGACATAGGCCTATCCTTTGAAATGGGGTTTTAGCATACTTTACCATGCTGCCGAGACGGGTTTGTTTCAAGTTTTCTTTCTCTTGACAGTGATGTTAGCTGATTATTTTGTTGCTTTAGTCACCTCTTACGACTCCCATGGAATGAATAGGGATGGTGACTATGTATTCTTAATGCTTCATCACACGGACACGATTAGATTGTGAGGTTACTATTTATAAGATTATGGTTGTGTGTGTGAAGAATGACTTTATGTAGGTACTGGAGTGAGTTATACAAATCTCTTTTATTAAAATAAAATAAAAATCTTACACATCAATCTTTGTTTAATTTGAGACTAGATGATGTTGTATGTCAGATGTCCGAAATATTTATTGTCTTTTATCTAACACCATAACAAGTATTGCTAGTTTTTCTGATGTTGTACTTTATTTGAGCTTATTTCATGAAAATCAAATTATATCAACAGCAAATGTATTTTCAGATGACCCCAGAGAGTAAATATAAATGCACTTTGAATATCAGTGGTTTTCGTTATAAATTCAAGCCAGGTATGAATCACATTCAAAACATACAATTTTATTAATTAAATTACTACTAAGACTAAATGATTAGATCAGGATATTTTGTATTTATGTATATGAATCACGATACATATTATGAGTCAAGGATCGTAAAAACAAAAACACATTTTTCAGATTATAGAAATATAGAGGAATGGCTAAGAGAATAAGCTCATAGATATAGATCCCCCGGGTCGGGCCAAAAGTGTTGTTCGGTTTTGTCTTAATAGCAGCCTCGGAGAGCACGTCTGTCCCGGTTGTCATGAACATTTATGACAATCTTTATTGGCAAATGTAGGCCCTCAAATCCGGCAAAAGATCCGGCTGCAAAATCTCTACGTTCATCGCGTAGTTAATCAAATTCACATTTTTACATACATTTATGATTAGGAGAATACATTGATAACAGGGTGCCAGTCAATAAGTGGCAGCGAAGAAATTTTAATTAAATGAATGTTAATTAATTTGCCAAAAAAAATTTCGTTCACTTATTTTTTTAAATAAAATACCATTCACATCATAGCAATGTTTGTAAAGAATTCGAAAATCGATGCGTGCCGTTGCACACTCGGCCGCAACTACTTCGCAGCCAGGTGTAAACAGGTAATAGTTTGGTGTATTTATACGTTCATGACGTATACGCATGTTTTTTATATTAAAGCTATTTTTTTTTAAATATGATGATATATCGCTGCCTGTTAACAAATGGCCGCAAATAAGGGTTGCTAGCTGTTAAACACTCGAGGTATTCGAGTTAAAGTGAAAGAGAGTAAGCGCGCAACGCCCCTTGTTAAAAGAGGATAGCTTTATGATGAATAACTTAAGTGACACCTCATTCATTCACAGTGAACGAATGAATGAATAACTTAGTGACACATACACTACACGACCCCAAAATAATATTGGGAATAAAGGCTAGGAAGAAAAAAAGCTAAGAAGTTAAGTAGCTATTATCACTCCATATTGCAATTAACAAATCTAACAATAGATAATAATCATCATTATTGTAAATTTTTTAGAACTCATTTTAGTGGCATAGAAGACCCCACAAGTGAGTTATAAAAACTTTGAGAAATCTTGGATATTTTACATAACATACATAACACAATACAAAATTATAAATGCACAAGTACCAACCTTCTAACAAGACTATTACTGTGTGTGAATGTACAGAACAGTATGATGAATGTGAAGATCCCTTCCCGGCTGTCATACATGAATTTAATGAATAATAGGAAATAGAACGGTGCGTAGCGAATCAGTAGGTTCAGTGTAGCTCTCACATCCACTACCTGAAACAACTTTAAATGTTTACTGCTGAAATTAAACCAATCAACTTGAGTTACACACTAACAACACTTTCGTCTTTGTGAAAAAGATGACAAATATCCCCTTAAAATAATCATTATCATAGTTTATTTTTATATATGTGAGATGGAAATTTTATATTTTTTTATATATTGTAGTATAAAGTTAAAGTACTTTTTTAAGTCACATCAGATTTGTTTGAACAACAATCCTCACAAACACTTTTTGAGCTACCATGTAGTCTGAACTTGGAACCAGCTTTCAGATAATGTTATACTTAATCATTAATCATTATTATAATTGTATATGTTGTATATGTACTAGCCTGTTATAGCATAACACCTAAGTAAACTTGAAAAATCATAAGTAATAAATAAATATTTCGGACATCTTACACACAACGTCATCTAGTCCCAAACTAAGCAGAGCTTGTATTATGGGTACTAAACAACTGATATAAATACATAAACATACTTTTTTTTGTAAATACATACATATTATACATAGAAAAACACCCAGACTCCGAAGCAAACATTTGTGGATCACACAAATATTTGGTCTGACCCGGGAATCGAACCTGAGACCTCTTGATCAGCAGCCGCATACGCTAACCACTAGACCAACAAGGCAGTCATTACATACACATACATACTTGCTTAAATAAAGCTTAAAGTGCGTTTCAGGCCACCCATAAAATAGGGTTCCATAGTCGGGTGACTATAATAATGGTAGGTAGATTTAAAATTGTGTCCAATAGATAATTGTTATGTTTACTTATTATTTCTTTATGCTTGTACGAAGTTTTCTAAGTGCTATAGTTTTAAATATATGGCCTACTACCAGGGGAGTGTCACTCCGCAGTTTAGGTATAGTCGGCCGGCTGCCTGCCGGGTCAGACACGCCGGTCGAACAGACATCGTCAGAACAGTTCAGAGTTATACGATAGAAAGAGACGCAATTGTAGGTAAATATAATCGTAGTGATTCGGCGCTGTGCGATCTGAATTGAACTTAATCTTTTGACACCGAGGGTATCTATAACTTTAATTTACTTTTCGGAGTGAGTCTTCTGTGCTGGTACTATTATGTATTCTGTGCTACTACTCAGATTCAGAGCCATTCGTTTAACTTCTATGGGGGCTGGGGGGGACGCCTCCTGTTTTTACAAAAAAATGCGCTTTAAAGTTTAATAACTCGAAAACCGATACCTAAATCGAAAAACAGTTTTTTCAACCTCACAATGTTTTTTAAATATCTATCTAATGATACCATACTAAAGGGTAAACGAAAAAAAAAAACCCACTTTAAGTGTAGGGGAGGTACTCCAAATATTTTTCGTAATTTTATTGTAGCACTTTGTCGTTAACGTAATTAAAACACATATTCATGCAAAGTTTCATCTTTCTAGTACAAACCGTTTGGGCGGTAGGTCGAGGACGGACATCAGGGATCTATAAGGCTTCCGAGTCATAAACTATGGAACCCTAAAAAAAGTATCAGAAATTTTTGAGGGTTATTTTAAAATTTAAGTTTGGAAACCTCTGGCCTCTGGAATACTTATGATTGTAATATTGTAGTGTAGCATTAATCAACATAATACAAATGCATCATACATTATCCCTCTGTACAGTCATATTTTGTCCTTGTTTTTTTATATTAACCGATTCTAATTTACCCATCATATATAGTTTTATTTCATTGAAGGGTTTTTATAGTTGAATAGAATTGTTTCACATGAGACTGATCCTTATTTTAAGGTTACTTTATATATTTGAAGTCTTTTTTTTATTGAAACAATGTATTGTGGTTTTATTACATGATAACAACAAACCAAATTTTGTAATAATGTCTTTACGATAGACTATTATAATGTACCTATTGTGCACTGTATTTTAGTTCACTTAGTTTTCGCAGAACTTATATACAGACAGTATTATGTGCAATGATTTTATCATTTAAAACATTGTACTAATACATTAGTTATCTATTCTAATATTTTAAGTTTGTTTGGTTGAATGTGCTAATCTTGTTTACCACTAAAGAGTCTGTAGTATTATCTAGCCTATTTATCAAAGAAAGCTAAAAGTTATACACACATTAGACAATAAGATAAGAATCATGGTGAAAATTTTTCTTTTTGAATGCTTTCACCATAGGCGCTGTTTAAATAGTTAACATTTGGCAAAAATACAGTATCACAGAATTGTTCCCCTTTAAAAGATGGTATAAAAGTCTGCTGCGTACAACATCATGTATAACATTACGCTACAACTAACAAGAGACTCAAATGAAGTTAGACGAGTCGTCTCCTTGACTTTGAATGATAGATTTTTAATGATACATTAACTTAGCTTGAATTACAATTCAATAACAAGGTAAGTCATTGACCATTAAATTTAATTGAGTATTTTGAGTTGTATTAAGAGCAATCACCACATAAGTGGTATGTCAAGAATCGAACTGACAAATATGAAACTGTGTTCCATTTCAGTTTGCGATTACTTTAATGATAATGATTAATGTCATTAACTAAAAGACTTACCTGTTGAGTACCATCTTCACTTTGACTGTCATTATCAGCATTGTCATGTATATTGTTATTATTGGATGGATTCACTGACACATTGATCTCAGGCTGTTCTTGTCCCTGTTCAGACAAGTTCGAATCGTTCGAAGCACTAGTGCTGATCCCATGACCAGGGGGCTGTGGCCTCTGAGTGGGCGGAGTACCTCTTTCCGTTACAACAAATGTCTGAGCTGAAGGACCTAAGTTAACATGTGCAATAGAACTCTGGGGTCTTTGCAAACCAACTTCAACTATCTGATGAGTTGTTGGTGTGTTCCTCGGTAGCCAAGTAGGGAGGGAAAGTCGTGCGTTATTGCCCTGTCAACATTTAAGTTTTAATTTCAATTAATAAAGTTACAAATACAAATCTAATAAGAGCAGAGTACAAGTTCATTATTATTGGATTTTTTATTTACATTGGTGATTGATAATAACTAATACAAATTATCAGTCTTTTGATTATGAGTAACGAAGACTTTGGAATCATAAAAGATGATGGATGTTACTTACCATGCGGGCATGTTCCACGAGTGGCCTAATTTCCCTAAAAACACTATTAAGACGATCTCCGAGGCCTAGGTTATTTCTATTTGGAGGTGCTGGCCTGGAAACAGAGTCAAGTCTGTGTAAGGCATTATGACGCGGTGCGACCTCCGCTGGCTCATCATCTTCTATGTCTAGAGTCACTTGGTTTGGCTGAGCCATTACTATACACTACTAAACTATAAAAGCAGATGTACGTTAGATCTTAATGCAAAAATTATCATTTCCAAATCCCAAATATTTATGAGCATATCTCACTAACGTAAGGTCAAGTCCTTTGACATTTGGCAACTACATGACGTTTTGTTACTTCGTCTAGAAACTTTACTTTTTATTTTAACTATACAATATACTTTAGCATTTAATTTTACTGTCACGATTCACAAAAATCCTGTTTAATAAAATTTCAACATCTTTTCTAAACATAAACCGTATAGATTCTGGATAATTAAGTTAATTTGTTCTGTAGCTAATCCCAGTCACATGCATGAAACTAAGTGTTTAACTCATTAACATAATAATTAGAAAATATTTCAGTTCTCCTGTCAGAGTCAAAAACAATCAACCTTTTTTGCACATTTCAGAAATTACTTAACACAAACCTATGATGTATAGGTACTTGTCATATCATTCTTAATGTATCAATTGCACTATTTGTCCTGCACTACATTAGCCAGATAAACTCAAACTATACATAAATAACTTCAAAGTAAACTGAAAAATTCTTTTGACGTATCTTTTAAAGGTAGAACAGGTAAAACCGTTGAAAAAGGTAACACTATCCGTCAAAAGAATCGTTGCCTCTTGTAAAAAGTAATTATCAAGGTAGGTCGTATATAATTATTCTTTCTGAGATTTAGATACTTGTAAGGTTTCATCTATACAAATAAATAAATATGTGATTATGGCAACGCAAGCAATCATACCAGTCTAGCCATATCAACTCCTGTATATTGGATCCGCTTCACAGGACCACGCCCGCTAACTTTACGCTGATTTGAAGATTTGAACCATTCGAGTTAAAGTTAAAACCAGACGATGTAGCACCCGCCTAAACCTATATATTTATCTCACCAGCATGGAATCTCAGTTAGACGATTTGCAATACAGTCCGCGGGCGCCAGAACAAAAATTCGCACTTCTTGTACCTATAAACAGACACATAATGGCAAAACCTTTCCGGCTCCGAGTCTGGCTTACCCCCGTAAGTTTCTTCAACAAGATGTCAAGTTACTACTTATTAGCGAAGAATAGCGAAGATAAAAGCAAGTGAACCTGGACCCTGGATCGCAGAGGGAGGGAAATGTGAGAGGGTATGTTGAATGTTCACTACTTTAAAATATGGGTTACTATCAAGGCCAGCTTGTGTTGTCGTATAGAGAAAGATAGAAGGTTAATCATTTGGAAGAGCTCGTTAGAATAATCTCCATGATAAAGACGACAGAGGGCTGCCATCATTACTGCCACCCTGAGTCTTATATGCTGATACAAATGCTCGAGCGAAAACAGCCGTCTCACTTTAACTAACACACCTAACTATCGTGATAGAGGGCTTATCCTGTCCTGTAGTAACAGTTAAGTATTCTGAACAGTAGGGAGGGGAAAGAACGAATATTTTTCAGTAGAAATCGCGCACACCTGTGTTTTCACCTTTCGTTTTTCCGCAACGTCTGCTGGCTTAGCTGTAAAGTTGTGCTATCATTTGCATTGTAATTTATGTTACCAAGAGATATATCATTGATTTATAGAATAAATAGCGTAGTTACCAGGACGGAGCTTTGAGGTACACCAGCTTTTATATGCCGAATACCAGAGACCGCATAGTCGCAAAGGACCATACGCGACACTTGTGGAGAAAGGCAGCAACCAAGTTGCAGAATTTGCGGGGCAGGCCGTATGTCAGAGCGAACGGTGCCAGATCACTGAAGTAGGAAACCTATGAAAATTAAACGTGAACAAAAAATGCATGCCGCTGTGACGTCATCTGTGCGCTAAATATGGCGATTTTAGTGCTGCCCAGATTTTTTTATTAGGTTTCATCGATAAACGTTCTTGACTCATTTTATTTTAAATATTGCCAAGTAAACGATATGACGATTTTTAAAAGTTGCTACACTTATTTTATAAAGTTATCGTTTGACAACTCAGTGACCGCAAAACATAACCATATGGCGTAGTACAGTGTCATCTGCCCATCTCTAGCATGCTAAATTTTATCGTAGTTTCTTATGTTGCCGTCTCGCTCGCACTTGCGAAAGGGATGAAAGCTTTATGTCGGCGATAAAACGAGTACCTGTTTTTCTTAGATTAATTACCACTTCATTACATTTTGATTGTGTTGCTGACTCTAAAGTCCGTAACACTCTACCGCAACGCACCTCACGCCGCACCATAAGTGCGAGTGATTGAAATTTTAAACTTATCAAGGGACAGAGTGTTATAAAAAAACAAAACACCTTCAGAACATTTATTTAATTACAAACGTCATTCGTTATGACCAGCAACAGCACGAAGAGCAGCATGTTTACTTAATATTCCCAACTTTTAGAGGTACAAGGTAGAGGTGTCAGAATCGACCAAAACAGGCATTGTTTCCAACTGATTTTCTTTTAATATACCAGTTTTATGTTGGCTGGCATGTTGCTGCAAAATATTGAAATATTAGTTTAGAATAATTGTGTCCACAGTTTTTTTTTCATAAAGTTTGATTACATGATAACATTATCATTCAAATAGGGCAAATATGTTTCTTGGATGAAATCGCTTAAGTTTTTCATAGTTTATAAGTTTTTCTAAAATAGTTATATAGAATGAGAATGACATGGACCACAACTAGTTGTAACTAGCATATCAGTAATAATGTAACAGCAAAAAGTATATCAAAGGCTAAAAGTAAAAGTACAAATTTCAATTATACGAGCAGTCTCCATAAGCAAAATCATACTAACTTGATATCAAGGTCGATAAATAATGTAGGTACAACACCAGCTAATAAATTAACATTAATTATGCGTAAAAATATAGTTAAGTAATTCAAATCCATTCATGACCTGTAACTGAACATATGAACCTTGATAATTACAATGTAAATCTTTCTTTATTTTACCGACAAAATTAATAATAACCAATATTTTTAATGTTATTCATAGGGTACCTGTGTACGATTAAAGATGGCTGATTTGGTGTTTTCCCTATGCCACACCCTATTACACTACACACTGGCATATTTGTGACGTAATTATTTACATTTGGCTTCAATTAATTTAAATCATAAGCAAAATATTGAAAGATAAATCGTTATTTTGATTTATACCACGACTTTTTTACAAGACAAGTACCGGCTAAACTCATTGACAATGACATTTGGTGCTCTAAACATGGCGGATTTTCGGCATCATTATGTATTTACATATATTCAGGTGCCACTTTAAATAGGCACTGAAATACTGTTTCTATATTGTTTTCCTGCGAGTTACAGTGCTGAGTAAGAACGAGATAGATAGGTATATGTTTATGTGTGGGCCTTCAAAATGGATGCTTTTTGTATATTCAGTTGTACGAAAGGACAATATGTCTTGTCCCTATTATAAAGGTCTATGTGCCAGATCCTAAAAAGCCTTGACTATGTCGAGCATAGTCATAGTCAAAACGTAGTTTTACTAAACGTGGTTTTATTACATCCTCTTTGATGTCGAGGCTGATGTCCAAGGACTACCCGTGTCTAATAAATAGCTTTACCCCAAAGGTGTGTGACGTAGTGTTAGATTGTCCTATTCAGCACTTATAAAAAAAAACACAGCACTGAAATTTCGACACCTATTCATTTACTGAAAGTTTACTCACACACAAGTTCGGACACAGAATTTCTACTACTTTAGATCAGTTTGGTTTAAAGCCATATTGCCAATCATTCAACAAGGAGTAATCTTCCATGTAGCAAGTAATTGCTCGTTGATGAATCGTTCGAACACTTTGTACAGGATGTGACAAGACGACTAGAGACGTCTCTGGAAGTATTTACAGTTTTTATATATTTTTGAATTGAGGAAGACAACTCCCGCATTAGGAATATAAATCGTGTGTCGGCGGGAACTTTAGAAACATACATGAAATGGACATAAGGAACTTCCAGACTCAGATCAATAATTTCTGGATCACATAAAGTGTTCTTTTTGTGATGTAGCATCACTCTGCATCTTCTATCGCTTATACCACGGAGAGTGCTCCGAGGAATTGTTCGAATTAATCCCTGCCGCTTCTTTCCGTCATCGTCCCACGCTACAGCATTTCCATCCCCATCACTTAGATGGTTGGCAGCCCACAACAGTGGGTTTTTCCCGAAATATCCTTTCTCGCACATCTAAATTGTGGAATGAATGCGTTGTTAACGGACCTATACGACCTTCAAACCTACAAAAAAAGAGCGTACTCCCTTCTTAAAGACTGGCAACGCACCATGCGACTCCTCTGGTGTTTCGGGTGTCCATGGGCGGCGGCAATCACCTACCATCAAGTTATATATCTGCTCGTTTGCCCCCTACTTTATAAAACAAAAAGACACGTGGGATTTGAACCCACGATACTTGGCGCAGTAGAGAGGCCAACCACTAGGCCAACGTGCAGTGTTTACATCGAAAAAAATAGTTTGTCTATTTGTTCCAGCTAATCTCTAATCTTTTTTTCTTTTTTTTTATATAACGCCTGCCAAGGTGACTTTACTACTCCTGATGGAAAGCATGAGTAAAATTCACAAGTGGGGGTCGTCATACTCACTGCAGACGCAAGCAGTATGGCGCCTTTTTCACGCCCCGCTTAAAGGACCCGGGATCATAGTAAGAAGGAAAAACATGAGCTGGTAGTGAGTTCCAGTGTTTATCTGCTCGGCACAAGAAGGAAGACCCGAACCGCTTAGTTCTGCAGCGTATGTCTTCCACTCTGAAGGGGTGACTTCCCTGGCCAGATCGTGTTGTTCTGTAGAGGAAGGGAGAGGGTGGGATGAGTTGGAAGAGCTCTTCAGAACACTCCCGCCCATGGTAAAGGCGATAGAAGACTGCCATAGAGGCGACATCTCTTAGCAACTGCAAAGGTTCTAGGAACTCGGTGGCTTCAGGTCTGTCTATGATGCAAACCGCACGCCTCTGCAACTGATCGAGAGCGTCAAGCAAATACTGCGCAGATCCATCGCAAAGATGAGAACAGTACTCCAGGCAGGAGTGAACCTGGGTCTTATAGAGAAGACACATATGCTCCGGCGAGAAGAACCTTCTCACCTTGTTTAGTACGCCTAGCTTCCGCGAGGCCGCCTTTGTGACGCTCTCGATGTACTCCCGATGTTGAGATTCCGGCAGATATCCATGCCCAGTATACCGAGCTTATCCTGTAGTGGCAGCTGAATTATATATGTTAAGAGTAGAATTCTTAAACTATGACTTATTAGGTATATTACTAGCTTCGGCTCCGAAACTTTTTAATCGTAGGTTTTAATCGGAGCTGGAGCACATCGGCAGGTCCATTACATAAAAAAAAAAATCTTCTGCTACAACTGTATCCATACCAAGATAGTGATCGGATTCAGCGATTCAACATAAACGTGCTCGACTGAAGGGAGACCTTTTTATCACCGAATACCGGTGTTAAGAAGTACTTCCGTTGCTTTTTATTGAAGAAGTGAAGGAACCAAATTCAAGCATGATGGGGGAAAGGTATGATAGCATTGGCTACAAAACCCTGATGTAAAATTAAAGTGAGTATTATCTGTTTTTTTTGTTTGCTATTCTTGGCTCTTTTATACCATCACAAATACATATTTTCTTCTTCACTTCACCTAAACTGACGATGCGTTTCTTCAGAGTCCAGACCAACTCGAACTGCTTGAAATGTTTTTATTATTAGATTAGCCGACCCTGGGAAACGAGATATAAAATGGGTACTTCATTAAAAAAAAACTTTACGACTTCACTCTCAGTAATTTATTTCTGTTTTAAATAATAGTCAATAGACCGCAATGAAATTCTAGCTTTTGATACGATGAGCAATTAACATCTACTGTAGGTATGATACAATACATACATAGACGCATGATGTAGATATACGTAAAGTCAGTCTTTGTTTAGGCTTTTGCACGGTCACCGACACACCGCTCGATGACAGGCGTTTCCGTCGAATCAGAATAACTAAGACGAATAACAATATCATTACAATACATGGAATAATTACAATTTGTGCTTAAATTATTCAGAGACAAATTATGTCTACACTATGACTGGACTGCATTGTTATATAATGAACGGTTAATTTCAAAAATTCAGCACGCTCTTGGCACACGTAATGTTCATTCAGCACTCACATTTCACTATCTGGTCTTAAAGCGAGAATACCCTCCGAATGAAGATCTCTTACTGCTTCTAGCAAGCGTCTCTCAGCTCTAGGTTCTCCCAACGCTACGTCAACGCTTCCTGCACATAAAAGAAGCGCCCTAAGTGCTGCTCTTGGCCAGTCTGGCCTCAGAGCCCGTCTCACAGTATTTCCAGCAGAAGAAACCCCCAGTCGAGCACATTCAAGTTCTAAACGATCACCATATTCTTCTATTAGATTATCACCAACATTTCGTCTCATCTCTGGGGTCAAGGATGACAACAGCAAAAGCGCAACGTCATCCATTGGCCTTCCCAAAGAAACCATTTGCCAGTCTAAAGCTATACATTCACTGACTCCATCTTTTTCACGGAATAGAAGGTTCCCGCTCCAAAAATCTGCATGTGCGAGTGGCGCTGGTTCAGCTGGTCTTAACAACGTACTGAGTAGCGAAGGCGCCCTCGCACTTAAAGCTGAAACAGCAGCAGCTTCTTCAACGCAGTCTGAACGTCCTCTTAAGAATGCTTCAAGTTGTGGAAGGCCACGCCGTACAAGACGGAGATAGCCTGCTGCAGCTCTTTCACATGGAAATAGGAAATCAAACTTTTCATCTAAAGGTCCTTCTCTTTCACGAAGTGCTAAAGAGAGCGCATGTAACCTAGCCGCGGCAAACAATGCTGCACGGGCACGTTCTTCAGTCAAACCTTCAGCAAAATCTGCAGCTTCATAGCCAACAAATGTGACGTCTTCTAAAACCAGTTCACTGTCGCCTCCGATTTCATCTGGAAATTTAAGGAATTCATTTTCATTTAAGGTTTGAGAGCGGGAGAGAAATAAATTAATTATAACTAACTATATACTATATAAAGAGGAGACCCGAGCCTAGAAGTGGGACGTTGTGGGTTGTTGTTGAACTATATACAAATTTTCGTCTTATATTAAATGCTAGCTTTCGCCCGCGGCTCCGCCAGCATGTGTTTGAGATAGCGCGGTTAAAAGTACCTACCTAGTATAGACTAGGTGATAGAGCCCGAGAAAGGACATACCTATGTCCTTTCTCAGGTTTTAGACTATATGCGTACCAAACTTCATTTAAATTAATTCAATAGTTTTGGCGTGAAATCACGATAGACAGAGTTATTTTCGCATTTATATTACTTATTAGTAAGGATTATTCAGCATTAGTATCGCTATAAGCACTGTTGGCTTAGTCTCAACCCCATTCCAAGGCTATTCTTATTATTTAATCGTAAATTATAGCTCGTTTTGTTTTGAGTGGGTTAAAAACCGCTTGTTTAAATATTTATTTAAATAACCGCGAACGGCACATTGCAATTAGAAGTGCACATTGAAAATAGTGCGATCCAGCTACCACTCGATAGCAAGTCACACGCTATAATTATTTTTTGTCAACATTTTTAATAGATGAGTCAAACATCTATCTCATACAAAGTAACCTAAATATGACAGTAAAAAATAAGCTAGAAAAGCAGGTCGTTGAAGCGAGGGGGGAGGGATGTAAGGCTGGCAGTATCGCGTATGGCGCACAAAGGTGAAAAGTCAAGTGTAGGAGGAATGAACTGACTCATCTTCTGAATACGTAAAGAGAATTCTTAGAGAATGTTATATTACAAACAGTGTCTATTTAATGCCATTAACTTCGTACTTGAATTATCAATGAAAAGATTATAGAATTCGTAGATTTCAAATAAATGCTGATACATAAACATCTAGTTAAATTACAATGTTTTGTTTATAATTAACATAGGTATTAAAGATTTTTATTAAAAATTAAGTGTTTTATAAACACCCAAACTAATTTTCACTTCTTCTTGTAAATAATCGAATTTTGGGATGAATTGAAAGTAATTCTAGGTACCTAATAAAACTGTTTGCAGTATGGAGTCGTACTAAACATACGGGTATAAGAGCCACATCCAATTCAATATCCAAAGGCCTTGAACAGTTAAAAATAAATTCATTGACTCAATGGCTAAAATTCGACGCGGATTGCATACAGATGAATTCATGAATGTCAAATGTGAATGTTTTGGAGGTACTTACCAGGGAGTCTGGCCTTCACGCATTTAGGTATTGCTAATCCTGATCCAGGACCTAGGGCTTCCTCAGCGAGCTTGTTAAGAGCTGGTGCCAACTCAGTGTAGAATAGAATCTCTCTGGTGTCAAACTGTGCCTCTGCCACAAATAGACGTCCAAAAGGATCTCTGGGAGGTAATTTGACGACAAGGGGTAAAGACCTAGACTCTCCATTACTTCCATAACACACTGTCACCGCCAAGACACGGCTCAAAGCTCCTGCTACTCCAGCTCTTGACTCCACATGTACCTGGTAGTTAATGTTGTTAATATTTTATACTAGATTAGATTTATATTATATACTAGGAGTTATCCAAACATTATGAGATATAAAATGTGTCTTAAAAATTACGAAAAATGATGTGTAAATTACTAAATCTATCATTGTTATATTTGTAAACACGTTTCTAGAATTTCAGAAAAGGTAATTAAAAATTAATATGTACATAACTACCTAGGAACTATATATATTTTTGTGAATATACGTTCCTTCGTCAACTAACACTACAATATAGCATACATTAATAACTAATTTTATGTGACATTACATTGTACTAATTAAAATAAATTCGTATGAACGTTATATTAATTATGTTAATATTAGAGTTATATATATTTAATTACAAATAAAATGGTAGGTGTCTGTTTATTGAAGTCTCGAGAAGAAATAATTAACAATATGCAATTTTTTTTTTTTTTTTTCACTAACCAAGATTTATAAAATATAAATGATATGTATGGTCAATAAAGAAGAGACAAATTAATAATATAAACTAGTAGGTAATTAAAGAATTAACCTCATAAGGTGCGACCACGCCCGCGCTAGTTAACAGCTCTCGGGCCCATTCTTCAGTAAGGGCTGCATCTGCGTCAGATTCAGGACCAGGCTCACAGTCGGACTCCTCACTATCGCTGCTGGGGGCCTCCGAGACCGCTGCGCTATCCGGCCCCCCGGCTTGCATCGTTTACACTTATATATCTTTGTTTTAAACGTTATCATCCACAATATTTATATGTCTATGATAATGTAATTACACGCTTAGCCATAACAATAGTTGTTCAAGTCTAAAAATCGAAGCGAAGCATACGAACGATTGAAATAAATGGTTTTACTTGAGACTGGAGAGCGTGTGTCGCTGCACTGAGCTTCTAGTAAGTAGATGTGCCGCCAGGGGTACGTCTAGCGTCTCACGCATGCGTCAAACTGCTTCAATTATTCATCGGGACTCCCATGTCGTCACCCACCGCAATCAAGAATTATCTTATACATAATTCGCCATTTTTTTATATTTGCAGTGGACGCTTTGGTATGAAATTAACTCTTGAGACTTATATCAATTGCTATTTCTTAAAACGTACCTAAGAATTCTTATTCGAATAAATAAATATTTGTTAATTTCATCCAATTATAATATCAACGAAGTTCCTTGAGGTGCACTCTGCTCTGTTCACCTTGTTACTGATTTGATCTGTCTGTACGACTTAATACGATATTAAATTGTTAATAGGTGCTGGATAAATAATATACCGATAGGTGTGTCATTAACTAAATATGTAGATCCTATTTGCGATTATTGCCTCGATCAAAGGTACAATAAATAACATAAAACAATCAACAAATACTTATTTATAAGAACAATACACATACACACACAACAACAATTCATATGTCCTAAAATTATAAATAATGGCATAATTTAAACAATAATAATGACTCTGAATATTTTTTATTTTATATCCTACCAAAGTGACTCAACTATGCCTGATGGAAGTAAGAGTAGAATCCAAGGGGTCACCATCCTCATAGTAAATACAGACAATGCAGCATGGTGATACACTCGTCTATTCATATGACATTACGGGACTAATCGTAATATTACCTAATATTTTTTTATAATATTTACTTACAGTTACTTCATATGTAGGCATTCGAGTTCCAAATTACATCTTTGAATTGCCATATTAAGTAGGTGTTGATCAGTAACTGCCAGATGAACTGTCTAGTTGTTTTCCCTCGTAGTGGTTGTAAAAATCTACCACTGACCAATACTGAAGGTTGTATACCTGCAGTGCTACTCTAATCTATATACTTAAGTATATATATATATTATAAATCTGAATAGTTTGTTTGTTTGCCTGTGTGGTTGAACGCGTTAATCTCAGGAACTACTGGTCGGATTTGAAAATTTATTTCATTGTAAACAGTTAAAGTTTCGCAATAAATCACTTAAGAGACAGAATTGTTCCCTTTTAAATGGTCTAAAAAAGTCCGCGACAGTATATGTCTATCTTTTAAGGTTAGCTCACTTATGGGGACCAAATTTGGTTTCGCGGTATAACATTATGCTACAGGCAATAGACGACGACGCAGAAGGGGTTGGGGGTCAGCTAGCTAATTATATAACCACAACATCGAACAAGCTTAACAACTTGGTGAGTATTAAAATTATTCTCCTCTGTAAAATGTTGTTTTATATAAAAATAAAAAAAAAGTAAGCTTAGTGTCACTAAGCCTATCACCGTCCACTGCTGAACGAAGGTCTCCCGGTAAGGTGAGCCAACTATTCCTGTATTGGACCTTCCCTAACCCACCTTAGAAAAGAGGTTTACGTAAGTATTAATAAAGGAGGTGATCACGTGTTTTTGTGCGATATGTTGTAATGAATAGTCGTTCAATGTAGAATAAGTATTGTAGGGCTAACACAGAACGCATTTACATCTATTTAATTATAGACGTGTAACTGGACCAAGTGTCATTTAAATCGTAACGGAACATCCATAGTATCCGATTACTTTCGCATTTCGAGCTAAAATTTGTTTCAGGGTGACCAAAAATGCGAATGCTATATCTATTTCTTATAAAAAGAACGTATAATTCTAAAATTAGTACATATATAATTCCATAATTCATCTTCAATTTATAACATACTTTATTGGTAGTAGAGCCACGCTGATTTCAGCACGAATGGGCCGGCTCGACCCGGCCAGTACTACCCTCACACAGAAGACCATCCTAATAATGACAGCATTCTTGCTGTCGTATTTCGTTGGTGAGTGTGAGACCGGAGGCCCAATCATTCTGCATCATTCTCCCGCCCTTCGAAGGCCGGGAGAATGATGCAGAATAATCTAACCAGGCTGCCATGGTAAGGCTCGCCATGCTACATTGCCTACCCTCACAATAAGCATGGTGACCCCTACTCCTGGATTCTACTCATGCTTTCCATCAGGCAGAGTAGAGTCACTTTGGCAGGCTTAAATATAAAAAAAAAAAAAAAAAAAGTATCGATTGCCATTCACTTAACGTCGAAGGTCAGGTAACGTGGGAAAACCATGCTTCGGCACATATGGGCCATGCTGAACGGAGTGATACCTTGACCTCACAGAAAGCAGTTTTGTATTACTGTAAATCCGACTTAACAAGAGGAGGGGAACCCCTTTGTTGTATGTAGCTTCTAGTCATATGTAGGCATTCGAGGAGATCGCGCAAAGCGAGGCGCAAGTACAGCACTGCAGTAAAGGCTGTAAGTCTCGCGATTGCAGTGTCTAAGAGTAGGTTCAGGAAGGCATGTACATGTACATTTTATATTTTTCCTAAAACTATTCACATATTTGCGTCTAGTGTTCGTCATCTCATGATTTAACAGTTTTAACAGTTATGGAGTTGTACCTTCCATCACCGGTTCATCAACCGGTGATGGAAGATACAACTACATAACTGTTAGAGATTGAAGGATAATTCTTTTGTAGCCCATTCTCCGTTTTAATTTGTCCTACGTGAACAAAATAAGCAGCTAACATCACTGCCAAGACAGGGAAATCTTGAAACAAACCTTTTACCAACCCGTCTGGCCAGCGTGGTAGGCCAAAACCTCCTTCCAAAGGAGAGGCCTATGTCCAGCAGTGGACTGTTAAAGGCTGTTGATGATGGATGATGATGAAGTTCTTTGTAAATCTATTTCTAGAGTTCAAATCCCGTATCTAGTCGTCCCGATATTTCGTACGATTTATGTCAAAACACTAATATACCTAAATGTACCTAACATGACATATGTTATGATGTTATTTGATATGATCTTTTCAAGACCTTTCGTTTGACACCCATACTGCTAATGTAAGAAAAAAACGGTTAAATACGTGTCAAGCCACACTTAGAAAAGTGTTCCCTACTCATCCCTATGTAATGTCGGGTTGTCATGTGGAATTAAAATCATGTCCAATAGATAATTGTTATGTTTACTTCGATATTTTTGTACGAAACTCTCCAAGTAAGCACATTTTACAAGTTAGACCTCTTTATCACCTGACCTAATAAAGTTATTTAAGCCGCCTGCTAGCTAAATGCTTGTGGAGTGGAGTGGAAAGTGGAGTCACATTGGTAGGTTAAGCTTTCCTTCAAAATTTAGCATATTTAATACCATATTTTTTTTTTAGCTTTTAGAGCATAAATAAAAACATATTTCCATGAAAAGTTTCATCTTTCTAGCACTAGCCGTTTGGGCGAGAAATCGAGGCCGGACGGACATGACGAAAATGTAAGGGTTCCGAGTTATGAATTACGGACCTTAGGGTTAAAATTTATATAGCCTATCATATTTATATATCTATAGTCAACATCCATCGAGTCGTTTGTGCTGTAGGGCGTGCACAAAGAAATGCACATACATACATATATACGCTCGAAAAATATTACCATTTTTCTGACGCAGTCGGGTAATAAGTCACATCCATTCCCGCCACGTCGCAATTCGCATCTATATCATATAGTCAACGATCGGTTATTAAATCAACAAACATACCTACATTTTTGTCTTCGCACCGAGTTCAAAGAGATTTTAAGTACCTAACTCACAATTAAATACTACTTTATATAAATTATGATTTAATTAGGTATAAATCTAGTATTTCTGTTTCCTTTGTAATATCACCCCGTAATCATACACAACAGCAGCTTACACAACAGGAATGAAAAATATATATGACAATATATGTTAACTGTTAGCTGTCAGAATAATTTCATATTCATTTCATTCATTCATTGATCATTCACCTGCCGCAGTGCCGCTTGCCGGTACTGATGTTTAGTTTGTGGAATAATTATTTAATTTATTTATTCATTTAATACTGATATGTAAAATAATTAGCTTGGAACATGGGCAAGGAAAAATCTAAAAAACGGAAAAGATCAAGTTCAACGAGCAGTTCTAGCTCAAGTAGTTCTGATTCTTCGCGCGAAAAAAGAAAACTGCGCAAGTTAAAGAAAAAACTTAAAAAGGAACAAAAGAAGACTGAAAAAGCGTTAAAAAAGAAATTGAAAGAAGAGAAGAGAAAGTTAAAGAAGCAGCACCGAAGTAAAAGTAGAAGTCGGACTCGTGAAAGCGATAATGTTAAGGGAGACGGCGGGGAGAGCGCTTCTACGGACATTCCCTTAGGTACCTATAACTTTCAAATAAGAAACTAGCCTACCTATTTGATAACATGTTTCCGTATCTTAAATACATGCGTTGATACTAATAAATTAATATTTGAGTGTACTTGTTATAATTAAAAATACAATTTTATTTTTTGTGATATATTAAGTTCTAATAGTTAATTCAAGTAATATTATATACATAAATGTATTTTTTTAAATTAAAGAACTCATGGAAAAGTCAAAAGCCATGGCTCCTATGACCAAAGAAGAGTGGGAGAAAAAGCAGAGTATTGTAAGAAAAGTATTGGACGAAGAATCTGGAAGATACAGGTTATTCTATCATTCTGTTTTAAAATTTTTGCCTTTCTCTAAAGTTGTCACGACTGCCATTATTGCTGAAAGTTTACTAAGAATAGAGTACATGTTACATTAAAAGCAAACTTTATTTGTCATTATTATTGAGGGCACTGACTTCGCAATAATGATTGCCATAGATGTTCATGCCAACCATACAGTTCCAGTTCATTAAAATTGGTGCACCGGTTTAGCTGTGAAAGTGTAACAGATGGACTGTTACTTTTGAATGTAAAATATTATAGTAGAGATGCACATAGAAGGCTTGTAGACATTACACTCAGATCACACCCATGTTACAAAAAGGAACAGCTAATTTTAGTGGTTCATATTTTTTTGATGCGACTGCCAAAGCGACTTCACTCTACCCGATGGAAAGCATGAGTAGAATGCAATAGTAGTGGCCACCATACTCATTTTGAAAGCAGTATGGAAGCTCACACTATGGCAGCCTATTGACATACTACTACATCATACGGCCTTCTGTCTCTCCGGTTATTATTACCATCCCTCAGTGTGTATTGTTTTCAGGTTAATTAAAGGTGATGGAGAGGTGTTAGAGGAGATTGTGTCTAGAGATAGACACAAGCAGATCAATAAACAAGCCACGCAGGCCGACGGATCGTTCTTTCAATCGCAAACTGTAGAGAAAAAACTATTTAAGTTGACTTAGTACCTTATATATTTATAGTTCCTGTAAACTAAAAAGTGCATTCCACGCACTGAGTATTCTGCCTTCTGCTTGAAAATGTAATTGTGTTGCAAGATTAAATAAATTTACCTTACCAAGGAGTGCAACTCCTAATAATTTTTTTCTTATCTAATCCTGTAACAGGTAACAACCTTATGCACTTGTAAGACTAAGGTCTACCTGTAATGATAGTGAAGGTGATATCATACAGAATAAATAAATAAAGGTAAACTGGTATTCAAATGATTTATTTCACACAGTAATGTCTGGTCACAAACTAGGAAGAGCCTGTACTTTGGTAACCAAACTGCTGACAAACATACTAATATATTTCTAAAATCATACAAATAGATAAATTACACCTAGACCCAGGAGAAAATATGATGGAGCTCATCACACAAAGATTTGTTCTGGGTAGGAATCTAACCCACAACCTCTGACTTAGCAGTCAGGACCCCTAACCACTGGATTGACAAGGCACTCCAATTGAAGTGAAAAATTACTCCATGATGTGACCACTCTGCCTGTTGGAAATGTGGGGGCTATCACACTCGCAACGAATGCACGCAGTATGGTGGTTGAATGAGACGAAATATAAATATGTAATCTTTTAAGATTGACTAACAATATTCGTTTCAAGGTAAACAAATACGTTTCCGCAGTTATAACGTCATGCTATGCCAATGGAAGACGCAGATGGGGTAGCGTTGGACCCGCTTGTAGATTTATTAATAGAAACAAAGCAACTTGTGCTTTTAATTAAAATATGACGAGTTTGGTTTCCAAGGTAAATAAAAAATAAAATAAAACCAAAAAGAATTGAAAACAATAATACAACAAATTATTTATTGATCTACCTATTATAATTATGTATACAGTTCATCTTTAGTTAGGATGTCTTCTTTAGCAGTTTATTCCTGTGTTGGTTCCAATGTCCTGCAGGGTAAACAAAAATGAAATGATACAAATGAATTATATATTTCGGAAATCTTACACACAATATCATCTAGTCCCAAACTAAGCAGAGCTTGTATTATGGGTACTAGACAACTGATATAAATACATAAACATACTTTTTTTTGTATATACATTCATAGAAAACACTCAAACAAATGTTGATCACACAATTTGGGATATTTGGTCCAACTTGGGAATTGAACCTGATACTTTTGGATCAGCAGCCTGCATACTCTTACCATTTGACCAACAAGGCAGTCTTTGTTTATTTACTGATAACAATAATTAAACAAAATTTATTGATCTACCTATTATGATTACAGTTCATCTTTAGTTAAAATGTCTTCTTCAGCAGTTTGTTCTTGTGATGTATTGGCTCCCGTGTCCTGCAGGTGCTCGTTCACCAATGATATAAGACTCTCCAGAGGCCGCCCGCCGTGTTCTACGTTTACTATCTTCTTTTCTTTGTAAAGAATTAGAGTTGGTAAACCGTTTATCTGGAAAATAAATAAATCCAGGAGTAGAGATCACCATCCTCATTGTGAGGATAGGCAATGCAACATGGTGATCCATACCATGGCGTCATGCTCAGATGTTTCTGCATCATTCTCCTGGCCTCCGGAGACCGGGAGAATGTTTCAGAATGATTGGGCCTCTAGTTTCACACTCACCAACGAAATACGACACCAAGAATGCTGTCATTATTATGATGGTCTTCTGTGTGAGTGTAGTACAGCCCCGGTCGAGACGGCCCATTTGTACTGAAATCAGCGTAGGTCTACTACCTCCAATTTTTATAGTCAGTGAGTATGGTTCCAAATTTTATAGTCAGTGAGCGCGTTGGCTAGCACAACCCTGAATTTCGAGCCATGCCTGCTAATCCCGCAGAGCTTGAGTTCCGTCGTAGCATTCCGGGCTCGTGTACTGGCGCAGTCTCTTCGCCATTCCGACCGCCAGAACGAATTTGGTCGTAGACCATCGTGTCCATGTCGACCAGAATGTCGAAGGGTGGAGATCGTGTAAGAACGTCCGAAATCAGTAAGAACACAGGGTTTTTATCAATAAATAAACGCGAGCGGATACACATGCAAAAGCTAGTTGGAGATAATTAGGATACCTTTTCTGTTTCACATATTGGTTTAGATTGCACACAATCAACATCAGCGATCAGTACACGACTTTCATTCTGGAATCGTTCGCCGAGTTTCAACCAAAGTGGATTCATTTGCATACAATGCGCACACCTGGAACGAAATACATTTGATTAAGACCGGGTCAAGCTGCTGTTGTGTTGTGAAAATGGCGGTGTTTCATACCCATGCGTCGAAGAGGCGTTAAGCCATCGGTCCCAGTTGGTGTGTCTATGGTAATCGTTAATGGGAAGTCGGGGAAAGTGTGTGTAAGGTCAAGCATATAATAACAAGGTACCGTAGTCATACAATAGTAAGTAGAATTAAAATCGTGTTCAATAGATAATTGTTATGTTTACTTATTATGTTATTATTTTTGTACGCAGTTTTCCAAGTAAGCGTATTTCCTAAGTTAGGCCTCTATAATTCCTGAACTAACAGAGCTATCTAAGCCGTTATAGTTTCCCTTTTAAGTTAATCATATGGACTATCATCATACTTTTTTTTTATTTCTCAAGCAAGCCGTTTAGTTTCTAGAGGGGGGGGGGGGGGGGAGTGGGCTGTTTTTATAAAAAATGTCCTTTAAAGTTAAATAACACGCAAACATCCGAATCTACGGAATCCTAAAAACTATTTCATTTCTCGTATTCAGTTCGCCCTCCGGGTTCCGTTGCCGCTCCGTGAAAATCTGCTTTAAATTAGTAGCCGATACCTAATAAACTTGGAAATCGTAAAGTTTTGGAATATGATATGAAGAAACCACTTGTCTTAAAGTAGGTAGAAGTAATAGGTAAAAATGAAAAATAAATATTTTTTGGACGTCTGAAACACAACATCATCTAGTACGAAACTAAGAAAAGCTTGTACTATGGGTACAAGACATTTGATACTACTACATATAATACTTTTTTTTGTAAATACAAACATATTATACATAGAACTCCGACGAACACTCAAACTCCGAAACAAATAGTTGCAGATCATATAAATTCTTACTCAGGAATCGAACCCGAGACCTCTTAATCAGCAGCCGCATACGCTAACCACCAAACCAATAAGGCTGTGATGTGTAGATTAACTAATAATTACCATGGTGCAAAAAAGTTAATAAATACAAATTCTTTTTCCAAAAACGTTTCAAAAGTTTCTTCAGATATCCTGGCAACGGGTAGAGATTTCTTTTTCTTCATAAATTTCTCCGGGTCATGATTCTCGGTTAGAGACATCTTCTCAATATAAGCTTCCAAACCTTCCATGTCCTTCGCATCGGATACACCCATCTGGAATATATATATAATATAAATAAATAAAAATATATGACATGTTTTATTAAGTTATTGCATAGCTTTTATTGCGGTCTTTGAGCGCGGCGACCGAATCAAGAAATTCCGTAACGAAAAAACCTAACACCTCGTGTTAAAAAGGATAGAGAATATGATTGTAACTGCACTGCGACAAGGTATGTAGGCAAGTAAATACGTTCATATTACTATTATGTTTCCTGTTTAGTTGTCATTGTTTTTCAGTTAGTAGGATGATTATATTGTTTGGCAATAATAGTGTGTTAGGTTTTGAAAAAATATTATTAAAAATAGGTCGAATTACTTCTAAAACCTCCATGATTACGATTGGCACCGCTGCTGGCGGAAAATAAACACGATTAAAAATAGAACATGTAGTTTTAAAATGAGATAAACGTCAATCTGAAATACGTAGAGGGATTGAACCTACATAACCGGGAAAGGAAGGACTTTTGGGGATGACGGTTGGAGAGGCAATGGACTCGGGAATTTTGGCTCGGGATCAGCATCGAATGCGGACGTGTGATAAGTGTACGTTGCTGTATAAGGAGAAATATACTACCCTGCAATACAATCAACGTGAGTTTCATTACACAATATAATTAAGAATATTACTATATTAGAGCAGTCTTATATTTGTTAGAACGTATGTTGGTAAAAATACAGTGTTAATTGTTTTGTAAACTTGAAAAAACTCAAAGAAAAAAAACTGCTTAAATAAATAATTATAATTGCTTAAGCTAAAATAAATACTAAATACTATGCAATAGCTTTCGCGGCAGTCCCCGAGTGCCACAAGTATTTTTATTACTAGCTGACCCACTCAGCCCCGTCTGCGTCTTTTATTACCCGTAACGTGATGTTTACCGCGGAAGCAAATTTGTTTCCCATAAAAAAGGTTATAGTGAGCAACCTTAATGCCATGTCCGCACTGCAATGTTTTAACGCACGTTTTTTTCGTAATTCTGTGATGGCGGGAAAAAATCTGTGATTTGATCCAAATTCAACGCGAAGCAGTGCGATTTATTTCCGAACGAATATTTTGTACAGTCCTGCAACGTCAGTAAAGGTGCAGACACATTATCGGACGCGGCTGACGGATGCGGCTGACACAGAGGTGTGCACACTATCTGACGTAAGTCGCGGACGTGACCTTTGACTGACCTTAAGCGTTCGGACGTCCGAAAGAAATCTAATGTTGCCAAATGTACGATTTAAATCGTATTCATAAAAATGAAATAATAGCTACTAATGTTATCTAACATGCAGGCACTGGAATAATCGCAACTTTGAGACTCTTGATTTTACATTTAATTAGATTAAAACTGATAATTACAGGATTTTTCTTGTTTTTAATGCCCTCCCTACAATGTATTCTATTCATTACTATCATTAAATTATACAAAATATAATATAAAGACAAAAATGTAGATTTACTGTTTTTAAATTTGAAATTCACAGTTTTCTACAGTGTTTTTGAAGCCTATATACAGTTTTGCTCCATGCTGGGGTTGGCAACCCTGCGCGTCCGCAAGCAACGTCCGAAAAGACTGTCAGCCGCATCCATCAGGCGCGTCCGATAATGTGTCTGCACCTTAAGTGGGTGAATCCAATGTTTATGACATCTTTTGATACGTCTGTTACGCCGCCGTCCACCTTAGTGTTGATAAATAAAAATTTTTGTTCGGTTGTCCATTTTACACGTGCGTCTCAGCCGAGAACTGAATTAAACTGACAAAAATAGTACGAAATTTTATTCGCAATGCGTACTAGGTGTAATTGCAATCGCGGAATTTAATACGCGGGAATAAAAACCTCGCGGTGAAATATTGCTGTGCGGACAGGTCCGAAAAGATAGAAATATGCTGTTGCAGACTTAGAACTTTTAAAGGGGAACAATTCTGCTAAACATAATTTTTGCGAAACTTTAACCGTTTACGCAGCGGAAGCTCTCAAGAGGAAAAAAATCTTCCGATTTTGACAGATTCTTCATTGGTGCTCCGCTCCTACTGTTCTTAGCGTGATTATATACAGCCTTTATCGATAAATGGGATATCTAAAAAAGAAAGAATTTTTAAATCGAACCAGTAGTTCCTAAGATTAGCGCGTTCAAGTCAGGGGTCAAAAGTCACAATAACCGTTTTTTTTTAATCGAAAATATCTCCTTTTCTATGGGTTTTACGCCATTTAGGATGCCAAAACACAAGTTTTTACGTGGTAATATACTGGGTATGTCGGTTTTCCGAGATATTCACCTAATTTGGCCTAAGATGACTGGACTATTGTAAAACACTAGTAAGTGAATTTAAATTTGCCAGGAATTGAGTAAATGAGGATGGTATATATTATACTAATTTTATAGAGGTTTATATAGGTTTAACACCTTCTGCCAAAATGCAGGACTGCCCTTTATCACAAAAATAGCATGTTCATGTGTGTTAAGGTTTATAACAAACTGCCCCAAAAGCTAAGAGAACTGCCATTAAAATTGTTTAATGCACGCCTAAAAAAATGGCTAACTGAAAAATGTTTCTACACCATTAAAGAATTCTTAGAGTCTAGAATAGAATAGAATTGTATAGATATAGCTATATCTGTTTGTAACATTTATTTACCTTTTGTTTTCCTTAGTCCTTTTCTTGATGTTAGAATTATATAACGACAACAAATTTAATGAATAATAAATTTTAAAATTATAAGTTAAGTATGTAAGTGAGTTCTAATCTAGTTATCGAAGTGTAATACCTAAGTAGGTATATTTTAAGTAGATTCCTTTTACACAATTATGACTTTTTAAATATTTGCATGCTATCTAAGTAAGTATATGGCGAAATGTGTCTCGCACTTTAAACATTAAAACCACCTATTGTAAAAACCACATTTTATGCAAATAAAGATTATTATTATTATTATTAAACATGTGATAAAAAAAAACATTTCAAACAATATCAAAAAGTTTAACTTACGATTCTGCCATTGACAATCCACATCAAGTAAGGATACTGTTTGATGTCAAAATTTTTACAAGTCATCTCATTATCCACGCAGTTCACCTTACCTATCTGTACGTGCGTGCCATAACTATATTTTCTCCCAAGCTCAGACCAAATAGGTGCTAGTTGCTGAAAAAAGAACATTTAATATGAAATAACCCATTCTTGTTTAAGCTGCACAAAGGCCTCCGACTAAGCTTCACGACTGCTATCTTGTGATAACAACCAGGACCGACTGATTAACGTGACCTCCGAATCACGGACGCCCATAACATATGGTACAAAATGTCTCTGATTACCTCTGGTGATTGTTTTCAGTCACAGGCTAAGAGCTTGCTAATCCCCAACCCTCACTCGGCCAGCGTGAGGACGTATAGCATTAACCCTCTCCTTAAGGGATAGCTGAGCCCAGCAGTGGGACATTATGGAAATTTATACAACCCATTCTAATGAATAAAATTTCATGTAACTAATAAGTACAATAGCTGACTGATGCAACTATGCGTGCGTCTCTTTAAAACCATGCCCGGCTACTATTAGACTAAGCGTGATATGAACTATTTTAATTACGCCATTTAAAAAAGTGAAAATTGGTTAGTTTCGGAGTTCATTCAGAACTGAGACAAGAGAATTAATAAGATCATTCGCTTTGACTGTACAATTCTAGATAAGGTATAATGTCTGTAACAATGAACCTTACAAAAAAAGGTCGACGATAAATTTACTGTCGCGCGATTGGGATACTTGGAGGATAATATAGAAAGTTGCCTCGGCTGACTATATCAATTCAGTTTGAGCTACAGTGCGATAAATATATAAGCGAGGGTTCAAATCCCGGGTAGCAATGCAACTGTGGAATTTTGGCGGTGATTCACGCCAGTGCCTCGGAGCGCACGTAAAGCTGTCGGTCCCAGTTGTCATGAATACCTATGGCAATCGTTATTGGGAAGTCAGTGCCCTCAAATATACTGACAATAATTCAAATATCAAAATTCAGGTCTCCCTCAGTGTTGCGGAGGTCCGATGCCATTCGCTCAGTGGAAAAACTGATACCTATTCGGGTAAAACCGGTGGAACTAGTAGCCGACTTCAAATAATCTTGGGAATAAAGTATAGGAAAAGAAGAAGAAGTGGGGAGGTAGTTCTTTATTTTTTAAAGGTTTTATGACTGCCTTGTTGGTCTAGTGGTTAGCGTATCCGACTGCTAATCAAGAGGTCTCGGGTTCAATTCCCGGGTCGGACCAAATGTTTGTGTGAACAACAAATATTTGTTTCGGAGTTTGGGTGTTTTCTATGTATAATATGTATGTATTTACAAAAAAAAAAGTATGTCTATGTATTTATATCAGTTGTCTAGTTACCCATATTACAAGCTCTGCTTAGTTTGGGTTTAGATGGCGTTGTGTGTAAAATTGTCCAAAATATTTATTTATTATTATTATTATTTATAAGGTGTTTCTAATAAAGTCTTGTTTAGTCGTTATAATTCGTATTTTAAAATTAAGCCACATCTAACGGCTTTTGACTATGGGATGCAATATATATCACATCTTGAGCTATATATATATTACATCCCGCGATTGCTGTTCACACTGTAAGTTATGTATTTTGGAACAGTTCAGCTTCAGATACGAACGTCACCATTCAAATTGATAGCGAAGGACGTGAAGTAAAATATACTCTTTCAATTTATCGATTATTTGGTAGTAAAATATTATCTTTCAATTTATCATTTGGTCGAAAAAATATTTCTATTTTAAGGTGTCTGGGGGGATGATTAGCCCTTCGGATTGGTCTGGCCGCATGCAAAGGGTCTTAAAATAGTACCTAAGATAATATATATAAAATTTAGGTTTGCCACTAAAAGGTGAATAGAAGAATTCAGTTGGGTTGGGCAGCGTTTGGAAAGCTACATCGAGTCTTTTCGTCATCGATTCCACAATGCATAATAACGAAAGCATTCAATCAGTTCGTCCTACCTGTTATGACATACGGAGCCCAGACCTGGACAGTGGTACGGGTGGTCCATAACCTTAAAGTTGCTCAGCGTGCTATGGAAAGGGCTATGCTCGGAGTTTCACTGAGGGATCATATTAGGAATGAGGTGATCCGTCAGAGAACTAAGGTCATCGACATAGCCCACCGGATTAGCAAGCTGAAGTGGCAGTGGGGTGACCATATTAGCCGCAGAACTGATGACCGTTGGGGCAAAAGAGTTCTGGATGGAGACCGCGTCTCGGTAAACGTAGTGTAGGACGCCCACAGGCGAGGTGGAGTGACGACCTGCGTAAGATGGCAGGAGCTGGATGCGAGAAGCCCAAAGTCGATCAGAGTGGTGTGCAATGGGAGAGGCCTATGTCCAGCACTGGACTGCGATAGGCTGATGATGATGACTATAACGTATTTTACCTAATTTTTTCACAACTTTCAAAACGTCTGGCAGAAGTAATGGCCCACGGAAAGTGCCTGGCAGTAATGAATTTTAATTTTAAATAATATTCTTAAACAAATATTTAAATATTAGCGTTCCTACTTTAACGTAGGTAAGTAAGGTTTTTATCTACCTGTACTTCGCGATACCTGAGAAATGACCCCGCTTTCAAGCTAATGGGTAGGCATACCTTTTATCAAGACATTGTACTAATAATCCTGAAAATTTAAGCTTTGCTAAAATGACATAGGCTTGGGATCTTGTGTAGAATATTGTGTAACATCCCTATTTAGTATGTTGTCTGTGGTTACTAATATGTAAGTCTCTCTCTATTAAAATGGCTGTCACGAGATGCTGCGTTTTCTTTGGTGCTCGTCCGAACTAAATTACCCAACAAACGCTTCCACTGCGCAATGGCACAAAATTACTCGTTATATGTGCCGGAGTTACAAAATTAATAGAAGTGTACGAAGAGCAAGTATTGGAAAAGTGATTTTACAAGAAAATCATAAAGCGTCGCCGACGCACGTGGAGAAACAAAATGGAGTCTCATGTAAGAGAAATACTGCCGCGGCTCACACCCGAAACAAATTTCAACAATTGGAAATTCAGAGTAAAGTTAGCTCTTCAAGAAAGACAATTATACTCCGTGATGGAAATACAAGAAGATTCGAAAAAACCCGAAAATTTTGACAAAATTGACGCAAAAGCGAAATACGTCATAGTGCAATGTCTTTCCGATAGATATTTAGAAATTGTGAAAAAATGTAAAACTGCAATGGAAATGCTCACGCAATTAGAATATACATTCGAACGGAAGAGTGTATTCAATAAACTTCATCTCAAAAGAAGACTTATTTCCTTGAAATGTGAAAATGGCGAGAAACTTCAAGACTATTTTCTGAGATTTGATAGTTTACTAAACGAATTGGAGGCTGCTGGGAGTCAGGTAGAGAATATGGACAAGATTTGTTACTTACTCTCCTCTATGCCTGTACAGTATGATAATGTCATCACCAGCATTGAAACAATGAGCACTGAAAAGACATTAAACATAGATTTTGTTAAAGCAAGGCTGCTGGATGCAGAAATTAAAGGAAAAAACACTGAAGAAAAATCGGAGTCGACATTCATCACCTGCTACAGCTGTGGAAAACCAGGCCATAAATCATTTGAGTGCAAAAGTGAAGAAAGAGCAGTACAATGGCGAGGCAAAAGAGGCAGTGTCAGAGGTGTCACTAGAGGACAACATTGTGGAAGAGGACAGACTCGAGGCCGTGGACGAGGTTATGGTCGTGGACAAGTTCGGGAACTTGGGACAATCTGTCGCACAGATGAGGTAAACCCATTTTCATTTATAGCCAGCGAGAATGTATTTTCTATTAATGAATGTACTGAGGATATTCAATTTATTGTTGACTCAGGTGCTTCACAAAATTTAATAATGGAAACTTATGAAAAGTTTATGTCAAACATTCAAAATTTAGAATCAGAAACTAAAATTTATGTAGCGAACGGACAGTATTTAACATCATATAAAAAAGGTAACTTAAATGTATTTTATAATAACATTCCAATTACAATAGAAGCATTAATTGTCAAGGGCTTATCCCACAATATTTTATCAGTAACAAAACTATTAGAAAAAGAAAATTTAATTCACTTTTATAAGAAATATGTTTCAATTACCAAAGGGAATGGTATTATTTATGGTAAAATGTATGGTAGCCTATATGGAATAAATCTGAAAGTTAATTTAGATAAATGTTGTTCTGCTATTAATGATAAAGATCTGTGGCATAAAAGGTTAGGACATGCTAATAGAAAACATTTAAGAATATTAAATTTACCTAGCTCGGAAAAACCATGTGTACCTTGTTTAGAGGGAAAATCAACAAGACTGCCATTCACAACAGCACCTAGACCAAGATCAAGGTATGTAGGTGAACTCATACACACTGACTTATCTGGACCTGTGACCCCATTGACTATTGAGGGTGAAGTGTACTATCAGACAATCATAGATGATTTTACCCATTTCACAGAAGTATATCTATTGAAAAGAAAATCTGAAGCAAGTGATAGGATTATAGAATACATAAATAGAATGGAACGGCAAACAGGAAATAAAGTAAGAAAAATAAGAAGTGACAACGGGGGTGAATTTAAAAATGAAAAGCTGTATCAATTCTGTAGAAACAAAGGTATTATACAACAGTATACAACTCCATATAGTCCGCAGTCTAATGGCGTAGCTGAAAGGATGAACAGGAATATTTACAACAGAGCTAGAACATTATTACTAGAAACAGGGTTGCCCAAGATGTTATGGGGAGAAGCAGTGCGATGTTCTGTATACCAAATCAATAGATGCCCATCTTCTGCTATAGATTTTCAGACACCAGCTGAGAAAATGTTTGGACATAAGGATATGAAACGACTTAAAATATTTGGATCGAAAGCATGGGTACATATCTTACCAAAGCAAGATAAACTTTTACCAAGAGCAAAAGAGATGAGATTTGTAGGTTACAGTCCAAATGGATATCGGCTATGGGACCCCAAAAATAATGAAATCATAGTATCGAGAGATGTTAGGGTAGATGAGACAGAAATAAAATATAAAGAAGAGAAAGAAATAAACGAAGAAAACTACTATGAAGATGAAATAATACAAAAAGAAGATATAGAGAAAATCAAAGATGATAACAAGAAGACAAGAAAACCCAATAAGAATAATTGGACCATGCATCAAAGCAAAGAAGAAGAAATAAAGATGAATCAAGAAGAAATTGAAAAGACAGCCGAAATAAATGAAGAAAGTAAATATGAAAACAATAGACCAGAAACATCTAGATATACAACAAGATCAGGAAGAGAAATTCGAAAACCAAAGAAGTTAGAAGAATATGATTTAAATATAGCCTACTGCTTATGTGCAGGAGAACCAGTAAATTATGAAGAAGCAGTAAAGGATAATGAATGGAAACATGCTATAAAGAAAGAGTTAGATTCTCATAAAAAGCTAGGAACTTGGGAAGTATCTGATTTACCTGAAGGAAGCAAAGCTATAGAAACAAAGTGGATATTTAGACAGAAACAAGACGGAACCAAGAAAGCGAGACTAGTTGCAAAAGGTTTTCAGCAAGAAGGACAAGAAGGATATTATGCGCCTGTAGCAAGACTACCGACTATAAGAACCATACTAAGTCACTCTGTACAAGAAGGATTACCAGTAAAACAATTAGATGTACCAACAGCTTTCCTGAATGGAGATTTAAAAGATAATGTTTACATTAAATGCCCAGAAGGAGTCAATCATAGTGGAAAGATTCTTAAGTTGAAGAAAGCACTTTATGGTTTGAAGGAAGCTCCAAAATGTTGGAACGAGAAGTTTCACCAATTTATAACTGCAAATGGATATAAACAATCAAAACATGATTTTTGTTTGTATAAAAACAATAATAGTTTATTATTAATATTTGTTGATGATATATTACTAATTGGAAATGAAGGAATATTAAAGAAATTGAAAGAAGAATTTAAAATAAAGGACTTGGGAGAAGTAAAACACTACCTAGGATTGGAAATTACAAGGAAAAATAACCAAATGGAAATTAAGCAAACAGAAATGATAACAAGAATTTTAAAAAAGTTCAACATGCAAGAATGTAAGGGAATAAATACACCTATGGAGATAAACTACAGTGTAAAAGATGAAGAAATTATTGAAGTACCATATAAAGAATTAATAGGTTGTTTACTATTTATATCTATGAACAGTAGACCTGACATTACATATGCAGTTGCATATCTCAGTAGATTTTTAGACAAGCCAACAGCATCATTATGGACAGCAAGTAAAAGAATTTTAAGATATTTGAAAAGTACACTAGACAAAGGATTGATTTACAGAAGAACAAATGAAAAGAAGAATTTGATTGCTTATACAGATGCAGACTGGGCAGCAGATAAAACAGACAGGAAGAGTACGAGTGGATGTGCTGTGTTCTACTGTGGAAATCTATTACATTGGTTTTCCAAAAAGCAAACATCAGTCGCATTATCTACAGCGGAGGCTGAATATGTGGCAGCTGCTCAATCAGCATGTGAGCTAATATATTTGAAAGGGATACTTTATGATCTGACAAACTTGTCAGATATACCTACAACATTGTTAATAGATAACCAGAGTTCTATAAGAATGATTAAAAATTTTGATAATGGTAAGAGATCCAAACACATTGACATTAAAGTTCATTACATTAAAGATATTGTTCAAAAGAATTTAATTTCTGTAAATTATATTTCTACTGATGAAAACATTTCAGATTTGTTCACAAAGGCATTACCAAAAGTAAAACACAATTATTTTGTTGAAAAATTAAATTTATTGTAAGTTTGTAGTGTTAGTAAAACAAAAATATTTCTTTCTATGCTGCTATGCATAAATATAACTATGTGTACCTAAGTACATACATTAAATAATATTGTAAGTGAATTGAAGAAGTAAAATATGCATTTCTATTGTGCTATGTTTATATAAGTACATTATAGAATATTTATACTTATGTAAGTTAAAGTAAATATAACTTGTACCACAAACTTTAGTTGTAAGTTGTAAGTTGACAACATATTGTGTATTGTAAGTTTCAGTTTTGAGTTAAACAATTTAAGAATTTTGAGGAAAATGTCTAAATTGAGGGGGTGTGTAGAATATTGTGTAACATCCCTATTTAGTATGTTGTCTGTGGTTACTAATATGTAAGTCTCTCTCTATTAAAATGGCTGTCACGAGATGCTGCGTTTTCTTTGGTGCTCGTCCGAACTAAATTACCCAACATCTTGCTCTATATCACAGTGTGAACGGTCTCGTACAAAATGTATAACGAGCGATAAAATATTAACTAATTTAAAATATTAACATATGTTGTAAATTCTTACCTGTGAGGCCCTACACCAGGAGGAATAAAACATAACAAAATGATGGCCCTCGGACACAAACTTCTCAATATTATGATCAGTTAAGTATGCCATACCGTTGTATATTACAACCTTTGATGCATCCTTGTCACTAATACTACCCTGCAATAAAAATAATTTTGTTGAATAATATAGTGATATGATGTCTTCAAAGTAGTATAGCCACCCTAATTACTTGAGCGCGGCGCTCCTACCCTCTCACACGATCACAAAATCAAAATCAGGTAAGTGCGTGTCAGATCACGCATAGAATAGGTGACTACGGAAACCTATTCTATGCGTGATCTGACACACACTTACATTTATACATATTACATGATATACAATGCCAAGTGATGTCCAATAAATAATTGTTATGTTTACTAATTTTTTCGTTACTTTTGTACGAAGTTCTCCAAGTAAGCTTATTTTACAAGTTAAGCCTCTACAACTCCTGAACCAATAAAGCTATATAAGTCGTAATAGTTTTCCTTTAAAGTTTATCGAATGGACTACCATCACATTTTTTTAGATTTTTCGAGTCTACCTAAGCTAAACAGCTTTTAGAGGGGGTCCGCCCTGTTTTTGTAAAAAAATGTTCTATAACGTTATATAATTCGCAAACAGATACCTAAATAAAAAATCGTCTTAGAAACCTCTCAATGTTTTTAAAGACCTATCTAAAGATACACCACACGATGGGGTAGACGGGAGAACAAAAAACCACCCCACTTTACGTATTTACCCCAAATAAAAATATTTTTCATGATTATACTGTAGCACTTTGTCGGGATAGGAAGACATATCCATGTAAAGTTTCATCTTTCTAGCACTAACCGTTTGGACGGTAGGTAAGTCGAGGACGGATGGACTAACATGACGAATCTATAAGGTTTCCGAGTCATGAACTACGGAACTTAAAAAATCGTTGGTAAGTTCACACTCACCAACAACTTTTTAGTTCACACTCACCAACGACTTTTTAGTTCACACTCACCAACGACTTTTTAGTTCACACTCACCAACGACTTTTTAGTTCACACTCACCAACGACTTTTTAGTTCACACTCACCAACGACTTTTTAGTTCACACTCACCAACGACTTTTTAGTTCACACTCACCAACGACTTTTTAGTTCACACTCACCAACGACTTTCTAGTTCACACTCACCAACGACTTTCTAGTTCACACTCACCAACGACTTTCTAGTTCACACTCACCAACGACTTTCTAGTTCACACTCACCAACGACTTTTTAGTTCACACTCACCAACGACTTTCTAGTTCACACTCACCAACGACTTTTTAGTTCACACTCACCAACGACTTTTAGTTCACACTCACCAACGACTTTTTAGTTCACACTCACCAACGACTTTTTAGTTTACACTCACCAACGACTTTTTAGTTCACACTCACCAACGACTTTTTAGTTAACACTCACCAACGAGTTTTTAGGTTAGAGGCCCAATGATGCGTAAGCATATCTCAATATGATTCATATGTGTATTGTGATCACTACTCTTAGATTCCACTTATTCTTTCTGTTAGGGCATAAATAATGATATGCATTATTTCCGAACGCAGCTACACTGGCAACACAGGAACTACGTCAGAGACATCTACAATACAAGATGTCTTCCGCGTTCATACGGCATATAAGATACTATACGAATGTTCTGCTGTAATTCAATTACAATAAATAAAGCATTTACATGTTCAATAAGTGTTTCCATCAGTATTGTCTGTCGAATACACGACAGATTGGCGACGAGGATTGTGGAATTGTGAAGAAGAAGTGTGCTTTACATAAACTATCTCGCGCAGTGAAAATTTCCCACGTGTTCCTAAGACCCATTTTTGTATTCCTATGTTCCAAGGGTTCCACATCCAGTGATGATAACCCGCTTCACGCATTCCTATTTTCCTAATTTACATACGCAAATACGCTACAATGGACGCACAATTAGCACAAGTGTTGTCCCAAATGTTGGAGACCATGCAAATACAACAAGCACAATTACAACAAGTATTACAAAATAATGAACCTAACCGAGCTACGGTTAGCGGCATTACTCTACAGCCTTACGATGAAAACAACGAGTCATTTTCTTCGTACCTACAAAGGTTAGAAAACTACATTAACCTAAAAATTAAAATACAAATTATATACAAATTATATACAATTAAAATACAAATTTTCTTAAACTGCATCGGGCCTAAGTATTATCAAATACTTAAGAATTTAACATCGCCAGACTCACCGGAAACCAAAACATACGATGACTTAGTCAAACTACTTAAAAATCATATTGCCCCGGAGCCCGGAGAAGTTGCTCAACAACACAAATTCTGTCTCCGGCAACAAAATGAGTGTGAAAGCATTGCTAACTATGTTGCTGGATTGAAGGAAATCGGGGGCAAATGTAATTTTTTCTGTAATCATTGTAAACACATTTGAGACTCACCTGCGTGTACAGTTCATACGGGGGCTGCGTAACTCTGAAATAAAAGAAAGATTGATACAAGAACCTTCTTCCACCAAGTTCGATGACTTAATTAAGACAGCGTTGGCAATTGAAGCTTCCAAAGCTGAAACTAAAGAAATGTTTCCAGATATGCAAAACATTAATAAAATATCAACTAAAACAAAGAACCAAAATAGTAGAAAAATTCAGTGTTTCCGGTGTGGGAAAGACAACCACACTGCGGTACAGTGCAGTCTGAAGGACAAATTATTCTGTAAAATATGTAAGCAAAAAGGACACATTCAAGCAGTATGTTTCAAATATCAGAAACAGCTACAGCTGGTAGAGCAACAGTCAGATAATGATGACTATATATATGAAATACATAACTTCTACAAAAATAAAATACAAAATGATAAATTCAATATTACATTACAACTAAATGGAAAAGTACACACCTTAGAACTAGATACGGGTGCAGCAGTTACAACATGCTCTGCAGAATATTACAGGAATAATTTTGGCAATCTGAAACTGAATAATACATCGGTGAAGCTAAGAACTTATACAGGAGAATTAATACACCCGTTGGGAATCTGCAATTTAAATATTAAGTACAAGAATACAGAAGTAGAAGGAAGAATGTTTGTTATAGACAAGAAAGTGGATCCAGTACTGGGAAGAGAATGGATAAGGAAATTAAACCTACAATTTGACATAAATTCAATACAAAAAGAAGATGATATTACAGAAAAAGAATTTAAAGAGAAATTACAAAGTTTAATAGAAGAATATAAAGAATTATTTTCTGAAGAGATAGGAGAAATAAAAGATTACCAAGCAGCATTTAAATTAAAAGAAGGTGCTGTACCAGTATTTTTAAAGCCACGTCCAGTACCATTTGCACTTCGAGATCAAGTGGAATCAGAAATTGACAGGTTAGAAAGTGAAGGAATAATAGAAAAAGTTACATACTCACAGTGGGGGACGCCAATTGTCCCTGTAATCAAACAAAATGGTAAAGTTCGCCTGTGTGCAGACTACAGAGCAACATTAAATAAAAATCTGGAAAATGACAACTACCCTATCCCTCGGATTGAAGAAATATTTTCAAAGCTTAGCGGGGGAAATTACTTCTGTACGCTGGACATAAACCAAGCATATTTACATTTGAAGACCAATGAGGATACAGCAGAGATGCAAGCCATAAGTACATGCAAAGGCACTTACAAAGTCAAACGATTAATGTTTGGAGTTAAAATTGCACCCAATATTTGGCAAAGATACATGGATCAGACGTTACAAGGTCTGGAAGGTACAGCATGTTTCTTCGATGATATTGCCTTACAGGGAAGCTCACATATACAACTGCTTCAGAGAATCAGAATGGTATTTGAAAAACTGCAGAAATGTGGATTACACCTGAATAGGAAGAAATGTCAATTTTTCCAGAAGTCAGTCACATACCTGGGACATACAATAAATGAAAATGGACTACACCCTACAGAAGAAAAGATTAAGGATATAAAGAATAGCCCACGTCCTACAGATGTTTCATCTCTACGTACATTCTTGGGAATGGTTAATTATTATCAACAATTCATTCCCAACTTAGCATCAAAATTATATTCCTTATACAAATTACTTCAGAAAAATACAAAATTTACATGGTCTACAGAATGTGAGAAAGCTTTTCAAGAACTTAAAAAAGAGATCTGCGGAGAAAAAGTACTTATACCATTTCATGAAAACTTACCAGTTACCCTAGCCACAGATGCATCACCCACTGGATTTGGAGCGGTGTTGTCACATATCATGCCAGATAAATCTGAAAGACCTATAGCATTTGCTTCAAGATCACTTACAAAAGCAGAGAATGGTTACAGCCAGTTAGATAAAGAAGCTGCGGCTCTAGTATGGGGGCTGAAGAAATTTTTCCAATATTGCTATGGCAGAAAAATAATACTTGTTGTGGACAATCAACCATTAGCTAGAATACTACACCCAGAAAAGGCAACACCAGCTACCACAGCCATACGACTTGTACACTATGCAAACTTTTTGGCAGGATTTGATTATGAAATAAGATTAAGGAAAACTACAGAGCATGCCAATGCAGACTACTTTTCAAGATTACAACATACAAATACAAATGAAAAGAATGATACACTTACAGATGATGAAGCTTTCTACTTAAATCAAATTTCAATGATGCCAGTTACACTACAACAAATAAAAGAAGCTACAGCTAATGATCCAGAATTACAAAAACTATATTTAGACATACAATCAGGAAGAAACGATCCAAGAAGACTACATGAATTTTCATTACAAAATAATTGCATATTTTACGGCATACGAATAGTTATACCCAGGAAATTACAACCCAAGATTTTAGAAGAATTACATACTGCTCACACTGGCATAGTGAAGATGAAGGCACTAGCAAGAAGCTATGTGTGGTGGAAAACTATTGATACAGACATAGAAAATATGGTCAAACAATGTAATGCATGTTGTTTAATGCAAAAGAATCCCACAAAAGTGCCTGTACATAGCTGGGAGTACCCAAAAGAGCCATGGAGTCGTATCCATATTGACTATGCTGGACCATTTATGAACCAATACTTCCTGATTGTAGTGGACGCCTGTACAAAATGGTTAGAAGTCATACCAACTACTAATATCACAGCTACATCAACTATTAATATTCTAAAGAAAATATACACTACATTTGGTTTACCGGTAACACAAGTTTCAGACAATGGAAGACAATTTAGATCTGAAGAAATGCAAAAATTTCTGAAAGAAAATGGAATTCAAGCAAAATTTACAGCCCCATTTCACCCATCTACAAATGGTCAAGCTGAAAGATATGTCCAAACAGTTAAAAATAAACTTAAAACAATGATCAATGATGAAGGATCTTTACAAGATAAATTACAGAAATTTCTAATGATGTACAGGAAGACACCTAACAGTGCTACAGGATTGAGTCCAGCAGAAATGATGTTCAAGAGAATATACAGAACTAGGATTGATTTAGTAAAAAGAATACCAGAAATACAAAATAACAGTAAGGAAGACATAGTAGTAAATAAACAGTTTCAAAGAGGAGATAGAGTTCAAATAAGAATGTATGACAGTAATAAATGGAAATTTGGAAATATAATAGATAGAACAGGGAAATTACATTATGAGGTGGAAGTGGATGGTAGAATACATAAAAGACATGTAGATCAAGTTATTAAGACGGCGTGCATGAGTAATAACATCAAGATTCCAGATACTTACAAAACCGTACAAAGTGACCTACATAAAAACATACATACACCTGAATCCTCCGGAAGAAGTTCTACAGCAATACAAGATACCCCTACAAGGAAGGAGCCCAGACCACCAACTCCAGACTCTGAAGTACAGGAACCTGAAAATACAGAACCGGAAGTAATCAGACCAGATATATCGGAACCTGTTATGCCTACGACGACACCGACACTGCCAGTACGCTTACCTACACCACCCAAGCTGGAGCCGCGTCGAAGCACGAGGACTAGGAGACAACCAAATCGAATGAACCTTTGAATTATGTGACGTGGGAGAGTGTTAGGGCATAAATAATGATATGCATTATTTCCGAACGCAGCTACACTGGCAACACAGGAACTACGTCAGAGACATCTACAATACAAGATGTCCTCCGCGTTCATACGGCATATAAGATACTATACGAATGTTCTGCTGTAATTCAATTACAATAAATAAAGCATTTACATGTTCAATAAGTGTTTCCATCAGTATTGTCTGTCGAATACACGACACTTTCCATCAGGCAGAGTAGTTAGCAGGCATAAATTTAAAAAAGTAGTTGATTAATACTGATTTTGATTCTGGAATCCTAAATATCAATCTAACTTTCTCTGGGAAGGCTAAGGTAACATAGACTAATATAAAAATTCCCAATTCTTTCCTTAAAGCAGATGCAGCATTTTACATTATATTACACCAGCTTGCACCTCGTTTTTAGGGTTCTGTAGTTTATAAATCGGAACCCTTATAGATTCGCCATTGCCGTTTGGGCGGTAGGTCTGGAGCGGACGGATAGTATGCATTGCTTTGCATGAGTAGGTGTTGTAATTACGTCGACAAAATCCTACAATAAAATTAAGAAAACCATTTTTATTTGGGATACCTCCCCTTAACGCAAAGTGGGGATGTTTTTTTTCTCGCTTCTACACCATTGTGTAGGGTACCATTAGATAGGGCTTTTAAAAACATCGCGAGGTTACTAAAAGCATTTTTCAATTTATCTATCCGTTTGCGTGTTATTCAACTTTAAAGCGCATTTTTCAGTAAAAACAAGGCGTCCCCCCCCCCCCCCCCCCTTAAACATATTTTACTGCTACATCGCTATTAAATATAGTTCTCAATAGTATTGTCTGTTTGTATTATACAAGTTAATTTTACTTACTTCTGTTTTCGCTGTGAAGATTCTACTTAAAAATACTGTCAGGGAAGCTAGATCCCTGGTACCTGTATACTCTATGGGAGTAAATGTGTTCTTATGATAGTAGTGTAGTGTTGGATATCCTGTAAATAATAATTAATAAAGTTTATTTCGATACCCTAAATTTAATTAAAAATATGAGCAAAACAACAAAACCAATTTTCGCCTAGCAGGTTAAAATATATTTAACAGAAGTTGTGACGTTACTACAATACTGTATTTAGACTTTCACGACTTTTACACTACAGTCCACACCTACCACCTACACTATGGTCCAAGATACGCTGATTGGTGCGCCAGTGGATATCAATCTTCGTGACATGCCACTTAAGCAGGTAGATAAGTTTAAGTATCTGGGCAGCACCTTGACATCAAACGGCCAACTTGATAGCGAAGTGAACAGTAGAATTGGAGCTGCCGCCGCAGCTTTTGGAAAACTTCGTTTCAGGGTATTCCGTGCACATGACATCAAACTCTGCACAAAAATAGCTGTGTACATGGCAATCGTCCTGCCTAATCTGTTGTACGGCTCCGAGACATGGTGCCTTTACCGCAAACATGTCCACACTCTAGATAGATACCATCTTAAATGCCTACGCGACATTATGAACATTCATGGTCAGACCGAGTACGAAACACGGAAGTTCTACGACGAGCAAATGTCGGCGGAATATAGGCATATCTAATGCAACGGCAGTTACGGTGGTGTGGACATGTCGCACGGATGCCTGATGAAAGAGTGACTAAGCGCATCTTTTACTCGGAGCTGCAAGATGGCAAACGAAAGCAGGGTGGCCAATTTTTGCGGTATAAGGATGTGCTTAAGCGACACATGAAACGCTGCCACCTTGAACCGTTGCAGTGGGAGGCTGCTGCGGCGGATAGACCACTTTGGAGGCGTACTGTTCACACTAAGGTGTTTGAATTCGAGAGGCAGAGGAGAAATGATCTCGATGCCAAACGGGATGAGCTCAAGGCCCGCCAGCCAGCGGCGGCCATTTATTACAATTATATCGGGGGGGTGCTGACTTGCAGTGAATGTAGACGTACATTCACTGCGAAAATTGGATATATCAGCCACCTGAGAGCACATGAACGAAGCTCACGCTGATCAGTTCCAAGTCACCGTGGCCGAATACGGTCTGGATGGTACTACTATTTAAAACAACAAAGTTTTTTTTGTTTGGAATATGTATGGCAAGTATGGCAACACACGATCAAAGTGGTGTGCAATGGGAGAGGCCTATGTCCAGCAGTGGACTGGGATGGGCTGATGATGATAATGATGGCAACACACGACACTGGCAAAGATGGTTTTCGACAGAAGTTGTCATAAATAAATAACCGTGTCTCAGAGTTAATAAAACCATACCTGGTATTATTTTATCATGGCCGATTGCCACATTCAAAAGAAGAAGAAGAATATGTATGGGTAATAATATTGGTTGCCAGAATTGAAATTTAAAATATTAGTGTTCAAAAATAAAGTTCAAGGCAAATGATAATGAGATCATGTAGTTGGTAGTAGTTATCATAAACAGAAATTTTACACCTATATAGGTAACTAACTAACTATACAATTTTTTTCTCTATGGTTAAAAGATATCATCAAAATATTTAGCCTGAATACTAGGCTTTTATGTGGTGGTACTATTTGAGTACATTAAAATCAAATATATTGTCTTTTGTGTGAGGGTTGAACTGCCCTGGTTGAAGGACCCATTCGTGCTTAAAGCACCATGGATCTACTACCTATGAGTAGCCTCTCCTGAGAAAGAAGGTTTTGGTTACTATATTATATTTTAATTTGAACTTTGCTGTTTCAGTGGACACAACTGCTATAAACTGCGCAGAGCATAGTGATAAGTCTTCCAAATACCTGTAATGTCAACTTCATTGCAAAGCTTGGAATGTAAAGTACAATCCACTTCCGCTATTGCAAATTTAGTATGTTTTGCATTTATAAGCTGGCCCAATTCCGACCATATTGGATAAAATTCTGCACAGTCACGGCACCTAAAAATAAGTAATAGAAAAATTAAATTTTATAAAACGAGAACTGCCTCATTGTTCTAGTAGTTAGCGTATGTGACTGCTAATCATGAGGTCTCGGGTTCAATTAATGGGTTGGGCCAAAAAGTGTTGTTGGGTATTTCTTACAGAAAATTCTTAATTACAATCTGAAAGTTTGGCGGTGATTCAGGCCCGGGCCTGAAAGAGCAAGTTAAGCAGTCAGTCCCATTTGTCCCATGAACATCAATGGCAATCATTATTGGGAAGACAATGTGTCCTCAAATATACTGACAACTAGTTCAATCAGGGTCCGATGCAGGGATCTGGCAGGGAGGTCCGATACTCCGATGCCAGTAGCTTATTGGAAAAACTGAAATTCAGGAAACCGGTTGAACTAGTAGCCTACGCGAAATAAACTTAGGAATAAAGGCTAGAAAAATGATGATGATAAAACGTGAAGTAGATTTAAAAAATTATCAATTCTGGCGAATAAAATACTTACCAAGGTGCATAAAAGAAAATAAAATTACCCTCCAATTCTTCTATTTGCTGCTTAAAATTGTCCTCATTATATTCATAGATTGAGTTTGCGTTTTTCTCCAGGGCAAAATAATAGGGCACAAATAGCAAATAAAAAAATCCTGCAGTTCGAAACATATTTAGACACTAAGATTAAATATGAATTTTAATAACTATTTATTCTAAATATTGCCTAGGTTTTCATATAATCAGTGATCGTACATAATTAAATCGAATATTCACTATCGGCCAGAAAAATATAATCCTATTCTCCAATGAAAACTTCACAACAAATTGGATTTCTATTCTATCTGATCTGTCAAAAATTGTACAGACTATGGTAGTACTAGTGATTTTTTCCACAGATTATAATTACGGTATGTTTAGGGATTCGATTAATTTTTCATGATCTGACAAAAGTAGTATACCCTGTCTCACGAAAAAAGTCTGTCAGACGTGGCGCTGTAGTACTGCGATGAAATGTTGCCAGATAATGATTGTAAACAAATTTTATATTCACATATTTTAGATATTTACATATATTATATAAATGCAATGTGTTTCGTAATTGCTTACAGAACACTTAGTTCGTACAATAAAAACCGAAAATATCTACAAACATAAATACCGTAAACCTACGAATATTTATTTTATACTCGTATAATAAATTACACACACTACCATCTGTTCTACTTGTGAATAAAGTGAACAGCGTTACGTCTTTAAGGCCAAGGCGCCTGTGAAACAGCACATTATAGTATTATTATAATAAAAAAAATATTATTATTATATTATTATTATAATATTTCAGACATTTAGCTTACAACGACATCTATATTCAAACTATGGAAGATAGATTGACTGATAGAATAATAATATACTTTGTTTTATAAAAACATACAAAGAAACACCGAAACACTGTAAATTATCCAAAATTTTTGTCAGACCAAGGATTTTAACCCGAGACCTCAAGCACAATAGTAGCACACACAACCACTGCGCCACCAAGGCAGTCACTTACGGATTGGTCAGTACATAAACAGCTAAATATTATTACATTTTCGAAATACATACGATGGCATTTTTATCAATTTTGGTATGAACAAGCGGTATTCTCTTACATACACGTAACATTTGGTGATGATTCAGAGAGAATCTTCACGATTCGCGCGATGGTAACATCAACAGCTCCTTGTTCATTTAATATCATTGATTTGTTAACAATAAAAATATTTTTATTTACTAAGACAGAGTTTCTAACTGATCAATAGTTTTTACAACTTAGGTTAAACAATGTTTGGTCGGTTGGACCAAATAGAACTAAACCCGCTTAGTAGTTATACCAGTATATTATTATATTACACATTTAAAAAATCCTTACAGTTTATAATCCACTTTAATGTGGTTTAAAATCGGCCTTGGGGGCCTTTCATTTATTACGTATAAGTAACGATTTTAACCAATTCATGACCCCCTACTTTCTCTAAATAAGATCAGGCTGAACCCTCCCCCTATTTAATATTTATTACGTAAGGTTCTGAAGTAAAAATTAAAATAATTTTGGCTGGTTTTTATTTTTATAATTAATATTTTTTTTAGTAACGTTTATAATAATCTTGGATAGCCAATATCGTCTACGACAATCGTCTGCGACAGGCCCTTGCAAAAGGGGTAGACCCAAGAAGAGCTAGCTTGAGGCCGTAAAGGATGACATGCGTACCAATGGGATGGGATGGGATGCCGAAGACCGCGCGAAGTGGAGGAAGAAAAGTCGGAAAGCGGACTAATGCTCGGATGATGATGATGACAATGTTGAATGGAATCATTTTACATAATCATTACTCTTGATTGCGATCGATTTTAATTTTACATCAAGAGTCTCTTCCACCCCTTGTGAAAATATAAGACATTGTCAACCCCATCCCCCCTAAATCGTTTTACGTAATAAATGAATGGGCCCCTAAACCTATAACTTCAATTATACATAATGTATTGCAGTTATAGATGATATGTCACAATTCACACAAACACTCTAATGACGGCTCCACATTTAACGCTTGGTAGAATAAAAAATAACCATATTTGAAAGAGATTCGGGTATTTGAAAGGGTGAAAAACAAAAATGATATTTTGTTTTTCCTGGGAAAAAGAAAGAGGGGCTCATAAATTAATTAACGTAGTTCGAAAGGGCTAATTAAGATCTATCAATATATATTTTTTTTACATCGAAATGTTCATTTTTGCAGGCCGGGACATACCCGGTCGAATTCTCGCCGTCAATTCGCGGCTCAAGTTGTGACCTCCACATTCACGGGATGTTCACAATCGTTCGTGAAACCCGCCGCAATATGGACGTAGGAGCTGCTGCTGCATTAAGTTTGTTTGCTGTGGCAACATATCACTATGTAGACGTCCAAAACAAGAACACCTACTACAATCATATATACAAAATAACAAACCTTTTTACGCTATAAACGATAACTGGACAGCAAAGAGTCTTTTTTCTTCTTTAATTATTTGGGCCATGAATGTGGATATATACGCGAAGGGGGCGCGAACCCTTTGTCGCGGGACAAAATACCGACTCTGATCGGGGAACAGGCGTGAACGCGCGTGAACCACGCGAGAACCAACCACATTCACGTTCACGCCTATTCACGGAGCTTCACGGCACTCATGTGGAGCCACCATAACACTCAGTTCATTGTCAATACGCCGTTTATCCGGCGGCCACTAAAAGAATATTTGCTAAGCCAGACTTAAAAGTCGTTACTGTTAAGTTGAAGTGGAGCCGAGTTGCTGTGATGAAAGTGCTATGCCGCTTGCCCCACGCCACTTTTAGATTTTCTTCAATAAAAACCAAGGAAAAAAGGTTTAGTTAGGCTTCGTTTTACGTGTTACTAAATTCACTTGGTATAGAATTAGGAAATGATTGTTTATCATTCGTTAATGCTATCACCATTAACCACGAGTCGAAGACGATGATTTAAAGTTTAACTACGAAGCTGGTAGTATGTTCATTAAGTTTTGAGGTTTTGTGATCTATTTGTCCATCAACGCCATTCTTTCCCTGACACATGATACCTACTGGACACTGGTAGTTTTTCAAAGCCTACCATTGTGAATTTAACAGAGTACCTTAAATAATTCTAAAGTTCTAAACCAACATAAAAAAAAATTAGTAAAATTAAATGCAAATATTTAAAAACTGTAAAATTATTTATTTATTTATGCTACAAAAATTTGCTTTAGTCATAGTATTTTTGAAAAAACAAAGTTATTCACGAAACAAAATACAGAGCATCTGTAAACGTCACTATGCTGTAGCTTTTAAGAACATACAAAAGAATGTGGTAATTCTTCAAAATGGTCGCTTTGTATGGTTTGCCAACTTGCATGTCTGTGTTTCAGAGTTCTTTGTTTTCGTAATTTATTCGATATTATAATATTTTGGAAAAAGTATAAGCAACTCTATAGCTGTGTCGTGTCATTAGGAACACTGCTATTGTAATCATATTTTGTGGTGCCCAAGAAAGATGTCATCGGTAATGTGAGAGCTCTTCGACAAAAAATTTATTTTGCAGGATTATGACGTTTGTGATTACTATTTGGATTTGCAGAAATTGAGGAATAACCTGGTAAATTATAATCATTACGTATAATGGTAGGGCAGTGTTAGTATGAAGTTTTTTATGAGAAACAAAGCTGACTCTAATATTGGCATTCCACAGTACTATGTCATGATTGATTCGTATTGAACATTCTTTTGATTTGAGAACCTGCTGATTTAACTGAATGTATTTTGAATTGAAAACTATACTATGAGGCGTTTATTAATGCCATTCGTAATTATTCGTTAAGATTGTTATGTTATGCAGTTTGTTGTTATTCTTGTTGTTGAAATGATGTCCATGTCAAAGAGAACACAACATTACAGTGAGACTTTCGTCGTTGCTTGTACCAATAAATACTTATAAACAGTGACACTTGATTATTTAAATACAATTTTAATCGTTTTATTTTCAGCCTACAACCAGAAGCTTAGAATTCTTGAACAATTACATTATGGAACAAACTAGACAGTGAGAAAGATATTTATAAAGGAATTTGAGAACATCTGGACTAAAAACTGCAGCGAAATATTAAAGTGTGTAATCAATGAATGGTGAAAAGTGATAATGAGTGTGGTTAGAAGGTGGTGTGCGCTTGTGTGATGGGAGGGGTCGGGTGAGAGGTGAGGCGCTCGGGCGCGGGCGCGGGCGCCATGAACCCGCCAGCGCCCCGCCAGGCGGCCGCTCGCTCTGGCTATCATCAAAAAGCCCTAGCTCAGATCCGTAACTCACTACTCCCATTTGCCAATAATGGGAACTCGGAACCGCCTGGCTCGTCAGCTGCCAGCACGGTCAGCTCTGGAGTCAGTTCTGGCTTCAGCTCATCATCAGGAAATGGTCTTGATAAGGATTTGACTGTATTACCTCAGTCTTTGAATCAACTGGTTGCTTTGGGATATGATGAGGTAAGATGTTCCTGCTCAGCTAAAATAAATGCTAAGTAATACTTTTATAAACTAATGGGGAAAGTAAATATCTGCTCAATATCAATATAATCATGAGCATGACAGCTAAAAGATATGTCATCTAGGTCTTCCCTAAGGTTACCACATTAGTGCTAAATCAGCATCATCATCAACAGCCTTTAACAGTCCACTGCTGGACATAGGCCTCTTCTTAAAAAGGAGGTTTTGGCCTACTATACCACGCTGGCCAGACGGCTTGGCATAGGGTTGGTTTCAAGTTTTCCTTCTCTGTGCATTGACATTGTCTTGCGTAGTTTATCCCTTAGTCGCCTTTTACGACACCCGCGGAATGAATAGGGGTGGTGACACTCTGTATTCTTAATCCGTCACCACATGGATTATATCTATATATAGTTCTAAATATCAATAAAAATAGCTTAAAAAGTAATAATCTATCATCATCAGCCTATCGCAGTCCACTGCTGGACATAGGGCTCTCCATTTGCACACCACTTAGTCAATCCTCGGCTACTCTAGCTAATCTATAATAGCAGCAAATGATTTTGCTGTATTTTTAAAATTGATAAAATTATTGAATGATAAAATATCAAAACATACCTTTATTTTTAAAAAGTTTAGTGTTTATAGCTAAAAATAATTCACAACTTTTTCAATACCAATAGAAATATTAAAATTATGGTTTTTAAATAGGGGACACTATTGAAATGTAAAAATAAAATACAGGGAAGTACGGGAAAAAATACATATAAACAATATAAAAATAAATATATGTGTTTATCAGAAGTCTGTGTACCTCACCATAGTGCAGTGCTTTGCCTAGTTTGGAATCAATATTATATGTGTAAGATGTGTGTTGATACCTAAAAAAGTTGATTTTCATGCTAATAATAAACCCTATATAGTCAATTTTGATTTTTGATAATTCAATTCAATTTTTTTAAATTTTTGTCTGACCGTTACTTTTGCGGTCGCGGAGGTCCGATTCCAGTCGCTCCGTGGAAAAATTGAAATTCAGGTAAAACTGGTTGAACACTAGTTCAACCAGTTTTACCTGAATTTCAATTTTTCGGCTACTAAGCCGACCCCAAATAAACTTGGGAATAAGGCTCGGAAGAGTCTGTCCGTTACTAACTATACCTCCCTGTCTTGCGGTTGTACTTGTAGAAATCTACAGTAGGTAACAGTTTAAGCTCAGCTAGTAAAGTGTACATTTTTTTGTGATTTCTCACCTCTAAAACGGCTAGACAGATTTTAATGATTTTTGTTGGTTTTTTGAATCTGTTTCCCCCATTTTATAGTGGTAAAACAAAATAGATTGGGACCATTTGCTAGTATATCAAAACACAACCTCACAAATCTCATAATGACCTATCTGTAACCCAAAACTAAATGCTGTTGTAACTAGACTACACGTAAACGCTAAATGTTTCTAAATTAATCTTAAATATAAACAAAAAAAAATACTTTAGACTTAGTTCTTTAGGTAGACCATGGACCATTGCTCATCACACTATCATGTGTATTGAGTGGGTATGGTATCGACGCCAGACCACAGAATACTTAATAGTACCAGCACAGAAGACTCACTCCGAAAAGTAAATTAAAGTTATAGATACCCTCGGTGTCAAAAGATTAAGTTCAATTCAGATCGCACAGCGCCGAATCACTACGATTATATTTACCTACAATTGCGTCTCTTTCTATCGTGTAACTCTGAACTGTTCTGACGATGTCTGTTCGACCGGCGTGTCTGACCCGGCAGGCAGCCGGCCGACTATACCTAAACTGCAAACAGACCTCTCAATTAACACTACACCAAAAGGCCTGTTAATAATATCATTCAAAATTTTCCATGTCCAATGTAATCAGTAATAATAATAAAGAAATCTATTTACAAACCGATAATTATCAGTATCATTTTTAATGTAAAAAACGTACCTATGCAATTCTCCTTATTAATTAAAAAAATTTTTTTAGTTCTGTAAGTAAATCTTTTACAGATATTTTTACATATCGCAGTTTACAACTAGAAAGCATTGTGGTATTTATGAAATGATTGTGTCATTAATTTATAATGAAGAAAAAATAAGGGAATAAATAATGATGAATAAAACCAACTGCCTTGTTGGTCTAGTGGTTAGTGTATATGGCTGCTGATCAAGAGGTCTCGGGTTCGATTCCCAGGTCAGATCAAATATTTGTGTGATCCCTTATATCAGTTGTTTGGTACACATAATAAAAGCTCTGCTTAGTCTGAGACGAGATAATGTTGTGTGTAAGATGTCCGGAATATTTATTTATTTAATTCTCTGCATAATTATCTGTAAAAATACAAATTCTTTGAAAATAAACTTGATCTATTTAAAATTTTAGTATTGTAGTACATATAATTATACATTGTCAAATTACATTTCTGCAGAAACAAAATTTTCACCCAGATAATAATTTAAATAGAACAAATATGCCAACAAATAATAAATTGAATAAAACAAAAATTCACCCTAGTTATAAAATTAATGAAACAAATATTCACACAAATAATATGGGGTGATCCAAAAGTTCGTTTATATTTCAAATGATGATTTAAAAGATATTTTATTTAAAAAAAATTACATCATATGTGATCCTTGATTATTTTGACACGCACAACACACGTTGTTTATCACTAAACGACGCCATGGTACTGAATGTCCATTGGCCGCTTTTGCGCTTTGTAGACCCTCCGCCCACCCCGCCGTCGCTGCTCGTCGCAACTACCGATTCAAATTTAAGGGCCACAGTACACTAGCTACTTTTAGCATCGGTGATCGGCAAGTAGTCGCTTTTTAGAAGCTAAATACGGCAACCGAACGCTCTACACCGCAAACTTAAAAACGCCAAACGCGAAGATTGAGTCGCTTTTTAGAAGCGCGACTCAGCAGCTGAACGCTACTCTACATACATTCGGATGCCGGTAGCATCGATTTGGCATCTGAGCTGTCGCTAAAACGCGCGTTTCCGATACGGCGATCGAACGCAGGAAGTCGCTAAAACGCGATGCAGCATCGACGCAGTCGCCAAATCGCCGATCGCCGATGCTAAAAGTAGCTAGTGTGCTGTGGATCTAAACGAACTTTTTTTCCATCCTGTACATTAAATAAAAAAAATATTCGCCTAAATGAATAAAGTAGAACAAAATATTCACCCAAATAATAAATTTAAAAGAAAAAATATTGACCCTAATAGTAAATGTATGTAATAGTAAATACAGAGCTTCCAATAATTGTATCTGAAAGTCCTTAGTCCTCCTTTCTTGTCTAGATGTGTTCTTATGATCCATCATTAGATCATACCCGAGCTAGGAGGTGGGTAATGGATCTCTAAATGGATATACCATTATATTACAAATAATTATTTTATAAAATTACCAAATGCAACCTGCATTTCGTAGTTATGATCTGATAATAGGTATAGGAGTAGAATTCCAACATGGTACTAAATATATAATAGGCCTAAACTGCCTTGCCCATGTCTAGCTGTGGCCTTACAAAGATATATTTAAAATAGGATCTATTTTCAATAATATCAAGAAGCCATTCAGGTCAAATCTATAACCAATATATATGAAATTTTACTAGTATTATATAATCAGGTAAATAAAACTGTCTGTGTACCAAATTTTATTTCAATCGGACTCAAAACTTTCGCATTAATAACAATAATAGTTGCCATATTAGTTACAAAATAGGAGTGAACTACCAATTAACATTTTCCGTATGGTATGCTTGTGTACTCTGTGCTGAAATGGCTGTGATTATTACTGATTATATCTGAACTCTTGATGCAGTGTAAAAAAATTCCATCTAAGCGATTGTGGATTTCATTTATAGGTAAATAAAATATAATATTAAATATTTCGAACATCTGACACACATATTCTAGTCCCAAACCAAACAGAGCTTGTGCTATGGGTACTAGACAAATAATATAAATACATATTATATAAAATGTAAAATTATACATAGAAAACACTCCGAAACCAATATTTGTAAATCATATAAACATTTGGTCCGACTCGGAAATCGAACCTCTTCCCCCACTTCTTCCCTTCTTCATACTTTACAGGTTGTCAATCCTCATTTTTTATTAAAATTGTTTCGGATCTCCGTCTCCTTGCGAACACAGAAGGGGGGACAATCCATTAAACAATCACTCTTCTAAAGAGTAACATTTTCACAAAGCCCTTTTAAAGTTCACTTTTATTTATTTTTCAGGACCCAGCTGTAAAAGCCCTAAAATACGCCGGCGGGCGATTCGACGTTGCCCTCGATTACCTGTCGAAGCAACAAGAAACTATCAATGGAGTTCTTAAACAGAACAATTTGAATTCATTGAGCTCCAAGCTAATAAGGAAACCTAGTCTAGAGCGCGAGATAAACCTCCACAGAGGGAGTCCCGCACTCGACTCGGGAGCGGGGAGCTCTCGGTCCGATAGCCCTCGGCCCTCGGATGCACCTCCCTTGCCTCACGAGAAACTAAGTAGACAGTACTCACCGTCGGGGTTCTCCGAACCGCCGCCGCCACCGCCTCCGCGATGTCCGTCCACGCCGCCGGTCATGCCATCCGTGCAGCAGCTCATGAAGCGCATGTCTCCAGCGCCACCGTTACCACCAGCTCGTGGCACGTCTCCTGTTGCCGCCGCTCCCACGCCGCCCGCACGAACGCCGATGGTCGTGCAAAATGGTCCGCAAGTCCAACAACAGCTTACGCAGCAGTTTCAAGCCCTCAGCATTTACCAAACTGGTGCGGGTGGGGCCGAACTTCCCCCTCCTTATCCCATAACGGGAGTACCACCCCCACCGTCTTACTCATCTTCAATGCAGAACCGTCAAAGTCCGACGCAGTCGCAGGACTACAGGAAGAGTCCGTCGTCTGGGATCTATTCGGGTGGCACCTCTGCCGGCTCGCCGAGTCCCATCACGGTGACGCAATCGACCGGCTCCGCCTCGGGTATGACTCGCCCCACACCGATACAGGCGCGGACCGCGAGACAAGCAGTACAACCGCCGATTATTATGCAGTCGGTAAAGAGCACGCAAGTACAAAAGCCAGTGCTCCAAACGGCTATTGCACCTGTAGCTCCGTCCCCAGTGGCAAGTTCGGGTTCGCAACCTCCCCCTCCATCGTATGCGAGCTCCATTCAGCTGAAGCAACAAGTGCAAACGCCTCCAAGCTACCCGCTTGCACCGAAGCCGCCATGTCCCACACCTCAAAGTATACCGACGGCTACGACTCCCACCGTCCCCACTACGGAACCGCCAAGTTATGCCATCACGATGCAGGCTCTGGCAGTTCAGCGAGGAATGCATCCTGTTCCACCCCCGCCGTACGGCAATCAAGCCGACAACACGACTACGGTCAATTCCCACCACTCCCCGTTACACAAAAAATATTCGAATAATGGCGAATCATCTCAAGTAGAAATTAAGTGCCCCAATCAAAACTGCACAAATAATCTTCTAAAAGATAGTGTAGCTACGTCGAGTTCGGATAAAAGTTCGAATGGGTCGTCGGAACGGCGGCCGAAAGGCATGGAAAAGATTAGGCATCAATCTCCCATACCGGAGCGAAAGCATATCAGCAAAGAGAAGGAAGACGAACGACGGGACTGTAAAGTTAGAAACTATTCACCTCAAGCATTTAAGTTTTTTATGGAACAGCATGTGGAAAATATTTTAAAATCCTATAAACAGCGAACTTTTAGACGTATGCAGTTGGAGAAAGAAATGACTAAAATAGGTCTCAGTGCGGAAGCGCAATGTCAAATGAGGAAGATGTTATCTCAGAAAGAATCCAACTACATTAGACTAAAGAGAGCGAAAATGGACAAATCAATGTTCACGAAAATAAAACCAATCGGAGTGGGTGCGTTCGGGGAAGTGACGTTAGTGAAGAAAATTGATACTAGTCATCTATATGCCATGAAGACACTGCGGAAAGCGGATGTGCTCAAGCGAAATCAGGTAGCACACGTGAAGGCCGAAAGAGATATCTTGGCGGAGGCCGACAACGAGTGGGTAGTTAAACTATATTACAGCTTTCAAGACAAGGATAACTTATATTTTGTTATGGATTACATACCTGGTGGTGATCTGATGTCGTTGTTAATAAAGTTGGGTATATTCGAGGAGAGTCTGGCGAGATTCTACATAGCGGAGTTAACGTGCGCCGTGGAGAGCGTTCATAAAATGGGGTTCATCCACAGAGACATAAAACCCGACAATATCCTCATAGATCGGGACGGTCACATCAAGTTAACTGACTTTGGTCTATGTACTGGGTTCAGGTGGACTCATAACTCGAAATACTATCAAAGAAATGGTGAGTATAGTTTTATTTATTATACATGTTTATTTATTTAAAGGAGCTATACATATTTGAAACGATATTGCAATGTTTTGATAAAAATATCGAATCCACATAATACGTACTACCATATTAATTTATAGAAAGGGATTTCGTTTACAGTATGACAATAATAATATAATCTTGTCAATTTTATATTTTCAGATCACGGACGGCAAGACTCGATGGACCCAGTGGACGGCGAATGGGGTGCAATGGGCGAATGCCGCTGTCACCAGCTGAAACCGTTGGAGAGGCGACGGAAGCGAGAGCATCAGCGCTGTCTCGCTCACTCACTAGTCGGCACACCGAACTACATCGCGCCCGAGGTGCTTACCCGTACGGGGTACACCCAGCTGTGTGATTGGTGGTCTGTTGGTGTGATACTCTATGAAATGTTGGTGGGATCTCCACCTTTTTTAGCGGCAACACCTGCAGAAACACAACTCAAGGTGAGCTGACTTTTATACTGCATAAACTTTTATATACTAAAGCATCATCATTGGATTTTGGCAATATACGCATAGTACTCTCTCTCTCGTATCGAATCTATAAGGAATCTATAACCACCATACGTGTATATGGATCTATGGGGTATCTATGGATAGGTCTTCAAAAATGATATTGAGGTTTATAATATTTTTTTTTTCTAAACTGAATAGTTTGCGCGAGAGACATTTCCAAAGTGGTAAAATGTTGCCCCCCCCTGTAACTTCTAAAATAAGAGAGTGATAAAACTAAAAAAAAAATACGATGTAAATATGATGTACATTACCATGCAAACTTCCAACGAAAATTGGTTGGAACGAGATCTAGTAAGTAGTTTTTTTTTAATACGTCATAAAACATAAACCGCAATTTACATTTCTTTCAATCAAAACACTATTATTAAAATATTGATGAAAGTTACAACGAACTACAAAAACTTTTATATGATGCTACGGAACCCTTCATGGGCGTGTCCGACTCGCACTTGGCCGCTTTTTTAAGGTTAGATATATTTAAGTCTGAGTGAGCCTCAAAACAAAAAAGATTTTGACAGGACTTCGGACTTCTTCGAAACACAAGTGTTTTGACATTTTACTGAGTTCTAATCTTTTTTTTTCAGGTGATAAACTGGGAGAATTCACTTCATGTTCCGGATGCTGCGAACTTGTCACCAGAGAGCAAGGATTTAATCCTACAGCTCTGTTCGGGGCAAGAAACGAGACTTGGCAAGGACGCCAACGAGGTGAAAAACCATCCCTTCCTAAATGGCATCGATTTTGACAAGGGACTAAGGAGACAGGTTGCGCCCTTCATACCGAGGATCGAGTACCCGACGGACACGTCCAACTTCGACCCGGTCGACCCCGAGAAACTGCGCAACTCTGGCAGTTCCGACTCCAACAAGTCGGATAGTGAACTACTCGACAACGGTAAGTTCCACGGCTTCTTCGAGTTCACATTTAGAAGATTCTTCGACGATGGTTACATGAACAAAATAAATACGAAAATAGACGACAACGATAATCAGGGTCCTGTGTACGTATAACGAGCGACTCCGACAGTGATAAAAGAGACACTGTGACTAATTTGTAGGATTTTTTTTACAAAGTGTGTGCCTTTGACTCTCTCTATTAAAACATTAGTTTTTTTTGTAAACGTAACGAATAAAACGTATTTAAAATTAATTAAAAAGCCGTATTGTTAATAATCCCGGTGATAATGTTGTAATATTGTATCGTTATGTATTTGTAAGATTAATCTTATTTCAGTGTAATATATGTAGCGGATGGATCACAAACATAGGCTATGGTGCTGAGGGGCGGCGCCACTGTCGCGTGGTGTTGCCCTACTGTAATGTCCATTCAGTGTATACTATTTTTTGTAATTAGAAAAATTATTTATGAGATAAGAACAAGCTTACTGAAATTAGTGAATGATTGTCACTATATTTTCTTATGTATTTATCGAGGTAGGTTGCTTATGTGTGTTCGTTTATATACATGTAAAACGTTTACTTACGGTACATTAACTTCATAGATTGGAATATAAAATGTGCTTCCATTTTGTCTACAGGACACTAGCTCATAATGTGTGCCTTAGAATTTACATATTAACCTTTTTACAGCGATTGTATGTTGAATAATTAGTCACACTCTATGTATGCTGCAACATGGTAGGTCAAGTTTTGTAATTGACTATATACTGAGTGCAATACGTATTTATTAACAAGTCATAAGCATTGGTGTACAATAAAAATAAGATAGTTAGTTGCTGAACTTCTATGTGTTTTTTGAATTTAAGGAAAGGGGTCTGGCGTTTACTCGGATGGTTCTCGTTCAATAATATCATATATTTTTAGTAAGTTCTTATAAATAGTGTTTGTTATCAAGACTACAGTGAGGCATACGATGCCTTAAACACTTGTAGAAATAGTGATGTCATTTGCATTACACCGAATGATCGGGTAAACGGAGAACAAGTAGCATATTGACCTAAAAGAATTTAAAGTGGGTCCTAATGTTTTATTTAAATTATCCTTCAAAATCCAGATATTATAAAGAAAAACATAAAGCAGGCACGTAAGTGGCGATTTTAGTGTTGAAGTAGCTGACAAGAGATCTGGCTCAAGCAAGGTAGCTTTTTCATCATCATCAGTCTATCGCCTCTCCCATTGCACCCCACTCTTATCGATTTTGGACTTCTCGCATCCAGCTCCTGCCAGCCATCCTACGCAAGTCGTTATTCCACCTGGCCTTCCCACACTACGTTTGTCGAGACGCGGTCTCCACTTCAGAACTTTTCCATCTGTTATGCGGCTAATATGGCTAGCCCACTGCCACTTCAGTTAGCTAATCCGGTGGGCTATTTCGATGACCTTAGTTCTATGTTATGTCGTTTGGAAAGCTACGTCCAGTTTTTTCATCGACGATTCTCCAACGAAAGTTTTTAATCAGTGCTGGTGACGAAGCCGATACCTGGACACTTACGGTACGATTGGTTCCCTATGCTCGGCGTTTCTTTCAGGAATCGTATCAAGAATGAGGTGATCTATCACTTATTGACTGAATTCAAATTTGTTTATAATATAATATTCTTTCATTGGTGAAGCCTAGTTCATCACAGCTTTCATTATGTATTTTGTTCGAAAATCACACTGTGTAGGCTTTATTCGCCCCTTCAACAATTCCACTCGCTGTCAAATTTTCTAACGTAAAGATAAAAATATCTTTTTATTGAGCCCATAATAAGCTTATTAACAGCGAAATAATTCAAAGTAAAGTCTTGTTTGCTCCCTTAGCCGGTTCTTGACACCCACGGGATGAATAGGGGTGGTGATGTTATTTCTGTCAATTGGACAAAAAATTTAACAGATCGTTTTTCTTTTTATAATGGCAGCTACCTATCTTTGAGGCGTGGATGCGTTAATTGCTATTTTTTATTTTTACAAATCTTGAATTTTGTAATGTTGTTTTTTAGTCGGTAAATGATTATTTAAATGTTAATAATGGTGTTTAAAACATGGTTTTTGACAGTAGTTAGTCGCAATTGGAATTGTCAACAAAACAGCAGAAATAGTTGTGATAATATTTTTACGCGAACTTTAAAACACAAAAAGGTTCGTTTTTTTCCCATAAGTCCAGCAACTAAGTATATTTATTTATATGGTACACCAATGCGTTTACTTCATTTACTATTGTTGAAAGTTTTACTATGGTTTAAAATTGTATTTTTTTTGTACATTAGAGCACAATAAAGCTGAGGTTTTGTGTATTAAAATTGCAAGATTTAGTTGTCCTTTAAACTAACAACATCCAAGTATTATATTTGCAAAGTAAATAACAAAACAATAACTGAACAAAGGGTGATACGCCGCCATACTGTGTTAAATCTGATTGTCATAAGAAGCGCGCCAATTTATTTTTTACTTGTACAGTAAAATATGAGTCACATCAAGCCTTAAATTATGTGTTATTGAATGTAAATTGTTTTATTCTGAAATGAATCCTGCTTATAAGTGAATGAAAATAAAATATGGGAATTTTGTTATATTTTTTCTTTTAACCTCAAACTCGATCATCAACATCCAAAGGTAAGTAATAAAATACAACCGTCTAATAATAAACTAGGTACCTAGGTACTGTACACTTTCTCCCGCGCCTCCTTTTGGCACTTATAGAACTACAAGGGAATTCAGGTCCCATGGTGAAATTGTGCAGTACCCCTTATAATCCTGATCTTGAGGGCCGTTTGGTTAATTGTGTGCGGAAAACCTTACGAATATCACCTACCGTATGCCTTTTAATTACAGTACGGTTTTAATTTTAGTTTTCATCTCTATGATTTTACCGCCCCGATAGAGCCGAACGGCTCGGCTGTTCGTGTTGAAATCAGTGTGATTTCTGGTCGAGTCATAGTTTTTAGGGTTCCGTAGCCAATTGGCAAAAAACGGAACCCTTATAGATTCGTCAAGTCTGTCTGTCTGTCTGTCTGTCCGTCCGTATGTCACAGCCAATTATTTCCGAAACTATAAGAGCTATACTGTTGAAATTTGGTCAGTCGATGTATTCTGTGAACCGCATTAAGATTTTTACATAAAAATAGAAAAAAAACAAAACATTTTGGGGGTCCCCATACTTGGAACTGAAACTTAATTTTTTTTTTTTTATCAAACCTATACATGTGGGGTATCTATGGATAGGTCTACAAAAATGATGTTAAGGTTTCTTATATCATTTTTTTCTAAACTGAATAGTTTGCGCGAGAGATACTTCCAAAGTGGAAAAATGTGTCCCCCCCCCCTCTACTCGCACTTGGCCGCTTTTTTGATTTCTTTTATTATAACCAGTTTAAGCTATATCTATGATTATAACCGTATTTTATGATTGACTGTTTTTAACTTACATTTATTAGGATGCACAGGGTCTCGATTTACTTTTTTTTTCATTTAAAAAAAAATCGTTTAATAAAAGATAAATATTAATTACCCCAATATTTCTTAAACATAATAATGTATGATTCTTACTATAACCCCAATAAATACACTTCATAAATTTAATTAATATGGTCATCAGTTAAACTACGGAAGTAACAAAAAATCTTCCACTCGTTTGTTGAAATCTTCAGCGTATTTCAAATGGACGTGGTGTTTGCCTTCTGGGTATAGATGTATTCTGAAAAAAAAATATTATTAGAGCATTTTGAACTTTCGAGTCTTTCATCCAACACCGGTCGGTACTGGAATAAAATTAGAAAATGAAAGGCAAAATCAGTAAGTAACACTGACTTGAACCGGCTATTGTCGAGAAGAGTCGCCACGAGTGTTGTTATCGTGTTTATGACTTCAGATTACAGAGGAAACTTTTTGGGATGGCCAGCAAGGCAACCGCCCCGGGAGTCTGGTGCATGCATTCTGGGCATTCGTCATGTTCATGTATTATTAAAACTAATTCCATAAAGGGAAGAGCTTGACAGTGAAATGCCAGCCTGGATCCCTAGAATCATCTTATCGCTCGGAGCCTCGAAATTATCAACCCGCCCCGAGGCAATGCATAAGGGCGCTAAGGTCGTCACTGCTTTATAAAGCGACGAACGTCCATCCAACCATTATTGCATTACCTAAAATATTAAATTCGTAGCCCCAGTTAAATTTTATATTTGTAATTTTGTAGATGTGTGTATTAAAAAATATATGTGTTTGCTTAACATCACTAGTTTTGCCTAAGTAAGGAACTAAAATTAGTCAGCAAAATGTGCGTGTTTTTGTACCCTGTTTCTACGAGATTACGGGTTTACGTGACTGTTTGTATGTCTGTTTAATTCAAGAAGTCTTTATGTTACCTGGAACCCTCAATATTTGTGTGAAGGTGGGAGACATGGACACTATTCACAAGTGGGTCTTTCTGTCCATACAAAATGAAAGTGGGACATTTGATATCCTTCAGCAAATCTGAACAAATGTTGCCCTTATTTTTCTTATATATAGCCTCCATCGCGTCCACCCAGCTTGCCCAATATCTTGCAAACAATTCTTCTCCATAAACTTCTATCAATGGCTCTCTTAATCTTTTTGACCAAGCATTGATGTCTCTAATTTCTGTGGAATATAATATACATATTCAGGATAGAAAAATACAGTGCAAGGCTTGATTTCCTCTAAGCTGATGTTGGTAGCATGTGCTATCCTATCGGTTGCATATAAATACAGAATTTCGCTCACTACGAAACACATTCATCCCTATGTCTGAGTGAGAGTGAGAGAGAGAGAGTTAGAGCAACACTCTGAGTGTAGTACTATTGTTCTATAGCGCGTTTGTCTATTGATAAATGTGGTGCTTCATAAAAGTAGTATATATTTGGGTGTTCATTCAATAATAATGGAGGAGGAATAAAAATAAAATATAAGTTCAGCACATTTGAGCTAGTTCAATTGCGTTAAGCAGGGTACGCACCTAGCCGTGTAGCATGTAACGTATCTGATATTTTTTTTTTTCGTATGGATAATCGTCATGGACCGTCACCCCGACGGGGTTCTCGATTCGGCGGGGTGGTGTGTCGGACTCGAACCTACTAAAAACCACACGGCGCGCCCTCTCTAAGCTTCTCTTTTAGGAGGAGGAGGAGTCCAGGGTCAGATCTCCTTCTGGACTCTTCCCAGCGCATACCTCCTATTGTGGGCTCCGTCTCTTGTAGTCCCTCTCTGTGCGGTGTGTGCCGGACGCCGCCCCCTCCCGGAATGTATCTGATACTGTATCAACCTACAACTAGTACTACGGTTCGTCCACGGTCATCGCGTATCTAGCTAGGAGCTCACGAATCCGCAGTGCTCGTGATGATATCACGCGCACATGTCTCAATTGCTGGCTATTGCTGTGTTCATACGAGTATTCATCTACAATATCATCGAAAATTATAAAAATCCATGTTGATTTTTTTTATAATAATTTTTATCTTTATGGTCCCTGATAAAATAACTGCACATTTTGATAAAGTTCAATTAAATTTAATACTTTTTCATCTGTCCACTCCATTATGAAGATGTTTGTTAGAAGCTCGTTCCTACGTACTCACTACCAAACCGGTCATGTCACCGTTCACGGGCACACTGCGGCCGCCTTTGTGTTCGCAGCGATACCGCCACTCGGTAGGTGTTTGCAAGCTTACTGCGCTCCACGCGCGAGCGGCTCGCAGCGATCTTGTTCCTACGTACTCACTTGATACACTATCAGATACATTACATGCTATACGGCTAGGTGCGTATGCTGCTTTAGGTAATTTGTTGATTACATACATGTCATTCAGAGACCAAACCCTGATTCTAGTTTAGGAATTGGGCACTCAAAAGACTGACATGTAGTACTACTAATAATATAGGTAGTAGAGCCACGCTGATTTCAGCACGAATGGGCCGGCTCGACCCGGCCAGTACTACCCTCACACAGAAGACCATCCTAATAATGGCAGCATTCTTGCTGTCGTATTTCGTTGGTGAGTGAGAGAGACCGGAGGCCCAATCATTCTGCATCATTCTCCCGCCCTTCGAAGGCCGGGAGAATGATGCAGAATAATCTAACCAGGCTGCCATGGTAAGGGTCACCATGCTGCATTGCCTACCCTCACAATAAGCATGGTGACCCCTACTCCTGGATTCTACTCATGCTTTCCATCAGGCAGAGTAGAGTCACTTTGGCAGGCTCAAATATAAAAAAAAAAAAAAAAAATAAGAGTAAAAAAACATTTTGGTTGTAAATTCCATAATCTAATAATCAATAGTGAGTTCTATCATAGCGGAACAGACATATAAATACCTTACATACTTTTATACATTTCCAATTCTTGGGGTAATATAAATGCATTCGCTCCCCAAACGACCAGCTTATTTACAGCATCAGGATACTTGGCAGCATGGATTAGAGCTGTTATTCCGCCATCACTAAATCCCATCAGAGAAAATTTGGAAAACCCTAGTGCCTGTTGTAAAGAAATTGGAGTGATATATAAGAAATTGTATTTATTATTTATGCCTATTTCATAGAATATCTATCAAGAACAAACCATCATAAACTCCTGAGCCATATCTGCATCTTTTTCATAAAAATCTGTTTGGAACTCTTTCTCTGGTGGTCTGCTTTTACCATAGCCTGGAGGGTCCCATGCTACCAATGTGAACTTTTCCTTATTGAACCCTTCAATTTGAGGTTTTCCTTCAGTCCAAAGGGTTCCTAAGGCACCAGGTAGGAATAACACCTTCTGAGTACCCGTTCCAACTTTTACATAATTAATTTCACAATTTTTTACTTTTATTCTTTGTTCCTGAAAAAGAAATAACAAAAAAAAGGGTCAAAGTCCAGTAGAAAATTACAGTAGAAGTATCTAAATGATTAATTTTGTTTTGACTACAAAGGTAAGCTAATATATTTATTTACAGTATTAGTATTTAATTACAGTAAGGTAATATATTTATTTACAGTAATAATAATAATTCTGGTTTAATATAATGCCAGGTGAAGAATGGTTTATAAATAGTGATAAACACCTTTGCCGTAAGTATTGTTGATGTTGAAGAACTACAAAAACTAATTCTATTAAATCCATATAAAGGAGATATAATATTCTTGGTTCTAACCAGCATCTTATTTTCTAAAATAGCCCACAACAGTGTACACGTAAACTACTTTTCTATGTAAGTAAATATTTGTGTTAATATTCTACAATCTACTGAGTACTGATACTGACTGATAACATTTTGACATCTTCAAATGTCAGGTTGCCCTTGTCAAATGTCACGTCACGTTTATGAACAAGTTTTACATTTTTTTAGTGTACACACACAATACGAGTTCAAAAATAAAAGAAACCTGTCCTTACTTCATAATCATCAAATAACAAGCACGTAATGAAGTTACAAAAATATTTACTACGTATATCTTCATCATCATCAGCCCGTTGACGTACCCAACATTTACTCGGGAGTGGTGCAAAATTAAGAAAACTAGTTTTTTGTCGCCCTATCCACAAAAATTAGCCATGTGAGTGTCAGGTTTCGCATAATGCAGTTTGTCCTCAGGGTTGCGGAGGTTCGATACCAGACGCTCCATGTAAAAACTAAAATTCATTGGGCTAGAAAGTTGAAACTTACATGGCTATGTGTTTTAAAAATATCGCGAAAGTGGTAAAATGAAATCACGAAAAATATTTTTCGTTCGTGTTTACAAAATTTCATTTTGTTACACGTTATGCGTTCACCTGGGCCTATATTTTGAAGTCACGGATTCTCTGTTATTATCACTGTTCGGAAAAAAAAAGCACTAGCTCCACAATCTCATATTTGGATCTAACTACCACATAACATCGTGTGGTCAATCTTGAATTGTGATATAAAAAAAATCGACCCAGTATATGTCAGGCCACGCATAGAATAGGATTCCGTAGTCACTCACAATCGCACCTGGATTTCAAATCGTGTCCCCTATCTGTGTATCTCAAAAAAATTGTAAATTATTTAGATAGCTTAGAAAAATAAGCATCTAATATACTAAACCTTGTGGCGATACTTTATTTTCAAAGTATATAAAAACCCGAAAGGATTTTACTACCGCACTTTTACATAATTTCAATTATCACGAAACTAGGGTGTCACTGAGATACCGCTTTTGCGCTGAACACGGCAGTATACCTATCATCAAGAAGGAAAAAATAGAGACACCTGCATAAAGTCTTGACGCACTTCTCTCATCCTTACGCACTCCTAAGAAACCCCCAATCACTTTCATCTCGCCTATTATCGTTCTCTCACGCTCGCAGGCCTTTAATAAGATAGTAAATTCTGCTTTGAAGATTTTTGGAGCATTGACAATACCCTGTGACAATACCTTTGGAGTAGACAAATGAAACGACTCAATAGTATGAATTTTTTATTATCAGTGTGACGTACGAAACGCCCTAGCAAATAAACTAGCATTACATGTTAAAAGCAATGGTCTTAAAATAAATCAATCGTTTATTGATATCATATAATGTGACGGCGCGACGACCCTGTTGACATATATGACAATGTACCTCGCCTGTTTGACAACAAAACGATCAACATTGTATATTTAAAATCACCAAACACTGGTTGGTGTTAACTAAAATGCCTTGACGTGAAAATGTCGAACGAAAATAATATAGACTAAAAAGGTTTCTAGAAAAAGTTCTCGAAAAGAATAAGCCTATTGCTTGTGATATAAGGTGCTTTCTGCAATGCCTGAATTAAAAAAAAAAACATACATGCCTAGTAAAAACATTTTTTTTAATTCATCAAGAGATATGACCAGAATTTTTGGCTATTTTCGAGAACATTTCTCTAATATCTAGTCGGTGAAAATTAAATTAACATTATTACTATTATAGAGCTTACAAATATAATTATTGAATACAAAGGTGTAAATTATGTAATTTCAAAAGTTAAAATGGTTGATGCATACACAACATAGGTGTCAACCTGCAGGCACCTCAAGCATATCTGTAACTCAGTAGATCTCAGTACAATTAATGTATATAGCCCAGTCATATTAGGGCTTTCACCTCGGAATGAAAGATAATAAGCTGCAAATTGGTATGAACCTTTGTTTTGTCATTCTAAATGTTGTCTCAAAAGTCACAATCGTTATCGTGTCCGCGTCTCAAGATATTCAAGGTCAAAGGTCACAAAAATCGGTTTTTCGCGAATATCTGGCTTCCTATCGGTTAAATGAGATTTGCATTTATTATAAAAGTTGTAGGCTATAAAATTCCCTACAACTTTTGTTTAAACTTTTTTTTCATACGACCAACCGTTTTGAAGGTAGAGCGCGAAGAGTGCACATCGTACAGTCATATACGGCCTAATGCAAGGTCAAGCGTGAGTTATGGTTATCAGTATGGTTATCGTTATAAAGTCAATTATTTACTTGGAAATTATAATTATTAAACAATGCCTATTATTTATGTACTAACTATTAATTATTTATATTTAATTAAAGTAAGTAACTTGATTATTTATATATAATTATTCATATTTAACTATTTGAGTATAAAATATTATTAATTCTGGATTATATATTTTAGTTTTATTTTAAGTTAACACGACATTATATATCTTTTCTTTAAAACGCGTAAATTTCTCAATACATAGCCGCTTGAGTGATGTTGACAAAAACGCAAAATTCCGTTGAGTGAAGTTGGGTTCGGACCGCTTGAGCGATGTTGACAAACACGCAAAATTCCCTTGAGTGATATTGGGTTCGGGCGTCGGCGGCTCGCCGCTGCACCGCGCTCGTATTTCATTTTTTTGGCGGGTAAATAGTGGCAACCAACGCTTCAAGTGGTATTATTCTAGTAGGTTATTAACGAGGCTATGACGTAGGACTGACAGTTTGTTGAAATTTAGTAGTAATTTCATTTTTAGAGGACGGCAAACATTCACTATGGTTGAAAAGTCAATATGTGCACTTTGAGCTCAATTATTATAAAAAGTAATCAATAGCATGCATATTTTAATACTTTTATCGATGGAATGGACCTATCTCCGCGTAATAAATTTAAAAAAAAATACTCCATAGTACAAAAATATAAAATTACAGGCCTAATTCGACACGTTCGCGCAGGTTGACACTAATTTTATTTTTACACGCATTCAGTGGCTGTGACACGACTTCTGCGCTATTTAAAAAAGGAAAAAAAACTGTTACTAGAGCATTGGAAAAAAATCCTGATTTAGATAAACTGGTGGAAGTATTTCAACAAGAAAACTGCCCAAAACAAACATTATTAGAAAATGGAGTGCGCATCTTGTTGGCATTATATAATGCTCCAAAATCTGAGGACAACATTGATCATTTCCGCTACACGCAATTCATCAAATTTACAAAACTAAATAAACCTGTACAACTGTCAACACTTCCACCAACAAGTGTAGCAGCTCATCAACACATAAAACGTGTCTACTACCAGATTCAAACGTGGTTAGGGAAGGACTTAGAACCTCAAGAATGGGGCTGGATGCTTGAAAATGAAATCCTGGAGCCCATACGAACGTTATTACCTCCAGCACCAGCCGAACTACTAAACGTAATATTTTGCAGTTGCAAAAATGGTTGTGGTTCCCGCTGTGGATGCAGAAAATCAGGGCTACAATGTTCTTTAGCTTGCGGCCAGTGCAACGGACAAGCTTGCCTCAACGCTTCACTGTATCCAAGTAATCCCGATGAAGAAAATACATATGATCCCGATATTCTGGAAGGTTTGGAGATGAACATGACAGATAATGAGGATGATGACAATGAATCGAACATTTTTGAGCGACAAGAAGAAGACGACGAAGAAGAAGAAGATAATTAGCTTCCATTTCCAATTTCATTACAATTAAAATCAACAAAGATACTTTTGATATTTGAACTCACATTTTGATAAATGTATATTATGCCGTATTTAATAATAAATAAAAATATGTGTAAAATATATACTCTTACTATCATTTTAACTTTAACAAGTAATCCCGATGAAGAAAATACATATGATCCCGATATTCTGGAAGGTTTGGAGATGAACATGACAGATAATGAGGATGATGACAATGAATCGAACATTTTTGAGCGACAAGAAGAAGACGACGAAGAAGAAGAAGATAATTAGCTTCCATTTCCAATTTCATTAAAATTAAAATCAACAAAGATACTTTTGATATTTGAACTCACATTTTGATAAATGTATATTATGCCGTATTTAATAATAAATAAAAATATGTGTAAAATATATACTCTTACTATCATTTTTACTTAAAATAAAACTAAAATATATAATCCAGAATTAATAATATTTTATACTTAAATAGTTAAATATGAATAATTATATATAAATAATCAAGTTACAAGCTTGCCTCAACGCTTCACTGTATCCAAGTAATCCCGATGAAGAAAATACATATGATCCCGATATTCTGGAAGGTTTGGAGATGAACATGACAGATAATGAGGATGATGACAATGAATCGAACATTTTTGAGCGACAAGAAGAAGACGACGAAGAAGAAGAAGATAATTAGCTTCCATTTCCAATTTCATTACAATTAAAATCAACAAAGATACTTTTGATATTTGAACTCACATTTTGATAAATGTATATTATGCCGTATTTAATAATAAATAAAAATATGTGTAAAATATATACTCTTACTATCATTTTAACTTTAACAAGTAATCCCGATGAAGAAAATACATATGATCCCGATATTCTGGAAGGTTTGGAGATGAACATGACAGATAATGAGGATGATGACAATGAATCGAACATTTTTGAGCGACAAGAAGAAGACGACGAAGAAGAAGAAGATAATTAGCTTCCATTTCCAATTTCATTAAAATTAAAATCAACAAAGATACTTTTGATATTTGAACTCACATTTTGATAAATGTATATTATGCCGTATTTAATAATAAATAAAAATATGTGTAAAATATATACTCTTACTATCATTTTTACTTAAAATAAAACTAAAATATATAATCCAGAATTAATAATATTTTATACTTAAATAGTTAAATATGAATAATTATATATAAATAATCAAGTTACTTACTTTAATTAAATATAAATAATTAATAGTTAGTACATAAATAATAGGCATTGTTTAATAATTATAATTTCCAAGTAAATAATTGACTTTATAACGATAACCATACTGATAACCATAACTCACGCTTGACCTTGCATTAGGCCGTATATGACTGTACGATGTGCACTCTTCGCGCTCTACCTTCAAAACGGTTGGTCGTATGAAAAAAAAGTTTAAACAAAAGTTGTAGGGAATTTTATAGCCTACAACTTTTATAATAAATGCAAATCTCATTTAACCGATAGAAAGCCAGATATTCGCGAAAAACCGATTTTTGTGACCTTTGACCTTGAATATCTTGAGACGCGGACACGATAACGATTGTGACTTTTGAGACAACATTTAGAATGACAAAACAAAGGTTCATACCAATTTGCAGCTTATTATCTTTCATTCCGAGGTTGACCCCTTTTTTTACCTAATATGACTGGGCTATATCTAGAAATACTTTTATGACAATTGTTGGTTTGAAAAAAATACTCAGCGTCATTGCTGTTATAAATATTTGTATTGAAAACTGCAAATGGTGTAGAATGAAAATATTCAATTCCATAAGTTAAATAAAAAAGTCCAAATGGAAAATAAAATTAATTTTATTTGCTAAATTAATGAACATACTGCATTCCTTGTTAACATTAGTTGTTTGTGTACTATTCACTGGGGTATTGTGAATGTATGTTTGTTGACGCATTCAGAGATAGTAGATATTTATAATTTGATGTTTCATAACTACCCTCATTTATTAACTATCCTGTTTATACGTTAACAATACAAAAGAGTTACTGAAGATAGTAGCTCTAATTCCTCAAAACGAGAATATAATCGAACATTAATAATATTGTTTTATACTAATGTGTCACAGTATTATTGAAACTTGGTGTAGTTAAGCAATTCAGTCTAGTGGAGTACTGAGATCTCCATACACTTCTGTCCTAACTAGACACTTAGATACAGTTTTTTAGTTAAGTGTTAGGTGCGAGACTAAGTACTGCCAGCTTAGTCTAGCTCGCCTGCGTTACAGGCGTCTTCGTAGGTCTTGCCTTTTTGTTCTGGGTCTAGTTTGATCATGTCGTCGATACGTAGAATCGTGATAGCCGCTTCGGTGGCGAATTTCAGTGATTTGATCTTAGAAATAGCAGGTTCGAGAACACCGGCTGCTAGGTTGTCTCGTAGCGTACCTTCGGTTAGATCCAGGCCTACCCACTTGAGGTTCGCGTGCTCAACCTGAGAAGGAAAAAGGTATTTAAAAGAAAACTAAGTATTTCTTCTTAAATTACATGAAGTCTCAGAAGCCACTCTGATATCAGCATCAACAGGTAGACAGAGCTTATGCGGTACTACTTTCGCATAAAATACAAAACCTGAAATGATGGCATTCATGATGTATTTTGTTGGTGAGTGCGAGAATATAGGCACAATGATGCAGAAACATCTTTATTACTAGGCCGCCATAGTGTGGTTCACCATGCTGCATTCACGATGAGGATGAAAACCACTACTTTCCATCAAGAAATAAAATTCATCAGTAGGAACCGATAAATAAATAAATAAATATTTTGGACATCTGACACACAACATCATCTAGTCCCAAGCTAAGCAGAGCTTGTGTTATGGGTACTAGACAACTGATATAAATACATAAACATACTTTATTTTTGTAAATACATACATATTATACATAGAAAACACCCAGACTCCGAAACAAATATTTGCGAATCACACAAATAATATTTGGAATCGAACCCGAGACCTCTTGTTCAGCAGCCGCATTCGCTAACCACTAGACCAAGTCAAATATGGATAGGGAAGTATTAATATATCATAGCTTACCTTTGTTTGTGATGAATTGTGGTAGGCTCGGAGTTTGGCGACCAAATCTGTGGCGTCCCGCGCCGCGTTGACGGCCAGCGTCTTGGGAATTACGAGCAGTGACTGCGCAAAAGCAGCAATGGCTAGTTGTTCGCGGGAGCTCTGTAGAAAAAAAACAAATCTCTTATTCGAAACTTTCATAACTTTAAAGAATATGTTTTTCTCATATGTATTAGATTAGTTTTTTTTTTCAATACCAAAACATTTTAAGTGGTTCATAAATGAAACATCGAGTCTGAGAGTGTTTTATATGTCCTATGTTTGTATAGTCCCCCGCAACATTATAAATGTGAAAGTAACTCTGTCTGTCTGTTACGTTTTCACGCCTAAACCGCTGAGCCAATTTTGATGAATTTTGGTACAGAGAGTCTAGAGCCTGAGAAGGGACATAGCCTACATTTTACCGCGATAACCAACATAAAAGCGGCCGGGGCTGCGGGCGAAAGCTAGTCACTTATATATGTAAGTTGTTAAGTGTTGTGATCAGTTGAATTTGTAATAAAAATATTCAATAACGAGTAAGTTCGTCATTAAAATATTGAAGTATAATAAACAGATTTAAGAATAATATCTATTTATTTAAGAGATAATTGTATATTCGTGCTCAGCAATACAGAAATGACGAAATGGGTGGAGAGAGAAATGAATTACTTTGAACCACCATAAATATAATAAGAAAACTGAAGCGCTCGCGTCAGCCGACATAGTTCCAGACGGTTGGGGCCGACCACGGACGTAGCCTGTCGCGAGGAATGCGCTCGCGACCAAGGCCGTTGACTTCAACCAATCATCGGTCAGGTCAAACGATTTCTCCACTATCCATTATTATATCAACTCGACCAAGGACAGGATGGTCGGCGGTTGGTTCCGACCGTGTAGTCTTTTAGTAATATTGAGTGTGATTGTGTACCTTCCCTAAAGTGTAGAAAAAATGAATCGTTCAGTAAAGCGGTGTTTGTTATATATCAAATAAAATCATTTATTCTGCAATTAGGTTACATGAACACTTTTGCAAGTTAAACTTTTTTTTAGAGCAGATGAGTTCGGCCTTTCCTAACTGGACTAGCCCTGAGAAGAAAGGACAAAACAAACTCAGGGAACCACAGTCTCTTTTAAAGTCCAGACAATATTCTTAAATGCGATAATTACAATTTGAGTCACAATTATAATAAATTATTTAAAAGATGTCAACAATGGCAATAATTTAAGATAAATTTGTTATATGTAAATTTAAACTTTCAATAAACAGCATGTGCAGAATGGGCAGCTCAATCCCAGGCGGTTTTATCAACAATATATTCTGCTATGGTATAATACCCCTTTGCCGATAAATTAGATTTAATGGTATTCTTAAATGTCCTTAATGACAAATTCCTAATATCAATAGGGAGTTTATTGTAAAAGCGAAATAGCAAGTATGGTGTGGTGTAGTGGTGTACTAACAAGTGTGGTGGCGAAGTTCTCCAGGTAGATGGAGAGCGCTGCCTCGACCGCACCGCCGCCCGGCACGAGCCGGCCCGACTCCAGCACGCGCCGCACCGCACACAGCGCGTCGTGCGCGGACCGCTCCATCTCGTCGCAGTACGCGTCCGTCGGACCGCGGAGGATCAGCGACGCGGCCGTGCGGGCTGTTGGCCTGGACATTAACCACATATCTTATTATTTCAATACTATTGAACATCCTAGATAATTTAGAGTGAAACAGTATAGATTCATTCATTCATGGCTAGCATGAAGCACTTTTTTGCATTCATTAAGAGTAGTGTAGCTATTCTAAATTTTAATGTAGAAAATAAACTACAATTGAAGAGTGTAAGTTAACTATGCAACATTCTAAATCTTACATTTTTACTAATATAATATATTTTACATAACATAAGGTTTGAAAGTTTACGTCAAGTTAGAAGTGTATTTAAATAAATAATCTTTATATATAAAAATGAATTGCTGTTCGTTAGTCTCGCTAAAACATGAGACCGCGGCTGGACAGATTCGGCTAATTTTGGTCTTTAATTATTTGTGGAAGTCCAGAGAAGTTTTAAACGGTGAATTTATAAAAATGTTTTTTTTTGAGGTTTCTTTAAGTAATTATAGATTCCTTTTGTTTACTTTAAGTTTATTTTATACAAAAGTTTAGGTCTTCTATTTATCGATTAAGGCAGTACGAAGTCTGCTGGGTCAGCTAGTTTGGAAATAAAAATATACACATCAAAGAAATTTGGTTTATCTTATTTATTTATAGACATTCCCTAATATTCAGGTATTGGCCCTTTTCAAATTGTTTTTTTTCTAAGACAGAAACAACTATGAGTTTTGACATGTAAATAGTTTAAACCACTCACCCCTTGATTAAAATCAACTGATCATCACAAATCTGTTCTTGCACTACTTCAGCCGCCTCACCAATCATACTGGGCTCAAAAACTTCTTCACCCTCCATATTCGTGAGAGATGTCAGGAAAGCAGCTCCTGTTGCTTTGGCGATTCTCTTCAAATCGGCCTTCTTGCACCGCCTGACGCCCATAGCACCGGCTTCCACAAAATATTTGAGGCAAAGATCGTCAATACCGCCGGTGCAAAGGACAACGTTCACACCGGTTGATAAGATCTTTTGGAGACGTTCTTTTGTGATGTCTAGTTCTCTGGCACGAATAGCTTCTAGCTTTTCTGGGTCTGACACGAGTACCTAAAATATAAAGTTTAATGTAAAAAGTATACGCATATTCACATTAAGTAAATAGTAACGCTTCAATGATAATGCGGCGATAAGGTTTCAAGTTTTCCTAATAATATTTTTTAAGGCCTCCTATACACCATGTCGCTTTTAGTGGGTCATTTCAGTTATGTTTAACCGAGCGTCTATTTTCGTGGCAAGGCCAGTGGCACGGTGTGTAGGAGGCCTAAAATTAAAGTAATCATCTTCTATAGGACAGAAGAAGGTACCATTGTAGAACTAAAAATGCACTAAGTATTGACTAGTTATTAACTGATGATGAATAAATGTACTTTACTAGAAGTACTTGTATTCCGGTAAGATTTTCTTTTCCTATTTAAATAAATAAAGACAAGTACCTGAACACCCATCTTCATTTTAGTCTTCTGCAAGGAGAAGTCGAGACACGCAATTTTAGCGTTTAAAATCTTCTTGGGCATGGCTTGTGATGCGATAGTGCAGTTCAAAGCATATCCTTTTACAAGAACACTTTCCCGAGCACTGCGACCGTGGGCCTTGAGGATGTTCACTGCTTTGATTGGGTATGATGCGTTTCCTTTGTAGTCGGTGATCTTAATGGCATGTGCAGCGTCTACTATCATTTCCGAGAAGAAATCTGCATCACTGGTATTTATGTTAAGTAATTATGGTATCAACAATTGATTTTAAATTATTATTTTTTACTCTAATACTTTATGTTACTTCATACCTTTAGATTGGGTTATTTATTTGAAAGCTGATGCCTCCCATGTGGTCCCATGATAAGGAAACCAGGATCTGATGATAGGATACTCAGAATAGATTTTATTTGAAATAGTTTTTATTTTTTATATTATAGTTTTTGTTTCAGATTTTAATATTTTTTTTACATAATTGAATGTGACAACCACATTAACTTAAATATTTACCTAACAACATAAAAATAAAAAAGAGTTAGTTGTGATTTACTTCACAACCAAATATTATAATATTCTTCCTGTTTTTGCTTGTTAGGGTAGGCTTAGCTTTAAATTAAAAGCGATACAGCTGAATTTAGATCACTTAGCGATTGTCATGAGATTTTAAAAACCGAGTAATATGCAATATCAAAGTCATCAGTCTTATTAGGGCACCAATGGTAACTATCGTCAAAAATAGTCTTTGAGGCATAGGAGGATCCCAATATGTTAAAAATAGTAACCAATCAATAAACTGACCATAAACTAAATTATCCAAGAAAAATAGAACACATAGAACTAACTAATGGTTTGAAAACTGTACACACTTTTTTATTCCGTGTATGTTGACAATTCCTATCGTATTGAAATGATTTTACTGTCATTACACACACATGTACATGTGTGGCGACTTCCACATACAGTGCAAGCGAAATACATACAACAGCGCTATCTACCGAAGGAACACTGAACCACGAAGAAAAACACTAATCTAATCGTAATAAAAACTAATCCTGAATCGCGATAGAGATATTCTCGCACCGATTAGCAATATATACAATATTCCAACATAAACCGTTGGGCAGTGGTCCACCAGGCATGATCACCTCGCATGGTCGGAGGATCCTCTCTTTGTAGAGGAGGAATTTTCAACCTTTTATGGGAAACAAATTTGGTTGGTATAACATCACGCTTCGGACACTAAAAGATGCAGTCGGGTTTTTCTGGGTCAGCTAGTAGATTATGAAACAAATATCTGTAAAAGGATACGCTCCAATCAATTTGGAAGACATGGTAGTTTTAGCGGCATTGATAACAGATGCTCTGCCAAGAGACTCCACAGTGACGGTGAGGTTATCCTGAATGTACTTGACAGCTTCCTTGCATGCCAGTCGGTAACCAGAGATAATACTTGTAGGATGAATCTTATTTTTCACCAGCTCATCTGCATTCTAGAATAGGTAAAAGATAATTTTATGATTGGTAAATTGATGTTTGTGTAGGATATCTATAAATGAAAGAAGACAAAGGGTAAGGTTTCTAAAATCTAATAACTAAATTTATCTAACAAGAAGTATGACATCTTTACATCGACTGCCTTGTTGGTCTAGTTGTTAGCGTATGCGGCTGCTGTTCAATAGGTCTCGAGTTCGATTCCCAGGTCGGACAAATATTTGTTTCGGAGTCTGGGGAGTTCTATGTATAATATGTATGTATTTACAAAAACAAAGTATGTTTATGTATTTATATCAGTTGTTTAGTACCCGTAACACAAGCTCTGCTTAATTTGGGACTAGGTGACGTTGTATGTAAGATGTTGGAAATATTTATTTATTTATCTATACAGATAAATGAAATTGGAATGTCTGTTTGTAACATCAAATGAACAGTTTTAAACTATATGCATATAGAAGTATATCTGGTAATTACATCAGAAAAGTAATTTTGTTCCACATAATCTCTAGAACAGCTAATCTGATTTTGATAGGACTTTTACTGGCAGAACATAGATGATATAAGGAGTAACTTAACACTGTTCTTTTAGAATAGTTTCTCTCTACGGCGTTTCTCGTGATTTAGCACAGTAAAAGTGGAAAAAACCTGTTCAGAACTGAGCCTATTATACTACTCAACAGATTTTACAGCAGTTTTGAGCAATAGAACTGTGATTCAAGAGGAATGGGTTATTTGTAATTTTATTCCACAAATAAAATTATATGTGTGATCGTTAGTAACAATTTTTTATAAAATGTAATACAAACTTTATAGTTCTATTCATATTGGCTTTTCCAAAACTAAATACATAATATTTAAAGTGGAATCGGTATTTCATTCCATACTAATATCATAAAATTTGAGAATAACTCAGATTCAACCACTGCACTTATTTTTATTAATATATTCTGTATTTCCAAGTTACCGCTGTGTATAATTCTCTGGAATAATCCTTCCCAACATGTTTGTAATATTAAAATAACCTCTTTTTACTAAATCCATATATATGTATACAAGGTACATATGCCAAAATATTTTTTTTTTAATTTTTGTCTCGCTGTCTGTTCCGGGTAATCTCTGGAAAGGCTGGACCGATTTCCGCGGGACTTTCACTGGCAGATAGCTGATGATATAAGGAGTAACTTATGCTACTTTTTATAAAGTAGTTTTGCCCCGCGGCGCTGCCCGCGGTTACAACAAAAAAACGCAGGTGACACCATGGGGCTCAGCTAGTCAATAGAAAAAATGTTTACCTTCAAAAGTTCAGCAGCAATAATCACAACGGAGGTGGTACCATCACCAACTTCTTCATCTTGTAGTTGTGCTAATTCCACTAATACTTTGGCTGCAGGGTGTTCCACCTCCAGCATTCTGCGATAAAATATTATTTGATATTAATGATAGATCAGTAATATATTTTTATTGAAGCGTCTGTTTGTAATATCAAAGTATATGCATTATCTAAACTACTGAACCAATTATGAATGAGGTGTCAACAGTCATAATAATGACCCAGGTGACACAGGCTATTTACATTTTCGGCTTGGATTCAACTAGGTCAGTGGCGCAGGTAGTGTATGCAGCTGCTGTGTTCAAATCCTGGGTCCAAATGTTGGTGTGATCTACAAATATTCTATGTTCTGTTTAGGTATATTCTGTGTAAAAAGTATATAAGTATTCTATGAGTCGAACTTAGCTTTCATAGCACAAGCTCTGCTTAGTTAGATTTATTATTTAATCAAAAGTTTTTATGTAGTGTAATGGTAACTTCTAACTTTAAAATTATTAAAATGTATAAATAGTAACTTCATCGTAATGTTAGTCATAGAAATATGTAGGTTCAGTGGGGGCAGCGTAAGACCAATTGTTGTGGAGAGCCTTGGAAAGCCTATGGCTAGTGTTTTAGATGAGAACATAATATAATATGACTATGGTAAGGAACATTAGCATAAAATACTGCAAACTTTATGTTACTGTAAATAATGAAAGTTTATTAAAATTTAAGGAACACTACAAAGGAAATTATAAATTTAATGTTTCGGTTAGTGTGCACTTATAGGAATTTCAGGCTACTTAGTTATTAAGTTTTTGATATCATTATGATAGGAAAATGTGATGTATTGGAGACACTTACTTCAGAATAGTAGCTCCATCATTTGTGACCGTTACATCTCCAATATCATCCACCAGCATTTTGTCAAGCCCTACAGGACCTAGTGAGCTCTTCACTATGTTGGCAATGGCCGCTGCTGCCATAACTGCAAACATTTTTTTACATCATCAATTCCTTTAGTCATACAAAAACCAATAGGTTATTTTCGAAATAAGAAAATATCTTAGCATTGTTACATACATCCAGACAATACTTTATTCCAATTCGAATCATTTCATATAAACTTTTTATCTCACTTTTAAAGCTTTTCAGAGATATTCACAAAAATGTAACCATAAGCTGCGATGCATGTGATCTGCCGGAGTGCAAAAGCCTCGTGTAAATTACCATATAAACATTACCATTTTGCGTTCGAACAGACGCTCCAGATGATCTGGTCCCCGCGACGGTTAAAGCTGCAGCTACTGTCGACATTTTTAATAGAAATATAACTCAATTTTCATAAAATAATTGCCGTCACACTGTTTAATTCTGGAAGGACCTTACAATGTTGCCAAGCTATAAAACTGAAAGAATGACAAATGTCATTTTGTTGTTTATTGCCAGTAGGAAATAAAATTAAGAAAGAAAAATTGTTACCTGCCTGAAGTTTATAAAACTCTTTGTGTGAAATGCAAATAAAAAATATTACTATCAAACGTACAAATAAAATTTTAGTTTTAATGTAAAAAAAATACGGTTTGACTAAAAAGCGTTATACAACAGACACCGATACCTTGTTACATAATAATTTTACCGCCTACGCAGCTACACCATAGTGTTACATACTCTTTGGCTACACCTAGGAGAAAGTTATGGATGCTCTCAGCATCTTTTGAAATATAAGGCATTAGACTAGTCTTATCACGAAATGTTGCAACCAAACCAAATTCTTTGATAAAAACCTGTCTGCCAAAATGATGATTGAGTAATGGACAACTTAATTTTTTTAGGGCCCGGCTACACGCTCCGTCATGCCTATGAGCATGCCTGCACATTGCACAATGTACAAACCAGTTTGCACGCACAGGTAAGCGCGTGCGTGTGGAACTGTGGACGGTAAGACGGTAGCACGCGCAGGCGGCCTGCGCAATCGTTGACGTGCAAAAGATTGGACTGCGCGGGCTTTGTTTGCACGGTTTTGCCTGCGAGCTGGCCGGTTAATGAACCCGTGCTTCAGGCCGTCTAAATTGTTTTGACGACACATATTAGAAATCTTAGATTAGTGATGTACGCAATTATTGTAGAGAATATTTAACTGACTTCATAGACTTGTACAAATCGTTGCCGGCGTTGTTGTTGCCAAAAAACCTCTTCTGGCGACATCGTGACAAGGAACAAGCCTGGACTGTGCAAGCAAGACGAAGCAGTTGTTCTTTTTTTCTTTATTACTATAAAATACTTCTGTAAAAATCGGTTGAACTAGTAATAATAAAGCTTTATTTAATCCAATTTAGCCTACAACAATACATTCTAGTTAATAAATAAAATAGTGTTTTTTTAGGGTTCCGTAGCCAAATGGCAAAAAACGGAACCCTTATAGATTCGTCAAGTCTGTCTGTCTGTCTGTCTGTCCGTTCGTATGTACGTATGTCACAGCCAATTTTTTCCGAAACTTTATGAGCTACACTGTTGAAATTTGGTCAGTCGATGTATTCTGTGAACGGCATTAAATTTTTTATATAAAAAGAGAAAAAAACAATACATTTTGGGGGTCCCCATACTTGAAACTGAAACTCAAAATTTTTTTTTCATCAAACCCAATCTATGGATAGGTGTTCAAAAATGATGTTGAGGTTTATAATATCATTTTTTTCTAAAGTGAATAGTTTGCGCGAGAGACACTTCCAAAGTGGAAAAATGTGTGTCCCCCCCCTGTAACTTCTAAAATAAGAGTGACAAAACTAAAAAAATATTTGTTATAAGTACATTACTATGCAAACTACCAACGAAAATTGATTTGAACGAGATCTAGTAAGTAGTTTTTTTTTTAATACGTGATAAATCGTAAAACGCAATTTACCTTCCATTCAATCAATACACTAGTATAAAAACATCGATCGAAGTTTTATATGATGTTACTTGCTGATACGGAACCCTTCATGGGCGAGTCCGACTCGCACTTGGCGGCTTTTTTTTAAATTACAATTTCATTATTAATTGACTGCCTCGGTGGTCTAATGGTTAGCGTATGCGGCTGCTGATCAAGAGGTCTCGGGTTCGATTCCCGGGTCGGACCAAATATTATTTGTGTGATTCAAAAATATTTGTTTCGGAGTCTTGGTGTTTTCTATGTATAATATGTATGTATTTACAAAAAAAAAGTATGTTTATGTATTTATATCAGTTGTCTAGTACCCATAACACAAGCTCTGCTTAGCTTGGGACTAGGTGATGTAATGTGTCAGGTGTCCAAAATATTTATTTATTTATTAAGATCAGATTGAATTACTTACTTAATTTTAATTATTATTTTGTCGTGGCTTATATGGACCCCAATCTTGTAAAAGCCTCCGCCATGGACTTCGTTCTGTGTGTGTGTAACTAGTAGCCGACCCCAAATAAACTTCGGGAACACTGATTAGTAGAGCACAAGAAGAATTGTCCCATATCAGGACAGGACCTAAATCACCTATCAGTCAAATGTTTTCTTCATCATCGACAACCCATAATGTCCGACTGCTGGGCTTAAGTCTGCTCTCAGAAGAGGGTTAAGCCCATACGTCCTCACGGAGACTACGCAAGACACGCTATGGTTACGTAATCTTGCTGTTGGATGTATTTAAGCCGGTCGAAGGCATTCAACTAAGCTTCGCGACTGTTATCTTAATATAACAACCGGGACCGATTGCTTAACGTGACCACTGACCTCCGAATCACGGAAACTGGGAAGCTTACTGACCTTGCCGTCGTCCGAATTCTTTTATATGAACTTTATTTAGTTTACTTACGTTCAGTTAAGAGAGAGAGGCTAGATTTTAACACTTTGAAGGTTCAAATTTAACTAATGCTGCCCAATACTATACAATACAAGGCCGTCTCATATATTTTTAGAAATCCGTACTAGTACTAGTCTACACATACCTAGTATGTATATACAATTCTCCTGTCACAATGTTCGTTCCCATACTTTACCGATTCTTATGAAATTTTTTATGCATATTCAGTAAGTCTGAGAATCCACCAAAATCTATTTTTCATACCTCTAAAACGCGAGCGGAGCCGCGGGCATCAGCTAGTAGTATATAAAATTCTCGTGTCACAATGTTAGTTACCATACTCCTCCGAAATGGCTAGATCGATGCTTATGAAATTTTATATGTTTATTCAGTAGATCTGAGAATAGGACGTTATATAATTTTTATACTCCTAGGATGCGACTGGAGCTGACCGCATCAACTAGTAGTATTATAAATTCACAAGTAACTCTATCTGTCTGTTACGCTTTCACGACTAAGCCGTTGTACCGATTTCACAGATTGTAGATTGTTGTTTGGAATCAGGATCGTAGGCATAGATCCAAGATTCGTCACCACTGATGATGTCGTAGTCGTGATTTGACTCTCCTCGGTTGAACCTTTGCAGAGTTTTCTCACACCATCTGACGCGGACCGCCTTGTGATCGTCGGAAAGCAGATGCGGTATCCAACGCAAACTAGCTTTCTCACACCAAACGCTTCATGCAAGATCTTCTGAATGATTGTCCCTGAGATGCTTAATAGTGCCTCTATATCTTGATACGTCACATGACGATCGTCGAGAATCAGTTGTCTTACAGCAATGATGTATCTTCAGTGAAGGCGGATTTTGGGCGTCCTTCGAATATAGAACAGTTCCAAATTCAAAATTGCCGGGAAATATGGACGACGGATAACGACAAAACCTAAAAGGCATGCCTAGTATTCTTTACCGCGATAGCCACTAGTAGCTTTGTAGTCACTAGTAGCATATGTTTGTTTGTTGACTGGCGGTTGTGAGTATGTCATGCTCGCTCAAAAGTCCTGCTGGCGGTGGCGTGTGTAGCGGGTCGTTCGGCTCCCTACGATATGGTTGAACTGGACGATGGCTGGTGCATGGGTCATGCTCGTGATACGGGCGCCGCCAGTCGGGGCTGGTCATCTCACAACTTCTATTTATTGTTTAATTGTTTTTGGACACTACATGTGTAAATGTCAGAATCGTTACATTGTCCTCACATTTAATAAAATGCCTTAAACAATGTAACCAAAAATTGTAAAAACAATGTTGGAAAAGAGTGTCCATGGAGTTTCTTGTCTGTTCTTCTTCTACGAATTGGAACAGACGATTAGCTTCACGACTGACTACTGAGTGACTACTTGACGTTTCAAAAGTGCCGTTGTATGGTTTACTTGAAATAAAACGGTTTGATTTGATTTGAAAAAAAGCCGACAAACTTGACTGCCTCGGTGGCGTAGTGGTATCGTATGCTACTGCTGTGTTTGAGGTCTCGGGTTCGATTCCCGGGTCGGACCAAATGCTGGGGTAATCCGCAAATATTTGTGTCGGAGTCTGGGTGTTTTCTATGTATTATATGTATGTATTTTAAAAAAAATATTTTGAAAGTTTATGTACATATATGTATAATAATATAATATCAGTTGTATAGTACCCATAATACAAACGCCCGAAATATTTATTTATTTATATATGCGGTAGCTGCGGTCAAAACCTAGTCCTTACTAATATTATCAATGCCTAAGTTTCTGAGTATATATATATTATGTATGTTTGTTTTTCTTTCACGCAAAAACTACTGAACGAATTAAGATGAAACTTTAAAGTAAAAAAGCTTATATATCAGAATAACATATCGCCTACTTTTTACTGCAATAAACGAAATACACGCGGGCGGAGCCACGGGCGAAATCTAGTATATTATAATTCTGTATTACATAAATCGACAGACTGAGATACCTATACAGAATAGAGAGTGGGGGTCCAAGCTGACATATTTCACGTACGCTTCAGTAAAGGGAGGGTACATGTTCGAGGCTACGTGACCGAATGGTGAGCGGACGGGACGACCTCCTCGAGAATTGGGAAAAGCACTCGTAACTCTACGTGACATCAAGTTCGCCGTGCTTAAAATAACTTACCTGTATCGCTTCCGTATGTTTTGGGTAGAAAATTTAGAACATTTCTTTAGAATTTTTGGCTGGTACAAGTTTAAAGTTAACGTTATTTCGTTTTTTTTTGATAAATTATTTTATATCTGGTGTTATAATTTCAAAAGTAACTCTGTCTGTAATGTACGTTTTCACGGTTAAACAGTTACAGCGATTTTAATGAAATTTTACATGTATGTATTTTAATTCTTGAGTTAGGCCATAGGCTACTTTTAAATGCGGTTAAAAACATACATGCGGCGTTCCATACCCCATTTGTATAAATCTTTTTCTTATTAATTTTCAATTTATTAAAACAAATCTCTTTGATTTGCAGTTGTTTGTTCATTATGACGGCGGTGACTTACCCTCATCATCTTAGCCCCTATTATTCCCAAGATTATTGAACTAGTTGTCAGTTATTACAGAGCATTAACTTCCCTATATATAGAATTTTCTATGTGGTAAAAATTATCTCTTTTCAAGAGGCAGTACAAAAAGTTTTACATAGTTTGTCGAATCTAGATGACCAGACTTCTATGGCAAAGTCTTCAAAAGACCTTTAGATTAGATGTCAACAATGTATAGATAATGAAGGTTAAAATGTTATTATATATATATCCTGAGATTGATTTTGAGTACAATAACAATTATTGTTGTTTGGGGATCGAACGAGGCATATTTAACGAGATAAATTAAACGATTGCACTATTTACACAGTCGTATAGTGGTATTATAGTAATAACACGTTATAATCATCATTCTTTCTAAAGTATGTCACTGTTCATTCTACAATGACATAATTCGTAAAAAGAAGTACAATTTATTATAATTCATCCCTTTAGTTATAAACGCTTCCAGTTAAATATCCCTTATGTCTACAAAGACCTTGTTTACATTTTCCCGGCATTTAAATCCTCACGATGTCCATTGCAATTCATGTCGGGCCACGTGAATAAGAGCTGACAATATCTGTGAGAACTTGAGCCAGCGTTCATTGGGATGCTCGGCTACGCGTACCGTATCTATACGAGAGAATAATCTCGTTTTCTGCGGCTTTTAACGAAATCCTGATAGGAGTCGCAGAGCAAAACAAATAGGTGGTAGATGTGCACATGCGCGGAGTGTACACACGCACGCGCTTCTGCGACGAGTGGCAGTCGCGCGCCTGTAGTGTCCGTTCTCGCACCTCCGCGAGACATCGTCTTCCCGCGCTCCTACCACGCGTTAAATGGCGCCCAAACTGGGACCTCGCTCACGCGGGTAAGTTGATTATATAATCTATTACATCAAAACATTTAAAAAATCTCATCCTGTGATCAACGTTGGTCCATGACGCAGCATCCGCGAAGATCCCCGAGGGCGTGGTAAGGCATCGACTAGGGAGGGGGCGCGGAGTCGGCGTGTTGGCGATAGCGCGGTGTCTGATAAGATTGCAGACTACTGTCAACAAACCTTTACTTTATAAAACATAGAATTTTAAATAATAATTGTTAATAATACAACAAATATATGGTAGAAGACATCTCAAAGACGTGTATCTATTGATTTTCTCTTCGCGTTCCGGGTGTTCTCGCTTTAGCAGCTTGAGACACAATTAGATATATTGTCGCAGCCTCTTTAGCATTCAGCTGCGTAACTTGATGCCCCAAAAGTAGATTCGAAGCTTCTTATACAAAGATGAAAAAGATTTTGTAACTTTTTCATTGGATATTCCTCACGTTATGTGTATATGTATTCCAGCACGTTTTCTTAACAAGCGAATTTCCTTTACGGTCCTTCGCTCAGCCTTTTATATCAAACTAATCTGTACCTACATATACCAATATAGCTCAGTATGTTTTAAATACAAGTGTAATGATATGATGAATGTTGGTTTGCATGTAATTGGCAAGTGTGTAAGGCCTTAGTACAATTTCGCACTTAATGTTATGTCTTTTATACACGAGCTGTGGGCAAATGTTTAATCAAAATAAAATATATTTACTTATGTTCATGTGACCGTCTCATTTTAAAGTCTATATTACGTTCGATGTAATTTGTTGTACAAGTTTAAATATTTTAAATTGTTAAGATTACACGTTCATGTTTTCATTCGAGTAAGCATAAAATCAATTAGAAAACCTTTAGCGTCTGTAGATACTGCTAAATCCGAGATTGCTGTTGTTTATTCGCAAGGACTTTAACTTAATACAGGAAAACATTTTTTTAAATACAGGCTCCTGCAACATACTGTTAAGAGTAAACCCCTGATCCATGTAATATCAAAGCTTTAATGTATGTGAGTTGGTTCTTACCTCTAAAAGACCACGACTCGTGTCGGAAAACTGTAGCATTATTATCACACATCATACATTACATTACATTAGTTATTTATACCAACAAGTCCAGTGATGTAGAATCATCTGAATAGGCTGCCATGGTGTGGGTCACCATGCTTCATTAATGTTTTATATGTATACAAAAAAATAAAATTGGAGTGTCTGAGTGTAATATAAAATGAACAGTTTTTTAATAAATGTATATCAAAGTATACACGGTGCTCATAAAGACAGCATTTTTTTTTTAAATTTGTCGGTCTGTTTGTTCCGACTAATCTTTAGAAAGACTGGATCGATTTTAACGGGACTTCCAATGGCAGAAAGCTCATGACATAAGGAGTAACTCAGGCTATTTTTTTCAGACTAGCTTCGTTTCTTGGCGTTACTCGCGCTTTACAACAATAAACGTGGATAACACCGCAAGACTCAGCTAGTTATACATAATTTTATTTCTCCTTAATTATTTTTATTAATAATAATAATTAATTATTCTATTGAAAGAACACATTAGGTAAGTCGGTTTTCTAAGAAACAAGGTAAATTTAACACATGAATAACTCACACATAAAGTGTTTTTTTATTGGATAAAGAAATTTTAAAATTGGTTCATGAAATCAAATCAATTTTTATTTCAAATAAACCAATACAACGCCACTTTTGATACGTCAAGTATTCAGTCAGTAGTCAGTCGTGAAGCTAATTGTCTGTTCCAATTCGTAGAAGAACAGACAAGAAACTCCATGGACGCTCTTTTCCAACATAGTTTTTACAATTTTTGGTTACATTTTATTAAGAAACCAGTAAAATGTGAGGACAATGTAACACAGGTAGTATCCAAAAATAATTAAACAATAATAAAATATATTATAATTATTAAAAAATAATATAGTGAATCCTGAGACACCCTCTACAACCTCACAATTTAATATTAGTATTGAACAACACGTTGATAATTTAAAATATAGTAACACCATGCCACATCAAGGTATTATAGACAAAATGTCAAGATCAATCGACCATTATAATGCACTACTTAAAAATCAATCTATAAAGTAAACATCTCGACGTTAAGTTGTAAAAAGGTTGCAGAGATTTTCGCACGAATGTTGGTCATGCAAATCATAATAAAGAATTTATTATCTGGTTGTTAGACACAGATAAATAAAATTAAGGTGCCTGTTTGTAATGTCAAATTAACACATAATACATTTAAAAATATATGAGACAAAATGAAGAAAAAAAGGATTTTTTTATATAAGTACCGTAACTACAGCAATTCTTGACAAAAATTGTTTTATACTTATTTTGCGATGGATACGAATTAAATCACTTGCGAGTGCATGGTTTAAGTTTTAGTGACTACAGCAAAATCCACAAGGAAGGGAAGAATCCACAAGCTATGTATGTTTGCATGTTCTGCCGTAACGCCTAAATTACTGAACCGATTTGAATGTAATAAAAAATAAGGTAAGATTTGCAGTAACGGGTGACGTAGGCTACGTAAATTTTATTAAAAGCTTTTAAAAACTCGGGTCATACTTTTTTAAACCTTTTTCGAGTCGCTAATTTCCCAGTCTGTCCGCTTGTTTGTCCCAACATCGTAAAATTGGAATTTGATTGCTATTTCTAATTCTTCTTTTGATGAGATAGCAGTCAGCCAAATAATATCAGCTATTTCTGCCAATGTTAAGTATTTCAAGTTAACGTCTTCAATAAAATTCTAGTCTTCAAGTCATCGTCATAATGAATTTACTGATAAAAATGTGGATGAGATGAAATGGGGACCGTCTTCCGAAAAAACAAAAACGATCTGATTGTCATTTAAACTTTGGAACTGTTTACAAATACAAGTGGTTGTCAGACTGTCAGCGAGTAACAAAAGTGGTCTTAAATATTTTGTTCAGATGACTTTTTGATGAGGCAAGAAAAATGTATGAAAACGCCAATCAACTTAAAGTGAAAACACGGATAACATTCAAACAAAAAATCTCATAAAAGTTTTGCAAATTTACGTCAGGAGTTACCTGTTCTAAATTTTGCCCAAACCAATTTCAAAATACTTTGGTTTCATAAAGAAATTCTTTTAATTGTTTACTAAAAGTTATGCTTGATATTCGCGGGGCTACGAGTCGTCTACGATCTTCTACAGAGCTACGAAGTTACGCGGCCGTAGTTGTAGCTATGCCGCGGGTATATCATCTAAGAGACTTCCTTAGGAATTCCAGACATCTAGTTTGTTGCAGCGTCGGCTTTAACATCAAAGATAAACCAAGTTGCTATTTTAGTCTATATACAAACAAATAAAATTAGTTTGTTTGTAAATTATAAATTATTTGGACATCTTACACACAACATCATCTAGTCCCAAAGTAAGCAGAGCTTGTGTTATGGGTACTAAACAAGTGATATAAATACATAAACATACTTTTTTTGTAAATACATACTTATTATACATAGAAAAACACCCAGACTCCGAAACAAATATTTGTGGATTACACAAATATTTGGTCTGACCCGGGAATCGAACCCGAGACCCCTTGATCAGCAGCCGCATACGCTAACTACTAGACCAACAAGGCAGTCAAATGTGATAATTGTGATACCAAATGAACAGTTTCTTATTCATGCATAATATTGACTGCCTTGTTGTTCAATACACAATACAATACACACACAATACAATACACAATACAATAGGTTAGCATATGCGGCTGCTGATCAAGAGGTCTCGGGTTCGATTCCCGGGTCGGATCAAATATTTGTGTGATCCATAAATATTTGTTTCGGAGTCTGGGTGTTTTCTATGTATTTAAAAAAAAAATGTTTATGTTTTTATATCAGTTGTTTAGTGCCCATAATACAAGCTCTGCTTAGTTTGGTGTCTCTCTGGATGATGTCCGAACTATATGAAACTTCTCGTATATACGGTACTTAAGAATTATTGGTTGGTCTGTCTATATGTTTGTTCCGGTTAATCTCTAGGATCGCTGAATCGATTAAAAATATTGTATTAATTTCACATGGCTGAGGAATTACACAAGTTAAACTGCGGCTCCTGTGATATTTCGTCGAGACAAATTCATTAGGAATATAAATTCCTGTATCATGGGGGACTTTACAAATATACATGAAACGAACACAAAGCACACATTGACTCAGAACAACAAATTGTGAATCATATAAAGTGTTATCCCACGTGGGATCTGAACCCATGACACTTGGCGCAGCAGGAGGGGCGTGGCCACCGCTAAAATGTCTTTTCTATGCCTCACTTCACAGCCTTTAACAGTCCCTACTAGATAGGTATAGGCATCTTCTTAGAAAGTAGGTTTTGACGTCCTATATGAAGTTGACCAGACCGTTCCGACAGAATGTTCATATGCATTATTTTATTTAATTTTTTTATTTTATAACTTTATGCACATTTGTACATCGGCGGACTTAATGCCCAGGGCATTCTCTACCAGTCGACCTTTGGGTGGTGGAGAAATATTGTGAGGTAGGCGCGCATAGGTTACATAATTTAACATATAAAATATTTTTATTAAATAAAAGATAAAGTATGTTAATTTATAAACAAATATGATACATATTATGAACACATATATACACACATATACACACACACACACATATACATATATACATATATACATACATATTAAATATATTTACATATTATAGATACATATTTACACTATGAATTTAAGAAAAGTTGTTGGTGTATTCTCGTTACGACGACACTACCATATCGTTGAGAAGAAGTTCATGTACCTTCTTTTTAAATACGAAACGGTTAGTGGACATCCTGATTTTAAGAGGGAGCGCATTCCAGAGTAGAACTGCTTGGACAAAGAACGAAGAGTTCACGAAGTCAGAACTGTGGGAGACACATGAGAGAAGCAGATTGTTTTCTGATCGAAGATTTCTGTCGTGATTAGAGGACAACAAACGGAAGTAGGGAGCAAGGTAAGTGGGTGAGGATAGGGAGGTGAGAATCGAAAATAAGCAGGTCAGAGCACGCTGGTTGCGGCGCAGGCGAATGGGTAACCATTTCAGTTGGGAACGTAAAGCAGACACGTGGTCATACTTGCGAAGATTAAAAATGAACCGAATGCAGTTATTAAGAAGGCGGTCTAGTTTGTTGAGGAGGTCTGCATTCAGGTCGAAATAACACACATCACCATAGTCGATTAACGGGATGATTAAGGACTGCATGAGCATTATTTTGGTTTTAGGAGGCAGGAAATTCTTAAGGCGATAACGTGTTCGCAGATTCCCAGTTACTTTTTGACTCATCAATCATTACACTGCTATGACACAGAATATGTTTATGTGTGTGTGAAAATTTGAGTGAGTTTTTTTCTATTAATTTTTAAGTGTGAGTTCATTGTGACAAGCAATTGTTTTTATATGTGAGTCTGTGTATATGTATGAAGTTTTCCCCCTGCGAAAAATGATATGAGCCCTCCGGTCCGTGGCCTTGTGTTGCTTCATGCTCTGCAGTGATGTTGTCATGTTGTAGTTTGAGTTACGACACCCATGGGATAAATAATTGTGTTAACACTCAGTATTCATGAACCGTCACCACACGGATTTAGTTTTATATGTACCTTTTTTTCTTTTCTGTAAATACATACATATTATACACAAAAAATACCCAGAAATAAATATTTGCGGAACACAAATATTTGGTCTGGTCTGACCCGGTAATCGAACCCGAGACCTCTTGATAAGCAGCCGCACACGCTAAACACTAGACCAACAAGGCAGTATGTACTTATGAGTTCGTATTTAGAAAAAAGTGTATTGGTATTTATAGCAGCTGCCAACAACTTTGTTTATTTTAAGATTAGATATCGCTGCATGTCAGTTGTCCTAATTATTTTTCTTTTGTAAAAGTGGCAATTTACCTATTTAGGTTTTTCCGAAATTTAAAAAGAACTATGTTTGAAGTTTTGATTGAATTATTTTGTGTCAATTTTTTTGTTGAGTTTCATTGGTTGCATTTAAAGTCGGTTCCATGTTAGAAGTAAATATTTTCCCCTAAATCTTTTTGTTTAGTAAATATTAGAATGACTGTATTGTTGGTTTAGTAGTTAGCGTATGCGGCTGATGATCAAGAGGTCTCGGGTTCGATTCCCGGGTCGGACCAAATTTTTTTACGATCTGCAAATTCTTGTTTCGGAGTTTGGGTGTTTTCTTTGTATAACATATTTATGTATTTACAAAAAAAATATGGTTATATATTTATATCAGTTGTCTAGAACCCATATTACAAGCTCCATTTAGTTTGGGACTAAATGATGTTGTGTGTAATTTGTTCGAAATATTTATATTTATTTTATGTAAGTATTCAAAACTAAAGTAAATACATTATGATGAGTTTTAAAATTACCTTATTTTGTTTTGAATAAGATGGAGAAATCCATTAATATATATGTCTTGTAACATATTATAATAGTAGAACCGCTGCTGTTTAGAAATCTGTTACTGTCATACCGAGAGATAAAGCATGCTACAAACTATGTACTTTGTTTTGACTTATTGTGATATTTGAGAGCTATAGTGGAGTCAATTTAATAGGTAACATTTGACGTCTGTGAGTTTTATCTTCATAGTGAGGTGACCTGCTTGAAAACATCGATTAAAGTAAATAAATCGTTACGCACTTGAAACATATGTGCATTTCAAAAGTCATCAGACGAATCCCTGTCCCATTCCATTCCATTATAAATAATGAATATAATTATGTTTTATTATAATCACAACATGGTTATTATTTTATGGTAATATTTCTTCACAAGTAATCATTGCATTAGATTTTACTTATCAGCTTCCAAATTTCTAGAATAACATCCCTAGTGTTTAAAAAGAAAAAGGGTTAACTGACGCAACATTGTAACGAAGTTCAGTTCTTTAGATCAGAAATTGTTTATTATATTTAGAATGATTTTTTAGTGAAATCAAATCGTAAAATTACTAGTATCGGTCATTATTACAATAAATATGTAATGGTAATTGAAAAAAGCTAAGCAATTGTGCAGCTCTAACAAAACGAAAGAGTATATTATTTTATGCCCGCCATTACAAGGTTACGTCAAATGTTACCTATTAGAATGACTGCACTATAGTTTATTTCTTAAAATTAATTGTTCAAAAGATTAGCTTCATAAATATACATCCACAGATTCTCTTACTTAAGTACTAAGTACCAAGTAGGTTTTTAGCGCAAGGGAGTAGGTCTATTAATTTATAACAACTTGACTTTTGTTTGTTACAGTTACTAATACTAATTTAGATATACTGATAAATCTTACTAATATGTGTGAAAGTCTCGGGAAGAGCTTACTATAGAAATGATCCTATGAAGTAAGGTCTTGTATGTACTATAAATATGAAAGTTTGTGAGAATGTCTGGATGCTTGTTATTCTTTAACACAAAAACAACTGAACGAATTTTTGTGAAACTTTAGAGTATCTTACACATAAGAATTAGGCCAATATTTATCACGACAATTTCATTTTGGAAGTTTTTTTTAACCAAAGACGTAACTTGAATCATATACTTCTTAGAAGCCTTACTCCCAATATTATTTGGGGTCGGCTACTAGTTCAACCGGTTTTACCTGAATTACAGTTTTTCCACGAAGCGACTGGGGAGGACTGAAATTTGTAGGTCGAATTAGTTGTCAGTTAATTTGAGGGCACTGACTTCCCAATAACGATTGCCATAGATGTTCATGACAACCGGGACCGACGGCTTTACGTGCTCTCCGAAGCACCGCACGGGCACGGAATTTCCTAAGAAAAACTCAAAAATACTTTTCGGTTTCGGAGCGACCCGGGATTTGAACCCAAGACCTTTTGATTTGCAGTCGCTATTCACTAGACCAACGAGGAAGTCACACATGATTCTTTAATGGTCCTTATTTAAAAAATCTATATTAATATTATAAATTCGAAAGAAACTCTGTCTGTGACACACGGCTGAAGTATATCGATAAAATTTGGCTTGATATGCTATATGCTATAAGTTCTATCTCAAGAATGAAAATTCTTGAGATAGAACTATTTACTGCTACTGGTAGGTAAGTGGTCAAAATTCAGCCAAAATTAATTTGAATTATTAGTTGCATTAGTAACGTTCTTTTATAATCACTGAGCTCGACGCAACAATGTTATTTTGACCAAAGAATATCTGTTCGTTCGTTCGGGTGTAATGTTTTATTATTGACTAGATTTTGTACGCGGCTCCGCCCGCGTGTATGTCGGTTATAGCGGTAAAAAGTAGCCTATGTCCTTTCCCAAGTTTAGTTTTATCTTCATGCCAAATCTCATTAAAATCGGTTCAGTGGTTTAGGCGCGAAAGCGTAACAGACAGACATAGTTACTTTCGCATTTGCATTTATAATATTAGTAGGGATTAACTGTATTATTTATAAATAATTAAAAAAAAGATTATCATTCTGCACTCCTTCTCAATATAAATAATACCCTTCGTGGGGTAAGCAAAGGGCGTGTTTTGTCCCGGGCAACCGGTTTACCCACTAAACCCCGCGGTGGCCTACCTCGGCAGTCGGGAGGAACACCAAGATGGCATCAGCGGCTTCTGGTGTCCCCCCTGCCTTACCCCTCAATTGGGGTACATCTCACGGTGACTGGACTCACCCCCAACGCAGGATGCGGCTGCGCCTCTCACCGCTCTGTACAATAAGAGGCGGAACATCAACCCGCCTTAGATGACATCCCTCAGCCGCACCGGGGGTGTCACCAGAGGATAGTGACACCTACTGTATTGGATCCTACTCATGCTTTCCATCACGCAGAGTAAAGTCACTTTGAAAGGTTTCAATACATATAAAAAAACAAAGTTTTTGCTTCACGTATATAGATAACTGTAAAAAGATGAAAAATACACCATTCTGTATACAAAAACATCAACATATAAAATGCCTTCGGGTAATAAACTTGACAATAAAGTACTTATTGTTCAATACAGAAACGCAGAAACGAAAAGGTTAATCAGAGTGTGGATACCCGTGGCCGCAATATGACCCGTTGTTAAGCTCACTCCCAAAGGGACACTCGCCCACGATTCCTTTTCCATTTATATGATAATTCGCGGCCAACGCCAGGGAGCGCAACTTGTCTACCGGATATTAAATGGACTTTCAACTCCGCTAAGACACCTCTGGAATTTCGGTTTCTTTTTCTTTTTGGTTACTTTTATTGAGTAAAAGTATTTTACTGGAAGTATTCAGGTTGTATTTGTTCTTATGTCGACTACTTTTGTGGTGTGTGTCCTTTGAGTCCTAATTTAAAAGTTTAAGAAAAATGACAGATAACTTAACATTTTAATTAATGAATTGTAAGGTTATTTAATTGATATTTTTAAATCTGCTATATTTATACATGAAGCACTGTTTATTTATTTATGTTCTAAAATAAACTATCGACTGTTTTTAAAAGTATGACTTTGATTCCTTTAAATTCTAAAAAAAAAAAAGTTTGTGATAGGTTTGCAAATTGACTTACTACAAATTTATAAACTAGTAGCTGACCCGTGCCCACTTCGTTGGGCATAACTTAAATATAAAAGTTAGACATATGCTGTCGTTGACTTTTTTGTAGGCATTTTCAAGCTCCACATCTTTTTTCTAGAACACAAAATATATCTTTCATAGTTAAGGTAGCGTTCGTAAGAAACGCTTTCATTCGACCGTTTTTTCTCCGATTCACTTTGCAAAACGTACTACCACGTAAAAGCCTTTATTTTTCGGTTTTTTATATAACCTATGACACTCAGCAATAATGTGGCTTTCTATTGGTGAAAGATTTTTTAAAATCGGTTCAGTAGATCCCCAGATTACCCCTTACAATTTAACAAACACGCAAACTTTACTTCTTTATAATATTAGTATAGAAGATAGGGCCCGGTAAACGATCAAATTTGTTTGACAAATTTGTTGGTAAAACATCACGTTTACGTCAAAAGATCAAATTTGTTTGACAAATGCGTCAAACACAGCAGCACACCATCAAATAATTTGACAAACACGTAAATTTGTCAAACAAATTTGATCGTTTACCGGGCCTATTACTATGTTTAGTAGTGTAGTAGTAGATTTTTTTTTGCGGTAAAGTAACAGTAAAAACAAAATAAAATGAGGAGAACAAAACCGCGGCAAAAACACACTTTATGAAGGAAGTAGAACATTCAACGTTTATGGTATAGTTTGTAAAGTGTGTAATGCTCTGAGAACAGAGATAAGAACGCTACGAATCACGCTACGAGCTACGATAATGCTACGAGGCTAGCTTGAAACTGCTACGTTACAGACGTACGTTAAATAGGTTCAGTACCTTGATTAGAATCGATTTTAGTGTCTGTATAAATGTCTTAGTGGCTTATTAGAGTCGCAAAGATTGAATTAAAAAAAAAGATTTTGTAATAAGAACTCTTTGAGAACATTTGAAACTGGAAATATTATTTTAAACACAAATTCGTGTTTAGAATACGGATTTGAGTTTAAAAAGACGACGCAGACCCGAGACGAGACCGACCCGCATAACGAGCATACCCGGTTAAATTTACATGGGTCTTTATTTCTAATTGTCATTGTCATACAAATCTATGTGGGTTATTTCTATCTCAGTAAAAAAAAGAGAGAACCTACTCCTTTTTTTTGAAGTCGGTTAAAAATAAAATCTATTTGGAGTCCGTCCGTTGAGCTTCCTGAAGCTTGGGCTCCAGGATGCCTAAGTGGCTTCCAGATAGCTCTAGAGCTATTTAAGATTTTGATTTTTACCCAAAAGGTAACAAAGTATTTGATGTAAATTTTGAGTTGTAGTTATCAAGGGGAGGTGTGGAAGAACAGGTGCAATGTTTTTCCAGCACAAAGGGAGGATTTTCTGAGGCGAGGCGATAAGACCTGGCAGGCCACGTCCCAAAAGTTCCAGATAGGAAGTAGTAAATATTTTGATCGGAGCGAGAGTTTCTATGTCGCTATACAGGACTAGTTACTCCGTTCCTCAGTAATTTCTTCGGTAGTTTGGTGCGTCATCAACAGATGCCGCTAGTCGCCACAGGCAATAGTAGTCTTACTATCAGGTGACTTCATGACTTTTTGTCTGCCCCTTTGTCACTATACCATACAAAACCCATATCTCGTGACTACAGCCGACAGAATAATGTGATAATTTAAAAATATAAACAGTTCTTATTTTTGAATTTCTAAATAAATTGTTTGGTGATAAATTAAATTCTAATGTGTAATATGTACTAGCTGCGCGCACACCAGTAAATGTACATGTATACATTCACAGCTGGCTCAAGCGTTAACACTTTAAGTGACCATGTGAATGACGGCTTACATGATTTTACTCCCCAATATTTCTGTATTATTTACATTTCCATAGCTCTGCGCTTCTGGTTTGACATTAAAAAAGAGAATCCTTTTGGTAAAATTTAGCGTACTTCTCATTCCTTTCGGAGAATTTCAATACAGTAATGCATGGAAAGCACATTAATTTCAATTGAATCTGTTATATAAGTATGTATATATGTAATCACTTTAAGAGATAAATCTGAAGAAACTATTTTTTTTAAATGAATCGCTGCAAGTATAATATATTCTGATTATAATCTGTTAGAATACACTACAATATTCATGGTCATACGAACAAATGTATTCAAACGGGTTTGTTTACTCGTATCAATTGAAAAGAATTGTGTAAAATTTTAATAAGATGGCTTCGGTTAGACACTTGTGTAAGAAAAACAGCAAAGGCTAGGTAAAATTTTAAACAACTAAACATAAGATATTCGTGAGAATGGAAATCGCAGGTTTAAATCGTATACCATTTTGAAAAACTTACCTTTCACAAGGTGTATTAAAGATAGTGTTTCGGCGCCATGTTGGCGCAATTTGTCGTTCGATGTTTGAAATTTATTTCTGTGTGGCATTTATTTTCTTGTTCCATAGATTACTTAGTTAATCAATGATTATTTAGATGTTATAGTAGGTTAAAACCTTCTTAAGGAGAGGCATATGTCCAGAAGTAAACTACTAAGTAAGAAAAAGTGTGATTTGGTGACAATTTAGTTACAGTGTACATATCTCATAAACGAATTGTTAAAATTTTCTGATATATTACAATGTCTAATTAAAACATACAATGTGGTCAGAGAGTCGAGTGCAGAAGGAAGATGTGACTACAGACACATTATAATGCATTTTTTTTTGTTTTATAAAGTCCAGAGAAGTTACATTTTTGTTTATAGCAGTAAATATTTAATTATGCGTTTGTCAGAAAATCCACTTTAAAGAGCACTTTTTTGTAAAAACAACCATCTCTAAAAGTTAAACGGTTGGCACAAAAAATCTGAAAAAATTCGTGATGATGGTCATTATATGAACTTCAAAGGTAAACTATAACGGATTAGATGAATTTGTTAGTTCATAAGTTACAGAAGGCTTAACTTGTACAATACGCTTACTTGGAAAACGTCATACAAAATTAACTCATTAATACGTAAACATAACAATAATCCATTCGATACGATTTTAAATCTACGTACCGATAGGTGACTGAGGAACCTTTTCCTGTGCGTGGCCTGACACGCACTTGGCCGATTTTATCTGCAGAATACCTCGTATGTCGATAATTACGAAAAAAAGTAGCTTATGTCAATCTTCAAGAATAAAAGTATCTCCATACCAATTATTGAAATCGGTTTAACCGTGAAAGCGAAACGGACAAACAGAGATATATTCAAGTTTATAATTTTAGAAAATGTGTACAGACTCACATCTCTCATTCAAAAATATGCCCCTGTAGCCCTTACGGGACTGAGACCTGAATTTCCATTACATTATGTATTTCTTCAAAGTTAAGTCCAATCTCCAAAGTGAATACAGCTTTCAATGTGGGTTGCACAACACGAATAATCGAACACATATTTTAAAAAAGTACATTTTTATCCATATCTTTCACTATTTGTAATCTTTACTAATATTATAATTTAACTCTGTCTGTCTGTCTTTCCGGCTTTGACGGCAAAACTACTAAACCAATTTTGGTGAAATTTGGTACACATATAGTCTACAGCCTGAGAAAGGACATTAGACTTTTTACCACGATAACCAACATACACAGGCAGGCGGAGCCGCAGGTGAAAGTTAGTATCATATTAAAGTATAAATATTTTTTTTAATCAAAGTAAAATTCTATTTTAAGCAATCAATCGAACTTTAGCCGTCATAAAGGTTCTAATAGTATACGACCTCTTTTTAATAATGTTTTTAAAAACAGATCGTTAATATTTTACAAGCTCATATGATAATCCTTTATTATGTATCCTTTTTCCTTTCACCAATAATCTTACAACTCATCCATCTAGATATAAGCTAAAGTAGTACACTCAAGGTTTGGGCAGCGAAGTAAAATAATAATTCAGAGAAACGAACGGGGGTTGAAGGCCGACAATCTTTATTACAACGTCCGTGTAACTGAGACAAACTGCCCTCACATTTGCCAACCTGCGTGTTCAAATAACGAAATCCTATGGATTTCCGTGCGAATGGTATTATAGAGATTATAGGATATTCTCTTATACGTGTGAGTATAATGTATTGATAGCAAATATTACACGAATCAGGACCGAAAGGTTTTAGGCGTACGGTAAATTAATAAGAATTTTTTTTTTACATTTCACATATGGCTGTCTGATTTAAAACTAATCAGATCCTATACTACGGTTACCGGACTGGTGATAAATATTATAGTTATATTTTTCAAAATGTATTAATTCTTTTTTGTTATTTAAAAGATAACACCCACTTAAAATAACAATTTTCGGATCACACAAAGTAAAGTCCTAAATGGGATTTGAACCCATAACACTTGGCGCAGTAACAAAAAACAGCAGTCAAACTATCCATCCATACATGTACCTATACCAATATTATATATAGGAAAGTAACTTTGTCTGTCTGTCTATTACGCTTTCACAGCTAAACCGCTTCACAACAACACATTTTTGAAGGCATAGACTACTTTTAACCACCACAACCGATATCAACACGGGGGAAAACTAGTCATGGGTAAATCATACTTTCATCTTCTTTTCAGCATTTTGTTGTCCACTTCTAAACATAATGCCTCTTGTATGTTTCTCCATTGAGGTCTATTTGCGGCGTCTCTAGTCCAGGTCAGCCCTGTCGTCAATTTAATGTTGTTCTACCATATAGCAGTTGGTCTGCCCACGCTTTGGATTCCCATTGTGGGCGTCCACATGAGCGTCCAGTAGATACACCTGCAATCCAACCATTGCAATGTTGGTAACTCTAGTGAGTCCCCTAATCTCTGCGTTTCTAACTTTACAAGTGTGTGAATCTAATACACTTTTTCTACCGAAACAAATAGTTTCATTAATTTAGGATACAAACCGAACCGTACTCTTTACTGCTATATATCTTGTACTAGCCTATATCCTTTCCCAAGGTTCTATCTATCTCTGTTCCAAAATTCATCAAAATCGGTTCAACGGTTTAGGCGTGACAATGTAACATACAGATAGATAACTTTCGCATTTATAATACTAGCTTTCGCCCGCGGCTCCGCCCGCGTGTATGTCGGTTATCGCGATAAAAAGTAGCCTATGTCCTTTCCCAAGTTCAGTTCTATCTTCATAACAAATTTCATCAAAATCGTTTCAGTGGTTTAGGCGTGAAAGCGTAACAGACAGACAGAGTTACTTTCACGTTTATAATATTAGTAGGGATTAGTAGGGAAGTTAGTGTAGATTTTCGTAAGCTTCTTGATAACAAAGTTGCAATATCGCTCGTATTATTTCAATACAGCTGGGATATCAAAAGATGCGTGCAAGGAACGGGGAAGTTTGAACAACTTTTGATTTATGACAGTGCTCCATCAGCGAGCTGCCAATAATTCAGAGCACAAAGATTTCTGCAATGGCAACATTATTCTTGAGAAGGAGGGGAAAAATTACTCTTTTTCCTTTTCACGTCTTATCGGTTTTTTAAAGATTTATATAAAAATCTTTATCCTTCTTATCAATATTATTTAAAAATAGGTTAAATCACTTGTAAGTATTAAAAACGTTTACTTAAACTTCTTCTTGTTAGCCTTATTTCTAATATTGTTTGGGGTCGGCTACTAGTTCAACCGGTTTTACCTGAATATCAGTTTTTCCACGGAGCGACTAGCATCGGACCTCCGCAACCCTAAGGGAGAACTGAAATTCGAAGGTTGAACTAGTAGTCAGTAAATTTGAGGGCACTGACTTCCCAACAACGATTGCCATATATGTTCCTGACAACCGGGACCGACGGCTTTACTTGCTCTCCGAGGTACGAGGCGTGAATCACAGCCGAACTTCCAAACTTCGGGGTGCTATTAGGAATTTCCTGAGAAAAACCCAAAAAACATTAATTTAAACTATTAACTTAATAATATTTCTTATGTTTTCGGGGAATGTTACATGTTATCTACATAATTATCTAAGATGTCCATACTGCATTGTTGAATTGTCTAAATTTACTGAATATACATGAAGCGCTCATAGTCTTAGGTCATTGGAAACAATCACTGATGGTGAGCGACGACGCCGCGGTCAGTACCTAGATGGGTGACCGTTAGTGGCATGATATGTAATGAGCGTGTCCGTGATTTGGAGGTCACGTTAAGCAGTCGGTTCCGGTTGTTATCATAAGAAAACAGTCGTGAAGCTTAGTCGGAGACCTTCGGGCAGCTTAAAAATATGGTACAAAACGTAGCCACAACGTGTCCTGCCAGTCCCCAACCCGCACTCGGCCAGCGTGGGGACGTATGGCCTTAACCTTATCTTGAGAAGAGACTTGAGCCCAGCAGTGGGACGTTATGGGTTCTTGGTCGTGTTCTTTATAGAATAAAAAAATATATACATATGGAGTATGGAATGATCCATCCATCCATATCAGCCTAATATGTTCGTCTTCGAACGTAGGCCTCCTCTCCATCCCTCCACTGGTATCTGTCCCGGGCTACTTGCATCCAATTGGTACCGGCTTGTTGCCGGATGTCGTCCGTCCATCTCTTGGTACAGGAAATAGAGGCCCGTAAATGGAGATGGGCTGGCCACATCGCCAGGATGGATCCCAGAAGATGGGTGAGGAGAACCCTGGAATGGAGACCTCGCGCTAACACCCGCGGACGGGGAAGACCACCCAAGGGAGTATGGAATGATAAAAACAAAGAAATTAATCTAGAATAGAATATACTTTATTCTACACTAATAAAATTGTTACAGTTGTATATTACAAGTAGATTTATATGTAAAAGTATTTTAAAAATTATTATACCGTACGAAAAGGGCATAATAACTACCATTATAAGGACTTATCGAACAACAGTACGCTTTTGTCTGATGACACCGTTTTAATGATATTATGATCTATTAACGTAAATTTCCTATCATCCTAATCGATTCCTTATTACACAAAATTGATGATGCTGTTCATAAAATCGAATTATATTATCTATGAGCCTATAGTCGCCTAAACTCGATCAACATAAACCCCCCGAAAAGAGATTAGTTGGTGGCAAAGGTACGTGAAAGAGAGAGATGTCGGAACAGTCAATAGAGCTGGAATTAATGGTAGTTGGAAAACGATCGGTCGACTGGAAGAGGGCGGAAAATGAGCTGAATGATTTGTAGAAAACTGATTCTGTAGAAACGAACGATTGATACTGGCTGTTCTAATCTAATCATTTTTCTTATTTAAATTTTTTTTTGCAATTCGATTTTTTTTTTCGATTTTTTAAAAGACAACTCCCGCATTAGGAATATAAATTCCAGTGTCGCGGGGAACTTACAAACATACATGAAACGGACACAAAGAACACCCAGACTCAGAACAACAAATTGTGAATTACACTAAGGGTTGTCCTACGTGGGATTTGAACCCACGACACTTGGCGTAGTAGGAAGCGGCGTGGCAACCACATAAGCCACTAGGCCAACCGTGCAGCATTGTAGAAAAGAAGATTCATACAGTTGTTTCCTCTTTTTAACTAGCTGTGCTTTCCTGTGATTTTGGTTCCTTTTGTTTGTGTTTTTTTTTCAAAAATAAACGCGGCCTAAGTTACTTTTTATAAATTGTACTATCTGCCCGTGAAAGTACCGTAAACATTGGTAAAGCTGTTCCTAAGTTTGGTCGGAAAAAGCAGGCAGATAGAAAGTTTACAAGAAAAACCCCAGTTTATTTTCACCGCTGAAGAGTGTTAAGGAAAGCTTGGCTTACTGCGAGGTCATTACACACCGACGGCGACTATCTATAGTCTAACTCGTGAAGTACACAAGTGTGATTAGACACGTATTGCATTGCACGCTCGACCTCTGAGTAAATTTATATTGCAGTAGTGCATTGGCGCGCCACCAACATCGATCTATATTTAATATGTAACATATACAATCTGTTTTCCTTAACAATAATCTTTGGTCCAAGTAGTGACCTTCCTTATATAAAAGACTTTATTTTCCTTGTACGCATTTGAATGGCTCTTTTTTGTAGCTGTGTGAACGCAATTCACATCAAATATTTTTTCAAGTAGAGAAAAACATAAAATGTATGGGTTGTTTGAATATCGGAGCATCTTCTGGTTCTCTTAAATAAATGAGTATGTCAAAGTGACTCTACTGCCTGATAGAAAGCATAAGTAGAATCCAAGATAAGTGGATGTAGACAATGTATAAAACGCCATAGTGTTAACACTGCTGTGCTTGAAGTCCCGGGTTCGATTTCCGTGTCGGACCAAATGTTTGTGTGATCCGCAAATGTTTGTTTTGAAGTCATTGTTTTTTTTATGTATATTATGTGTGTTTTGAAAATAAAAGTATGTTTATGTATTTTATCAGTTGTCAAGTACCCATAATACAGGCTTTGCTTAATTTGGGAATAAATGACGTTGTATGTAAGAAATCCGAAATATTTATTTAATATTATTACATATATTTATAAACATATTAAAGACCGGAGGCCTAATCATTGTCCCGGTCTCCGGAGGCCGGGAGGATGATGTAGAAAAATCTGACCAGGCCACCATCGTCTGGGTAACCGTGCTGCATTGCCTACTCTCACAAGGAGGATGGTGACCGCTACTTCTGGATTCTACTCATGCTTTCCACCAGGCAGAGTAGAGTCACTTTGGTAGGCTTAAATAAAAAATAAAAAATGGTCTCTCTGGTCCGAATTCTAAGATCTATTGTACCGATTTTGAAAAAACTTTTACAAATATAAAGCCACATAAACTGCAGCCATTCTACAAATTTCAAGCACATCAATGTGTGGGACGGTCACTATATATCATAAGATTAACAAGTGTGTGTCAGGCCACGCATAGAATAGGGTTCCGTAGTCATCCATAATGGTAGGTAGATTTAAAATCATGTCCAATAGATAAAATTGTTATGTTTGCTTATTATTTCTTTATTTTTTATTATGGCACGAAGTTTTCCAAGTGAGTGCAGTTTTACAAGTTAGGCCCCTATAACTCCTGAAATAAAAAAAGTTATCACAACCGCTATAGTTTTCCTTGAAAGTTTAATATATGGACTACTATCATGAGTTTTTTCAGATTTTTCGAGTCAGCCGTTTGCAAAAAATTGCCCTTTAAAGGAGAATAAAAAATAAATCGTAACATGGTTTTCGCAACCTCTAAATGTTTTTGAAAGACCTATATAATAATATCCCATACGATGGGGTAAACGCGAGAAAAAAAGTCATCCACACAATCACACACACATTTTTTTTGGTACCTCCCCTATACCTAAGTGTAAAAGGTACCCCAAAAAAATGTTTTTTCTTAATTTTATTGTAGTACTTTGTCGACGTATTGCAACACATATTCGTGAAAAGTTTCATCTTTCTAGCACCAACTGTTTGGGCAGTAGGTCGAGGACGGACGGACGGACATGACGAATCTATAAGGGTTTTGAGTCATGACTCCCTAACCCTAAAAGGATGACGAAACAACATAAAGTATCTTTTACTTTATCTTTCGTAGCTAAAGGTTCGTCCTTTACCACAATATAAAGAAGTGCTCCACACAATAGGTTCAATATGATCGTAAACTCGCATTTGTTACCCCTTAGATCTTAAGAAACACATAAAATATATGGCAACACAGCCCTTAAAATGTTTACTCACTCGTCAATGCGTGACTTTTTATTTGTAGCTAAGGTTAATAAGAATGTTCTCTAATATATTTTTTGTTTTAGAACTTTCTTATTTCTTTGTAATTGTAAGTTTATTTATATAGTAAGGCTTAGACACTGTTCGTGTTTATGTTGGATAACTTGACATAGAAAAACCGATGTTCTCCATTAAGAATCGAATCATCTCCTTAATTGAATTCAGTGTTTTAGCTATCAAACCGTAATAGGTCGAGTTTCTTTCGAATTTAAAATATTAACTAGCTTGTGGGCGTGACTTCGTTTACCAGGGTGTCGATGATCGTGACAACAAACACAACTGAAAACAAAGTTATTGAAGAAATATAAATTAGAGTTTGTTGCTTTTAATGTGTATGTATTTATGAATTAATAAGTCCGCGTTATAAATAACAAAAGTCTCAAAAACCTTCTATTGCTTCACTCTGAATTAGGTACTTGATATAGTTCTTCTGAAAATAAAGAATAACTCTTGTCTTATCTCATCTTATTGCTTCACACAATTGTCAGCTTTTCCTTCGCCTTTCATTTCGGGTTGATCAAATTGAATTTAGTTTCTTTATGGATTTTAGTTTTTCCTTAGAAATCAATATTAAAGGGAGTGTTTGTTGGAGAGTGCTTAGACTTTCAGCTTATTTTATACATAATTTTGGAATCTCGTGTTTTAATATATACGTAAATAAAATTATTATTAGAGATGTTACACCCAGTTATGCCCGCGTGTATCTTGGTTATGTCAAGTTTTTTAAATATTTTTTCATAAAAAGTATCCTATGCTACTTCTAATACCTCCAAGAATATGTGTGCAAAGTTTTAAGATAATCGGTTGAGTAGTTTTCGCGTGAAAGCGTAACAAACAAACTTACATTCGCATTTATAATATTAGTAGAGATGTTACCGGCAGTTATTGTAGTACCTCTACAGCAACAACAACGGGACGAAGTTAGTCTAAAATAAAAGTAGCCTAACTTTAATCTATACAAAAAAATACAACTGAAATGTCTGTATGTAACATAAAAATAACAGGTTTTTTACTAAATGCATGTGATAGTTAATAAGGTACTTCCATTAGAAACGCAATTTTTTAACATTCTTGTCTGTCTATTTGTTCCTGGTAATCTCTAGAATGGCTGGACCGATTTTGTAGGAACTTTCCCTGGTAGAAAGCTAATAACATAAGGAGTTACTCGACTAGCTAATAGCTACAGCCAGCTAGCCATTTACAACAATAACCGTAGGTAACACCGCGGGACTCAGCTAGTTAATAATAAATACATATTTCGGATATCCTTCACACAACGCCATCTAGTCCCAAACTAAGCAATGCTTGTAATATGGGTACCAGACAACTGATATAAATATACAAACATACTTTTCCTTCCGTGTGGTGACGGATTAAGAATACAGAGAGTCACCACCTATATTCATCCCGCGGTTGTCGTAAGAGGCGACTAAGGGATAAACTACGCAAGACAACATCAATGCAAAGAGAAGGAAAACTTGAAACCAACCCTATACCAACCCGTCTGGCCAGCGTGGTATAGTAGGCATATGCCTCCTTTCTAAGGAGAGGCCTATGTCCAGCAGTGGACTGTTAAAGGCTGTTGATGATGATGATGATGACTTTTCCTTTGTAAATATGTGTAATACATATTATTAAGGAAATATTTGTGGATGAGGTCGGATGCTAGCTTATGAGTTTAGTGTTGCCACAAAAGTAATAATATAGATTAATTGCTGATTTCTTAATAATTTAATCTATACACAAGTACTCATTGAAACAATTATAAATACAATTCCTAACACTTTTAATAATTACTATTTCTTCATTACTTTGAGAACGTATTTGATTATTGCGTCTGTATAAGTTAAATACTGCGTTATGAGGTACACGGTTATCACAGACAGAAAAAAAAAAAAAATTCGGACAATTTACACACAACGCCATCTAGTCTCAAACTTGTATTACGCAGAGCTTATATTATGGGTATTAGATAATGATATAAATACATTTTTTTGTAAATACACACTTAATATACATAGAAAACACCCAAACTCCGAAACAAATATTTGCGGATCACACAAACATTTGGTCCGACCCGGGAATCGAACCCGAGACCTCTTGATCAGCAGCCGCATACGCTAACCACTAGACCAACAAGGCAGTCAATACAATCAAGCAGAAAATTAGCGGTGGCCACATGAAATGTGAAATACTATTCATCATCATCAGCGTATCGCAGTCCACTGCTGAACATATGCGTATTCAATTGCACGCCACTTGGTTCGATTCTCGGCATCTCGAAATACTATTATGAGTAAAGTCCTATGGTTACTCAAATATATTTTTATAATAAAATATCAAATGTTCCTGCATTATTCTTAGTATTGACAGGTTAAAAGAAACAGGGCAAGTTTGTAACGTATTTGCTCTTTCACACTCGTTATTGACATAAAGCGCTCCCCTATTGACATAAAACGGAAAAGAAAACAGCCGAATTGGCGGCAATCATATTTTATTGATACTGGAAACATCTTTCATGTTATTTCAATTTGTAAAAGACGAATAGCTATGTAAATATTGTTTAAGTGCGTTCAACACAATTAATATTATCAATGAAATCAGGCTTCCTAAGCATACAAGTATTTTTCTTTTATTTAAGTGAAATGAAGCCACCTTTATAAAACAAAATATATGTCAGCGCCATCTAGCGAAGATAGGCAAAATTTTATTACTACGAGATGAGTATGACTACAACTAATTCTCGTATCCGTGCTTTAATCGAGGAGCGGTTGAATTCTACGTTCGTAGCGTACTATGTGCTCGTAGCGCTACGCTTACTCGTAGCAAGTTTGCAGCAAAGTTAATACGTTCATATACTCGTAGATCATCGTTCAGTTTGGAAAACAGAAAACACTGTACATTGTTTTTTAAGCTTTAATTTTATAAATTTTTTGTTGCTTGTTTCAGGTGAACTGCGGTGGGCGGTGAGCCGCGTCGCAAAAACACATGCTGACGATATGGTAATATTTTTCATTCTTAATTACCTTTAAATTGTACACACGGCTAACGAAATACCTGGTCAAGATTTCATGTGTGTGTGTTATTCCTTCAGTATATTATTATTCAATCAATTCCAAAAGCATTTTTATAAAAAATCAATTTATTTAGTAATACTTCTACTATCTATCTACTGACCAGATATTTTAAGTGCTGTGTGTGCACTGAATTTCATATTTCTAAATTTACAATGAGAATAAGGCATAGTAAATTATTAAAATATTATTATAAATACGAGTTTTAAACGCTACTGAAATGTAATATAATGTAAATTCTTCAATAAAAATGCCTTAAGATGAGGCGGCTAAGGTTATATATACTTAATTTGTAGCGCCATCTAGGTATTTCAGTCGATACTACATACCAACCCTCGTGCCTGTTAAAATCACCTTCATAATGGCGCCACTAGAAAAGTGGTCCTGTGCGATAGTTCCCACAATACTCCCTAGGTGGCAGTTTTCATTCTGTAAAATCTTATATATAAAATTCTCATGTCGCGGTGTTTGTAGTTAAACTCCTCCGAAACAGCTAGACCGATTCTAATTTCGTGTGCATATTGTGTTGGTCTGAAATCGGACAACATCTACTTTCCATACCCCTAGGATTCGAGCGGTGCCGCGGGCACAGCTAGTGAAATATATATTTATATTTTGGTTGTATTCGTCCTTGGTTGGTTATAGAAATACAGGAGTATTGAATCGTATGAAGTTTATAATATTTCGTTTTAATTACGATAACGAAAATAAAAGACAAATCGTTACTTCTTAACTAGCCTTGTTTTCAATCAACAATAGTAACAGTAATTAGGTAGTTGTAATTAAGTTGAACTTAAAACTGTTTCAAAACTTTTTTCGTTTTGTTAGTAAACAAATGTAGCTATTTAAGTGAATATACGCGGACAGTTTTTGCTTTGATTTTGTACGTGTTCCTATATCTAGTTACTATTGTTGATCGAAGAGCTTTGTATGTAAATTCGAATATGGACCACATCCTTCTCGTTTTTTTTCAAAATAGGTACCAAAATGACTCTGTCCTGCCTGTTGGAAAGCATGAACAGATTGATTATAGATATAAAATTAAATATTAATGAAATATTAAATTGTGTAACTTTTATCCAATTAATTATTAAAGTGTTTATGTGTAGGATACAGTATGGCCGCGGCATATTGGCTCAACTCGCTCGGATGCCTGTCGCTGTCGCTGCTATGCCTCTTCGCAACTACTCTTCAAGTCACAAGCGGTGAGTTATTATTTTCATTATCCCAATAAAAAACCTGGTCTTCATCTTTTTTATGAAATATAAAAGGTTATACTTACATGTATTAACGAAGCAAAAGAGGTGTGACATCAAAGTAGTAACTGGATATCGATAGACTCCGCTTTCCCTTTTGGGATAGATTATTGGGATTCGGGATAAGCGATATATATATATATATGAATTTATGTATGTGTGTATATCGAATATATTCGACTAGTCGGTTTTTGATAGAACGCCCGAATTATCGCTCAGCACATGATCAAACACCACACCGAAGGGATATAAATAAAATTGAATTGTTTGACGGAAAGTTTGTAATATGTTTTATTTTAAACAAGCTTTTTTAAGTGTGTGTATCTTAAAAACTTTTAGGAAAGTATAGTTACTTTTCTACGTAAGCGTCAGTTAAGTTTAAAAATATTATCAGACACCTCCTAAAAAGGTTTTAATCTTAAAATTTTAATTATTGCATTACATTACTAATATACTTATAACTATAGTTATTGAAGTAATTGTTTAGCGTTAGTGCATTCACAGTATGGGTATAATTCCGATTCAGCATTTAGGACCTAACCAGTAAGCCAATCCAATCGGACCTATGACAATGCAGGAATCAAACTTGCAACAACTTTGCTATTAAATACGGTGGCAATCCAGAAAAGTCGATGCAAGTTTTTTTTTTTAATAAAATATTCTTTATGTCACAATTTTTTATATTTAACAAGAACCTATCATTGACTTATTTATATGAGTCCTCACTAATATTATAAACGCGAAAGTTTGTGAGTATGTATGTATGTTTATTGCTCTTTCACGCAAAAACTACTGAATGGATTTTGATGAATCTTCACAATAATATAGCTTATATATAGGAATAACACATAGACTACTATATTTACCGCCATGACGGACCTACACACGAGCGGAGCCGTGGGCAAAAGCTAGTGAATCATATATATTAGTGATAGGTCTTTAGAAACTGAATATTTACCATGGTTTTCGTTTATCATAGCGGTGCTTTTGTGCTGATGGTGCTGATTTTTTTTTATTGAAAATGAATCCTATTTTATAGCATATCAGCACTGCCGTAACTAGAATTTAAATATCATATATCGGGAGCCCTGCCAAAATTATTATAAACGAATTTAAAAACCATTGCATTATTTGGGTCATAATTTTCTATCATTAATATTTCTAGCTTGGTAATTTATTGGTGTAGGGATCACAGATTATAATAATTGCCGACGAAGTTATCGGAATCAGTGACTATATGCGTATATTAATGAGCTATTAAGATCGGTTCGCTCAAGTCGCTTCAAGGATCGCAAAATCCTGTTACATCCATCCGAAGATATAGACACCCTCGCTGGGATAAGGCTGTACCGACAGAAATGTTTTTATCTCTTTCTAACATATGAGTTCAGAGCTACTATCCTTTTCTACAGGAGTTAGGAAACGATCAATAAGGATGCGGATTCTGAATTCGAATAAGATACCTTTGGGAGCCATTTTTTTGTAATTCATACCTAACCGTTTGAAAGTTTTTAATGTTACTCGTATACTTTATTTTTTACTCGATTTTTTAATTTTATTAGGTGATTTTAATATTGATTTCCGTTTCCGAACCTACTCATTTTACAAGTGGCAGTAGTTCTTTAATTGATGTTATATGTTCTAGTGCACGTGTACGTGATGTTTCTGTAGACGCAATGGGTGCACTTTCTGGGCACGCATTCATTACTGCGAAATTTATATTTCGTAAGCCAAAAATGGTTCCCAAAATATTATCCTATCGACGAATCAAGGATATTGACTTGGTTTATTTTGAGAGAGATGTAGCTACTGTTAGGTGGGATATTCTGTCAAGGTTGAATGACGTGGATGTCATTGTTGATGACTTCACGAGAGCCGTAACTACTATATTTGACATCCATGCACCAATAACTACTCAAATAATTAATGAAAAACCTGCTCCGTGGTTGACTGATAACGTGAAATTCATGATGAGACTGCGTGACGCTGCCTTAAAAAGAGCTCGAGCAAGTCAGACTGCAGTACAAGATTTTTAGTTTAAAACCTTTCTTAAATGTTTTCTACTTACACTTTTTTAATGGTTTGCATATATATTAGAGCACAGGACATACATAGTTGAAAATAGTAAAACACTAACAAATATGTTATAGAAGCGTGTGAATACCTACATTTAAGAGAATATTATTTTGTTATGAATTTCAGAAAATTATTGCTTATTCTTTTCTAGTTAACAAAATTAATAAAATTGTAAGAATGAACGCTAAAAATATATCATACTTAATCATAAAGATCTGTGGGATACGCAAATCTTTGTTTAATTTTATATTTTACTAGCTGACCCCGCGAACTTCGTACCGCGTAACAGTCGATTCAACATCACTCAATTGTTTTGCCTTCTCGGAACCCCTCCAATAAAACTTAAACTTTATGGTATGGTATTAAAGTTCAAATTGACTTTTCAGTATTATTACGAATCTTTTGTATGGGAATATAGAAAAGTGTTGTTTTTAGACTTTTTCAGATTTTTGAGGAAAAGGTTTACAACTACTTGTGTATTGTAATAAAAAAAAATATAGGTATTATCAACATCTGAAACTAGATAAAAAAAAAACGCCACAAACTAAACAAAATTGTAAGTTATTAGCAATAGTGAATAAAAGACCTCATTTTTCATTTGAAACATTCGCTACTATAGTACTTCAATTGACTTTACTTTTTTAACCGCTGAACCAAGGAGGCAGTGATTAGTTTTAGTATTTCATATTTGTTTTGCTATGAAATATTTCTTGAAACATGTACGGCATTACCATTTCTATTTCTCGTAATATTTTTTCTTAAAAACAGCGTTGTTCCACCTTAGAAGCTTTTGGGACAATTAAATTCATATTTTCAAAAGATGGAAGTTTGGATGCAAAGTCTATTGTTTTCATCTACTATTCTTGCTCTCATTTTTCATTTCCTCGCGGAGGCCATTAACTTAATTACGTCGGTGCTCATAAACACGCCTGTAATTCTAGAACATTCCGTACGTTCTTTGGAGGAGGGATTGTTTATAAAGATGAAGAAAATGTAAAAGTATTTTAGCTGTCTTTATGTTTGAGAATATTTTCAATTTTAAGGTCCTTGTAAATCATCTTTGAAATAAAAAGTTTTTATGTTGAGTGATTTTTTTATGATAATAATTTTAACAAAAAGGAACCGACTTCAATGAAAAACTATTCCGAGTACCCAAATCGCGATAATTATGCCTATGATATTTGAGGAGTTCCCTCGATTTCCTTAGGATCCCATCATCGGATCTCGATATGGTCACATGGGACCACCTGTAAGCTATGCCCATTCTAATGCAAAAAGAATTTTTAAAATCGGTTCATAAACGACGAAATTATCGCTGAACATACATATACATGTCGGCGTAAGGGTGTTTGTCAGGGCCGTTGCTTTCTCCTGAATATATTTTGTGTGGGCTGCGTGGTGTTTCTCGAGCAGAAAACGAAAGTAGTTAATTTAAATAATCTTTTATCAACACGTAGGTAACTTAAAGTGAGAACAACGAGCCGTAAGGTAGTTTCTAGATGTGATTCGCGTCGTGGTCGATCGGTGAATGCTCTCCCGCTCGGCCCGCACGAACACTTATATAGACTCCACCGAAGCGATGACGTTTCACCGCTTGCGACTCGTTGTCAAATCAGCTCCCGTATAGTTGAATATTCCGACACGGCCATCCTGCGGGACACACGCCTCTGTGTGTTACTCTGAAACAAAATTCAACAAGCAGCATCACATAGCTCTGTCTCACGCGAAATCGCACCAGCTAATCAAGAGAATTTGAAAACAAAACCTTAACATTAAACCAAATATTTTTCTCATCAAATAATAGCAAAAACAATAATCGGTACACTCAAAACACAACTGACTTGATTATCACGTTATCTCTCTCACTAGAGACATCAATCGTACTAGGCAAACCAAAATACTTAAGCTCTACATGTGATTATTTTGCTATACTATAGCACAGTAACCTCCAGTTACTCATCCTTTTGCGAACCCCACATGGGAACGCCGAGTCTACTCCGGACTCTATGGTTTCCAATGAAACCCGACCTCTGCCAGAGTTGACTGCCTACCGCGTACTCACGGACTACATTTAAGTAGATGCCGATTTCTACTGAGCTACGGCTACACGACAACCCCTGGTACGGTCCAACCATCATGCAAACTTAAGTTCTCTCCTCAAAATCTGAAATACTTTGTTCTACATCGATCTCGTCAGTTATGTCCTGGTTATCCGGCATTTTTTTTTTTCTGCAACTTATCATGAGCGTATTTAAAGGTACGGTTACCGTTAAGGGCCTTTATTAGATAGCTGTCACCATGACAACCCGTGTATCTATGATGTGACACACACCCAGAACAATACCCAAGTTGGCCTACCTGATAATTATCACTTAGCTTAAGTTCCGAAATACACAAAGAACATTGAAGTAAATTACCCAGTTTCGTGTTAGAATCTGAAGCATATACTTGGAAGAAAAAAAAGAAAATGACCCTCTTAAAATGTTTCTTTTTTTTTTACCCATGGGCGCAAGCGTGCACTCAAGCGCCCACAGACAAGGGTCTGTCTCTAAGTGTTAAATAGCTTCAGACTCAACACCAATAAAAATAAAGGACTTCCATCACCCGCCATATACTGCTACACGACAGAGGCCAAAAGTTTGCTTGTCATTTTCACGCGTAAATGGCATAGACCTTAAGGATTTCAAACTATTAATGTGTGACAAATAAAAACTTTTTCCTAGGAGCACAGCTGTAAAAACAGATCCATACTCTCGTATGTGCTCTCTCAAAGGCTTAAACAAATTAGCAACTCTGGCGTCACTCACTTCTCTCGAAGAAGGCTGAGCAAGCATCCAGCGTTCATTTACTAGACGGAGAACAGAACAAAGGTTTTACTTCCCTCAGACAGTGAGTAGCCAGCAGGTTGCGCCTCGCGCACAGCATGAGCCGGCCGTATTCTGCATGTCACGCAGACGACGCGCACACCGCAGGTCCACATCTCACGGAGCGGCGTGCAGACCGCTGGTCCACACCTCAGCAGGCGGCGAGTAGACCGGAGATACGCGCCTCACCAGGCAGCAGCAGACAGCAGATCACAGCACGCGCTCAGCTCGCGTAGACAGCGAGAAGATGCTGTGATAGGCATTAGGCTGCTTACGATTACCGTCACTAGTCTGGAACAGAACGACAATGTTATGACTAATCTCGGTCACGGCGGCCAGTCTTAACGGAGACAAGCCACTTACTCAAGATTTTGTAGTACACAAGTGTATGTAAACACTCGAACACCGTGAGGAAGGAAGGATTTAAAATAACCGGCACTAGATCGCTTGTCAAGCTTTCAGTAATGTCTTTACAAACCTTTGCTCGTCATCCAGTATAATTAAAACTTAAGGCCATTAAACTTAACACAGAATAGCCAGCCAGTTACAGAAATTGTCCGATGACTAACACGACTTAGTATTCTTGCACTGACTAGTGCTTAAACCTTTTATAAGCTCGGCCTAACCTGACCCTTATAAATTTTCTCACAAACAAAACTGCTGTCTAGCAAATTTAACACTTTAAAAGTTCATTGAAAGCCTGGCACTTAAGGGATTTTTAAAATCTTCCGTAATGTCTGCATAACTTTAGCAATAGCATGAAAGAACACGCGCTACCAAGATCGATAGACAACACAGTCTTTACCGGTGTCAATACTTTGCATTTCAATAAACATGACCAGTAATAGTGTGGGTATTACTATTATGTCTTTGCATACATAATGCGTTAGTACAACTTCTTTTGATTTTACGTAAATCGATTAAAAGTTACTTGGCTTTCAAGTAATAGGTTAACGTTGCATTAGACAGCCACAATAACTGCCACTGCTATTAATTCATCACTCATTCGGTAAACATTGCGGAAACGTAATAAAGAATGCCTAGTTTATTATGCACAAGTAGGGTAGTTATAAAAATTGGTTTTGATCACGTCCAACAAATTATTCGCAATACGTAACCCTTTTCTTAAGCCACAATCTTACACCTTAGCCAATTTAGACAATTTTTACACCCGTCATTGATCACCCCGATTCACTTTCGTACACTACACATCAAAATTATGTCAAAATAAATCAAAACTAGATATGAAAATATGATTCGATCTTACCAGTGTAGCGTTAATTACAACTCACAAGCTTTTTCGGTAACCTCACATATTACCGTGTCGGCACTGGTGAACTGCATTGCACCTCTTTCACATTTCACTCTCTGACGATCCTGTACAAGGCACGGATGCAGCTTCCATCGCTTGGCACACTGTTTACTAGCTGAAAAGAAAACGTTACACACACGAACACACTGAAACATAGTGAAGTACCCACATTATTTTTTTTATTTAAATACCATACGTTTAACAACATTCCAGAAAACCAAAACGATTTAAAATAGTTTGCAATTGTTACTTAAAACCAGTTAAAGGCTACATGTCACATATTTACGATTTCTATGTTCCCGCGTCGTTAATTAACTTTCAATTTTATTTTTCTTGTTGTTGCCGGTAGTTATTTCTTACCAAAACTTTATTAAATTATCGATTTGAATCAAGAAATACAACGAACACTGAATTTTAGATAGCGAACACTCTAGAACACGAGGCTCAATCTCACTACGGTTTTCGTTTGTCTGCTCGGATCCCACATCTGATGTCGGCGTAAGGGTGTTTGTCAGGGCCGTTGCTTTCTCCTGAATATATTTTGTGTGGGCTGCGTGGTGTTTCTCGAGCAGAAAACGAAAGTAGTTAATTTAAATAATCTTTTATCAACACGTAGGTAACTTAAAGTGAGAACAACGAGCCGTAAGGTAGTTTCTAGATGTGATTCGCGTCGTGGTCGATCGGTGAATGCTCTCCCGCTCGGCCCGCACGAACACTTTTATAGACTCCACCGAAGCGATGACGTTTCACCGCTTGCGACTCGTTGTCAAATCAGCTCCCGTATAGTTGAATATTCCGACATACATAAAAAAAAGAACGAATAGAGAACCTCCTCCTTTATTTTGAAGTCGGTTAAAAATATGAAATATGAGGTTGATAGCTTTTGCCTATGTTCACTCTCAAAAATCCAAGTATCTCTTTACCAAATTTAATTGAAATTGGTGCATAAGTTTAGCCGTGAACAACAGATAGACAGACATACTGCGTGATATAGTCGTCACAAAATAAGAAGCCCGGTTTGACATTTGTCATCGTGGCGTAACTAATACGATTAATTCGTGTTTTTGAGTGCAATTTTTCAATATCAAGTTAAACTTGATGCTTATTTAAGATATGCGTTGTGATAGTGTATGGGTAACAAAGTAATTAAATAGGATTAAGAATTAGATTTTTCAATTTCTTACATGCGGCATGTCAAATGACAAATGTCAAAACGGGCTTCTCATTATGTGACGACTATAGTCATGTTTATAGGTTCCACCGTAGTGCTTAAACTACATAACCGATTTAATGAATGAGATGTCAATAGATTTGTAATAATAATCGAACTGGCATCCGTTTTATAAATTTTATGTATAGTTGTTACGTAATCAATTAAAAATAAAAATACGAACTACTACTTTCTGAGATTAGCACGTTTAAACAAACAAATTTTGAGTTACATGAGTATAGATATTATTATACATATGATGTTGACAGAGTACTACCCAACAAATAGATATATTATTCACTGGTCAAATAAAATAAAACTTTGGTTAAGAGAACAGAAAAACCTCATTTCGTGAGCTCCTCAGCTCAACCTCCAGCCTACAGTGATAAATGATTTTTGAGTTCACTGAATCTAACCGGCTATTTGTTTTAATTTACTTGTTTATGTTGGTGAAAGCCCTTAGATGTATAAGAAGATATGTTTAAAATTAGATTCACGTGAAATAAAATAAGATGAAAAATGAAAAAATGAAAAATATTTATTAATATAAACCATTGGTCTACATAACTTACAAAGTTGCTGGGGCCTTCTTTTAAGTTAAAGAATACTTGTATCAGAAGACCCCGCTCTTCTATAATTACTTAATCTAATTTATTTTAAAGGTGTATACAAAATAGGTTGTTATATATTTATACATATTGATTAGGTATTTATTACAAATATACTTAACATACAACGTAGAAATACATATAAATGGAAATAAACAAAATGATACAGAAATGGTAAATGGTACAGCATAATAAAATTGTATACAACAAAATGTTTTGGTTTTATTAGTCATTTGATACTTAGTACCTAGTGCCTCAGATCAAGAGTGTAGGGAGACCAGTACAGGTTAAGTGCTATGTGAGTTTAACTATGTGTGTGGGTGTGAGTGTGTTTGTGTGTGTGTAACTAAGTGTGTATGCGTGCGTGTGTGCGTATCTATGTGGATGAGTGGAAGAATGATATTACTTAATATGAATTTTTGAATTACGAATTACATGTGCATTTAAGAAACAGAAAACCTGCAAGCCTGTAGAACAAACAATCAAGCTCTACCGTCCCCCAACTGTAGTATACTTTGTGTCGGTTGCCTGGTTCATATAATGGGGGTCAAGAGAGACTCAATGTCCTCATATCCCTTATTCAAAAGCCAATCTTTTAGAGCTTTTTTACAATCGTGACTGTTTAATGTATATATTTAAGTGCTTATTTAATTGGTTATAAAGAAAGGCCGATAGCCAAGTATACTGCCGCTGTGCATACGAGGTATGTACATGACCAGCGCGTACCACTACATGTGCACATCTTCTTTTGGGAGTACGAGAATCGTAGGGCAACTTACCATGAAGTTTTAGTGTAACTAGTAGAATGTATAATTTCCTTATCGATAGCAGGTTACACATTGAGTATAGTCTTTCGGTAGAATATCTAGAAGGTTTAAAATATATTACCTTTAAAAGCGCCCTTTGTGCTCGTTCAAGTTCCAAAAAACGTGTCTTGGACGCCCCGCCCCATACCGGAATGCAGTAGGTGATAATAAACTGACTGGACCAACGCGACATATATTTGAGTTAAAAGGTTACTAGGAGTGACGTGTCTAAGAGTTTTAAATAACCAAGTCAATTTTCGTATTCGAGTCATAACCATTTCTGTGTGTGCGTGCCAGGTGAGTCGCTGGTCCACCATAACACCCAGATATTTGGTGTCTGTTACTTTATTGATTGCACTGCATATACACATATTACCTTCAGTATTATTGCAAGTATGAATCCTTATTTTAAAGTCTGGGCCGGGTTGGGTAGCATTGTAGTTAGTGAATGTAATGTAATTGGTTTTTGCGGTGTTTAGTGACAATAAATGTGATTTTAACCAGGTCGCAACCTTAGCTATACCCTTTCCGCTATAAGACGCACTGAGTCCCAATCCTCTCCAGTAAACACAAGAGCCGTGTCATCGGCATATGCAATTACTCGGCCGTGCTCAAGTTTCATTTCACATAGTTTGTTTATGTAGATTAGAAACAAAGTCGGTGAGATTACACTGCCCTGTGGGGTACCAAAACGCATACCCACTTCGTCGCTTGTGTTTTCACCGACTCTTACTCTTTGAGTGCGGTCATTAACGTAATCAGTCAAAATGGACAACGGCGCACCCCTGATACCTATCCCCTCCAGTTCCTCTACCAGGATAGGGACAGACACGGTATCGAATGCGCTTTTAAGGTCCAGAAAGATGGTGAGGCATTTCAAGCCTTTGTCTACGTTACTTACAATATGGGAGGTTAACTCCAAGACTGCGTCCTCCGTAGATAGACCCCGTTGGAAGCCAAATTGACAAGGTGACAAGATCTTGTGGATCCGTAAATAGTTAGTTAAACGATTATTAATTAACTTCTCTAAGATTTTTGCAATCGCAGGTAGTACCGAGATAGGTCTATAATTAGACACATCGCCTTTATCACCCTTCTTGTACACAGGCGTGACGATGGCTTGCTTTAGCACTCCCGGAAAAATGCCCTGCTCAAAACAGAGGTTGGCCATAAATGAGATTGATGAGATGAGATCTTAAATTAAAATCATAATCTTGGTTCGAGTATGATGTCAGAATGACTAATAATAAAATTATTGAAGTAAGAGAGTAAGAAGTATAATCCTTACTAATATTATAAATGTGAAAGTAACTCTGTCTGTCTGTCCGTTTGTTACGTTTTCACGCCTAAACCGCTGAGCTGATTTTGATGAATTTTGGAATAGAGAAATATGAGACCACGGGAAAGGACATAGCCTACTTTTTACCGCGAAAATCGACACACGGCGGAAATGCTAGTTTTATATATTCGAAAGTTTCTCTGTACTTCTTTAAGTTTGTTTATTACGCTTTCACGGCTAAACTGCCACACCAATTTCAATAAAATTTGGCATAGGCATAATTTGGTTATGGTGAAAGGACATAGCCTACTCTTTACCGCGATAACCGAAATCTATTCTGACGGAGCCGCGGACAAAAGTTAGTCATATAAAGTATTTAAATTTGGAAGGATTCCTCTCAGTTATGCTTATTACGCTAACAACTGCATCAAATTTAATAAAATTTAGTACGAAGATACCTTGATTGAGGAAGAGAACTTAACCGAGAAGGAGTCTTGAGACGTCGGGCCATGTCGTGCGGTGTTCCACAGGGGTCTGTCCTCGGACCACTCCTGTGGAACATGGGATACGACTGGGTCCTGCGAGGGCGTCTCCCCCCCGGGGTCGGTGTAATCTGCTACGCCGACGACACTTTAGTGACAGCCCGGGGGGCGACCTTCGAAGAGGCGGCACGCCTGGCCACCACAGGAGTCTCCCTGGTGGTCGGGCGCATTGAGGCGCTGGGTTTGCGGGTGGCCCTAGAAAAGACGGAAGCCCTACTTTTCCATGGGCCCCGTCGTGGTCCACCCGCCGGCGCCTCCATCGAGGTCAACTCGGTCCTCGTACCGGTCCGGGCCCACTTAAAGTATCTGGGTCTGGTCCTAGACGGTAGGTGGCTCTTCGACGAGCACTTCCAACAGCTTGCTCCGAAGCTGATCGGCACTGCCTCCTTCCTTGGGCGTCTTTTGCCCAATCTGGGAGGAGCCAGTGTCGCCACGAGGCAGCTGTACACGGGGGTTGTCCGGTCTATGGCACTCTATGGTGCACCGGTGTGGGCGGCGGCTCTGACCGAGCAGAATAGGGCGCGCCTCAGGCGGCCTCAGAGAACTCTGGCGGTCAGAGCCATACGGGGCTACCGCACCGTTTCGACGGAGGCGGCGTGCGCCCTGGCCGGAACACCCCCGTGGGATTTGGAGGCGGAAGTGCTCGCCGACGTTTATCGGCGAGTGGCTAACTACCGGGCGGAGAGTGGTGGAGTTGGACCTCCGCCCGAGGACGTGCGCGAGTGGCGCGAAGCCGCTCACCGAGCCACGATGGATCGCTGGTCGGTCCGGCTGGAGACTCCACGTGCTGGCTTCGCCACCGTAGAGGCGCTTCAGCCGGTCATCGGCGAATGGGCAGTGCGGCAGCACGGGACCCTTACCTTCCGACTGACGCAGGTTCTTTCCGGGCATGGTTGCTTCGGAAAGTACCTGCACTCGGTCGCCAGGAGGGAATTGAGTCCCGCCTGCCACCACTGCGACTGCAGTGAGGATTCGGCTCATCACACGCTGGCGGTCTGCCCCGCATGGGAGACGCAGCGCCGGGTCCTCACTGCAGTCATCGGAGGGGATCTCTCGCTGCCGGCCGTCGTTCGTTCCATGGTCGGCAGCGAGAGCTCATTTACCGCGGTCGCAACCTTCTGCGAGGACGTAATCACGCAGAAGGAGGCGGCGGAGAAGGCCCGGGAGGACGACATCCAATCGGACCAGATTCGCCGCCGGCGACTCGGGCGGCGGAGGCGCGAACATCTGCGCCTCATGCCGCCTTGAGTGTGGCCGCGGGTGGACGGGACGGGTTATCCCTCCATCCGCATTATGTGGCCAGCCGCGAGGGGGCGGCGTCGGTGTGTGCCGGACGCCGCCTAAGAGAGGTTTCGTCAAACAGAGACGGTGCCCGCATCAGGAGCGGGCAGGCGCTGGAGAAGTTCAGAAGGAGATCCCACCCTGGACTTCTCCTACTCCTAAACGGAGAAGCGCGGAGAGGGCACACTGTGTGTTTTTTAGTCGGTTCAAGTCCGACACACCACCCCGCCGTAACCCCCGGTGGGGTGACGGTCCATGATGATTTTTCACACACTAAAAAAAAAAAAAAAAAAAAAAAAAGGAAGAGAACTTAAGCTAGTCTTAACTAAGATAACGACAAACACGCGGCCAGAGCCGTGGGTTAAAACTAGTGAGAATATAACCGTCAAATTTCATCCGATAGATAAGGTTCCAAACCTTTTAAATATAGTAAACAAACCTTCCTGTCATCACACATCCAATATTAGTCATTCAGCGGAGTTTGAGAAAGATAAATTACATTTCAATCACTCACTCTTGGTTTGGCGTTAAATTTCACGGGATTTTGAGTTTTATGATGTAGGGGAAAAGATAGACAGTTTAGTGTATATTGTGAGTGCAAATATTTATGTGATTGATCCCAGGTAGATTATTATAAAGTTTAGTATGTCCTCCGATCGTTTTTTTGAAGCGAGGCTGGTATGACTATACATATTATTGAACGTACATCATATGTTGGTTTGGAGAACTCGGCAAAATTATCCTGTCAAAATCATTTGAAATTCGAATACTTTTTACTTCTTTAGAACTTTACTTATAAAGTATGTGGTAAGAAATGCCAACTTAGGAATATCTGCTTGCAATAAGTTACATCGTGCAATGAAGATCGATTTTTAGATTAATTTTAGATTGATTCTACCTTTTTAGTTACGAGACATTTCTATTGATCCGTAAGATTTAAGAATCAGGAAACCTTAGAGTTTGTAAGTTTTAATTATAATTTTTATTGAGCAACATTGTCTACTTTGTAGAGACGCGATTAAATAATTATAATTTCACGCAGTTCACTCACTTCAACGGACGTTCAGTTACACGTGAATTGAGATAAATCTACTTCTTTAATTGGTTCATTAATAACGATTTGTGATATATATTCTCCTCAACACTCAGAGTTGAAAGTTATTAATTATTTTATTTTAAGATATGGATTGACACATTTGTCAATCAATATCGTCAAAACGAAAATTGATCTTAGACTTTTACAGAACTAAAAATCAATTCTATAACACAACGTTCAGCTATGTTTGTTATACTTGTGTTTTTGTATATATGAACCTGCCAAAGTGTGTCTACTCTCTTTAATAGAAAGCATAAGTAGAAGCCAAAAGTATTGCTTACCATACTCATAGAAAACGCCGACAATGTAGTATAGTGACCCACAATGCGGCGATCTATTGAGATGTTTTTGTATCATTGGGTCTCCGATCTCACGAAGTGTCTCACTCAGAATGAAACGAACCTCATAAATACTGTAATTTTAGCTTGGTCTCCTTTTTTGTCTTCTTTTTATTAGCATCATTATTTTTATGTACAATATAAATCTATTACATTAAAAACTAAGCTTCATAAGTAAAATTTAGAATAACATAAAAATGTATCCCTATTACCATTGGTCACGGCACAACTTTTGAACCGCTAGACCAATTCCGCTTGTGGCGACTAACACATACAGCGCCATTTTCCGAAGAAACACTGAACCACGAAGTAACTGCTGATCCTGAATCGTGATATAGCTATTCTTGCGTCGATTAGCATATATACAACACCCCAACCACAACTGTTAAGCCGTGGCCCGCCATCAAGCCTGACCGGGAGATCCTCCTTTTGTGTAGAGGGATACGAAACCCGTTCCTCCACAAGCTAATTCTTTTAGTTTTGTTGAACCCATTTATAGAGCAAGGCTATAAAATATCAATATGAAGCGCTCAAAGCCAAGTGGCCTTAGGTCATTGGTAATAATCACCGAGGCTAAGCAACATCGGTGCGGTCAATATCTAAATGGGTGACCGTTTGTGGCTTGAAATTTTATGAGCGTTTCCGAGATTCGGAGGTCACGTTAAGCAGTCGGTCCCGGTTGTTACCATAAAATAATGTGTAGCTTAGTTCGATTGCTCAGCCTTTGGTCGGCTTAAAAACATTCAACGGCAAGATTACATAGACACAACGTGTCTGGCCAGTCCACAACCTGCACTCGGCCAGCGTGTTAACCTTCTTTTGAGAGCAAACCTGAGCCTAGCAGTGGGATATTATGGGACGTTTACCGACGATATGAAATATCATCCATGAAATCTACGCTGTGCTGCCTAATATTATCCTCAATAACATAAAATCAACCGTTTCGATTAAATTCCCTACATTGTAGCTGTTTGCTACGCCGTAGCACGTACTACGAGTGTGTTTGACATTGTGAAACGGATTTGACAAAACAATAATTAAATAATTAGACATTAATATGTTTTTTTTGTAATTTTGATTATTCTTGTAATTTATCTCAATTTTGTGTAGGTTTATTTAATAATTACTTTAACATCCCTCTCTGGATGGCTCTTCCCCAGCAAACCAGAATGACCCTCGGTCGTAATTCCTTCAAGGTCCATATACAAGTTTGCCTTACCTGAAATATTATAAGTTTGAAATATAGCATTTTTTTTACAAATTTGTGTTGACCTTTGAAATTATCGTAAAACTTTCTGAATATGGTTTGAAAGTATAAAACTTTTTGTATATAACAAGTCTTTAAGTGAAACTTGTATTGAAAGTTCTTTAAGTAAAATTATAAAAAATGATGACTACTTTCATGAACGCATAATATATAATAACTAATAATATATTATAATTGTTAAAACGTAACTTAGCTCTTTTCTAATTTCTAACTATGAAATATAGGCGGTCTAGTGATTTTACCGTTTCTGTATAACAGGGTCTAAATACAAATGTGAGTTTATTTGTTTATTACGTTTATACCGATAAACAACCAAACCCGCACCTAAACTCATACACCAATGAAAAGCTGTATTATCAGCTTGTAACAGAGGCTTTTTTATAGCAACATCCAAAACATACACAGATAGAACTGCGGGGAAAATTTTGTGATGTTGTCTGCACGGTTGGCCTATTGGTTTACGCAGCCGCCACTCCGTTTTTCACTGGGCTAAGTGCTGTGAGTTGAAATCTTACACGGGTGTGATCTACCAATTGTTATTCTGAATCTGAGTGTTGTTTGTGTCTGTTTCTTGTATGTTTATAAAGTTCCCCGCGACTTAGGAATAGTAGATTCCTAATCTGGGAATTGTATTTTTTAAAAGAAAAAGAAGGAGAAAAAATATTAAATTAACCGTGTGCCTTAAAAGTTCTTTGTAATGTTTGCCAATACCGCTCCAAGCCATTGTTAAGACAAAGAAAATAATTATAAAAATATAGAAGCAACCTTTACACATAATTAATGCTTGAGGCTTTCTGCGTGGGGGTACAGACATGACACAGCTGTATGTTGTTGGAAAATACGAAAAATATTTTATAAAGGTTGTTTTCGATAGTGTATTTCTTTGATATATTTAAAAGATAGCTGGACGTTTTTAGATAAAAATATTTGAAACGGTTAAATTTCAAGGTCAAATAATGATCCTAAAGGTCAAATTACTCAGTGTTACATTAAGTCACTCATAAACGTCTAGTGGTTAGCGTATGCGACTGCTGTGCTTGAGGTCTCGGATTCGATTCCCGGGTCGGACTAAATGTTTGTTTTGGAGTTTAGGTGTTTTCTATGTATAATATGTATGTATTTACAAAAAAAAATATGTTTATGGAGTTATATCAGTTGCCTAGTACCCATAACACAAGCTGTGCTTAGTTTGGGACTAGATGACGTGTAAGGTGACCACAAGTTGATTATCATTGTTATTAAAGCCGATTTCAATAAATCTTCATTTTTAGGATAAACATTATTTACAATATCGTTTTAATTTTAAATACTTGCATAGAAACAACGCTAGTAAGTATCATGGGCACTTTTACATTGGAAACGATGCAAGGTAAATACATTTTAATTGACTATATGTATTTTCATATATATTTTTTTTTAATTTACATTATGGAAATAAATTTCAAATATATATTGTATTTAGACGTAGTATTTCGTACGACAAGAGGCTTATCAGTCGCGAACCAATTCTACCCGTGACACACTCATGATGACACACGCTTTTATAAAATGTAAATATGTAGTGTATATGGGAACCCACCCTGAATATGTATCATGTAATTTAATTACTTACACGGCAAATGGTCCAAGGTCTATTTTCGCATATCATTGTGTCAATTTTACACTAATTGTGTGAGGTTGAAATAATATACTGCAATAGCTGATTTACGTGTAACGACTGTTGACACGGTCTGAAATAATATGCTGGAACCATAGTTTAAAATGTAGTTTTTTTAGGGCAAAGGCGACCAGACAACATTTAGGGACGGTCCTGTGTTTTGGGACAGACATTTAGAATATGAAGTAAAACTACCCTGATTTATGCCATGAGAGGTAGTAGAACCACGCTGATTTCAGCACGAATAGGCCAGCTCGACCGGGTAGTACTACCCTCAGAATACAGAAGATTAACCTAAATTTATAGCTTTCGTTGGTTAGTGTGAGAGCGGAGGCCTAATCATTCTGCATCGTTCTTCCGGACTCCGGAGGACGGGAGATTGATGCGAAAACATCTCACTAAGCCGCCATGGTGTCACCATGATGCATGGTATGCACTCACAATGAGGATGGTAGCCCCCATTCCTGGATTCTCATGCTTTCTATCGGGCAGAGTAAAGTCACTTTGATAGGCCTAAAAGTGTCGTATAAGGCGGCAAAAGTAGAAAACTACGCAGGACAACATCACTTCAATGAGAAGGAACACTTGATATACACGCGGTGCCAACTTTTGCCAAACGTCATCATAGTTTATATTTATTGTTTAGAGCCAAAACCTCAATTCTAAAGATAGGCCAATACCTAGCAGTGGACTGTGAAAGGCTATTGATGTGACCATATGAGTAGATGTATTAAGTTTTAAGTAAGCGATTAACACACAAAAAGACGCTTTGAAAACTTTTATATACCTTCAATATCGGTTAAAAAATTACGGTGGCAATATATGCGTCGCTTTAGCCCGGGGTTCAGTCAACGCAATGAGGTGCGAGGCAATTTCCTTTTCTCCGTGTACACAGGGTGTATTTCGATTACACATATGACTGTAACTGCAGGGTACATTTTTGGGTTAGGTATGCAGTTTGTACGAAATAATGCAGGTGCAGGTATGACATTTTTACACAGCTAAGTAAAATCTATGCTTATTGAATTACATTATTACATTCTATGTTGTAATATATAATGACTAGGGTAAGTATGTAGTTGGACGATTAAAAGGTTAAATAAAAACTAGAAAAGAAAATAAATAAAACGAAAATAAATTGACTTCTCGGAAAATATATCTTTTCATGTAACCCCGTAATTTTTTTTTTTATTTTATTTTATTCGGAATACCAACAGCTTAAATATTATAAAATAAACATTAAACATAGTTAGCAACAAAGCCATTTACAGGTACTCGCAATTAGATACAAAACATTAACAACGCTACGAATAGTAATAGTAAAGAGAAAGAAACAGAAGTAACATGCTTAAGAAAAGCAACAAAACATATCAGACATTATTCCTTTTGGGTTGGGAATAGAAATGTGTCAAAACCAAAAATAAATAAAAAGAGAAACTAATAAATGGTTACGATCCTGGGATCGGGCTTAGGAAATGTTGAATCATATGCTTTTTGACAAATGAAGGCTTAGATCTAAAAAGCTCAAACTCGCTGCTAAATTTATGCATTTCATTGACAGATTTACTCGCTCTAATAACAAATGAGTTTTTGCGATAGTTAGTTTTTGTTCGAGGTACTGCTAGGGGTGGATTATGTCTAACACGTAAATTATGTGGTACTCTAATATTAATTTTCTCGAGAAGAATCGAGCAATCTATGTCTCCGTTTATGATTTTTACCAAGGTTATGATATCCGAAACAGTACGTCTATTCGCTAAAGGTAAAAAGTGATACTTCTTACATCTTGCAACATATCCACGATCAATAGTCTTACACTTATACTGCAAATATCTCAAGAACTTCTTTTGAACGGACTCGATACGATCAACATATACAGCATAATGCGGGCTATGAACCTCAGACGCATACTCGAGGATACTGCGCACCAGTGTACAATATAGTATTTTAATGGGTTTAATATTTTTAAAGTTTGATGTAGATCTAATGATAAAACCTAAGGTTTTGTTAGCTTTTTTCACGATGAAGTCAATATGTTTATCGTATATCAGTTTAGAATCGTGTATGACGCCTAAATCCTTAATTGAATCCACGTAACCAAGCGGTACATTATTAATGGTGTAGCAAAATTTAATGGGATTGATTTTACGGGTAAAATTAATTGCATAACACTTGGATACATTTAAGTCTAACTTATTTATTCTACAATATTTTACGAAATTATTTAGATCATTCTGCAGCAGCTCGCAATCAGAAGGACTATTGATCGCCATAAATATTTTTGTATCGTCTGCATAGGAAAGAAAACTCGCGTGTTCTAGGCATGAACCAATGTCGTTAATAAAAATAATAAAGAGCAGAGGCCCTAACAGGGAACCCTGAGGAACACCAGAAGGGATCGGCATCCAAGCAGACGTGAAACCGTTAATCGCAACAGCCTGAGATCTATTTGCAATATATGAAGAAAACCACCTGAATAAGTTACCGTGTATTCCAGCGTTATTCAACTTCTGCAGAAGGAGCAAATGATCGATACGATCGAACGCCTTGCTAAAATCGGTAAACACAGCATGTACTTGACCCCCAGATTCCATATGTGAGGTTGTGAAGTCATTAAATACTAGTAAATTGGATACAGTTGATCTTCGCTTCAAAAATCCATGTTGTTCAGGGATAAAAAAGGATTGTAACGCAATGTATACCTGATCGTATACAATTCTTTCAAATATTTTAGCAAATATACAAAGCTTAGAAATTGGTCTATAGTTTTTAATGTTTGACCTATCCCTTTTTTATGAATGGGTGTAATAAAGGCGGACTTCCAAATAGCAGGCACCACACCCTCTTTTAGGGACCGTGAAAAGATTATATATAAAGGTAATACAAGGTTTGGAGCGCATTGTTTAATGAAAAACGGAGGTATACTATCAGGGCCAGCTCCCTTACTCAGATTGAGAGATTTTAATTGTAGTTCAATTTTTTCGGGAGTAATATCAATGTTGCTAATATTAATAATGTTAGGGTGTTGATAGTTAGAAAGGTCTGAATGCATTGTACTACTATCCACTGAGGCGTCAAGGAAAGTAGATTGAAAATATTGTGAAAACAAATTACACACAGTTTCACCAGTATCCGCATAAGTACTGTCGAGATTCATAATAGATGGAAGAGCATGTGAGGGTTTATTGAGCGATTTAACGTATCTCCAGAACATACGGGGGTTAACAACAACAGAATCCTCAACTCGAGCTAGGTGCGACTGATAACATTCGTCTTCTAATTTTGATGCGCGTTTACGGAGCAACGAATAGGTAACGTAATCTTCTAGGTTGTTATATTTCTTGTATTTAACGTAGTATTTATATTTTTCTTTTAAAACTTTTTTGAGAGATGAATTGTACCACACAGGAAAATTATTGCTAAGCAATAATTTTTGAGGTATGTGCGCATCCCGAAGATTCCATAAGCACCTATAAAAGACATTTGTGACGTCGTCAATTGAGCCTTTAGCTAAGATCTCATTCCAATTAGTTTTAGAAAGATCAGAGTTAATTTGGTCATAGTCACCAGCCCCGTAGTTAAAAATTTTTCTTTTATTTTGTGAAAGTAAATTATAAGTAGGCAGTTCTAATTGGATACAGATCGACTTATGATGTGGATCCTCTTGAACAAGTGGGTGATCGCAGTGCTTCACTTCCACATTGATATTACACAACACAAGATCTAAGATCCTACTATTTATATTTTTTAGATAATTATATTGATGAAGGTTAGATTCTAATAATACATCAAAGAAATTTGTTTGACTTTCATTAAAATTACCCGTGGGATCCATCATACTACCACCTACTGGTAGCCAGGTGACAGATGGCATGTTAAAGTCACCAAGTACCAAAAATATATCATTAGGGCTGGAATGAAAATTAATGCCAAGCCTATCAGAGAAGTTTACTAACTGAGCATTTATTGAGTTACCTCCACTTTGGTTACATAAATATAGGGTACATACATGTAGTTTAACAATGCCACTATCTGAACGAAACGTCACTAAAACCCATATGTCCTCAGCTGCCGAGCGCCAAGTCGGCTGCTCAACGGAAGCGAACCTACGGTTCACAGCCAAAATGACGCCTCCACCATATTTCTGTGAGGTACTCAAATAATCACGATCACGTCTATAAACAATATATCGGTCATCAAAAAGTTCGCGGTCAGCAATACCGTCTAACAGCCAAGACTCAGTTATAGATATTATATCAAAGTTATTAAGAATAACGTTTCTCTTAAAAAAGCTAGTTTTGGTACGCAGACCTCGAGCATTCTGATAAAAGATATTAAGCTGTGCTAACATGGGTTATGATATTTGTTTCAACTGTGGGTAAGCAGAGGAGTAAAAGGCCTGGGGTTAAGTATCCCCGTTCATATACGTCTAAAAATTTGATCATAAAAACGTTCGAATTTCGTAAATATAAGTATAAGATATCCTTTGTTACTAGCAAGATGTTATTATCACGAAAGACAATACTGTTTCTAAGATTTCGGAAGTACAGAGCAGTAATAATTCCTCCTTCGTTCCAAATATATGTAACGAAAAACAAAGTGTTAAGATTCCGAAAATATAAGGTAGTTACAATTAATAACAAACCACACAATACACTATTATGAAAGTAAAGTAACTCGATAGCCGCAAAAACCAGTTTCTGTACAATGTTAACATATTTAGTAAAAATATAATATTGACTATTAGTATGATAGCTGCAATGGAGAATGAACCCTAACGGTATTAAGTTAAGACTAAGAAACGTCAATAAAGCAAAATCACTTATAATCGTCATTGGATGACAATAGCGAGGAGCGAGCAATACAAAACAACCAGGCTGACCCAATCTTCGGTCGCAACAATTACAATAACATAGTATGAAATAACATTTAAAAAATATTGTAAGTATCAAGCAAGTTCCTAAGATATATATTGTATAAAAGCAAAATAAATTATTTTTCTTTCTGAAAAAACCTAATAATATCCTTTTCTGTTCTTACTCTGAAAATAGGTGATGTGTCCGACTTTCTTACCAGAATTTTACAGTGCTTTACCCATACATATTTGAATTTGTTTTCGGTGGCCATATCCTTCACTCTTTTCAAAAGTGACTTGTTGTAGAGAGTCAGGTGGTCGCTCACGAACACTTTCCCCTCACTCTGAAAGCCCAGGTCAGAGATGACAACTCCTTTGTGTTTACGAGCAGCTGCCACAAACTCCTCTTTAGTGTAACGATTATTCAAAGCCATTATAATGGTTTTAGGAGAGTCTGATTTAAGACTGGGGATGCGCGCTATATAGTTTATGTCCTCTTTGCGCACAGAGCACCGAATAATGTTACCGATCCTTCCCACTATATCGTAGAGGTTCTCAGACTTTGTGAGCGGCACACCTTTAATCTCAACGTTGTTGGCACGGGCCCATTGCTCTTTCTCCTGCAGATCCTCCTTGAACTTGTCCAAGTCCGCCTTAACAGTATGAAATATGTTGACAGTTTCTTCAACACTCGAGACCCTGGATTGTAAGAAATCAAACTTTGTCAAAGATTCCTCAGCAGTTTTTTGCGCATATTCAACGGAGACTTTTAGGTCACAGACATCTTGTTTGATGCTTTTCACTTCTTCCACAAGTGCTGCCAGGGGCTCCAGCTGCCTCATTATGCTATCAAGCGTTGATCGCATTTCACTCAATTGCTGAGATACTTGCTGATTAGAAGACATTCCCGGGGATGAGACAGATTTACAATCAGTACATCGCCAAGTGGTTTTGCGATCTCCTAGTTTTCGGAAGCCAATTTCAGTTATGCCAGCACATGCGAAGTCAAACTGACGCTTACACAAGCAACAGGTAGTACCGTCGTTCGCATTTTTACCGCAACGTGCACACGAAAACATAATTTTAGATTTACGAGAAAGCGACCCCGGAGTTTATGCGCCCTGCGATAACAGTCCGACGAGCGATGCGTGTTATCTCGACTGAGTTAAAACGACGAAATCAAGCCCTCTTTCTAAGGAGATGTTTATGTACAGCAGTTAACCCTTAAAAGCTGTTAATGATGATCAAAGAATCTGAGTTCAGATCCGGAAATCAAACCCCAAACGCAGCATCGCATACTACACTAGAGCAGTTGTGTCAAAACACGGTATATTATTAGTTTTTTTTTTATTTATTCTATAAAAAGTATGCCTACACTTTTAAAGAACAGCCTGTAGAATATTTTTTTTGCGTCAATTGTTCAGTATCCTATTCATAGCAGACAAGTACACACAGTACTGGATTTACACATTTGCCGCCCCAAAGCTTTAAAATTTTTGCCGCCCCTACTGGCTCCTAACATTAGATACACTGTTCATAATAAAGTTCTTCCTTTCTTTTGGAAATAATCTAGTTACTAGATTAGTTTTACAACTTTTGTTGTTTTTTAAGCTAAGCAAAGCTTGGTTTTTACTGCACTACTTATAAGGTTTTGGTAGGCTAAGGAAGATAGGTAAATCCCAATACTGCTAACCATGCACTTTTTTTTGTTTTCACGGGGAATGCTTTTCGCACCGTACCCTCCGTGGGGGAGACGGAGGGCATGTGTGTGATTCCCGGAACCGGTCTACCCACTAAACCCCGCGGCAGCCTATCTCGGCAGTCGGGAGGAGCTCTAGTAGCGCATCAGCGACTTCTGAAGTCCCCCCTGCCTTACCCCATGACTGGGGTACATCTCAGGGTAATAAATAAATTACCCTTGGGACAGATCGATATCGTGCCTCTCGCCATTTTACACAATAAAAGCTGGGACACTGACCCGCCCCAGACGACACCCCCCAGTCGCACATTCGCACATTCGCAGTGGTCACATTTTCCCAAGGTGTGGCCGCAACGACCCTTAGGCAACGATTGGGTACTAGCTGCCTCTACCGCGTCCCCTTCACCGCCTCCTTCTGGAGCATTACGTTCTCACAAAAGGAGATCGCGGCCTCCCATCCTTCATCACTCGCTAGCTTTGCCGCCATAAATGCTGGCGGTGACAGGGTTCGTCCGATCTGCCCGACCAGGTCTCGACACTCGGACTCCCACGCAGGGCAGTTCTCCATCGCGTGCTGGGCGGAGTCCCGGTCGGACCGGTAGGATAACACTTTGTGTGATTCACAATTTGTTGTTCTGAGTCTGGGTGTTCTTTGTGTCCGTTTCATGTATGCTTGTAAAGTCCCCCGCGACACAGGAATTTATATTCCTAATGCGGGAGTTGTCTCTTTTAAAACAATTGGTAGGTGACACAGTCGGTCCTCTCTATCCAAGCTACGAAGCTTGGCAGAACGGCTCCAACAGCGCGTTGGCTGGCACAGGCCTGTGTTTCGAGCCTTGCCCTCCAAGCTCGTAAAGCTTGCGTGTGTGCGTTCTGCCGTAGCATTTCAGGCTCATGATCCGGCGCTGTCCCTTCGCTATTCCGACCGACAGAACGAATTCGGTCGTAGACCATAGTGTCGGCCCTAATGTCGAAGGGTGGAGATCGCGCCAGGATCGTCGCTACCTCATACGAGATCGTACGGTAGCCCCGTACGATCCGAATGGCCATCGGCCGCTGCAGACTCCTAAGTTGAGCCTTACAGCGGGAGGAACCCGCCAGGTCCTTAGACCTGACGGGTGCCCCATAGAAGACCATGGATCGCGCGTTGCGCATGTAGAGGCAGTGAACTTCTTCCCGTGGTCCCACGAGATTGAGCAGCAGACGATGTCACGCCCCTGCTACCCCTTGAACCCGGAGGATTAATCGCCTGAAATGCTCTTAGAAGCAACACCGACTGTCCAGAATGAGGCCTAGGTACTTCATGTACTGGCCCACCCGGACTTCAATGTCACCCACTCGGAGGCTCGAGCTGGGTGGTTCCTGGCGCTTACGTTAGCCATGGAACCAAATCGTCTCAGTTTTCTGAGGCACCACCCTTAGGCCCAGCTCACGAATATTTTTCCACTACACAAGCCACTCCCTGCTCGACGAGCAAAAGCTCTTCCTCGAAGCGTGACCCTCTGGCCAGTATTAGGGTATCGTCCGCATAGCAGACGATACTTAGGCCAGAGGGCAGACTGGTGCGAAGGACCGCATCTTATGCGAGGTTCCATAACAATGGGCCCAATACATAGCCCTGAGGAATCCAGCAACACAATTCTCTTCGTCCGACCGTCCTGTCCATCGTGTTGCTGGACGAGTTCTGTAAGCTGTTTGAGAGGGTGCTCTCTGCCCGCATCGTCCGGCACCTATGCGAGGTGGGCCCCGATCTGTCGGCCACTCCATTCGGATTTTGGGAAGGGCGTTCGACGGTCGATGCCATATTGCACCTGAGAGCCGTGACCGAAGAGGCAGTAAGCGGTGGCGGCGTGCTGTTGGCGGTATCTATTGACATCGCCAATGCATTTGATAGTCTGCCATTTAGCTGCAAAAGGGAAACACTCCTTTATCACGGAGTGCCCGAGTAATACTATATATATATACTCCCCTGCGCCTACATCGTGGTCAACTCGGTAATTGGCCTGATCCTTGACGGTAGGTGGCTCTTCGACGAGTACTTCTGACAGCTTGCTCCGAAGCTGGTCGACACTGCCTCCGCACTTGGAGAGACAACTGTACACGGCAGTTATCTGGTCTATGGCACTGTACGGTACACCGATGTGGCCTGCTGTTCTGACCGACAAAAAAAGGGCACGCCTCTGGTGATCCCAGAGGATATTGGCAGTTAGAGCCATACACGGTTACCGCGGTCGCAACCTTCTGCGAAGACATAACCTATGCCATGGTCATGCTACCCTGAGTGTGGCGGCAAACGGGTACGGGTTTTCCCTTCATCTGCTTCAGTGGCCTTTAGGCTTCAGAGGAGGCGATGTTCGCGTGTGCCGTACGTCGCCATGGAGAGATAAGCAATTGTGTGAGGAGGCACTAGGAGGGGTTCAGAGGGCGTAATAACAGGTTCCTCGGACCCCTGCTATTTCAGGTGCAGAATGGCACACCATGTGGTTTTAGTCAGTTCGATACCGACATATAGCCCCGTTGCAAACTACGGTAGGGTGACGGCCCAAGGGGGTTTTCACAATTCAAAAAAAAAAGTGTTAAGTGGTCGCCACGCTGCATTCTGCTGCATTCTACTGCGGCAAGTGTCGTGGGCCGTGGGTTCCTACGTGGGAAAACACTTTGTGCGATTCATAAATTGTTATCTAAGTCTAGGTGTTCTCTGTGTTCGTGTTAGGTATGTTTGTAAAGCCCCTCGCGACACAGATTTTATATTCCTAATGCTAGAATGGTCTTTTAAAAAAATGAAAACAAGTGTGCAACCTAATTTTTTTCTGAACCAATTTATTTTTTGGGTCATTTTGCCGCCCCCCTAATTCTGCCGCCCCAAGCTTCAGCTTTTTCAGCTTCTATGGTAAATCCGGCCCTGAGTACACATTGTTGCTCAATGAGCACTCTTAGCCAGCAATTTTTATGTCAAGTAGGGTTGTATCGTACTCGCCTGTTTTATATTACCGGGGAGTCATGCATAACATAGAGTAAGTTTTAGGTACAGTTTCTGATAAAGCTTTAGATAGCTGTCTGATAGTCGCCATAAGTTACTACTGTGCCACCGAATCAGTCAGTGAATGAGGGAACATTCTCTTCTATCCGTGAACACGAGAGGTATTATTCATTTCAATACGTCAATATAGAAGAAACATGTCAATATAGAAGATATCGTATTTAAATAACTTTTATTGCGAATAAATTCCAATGTATAATAAAAACATGTGGCAACAGTATCGTATTTTGTTTGTACGTGCGTTAATTTTGAATGTATTAGTCAAAAATCTTTCTAGCTGGTGAACATATATGTAGAGAACGAAGGCAAAATCCCACTAGTATATAAGTACATTTAAGGATTTTGAAAGGACTCGTCTATAATAGTAAGCTACGCATAAAATATATAGAAGCTACCACAAACACGCAGCCGAAAATTTATGAAAATGTTTGAGAAAGAAAGCACGGGTTTAAAAGCAGGACGCTTTGCCTACCCCGCACAGGAATTAGTATTCCTCAATAATATACTATGTTTGGAAAGTGATTATATATGATTTTCACTAAGTTCTGCGTCAGACTACGTGTTATTCTTACATATAAATCTGTGTACTGTGTGTGTTACTGTAACGTTCCATATCAAACAACATCCATACCATATATGTATACATCTTTACTAGATATTCGTTTTATATAGTAGTAAGGTCGTAGGATTTTTAAAATCTATTGCATTCTTTATGGTGTACAGAAAATGCATTTTTCACTGTACTTTGTTTTATGTCGGTATTTTCGAAATAAGAGAAGTAGAAGTTTACATGGCTAATATTAGTAAATTGAGGGTTAATTAGAAACATTGAATCAAGAATAAATAGATGAAAGCAGAGACAATCAGACTTCACTACCGCGGTCCTGAAACACTTCTTTTGTTTTTTCTAAATTTGTTAATGGCTGTACTACTCATCGGTGTCTTGTGGTTATAATGGGGTCATGACAAAATCTTTGTACCCCTATTTTCGAAAATTATGCAAACTGAGGAGTCTGAAATTTGGTTAAAGTTTATATGGAGAAGGAGTACAAAAAGCAAAAAAAAAAAGTTCTGCCAAAATTTCGACCTGTGGACAACCACTAGTAATATAAATTTATTGCGGATGACACCACGACTTGTTAGTTTAACATTGTTTATTAATTCTCACAGATATATAGCAAACCCTACAATAGTCCAAATAAAAAAGGTTTCCCACAGATACATCAAAACACAATTTATCTTCACAAAACAGGTGAATTTTCTAGATATATAAATAAAATGAGTAAATTATGAAGACAGTTTAAGAAAGTAATATTCCGCTGAATAATTGTACTGTCAGGTAATGTGCTGAGTGTTGTTGTGTCAGCAACTTACTAAATACTACCCGCGGGTTTGGTTACTTATAGATCGTATATTTTACTACGTCATTGGTTTTAATTTTATACTGATCATTATTTTCATTGTTAATTATTTTCATCAAAACTAAAGTAGCCTTAGTTACTCCTTATAACATGAGCTATGTATCAGTAAATATCCCTTAAGAATCGGTCCAGACATTATAGAGATTGGACAGAACTAACACAAAGACAGACAGACTGACAAAATTCAAATGTGTTATTTTTGTAGATTATAAATTGTATTCATAAGCTTCTGAATAAAGCTTTAATTAGTTATAATCTAGTTTACTGAGAAATAAGAACTATTAAACTGTCTATCAATATGACATGTTTAGAATATAATTTCAAAGTTGTTTTACATCCGCCGAAGTTTATGAACTTTAGATATTAATTTCAACGTATACGTTTCCTTAGTTCGGAAACTATCCTAATAAGTGTATGCAAAGTTTGTAGATGTATCTCAAGACAGTTGTATCTAAAAAATTACTAAGTGATTTGATACCAAACCATAACTTGGTTTGGTTCGACATTGCTTAAAGAATAACTAGTTTTTAAAAACATTTTTTTTTCAGAACGGCATCCAGTCTCAAAATCATCAGATTTTTGTATAAGTTTTTTTTTGTTGAAAATACCGATGTAAATATTATTCATAGAAAATACTCAAACTCCGAATTTAATATTTGCAGATCATACAAGTATTTAGTTTGACCCACGAATCGAATACTATAAATAAGGCACATCATCATCATTATCAGCCTATCGCAGTCCACTGTTGGACATAGGCCTTTCCCATTGCACACCACTCTGATCGATTTTGGGCTTCTCACATCCATCTCCTGCCAGCCGGAATCCCCCCGGATACCACCAGTTGATGGTTATGTCGGACTCGAACCGACTAAAACCGCACGCCGCCTCGGGTACTATAAGCCGAGGAACCAGGTGTACCCTCGAAAGGAAGTCCCTGGAACCCCGACGTACCTTGGGCCATCCACGGCTTGCAGATGACCCTCTCTTGTGTGGAAACCCCAAGTTCCAGAAGTCTAAAAGGAGGCGCTCATATATGGCGTCACTCCACCTCGCACAGTAGTCACATAATTGCGCCACCGAATCAGTTTGTGCATTCTTTGTGCTATATTTATAGTTTTACGGGTATACTAACGAACAATTTTATAGATAAATTTATATAAATAAAATTGGTGTCTGTTTGTATATCTGTCAAATGGACAGTTTTTTTACAAAATTTGTATGAAAGTAAATCCGATACTTACAAAAAAAGCAATTTCTGTCTGTTTGTTTCGGGTAATTTCTAGAACGGCTGGACCGATTTGGATGGGACTTTTATTGACAGAACGCTAATGACATAAGGGGTGACTTAGGCTATTTTTTTTAGACTGACTGCCTTGACGCATTACTCGCACTAATCTTAACAACAATAATCGCGGGTAACACCGCGGGACTCAGCTAGTATTATAAAACATACATAGCTCGGACCATTTTAAAAAGTGCGGTAGTAATCACTATTTTACCCGTTTTTTCATTTGTCTTACAAGATTTGCATCTACGCCTAAAATACCTCGTCAATTTGTATACTTCTTATTATACGAATTTAAATTTTATTTTAATCAGCAAAGGGTTCAGGATTAAAAGGGTGCAAGCCAAACATATTTCATGTTAAAACCGCAGCAACTTTTTCAACAGCATTTTCCCTTTTAAATCTTTTGGTATCTGCGTTGCCTCGGTAAGAAGGTTTGCGCTTCGCATGGCTTCGCTAATCCCTGCTGAAAGTCCAAACATAGCTCGCAGTTAATATAAGTTTCTCGTACTACGCTCTTTCAGGCTTAATGTTTCGTATATATGTTTTAAGATTACATATATATTATTTTTAAACACGCTTTATTTATAGTCTATTAGCAGTATTATAGTGTTAGATAGCCCATTTATTGAGTAAGGCTATGGGCTATATTTAATTACACTAAGAGCAGTAGGAGAGGAGCACCAATGAAGAATGTGTTAAAATCTTTTTTCCTCTTGAGAGCTTCCGCATAATAAGCATAATCGACACTTCGACACACTTTAATCGATTTATTAGACAACATTTTATAAAACGTTTAGAACATTCAAAGTTTAAAACTAGAGTGACGGGAATCTCAAGCTTATTTCTTTAGAAGACAGGTTTATATGTACTGGGGTATAGTTTTTTTTAACTTAATCTTGTTATTTCTTTTTTACACAACTTGTACTTAACATAATTATGAGTATTAAATATGTACATTCTTAATTTTTATATTATATCCAATCAAGTACCAAATTTTATTGATAAAAAATACGATCTTTTATCGATCGAACTACACTACGTATCGAAATCGGTGCAGTGGTTTAGCCGTCAAGCATAACAGATAGACAGATAATTTCGTATAAATACTATTTTGCGTAACTCAAAATTAAATTTGTAATACATGAACGAAGATACTAGTTAACAACCATGATATAAAATGTAGATTAGGTTTCTTTTTTTTTATTTTTTTTTTTATTTTTTATTTTTTTTTATTGTTGTAGTGGAATAGGCGTTTGTCTTACATCTCACCTGATGGAAAGTGTAGATGAAGACGAAGATGGTACACGCCCATCCAAAAGAAACCTGTTCACTCTACTCTTAAAGGCTCCAGAGTTCAACTCATCAGGAAAAATAGACCCAGGCAGGTCGTTCCAAACTCTGGCGACTCTCACCAAAAACGAACTGTCAAACCGTTTAGTTCGTCTTTTGGGTATGCCAACAACGTATGGATGAAACTTTTGCCTACGCCTAGTAGTCCGATAAAGGAATGCTTTTGATGAGTGCAGTCCAATTTATTAAAATAATATTTTTTATTAGTATTTTTTATAATTTAGCTAAATATTTTCAAATATTTTCCTACCATATAAAGTACAAGAAAAAACATTTCTTCAAGTAGGAAATGTGTAGCTCGTTATTTTAATAATGGAGGCAGAATAATAAAAGCGACATATTTCTCGAAGGCCTTATAACAAAAGAAAAAGATCAAGGAAGGGTTTCTTTATGTAGAAATGTTTTAAATGACGCAGCTTAGAGTTATTCGCGCTGAGGACAACCATCCATCATAAAAATATATGGAATTTGCATATGGCATGATATTCTTTGAAGCAAATTGTAATTATTCTGGCCACTTGTTAAGTTATTAGTGGGAATAGAGTGACATAATATCATCATCATTACTATCTGGTTTTAAACTTAATCGAGTTACCTGGGGCTTTATTGGCTATAGTCACTATTCCTACTATAGAAAAAGTTACATTTTTTTTTTATAATATCTCTATAATATGAATGAGGTGTGATATTATTATGAACTTGATAAAACCCGGAAACATATTAAACGTAAAACCTTCCAAGTACTTATTTAAACTTTCTCATTACTAAATCTGTGTGTGTTAATCCGAAATCCATTAAAAGTGTGTTATGGAAGGTGTTTTTCCTAATCTGAGGTGGTCTGAGGCGACCGGAGGCAGATGCTGGCATGAGATTGAATTGGACCGCGCCTCCCGCCCTCCGGAGTTGCCTACACGCGTCAGTGCGCGTCCGTACTTCGTCGACACAACACTCTGCCACACGCGACGTGAATACCGCGAAAAATATAGTAAAGGCGCGTTCTAAAATAAAATAAAATATATTTTAATTATATATATTTAAATATGCAATGATCGTAGTGCTGTTATATTAGTTATAAGACCTTTTAAGAGTTTAAAAACTTGTAGTGTTATATGTTTAAATAGTTGTTGTTAGTGTTAAAATAAAGTTTGAAAATTTAATATATTCGGATATATTTTTAGTAAGGTGTTTATATTTTTAAAGGTATTTTATCTGTGGGTTTTAGTATTTACTAAACAATTTTCATCTACTTTTAGTGGGCGACGGTGTCAAATTTATTAATAAACATTGAATAAATTATTTTAATTATTTATCAATATTTAATACTGCCAAGTGTAATAGTTAGGTTTAAAGAAAAATAATTGTATACTACTGTATTACAAATATCACTTGGCTATATGGATTTAAGAATCCGAAAGTTCATCAAATTCTTACGAAAAATTCCTAGATTTAAAATTATTTATATAAATATTTGGGAACGCAGCGCACGCAAAGACAGCTCAGAAAAATGAGATATTTTATCAACGTTTTTTCCACATTTTTCACTGATACGTTTCACTTTTGGTCATGGAGATTTTTTTTCAAATCGGCCCAGTTGTTCTTGTGATTATCAAGTTCAACCAAACAATCAAACAAATTGTTCAGCTTTACAATATGGTTGGTATCGCATTATTACTATATTATGTTAATAATATTACAAATACCAGCATATCGTATTCTAATAAAAATTAACTAAATAATTATGTATCGATGTTAATCTATGGCAAGAAATGTGTGGCATGCACTTTAAATTTACCCGACACACGTATTATTAATTTGACTGATTTATGGGTTTCTGTTAAAGCTGTTCACATAATTAACTTCGTTAGCTTAAGTACTTGAATTACTCTATAATAGAATCAAGAAACTTATCAGATCATATCACATTACCATTCTTTGTTCAGGCAGTACTACTTTGGAATGCGCTCCCGCTTGAAATCAGGATGTCCACTAACCGTTTTACGTTCAAAAAGAAGGTACATGATCTCCTTCTCAACGAAATGGCAGATTGTTTAAATCGATAGTTGGAACAGGTTGGAACACAATATCATGTTGTCACAGAACACATAGCACCAATATTTAAGTTAAATAGGTAATAGTATACTAACAAAATAACCAATCATACAGAAATAAACCATCATTTCAACAATCGCAATTTCCAATAGGGTACATAATTATACATGCAAGTTAGCAAAAATATTTGACAGTGCGAGGTTTAAAGACACAAATACCATCAGAATCGTCGGAGTTCGCATCGCTGCTATCTTCGTCATTGGACTTCACTTCGTCCAACACATGAAAGCGTCTCAACTGCTCAAGTTCTTCAGGTGTAACAAAGTTCAGGTGTAATTTGTCTTGTGAGACAGATGTAGACTCCTCTGACTCTTTTTCGAAGTCCAAAGTTTCATTTTCTCTCACTATCAGGCGAATTTTCTGATAGCATTTGTCTTTGTGTAGCATCATCAAGCTTCTTCTTTTTAGTAGGCTGTTCAACTAATGATTCTTCTACACTCATATTGTTTTCTCTAAAAATATTAATTAATTTAATACGAGATTGTAGATAGCTAGTACAAAGTTATTGTGATTGTTAAACAATTTTCTTTTTAAAACTCATCATTTTTCACATTATCACTATGGTGTAAGGTAAACCTGCATACATAAAGTCATACCTATTGAACACAATATTATATATTTTAAAATAAGTGCATTTATATATGTATGTGTATCTTTGTATGTATGTATGTATGTATATGTCTATGTTTGTGTAGTATTTTTCACTAGTTATCTGTGCACCTCCCTACAAGATTTCTTCACCACCCTAAGGTTGACTGGTAGAAAATACCTTGGGCATTAAGTCCACCGTTGTACAAAGTGCATAAATAAATAAATAAATACCACCCTTTATTATTCCTCTTCTCGCATCCAAAATCGATGAGAGTGGTGTGCAATGGGAGAGGCCTATGTCCTGCAGTGGACTGCGATAGGCTGATGATGATGATTATTCCTCTGTTGGACACAGGGCTCTTCTTCAAAAAGCACGTTGGTATTGGGTTTGTATCAAGTATACGCTGTCATAGTCCCCAAAACGCACTTGGCCAGCGTTGGGACGTATGGCCTTAACCCTCTCTTGAGAGCCGAGCCCAGCAGTGGGATGTTATGGGTTCTTGATGATGATACGCTGTTATATTAACAAATGTTACGATGATTTGCCAATAGATTATATTCTTAACTTTTTCTAATCGACTAAAAAAGGAGGTGATTCTCGATTTAACTGTATTTTTTTATTTTATGTTTGTAACCTCATAACTTTCGATTGCGTGAACCGATTTTGATAATTCTTTTTTTATTTGAAAGCTGGTGCCTTCCATGCAGTCCCATGATAAGAAAACCAGGATCTGGAGAAATCGAGGAACTCCTCACATATCAGGCAGGCACATCTGTCGCGATTTGGGTATTCTGAATGGTTTTTCTTTGAAGTCGATTTTTTTTTTCGTTAAAATTATTACTCACCATTAATAAATCACTGTATTTATAGTGTAAGAATAGATTGTTAAATTCACGACGACTTTTTTGGCCACTGGTCTTGAATTCTGCTCATGCTTTCCAGCAAGCAGAGCAGAGTCACTTTAGCAGGCTCACATGCACATCACATAAATAAAGATAATCGGCCAAGTGCGTGTTAGGTCACACATAGAATAGCTATTTTTCGTAGCTATCCATAATGGCAGGTGGATTTTTCCAATAAATAATTGTTATGTTTACTTATTCTTTCGTTATTTTTGTAAAAGGTTTTCCAAGAAAGCATATACAAGCAGCCTCTATAACTTCTAAACTAACAAAGTTTACTAAGCCGTTACAGTTTTCCTTTTAAGTGAAGATGGAATCGTGAATTACTTCAGATTTTTCGAGCCAGCCGTTTAGCTGTTATAGTAAAGGATGCCCTGAAAAATTTCGCTTTAAATTTTAAATCTTAGAAACAGATCAATCTAAATCAAAATCCTCTTAGGAACTTATCATTGTCATTAAAATATCGAATGTTAAGCCATACGATGCTGTAGACGCGAGAAAAAAAGACATTCCCACTTTACGCGTAGGAGAGAAACCCCCAATAAACGTGATTTAATTTTTGCAATGTGTCGAAGAACGGAGGGACATAACGAAACTGTAAGGGTTTCGAGTCGTGAACTACAGGATCCTGAAAAAAAGTAAAATAACTGAAATTTAAGTATTTATACTTTTTAAAAGAATATATACTTTACCTTAAAATGAGTAATCTATGCTTTAAATAGCAGCATTAGATTAAATTAATTATAATAATCGGTATTCTTCATTCCTTAATTACACTTTCGACTCTTAGAGGTAGAATATTCTCTCTAAATTGAAATAGGACCAGCCTTTCGTAAAACCCAAACCAATTTAAGAAACAATTATTCAAATTATTTATTAAATAGCGCTGATATTCGAATAAAATCTCATTGTTTGACCGACTTCAACTCCGCGTAAGGAATAAATTATGTGACGCGGAGGACACAAATAACACCCAGACTTAGAACAACAATTTATGGATTTAAAAAAGTGTCTCCCTCTGTGGGGTTTAAACCCAAAACACTCAGAAAATGATATGTCGACCGTTTTCACTACTACGCCATCCATGTAATCAAAGTAGAGAAGTGTGTATATCCTATCTTTAATTGCCGTTTTCACTAACGTTCCCTAAATTTAAAAGACCACTTAGAAAAAGTTAAGTAGCCCTTATTGGAATTTTCATTTTAACCAACCTATAGAGGGTACCTAAGTGCTTAGTATATAATAGTTATAGTATAGTTCGTTAAAACATGCATTAGACGCTCAAAATTTAAAATACACTCATTTCCGTTAAGGTCTATTTTAATTTTCTGCATCAAAGAACTTTGGCGCACATCTTTAATCACAGTGTCAACCCTTCTCAAGGTTCAACCAAAACTAGCTGCAGATGAGTGATGTCGGAATATTTACTAAAACCGCCCTTAAAGGGACTATAAACATGAAAGGGTGCCCTTAACTCTTATTGGCGATACGAAGCACAAAGGGCTGCAATTAACGGCTATGTTTGTTTCAATATGTTTGATTCAATAAAGGGTGCTCTGGAATTAGTAATACGGTTTTATTGGATCAAATACGTGGGTGGTCTGAAAAAGATTTTAACCTCATGATGATATTTTTTTTTATTTCTGCATTGCCATGTACAAATATATTCAATAACATTTACTAGTTATTGTAAACAAGTACTGCTATCTTTAGGTTGAAGTTCTCTTCTAACTTTTCAGATAATAAAGTTTATTTATATATAATCCTACCAAAGTGACTTAACTCTGCCTGATGGAATAGCATAAGTAAAATCCAAGGGTAAGGGTCAGCATCTTCATTATGAATACAGACAATGCAACAGAGTGATTATCGCGGCTTAGTGAGATTCTCATGCATCATGGGGCATAATTTCTCTAGTATTAGCAGTAATTTACAATCGTTTACTAACCAAATTTCTGTACCAGCTAGACCGTATTGCGGTAAAATCGGGGATTTTTCCTCTTGTGAGCTTCCGCTGCGTGCGCTGTGTAAACAGTAAAAGTTTCACAAAAACCATGTATGACAGAATTATTGCCCTTTAAAAGTTCTAAAAAAGGTCCGCAACAGCATATGTTTATCTTTTAAAGTTGGCTCAATATAACCTTTTTTGTGATATACAAATTTACTTCCTTGGTTTCATCATGCTACGGGACCATAGAAGTCGCAGATAGGTCTGTGTCGGTCAGCTAGATATTTTATAAATACTCGTAGTTAAAGTCCCGATTGTCCTCGTTTATAGTCAAGTGACTAGGGTTTGGGTTCCGGCACGTCTTGTGTCTCGAAGTCCCGAGACTTTTTGTAAAGGAAGTTGTCTCGTATCTATAGACTTTAGAGAAAATAGTAACTCAAGACGAATCATGATTATCAATATTTTATTGCAATCATTTTTATTTTAAATCATTAAAAGAATCTAGGCATATCTTGATTAAGATGTGTCTTGTTGTTGCGTTGTCAAATCAGTTTGTGCTTATGTAGCTCGATAAAAAATCGTCTAAAACATTCGAAGATCCAGTGGTAAAGACAACAATGCTCTAAGTAAAAAAGTTACATGTTTTTCCTTATAAAATGTGGGTCAAGAGTTTTGTTACAGTAATGTCCATCAATATCCGAAACATTTCTACTACGATAGGGCTTAGTAGGACGGGATAAATAATTAATTACTTTGGAACATCTGGTTATTCTCATGATATGGTGTGGCTCATAATTTAGGAGCCCATGAATGGGGCATGCTATGATTTTTATAAGTTTTATAATGTCCATTTTCTACTTTGAATTCTCGGATGGGCCGGACATCTCATTATTTAATTGGATGCTATACAAGTGTAGATAAGAGTGACTTTTTTATTAGTCAAATTAAAAAAAAAAAAGGTGCTCATTTCAGATGTATGTCTACATGGAAACTCCGTCATTTAAGAACTTATTTAAAAAAATATAATAGAAAAACGATATTTAAAATAAATTTTTGTTACTTCCATTTTAGAGGACACTAGATGATGTCATAGAGGATAATAGATGTTAGCCTATTCTCAGACCTATCCGATAGACACACAAAATTTCATATAAATCGGTCCAGCCGTTTTGGAGGAGTATGGTATCTAACATTGTCACACGAGAATTTTAAATGCAAGATTAACATGAAATGACATTTTTTTTATAATTTACATCCATATCCTTTAATCACCCATCCATTCATCAACCATCCTTTAAATAACAAAGCTTACTTTAAAGAATTCATAAACAAACGTGACTATATCATTTACTAATTGCGTTACCTTCCAGGTGTAATGAACCCTCTGAAAAAAAGTTGACCAAATAAGAAAAACTTTTTGACTGAAACTGACTGAAAGGATTTGTGGTAATGATTATTGTGGTTGTTTTTGTTCCTTTTATAAATTTTAATTAAGGTTGGATTCTATTTCTGGCTACCCTTATTTTCAAAGGAGACTACTTGTAAAAAATACAGATAAGGTGAGGTATCTTTTCCCTAGAAATTTATTTCATGACGTAAAGTTAGAAAAGACTTTGTTAAATTGTAAAATAAAAACAAGTTTAAAAATTAGGTTGACACTTAATTAAAGGAAATAGCTGAAATAGTAAAATAGAGTCGAAACTTAATTATTAACTGATAGCTGTCAATTTGTTCAGCGATTGATGACATATTGGTTTTGCGGGATCATTTTTTAGGGTTCCGTAGCCAAATGGCAAAAAACGGTACCCTTATAGATTCGTCATGTCTGTCTATCTGTCCGTCCGTATGTCACAGCCCCTTTTTTCGGAAACCATAAGAGTTATACTTCTAAAACTTGGTCAGTAGATGTAATCTGGGAACCGCATATAGATTTTCACATAAAAATAGAAAAACAACAATAAATTTTGAGGGTCCCTATACTTGGAACTGAAACTCAAAAAATTGTTTTTCATCAAACCCATACATGTGGGATATCTATGGATAGGTATTCAAAAATAATGTTGAGGTTTCTAATATCATTTTTTTCTAAACTAAATAGTTTGCGCGAGAGATACTTCCAAAGTTGAAAAATGTGTGCCCCCCCCCCTGTAACTTCTAAAATAAGAGAGTGATAAAACTAAAAAAAATATATGTTGTACATTACCATGCAAACTACCACGAAAATTGGTTTGAACGAGATCTAGTAAGTAATTTTTGTTTAATATGTCTTAAATCGTAAACCGCAATTTACCTTTCATTCAATCAATACACTATTATAAAAACATCGATCCAAGTAACAACGAACTACAAGAACTTTTATACGATGTTACTTGCTGATACGGAACCCTTCATGGGCGAGTCCGACTCGCACTTGGCCGCTTTTTTTTGTTTTTTCGGAAGACGGTCCCCATTTCATCTCATCCACATTTTTTATCATAAAATCATTACGACGACGACTTGAAGACAAGAAGACTTTACAATTGAAGACGTTAAATACTTGACATTGGCAGAAATAACTGATACTATTCGACATCTCATCTAAAGAAGAAGAAGGTTTTGGTTAGGCATTACGATTACAAAATAATAAATATCATTTCGACTTTTAACAGCTTTTTAAGCTAATAAAACTAGGGTTTCAAAGTAAAATTCACACACAGATATCACAATTACATCAGTACACATTCATAAACACACACATACATACACACACACGCACAAACACACCTAAACGCATGCAACCACACACACACACACACACACACACACACACACACACACACACACACACACACACACACACACACACACACATACACACTCACCTACATACACACACACACACACATTTATTTTTCTTGATAATATTGTCTTGTCATTTTAATTCTTTATTTCGTACTGCAATGTCCTGCTAAAGTATTAACTCCGTGAGGGGGAGCCAGGAATCCATAGCACAGGGCATATCCTAGTTTGGCTTCCTGACTCCCACAAAAACCTATATTGCAAATTTAAATTTACTATGTGACATGTACTTTGTGGGAGAAAAATAAAACATTATTATTATTATAAAAATAGGGAAGATTACTGAGACTTCTTCAAGGGTCGAACAATAGAACTGGCAATGCAAGTATAAATAACAGATAGGGCGTGGGTCGGGCACTCATATGTATATAAATAATTACCACAATATTAAGTCTAACGACATTATGTTTTATTATAGTAGTAAAACTTAAGCTGTGTCGTAATATACGCGGTGGGTGCCTGTCGTAAATGACATTCATTTATGACTAATATCAGTATAAATACGACATGACGTAGGCGTATGAAACATCCTATTAAGGTATGTCAAGTGACGTATTAACTAAGTAATTTAATAATAAACGCTATTTATTACACACTATTTGCTTACAGGTTCACTATACTTATGGTAAATAGGCTTTTACCGGCGGAACCCGGGGCGTCTATATCGGTTATCGTACTAAAAAGTAGTAGGGTCATTTCGCCTCATCGCGTCCATTTAGTGCAGTTAGCAAGTTTGACGGCGATAATAAAAATATCCCAGCACTAATTTCTATGAAAAAATTTATGTAATATTTTCATTATATAGTCTATTTTAAGATTAAATTTCAGTTTTGTTCGAAATATCTTGTGTTTTTTTTTTAAATAGAAAAACTTCAAAATTATGCGTTTTACCCGCTTTGCGTCCACAAAATCCAAATTGCGTCCACCCGTGGACCATTTAGCGTCCACCAGCTTAGAAAAGGAATATAGGGGTGATATTTTTAAGAATTTGTAAAGAAAGATTGTATTTTAACAATTTCTATATATAAGAATAAACAAAAATCAGTTCTGTTATGGAATTTTACCCTAAAATCGTATTATTATTGCTAAAGGTATATATAAAAGGTATTATTATTGCTAAAGATCAGCCTTGATAATAAGTTTTTGGCTATATTGAAGCAACAAAACAGTACAATAATTTTGTCTAATCTTACAACTGAATCAATAAATTATGAGCCAAGGTATGATTATAGCCTTAGAATTTCAATTATTGACACAGGTCACATTCAAAAGACTTATCTTTAGTCTCTAAATAACTTAAATCCTAATTTCTCTAAATCCTACAAATTGCGTGCATTTCAGATGATACCATCTAATACACTTGTCACAGCCTATGTTTTTCTCATCATCGTCTTCTACATCTGAAATAAGTATTTATTACATTACATTTAGAACAAAATCAAAAATCAAAATCAAAATCAAAGCATTTATTTCAAGTAGGCCAGTTACAGGCACTTTTGAATTGTCGAAACAAAAATGTAGCTACAGTCACAGTCACAAGACATAAAAACTGTGAAAGTACTGTAGTTGCCCATTCCCTAGCGTAGATCTCTATGGAGAAGAACGGGCAAGAAACTCCATGGACACTCTTTTAAATCAAAATGTTTTTTACAAAATCTTGGTTACATCATTCATGTTGAGATGGTACATTATGTGAGAACGATGTAGCAAGACGTGCACGTTAAAAGTGTCCATAGTACAACAAAAATACAATTGAAAATTAAAATTTAATTCAAATAAGCCGTGGCAACTAAGAGATGACCAGTCACAACTGACAGCGCCCGTTCACGAACATGACGCATGGATCCGCACCATTCAACTCAACCATTTTGAAGGGAATTAAATGATCCGACACACGCGCCACCATCAGCGTGACATTTGAGTGAGCATGACATACTCTCAACCGCCAGGGCAGATTCAAGTCAAGAAAAGACGTAGGTTTTCAGTGAATGATAGCTTGAATAGCTTCCTAGTACATAGTACTCACACAATATGGGCCATGCGATTATATAATACTAAAGAGATTGAATCTATACAATGCAAAGAAAGTTGTACAATCTTCAGCAGCTCCAACAATACCATTTAATGCTATCAATTTATGCGCCCCTGTCCTTGTGAAGCAGGACCAGCATTGAGCCAAGCATTTTTATCAGCGATATAATCGCTCAACTTGTAATATGCTTGCTTACATAGTGTGCGTTTAATGCATGTTTTAAATTTTGTCTCATTCAGTTCAAGAATACTTTGTGGAATTTTATTATAGCATCTCAAACAGTACCCCATAAAAGAAGAGTCTACTTTAGCGAGTCTAAAGCCTGGCTGAACTAGTTGGTCCCTATTTCTAGTACTATAATTATGTTTGTCACCTCTTTTGCCAAAAAGATGAAGATTTTTCCTGACGTACATTATGTTTTCGTAGATGTATTGACTATGTACCGTCATGATGCCAATATTCTTAAACAGTTCCCTTAGAGAATCGCGCCTACGAAGATTATATATGGCTCTGATGGCTCTTTTTTGCAGAATAAATATAGACTCAATATCTGCAGCCCGTCCCCATAACAAGATGCCGTAAGACATTATACTATGAAAGTAGCTGAAATAGACCAGTCTAGCGGTATCTGCATCAGTAAATTGACGGATTTTTCTAATAGCATATGCTGCTGAACTTAGCCGCCCCGCAAGAGATGTTAAATGAGAACCCCATTGTAGCCCTGCATCAAGCGTAATCCCCAAGAAAACAGTTTTATCTACGAATTCAAGTTTCTCTTTATTCAATATTATATCACAATCACTACTCTTAACATTCGGTAAAGCAAATCTTATGCATTTGGTTTTTTTTTCATTTAATACCAAATTGTTTGCTGTGAACCAATTCTGGACTTGAACTAGGGCATTATTCACGTCATCTAGATTTTGGGCCCGTCTATTTATCTTAAAAATTAAGGAAGTGTCATCAGCAAATAACACCATATTTTGAGGTTGATTTTTTAATCAAACATTTCACTCGCTCCACGGCTGGTAAATTTTCTTTTTCAAATTCCTCGTTTACCGTTTCCTGTGTGACTTCTTGAAGAGGATGTATTTTATTTTTTCGTTTTGAAACAGTTTTACGAACCATTTGAGAGTGTTTCAAAGTCTTTTCTGTTCTTGTTTCTGTTTTCGTTCTTACTTTCTTTTTCGTATTGCTTCCTGCTTTTCGTTCTTGATCTGCTCTTTATCTCCATAATACTGTCTCCATGCAGCAGAAGATATGGCTGCTGGAGTTCTTTGATTATATTTTCGTGCTTTGTCAGAAATTTCAGGTAGCATCAGGTTGTTTAAATGGATCAGGGGTTTTCTTCTGTGTTGCTGTTGAAGCTGGTTGTACAAGAGGCTCTGTAGGTAAAAAGGATGGTAGTGATACAGTTGATGCTGATGATGAAGTCATAGGCAGTTCTGGAGTTAGTTCCTTAATGAGAGTTTCTTTTTCAACACTTAATTAGAAATTAGAATTAGTACAAGTAGAATTAGAACGTCGTCGTCGTCGGCTCTAGCCTTATTAACACCCTCCGCATTTTTAAGTCAGATTTCTTTATTTCTGGCCAAAATTTTTCAAACCACTTTTGACCTGGGCGATTATCTTTGAAATTAAGTTTAAAGTTCCCTTCTCGAATTATTTTCTGAACAGTATCCAACAATTCTTGCTTTTTCACTGGAAATCCACATTTGGAAATTTTAAAAAGCCATTCAACTACTTTTTTTTCACCATCTACTCCTAGCGCTGGTTTTGGTCCCAGTTTCTTTACTTCATCTGGTCTGCGCCCACTGATTTTGTCCAATATTGTGGTCTTGGGAATAGCATATTCTTTGCATATTTGTCTTATCGATTCATTCTTCTCTCGAATTTCATTTAAAGCTTTCTTTGAATCGTCTTTTGTGTATGTTCTCTTTTCCTTCTTCTTTTTTGTCTCCTAAGAACTCGTCTTATATAGAAAAAAAAATTAGAAGGAAAGTAATTACTCATTTCATTTAAAATAGAATTATAAACACGTAATCTTATAAAAAATTTACAATAATAATCATCAATACATTTCAAATTATTTTAACAAGCAAGTCAATTGTATTTAACGAAAATAGTGGACGCAATTTGGTTTATTATTATCCCCTGTAGGTATAGTTTGCGTCCATTGCGGACGCAAAGTGGAAGTTTTGTAAATTCAGTGAAGTAGTTCGCGTCCACCTTATTTTATTCGTTAAATATAAAAAACATATGCAGAATCAAAATTAATGTTATTTCTTTTTTCATAATAAAAGTCTAGAAAGAACTATGTATCCTAAAAGTCACATAAAACAATAAAAAACTTACCATAGAACACGCAGCAGCACACTATTTTTTATCTAAATATCCCGCGCGTACGCACTCTTTGAAGAACAGCCCAGACTCAATATTTTTTCTAAACGGGATTCATTTGGCACAAGGACATTTTGTGCATGTGTACGTGCATCTTATACCTTGAGGTATTAGCGGTAATGACTTTTCGTTTGATTGGTGCGTTAGTTTACTTATTTTCGAGGATTTTTAAAGAGAGATTCGTAAAATGGACGCAAATTGGGCGATGGGCGCGATCAGGCGAAATGACCCTATGTCCTTTTACAAGAATCAAAGAATTCGGTGCAGTGGTTTAGCTGTGATAGCGTTACTTACAGACAGACTTCCTTTACAATTTTTAATATTAGTATGTATCTGATAAACTTATCACTTATATGCTCTTTCTATTAGTGCGCAATGTAGGATCGATTTATATATTAATGTCTAAAGTCCAAAATGGCACTCTAGTAGTGTTGTTGAATTCTGTCAACGAAACTGTATTTCCCAATGTTCTCAAGCGCTTTGCAGAAAAGCGTAAATGGTTTGAATATAAATATTAACTTTGCCTTAGCCAAACTTCTCCGATATGCTTTACTTTACAAATAAATTATATGTGACAAAACTTTCTCTGCCGAAGTTAAACATAATTAATGTTGGAAGTAAGTGTCTATATTTATCCATCTTTGACGTCTTTTCCTTTCTCCTATCAAAGTGAGTGAATCTTGTATCAAATCTTCTTGTGTGCGTGTTGTTTTGAAGGTTTCTTGTGATTTATTCCGAGTACTGTCTATTCGTAAGCTTGTTGGAAGGCAAATAATTCACAGATTTTGCAGTTCCCGCAGTCATCAGAAGCATTCAAAGAGACTTTAGGAGTTTTAGAAAAAAAAGTGTTAATTTATTACTGTCGCGTTTGATACAAATAATACATTGGCCACGTTATATCGTAATTATATCACGTCCATATCCAAATACAAGCCATTGAATGTTGACAATTTTCAGACTACAGACATCAAATTATTTCCAAAATGTTAGAAAATTTAGGTCCTCAGATACGCGCTTGACAATTTTTTGATGATTCAAATGTTTTAGAATTTTTTAGTTTCACATTTTTGTACGAAACAACCTCAGATGAATAAAATCATCTGTGGAAACAACACACTAAAATTCTGATTTCTTTCAGATATTTTTTAACATTTTCAAAACACTTAACCGATGAGTGATAAATTCTGTAACTTTTGAAACTCTTAGTTAAATTTACGTCTCACATAAAAAGGATCTGATAACCATTTTTATTCTTGGTTTGTGGACATCTACCTATGTAAATACATGTTACAAAAAAATTCTACATAATTTGGTCCCTTCTGTACCTAAATAATTTCGTTGTAATGTTAAAAGTTCAAGTTAGAGAAAAAATGTATTTCTATGAAGCTGTATTTGTATCTGACAACTGATTAAATGGCGCCATTATCACTTCCTTGTCAGAATTTATGAGCCTCCGTTGAGAAACACTGCCTCTAAATTATGCACCGCTTTAGGCGTAAATCCATAGACAGGCGTGTATCTGTCAGACCGTTTTGGCAATAAATAGCTACTGCGATAAATGAGAAACAAAAAAATAATATCGCCGCATTTCAAGTTTTAGTGGAAGGGAGTTTTTGGTTCCACAGTACACTATTTACTTAGAGAAAAGCCATTTAAATATTGTCTTTAAAATATAAATTGATATCTGTAAGATATATCTACGAATCTGACGTAGACACTTTCAACAATCTATTTTATTTTGTATTACGTATATATTTATTCTTTACCTGTCAGCTTTAGCACAAATGAAGTGAAATGTTTTACAAAATTTAAAATGCGTACTTAAAATTTGCCTTGAAGTTCTAAAATGACACTAATAACTACTATCACAGAGATCAAGTAATGTTTTAAGGAATGTAACGACATTTTTTGTAAAGTCGTGGTATCATTGTCGAACTGGCCTATTTGTGCTGAAGCTTCACTTTCCCACGGTGGAACGTGATTTTTATAAGAAAAAGGGTATTTATACAAGTCACTGGGCATAAAAGTTCATAGACAATGTCAACGTCAATTTCTTGCGTTTAATTTATCACTGTTCTATTTTTAAATCAAGTACATTACATTGTTATTCATTTCTCTGGTTCTTGAAATCAAGTTCTATTAAAAATCGCTCAGAAATTCTTAACAAAAGGGGGATAGTCTCAACTGTTGCCGGCAATCGCTTAGCATAATAAGAGGCTCTCAGAAAGCTCTAAGTCTTCTAGCGGTAATTAATTCGATCTTTATGCTGATGGAGTTATTATTATCATAATATCAGAGTCTGTTTTTTTCAATTTTACAATAATTGAATTAATGCATTACTTGCTTTTAGTCAGTAGTAGTGAGTTTTAATTTGAGTGGTTTTTAGTCTTTGTTTTCAGTTTTGTTCTGAAATATATTTAAATATATAGGTAAATCGGTGATTATGAACCTCAACTACGTGGTAGGAAACTTGAAACTATTAAACTCCAATAGAAAATTAAAACTAAAAGAAAACTATATCCCGAGTAGATAAAATTTTAAAATTTTGAATGAATGTGTAGGTCGTATCGTATGTGTAGAATAAAAAGTTATTTCAGCCCCATAAACACACAAAATTAATCAATAAATATAATTACTTTCATCAAAAACTCTTCAAATGTTTTTTATTAATACATTGAAGAATTATAACGGCATTTGGAAAACGCCTGTAACTGAATATTGAGGCTGTTAATATTGATAGGACGCAGTGAGGACGACCCCAGTTTAAAATTCCCCAAACGCGCCAGGCTTCCTAGCACATGTAATTAGTTTCAAAATACGACGTGAGTTAGTAAGTCTACCTAATGCTTGTAATGGGATTCGAGTAAGAAGTACAATTAATTTTCTACAAAATGTTATTCATGTCGATAAAAAATTACTTTGTTTATGCTATGAATGAAAAAACATTGCAACTTTTTATAGAATAATTGTTACGTCACATAGCCAAGTTGCTCAGGATGATTGGAAACAATCACATCACACAGAGAGTAAGTAACGAGGGCGCGTTCTGTACCTGGTATGAGTGATATTTAGTATAATACCATGAGCGACTCCGTGATTAGGAGGTTACGTTAGAAGTCGGTCGTGATGCTTATTTGGAGGCTTTCGGGTGACTTGAAAGCGTCCAACATAACCTTGTCTTGCCTACAACCCAACGGCCCAGCCGCGGGATGTTATGGATTGTTGAAGATGATATAACCAATGTTACGAAATAATATTTTTGACCAAAACGACTTGCTGCGATAGTATTCATGAAACAAATCGTTTTCATGAAACTTTCAATAAATTACGTAAAGTAAAAATATCTGAGCTAATCTTCAAAGGAAAATGTAGAAAAAGGTACTGAAATTTCATTAGTTTAGTTATAAACAATATTTTCTTTTATATCTAATTTAGCTTATCGTCAGTATTTTCATCACCTTTTTTATCTCTATCATCAATTTATTAATTAGTTATACTGGTTGTGATAAATAAATAAATAAAATAAAAACGAGAGAAGAATAAGAAAAGACATAGTCAACCAAAATGTAAACATACATTGAAATTAAAAAACATGTCACTTACAAAAACCCACCTTGTAAAAGCGCCCTTGATACTATAATGTTAAGTCATTCCCGATGCAAAAGTGCCCATGATACTAACATGAGCTGCACCAATTGCAGCCACGAGCAATCCGCATTATTGACAGTCCCGAAACCACCGGACTCCTGGAGCCTCTGCAGTTGAAGAGAGACATCGCTTCTATGGCGGTCCTCTATCGCCTTTACCATGGAGAGTGTTTTAAAGAGCTTTTCCAACTGGTCCCTGGTGGTTTTGGACTTGGAAGTCACCGCTTTAGGGTGGTGGAAATACGCAATAAAACGAAACGGTTCGACTCTTCCTTCTTATGCCGAGCATTTAAAAGCTGGAACTCACTACCAGCTCACGTGTTTCCTTCCCACTATGATCCCAAGTCTTTTAAGCGGGGCGTGAAAAACCATCTCACTCAGCCGCCATACTTTATTGTCTGCATTCGCAGTACCTAATGATGTGTGGTTTCCCCCACTCTTGGATTCTGCTCGTGCTTTCCATTAGAGAGTATAGAATTCGGCAACTAATTTCGGCCACCATGCTGTGGATATCCATGCTGCATTCTCTGTATTTACAATGAGTTTGAATTTTTGAACACATGCTATTAGATTATTCTCAAGTAAACACGAAATCTGTTAAGGGTTAACGTTTAAATTATTCATGCATACAAATAAATGCATTGTTGTTTACTGGATCAGCTCACAAATATCCACCAATATAGAATGTAGGCCTCAATTATGACAGCAGCGATTGCATAATTTAACCGCGTTGCAAATTACCTGACCTCAAAATAGCGTCGCCTACCGAATCTCGGAATCAAATTGGAAGGCTTTTAACCGCATTCGCATGAATACATTCAGTTTTGAAGGCAGACTCTTGAAATTTTGTTCGGATTCGATTAACCACCTCAGAGACTTGCAATAACAAGATTAGCATTAATTATGAAATATCAATAGCCGTGGAGATGTCTTTGTTGTACTGTATTTGGACATGATTTAATAAAACCCTCAGAACCTTATAGTAGTTCAAGATAGTATTCAAAGCGCGTTCATTTCCGTTAATACAATTATGTTGCGTAATTCATATCCACAACGAGTTGTTTGTGTCACGTATGATTCGTTGAATACGCGAAGTTAAATTGTTTATACTTACGATTTACATTAAAATTTCTATATCGGTGTATCTTAGAACTTAGAACGATGTGTAGTATTTATTATTATGTAAATGCAGATGTCCATTTAACATTTTGTTTCGTGAACATTGAAAAATTAATGTAGTAAAGCATTTTCTTCATATACCAATTAAGCATGACATCATTTTTGGGGAGTCAGTGCCCTCGAATATACTGAAAATTATATCATTTCGCGTCTAAATCAGTGAAATGATTCTAACTAATTTCGTTATAGAGATATAAATTGGAACTTAGAAAATGACTATTTTTATTTTTTAGTCTGCGATCAGTTCAAGCACTATAAGCAGATGAGCTGAACGGAGAGAACGTTTTGGGTAGTTTGGGCCACTGCTCCAAATTTCCCCTACCGGAATGACACATTGACTCTTTTCAATCTATTTATTTGATTTGGCACCAAAAGCTATTGTGTTACGGGGTTTGGATGCCCTTCCAGTCCCTCTAAATATTTTCGTTTATGTATTTGGGCTCCTCCCGGAGGTACTCATGAATTTCAGAGTTGCGTGTAAACCAAGGTGCACTGCAAATGTTCCTTAGAATGCTATTTTTTATTCTTTTTAGGCAAGGAGAAGGACATAGGCTACATTTTGTCACGATAATCGACATATACGCGTGAAGCCACGGGCAAAAGCTAATAATAAATATGTTTAAGATGATTATACATACAAGAATTGCTCCACTAGCTTCTAATGTGATTACACCACCCTAATGCGGTTTATTATAGGAACTAGAGAATTCAATTACGTCATTAAATTACTCATGAACATTCTGTCAATCTGCCTTGACGACAAGATTCGGTGTTGTATATACATTGCGTGGATAGTATTAGAAAAAAACGGTTTATTATGATAATAAGATGTCATGGTTAGTAAAGTTATTTGGTTATATAGATATTGTTGTAATTCGTATTAGATCACATTCGCAGCTAAGAGACTATTGCTTTACATATGTGTTTCCTTAGAAAGGAGGTGTTGGTCTGTTAAAGCACGCTGGCCAGACATCCAGTATAGAGTTTGTTTCAAGTTTTCCTTTTTCTTTGCATTAATGTTATTCTGCGTACTTTAGAACGCCTCTTACTGTATTATAGCCACAGAATGACTGCACGTTTAGCCTAGTGGTTCAAAGGGTGGCCACGCGTGCTCTAAGCGTTGTAGGGTCAAACCCCACATGGGACAACACTTTGTGTGATCCACAAATGGTTGATCTGAGTCTGGTTGTTCTATGAGTCTATATGTCTATTCCTAATGCAAGAGTTGTTTGCTTTTTAATAATAAAAAACACTGACCCACCGTTTTCTTGATCGTCACCACGCGGAGGCAACTCTAATATGAAACATAATATATCTAAAGCTAACACTAAACTAATATACGACTATTTTAAACTGTACAAGAGTGAATAGAAAAAAGTAAAAAATAAAAATGTCTTACTTTTTTTCAATCATTTTTTTTTGTATTCAACATCAAACAGTCCTTTGTTCATGTTGAATACAGGATGTCACATGTTTTAAAGGTTTAATATATTAATAGTTTTTTAAGATTAGTACACTTTATTACCTTAAATGAAAAACACTTATGTCTGAAGTGAACATCGAGAACTGTCACGTACAGTGTTATGAGTTTCATCCGCAGATAAGATTTCTTTGTGAAAACTAGTATTCTAGATAGTTCTTTAATAGTATTCTTGTTGATATCGATGCGTTTGACGAGAGTAGGTTGTCCTTAACATTTTGCTAGGTCGCGTTTCCGACGCTTTCAACTTTCAATTGTATAATTAAAACTTCTTGCGCCAAGGAATGAAAATGTGAAGTACTGCTTCAAACATTTTCTGGAATCTAGGCTTTGGGTGACGCAGATGTATAGCGTAGGTATTTAAAGTTGTAATTAAAAATATATATAAAATTGTATCATAGTAATATTGACAAATGCGAATATTTATGATGGATGATACATGAATATTTGACAAACATTGTTTGTTCCTCGTTCAAGAAAAAACTACTGAAAGAATTTATATAAAACTTTACAGTAATGTATCTACATTTATGAGAATAACACATACCATTTTACCATTTTACCACGATCTTCGACTTTTTGTTGGTTACAAACACATGAGCAGAACCGCGTTGAATACAAAAAAAAGTTTTACATGAAGTACACGACCCATTGAGTCTATACACAAGTTAAATACTGACACACATAAGTATTTGCCTAAGACCAGTATAGTTAGCGCTCTTTGTGGAAGGCCTTCGTTGAACAGTAGATAGCGATATCTGTTACGATTCTTTAAAAGCTTTATCGTAAACAATATACGAGTATGTAGAAATCAAAATATAGCCTAATCTTAGGACTTAATTTATTTTATGTTCGTGTTAATTCCCTGTTTTATAAGGTGTATGCTTATTGATACTTTATTTTGTCCCTCGCTTTACTATAGAGGGAAACGATTTTTTTCCATCTCTTTTAATTTCTTTTCATAAATTTCAGTCCAACCACACTAAAATTCCACAACAGTTTAACACCAAGTGTTATTACTCGGTGTGATCGTGAGTCACTGTTGTTGATTCGAATGGAGGGATTAGTCCCATATCGTATATTATCAAATAATATTACAACAACAATATACTGGCCAACAGAGACATACCTAATAGCAAACTCAATTGATTCCTTTGGTTTTGATTGGATATTTATTATTTAGCAAAGGGAAACTCCGTAATAAATATATTTCTTGATTTATTTTATGGCCAATACTATTTATAGAACCATTTCTATAAATAGTTTCATTATTACAGTGATAGCGCTGTGATGAGCACTGTCCATGTCAGGCCAATTATTGGTATTTAATTTTGATTGTACACAGTACTAATATTAAAGAAGATGTAATTTTTTTAATAACTGTGAAGAAGGAACGGAGATAGAGAGATGAGCGGATTATCAACAGCCAATTAGTCCGTTACCTAGAGGATCACTCATTATTAAATGATCGGCAATATGGCTTCAGACCGAACCGATCCACAGGTGATCTTCTAGCGTGCATGACACACCTTTGGGGTGAGGCTATGGATAGGCATGGGGAGTCTCTGGCCATCAGTCTCGATATGGCCAAGGCGTTCGATAGGGTCTGGCACCGTTCGCTTCTCTCCAAGCTTCCTGCATTCGGCCTGCCTCCTAAACTCTGCAGCTGGATTGCCGCTTTTCTGCACCAGCGCCGCATTAGAGTCCTTTGCGACGGCGCGGCCTCCAACTTTCAGCAGATAAATGCTGGTGTACCTCAGGGCTCCGTCTTATCGCCTACACTGTTTCTTCTGCATATCAATGACATGTTAGCCCTCGGCAACATACATTGCTATGCAGACGACAGCACAGTCCATGGTCGATATTTTGGAAACCCTACTGCTAAGGCGGCGGATATCGAGGAAAAGCGAAGGGAGCTTGTCGCTGAGCTCGGCCTAGCTCTGAGCCGTATTTCTCAATGGGGTGAAGAGAATTTGGTCGAGTTCAACGCCAAGAAAACACGGGTGTGCGCGCTCACTACGAAAAAGTCTCCATTCCTTCCTCTCCCCACTTTTCAGAACACTCAACTGCCACTACAGGACAAGCTCGGTATCCTGGGCATGGATGTTTGCCGGGATCTCAACCGACGGGAGTACATTGAGAGCGTCACCAAGGCGGCCTCGCGGAAGCTAGGTGTACTCAACAAGGTGAGACGGTTCTTCACGCCGGAGCATCTGTGTCTTCTCTACAAGACCCAAGTTCGTTCCTGCGTGGAGTATTGTTCTCACCTCTGCGATGGATCTGCGCAGTACTTGCTTGACGCTCTCGACCGGTTGCAGCGGCGAGCAGTCCGCATTATAAATAGTCCCGAAACCACCGAGTTCCTTGAGCCTCTGCAGTTACGGAGAGACATCGCCTCTATGGCGGTCCTCTATCGCCTTTACCATGGAGAGTGTTCTGAAGAGCTCTTCCAACTGATCCCTCCCTCTCCCTTCCTTTACAGGACAACACGTGCTGGACTCAGAAGTCACCGCTTTAGAGTGGAAGAAATACGCACCAGAACAAAACGGTTCGGCTCTTCTTTCCTATGCCGAGCAGTCAAAGACTGGAACTCACTACCAGCTCACGTGTTTCCTTCCCATTATAATCCCGGGTCCTTTAAGCGGGGCGTGAAAAAGCATCTCACTAAGCCGCCATAGTGAGGGCCGCCATACTTGCTGTGTCTGCATTCGCAGCAAGTGTGGTGGCCCCCACTCTTGGATTCTGCTCATGCTTTCCATCAGGCAGGGTAGAGTCACTTTGGATGGCTTATGTATAAAAAAAAAAAAAAAAAAAGAGAGCATGTTAAGCCTTCGGTCCCTGTTGTCATGAATATCTATGGCAGTCGTTATTGGGAAGTCATTGCCCTTGAATATACTGACAACTAGTTTAATCTTCGAATTTCAGTCGCTCTCAGGGTTTCAGACATCGCATGATTGTCGCTCCGTGTAAAAACTGAAAATCAGGTAAAACCAGTTGAACTAGTAGCCCACCCAATATAGTCTTGGGAACATACAAGCGAGCGGTTATTATACCTATCTATACATAAAGTACCTACAAATAGTAAATAGATCAATAGCTACCGTTTTATTTCGGTAGACGTGTGAATTATTTATGATCAAGATGTGTTTGCGATAGTGAGTGAGGTTGGAAGGTGCGATTTAGGGCAGAGATAAGAGGTCTATTAATATCTGTATAAGAAAAAAGTTACAGTTTTCATAGATATAATATACGCATGCATTATTTTATATTTGTCGTTAATTACTATCGGATGAGTTGTAAGATAAACGAATCGTAAATAATTCATTAAATGTAATCCTATAACATAAAATGTGTTTATTCTCATTAACTTTGGATTGATTATCGATTAATTTTCAAATGTTATTTTGAAGCACGTAAGTTATTTCTACATCACGCAATGAAAGTTACAAATTATAATTTTAAAAACTAAAAATAACCACGATTTAGTTTGATAAGCTTAAGACGTAAGACATTTTAGAAACCAAGAAATAAGAAACAATCATTGCGAAGTCGTAGCTAATAAAAGTTTAAAAAACAAAAACGCGACTGCGACTATCTAAAATATTTAAAAAAAAATATGCCCCAAGTCACCCTGACTATTATGAGTATAAAGAATCTATTGACACTTCATTAATTAAAATCGGTTCACTAGTTAAAACGTTACTGACAAAACCATATCCCTTCTTTCCTTCGCCGTAATCGGAGACAAACAAGACTTTTTTAACATGCAAAACATCTTAAAATATATTCTCAAGAAGTATGTATACCATTTCAGTTAACTGGGTATCTGAAACACGTACAGACTATAAAATACAGAGCTTCCATTCATCTCGAATACCAACCTACAGAATGTTCCTTTCATGCTGTCGAAGTCTGAAGGGCCAGCCATGATATATGGTAGGATCTTTAATGTGCTATAGAAGACTATTCATTTTTTATTAGTGTCCCTTAGGTTTTTTAGGAAGAAAGGGTGATCGATCGCTTCCTACTTCATTTGTTTGAAGCAGGTTTTATGAATAACTAGCCTTTGCCCTCGGCTTTTCCCGCGTGTGTGTGGGATACTAATGTATCTTTTTAATATTTACGTATGACACACAAATAATAAAACTTTCTAGTGCTAAAAGAAAGCGGTTCAGTAGAGAAAAAAAACCCTTTAACCTCACAAAATTGACTTCGACATAAATCTACTATAGATTAGTATGTTTATGGCATTCTGTCTATAAAGAATACTAGATAAAATGTCATTGTAATGTTTCATGTTGTGACGATTTTGTTGAAATCGGTATAGCGGTTTAGGCATGAAAGCGTTACAGATATACTGACAGACAGAGTTACATTCAAACTTATGATATTGGTATGATTTAGTGTCGATTGTATGGATTTTATAGAGTTTTATAGCATGACGTATGTATAGATATAGATCATTCAATTAATGTACCTCTGTTTTAATTCCTTGTGAGTATCAAAGTAAGTGAGTAAGTAAAAGTATGAGTAAGTAAAAGTATGAGTAAGTGTATATTAATAAAGTTGATTCCTCAAAGAAGAACAGTCAAACAAAAAAATATAAAAAGGGCATGAATTACAACCGAATATTAAAGCAAGTTTTACTAATTAAAAAATAAAATTTAATGTGTGCGTTCCATTGTGTACACAATTTGCGTACGTCTATTTTTTCTGAAATCACTACGTCACACTGCGTCATTTACGCATAAACTTTATAAGATTTAAACCTACCAGAGTGACTCCAGTGCACCTGGTGGAAAGCATGAATAGAATCCATGAGTAGAAGTCACCATCCTCATTGTGAATGCAGCATGGCCCACAAGATGGCGGCCTAGTGAGGCGCTACATTGGGTACCCGGTCTCACACTCACCAATGAAACATGATAGCACTAATGCTGTTATTTCACCTTGGACTTCTGTGTGAGGTTTTTTTAAATTTATTTAGAGGCTTTTATTACAAAATAATATGTTACCCCATCGTGATTTACTCAGCCTAAAACAATGTAACCAAAAATTGTAAAAACAATGTTTTTAAAGGGTGTCCATGGAGTTTCTTATCTGTTCTTCTCCATAGGATCTACGAATTGGAACACGACTGACTACTGACTGACTACTTAACGTTTCAAAAGTCCCGTTATATTGGTTTGTGAAAATAAAAATGGATTGATTTGATTTGATTTGATTATACGTTACAGCTGACTATGTGTCATAGGAGACAGGAAGGATGCTGTTGTGCAAACATATTCAATAAGTCTAACTGTGTGAGGATAGTACCACTCCGGTCGAGCCCATTGATGCTGAAATTAGCGTAGTTCTTCAACCTAGTAAACGTTAACTTATAAAAGCTTGCTAATCTGCTAGAATTCTTGTATATGCATAAATAAATAATTTCATTCCACACGTATATGTACTAAAGACGATGACATCATTTAATCAAATATGTAGATGAAGAATAAGTAGGAAAATCCTTGAATCATACCATATTAACATACGCATGACGACCATTTATTTTATATAGAGAAATTCCGTTCTTCTGATATCTCTACAAAGGTATTTAGAGAAGTTTATTTCTTTCTATAAAACATTGTTCATTTAGGACTCTTAAAATTTCTTTTGCCGGTGATTCTTAAAAGCCGGTTTGAAGGACCAAAGTTAGCATGTAGGCGCTAATACTATTATTTTTATAATTTGAAATTGTAGAACAATTGCAACGTAACAAAATTTGGTAATAAGGTATTTATTATTGTATACAAATAAATTATTACGAAAATCAGACTTGCAGAATACTTGTATTTGTTTTGAGAAAAGATCAATACCAATTTTCCAAACTTAAAAATGTACACTATAGTTATAAAAGATGGATAAAAAATTATACAATTATGGTAGTACTACGTAGTACATTCTGCATAAGTAACTATAGTCCAGAATATCGTAGTTGCAATTCTTAAGTAGATCTATAGGAACAGTAATTTATAAAGTCACAAAAAAATGTCATGGTCCTACGAGCCATAGAAATTCGAAAGACCATGATGATGTTTAGTAGCTTGGGCTACAAACTATTTTCAACAGTCGAAAAGGGTTCATAAAGCCAGCTATCTTATAATATCAGTACATAGAATAGAAGGCTTCTTCTCAAAGTGCACATCGTGACGTCACGAACCTTGTAACAAAAACAGTCACAGTTGTTCGAACATGTTTTTGTGTTACCAGAGATAAATCATCCATTATTTACCCTCAGTCTGTTGATAACTAACCCATCCATTTTCACCCTCTCTCCTCTCCCTCTGTGTGTAAGTTATCTTGTTACGTTTTGCTCATGACCTATAGATGTCGCTTAGTATGTTGTTTATTTGTATCTTGTAATCCTAAATGTAATAAAATAAAACGAATGCAAGGAATAAGATTTAACTTTTCTATATGCGAAAGTTAAATTCGCGTACTTAGAAATTTGTTGTGTCTGTGTGATATAGAATGGTATTTTCATTTTTTTTCTCTTTTTTTTTTACAAGAAAACTCCCGTATAAGGAATATAGTCCTTTGTCACAGGGGACTTTACAAACATCCAAGAAACGTACACAAAGAACACCCAGACTCAGAATAACAATTTGTGGAACACACATTGCGATATCTCGTGTAGAACTTAACCCATGACACTTGGCCCAGTAGAAAGCGGCGTGTCGATCGCTGAAATCACTAGGCCAATCGTGCAGTTCAAATCACCACAAAAAACATTCGTGTTACAATATAATTATGAATATTACGAAGTTAAGGAAAATAAACACTAACGACTAATTTTCAAAATTTTTATTAAATTCTTTCAATTTTTGAAATCAACAGCATCTATATACCTTCTAGATAATTACAATATATTTTTAAATATTTTTTTGAGTTTAATATGTAGTTAATAATAGCTTTTTGAAAATGAAAGAAGACGTTTCAAAGGAATAAATGTAATTAGTATATTGTCTTAGTCCTATCGTTCTCCTTACTGTTGAGGTCGTGACCTCTACAAATCGACCTTTAGAGATCCCTTTCCACCCAATGACCGTAATGTGAATGCCTTGCCGAAACCTTTTGCCTGTGGTATCGCAGGTCTGATCTGTCCAATGCGTATCTTTATCTTCCCATCTGTTTGTTTCTTCCCGTCTTCATTATTCATCTTCGACTGATTTTCAATGAATTTGCTATGGTAGTTTCTAGAACAACCAAAAAGGTATGTCCATATACAATTTTGTTTTTAAATTAGAGACTAAACGAAAAAAGAGTTTATATATTATTGTACAAGATTTTATCTACAGTTTCACTGGTATTAATATTATAGCTTTTACGAGCTTCACAAAGATAAGAATAACGGTACGATACTTAATCTTACACTTTGTTAATTAGCCCATACATTAAATTTATTCACCGAACATTCAACAGAAGAGTCAAGTTTAAATTTATCTATTACCAAAAACAAATTAAAATGTTGCAGATGGTAACCGAACACTCCTGTATAAGAAACAGGTCATTAAGCCCACGCGGCCTGATCTTTGTTCCCTTCGCAATACTCATTAAGAGTGCTGCTTTAACAAATTGGGGAGAAAATTTCACTTAACTATCACGTTTCCAGTGTTTACCCTTCGGCTATGTTTTAAAGAGTTTATAATTTTGAGTTAGGGAGTACCCTTTTACGAGGTAGCGGGTTAATACTACTGTTTATGTAGTGTTAATTTAGGGGCTTGGTTCTCTATAGTTTTGATATCGGGAACATCGTTATCAAAGTTGAGTGACCACGAAAGAAATACATGACGTGAAAGTTATATTTATTTTATAATAGCTGAAAAAAAACGATTGTTTAGTTGATTGCGTATACCTCAGGCACTTTGAAATTGTAAAAATCTTTTAATGTTGACTAGTCATTTATCGACAAAACTGAACATCAAATAAAAGTACAACAAAAAAGTGTAAAGTAAATTAATAAAATAATATTGTGAAGCTCAATTAGAACCTAACAAAATGAGCAAAACCAAATTATTATTTTTTACAAAAGATAGATGTTTATTTCTTTTTATTGTCTACAAATTTACATTTTTTTTCAAATTATCTCTGATGTGACAGTGTTTTTTTAAATTGGAAAGTACATATAAAAGGTATCTTCGAATGATTAAAATCTCAAAGAATAAGTATGGATGGAAATCCAGTAATCATAATAAAGCAGACGTAGGTAAATACAAAATGGCCGTGTCCGCCATTTCTGATTAAATCCCACCAACCGTGAGCATTTTAACATGGCCGACAGTGATGATTTTTCTGTGTTTTTCATTTTACAAATCATTACGAACTGGGTCGACTTACACAAAAGTCTTCACAATAAATATAAGGACGCAAATTGCGCCCTTATAGAAAAAATATTTCTAAAACATTGTCAAATCTGTGATTGCCAAGTAATCTCGAATAGACAAATAAATATTGGAGAAATCAATTTGTAAAGCTGAGTGCTTTGTCTTACATAATAAATAACTGACAAGAGCTTTTATTGGTAAAAAATTAAGGCCTTCGAAAGCGACTATACGCTACCTGATGGAAAGCATGAGTAGAATCCAGAGAGAGGTCACAATCCTCATTGTGAGTACAGACCATTGTCTGACTACCTGACATTGTCTGACCATGCAGCATAGTGACCCACACTATGGCGGCCTAGTGAGATACTTTTGCTTCATTGAACCTCCGGACTCACACACACCAACGAAATACGACAGCACGTATGCTGTCGTTTTTAGGTTGGTCTTTTATGAGAGAGCAGACTGCCCCGATCGAGCCGGTTCATTTATGCTTCAATCAGCGTGACTCTACTACCTTGAACAGTTAGTACGTAGTATCGTGAATATAATTGACAGAAACGATGCTTCTCGTAATGGAATAATTAATTAACCTTTGGGATGATGCCAGGGAACGCTATCTACCGTTTGAATTATGCAGCCAAGTTCGTTTACATTTCAAATGATGATTTAAAAGAAACAAGTAATGTGAGATAAAAACTGTTTATTTATTATTAATGTACACAAATGTTATTTTTTATAAATAACCTTATTCATATGATCCTTGACTATTTTGACACTGCTGCAACCTGGAGCGCAAATTTTCAATGACGGCCTCACAAGTGTTTCGTAAAATGTTTTGCATTTCTTCTCGAATATTAACCTTAAATTCTTCTAGAGACTCTGGGTTACTGTTGAAAACTTTGCTTTTAAGGTATCCCTAAAGACCGGGTCCGGTCAGGTCCGGGCTACGAGGTGGCCAGTTAATGGCACCTCTTATGGATATAACTTTTTGTCCATTTCGTTTGCAAATTGGAGTCTGTGAGCGCAATCTTGAAGCTTTAATACCTGTACTATTTGATTTTTTTATGGATGTAAATCTATGTGAAGAATACGAATCAAAGCCGTTCTGGGCACGCCTAAGGCGTTAGACCGCTTCCAATTAAAGAGTCCAGGATTTTCACGAAAAGACGCTCTAACACGTTTGACGTTTTCAGGATCTCTTGATTTCTAGGTCAACCGGATCGTCGTTGATTCATTGTTGAGCCTGTTTCCTCGAAATTCGAGCTTAAATAGCTTAAATAAAATATACGATTTTCGCGTTCACAAATCGCACGTTGTTTATCGACTAAACGACGCCATGATACTGAATTCTCATTGGCCGCTTTTGCGCTTCGTAGCCCCTCCGCCTCATCCCGGTGTCGCTGCTGGTTGCAGCTACCGATTCAAATCTAAATGAACTTTTGGGCCAGCCAGTATTAGCTTTTTCTTATGTATATATTAACTTTATCTTATGACTTAACAGTGAATGCGATTGGCCTCTTTTGAGACATCATCTTGTGTACTATTCGTATCCACAGTACATATTGAACGAAGTTTAAATAAATACAGTTTCACCTCAAATCTTTTACTAAAATTACTCTGCCCGATGGAAAGCATGAGTAAAATCCTAATCCATTCCAATCCAGAACCCCACTTAAAGGACCCGAGATCGTCCCTTTCAGGCTTAGATTTATTGGCATTTAGTTCGACAGGGTATGTCTACCACTACAAAACTATGATTTCCAAGTCCAGGACCTAATGTCGTCTATGGCAAGAAAGAAGGTGGGACAAGTTGGGAAAGTTGCTTTGGAAAATAGAATCAGAGTTTTACCTAATTGCACCGTCGCCCCATGCTGCTGTTAAATGAAAATTAGAACGTAATTTACGAAATTAGGGTATCCAATACAAACAACTTTAAGATTTATATTTCACGGCAAGTTAGTCAAATTAGGTGGTGTCGTATATTTCTAATTTTCAAATTATCTTTTAGTAGAATTGATAATAATTTTGATTATATTTTAAAAATGTACATTTTCTATGCTCAAATTTGACGTTAAATAATATAGAGTTTAAAGAAAAAACTATTTTTTTGTTGCGTGAATTGATAAACAGTATTCGTAAATTATATATTATCTGTTGAAAGTGTGATATAAACCATAAACAATCTTCAACTAAGTTAAAATTTTGTAAAGAAAATTAAAATTGGAACAACTGCGTAGTGTAGAAACATTGACTGTATTTGCGTGGGTGCGTAAAAATTGTTCAGGATTAGTGCGCGGGTGGTCGCGGCGACGCTAACCGCGGCGCGGGCCTGCGCCACGCAGGACGACGCCAAGCTGGGCGAACACGCGGCAATGCTCGCGGTCGCCATCTGCTGCATCTTGGTTCTGCTGTTAGTGTTTATCATTCTCATCATCGTCGTGGGACAGAACATGGAGGTGAAAGGTGGCTCCTAGCGGAAGAGAGGTATTTTAATTTTTTTACTAGTTGAATTTACTATTTCAATGTATAAATGTTACAAATGACTAAGTTGCCCATATTTTAAATTTTGGCAACACTATCTAGTAATGTCATTCGCAATTTGCCAACTTTACAAAACCCGTTCCTCCACACATCTAGGTGATAATAAATATTTAAAAATGTTTCTTGCTAATTTAGTTTTTAAGACCATAACGAAACAAACATGAACCTTTGTCAATGGTAGAAAAAATAAATAGGAACCTTTATGCATAGGAATTGGAAAACAAAACATATAGCAATTAAAAATAATTAGAGAGATTTTTAAACAATTTATATAAAATAGTAAATTATGGTCCTAATGATTTAATTTTTACTTTACTGTACTGATTTGAACGTATTTTTGTATTTCGTAGACTAAAATATCTAATAATATATCAGTACTTGGAGGTTGTAGTCGAATGCACCTGTCTACCGCAGTGGTCACTGGAGTGAACATAACGAGTAGCGCACAAAGAGGATTTGGTTTAACCCTGGAATCGTCTCAACCTTTCTCAAGTAGTAGTAGTATACAAGTATTTTTAATGATACATGGTATACACACCGTGTATCATTAAAAATAACCTCGTTTTAAAGGGTAATTGTTTTCTGAAAATAAGACTAACCTCTCTACGTCTTCACTATAGTGAATTATTACAAACTGAATTCTTAAATCTTTGACTTTCTATTCTTTGAATATGAATGAATTTTTACTCAAAGAATTGTATCCAAATAGAAAATAAACCGGTATTTATAAGTTTCTTAAAGTTTACATCAATCTCTTACCGTGATGAAGAAACTTCTTCAGTACATATAATTATTATTACTATTTACATTCTTTACTTTTGAAAAACTCACAAAATGTTTTTGCGACTTAAATTTTTTTTTTTCGTTCTCTTCTCTCTTCTCTTGTCCGTTTTTTATCAAACGATACATCTATAAAGTAACAAGAACTTATTGGTGTAACAAGCTTCTTGTTTTGCGCTTTTGATTTAAAACGACGTTTCTTTAGTGCTATTGTTATAAATTTATAACATGATGGAGTTTAATACGACTGAATTGCGGGACTTTTTCTTTAGTTTTAATTGTAGTTAATTCAGAATAAAACAGTTCTACTATAAATACTGACTAAAACGCAGTTTTGATTTATTTACTTACATAAATTATCTCGTTAACTTTAAAGTTTCCCACTGACAATCTCAATAAACATCAACTTTGGGAAACTAAATGAAAATAAATGATGATGAATGTTTTTAACTTTCCAACAAAAGTTTTATTGATTACAAGTTATACCTTCAAGAGTGTCTTAGAATAGAATACTGCGTAAATTATTAGCTACAATTTCGCTTTATTCGAAAAGTTCGCATTTCTGTGCCGCTTGGCAAGTTAAAAAGAGTGAACTCTGTTTTAGATTTAGAAGTTTGTACTTTAAATTGTTTTGTTGTTGTGTTATGTGAGAGGTAAATTGAAGAACAAAGTACGGATAATAATAGAAATAAATAAAATTTCGGACATCTATATACAACGCCATTTTGTATCACTAAAAGACCAATCATTTGTGTGTTTATGTAGTATTTAATGCAAAATATGTTTAATCATGGTCTATGTTGAGCATTTGTCATGTATGAAGGAAAAATAATAAAACGAAAGTTACCTAACTAAGGAAATAAGTTTCCGACGATAGGATCTTTACCTTTTTACATTTCGTTTAGGTCTTGGCATTGTCCAACGATAAAAAGGTATCTGAATACGCCGCTATACACGTGGTGTGGATCAACATACTGCTTCACTGACAGAGTCATTTTGCCTCTTAGTTTTCTATTGCTCGGAAACATATTATTTTCTGAACAAATAAAAAAAAAACTAATGAATACATAATATATGTAATTGCACATAGAAGTCTAACAAGGACATTTGCATTAAAATAATATGGTTAATATATTTCAGAAATTTAAAAATTTAACAACTCTTTTAATGTGATGACAGAAATTAAACCGTATTTTATTTAGGTATAAAAAAAGTAGACGTCAATACATTTTATACCATCATTATTAGCACACCATCGTTATTATCAGCAACACCCTTTTGGAAGCCAGAAAGAAGGTTTATTAATACGTAGGTGTTTCACTATTATTATTTTCAAGACGGATGGTATTTCGTATTTGTTTACTTGTTGCTATTTTTTCATAATTTGTTTAGACGTTGTTTACAAGGCTGTAGTAGCACTTGCGAGAAGAAAGGAATTATTACAAGCGCACGTAAATTGTAATAAACATAAGCTATTTATCAAAGTTCGTGAAAATTTTCCGTGCTTATATTAATCGCCAATATTGTACTTGTGTATCTAATCGTCCTCTAATAACGGACGGGTTTTTTAATATGTTGGGGGTACGATAAGATATGATCTAACATGTGTTTTTATTAATTTCATAGATAAACCCACACATATTGAGCCGGCATTTCTGAACGAACAAAATGCGGAGCGGATTAAATAGCCCATGGGCTATGTAGCATGCTGTGTAGTATGCTACATAAACGCTTTATTTAGCATTTTTAATTGTGTTTGTATTTTGTGTATTAATCTTTACATTATTTTTAGTATCAAATGAAGTCGCTTTCAGCGTTTGTTACTTAGATTTTTGAAATACTTAAGAAATTTTAATGCAATTGTCAACAATAGATAGGTTGTTCCAAGAGGAAGGTTTGTATATGTAATACATGCATGTTATAGTAAAGTAAATCCGAGAATTTAATGACTTCCGTGCAAAGCCAAGCGGTTCTATTTAGTTAGTTTGGTTTTGATTTGCGAGAATCAATACAATTTGTATTTTTGTATAAAAGTGTGTATGAATTGAACCTTGATGAAATTAAAAAAAAAATCTTTTTATGAGCTTGAAACATAGAAATGTTTTTTTAATTACTAATGTTGGTCAGAAAGATATACAGACACAATATTAACAGTTAAATGTTAGTAACTAAGAACCCGTTGAGTGTTACCTATCTACACTTCCCTTAGAGTTCCTTAAATCCCCTATTAGATTGGTTCTTAAATAATATCTTGTTATACCTTACTTACGTTCTTCAGAAACATTATGTAGTTTATTAAGATTAATTTTCAATTAATTATTTTATTAATAAATTTATTTTTTTAATTATATAGTTTCTTATTTATTTAGAATTTTATTTTTAATTCTTATTATTTTTAATTTAGTTCAGGTAACATTAATTTATGTTCAAACCACCTTTAATTCCATCGCTTCTAACTAATTTTAAATGTAGAATAACTGGACTTAGATTAACGCGGGAATAAAAACTGTAATGTCTTTTTTAGCCAGCATCATTTCTATTGCACATCATATCGTAGTAAGGCTTTTGATGGATTACACTTATATATAAACGCCTGTCAGATGCTTAATATGCAATAAAGTCGGCTTATAACCGCTTTCATTCCCTGTCTCTCCAATCCCTCATCGCGTGTACGGCGAAGGGCGAAGTACCTTCATTTGTGCTCCGGAAATAGAGCGAGATGCCATCCTGGATTGCTATAGAGTTCAGATTCCTTTAACTGACTGTCTTCTTATCTGTGGTACTAACTCATATTACTTACAGCCTTTTTTAAATTCGCAAAAATAACTTTAGAAGTATTTTTTTTATATACCATGTTTTATCATTTTTAAAGGTTTACACTTTGGAATAGTTACGCGTTTCGAAGAAAGTTTATTGACGTTTCCACCATAGATATAATAATGCCCCTCAACTGGTGTTTCTATAGTTGCTGTTTATGTATAGATTAGCAAGCCTAATCTGTTTGTTTGTGCTATTGTTTAAGTGCTCTAATTCATTGATTTAACACACTTTGCTAACAGTGCTTCCAGTATTACAAACACTATTAAACAATATGTATACTGGTACGAACACTGTGTTATATGTTTCTTTAATGATGCAGAATGATGCAGAAACATCGCACTAAGCCGCCATTTTATGTGTTACAATGCTGCAATGTATGTACTTAAAATAGGGATGGTCACTCCTACTTTTGAATATTACACATGCTTTCCATCATGCTAAGAGGCAGGTAGAGTTGTAACATCTTTTTTTTTAACCTTAATTCTACGAGAGGATAACCAAGTATTCAGAATAGATTTTATGTACCTATAGCGCCACCTTTGGCAAACCGTGACTTTTTCTCCTCTGTCTGCCAACTGCATGTTAGATTTGTTTTCGCTAACGAAGCGAGAGGTGGCGTTCATGTCATTCGTTAAACAAGTTTTGACCAAAAAGATTTTTAGGTCTATGGTGCGTATTTAATCTGTGGTCTGGTTTGTCTTTGGAAATCGTATGATGTTATTTTATTTTGTAAGAGGGTGGGATTTTTATTCCAGAAAAGTCCTTGAAATAGAATATAAAAGCCAGTATTAGTTCCTCAAAGGACTATTCTGTGTCTCGCTGTGAACATATTGTGATCCTGCCCGTCGTAATAAATAGTTGTGAAGAAATCTCTGCTGATCTGCCCCGCTGTTGAAGTGGTGAGAATTTGAATTCTTTTTACTGTATTTCTCCAGTTTATTTGTTTGCGAGATTATTTGCTTAGGATGTTAATCTCTTTTCTAGGGTCCAAGATTTTACCCAAGATTCTATCCAAGATTCTATCCAAGATTCTATCCAAGGTTTTGACCAAGGTTTTGTCACATATCCTTCTAAGGATTGGTGCTTCGGTTTCCTTACTGGGCCTACAGTGTGGCAGTCACGAGAGCCGCCTATTCTGCGATAGCGCATCTCCTGCCAAAGAGGATCACGTATGGTTTTTATAACCTAATTGACATACCTCTGGTTAATATCTTATTTTATTTGTTCACCGGTACCTACGCTTACTCCGCGACCATACAATGAGGGACCCCAGGGACCACAGCGGGGTAGCCGTGTTCTATCGACAGACGCCTGCACGTCCCGGTCGACCCCCCTTAAACCCAGGGAGGCTTAAGGGATAAACTTTTTTTATTGACAACCCTCTATATTAGATATAAGAAATTAGATATAAGAATGTTAGATAAAAGAATCTAAATTAGCTATAAGGATAGAATTAAGATACTTGTTACTGTTTTGGTCTTAAGTGAATTATAGATATGTGTGTGAACCTGAAATGTCTTTTCCTTGAAGAGTAACCTGACTGCCCATCTGCACACTTGCACACCCACATCTTTCTTCTCTTTGTTTTGCTTCGAATTTAAATTCTACTTTTTGAACGGCGCCCTGAGCATCTCTTGTTCTACTGACTGTGCCGTCGGTGAGTAATTCCCCCTGGTAGGGCTAGGGCCAACTATAAACCCCCCTTTACCGGGGCTAGGGGTTACAGAGTCACTTTGGTAGGTTTAAATTAGCTTCTTCTTTCTAGCTTTTATTATTTCCAAGACTATTTGGTGTCAGCTACTAGTTCAACCGGTTTTACCTGAATGTCAGTTTTGGTGTGGCTTAAATACACAAAAAAATTTACGACCTCGTTTAGGCAACTTCATTGTAAGAAGAAACTTCATTTCGTACAAAAATTACTAACACGGCCAAGATGAAAAGCATTGCTAATTAGTTAAACATTAATCTGGTCAAAGTAAAGAGAGATTAGACGGCTTTTGAATTTGGCTGGCTTATCACGGAGCTCTTTATATAAATCCAATGGCTTACTTAATAGAGACCTAAAGGTAGTAGAGCCACGCTGATTTCAGCACGAATGGGCCGGCTCGACCCGGCCAGTACTACCCTCACACAGAAGACCATCCTAATAATGACAGCATCACTGCTGTCGTATTTCGTTGGTGAGTGTGAGACCGGAGGCCCAATCATTCTGCATCATTCTCCCGCCCTTCGAAGGCCGGGAGAATGATGCAGAATAATCTAACCAGGCTGCCATGGTAAGGGTCACCACGCTACATTGCCTACCCTCACAATAAGCATGGTGACCCCTACTCCTGGATTCTACTCATGCTTTCCATCAGGCAGAGTAGAGTCACTTTGGCAGGCTTAAATATAAAAAAAAAAAAAAAAAAAAAAAAAAAAGGTGCTCTGATATGATGGTTAGTGGGGCCTAAGTCTTTAGTCCGAAATTCATACAAAAACAATAAATTCTAAAGTAAGTCTGTCTCTCTGTTTGTAACCCTTTCACAGCCAAACCGCTGCACCGATTTCAATGAAATTTGATATGGAGATACTTTAATTTTTGAGAGAACATAAACTACTATTTACCCCAATAATGGGTCAATAACCTTTTTAACAATAGTTCAATGCTAAACAACATTTAAACCTAAAACGAACGAAAGAACAAAAACCATAAAGAACGATATCTCGAAGAATTCCTTAAAAAATCTTAAGCCTAAAGTACATTAAAAGAAATGCAGTGAAAACCTGCCCAAATCTCAATGTGAGCAATAAAATCAACACGTTACAGTAAAAACGTAGGTATATCCCGCGGCATTTTTCAATTTTCCACCAGATCCGTGATCCATACTGTCACAAGTGACTGGTTTCTGAACTTCGGTATAAAATCAAATCAGAGCGCTTGGCCGGGTCGACAGGTTGCGACGTGGTTTCCTCGCCTGCATGGCGCCCTTGTACTGAAATAAAACAATTATATTACATTCCGAGTCTGCATAAAATCACTCAAGTGGAAAACCGAGAGGGATTTAACCGCTATACGTTTGTAAAATTTTCGTTGTAAGAGTCAAAAGGATTACCAGTCAGTACAAACTAAGTGCGGTCTTTTCGAAGTATGGAAATATTTTTTGTTGTGAGAAGGATTATCTTTAAAGACTGCCATGCTGTGTCAATAGGAAGTACTGTTTCTAACTGATGTTTTTGAATAATGTAAATAAATAACATATGGTTGAATCACAGAACTAAACTTGTAATTATTTAGTTTGATTCTCGATATAGGTCGTTGTTCCTTCTATTTGGATCGCGATATTGTTTTGGTCAACCCAGTGTTATAAGAAACCAGTGCAATAATTTCAAGCAACCATCTCTGGGAAACAAAACAATATTTAAAAGAATGAGTTTTATTTATTTTTCTTGATTACACCTACCACTTCAAGTTTAGTTTCTTATTACATACAATAATTTTTTATTATATTATATACAATATTTTTTTATTACAATAACTTATACTATGTTAGCGCGATATTTAATATACACGTTGGCGATTCTGCGGGCAAAAGATATTGTAACAGTAAAGCCAAAATTTACTTGGTCTTTTTCTAAATTTGATAGTGTTAAAGTCTTACAAAAGTGTTTATTATGACTTGATGTAGATCTACACTTGTTTCGTACACAGCACTTAAATCTGAGTTCTCTGAACCTGATTTTGGAATCCTCGGTATGAAACTAAATTAGACCGGTGACTGACTTCGTTAGTTATTCACCGTTGAGTGCACTCATCTTCTGTTAGACAAGAATGAAAATATTCTCTTTATTGTAGTAAGATGTCAGAAAAACTGATTGAATTTCTATTTATTTGTGTTAAATAACTATAAGCACAAAAGTTAAATGGAGACCTTAATGCCCTAGGCATTCTCTACCCGTCAACCGTTAGGTGGTGTGAGAATGAATGAAGAGGTGCACCAAATTTTAGTCTAAGAGTAAATTTTGCAAAAGATTTATACTAAATAAAAATAAATAAATATTTCGGACATTACACATTCTTGGAATGAATGGTTTTAGATAACAATTTTGTTATAGGTCGGCGAGTTGATGTCTACCGTACCCTGAAGGCCCTTACTAAATAGAGAAAGAAATGATATGTACCCTTTTTAAAAGTTATTATATACCTATTCTTCATCTGAGAATGGCAACATCCATCACCCCAGTTTCCCCACCCTATCTCTTTTCTTTTTCCTTATTTATCTCCCTTTATTTTCCCGCTTTAATGTGATTAGATTCGAAGGAGGGTCGGAGAAGACCATAATTAAGGAAAGAGAGGAGTAATACTGATCGTCCCGAGACACCAATATTAAGATTTTCTTTAGTTTGTTTTCACCTAGTGAATTAGTTCACTGGCAGCCAAACCAAAGAAAAATACTTCTCAAAGGGCAGCAATGTCTTTGTATCTATATGTCTTATGAGCTTAAAGGCGGGAAAATAAATTTGTCATAAGGATACTTTGATTCTTGAGAAAGGCTACAAGAGGTGAAGCCATTGACAATACTTAGTATGGTATAAAAATGTCAATCGGAGTCTTACAATCTCCTAATTTGTCAGAGTGATAAGTAGAAATTGCCTTTGGGGCACGCGAAAGTCTCTCAGGCGTATAAAATAAGGAAGCCTTTATAATAAAATAATACATTTTGATTTATTGAACACTTAGTGATTTTAATCATTAGGAAATTGCAGGTAGGCATATGGTTTAAATTAAGTATTTTCTTTATTGAAGTAGAGAATATGCCCTGAGAGTGAATCGGTTGTTGAAAATATAACAATTGTATGAAATATTGCTCTTAAAATCTACACTTTGATTTTAAGAGCAATATTTCAATAGGTTATGTGGGAGGGTAGTCTAAGAATGAGGATCCTCTCTCTCTATCTCTTAATTTTTTAAATTCATGTCCTTTTGACTCACTGTTTGTAAAACTATGAGCAATAAAAGTGAGTCACAAATCACTTTAATTTTCTATTTTCATAATGTCCAAACAGCCTACTACTTCTAGGAATTTTAACATCTTGTTATGAGTTGGCGTATTTCATCTTGGTTTTTTTATACTTATACTGTTTTTTATATTATTTATGAATAGCAGATGAATTCTCATTTATTGATTCAAACATATTCATCTGTAGAAATAATGAAGAGACGTCGACATTCATTATTGTTAAAAAATAAACGATTTTTTCAGAGGGATGGTAATTTCGAGGAGTAGCAACATTCAACCGCAATTGTACATGCGGGATGAGTACATAAAATATTCATAAAGATACATCTATACATATACGTATAAGCCGCTTGGGACACAAAGCCTACATTCTACCCGTGGCCCGGAGTTCAATGGGAGAGATTTTATGGCCTTAAAATGAATGGTGTTACCATATCTTTGGAATTTTCACTTTTTCTGTGTATTTCAATACTAAGTATGATAGCTTTTAGAATAAGCAAACCTTCAAACACAAACTATGTAAATAAGATAAATAGTGCCTTGTTTATTTATCGGGTAGCGAATGCAACTGTCAATCAAAGAATATTGGGTACGATTGGGGCCGTGCTAAAGAGTGTTATTAAGTTTTTCTGATTATAGAAATGCTTATTAGGATCTCTGACTTTGGAAGTTGATGTCTTATCCCCGGTGCTTCGGAGAACACGTTAAGCCGTTGGTTCTACATCTGCCTTCCTAACCAAATTGCAAACGTTTTTCATTTTCTATGCTTTTTATCTATTCTCTTGTTTCATTGGCTAATATTTTGTTTTGATAACGTAACTGAGTGACATTAGCCAATGAAACAAGAGAATAGAGAAATAGAATTGAATAGAAAACGAGCCACTGAGAGCAACTGTTTTCTTCCCAGTCGTGTCGAATAACCGTCTTATCGGATCATTAAGGTGAAACACATTATCGGACGCGGCTGACGGCCATGATCTAGAGTATGAACATACACTGAGCTGTGTAAACTATCGGACGTAAGTCGTGGACGTGACCTTTAACTGACCTAGAGCGGACGTCCGACAGAAATCTGGCACAAGACTACTGATGAGACTGTGCACACTTATCAGCCGCGTCCGATAATGTGTTTCCACCTTAAGAGTGCGACAGCAGAGAGTGCTCATGTGTTTGCGTACTTGTGCAGGTAGTGCAGCAAATAAATAATTATTGGCATCTCTTTATTAGTAAAATTTTACTTCTATATGTAAATAATTGATAGCATTATGTATGATAAATAAAGCATCTTGAAATTTAAATAGAGTTAACGATAGACATGTGACGCTACTATAATTTTCAAACTTAACCTAGGTTTTTATATCTAAAAATAGAAATATCATAAATGAATATGGAAGTTGTTATATCATTGACATTTAATCTAAACTACCGGAGCAAACGTTCATAAAGGTTAGCACCAATGTTGTTCAGTGATGATCATCACGGTTGATCGAGTGCACATTAACCGTTGCCAGATAGCAATGTGCTAATTAGAGAGGCAAACAACGTTGTAATTACTTTGCTGTGAAATCAGTGACTTATGCATCACTTGTATTAGTCATTTCGGTAAAGCTTGTGTTGTGATACAAAGCTAACTATAGCGAACTTATATCTTCAGGCTTGTTTAGTCGTCGGGGTCAACAATTATTCCGAACTTATAGGTGGATAGCGAATAACAATTACAGTGCACTCTTTTGCAGCCATGTTTATTAATTAAGTACTGGTTTATTGTTTTAACATTACTTACTAAGGTATAAATTAGGTATGGATATTTTTTCGCTCTTACAGCTACATTATATATTCTAAAACCTATCGCTACACTGCATATAATCGCGTCTTGATCTCAGCGAGGAAATGACTGCTCGAATTCTACGTGCTCTGTAATAGACACATATCTGAAATATGTTGACCAAGCATATCTCTGTTTAAATTCCATTAATTACTTTCAACAATATATGACGCAGGAATACTATCCAAAAAATTGCCATCACCCATCATCTATACAAATAAATAAACGGGTAATTACCGGAGCGGTTAGTGCGATTTTGACGCGTCTTTAACTGGCAGAAAGCTATATATACAGAGTGGGTTAAATTTTGTTTAGATTAGCTTCACGCCGCGGCGTTTCTCGCGATTTACAACAATAATAAGCTAGTGACTAATATATTTAAAACACTAATTACTATTATCATTATCAGCCTATTGCAGTCCACTGCTGGACATATACCTCTCCCATTGCACGCCACTCTGATCGATTTTCAGCTTCTCGCATCCAGCTTCTGCCCGTAATTACTTCCTATAATTTACGAACATTGCCGAGCGCTGCTCAGCAAGCCTACGGCCCAGTTCCCCCACGAAGCTCGAAGTTTCAGCAACCCATCGTCATATTATTATGTTAAATTTTAATATACTTATACATATAAGTATCTTTACCACTGGTCTAGTTACATAATGTCACAATACTTCATCATAATTACGTGCAGGCTCTGCCTATCCTAGGATTAGATAGTCATCAGGTAAAGCTCAACGAAACACAGACAGAATACTATTTAGTAATTAACTTTACTGCTGGTCTGTTTGTAGTGAGCTCCACTGATAAAGCTGATTGGGGAATTGGTGAGACAATATAGAGCTGACTAAAGGATTTGACCCGCAAATCGGAGAACATATTGTGTGGTATACAATTGTTGTTCTCAGTATGCATGTTCTTCATGAATATAAAATAATATATATATATATATATGTATATAGGTACAAGAACTTCTTCTCAACGATATAGTGGGGTCGTTGTAACGAGAATACACCAACAAGTTATTTAATATGTATGTATATATGTTTATAATATGTATCATATTTATTTATTAACTTACATACTTTATCTTTTATTTTATAAGTATATTTTATATGTTGAAAACTCGGCAAACTTAGGACGTCCACCGTTCAGGTGGAGTGACGATCTGCGCAAGATGGCTGGCAGGAGCTGGTTGCGAGAAGCCCAAAATCGATCAAAGTGGTGTGCAATGGGAGAGGCCTATGTCCAGCAGTGGACTGAGATAGGCTGATGATGATGATAATATATGTTGAATTGTGTAACTTATACGAGGCTACCTTACAATATTTCTACACCACCCAAAGGTTGACTGGTGGAGAATGCCCTGGGCATTAAGTCCACCGATATACAAATGTGCATAAAGTTATAAAAGAAATGATAATATATAAAAAATTAAATTAAAAAAATTCTTAGGGTAGGCATTATCTTTTTTTAGAAAGATGGTATTAAATTTAAGAGTAATATTCTAAAGTTATAAAAGGAAATTTATCTGTCTGGATGCCACGCTTTCATGGTTTAACTGCTAAACCAATGTGGATGAAATTGGACGTCATGGGAGACTATTGGCTCCTTTTTGCCGCGATAACAGATATACGCGGAAGGAGGTAGGTATTAAGTCAAGTTACACATACACACAATATATAACCACATTACAGTTATTTGCTTCACAATCCAATAAAAACACAAGCTAAAAACTATTATTAGAATTTCCGTAGACATACCGTAGCGATTGTTGCAAATTCAATATTCTGTTGATATCATTCGCTATGTTCTTATTTACAAAACAATTTCATTTCGAGGGAGCAAACATTTCGAGGGTTCATAATTGTTAAGCTGTGTTTTCATTACATAATATTATTGCGTAACTGTTGCTTTACATATTTACTTTATTTAGTGCCTTGATGGTCTAGTGGTTAGCGTATGCGGCTGCCGATCAAGAGGTCTCGGGTTCGATTCCCGGGTCAGACCAAATATTTGTGTGACCCACAAATATTTGTTACGAAGTCTGGGTGTTTTTCTATGTATAATATGCAAGTATTTACAAAAAAAAAACTCGTGAGACGTAAATTTGGCCAAATCTTCAACGATGACGAAGGGGCCGTCCTTAGGAACCCAATGGTACTAAGGATTTCAAAGAAAAAGGTTTAACACTACACGGTTACACTCACGGTCCACCAGGTCCGGAAACAGCTAGGTACCGCAGGCGACTCTTGCGCCGGAGATAGCAAATTAATCTGCGTCCTCCAGAAGCCTGTGGGTGACAGGTGAGGCCATCGGTGAAGCAGCATTACAAAGCGCGTCCGCATTTTGTTTGGCAGAGGGAGATCAAAGCAACAGCAAATTTTATCCGATTCATTATCTATCTATTGGATAAAAATATTAAACGACAAAGTGTGTCCTGTATGCACTGGCCTTAACACTACTAGTATGCAAGGCAATAAAAATTAAATCGAGCATATCTCATAAAGGTATTTTTTACTATACAAAATCGTAAATGTTTCTTCGTTTCCATTACTTTCTATGTTCGCTATAGTAATAACATTAGTTGATCCGAATGAGGAGATGAAACCTTTTACCAGTATGGTGGGAACGTATTCTTATAGTCTCGGCTAACTTCAGTTGTCTTTGTTAAGAAAAACTTTAATAAGAAGTCAAAAACACATGTATATCGTCTCACAGATAAATAAAACTAATTTGAAAACAGAACACATTTGTAGACTCGTTTGGTTTTTGTCACGGTTTAATTTAGATTTAACTGCGTATTTGTTTGTTTGTAACCGACTCCTTTGAACTTGATTTTGACCTTCCCTTGACGGTACGATTTCACTTAAACTTTATAAACTAACTATCATCATCATCATCATCATCAGCCTATATCAGTGCACTGCTGGACATAGGCCTCTCCCATTGCACACCACTTTGATCGATTTTGGGCTTCTCGCATCCAGCTCCTGCCAGCCATCTTGCGCAAATCATCACTCCACCTGGCCTGTGGGCGTCCTACACTACGTTTGCCGAGACGCGGTCTCCACTCCAGAACTCTTCTACCCCAACGGTCATCAGTTCTGCGGCTAATATGGCCAGCCCATTGCCACTTCAGCTTGCTAATCCGGTGGGCTATGTCGATGACTTTAGTTCTCTGACGGATAACTTCATTCCTGATACGATCCCTCAGAGAAACGCCGAGCATAGCCCTTTCCATTGCACGCTGAGCAACTTTGAGCTTGTGGACCAACCGCACCGTAAGTGTCCACGTTTCGGCTCCGTATGTCATAACAGGTAGGACGCACTGGTTAAAAACTTTCGTTTTTAGGCACTGTGGGATCGACGATGAGAAGACTCGACGTAACTTTCCAAACGCCGCCCAACCCAGCTGAATTCTTCTATTCACCTCGTCCTCGAGGTTATTCCTACCCAACTGCAATGTCTGCCCAAGGTAGACATATTTTTGAACAACCTCGAGAGCGGTACCGTGTATTGCAATCGGTTCCGGTTGTACATGTTGATTGAACATGACCTTGGTTTTATCCAAGTTCATCCGTAGGCCGATGCGCATAGAAGAATCAGCTAGGTCGTTCACCATCTGTTGCAGGTCCTGCAGTGTCTCTGCCATTATGACGATGTCGTCCGCAAATCGCAAGTGAGAGATGTATTCGCCATTGATGTTAAACTAACTATCACAATATAGTAAATATAAATGATAAGTGGAATAAAAAAATTAAATAAACAAAACATAATCGACACAACAAGGCACAAAGGATCCGTTTGACCAATTCGTTTTTTTATATTTTCTCTAAATTCAGACACTTTTCTATACAAACCACTATAATCATCATCAGCCTAATGCAGTCCACTGCATACATATGCTTCTCCGATTGCACGCCACTTAGTTCGATCCTCGGCTACTCGCAACTACATCGGGGGCCCTACTTCTGGATTCTACTCATGGTTTCCATCAGGCAAAGTAGAATTACTTTGGTAGGCATAATTAAAAAAAACGACTACATAAAAACTGATGTGTTATTGTTACCCGTACCGTTATTAAGAATCTATCGACACCTCATTCATTAAGATCGGTTTAGTACTTTAGGCGTTACCGTGTTACGGTAGAACATTCAAATATACTCGTTACATAGACCGTTAAATCTATTACCCTTCCTTTGGTTTCACCAAAGTAGGGTAAAAAAGATGCTAGGCTAAGTAAATAGAAGGTAAAGTGTAAGTGTATATGGCCAACATTCCTCGCAAATAAAAACACCATTCTAACAAATGGGGATATTGAATTCAAATTTAGTTTTCTAATTTGTCATCATTCAAATTTTGTCACCTTACTAATAAAAAAAAATCTTAATATTATAATCATCAACAGCCTTTAACAGTCCACTACTGGACATAGGCCTCTCCTTTGAAAGGAGGTTTTGGCCTACTATACCACGCTGGCCAGACGGGTTGGTAAAGGGTTTGTTTTAAGTTTTCCTTCTCTTGGCAGTGATGTCAGCTACTTATTTTGTTCCTTTAGTCGCCTCTTACGACACCCATGGAATGAATAGGGGTGGTGACACTTTGTATTTTTAATCCGTCACCACACGGATTATATATAATTATATATTATAATAATTAGAAATTACTAGATTGTTTAAAATGTATTTTACTAATTAGTACTTATCATAAGAGAATATATCAGAAGCGAAATTCTAGACGGGGTCATGTGACTTTAAAACGATTGAAAACTTTAAACCAGTGATAAACGACGCTAACAGTCGTAGTAAAATCCAATGTAAAGAGTCATGAGAGTCTATCAACCCAGCCTTCCATCTTCGTTGTCACTTAACACTTGAACAATTCCTATGATAATAATAACTTGATGAATAGTAATTCATCAAGTTTCCACAAACGTATTAAATTGAGCAATTATATTCCTCGTTAAGGCACCAACGCTCACGATTCCTTCAAATTTAGAAACGTTTCATTTTAATTTTGCTTTGAACTGGCTGATCTTCTACTGCGTTTTTTTTGACATTAATAGTTTATCCTTGACAGGTTTGCAATGAATTTAAATTCTTTTTACTACTTCATTTCTGATAATACCAGCACATAAGAAATCAAAGTCGATTCCTCGGCTTCGTACAACTTGTTACAGATATCAATCTTTAGTATGACGACTGTGGTGTTGATTCTTATTATAATATTTCAAAAATATTCTATATAAATTAAAAATACTAAATCTTTAGGCTGAAACCTAAACAACATTTTCAAAGACTTCCCAAACAATTAACCATTAATATTAAAACAATACCTGTAGGTATTGTGTCTGTATACAACTAAAATATTCAATTTATTTTTATAATTTCATAAAATATTTTATGTTCGATACAAATAACCATTCAACGGTTCGCCATAAACTTTTATAGGCAGGTCGAGAAAAAAGTAACAAAATTATCATTTATTCATACAAAGGGATTCTTCACGAACGTATGTTTGAAAAGAGTTCAAACTTCAGTAACCTAAGTAAAACTTAAAATATTTCTGAATTGTAATACAGTTTACATAGACACTACTTTTAGTTACCTTTAGCCCCGAAGTTTCACGCATTGATTGATGATCATATTTGAAAATAGTCCAGTACTTTTGTTAAGCAATGTGTCATTGTAACGAGTAGTAGTAGTAAATATAAGTCATGCCCTGCCATCATTGTAAGCGAATAAGAAACAGTTCGAACGCGCTTTTTCTATGAACTTACTACATTACAATTTGTAATTGGGGCTAGTTGAGTTATAACTCATTAAATCTAGATAACAGTTTTTAGAGTTCCGTAATTCATAATTCGGAACCCTTAGAGTTTCGTCATGTCCGTCCGACCCCCTATAAAAGCTCATGAAAAACTCATGACGGTAGTTCATGTGGTAAGGTTAAAGTTTCGAAATACGTCACCTGATTCTGGGGTTGTGAGTGGTTGGGGGGGAGGGGGGGGAGGTGTCGGAACCTCCCCTCACCATTTTTACCTGCCGGAAATACTTGGTTCCCTTAGAAAAAATTAAAAACAGAAATGGTAAAAATTTCGAAATACGTCGCCATTTTAAGGGGTTGTGAGTTTTTGGGGGGATGGGGGAGGGGTCTGAACCCTCTGAACCCTGCCTCACCATTTTTACCCGCCGAAAATACTTGATTCCCTTTGGAAAAATCAAAAACAGAAATTTGTACAAACATTATTTATACCACTTTATATGCATGTTTTATTGCTTTATGCATTATAGTCGACGGAGCCCCGCTACGCGGGGCTCCTATTTCTGGGTGGTTTAAAAAAAAATAACCACGATGGGTAAGGCGGCAGCTTCGCTGCGCTACGCTCCCGCCTTACCCATCTAACCTAACCCAATGAAGTCGGATTGTGCCAATATAATTACCTTGATTAATTAATTACAGTAAAGCAATCCAAACAGAATCCAAGAACGTAGCCAAGTCGTAGAAAAAACACAAATCGATACGGAAGAACACATTCACTTAAACTCGAAAGCAAAGGAATGACACATACATTTGAAATTTGCTGTCAATTAGTGTCAAAATGTTGCGTTTCGTTTCACGTTTTTCATATAAAAACTAAAAATTACATTTTAAAAACTGTACTAAAGCATAAAAATACGTTCCGTTTTGCATAATTGCAATTGTATTTAAGAATTTTTGATTTTTTTTTAAAAATATTTAGACGCAACTCCGGCAGCCAAAATTACTTGGGGGGGATTAAGACTAACTCCCTTAAGCCCCCTACACCACCAAAACCCTCAGATTCAGGTGACGTATTTCGAAACCCAACCCAAATGCGCTTACTCGGAAAAATTCGTACAAAAATAACGAAATAATAAGTAAACATAACAATTATCTATGGGTGACTACGGAACCCCAGTTTTAAATCAGTCTTATAGAGTAAGAGCCCAGTGCGATCATACATCACTTACTTTTCACATGGATGAAACCCTAACTACTCAGTAGCGTTTGGTGTACTTTTAATACCTGCGTGCTTGTGGAGCTAGCCCTGTGACACGTAAGAGTTATCTAACATAAATTTGTATGGCTGATCTTTATATATCTTTTGTAGAATATTATTCTAAACTAGTTTCATAAAGTGTCAGACACTTTTCATGGACCAGAGCTTTTGTCAGACTTTTTAAAAGTCGACAAAAAATTAATGAACTTTACTTATTTTTACATGTCTGATTTTTAAATATGTTAAATCAGTCAGAGAAATTCGAGTGACTAAACATCCCCTAAACACAAAAATTATACAGTCAAGAGTGCGATAAAAAACGACGATTTGCATAATATAATAAAACTAAGTTCACACCTCCACACACGTTAATAATTGCTTGTAAGCATCTTGTACAAGTTCCTATACGGAATACATTTACCAATAATTCCTAATTTCCCTCCCCTAGACGGCAGGTCGTTCCTTTGACAGTCAACGAGGGCCCTTTATATTGAAGTGCTAAACAAAACGAGGGATACCCGCACAATGCGATACTGTCGTTGATACCGCTGCTTCTCTCAAGATGCTGTGACCGCGATATTCTGTGACCCAGTTTCTTGACAATTTTTCTCATCTCATCGGAGGCTAACTCTAATGTCTCGAAATAATAGGAATTATATTTAGTTTGGTTGAGTGTATTTCGGAGTCTGTAGTCTATCTTTTTCGGTAGTTATCTTTCTAAAATTATTGTTGACCTTAACAAGCAAAGCATCAATCATAAATATATATTTTCGGACTTTGACACACACAACATCACCTACTCCCAAACTAAGCAGGGCTTGTACTATTGGTATATTAGGTAACTTTTAGGTGATATCGAATTACAACGACAGTGTAATCTTTTGCAGCCATGTTTATTATTTATGTACTGGTTTATTATTCTTACATTACTTACTAAGATATGAATACGGTATGAATATGTTTTGCTCTTACAAGTTCATTACATATTCTAATACCTATCGCTACACTGCATATAATCATGTCTTGTACTTAACGAGGAAATGACTGCCTGAATTCTACGTGCTCGATAATAGACACATATCTGAAATATGCTGACAAAGCATATCTCTGTATAAATTTCAACTGATATAAATACAAATATACTTTTTTTATATATATACACACATATTATACTCGTACATAGAAAACACCGAAACTCCGAAGCAAATATTTCGGATATAATAAATATATCATACAAATATTTGGTGAGATCCCGGAATCGAACCCGAGACTCTTGATCAGCAGTCGCATACGCTAACCACTAGACCAACAAGGCAATCATCTATCGATTTGTGTTGTGTTAGTGTGAGTGAGTACCATAGTACCAGATTTTGTAGTTACTTACTCTTGTCAAAGTCAAACACACTACCATTGTATAACTATTTTAACTTAGCAAGTTTTAACTCTTTCTTGAAATTAATAAGAAATTGTGTGATTCAAATCAGTTAAACTGTTCTTGCCGTGGTTATTTACACAACTAGTTGAATTGAAAATTATTTCAAGTTATTGGTAACAGAAATATATTTTTTGCCTGCCCTGCCCTGCCATGCCTCCCTATGGCGTTTTGTGGTTGCCAAAAGTAGGTACAAGCCATCCTTAAAATGTGGACATTGTATTAAAATTAGAGCTTTATTAGTCATTTCTAAGGTTGGGAGGAGAGACATTTTTATTTGTAAATAGATATCTCTGTAATGATTTAAATCAGCATGTTTCCTTACTTTTGTCGGCTTGACAAAATTATCCAAAGGTAGTTTGATGTGTAAGCTTTTGTGAAGCAAAGGGGACCGCCCGGATTGATGGGGCAGTGAAATCAATTTATTCTGAACTTCGTTAGGGAGCGTCGCTTTGTTACAAATTTGACACTCAACCTGTGCTGACACTGTCAAAGTGTTTTATTTTTATATTTGGCGGTATTTTTAAAGAAATATCGCTAAGGGAAAACAGAATCAATTTAGGTATATATTGAGGTGTTTTAAGATAATAAAATATGTTATATATACTTATACAAGTACATACCAAAGTGATTTTATTCTGCTTGATACCATAGTCATTGGGAATTCAGAAAATGCAGCAATAGTAGGTTCAAAACTGCATATTCAACTACTACTTTCACCCTACAACATTTGATCCATCCTAAGGTTGCCTGGAAGAAATTGCTTTCAGCAATAAGGCCGCCCTTTGTACACTCTATATTTGATCATTGTGTTCCTTTTTCTTTTGTAACTCTGTAATTTTGTGTGCAAATAAAGAGTTAACTATCTATCTATCTATCTATCTATCCATGGTATACCTCACTATATTGCTTTTGTTAAACTATATTACGATTATTGATGTGAAATATCTATAGGCGCACGTATGTGAAACATCTATAGGCGCACGTAAAATAGATTTCTGGCCTGGCGACTGGCGACGCCTGGCGACGCGTCGCCACGGCACGCTATACGATGGTATATATATACAGTCTATATGCAGTAGTGTGTACGGTGTGGCACACCGTACACACTACTGCATATAGACTACTCTTTTAATAATTAGTAATATTTTATTTTATCATTATGACATATTTAGTTCCTATTACAATATGTTCTTTTCTGCATATTACTTTTACAAAATAATGGCGATGTTTCACATCTGCCAGGCGTCCCGTGACGGCTCACATTTTTTTATATTAAACTAACTATCATTGTCATTTCAAACGAAAGATGCTCACTATTGGACATATACCTTTCACAAGTTCGTTCAAACATGAAAAAAAAATTAGTATTTTTTCCATTAAAACGGTTAACCTGAAACATTTACCAGCAAGACGATCTAAACCTATTTTCCTCACATTCAATGCGACAACTCAGTTTCCATTAACTACAAGTATAAAGTGGGTTTGTAGAATATACAACCCCAGTTTCCGGACGTTGCTCGCCTCTTGACCCTACTGACCCAAGGCCAGCTTTTGTTGTTCGCCTTTTGTTTAGCACACGTGCGATTATAGGGACTGTTTATAGGTCAACCCTTGGAATTACAAAATTTATATTATATATAAAATATAAAACAGTTCAGTCTTTATACAGTAATGCGGTTTTTAGTGAAGTAGACCCTTAAACTAATAGTGGGTTAAATAATACTATGATATATACATATGTACTCATTTAAGATATATGACGGGACAAACTTTAAGCATGATGATATATTACGGGGTTACTCAATACGAATCAGAGACTACCTTGTTAACACTTGTTAAGATAGGCTTGCTATAAATGCCTGCCTGTTGCGTTGTTGTGGAAAGAGGATATTGTAGAGGTGATACATACAAAGTCATTTAAAGAAATAAGTATAAAAAGCCTGTGTCATTCACGTTCAACAAATGTTTATTTATCTGGCTCGTTGGAACAGACAGAGTTTTTTTTTTTATTTCTTTTATTTTTATTTTTAAAAAAAACCTGCCTGTATTAGTTTTTATTAAGAATAAAATGGCAAAAACGCTAAAATATACACCTGTACTTCCTACTATATAGATATTTATAGATTTAGAAATTCAGTTTGTTATTAAATGCACACGTTAATTACAATAGTGCATTTTTTTTTCTGTCTGACAATTTGTTCGTAGTAATCTTTGGAACGGCTGAACCGATTTAGACCTAATTTTATTTAGACTAACTTAGCTCCACGACGTTACTCGCCATTTACAACAATAACCGCGGGACTCAGCTAGTCATATTTAAAAGCTATTTCAAATCAAGATTGGTAGACAGGCTCAGATTGATTACGATTCCAAGCGTAGAAAATATCGGAATGGGAGCACTCGACATGTTGTGAGTGGTCCTTCGATCCACGAGTGATTACTGTTCACTTGACTAACGCCACTCAACGCCAGTTCACTGAAATACGCGCCACAATTTTACCCGTCATTTTAGTTGACATCGCTTGAAAAGTCGTAAAAAGTTTTAAAATTCGATTATGGTTTTACCTTGATCATAATCGGACAAGTTTAACGAATACCGGTCATTGTTACTCGACATTTTATATTAATGTATCAAGAATATTTTTAAATAATTTTAATCAAGTTTACTTCCGTACATCTCAGCCCAAATTCTAACCAGTAATAATGTTTACACATTACTTAAATTTGTGCTTAGGTCATCAGCTATTTGTCAGTAAAAATCCCGTTTAAATCGGTTCCACCTTTCTTGTGATTAGCATAAAATAAACAGACGGACAAAAAAAAATGTTTTTAATACAAGGTTTTTTTTTTAAATATATTTAACTTACCAAAGTGACTCTACTCTGCCTGATGGAAAGCATGAATACAATCGAAGTGTCAGGTCACCGTCCTCAATATGACAATGCAGTATTTACAATTACAGTTTATTTAATAGCGTATATACATCCATCTGCATTTATCTTTAAAATTCATATTTATTTATTTGTATAGATGCGATAACAGTTTTCCAATATACTTTGTGAACGTACACAAAACACAAATATCTGTGTTTTCGCTAAGCGCCGATATAAGCCCACTATCGTAATAACTCCATCCCACAATTCCTACGCTTCAATATCGAAATATTTCTATAGAGGTATAAAAACTCGACCGTGTGCTTCGCTTACGAAGTAGAGATTGAATGCCAAGGAAGGAAGTATTAACAGATAAAAATGAGGAGGACATTCTAACATATTCTACATATTCAAGGTGAATAATTTTAAGTTTAGGTCGATGCCGGTGTTTTGTATAATATTTCTAGAAAAAAACTATTACATGCGGATACCGGACAGTCACACACACATGCACAGAGCATGTACATGAGCATGAACACACACACAAGATGAGGCATACAGAAGAATTGTAAAATGTGTACATCATCATCAACAGCCTTTAACAGTCCACTGCTGGACATAGGCCTCTCCTTGAAAAGGAGGTATTGGCCTACTATACCACGCTGGCCAGACGGGTTGGTATAGGGTTGGTTTCAAGTTTTCCTTCTCTTTGCATTGATGTTGTCTTGCGTAGTTTATCCCTTAGTCGCCTTGTACGACACCCGCTTGGGATGAATAGGGGTGGTGACACTCTGTATTCTTAATCCGTCACCACACGGTGATTTAATTCGTGTGATAGATAGAAATTAAAAGAGAGATTTCAATTATTTTTGTTTTTTGCTAGATCCTTACATATTCACCTACGGATAACTGTGGCGGTGGATAGTTATGTTCCGTCACCGCAAATATAATATTACCGTCGAAAAAAAAATGTACTTTATTATTATATCAATTGTCGTTTTTTATTCAAGAACAAGCAAAGATTACTTTAAAAAGTCGGTAGCGATAAAAATCGGCCAACATCCAATTTTCATATCCCTTGGACCCGAGAGGAGCCGCGGGCATTAACTAGTCTAATTATAAATTTGAAAGTAACTCTTTCTATTACGCTTTCACGGCTAAACCGCTGCACCGATTTTAATGCAATTTGGCATGGAGATACTTTGATTTTATGGCACTGACATAGGCTACTCTTGACTCTCTTTCACGTGGGTGGAGCCACGGGCAAAAGCTAGTATTTCTATAACACACATTATCTAAGTAAATATAATATAACTACAAAAATTAATCATCATAATGTACTAAATATATCAATTTCTTTCACAGGTAAGCACACAGCCGACTCCGGAATAAACGTATGTATAAGTTTAATAGGAATGTCAACAGATTGGAGCGTTTGGTGATTGAAAACGGTTCACTATAATATGAATATGTCAATAGAGGAGCGACCATGCGTTATAATTATTTGTACAGCAATCACAGTTCCGATCCATTAATATCTTTATTTTTTTAATATATTTGACCCTATCAAAGTGACTCTACTCGAAAGCATTAATACAATCTAGGAGTAGGGGTCACTATCCTCATTGTGAAGGTAGGCAATGTAACATGGTGACCCATACCATAGCGGCCTGGTCAGATGTTTTTGCATCTTTCTTTCGGCCTCCGGAAACTGCAGGAATGATGTAGAATGATTAAGCATCCGGTCTCACACCTACCAACGAAATACGACAGCAAGAATACTGTCATTATTAGGATGGTCTTCTGTGTGAGGGTAGTACTATCCCGGTCGGGCCGGCCATATCGTGCTGAAATCAGCGTGACTCTATTACCTTTATTAACCTACTTCAACAAAGGAGGTTCTCTTTTTTTATGTATGTTCAGCGATAATTTCGTCGTTTATTAACCCATTTCAAAAATTATTTTTTCATTGGAAAGGGCGTAGCTTACAGGTCACATTGTCACCATCTGATGATAGGATCCCAAGGAAATCGAGGGAACTCCTCAAAAATCATAAGCACAATTATCGCAATTTGGGTACTCAGAATAGTTTTCCTTTGTCGTCGGCTTCTTTTTGTTAAAATTATATTTATATTAACTACTTAGTGTTAAGGCAAACACTCTCAATGATTTTTTCAGAACATAACTTGTAAATGGCTAAAATACCTGATAATTGTAATAATAGTAGATTAGTAGCCAAGGGCTGTAAGGCATCAATTGCAGCCCGAGATATTTAGGCACCCTCGCTGCGCTCGTGCGCCTATAGTTCGAGGGTGCAATTGGTACTTACACCCGAGCTAACTATTCTGCTTTACATCTCGATTGTGAGGTAAGTAGAAAAAAACCGGCATTATAAAATAAATCATTTTATCTTCAGCTTCCATTTTCATTGAATCGGGAGTGCAGCTTATATCTTCATCACTTGAAGATAAACCCATGTTTTTTCCTAATTAGCACGTAATTATGAAAAAAAAACACAAAAAAAGGAATATTTAAATTAAAAGTTTTCTATTCCCGCCTCTTTTCATTAAAAAGAAACCAGTAAAGAACTTTTTAATTGTTTTTTTCAAGAATGAAATTGAGCTTCGCCGTTCGATATTTAAAATTGATGACTAATATACTCACACGAAGACAAAGCTGAATAGCAAAGCGACCTCTTTGGTCATTGGGCTGAATGTAGATGTCTTTGCCAGTATGATGGTTAGATGTACGCGAACTTTTTGTAAGGAAGAAGCGTTTTTTTTTTAATTACATACCGCCGTAGGGCTTTTCTAGCTACATTATTACCCTGGAGCGCTAATAAGTCACTTACAAGCCCCATTTGGAGGTAATAAGAACCTACTTACCGAACATGAGAGATGTAAAATTATTTACAAGCTTACGATAACTTTCTAAGGTGGAAATTATCATACTGCTCGTGATCACGGGTAGACTGGTGTGAACTTATCACGAAAAACTGAAAAACATGCTTTGTAACCAGCTAAATCAAAAAAAATATTTTATTCAGTAGAAGCGTGATACTACCGTGTTTGAGATTATGTAAAAAAATATAATCTTAGAGACACTATTAACTATTCTGTTTCTCTACTCTCTTGTTTCATTGGCAAATTTTGTTTTAATCGCGTGACTGAGTGACATTCGACAATGAAACAATAGAAATAGAAAATTAAAAACATTTGCAACTTGGCTAAGGAGGCTGATCAGCAAGACAGGACAAACCAAAATAATAAATAAAAATAGTTTATTTACACATAACTTTTTCACAATGGTGGTGTATTACGGTTGGGCACAGAGCTCATTAATACAATAACTATGTACTGATACTGAAACCCAAACTAGGCTGGGTACCTGTATTTTGGGTGCCAGTGTTCAGTCGCACAAAAGATAAACATTACGTCTGTACAAAATTTTGCTCTTTACTTGAGTCTGTGTGTGGATACATATATTGTGTGTGTGTGAATGTGTGAATGTGTGAGTGTGTTTTGGTGTGTGGTGTGTATGTGCACTTCACTATTCACGAAGGAAATGTAAGCTGTAATGTAACTTATTAAAATGTTGTAATGACATCGGTTCTTGATAAGTATGCGTATTTAATGTATTTATTTCTTTTTTCTATAATAACATTTCTAAATAATAATTCTATACTAATATTGATAATTCGAAAGTAGCTCCGTATGGGTGTTACACTTTCACGATTACGGTTAATCGATTTCAATTAAATTTGGCATGGAGGTAAATTGAATATTGAAAAAGTAAATTTACCGCGATATTACCGACCGACACACAGGTTGAAACACGGAAAAATGCTAGACAATAAATTATCATCAATCATCAACAGCCTTTAACAGTCCACTGCTGGACATAGGCCACTCCTTTGAACGGAGGTTTTGGCCTACTATACCACACTGGCTAGACGGGTTGGTGACGGGTTTGTTTTAAATTTTCCTTCTCTTGGCAGTGATGTTAGCTACTTATTTTGTTCCTTAGTCGCCTATTACAACACCCATGGAATGAATAGGGTGGTGACAATTGTATTCTTAATACGTCACCACACGGACCTAGACAATTATAGATGTAGGTATAGCATTCCGAATCCAGTCTACGTCAGTAATTTAACAACATCGCGGTTGCTTCTAGAACTGTATAAGAACTTAGACGTACTCGAGTGCCGAGTTACGAGACTGTAGTGCTATCGAGCAAGAAATACTAAGCTTGACTCTGTGAGTACAAGTATCATTAAATGCTTATTCTGTAAAGTGTAGACCAACTACATTTATACTAAATAAATGAATATGTAAGTGATTAGTTACAGATTTGCCCTACCATGTCTAAGGTACATTTAAACATTGAAAAATGTTTAAATAATTTACATGAAATTATTTCTGTTATGAATTAATGGAAAAAATTTAAACACGTTTTTTAATTAAACTAGTTTTTATTTGTAATTAAATCGGATGTGATACAGCTCTGGTATTTAGAGACGTGGCGTGATATTGTTAAATCTAAATATAGTTAAATCTTACCATGGGTACCAGAGTTCAAATACCAATTGTGCACAAAATCTTTCTTATCCTATTTGTAAAGTTGAAGCTTTAATTATAAGGTTTTGTTATAAATAAATAAATAAATAAAATATTATATCGAGCGCATTCTTTTTCAATCCCACAATGCCTAAAAACGAAAGTTTTCAATCAGTGCGTCCTACCTGTCATGACATACGGAGCCGAGACCTGGACACTTACGGTACGGTTGGTCCATAAGCTTAAAGTTGCTCAGCGTGCTATGGAAAGGGCTATGCTCGGCGTTTCTCTGAGGGATCGTATCAGAAATGAGGTGATCCGTCAGAGAACTAAGGTCATCGACATAGCCCACCGGATTAGCAAGCTGAAATGGCAGTGGGCTGGCCATATTAGCCGCAGAACTGATGGCCGTTGGGGCAGAAGAGTTCTTGAGTGGAGACCGCGTCTCGGTAAACGTAGTGTAGGACGCCCACAGGCGAGGTGGAGTGACGACCTGCGTAAGATGGCTGGCAGGAGCTGGATGCGAGAAGCCCAAAATCGATCACAGTGGTGTGCAATGGGAGAGGCCTATGTCCAGCAGTGGACTGCGATAGGCTGATGATGATGATGATTCTTTTTCAATGAATATTGCTCCAATACAAAAAAGGTTTAGTCGACTGCCTTGTTGGTCTAGTGGTTAGCGTATGCGGCTGCTGATCAAGAGGTCTCGGGTTCGATTCCCGGGTCAGACCAAATATTTGTGTGATCCACAAATATTTGTTTCGGAGTCTGGGTGTTTTTCTATGTATAATATGTATGTATTTACAAAAAAAAAGTATGTTTATGTATTTATATCAGTTGTTTAGTACCCATACCACAAGCTCTGCTTACTTTGGAACTAGATGATGTTGTGTGTAAGTTGTCCAATTTTTTTTATTTTTTTTTAAATTTGAGTAATGATTTACATTATACCAAATTCACATTAGTAATATTATAGTAATATATATTATAGTATTTACTATAATAATATACAGTACTAAAAGTTAGAACAATGAAACAATAATTTCAACCTACGTATTTATATTGGCATCGAAATACTTTTAATTGAAATATTCATGTAAAAGTACTCATCAGACGTAGCAGCAATATACAATATAAAGAAATATAAGGATGTTTATTGAATACACTTAATAATGAAGATATACAAGCAAATACATAGATATACTTATGGTTTGTTATAACTCAAGTAGATTTCGTATAAAAACGAATAAGGGTACGAATGACGTGAGGAATATATTTTTATGGTTTTATTTTAGTTCTGTCGAATAAGATTGCAATTAGTGCAACGGCCGCGTTAATGAGAACTCAGACGCCATCTTAATTCTCAGTTGCATTACAAAATGGCGACTTCTCCAACAGAATCATTATGCATCCGCGAATGTCGAGAAAAATGTCGGACCATTATTCACAATTACATGAATATTCAGAACTATATATTAAAAAAAAAAATTAAAAAAAATATTATATCGAGCACTTTCTTTTTCAATGAATATTACTCCAATACAGAAAAGATTTAGTCAAATTTGAGTAATGATTTACATTATACTAAATTCACATTAGTAATATTATAGTAATATATATTATAGTATTTACTATAATAATATACAGTACTAAAAGTTAGAACAATGAAACAATAATTTCAACCTACGTATTTATATTGGCATCGAAATACTTTTAATTGAAATATTCATGTAAAAGTACTCATCAGACGTAGCAGCAATATACAATATAAAGAAATATAAGGATATATATATTTAGGAAATATTTATTTATTTATTTATTTATTATTATTTATTATTATTATATCAAATGATCAGTTTTTCAATAAGTGCACATGAAAGTATATGGGCTACTTATATGAAAAAATCGGGCAAGTTCGTGTCAGGTCACGCATAGAATTTGGTTTCCTAGTCATGTATAATGTCAAGTGGAATTAAAATCATGTCCAATAGACAATAAAATTGTTATGTTTATTTTGTTATTTTTGTACAAAGTTTTCTAAGTAAGCTTATTTTAGAAGTTAGGCCTCTATAACTCCTTAACTAACAAAGCTATCTGAGCCGTTACAGTTTTTCTTTAAAGTTCATTGGAGTCAGATTCGGATGGTGCCATCACTACTCTCTACTCTATGTCGATGTGACAGAAACACATATCTGTGCAAAGTGTCATCTATCTAGCACTAACCGATCGCACGGTAAGTCGCGGACTGACGTACGGACAGACATGACGAATCTTTATGGGTTCCGAGTCATAACTACGGAGCCCTTAAAAACAATTTCTTAATCAAATTGGCTGTCTGTCTGTTTCGGGTAATCTTGTAACTTTTACGCCGTTAGTACACCGACGCATTCGTATGCGGCAGCGAAACAACGAAAAAACTGTCAGTAGTATGGCAGAATTTCGCATACGCTACGTCTCACTCTAGCACTAGGCTACATGAAATAGTTGCGTCCTTGTCGGTATTGTTTCGCAAGGAACTGCGAAATCGTCGTTACACAGACGCAGATGTTTCGCTAGTGGTGTTTCGCATCGCAAGGTGTTCGCATGCGTTCTGTCGTTGAGGACAGATTTTCGTACCATGGAACCCGAAAATATTGAAATATTTTTCTTTGCGAAAAAACTGCTATGTACTAACGTTCCGCAGATATTTCGCTACCGCAGTAGTTTCGCACCGATTCGCAGTCGCATACGAATGCGTCGGTGTACTAACGGCGTTAACGGAGGGAACAATTTCGACGGAACTCTCACTGTCAGAAAGCTTAAGAAGTAACGTACTAGCGATTTACAAAAAGAACCACGACTAACACCGAGTGACTCTGCTAGTAATATAATAAACATCCTTAGAGTGCTTTCAGAATTATTTTGCCCATGAAATGAGGACTTAACTTTCCGTAACCTAATTTCGTGTTTATAACTTAAATGGATTTCGTATATTATATAAAAATAATAAATAATAATAATAAACAGTTATTGCCTTCTATTACCAAAAAGAAATTTACATTTTAAAACTTAATCACTATGGCAAAGGGTCTGGATTCAGTGGTTGTTAAAAGAATACAGAAAGACTGTATTAACTTTTAACACTGGTTTACAATCCACCCCTTATAGTACACTTAATAAATACATAATAACAGTTTTGTAGGTACACAAACACGTATAAACAATTACAATTATAAAAATTAAAAAGTTATACAAAAACCAAAGAACTGCTATGCTAAATGTTTACGAAATCAATAAACTATTAAACAATTAATAAACAGTAGCGTCTGTAATTCCGCTTACAATGTAAAAAATTCAAACATAACAAGTTTTCAAAATGTACAAGGGTACGTGACACTAGAGGTTGGTTGGTAAAACGATCATTGATACTATGGTTGATGGAATCCATTCTTCTATTCTATTTCAAATTTGAAAGTAGCTCTGTGTCTCAAAGCTCTGCTCTGTGACATAAGAAACTTTTTACCGCGCTAACTGATACACACGTGGGCGAAGCGGCGGGCATCAGATAGTAGTTATATAAATACTGACTAAATCAATTTATCCTTCTTCAATGAAATTTCTCTGCAAGTGACTTTGACATGCACGTTTTACGTAAACGAGAAAATAAGCTGGTATATTAAGACCAGATTATTTTCTCGTTTCGTATTTCACTTTTCTGAAAATATATTAAATCAAAAGTTGTTATTCAAGTCTAACATCTGATCTTTTAGTTTATTATTTATTGATGTTTAGTGATGTTGTTAGGGTCTAAAACTGGCAATGTTACATATTATTTTCACTTTATAAAGGACCAAATGGTGATATTGAGGTATACTCTATACAAATAAATTTGGAGTGTCTGTTTGTAATATCAAATAACTAGTTTTTTACTAAATGCATATCAAATTATTTACGGTACCGACATCCAAAATTGAATTCTTACATTGTTTGTCTGTCTGTCTGTCCGTCTGTCTTTCTATTTGTTCCGGGTAAGGGTACATAGGCTAATTTTTTTTAGACCAGCTTCACTCTACGGCCTTACTCGGGATAGACAACAATAACCGCAAGTAACACCACGGGATTCAGCTAGTATAATATATAGAGGTAAATGAGCCAGGCTGATTTTAACACGAACAGACCGGCCCGACTGGGGCAGTATTACAGTCTCACAGAAGACCAACCTACAAATGAAATCATTCGTGCTTTCGAATTTCATTGGTGAGTGTAAAACCAGAGGCCTAATGATGCACTAACATCTCACTTGGCCATTGTGCGGCTCACCATGTTGTATTGTCACCATTCGCAATGTGTATTACGATCACTACTCTTGGATTCTACTTATAATTTCTGTCAGACAGAGTAGAGTCACTTTAGGAGGCTCATATGAAACAATTAGACTGCACGGTTGGCCTAGTGGCTTAAGCGGTCGCCACGCCGCTTCCTACTGCGCCAAGTGTTTCATTCACTATTCACAAATTGTTGTTCTGAGTCTGGGTGTTCTTTTTGTCCGTTTCATGTATGTTTGTAAAGTTCCCCCGCGACACTGTAATTTATATTCCTAATGCGGGAGTCTTTTAAAAAAAAAAAACCGTTTCTACATTTAAGCCTTAACTTGTAAGATATCATTTAAAATTACAGTACAATTTTAAAATGAAATTCAAAGGTCAAATTTCTATATGTAAGATATAAATTCTAGACAGAGTTAAAATAATTAAGCCATTGTGAATTGTCGTGCGACTTGAGAGTACGGATATTCTCAATTTTAATTAATTACGGATGCTCTGTGAAACCGATATCCCTTTAATTGTCCATTACTTCATTGGCGATCGGAAATGAGATTTCTTTATTGAATGCGATAAAACAGGTTACTTTAATTGTTGTTAGAGTATATTGAATTGTTAATGGAAAAGAATGAGGTACTGGTTGAAAAGGTTACCCATTAGGTAATTCTTTCGGGATTTATTTTATATCTAATCCTTCAATTCTTGCTTCTAGATAATTCACTAAATTCAACTACACTAGAAATTTATTGTTGGATTATATACTTTAATTATATTTGTTTACAGTACATTTTTAGATATCTCAAGCTTACATATTCTTGTGTTGAACATTTAAAACGTGTATCCGAGTTTACAATGCAAGCTTGATGAGAAATGAAGAAAACTCCTTTCTGTACTGACGTTTTTTTAATACTTTACACAAAAACACACTAAGAATGAGTAGCCTGCAGATGATGTATCACAACATACGTGGTACAACATTGTATTATTTGTATAGTGAATCTTGGTGAGTTAGATATGGAGGACACTACATACAAACTTTCCTGCAGACACAGTTATCAACCAAAGAAACTTTTGAACGTTAACAACTTTGTTTCTACAGTTTTATTTACAAATTAATTTAAAAATCCTTTCCTTTTTTGATGTCAGAATTAAATAACGAAAACAAATTTAATGAATACGTGAAATTTTAAAATTATAAGTTAAGTAAGTTCTAAACCAGTTATTTAAGTAAATGTAAGTAGGGAGATTTTACGTAGATTCCCTTCGCACAATTATTACTTTTTAATTATTTGCATGCTATCTTTAAACATATAAGGATGCGGACTGCCCAAGACCGGGATGGTTGGCGTTCCTTGGGGAAGACCTTCGTCCAGCAGTGGACGGCGATAGTTTGACACTATATCTATATATAGTGAAATGTGTCTCTCACTTAATCATTATAAACCACCTGCTGTAACAACCATATTTTTTGCAAATAACGATTATTATTATAACCTATTATAAACAATTAGAGAAAAGTTATGATAATAATTGCAAAATTTTGAACTGTTCCTAGTTCTGATTCTTTTAGTTACTGCATACTTATGCCCGTTTTCATAAGCGTTTAAGAAGCGCCTTAGGTGATAGGAAACAATCACCGAGAGTAAGCAACGACGGCGAGGTCAGTCCTAGATGGGTGACCGTTTTTGCCATATGTAATGAGCGTTTACGTGATTACGTTATCCAGTCGTTCCCGGTAGTTATCATAAAATAGCAGACGTGAAGCTTATTTGGAGGTATTCGGGCGGCTTAAAAACATTGAACGGCAAGATTTACGTGGCCACAACGTGTCTTGCAAGTCCCGAACCCCCGCACTCGGCCAACGTGGGGACGCAGGGCCTTAACCCTCTTCTGAGAGGAGACTAGAGCCCGGCAGTGGGACATTATGGGTTGTTGCTTGCTTGCTATGCCCGTTTTCGACAACTATGCTTAAACCGTCTTCCTACTAGAAGCCCCTTAATATAGTTAATTATAATATAGGTAATTACATAATTCTCATTTAAACATACAAGTGGAAATAAAATAAATTGATGTTTCATATTAAATTGCATTAAAAGTAAAATGCTTTATAATATGCAGTGGAATACAAAAGATAATTAATTTCACCCATAAATTATTCGGGTCAACTCCATCCCTCATAGCTCAGGTGTTCTGCAGAGATAAGTTGTACACAAATCACCCCGCATACTAATGGACCTGTATTTTATAAAAAACGGTTGGACATATTTTGTTATTTCTATATTTGTTTTAGTCGTGAATAAACACGTATTAGTACATAGGAATATAAAGTATGTTAGATTCTAGCTAGTTCTTCTTGCTTCTTGTTCTTCTTTTGCTGAGATGACAACCAATCGAATAATTTGTCTAATTTGTTTTGTTGTGTTTCAATATCAAGTAATTAACATATTCGATTCTATGGTTTTCTAGTCTTCAACTCCATTAATTTAATAATAAAAATAGGTGTATGAGGTGAGAACCGAAATTCCAAAAATACAAAAAACTATTTCCTATATTTAGTCTATGCTTTTAGTTGTAAGTTGTCAAAACTGGCGCCATTTATTTAATATGTATGGCGTTATGAATAAGTAGAATTTCGAAAGAAAGTCGGCGTCGGCGTTCTATATAACGTCATTAACTTAATATTTAAAAGTTATAAATTTTTCTTCTTTGGAAGACTTTCCATACTTAGAACCGATGGAATACTACATCAAAGTGGCATTTGAAAAAAACAATCAATCATCATAAATTAAGTACATGATTTGTGTAATTGATGATTACACATGGTTTCAGTTCATCATCATCATTATCGTTGTAGTCCACTGCTGGACATAGGCATTAAAGGGTAACGTAAATAATATACAAAATTTAGATTTCTTTTCATAACGTACTCGTACACTCCTTGGTGCTCTGCTTACCCCATGTGGGATATAGGCGTGATATTATGATCTCGGCCATTCTTCTCAGCATTAGAAAATAAAACAAAAGAAGTCCTAAATTAAACTTTTCTGAAAACGTGGTAAGCGATCCTTTGTCGGGGTAATCGAGGGGTCTGATGGATCGATCTCTGCTCCCAGCCCTAAATTATCTCGCCTCAACGGTTCCAGATAAAGATTAAATTATTAAGCGACCCCCGAGATCGTTTTCTTAATGTCTTAATAACTTTTACTGTCCATCCAACCTGGATTTTTTTCTTCATTTTAATTGGTAACTTTTTAAACTTAGAAATTTATTAATTCTGGTTTCGATAGTCTTTTTAAAATAAAGTTGGCCGATTCTCAGACCTACCCGATATACACACAAAATTGCATATAAATCGGTCCAGTTTCAGGGAGTTTCGTAACAGAGTTTGGTGACACGAGAATTTTATATATAAGATTATAAAGAGGTAAAGTTTTTGAAGAACACGGCTCTTCACACGCTGGCAGAATGCCTGGCGTTTTCGGAACAGATGCATGTTCTCGTGGAGCCATCGGAATGGGGGTTCTCTCGCTCGGAGGCGTGAGTGCGGTTGTGGTACGGAGCGAGAGTGTCTCTTGCGAACAAGTTATTCTTGCAAAAGAGATGGTGGAACGGATCTTTTAGTACAGACGGCGCCGGAGGTCGCAGAACGATCTTCATTCTCCATAAGCGCGAGCTTGGGGGTTTTGGGTAAAGCCATCCGTCACCCTAATAGAAGCGGGTCGGGCTGACAGCGCGCACGAACGGGAGTGATCAGAGTTTTCATCTGCAGGTAGTAAGTGGCTCGAGATACGCTGGAGTCCCAGGCTGTTCCTTTCTAGAGCAAATGGTTCCTGAATTACTGCTTAGTACCTTGAGACTGAGACTTAATATACCGTACCGAAAAGCTGTTAATTTGCAATTACAAACACTTCTATTTTATTTATGTGTTGTTAGTTTCCATTCAAACGCTTAAAATGTTAGCCCTCGAAACAGTAATCAAATAGGTAAGAAAATAATATAACACAGTAGATAAACAAATGGATGCAATATCTGGGCAATTACAGGCGGGCGTGGATCTCCAATATCCGCTCAACACAATCAAGATGGCCGCTTCCGTCAGCCATATTGGCCACGTCGCACTGATACACGAAATTGTTTACACTCAACTAATTAACTGCCGAATTATACAGACTCGTTTCTGAACCTATTTTTAAACGGTATTTGAGAATTTGTAAGTATTAAACATTTTAACAAAGGAATCGTTTGAAATTCGGTAGAATCGTTATGTAAAGTTTCATTTGTATCCTATCCTACTTAATATTATATATCCGAATGTTTGGGACTGTGGACGTATAGATTTATTACTCTTTTAAACAGATTAAGGAGGAATGGCCCTCACTCAGAAGACCAACCTAACCTTGTATTTCGTCGGTAAGTGAGAGACCGAAGACCCAGTGTAGCAGAATCATCTAAGTAGGCCGCCATAGTGTGTTTCATCATGCTACATTATCTGCACTCACAATGAGTATATATAAAAAAAAACTTCACACTAATATAACCACAGGAAGAACACATAGGTTACTATTTACCACGAAAACCGACATACACGCGGGCGGTGCAGCGGGCATCAGCAAATAATTTTAATGCAGCCAATTAGCAATCTGTATTCTTCATCATCATCATCATCAACAGCCTTTAACAGTACACTGCTGGACATAGGCGTCTTCTTAAGTAGGTTTTTCCGGTTACCCTGGCATGTACCTTAGCCATAGGGTGCGGCAGGGAGGACTCTTGAAGCCGTTGATTTATTTATTTATTTATTTATTTAAAATGATAAGCATTACAAACTTACAGTTCATTACCAAAACGTTTGTATGCCTTAAATTTATTGTCACATTACACATAACAATGTCAAAATTTGTAAATATTATATAATTGTCAACTTTATCATAGATTATATCACATTATTACTAAATTAATTGAAATAAAAAAAATTTTTTAAATACATTGAATTGCTATTTTTTTTATGTCATTAAGATTTAATACTAAAATTAGTGAAAATAGCACTAGGTTTGTCAAAAAATATGTCTGTATCTGGACTCTTTCTAAGAAAAATATTTAGGTATCTAATTCCTCTAGCTGTAGGACTATTACGTGCTTGAGGAGTGCGCCAAGCTGATGGACAGGTGAACAGTTGATGCTGTCGTGGTCCTGCGCCACTCAAATAATTATTTGGTACATATAAGTGAATGCACTCAAGTACCGATGGATTGTCTACCTTATTGTTTAGCAACAAGTAATAGTGTACCACGTGCATAAGCTCTCGCCTGGATTGTAATGTATCTAGACCCACCATCCCAGATACAAACATCGACGGATACATAAATGGGTAGTATCCGTAGGCACGTTTATAAAGGAATCTGGCGAATTTCCGCTGAATTTTCTCTATTGCAAGCGTGTATAGTTGTTCCCTAGGATTCCAAATAATTGCGTTGTACTCTAATTTGCTACGTACATATGCGTTGTACAGCAGCTTTATTGATGCGTTTCTGGAGGTCCTCCCGACTGCCGAGAACGGGTGCCGGGAAAGTTGAAGGGTATACCAGTTCTACGGGAGTCCCACACAGGCTCTTCGTCACCAACGGAGAGTATGGAGCATTTTGAAAAGGTTTGGTTCTCTAAATTTCTCTACTTAATAGAAAAAAAAAATACTAAAACATGTTCTCATGCATGTATTAATCATTTTATAGGGCCTATCTTCAGGCCACAAGTCTCTAAAAGCTCTGATTATTTTTGCAGACATACGCTCTTCTAGGTGACAAAAGTATTTTATGAATAAATAAATTGTTTAACACTGGACGTTTCTGTAAATGGCACAGATGAATCCTTAAGAGAAACTGTACCTAAGACTCCCACGTTAAGAGAGGCGGTGGCTCTCTGTACTGTGTACTAAGCCTCATTGCAACTTAAAGTGTTATGAGGGTCTAGCTGTCCGACTGATAGATAAGAATTAAGGGTCAAATTCCCCAGCTAATGATAAGATGTCGGATATTTATCTGCTATATAACTTATTTGACACAAAAGTTACACTTAAATGTAAATCTGACATAATAATATAATAATTATTATGAATGCTGTCACTTTAGATTGATCTTCTGTGGTAAAATTGGGACAAGTATATTGTTATTACAGCTGCTCTTTCTATATTATATCTCTTTACATAATCTTTATATTATCTCTCTTTATATGTATAATAACACGGCAAGCTCGGTCTGATTCAACAATAACGAAAAGGTCAAAGTTTCTACGATGTTCTTAGTCTAAAAATAGGTTAAAAAATTACATTATAGACATTCTGTTATCTTAAATCGAGGTTAACTAAGGACGGCTCTTTTTGGCTGAATAATAAATTTGTGACACGTGTTTTTTCGTGACTTCATTGTTATTAATTTAATACAAAAGTCACAAGATATCATATAAAGATATTCATGTCTACAATAATATCACAAAGTGGTAAAGTTTTTGAAGTAGGGCACAAACTCTCGATCATGAAAATTCTTTTCCAAATAGTAAGATACATTATGTGTGAGTACCATACGCTACATATACATGAAGATAAAAAATTATTGCCGTGATATCGTGACATTATTATTTCAATTTTTTTTCGAATAACTTCCAACTTGACATGACCTCTGCCTGGTTTAACAAATGGCGCGTTAAAGCAAGCGCCAATAAGTCACAACACATTACCTTCACACTTAGACAAAAACGATGCCCTACGGTTAACCTAGGTCAGGATCCCTTACCTCAAACTACCTGTGTTAAATACTTGGGATTCCATCTAGACCAACGTATGACATGGAAAGATCACATTAAACACAAACGGGATGAAATTAACTATAGGTTCAGAAACCTCCTGTGGTTACTTGGAAGGCAGTCCACCCTCTCTCTGAGCAACAAACTCAGAGTTTATTGCTCGATCATCAAACCAATATGGACTTATGGTATCCAGCTCTGGTCGTCAGCTAGCAAATCAAATATTCTTTGCCTAGAAAGAATGCAAAACAGCATTCTAAGGACCATTTGCGGTGCACCTTGGTTTACACGCACTTCTGAAATTTATGAATACCTCGACATGAGAACTGTTACTCAGGAACTCAAAGATATCCTAGAAAGTACCTAGAACGACTGAAAGGTCATCCAAACCCCCTACCAATGCTTTTGATCAATCAAATAAGTAGACTGAAAAGAGCCAATGTGCTATTCCAGTAAGGGAGGTTTGTAGTGGTGGCCCAAACTACCCAAAATGTTCTCTCCTTTCAGCTCATCTGCTTATAGTTACTTGACTGATCGCAGATTAAAAAAAAAAAGAATAACTTTCTTGTGCACTACAAAAGCTACATGTGTGAAGATATTTATTATAAAACAATGTATTTAGTTCTTGAGTAATAGACTTTTACTCATTTCTCTTTAATTCAACTAACCATTTCTAATGGAATAAGATAAAGAACTTAATAGTATCATCTTAAACTTAACATGAAAATATATGCTCGCATAAAAGACGTATCAGGTGTAGAGTTCATTAAGAATATCAGCAACCAAACAACAACTTACATATCTTAACATCTCATACGAATTTCGTACGAAACTTTAGAATGTTTTGATAAGGAAATTTCGCAAAATATATAAGGGTAAGAGTATACAAGTATAGTTTAGTTTCGTTTGATAGTGCTTTTATTTGTAAGAAAGTTTTAATAAGTCCATTTGCAGTCAGACACAAAATAATAATAGAAGCGCAAGGATTTATGGAGACGTCGTGTTTGCTTCGCATTGTTGTCGGGAACTAATCTCGCGACGATTACTCAACATCTTTCTTTATACAATCTTACTTTGAGTAGTCATTAAATATATCATACTTACAAACAAAGACGCTACATTTGACGAACCATGAGATCAGAAATTAATCAAATATTTACTGCCGAAAACTAATAACTTGCAGGGTGAAAGTGTAGAATATTAACTAATTAATTGTTACTAATGAAATAAAAAAACGTATTAATAATACAAATGTAAATTTAAAAAAAACTATTTACCGAATGTAAACCACAATGGCCGTGATTCTCTTGCTTACATCAACAAAAAGATGAATAAAATTTGTTGTTGGATGATATACTTTACGCTCGTTACTTGATTGTACGCAGTTGATTTTTCAATATCGCGAAAACTACAGTGAGACTTGTTGTTAAAATTATTATGAGACGTACTAGCCTTTTCATCCTCTTCGTGACCTTCCACACTTCTACAAACTCTTGATTGCTAAATTCTTCCAATCAGAAGTATTCCTGTACAAATTTTGCACGCAAAACTCAGGAGAGAAGAAGTTTACAATAGGAAAGAAGATAAATCAAGTTCACATCCGTTTGTGATATTAACTATAGTAGATTACTAATATAGTTACCATCATAAACCTGATAATTGAAAAAGGGATTTCCCTTCTTCAATTATCAAGAAGAAGGGATGAATTCCCGAAACGATGATGTGTCAGTCAGATTTGCATGTGGCTTTGTTAATCACTGCATGGATGGATTTCGGTTCATCATCTTCCTAGCCTTTATAACTCTCAAGATAATTTGGAGTCGACGACTAGTTCAACAGGTTTTGCCTGAATATCAATTTATCTACGGAACGACTGACATGGATAAAACACAAAAAAAAACAAAAAAAAAGACCCAAGATAAAGAATACATTCACGGTGGATATATTTTTAAGACGCTATACAGAATTTATTTCACATTAGATACTGCGACTGCTTACTAAATTAGACAAGGCCTGTATTTTCGCTGACAGGGTCCAGTCGTGGAATCTTAGCAAGCAAGTAAGTAATATTATTTAATTTGCTTTTACAGTCATTTTAATTATTGAAACATAGCCGTACACAGTACAAACAGCACCACTATTGTACTTAAAGTAAACCTTTATAAAGGATCCAGCGAACTTCGTACCGCCCAACTTTAAAATTCCAGAACTTGATCGCAGCGCCACCTACCGGGTCCAATTGCGAATCTAAACCATTCCCAGATCCCCTTGAACACACACAAAAAATTTCATCAAAATCGGTCCAGTTGTTTGAGAGAAGTTCAGTGACATACACACTCACAGAAGAATTATATAGATAAAGATAACTTCTACTTTAAAGTGATTCCTATTATTTGTCGAGAGACGAATGTTGTACGACTTCGAGTGGTTCTAGTTTTCTATCCGTGGAAGCATTTCTGTAGAGGCCCTTATATAATCCTATTTATTTAACGTTGCGACGGGATCCATCACCGAGTGCACGGTGTATAATTTTCTTTTGCCATAAATTAATTTTTGTCTCGTTGTTTTCTTGAAAGGATGAAAATTAATAGTGAGAGGTGTTGCTGCTATAATTAGCTGTTATATAGTCATTTATTTCTTGGCACCTTGCTGAAGTACTTGTAACGACGAGAGTTCATGATACTTTACTTTTTTAAAACAGATTGATATTTAACGGTAGTTTTCTACCAGTAGGTTTTAATTTAGAACTAATAAAGTGGTTTCGATAGTTAATATCAAGAAAATTGAACATGAATAAAGTAACGAAATCTAACTAGAGTCGATAAAAAAACACTATAGTAAAATTTTAAAACTTTGTTTATCGAACCCTTAAAGTGTGTCTTAGGGCCACAGCACTAGCTACTTTTAGCATCGGCGATTTGGCGACTGCATCGATGCTGCATCGCGTTTTAGCGACTTCCTGCGTTCGATCGCGGTATCGGAAACGCGCGTTTTAGCGACTGCTCAGATGCCAAGTCGCTGTTACCGGCATCCGAATGTGTGTGGAGCGCTTCTAAAAAGCGACTCGATCGCCGCGTTTGGCGTTTTTAAGTGTGCGGTGTAGAGCGTTTGGTCGCATTTAGCTTCTAAAAAGCGACTAGTTACCGATCGCCGATGCTAAAAGTAGCTAGTGTGCTGTGGCCCTTAAAGTAATACTAAAATAACTGTGAGTTTTTGGTGACCATAATTTAGCAATACATCAGTCAGTTCATACCAATATCTGACAACTAATTCTATTTTGGAATTTAGTTCGCCCTCAGTGTAGCGAAGAAACGATGTCAGTCGCTTCGTGGCTAAATTGATATTTAGATCAAACCAATTCAGGTGGAACTTGTGAAAAAGCTAGGCAGATCATTTTAAAAGATCTCGCAATGTCTTTCTGGTAGACGAGGTGATTTCGATACTCCCAGGACTGTATACCTACATAAATAAAGCTTGGAAATATTATAATAAGTTTCTGATGTACGCCTACCGCGATCAATGTTCGATTGGTGTCAAAAATTTTTCGAAGGAAAATTACCGTGAACCTCTTTTCATAGCGGACCTTTAAAATTTATGAAATGTAAAATTTGTTTTTATACAAGACAAAGCTTTCAAAATATTAATTTTACACCATTTATAATCTCGTACCTTCCAGAATTGTTTTATTTCGTAACAAGGGACGGTTGATTTCTTCTTCTAGCTTGAATATCGGCAGATTTTATTTTGTTAATTATAAAATTAGATGTGATATTACAAGTTAATTAATAAAGATGTTGGAGAAGTGTGTGAGGGAAGGGAAGCTATCAAGAGGCATACAAAAAAGTTCGGCATATCGCATCCCAATCCTACCTTCGCCCTTCTTCTACAGGAGAACACTGGCCTTTAGAGTAAAAGTCACCGCTTTAGAGTGAAAGAAATACGCAGAACTTAGCGATTCGACTCTTCTTTCCTCTGCCGAGCCGTTCAAAACTGGAACTCACTGCCAACTCATGTGCTTCCTTCCTACTATGTTACCGGGTCCTTTAATCAGGGCTTGAAATGGCATCTCACTAGGCCGCCATAGTGTAGTTCGTCATACTACCCGCATTCGCAGTGAGTATGGTGACCCAAATTCCACTACGTTTGTCCACCAAATTTGAGACCAACTGGAGATCGGGATTGGTTCTAATTTATTTTCTAAGATTCGTATCAAACATAATTACATATATGAAACATTGCAAATAAATGGTGTAATAAAAATCCATATATATTTAAAGGACTGCAACTCAATGAGGTATATCTACTTTTCACTCTTTTATAGAGTGTATAAATATTTTTAAATCATTAAATATTTCCTTTCCTCTCTTGCATGCTGTGCCTGACAGCGTTCTTAATTAAAACTCAGTTTTAGTTCTACTAACTGTACATCAAGGAAGCACTTTAAAATTATAAACTGGTAACATTTCTTTTTTTGAAAATCGCTCTGAATGAATCTTTGATAGTTTGAGTTTTAAACTATGTACTTGCAGGTATAATACAATGCTTACAGCCGAGAAAACGTCGATACACGTCGAACAACAAAGTTATACGAGTTCCAAGCAGGAAGTGACGTGAGTCTCGTCGGAACACATAGGCCCGGCGTAAGCTTAGTTCTTTTGTGTTACTTCCCTCAGCATATATGATGTGATATTGATTTTTTGTACTTTCCTTTACTACTTTTTATTTGTATTTTTTTTAGGCCAAAGTGACTCTATTCTGATTTTTATATACCGATGTCTGTTGAGATTTCGGTTAACGCGTTATAATGCAGTTGTCAACAATGGATAGAGTGGTTCAAGAGGAAGGTTTTGATTGATTTACAATAAGTAAAAAGATAAGTAGATACAAATTGTGTTACCACATTTGCGTAAGTGTTATTAATAATTAGTACAGTTTGATAGTTTTGAACGTAATTCAATTAGTTTAACAATTTTTTAAATTAGATTGAAAATAGTTAATAGTATTTTGTATTAGGTTATCAAAATAGTATATTATTTTAGACTTAGATTAGATTTTATTTTCTTTTCATTGCATTGAAACTCCCAGTACAAAAAAGAATCACCTTATATTGAATTTTAAAGTAAAGTTCTTTAATTTGATTTTACTAAATTTTAAGGTATAGGTATCAATCAAAAATACAAAATACAAGAGTTCTACAAATTGCAGTCAACTTTATTTCACGCTGTGATACTGATATTATTTTAAACATCATATTTCATAAATGGAAGGTGAATTATGTAATTTTAACTTCTCACTCTTTACATAACACGAGGGACTATGAAAAATTGTACAGTTAATGACCATCTGGGGAGGAAATCTAGAGCAACGTCATGAACCGACTTCAAAAAAAAGGAGGAGGTTCTAAATTCGTCGGAATCTTTTTTTTTTAGTATGTTCAGCGATAATTTCGTCGTTTGTGAACCGATTTCAAAAATTCTTTTTGCATTGGAATGGGCATTGCTTACAGGTGGAACCATCGTCACCATATCGGGATCTAATGATGGGATCCCAAGGAAATCAAGGGAACTCCTCAAATATCATAGGCACAAATGTCGCGATTTGGGTACTCGGAATAGTTTTTCATTGAAGTCGGTTCCTTTTTGTTAAAATTATTTGTTGCACCCCGTTACATACCTGCTTCGTGTCACATATTTCAAATTAATTACCTGTACACGTATTTATAGGAAAGTAAAGGAATAAATTTAAAAAATGGAATAAATGTTTGAAAATATAAAAGTGTTGAATTATCACGATTTTTTCGCCTGAGTATAAATCCAAAACTTTTTTTAAGTGGGCTTTTCAGACACTATCCCATTTACATTGTTGACTGACATTAGTTTGCAGTTCCTGAAAGTTACTACTACGCAGAAATAAAACTGTATCATAACACTTCGTCGAACTTTTTGATTTATTACAAAACAAACTTCCGAATATCACCTTATTCTAATTTGTGATCAGTACTGCTAATATAATAAAGAGTTTTCATTTAATGAAAACACTGTTTTCATAGACGTTTAGTGACGATGGCAGATGTGTTAGAGTGGTGACGTACATTTAAGATACGTAACATGTTGATATGGTATGGTACACGCCATCATATTCCTGTCATAGGGACCAAATGTTTGTATGCTCTATAAATATTTATTTCGAAGTTTGGGTGTTTTCTTTATATATATTAATTTACAATAGAAATCGTCTTTCAGACCTCTAGTACCCATAGTACAAGCTCTGCTTAGCTTGAGACTAGATGGCATTGTGTGTCAGATGTCTAAAATATTTCTTTATTGTTAAGCATCGTATCATTCTTATATAGGCCAGTGGCCACTGCTGAACATAGGCCTTTACAATTGCACGCCACTCTGAACAATTTTGAATCTTTATACTTATTATTAAAACTACCACGTAATTTCGAGTTTTTACTGATGGCAAAATCCTGACGGCTCAATTTTCGTGTTTTAATAGTAGTTTTTTTTTTAATTGTCTCCCAATTGTTTCAGAAGTCACTATTCACTAGAAGCGGCTAACATGCACATCTGACGGACGAATCAGTGGCAGTAATTAGCGAAGTTTGGACCCCATCTAACTGGTCGCGATAGCTTTAGTTTGTCACTCGCGAGATCTATATTGCCTTTCGGGAGACAAAACCGACTATTCTCTTAATTAAGTTTAGACATTTTAGACACAATCTGTCTCTTCATTCCATCCGTCACTGGATAAAAGATTTATCAAGCTGTTTACGACTTCATCTCTTAAACAATTAAGTTTAGAATTGAAACTTTATATTCGACGGAAGAATTTTCTTCAACTTTGTTAATTACTTGTGTTTATTGCTTTAATAATGCATGAGACTATCACATCGGGGTGTGGTCTAGCTCTTGTGGTAATGACATTTTTAACGTTTCTTCCAGTGTCGTGACAAATTCACGCTGATATTATAAATTCGATAACAACTCTCGGCTAAACCACTGAACCGATTTGGATGAAATTTTCAATGAAGATACTTAGATTCCTGAGGTCTTCTTTAAGCCTCTAGGTCTCGGGTATCATGAACATCTATGGCAATCGTTATTGGGAAGTCAGTGCCCTCGAATATACTGACAACAAGTTCAAATTTCGAATTTAAGTTCGCCCTCAGGGTTGCGGAGGTCCTATGCCAGTCGCTCTATGTAAAAACTGATATTCAGGTAAAACCGGTTGAACTAGTAGCCGACCCCAAATAATCTTGGGAATGAAGACTAAGAAAATGCCTAAAACAATGTAACCAAAAATTGTAAAAACTATGTTGGAAAAGAGTGTCCATGGAGTTTCTTGTTTGTTCTTCTCCATAGGATCTACGAATTGGAACAGACAGTTAGCTTCATGACTGACTACTGACTGTCTACTTGACGTTTCAAAAGTCGTTCTACTAGTGTATTTGAAATAAAAATGGTTTGATTTGAAAAGATGATGAATTTAATTAAGTTGCCATTTTATCATTACTCTCGCTCTAACCGAAAAAATAAAGCGTAATATTTGGCGGGAATTTGGGATACCCTCTTACCGAATGACATTAAGGACCATATACTCTAAGTGTGTATGTAAATTAACTTAGCCTGAATGCATTAGTGATATATTGTCGCGAAATGGAGGCTTGTCGGCGGGTGTACACTTATTTGTAAATTCTTCATAACTTGCTCCTCAGAATACTTTATCAACTTACCTGGAGCATAAAAAGGCTTTCTACACGGTGTGAATTAATTAAGGAAGCTAAGCAGCTGCAAAGTAGATAGTTTTGAACTTTGCAACACTGTATACAAGTTCATTTTATATGTAGGAATTAAATTCTGAAAATTTTGTACATCTATTTGTTGGCTAAGACTTGAATGTTTTTTTTAAGTTATTAGTAGTATATATATAAATATGAAATTACAGTGGTGTTTGATTTCGATTAAGTAACAAAACAATCCACAAAATCATTTACGCAGCTATAGTTATAGGTGCGTATATTATTAGAAATATTTATTATAACTTTTAAATATTTCATGTTAATTCAAAACATTGCGGCTCGAATTTATAGATAATTACACATAGTTACTGCAAAACATTTCTACTTGTACATCCATTAAGTAATGAAAACCACAAAGGTAAAGCTAATCACTATAATTTGAACCTGTTCACGAACATAATTCTGAACATTTCGAAATAGGAGATAATCCGATACGACTCAATGTGCTCCTTTTTCCAGACAATAAATCATTTATTGATTAAGTAGGCCTTTAGGAATAACTAAATGTTATTTTTGTGCAGTGCTCGCGGCAGAGACTACGGAGCTCTCAAGTCGCGCCACTCTCGCTGTGCCCGCGCCTACTAAACTTCCAAGTACGTCTGCTACTGATAAAAAAATAAAACGCTACAATAAGATCTCAAAATTCGAACTCAAAGAAAAACACTTCAAATTTCCTACGCAAGGATCTAAATTCGATGAAAATAAAAAACAAAGTGACCAAAGGAAACACGAAACGGGTAAAAAGAATACTATGGAAACAATTTAGGAGCCAGGTTTTCAATGCACTATCATAAAAAGAGATCTTATTTTAGCTAAGTATAGTAACCTCACTGTTAGTAATACTAACACTGCACGTATCTTGATGTTAAGCACAAATCCTAACACAAAATTGCTTAAAATGCCCGAAAATAGATGGAAGTAAAACTGAATTTTGATAAGAATTCGGAACTTCGGCAACATTACACAAATGTATCTCCAATAGGTGCGACACCCTGGCACAATGTAGATTGTATCGCAGCCATACCATTTTACGTAAAATACGTTTCGTATTTATTTATCCCGTTTTGCTGTCAACACCAATCGAGCAAGATTTGAAATTGGAAATTGTTTTAATATTGCTTTTGTACTTTTTTTTTTAATCAGCTTTAGCATGTTGTATATTGTATGTTGTAGGTAATAAAACATTGATTTTTTTTAAACGTAACCTCGTTTGTGACAATTCTTCTAATTTGATTGAAATACATTTTAGAGTCATTTGTATAATTCAAATCATTAGAATTTTGAAGGCTATGAAATTCTAATGATTTATGGTTTTGTGGAATTTGAGAATTAATGGCTATTGGCTTGGTAAAGGCTAGGGATGAGAATTGATGACTAATACAAAAAGTGGTTCACATTCTGTTAAGATTAATAAAATTCTCATCCACATCTTTTGAACCGACTTCAAAAAAGCATAAGAATCTCAATTTGTCTGATCTTCTTTTTGACTTGAAACTTCTATAGCCAGGTTTGGACGAGGAATAAATTCATGTAACTCGTTCTTTACATGGTCAGTGTGGACTACTTTTGGATTTTATTCATGCTTTCCATCAGATAGAGTTACTTTTGCAGGCTCATACTCGTAAGTTAAATAATATAATACCCTGTCTTTTATTTTTACGGAGCAACGCCGCAAATATACTGGGAACAATTTATTCACAGTCAAATCGAGTAATGATATTTAAAAATACTGTAAAGGAGAGGCCTATGTCCAGCAGTGGACTGTTAAAGGCTGTATCATCAACAGCCTTTAACAGTTCACTGCTGGACATAGGCCTCTCCTTTGAAAGGAGGTTTATATATACAATGTTTTTAAATATCATTACTCGATTTGACTGTGAATAAATTATTCCCAGTATATTTGCGGCGTTTTTTTTTTTTTTATCAATATGTAGGTTAATCCCTAGAAAACCTCTCAGGAGAGGGTTAAGGCCATACGTCCCTCCACTAGACGAGTTCGGGTTGGAGACTGGCAAAACACGTTGTGGTTACGTTAATTATACTTACCGTTGGATGTTTTTGAGCCGTCCGAAGGCTTCTAACTAAGCTTCACGACTGTTATCGTATGATAATAACTGAGACCGACTGCTTAAGGTAACCTCCGAATCAGGGAAATGTTCATATCATGCCACAAACGGTCACCCATCTAGGTACTGACCGCGCCGTCGTTGCTTACCGTCGGTGATGGTTTCCAATCACCTAAGGCCACTTGTCTATGAGCGCTTCGTTAAAGGGACTTCGTTTAACAATGGAAGGTGACATGCTGAAGTTGAAGTATCTAAAATCGAAATTATTTTTCACTAGCTTTCCGCCCGCGGCTTCGCTCGCGTAGAATTCGGTTAAAAAAATAATTAAAAAAATATATAATAAAAAGTATCCTATGTCCTTTCCCAAGTTCAGTTCTATCTTCATACAAAATTTCATCAAAATCGGTTCTGTGGTTTAGGCGTGAAAGCGTAACAGACAGACAGACAGTTACTTTCGCATTTATAATATTAGTAGGGAAGTAGGGATTAGGAAATAGTACCACTGAACCGATTTTGACGAAATTTGGTATGAAGATAGAACTGAACTTGGGAAAGGACATAGGCTACTTTTTACCGCGATAACCGACATACGCGCGGGCGGAGTCGCGGGCGAAAGCTAGTAATTAATAAACAAAAAAATTCTTAAATATAATTTAAGTATGGGTTTATAGGTCTAATATGAATAAGCTCAACAACGGCAACAGATTTGAAATCTCCTAAAACATTTTTCATTAAACAAACATCTTGTTAAGGTAGTGTTATTATACTAATTACTAAACTATATAACATTTAATACTGCATCACAGTAGCTTCCTCTCTCTTCTCTTTACCAAGCCAACCGTGTAGAGGCTTTTGAAACATCTACAGTTTTTCAAATGTAGGCTCCCAGTGAGTGCCTGGAGCGTCAACGCTGAACACGGCTAAAGTGCCTACATATCTGAAGGTTTAACACTAAATGTAAAACCTTTATAGATAAAAATGTCAAGGTATTCTGTGAAGATTTATTCTTTGAAATGAAAAGATTATAAATTTGCTGAAATCTGATGCTGAGCTTAGATAAGGGTGGCTTAATATAACTTTTTTTAAAGATAAAACATACTTTTCTGTGAGAATTAAGGCTATCGTTCTACCTTATAAAAACCCTATCATAACATCAAAAAAAAATCCTAAAATTTTTTTCTAAAGTAATTTCATAAATCAAGTCCATGTTATTATAATTTTTTTGATTTCCTGAAATCTATGGTACTGATGGCCGTTTACCAACGTCCCTCAAATTTAAGGCGACACTTACAGAGAGGTAGGTAACCCTTAGTTTTCGTTTTCACTAAAGTTAGAGCAAAATTTAGGGGTTACTTACGTTAGGGAAAATGGGGGTGAGTTCAATAAATGAAACGGGAGAGTGTAACAGGAATCTAAAGATACGAACGTTTACAGCAATAAGTGTGCGCGTTTTTAGTTAGTGACTACTTTTAAACAATAATTGCTCAAGAGATTTATATTTATCGATTTATTTTTAACGATAGAATAAGTCAATACTGAATTTGAAGCGTACAAGAACAAGAACTTTTTGTACATTAATTTTATTAAAAAAAATCTTTGAATACCAGAGAAAATAATGACAAAATCCTCACACATTTCATATATGACCGTCTGATCCCAGATTAGGCAGGCCCTTACTACAATGCAAAACAAATAAAATGTTTTTGTTTTGTTTGTCGTGGGAAGAAATCGAACGCATCGACCTCAAACGCATCTACCTATGAACGAACTTTAAGTACAGTTCAGTTACAGTGACAGTAACAAATTTAAAATTTAAAAAAATTGACCGATATCATTTTAATTTACTGGATATTTTTAACCGACTTCAAAAAAAGGAGGAGCTTCTCAATTCGTCGGAATCTTTTTTTATGTATGTTCAGCTGTTCAGCGATAATTTCGTCGTTTATTAACCGATTTCAAAAAATATTTTTGCATTGGAATGGGCGTAGCTTACAGGTGGTCCCAGCGACACTATATCGGGATCTGATCATGGGATCCCAAGAAAATCGAGGGAACTCCTCAAATATCATAGGCACAATTGTCGCGATTTGGGTGCTCGGAATAGTTTTTCTTTGAAGTCGGTTTCTTTTTGTTAAAATTTCATATTTTCGAAACTCATTTGCAAAGCTCGGGACAGGCCGCATCAGTTTATCACAATTTTTAGCAAGAGCGGGTATTAAACAAAGGAGACATTCTGTTGACAAGGCCTTTTACGAGTATTTATCAACATAATTTGTGTGCCTGTGACGTGAGGCTACTAGTTTATAAATTACTTTTTTTTTACATCAAAAGGTGCAGTGTGACAATTGAAATTTTGTTTTAAATTAACAAAAAAAAAGAAGGGTGTTTTAACGGTTCTGTTTCTGTTCGCCTTGGTTTCTGGTCTCAAGCCAATCGGTCCTTGGTAAAAGTAATATTTAGGTTACACCGATTGAACTTGCCAACTTCAAATAATTCTGAGAGTAATAAAGGCTAGATAGAAAATGATGTGCTATCTCGTCGAAATTCAATCAATCGTAAATTCACTATTAAATTATTTATTGTTTTTTTTCTTTCTTCCACCAGAGTGCGACCGCACGTTCGTGAGCCGCGGCGGCGCGAGCAATGGAACCTTCCACGCGCCGGAGCTGGTAAATCCCAACAACAGGAGCCGCCAATGCCTGTACACGTTCCTGGCGGCTCCAGGCCAGCGGGTTCTCGTTCAGCTACGCACGTTCGATCTACGGGGAAAACCGCCGGAGTTAGTATATTGTTTTTTTTTTCTTTTCGGCCATTAAAACGTTCTATCGAAGAATACTTTTTCGAATTCTCACACTGGAGCTTTGATATCAATAATAACCATCATCTTTTTCTAAATATGATCTCAGTTTTCAATTAAAAGTACGTAATCTCCAACCCTGTTAATACTATAGGCATTATAAGAGCCGACAAAGGGAGCCAACTATGCAGGATATATAAATATCTTTCTCTTCAAGAAGGATAACAGCCCTGCAAAGAGAAAATAAAATTTTACAAACACGTCTGACAGCAAAGTACAGTTATAGCCAAAACCACCTTTCTAAGAAGAGGCCAATTTCTAATAGTGGACTATTGAAGATTATGTAACGAATGTTGACATTATCGACAATAATATGTAAGCTCCGTAGAACTTACACATAAATGTTCGATGTTATAGAATATCGGATTAAATCGGTATACAACCCGACAATTTATAATATCGATAGTTCTATGTCCTGTTAACATTTACTAACAACTATAAAATGTTGGGCACAAAAAAACATAACAAAGTAACCAATAAATATTTCGCGCTCTTTGAAGCCAAACTATTTGACAATAACGTTAATTTATTTGTTTTTCAGTGGGGCCGCAGTGGGGGAGCTTCCAGCGTAAGTATTCATCTCTTTCACTCTTTCCTTAAAATTTGAGATAAAACATGTTTTCCCTCGATGTTTTTATTTATGTGCATGAGTACAGACTTAGGAATTAGGTCAAAGTTTTGAGGGTAGGGCAAGTTTGACAGGACAAAGTTTTGCTTGATATGTTCTGACCAGTCGAGGCAAAAATTATCTCTATACATGACTTTCTGATCTAATATAAACGAAAATACGGTTGTTTCTGATAAAACATTACGGAAAATGAGATATTCTTTTGCAAAATCGTGTTACTGAAGTGGAAAACTTTTTCCTATAGCCTTGTAACTTTATTGATCAAGATGTTAGCAACTGATATCATGATCACTGTTTGAATACAAATATATCAACATTGAAGTACAGTCAATCTGGGTAACTTTGACAGATAATTGCGATATTTTACACAATATTATAAAATTCAAGCATACAACACGACTATATTTTGCTTTGTTAGTGCTCTCATAACACTTTTCACCCGTAAAGATTAATTAAATTCTCTAAAAAATTATCAGTTCTTAGGAAAACCTGATTTTCTAGTCTGTCAAAGTTACCGTCATTACAACGGTAACTTTGACACACATAGAACCATTCATAGAAAAGTAGTAATTATTATATTTTGTATTAATCTGGGTAACATTGGTTTATGTTTTTCTTCTAAATGGGTATAACCGACGTAATAAAACCATTAATTTCCAGTTTTGTCTTATATTTTATAAAATAATCAATGATCAGTCTACGACATTTGGCATTGTTTTACATATTTTTAATTAGTATCAAAAAACCTTTAAAAACACGTTTAAGGCAACATTTTTTGTGTAACTATATAGAAAAGAAGCTAAAATAATTAGAAAAAAATTATAATTTATGAACACTTGACCATAAAATGTTTATTCACCCCACTCCATATAGAGTAAATCGTCGTCAATTATGTAGGTCAAATTATGTAAAAAAAATACTTCAAAACACTGTCCAAGTTAGCTTGTATAAAAATTAGTAGTTATAGTAATTAGATAAAGAGACGTAATTATAGGCAAATGCTATATTAAAATACGATAATTCCATTACAAATGACTCTATATCATCTCACTTACCTCGTTAGCAACCAAAATCACAAAATATTCAAAAAGTTTTACACTGTTTGAATAGCATAAACTCGCGCGCAAATTTCAGAAAAAAGTTTTGACATTACCTCTGTATGAAAGCTTACTTATTGTTAAGGTGCGCTTACGGAGTTAGTTTAAAAATGTAAAGCTGTAAGAAGTATTTGTAAATTGTATTGGTATAATATGAAAAATAAATCGAAACTAGTTCATGGTCACACTGTCAATGTTACCCGAATGAATCAAAGTTACCCAAATTGTACGTATCTGAAGTACTGTTGTTTATGAGTAATTTTATATTGTGCGGAAGTCCCATCGGATACCACCAACACACATCATCTTCGGTACTAGAAATCCGGGAACCAGGTATATCCTTTAAAGGAAATCCCTGGAACCCAGGCGTACTTCGGGCCGCCTACAGCTTGTAAATAGCCACCTCATTTGTGGGAACCCCGATGTACTCTTTGTTGTCCCCAACAGAGGGGGAGGGGGGGCTACGTATTACCCCATCAGCAGCACTTCAGCAATGTATTGTATGGCTCTTGAGGGCTTGTGTCACTTGCAGGTGATCCATGCCTTGCCTATATTTGTCACGACCTTGAAAGGTAATGGGGAAATTTGATGGTCTGTTCGTTTCTACAGATGCATGCACGAGTATATGGATATATACTCGGAGGTGGCGTCGCTGGAGGCCGGCGAGCTCGTCAACTCGGCCTTTGGCGGACGTTACTGCGGCCCGATACCGCCGCGCCGCCGCGTCTCTCTACACCGCGCCGTCGCACTTTCCTTCTATACAGACAAACCGTACACCGCACCGACGCTCTTTACAGGAACCTACCACTTCATAAACGCTTGTAAGACATTAACTACCTTAATACAATTCCATCAACAACCCTTAACGTCCCACTGCTGGGCTCAGGTCTCCTCTCAAGAGAGGCTTAAGGCCATACGTCCCACGCTGGCCGAGTGCGGGTTGGGGACTGGCAAGACACGTTGTGGCTACGTAATCTTGCTGTTGGATGTTTTTAAGCCGCCCGAAGGCCTCCAACTAAGCTTCACGACTGCTATCTTATGATAACAACCGGGACCGACTGCTTAACGTGACCTCCGAATCACGGAAACGCTCATTACATATAATGCCACAAACGGTCACCCATCTAGGTCCGACCGCGCCGTCGTTGCTTACCCTTGGTTATCGTTTCCAATCACCTAAGGCCACTCGGCTATGAACGCTTCAATACAATTAAAAATACCTATTATTATTTCGCTTTGAAGCCAAATGTAGGTACTTGAGACCAAACTCTCCAATACAAAATACTTCAAATAAATGTCTAGCTTTGTAAGACAGTCAAAAATTTCCCGAACTTTTAAATCTATTCTAATATCAGAATATAATCCTTAGAATTTTATAATAGGAATTCATTAACAAGGTCGATCTTTTGAAGATTTAATACTTATTATTACAGAATTTAAAAAGCATCCAATCCTGCTAAGTGACTCGCCTTTACCTTTCTACTTGATATCTCCCTACACCTACCTAATACAGTTACAAACTGAAGTTGGCATCAAACTTCGGCTGTTCAATTCCATTATTGCGAGCACTTTGAACGGTCAGAACTACTTGTTTTGCTTTATCAAACTTTGGTTCACTTCAAATATAACCGTTGACTATGAATTGTGTTCTGTAGTAGCAACTTGGAGTTATTTTACAATTAAAATATCAAGTAGCAGACAGCGAAAACAATTTGAAATCGCACAATACTAAACTACTATTACTTTTATTTTGATAAAATTCACGATCTCTATTAGTACAGAGTAATGTACGATAAACACAGTTTAATAATGTGCTGCAATCCTAGCAACACTTAGATGCTAATTAAGTGAGATTCTTGTGAAACGTAAGCAGCTTTTGCAAGCGATCCTATATCTAAAGACTTACCTATTGTATCCTCTCTTCCAACATTCTGTTCATTGCTTCTTTTTTTATAAGAAGCTAGTCTTTCTATCACGACGAAGTATAGTGTAATATTTAAATTCTTGACATCTTTTTCTATTTACTTAGACTAATTGACTCCTGCCCCCAAGTAGACAAGTTGCAAGCGGTTTTCGTTTTCTATTATCTTATTGAATTGGCCAATATTTTGTTTTGATGACGTGACTGAGTAACACTAGCCAATGAAACAAAATAATAAAGAAATAGAATGGAGAATAGAATAGAAAACGAAAACGTTTGCAACTTGACTAGTGGGGCTGGTTATTTTAAGAGTGATTCACCGATGATTTTGTTGTTCAAAGTGGTGGTTAGATACTCAGTATTCAATTCTTCACCGTCCGTTTATCTTATTATTTCTACTTTTATTTTCCTCAGCGGAGTACGAAGTGGGCACCCCTGTGCCGAACACATTGTGCTCGTTCGAAATAGAGGAGAGCAAGCGCAAGACGGGGCTGCTGTTGTCACCGACCTACCCGGGGATCTATCCCAAGGATATGACATGCAACTACCTGTTCACCGGCAAACCAGGACAGAGGATACGGCTAGAGTTTCGGGACTTCGACCTGTTTTTTGGCGGTCCTCAGTGAGTAATGACGATAGTGATAGTAGATGGATATAATAACTTTAAATTCATTTTTTATTTTATCATAACAGTTTGTAAATATTCCTGTATTTAACTATCGATTTGATTTCATTCTATTTATATAATATTAACTTTTTAATTAGATTCAATTAAATTTTAAAATTAAATTAAAGTCTATACGCAAGCTTTGCAGAGTATGGCCTGAGATCAATTAAATCTTAGGCCAGAAAATGAAAAACCTAAATGCGAATGCGAAATGTATTTAAATTTTCCTTGACTTTTTTTATTACCACTGTATTCAGGGTGACAAGTCTAAGTTATTGGGAATATTTTTGCCGTACTATTTAATCATGATGTGTTATTGTCAGTTGTCCTTTCGACTGGGTGCGCGTGTACGACGGGCCCGACAACACGTCGGCAGTGATCGGCACGTACTGCGGTCAGCAGCGAAATCTCGTGCTCTACTCCAGCGACGAACGGCTTCTGGTCACTTTCTACACGCTCCCTCGCGCGGCTAACACGCAAAATCGTGGTTTTAAGGGTATTTTCGAGTTCTCTGAGAGTTTTGTTAAGTTAGGTGAGTCCTACCCTGTATTATTATTTTCTGCCCTATATTATATTTTTATACCCCGTTCGAAAATATATCTCAGTAGTATAATAATTTTTAATTATTATTATTCTTATATTTTGTCTTAGTTTATATTTCGATTTTATTTATTTTTCTTCCCAATGAACTATAATGAAAGAAATAGAAATACTCCGTCAGTATGTTCTTTTTTCAGATTTTATAAGTAAACACGACGCCGAGCACATTAGGGGCTCTGAGTGTGATCAAAAGATTCTTAGTAAAAAGGAATCAACGGGTTTCGTGTACCATCCAAATTATCCATTCCCCTATATACCTAAAGTTGTTTGTAGGTAAGGTGTTAATTAAAAGAGTTTGTTTAATATTACTGGTGTTCAACGTTCCTTTTGCTTATATTATTTTTCGTTTCAGATATTTTATATACGGTATGCAAGATTCACAAAATTTGGAGAGGGTTCGATTAGAATTTCAAAACTTTTCTATACCGAAGGGAGATAAGCCAAAACCAGAGTAAGTATATGACAATTAGAATTTAATACCCATTCCTTCTCACATAATAATATCTTCTATCATATTTAATTTTTGTATTACGATGAACTGCGAAACTGTTATTACGAACTAGTAGTCGACCCCAAATAATATTGGGAGTAAGGCTAAGAAGAAGAAGATAAACTGCGGAACTATATAACCAACTTTCAGGTTATTCAAAAACTCGCGTGGGTATGATGGTATATTTTTTTTGTGCTTAGATCTATAGCAGCCGAGCATCATTCATCTTCAGAAGTAGCATGGATCAGATAGTATATTACCCATATAGGTAACAAAACTAAAGCCTCGTATTGCCTTCTCCATTTTTCCTTAATACCAGTTAATCTGTGCAAAGATAACTTCTTCCAGATACTATAGTTTCATCTCTCGTTTTTACACCGAGTCCTCATTCATCTTTTTTGTTTTTTGTTTGTTTTTAAAAAGACAACTCCCGCATTAGGAATATGAATTCCTGTGTCGCGGGGGACTTTACAAACACACATGAAACGGACACAAAGAACACCCAGACTCAGAACAACAATTTGTGAATCACACAAAGTGTTATCCCACGTGGGATTCGAACCCGGGACACTTGGCGTAGTAGAGAGCGGCGTGGCGACCACTAGGCCAACCGTGCATTCAGGATTATATGTATGTCTAAAGAGGGTCAGCATTTCACAATTCTCATTTATAACACCAACCTCAATAATCTGTAAAAGGAGTATAAAACTGCGAATAACTGATGATGTTTAATAAAAATAAATATTAATTTTGGTTCAATTCCAAAACCAACCAACCCACACTTAACCCTCTCGTGAGAGGAGACCCGTGCCCTGCAATGGCACGTTATGGGTTGTTGTTGAATTCTGAATTTATAATTTCTGTTGTTCTCAGCTCATGTCCGGAAGGATACCTAAAAGTATACCTCCGTGGTCAGGAAACGACAGACTCGTACGATAAACACGATGCTGAGCTCTGTGGCGAAGGAACAAATGTGCCAGAGCTTTTCCCGCCACCGTTGCTGTCTGACGGGCCAAGGCTAGTGATGGTGTTTAGTTCCGGAGAGTTGCAAGGAAGAGGTTTTAAGGCGAAGTACACTTTCGAGACTGGTGAGTATGCACTTTGTAGTCGATAAATATTGTTTGCAATATCGTAACAAAATATTCGATAAACTGAATCGTTTAATAGTTGATCTGAACATGATAAGACTCACAAAAGATCACAATGTGTGCGCTCCTATAATCGTTTCAGAATTTCGTGGTCCTTTCAAGATTTTTGTAATGAGAAACATCTTATTAGCGAAAATTGATAACAATGAATAATAAAATATACTAACAACTAGTTCAATCTTCAAATTCGGTTCTCCCTCAGGACTGGTCCGATGCCAGTCGCTCCGTGGAATAACTGATATTCAGGTAAAACCGGTTGAACTAGTAGCCGACCCCAAATAGTCTTGGGAATAATAAAAGCTTGGAAGATGATGTGAACGAAAGACTTGCTAATTTTTGTTTGTAGAGTACAAACTTACACCCTCCGTATTAACAAAACCGTTGGCTTGAGAAATCTTAAAAAAACTTACTTAATCATGCATGAAATTACACTTGGTTAAAAAGTACGTATTATGCTAAGTCAATTTGAATTGTAAATATACAAAAAAAAACTAAATTATCGTATTACTAGATTTTTCTCGCGAATGTATCATTCTAATTTATAAATTTGATTGCCTTTTTCACCCTTATAAGGATGTAATTTTCCGAAATCCTCTCTTGTGCTCGCGCTCCTCAAGGAACACAGATGCCAAGTTTCAGCATCCTGTGTCCAGTAGTTTGGCTGTGCGTTGTCTGTCAGTCAATCAGTAACGGAACAGTTTTATATTTGTAAAGGCTCAAATAAAATTTATAATTTTTCTAGAATATCGAGTGCCAGGAACTGCAGCACCGGGCGGTGAATGCGCGTTCACATATCGCTCCGAGGCGAAGAAACGTGGAGAGTTCAACTCGCCTCGCTATCCCTCAAACTACCCCTCGCGAATGAACTGCACCTACACGTTGGCGGCGGCACCGAACGAGCAAGTCACTGTAGTGTTCGACCACTTCAAAGTCCGAGCTGATGCTTGGAATGCTACAGCTGGTCTCTACGGGTGGGTATACTCAAATTCTAGATTTATTTGTAGTGTGTGATCTTCTTAAAAGACGGACACAACTCGCAATCTTAATTTGAGTCTGTATTGTAAGATATACATATTTAAATTAGCTGCACCCCGCTACTTGTGGTTAATGTGGCGGTGTTACTTGTGGGTGGATGTTGTTGAACCAAGCTTATTCCAAACGGAGAGTACATGAAAAGACTATACGTTATTAAAAAAATTAATTTATATCTGTAGCCAATTTTATCGAAGTCCAATTGGCCGTTTCTATTCTACTCTCTATCTAAATCTACATACTTTGTCGAATGTTGTTTCAGTGGCACTACATGTAGCGAAGATTGGGTGGAAGCCTGGTGGGTGGGACGGGAAGGCACCCGTGTGCCCTTGGGTCGTTGGTGTGGACTTGCAACGCCTGGGCCTCTGCACTCGCCACGTGGTGCCAGCGGTCTCGTGCTGGCTTTGCACACCGACGTCGAGGCTGTCGCGTCTGGATTCAAAGCTAGATATGTGTTTGAGGCATGGCAGATGATACTTATTTCATATTGAAAACATTGATCCAATATAAATTATCTTACATAATCTTTATACAATTTTCACTAACGTTTTAGTAATTGAGCTGATCATATTTCATTTCATTACTATCTTCATGAATGATTGTAATCCAGACACCATCTAGCTTGAATTTACCACAAGGTCTTGGCTACCGTAAAATGAATCACCCTCTCCCTATATGGTGCCTTATACCTTACGTATAGCAGAAAGAATTACCACTACCTGATCCAGTCTATCACTAACTCTGAGAAGGAAAGTACGGAGTAGGCAAGAAGACAGAATTCCTAACGGCTGCGATCCGCTCCTTGCGTCCTTCATGCCGCTCGTCCTTCATGCGCCTTCAGGTCGCGCTTATAAAACATCATTTTTAATGTAATTATGTAGAAAACAGTCCAGGACATAAGAACAGAGTATGTACTAGCACGAATAATTGAACTATTGTATTCCAGCCAGCGAAGTCGATATTCGGTGACTGCGGTGGCAATATGTCTGGAGCGGAGTGGGGCGTGATCACGTCTCCGCGCTACCCCCTCACGTACGAGGCGCCGACGCGCGGCGCAGCGTCCAGGGTCTGCAACTGGTTCGTGACCGCGCGACCTGGAAAGAGAATATTGCTCAATTTCGAATACTTTGCTGTCGAAGGACATCTTACAGGTTAATTACTAGCAATTCTTTCATATAGAAATTCTATATTTTTCGGATCTGTTCTTGTTTATTTAAATTTACAGTAAGTAATTATACGTGTGGTGACGGATTAAGAATACAAATTGTCACCACCCCTATTCATTCCATGGGTGTCGTAAGAGGCGACTAAAGGAACAAAATAAGCAGCTAACATCACTGCCCAGAAGGAAAACTTGAAACAAACCCTTTACCGATCTGGCCAGCGTGGTATAGTAGGCCAAAACTTCCTTTCAAAGGAGAGTGTGACGTGTGTGTGTGGAGCAGTGGACTGTTAAAGGTTGTTGATGAAGTAATTCTCTAGGTTTCTTTTTTTATTTTAAGGTATTTTTTATTTTTGAATTCTAAATTTCACCTTCCGAATAGTTAATTAAGATATATTTAACAGAAAACCAAGCAATTATATTAGACATTCAGGTGAAGTAAGGAAAATCAAAGAAATGCAAAGTTTTGAGTAGGAACATAAAAACATTTTAATGAGCTAAACAATAGAATTGTACGATACAAGAACATAGTTCATGGCCATATTTCATATTGTCAGAGCGTGGATGTCCAGCGGCAGTGTTACGATTATGGTACGAGAATCCTGGGCCTCCGCTGGAGCTGTGCGGCGAGAAGGCGCCCACCGACCGCTGGCAGTACCTCTCCTCATCTAACTCTATAAGACTTTCGTGAGTATAATCTTGGAATTATCCACTAAATGTGAAAGCTTAACGACGAGATATTTTTCACCGTTATTAAATTTTGTTTGTTGATAGATTAGTGAAAGCAGGATGGTAATTTTTTTCATTGTTAGGTTTGCGGTTCACAGTTTTCGTTAAAAATAATATGTACACATATCCAGATTAATCTGGATTACGTCTGCAACTGATTAGGTAAACATTCAATATTATTTTGAGTCCTGGAAAGTACCAATCTACCAATAACTTGAGAAATCTGGAACTGTTTAGACAATACATTTTTGGTCAATGGTAGTAGTTCAAAATCTCATTATCACTTGACCGATTTCTATATTTAAACACTATAACTCTATTGACCCTTACAACAACTACCCGTAACGTCCCACAGCTGGGCAATGGTTTCCTCTCAGGAGATGGTTAAGGCCATACGTCCCCACGCTGGCTGAATGTTTCTAAGCCGCCGGAAGACCTCCAGCTAAGCTTTACGATTGTTATCCTATAACAACCGGGGCCGACTACTAATGTGGATACGATCATAATATGCTCGTATAATACCACAAACGGTCACCTAACTGAAGGTCTGACCGCGCCGTTGATGCTTACCCTCTGTGATTGTTTCTTAACTAAAACTAAAACTGGAATCTTTTGACCTGATCATCATCAATTCCTAATATTTAATCGTACAAAATTTTACAAAGCGATGCAGTTCAACATTTTTGACTTAGTTCAGGTAGTTTTTGCTATATGACACCAAAATTATTTTTAACCCCAATAAACAGACATTTTCAAAATTTATACTTACTAGGAAACGATGTAGTAGTATATTCATATATCAACTTGTCCCAGGTTTATAATAGCGGACAAGTCAGTGGGTGCGGGCGGGTGGCGCGCGGTGTGGACGGAGGTGTCGGTGCCGGGCGCTGAGGGAGCGGGGGGTGCGGAGGGCGCGGAGGGCGCGGCGTGCGGGCCCGACACCGTCACGTGCGGCGCCGCCTGCCTGCCGCACAACGCTGCCTGCTCCGGCCTGCAGCACTGCGCGCTCATGCCCGCGCGCAAGCCCGACCACTGTTAGTATGCACCATCTTCTATCTTACCCTCTCATCTTAGTACGACCTTCTCTCGTATCGTATTTAACCCCACTCTAAGCCGTGATAAATTAACCTATTTGATCTATTCCTACAATCTACAACCTTTAGTAGTCCACTGAATGGGCATAGACCTCTCCTTACGAGTAAAAAGGAGGTTTTATCTAATGTACAATTACTGTGGTGTTGGTTTAAGTAAGTATCCGATTGTTATAATAGAAATACCAATACCAATATTTGCAGGTCAAAGTCACAATCGTACAAACAGAAGCCTCAAATAAGTTTAACAGAAGCATCAAATAAGTTTATTTTATTGCGGTCTTGAAGTAAAAACTATTGAGGGAATACGATACGATGAAATAAAAGTCCCTTTTAAGGAAACGCTGAAATTCTTGAGATAAGATTTAATTACATAGACCGGTACCTATTAAAACTTTTAATGAATATTATCTTTTGAAAAAAAAAAACCTTAATTATTTTCGATACTGGTAATTATCGTTCAATCAATATCCTATCTCAAGGATTGTTTTGCCTCTCAAAAATATTCCACCGACTCGGTATTAGACTTTACCCGAACGCTTACGAAAAAAGAGATGAAAGTTTCGATTTTTAAAGTAAGTAGTATTTCTCAATTTACACATCAAAGAGTTATACGATTTTCTCTTATAGGTGACTAACATAAGTCGACAAGCAGTTAAGCAGTTATATCTTCTGTTTAAATTTAGAATATCGCTAAGTCATTAAACAATAAGTTAAAGTTTTTCCAAATTTTAATTACTAAAAGACACTGTATATTACGATTGGCACAATACCGCACTACTTTGCATTTCCACTTAAATATAAATGTATGTACACCGTTGCATTTTGTCGTCGCATACTAGGAATATAATTAATAGTCTATATAAATTATAACTAATATATTGTAGCTTGTTGAGAACATTTACGGAGTAAGCAGTATGTGGACTGGGGCGAATTGAAAACCTTTGCCTTAGGTATACACATATAAATAACACTTGCTAATTTAAAAAAAAGTAGGTAGGATGAGAATGAGAATGTTATCTTATTTTTTGCCATACTATCTACTACTTACACAATTTAATATGATTTGAAGGATATGGAGTTTCATAGTATTTTAATTTAAAATTCTGTGTCGTCATTACAAGTATCCTCAATGAAATTATATAATTAGGTATAAGAAAAAATAACAAAAAATCATGCAGACTTGAAACTAAAGTGATTATATTTCGGAGTTACTTACATAGTATATCAGTGCATTGAGTTCAATCTTATCTATTGAAAACTAAAACATCGACTGAGATATCACGGGTTAATCAATTTATTTTGAAAATTTTAGTATTATTTTGTAATGTCGATACCCTGTGTGAGTGCATACAATACTTAAAAAATATACAATATCGCGACATGAGCCTGTCGTCCAATACCTGCTTACTCTCGCTTTTATCTTCTAATTCGTCGTAAAATATTGTATTCTAAACACTGTAGCACTGTTAACTAATAACTATAAACAAATACGATTAATGTTATGTTCACTGTACTTTCTCAGTATAAACCAGTGACGGTTCAATGCAATCTTTGTCTCCGAGGATGTTGTAATGTGTACTGTAGGTTATATTAGATATTTAGACAAACGTTTCAAAACATAAATCATAATTATCTATTGTTGGAATTAGCAGAATATATTGGATATGTTGCAAAGATACAGACTTTTTCATTTACTTAACCAAGTCTACCCCTAGCGTAATTTCAATCTAAATGTTTCTCATCTTGATTCATTCTTGCATCCATAAATTTAATTCCATTTAATTCTTTTTTCGTTGTTGTTTTTTTAATATTGTGATGACTCAGGAGAGTTGCATCTCTGTTCTGTCCTAAGTCTAAATTTTTTTGTTGTGTATTTGAATCGTTTGCGCTTGATAAATTGTTACATTTTAATTGAAATACGTAGTTTACTCCTATGGGACAAAGCTTGCATTGAGTCATCGCACTATGGGGCCTGGGGTTTATCAACTCTCTTTGGTAAAACATTATCTGATGGAAATTATTCTTAACTTAAAATTGCTGGTTACAATTTGTTGCAAATATTTAAATATAAATCTAAACGAGTGGAATAAAGTATCTAAAAAGAGCAACCCCGCAAGTTCCATCAGTTAGTGTGTATGACGCGGGCCCCGTGGGTGTGACGCGGCGGTGTGCGCAGGCGGCGCGGCGTCTACGCGGGCCGCGGCGCGCGCCGCTCTGGTCGCCCTCTCGCTTGTGCTCGCCGCCCCGCACTGACCGGGCGCTGCGCACGTGAGTCTATATTACCAGCCACACCAAACAACCTCCACCTCACTCTCCTCTCACGACTCCTTCCTCCTATTTCCTGTTCTTACCATTGCCGTTGCTTCAGTCATTTCGGCAGATTTAGGTTTTTTGTCTACTATGATGCTATTGTTATATTTAGGGGCCTTTCGAAGGCCAGCTAAGGCCTAAAAGGCATCCAATTCCTAGCGATTTAATACAACGGGTTTTTTATAGATTTTTTTATTTAAAAATCTACTAGAAAAACCAAAGTACTTATTAGTAGAATTTTATTTCTTCTGCCTTGCAATGCTTCTGCTTGTCATGTGCTATGCCTAAAATGGCATTAAGATTAATTGCCTTAGAATGCTTCAAATAAAGTGTAAAAACTATGTTGTTAAGTTTTAAGGCAGTTAATCAACTCTTCGCTTCACCACACATCAATCTCTGCTTCCTTTTAAAAATCTAATATAAATCCTAAATGTTGCATGTTGTAAAAATGTCTACCTAAACATCAAATTTAAAACATACAACTAAAATGAAATATAAACATTTACTGTGCTTTACAATATTCATTGATATTAAAATAGGTACTTAGGTAAATACAAATATAATTTACAGCTAAACTGATACTTTTAATAAACCAATATTACTTAGTTTATGTACTTTACATTTTCTCTACTGTATCTTTAACGCGTAACTTAAGCACCTATTTTATCTTTGAATATTGTAAAGGATCTAAACATCAAAAATGGAGGTCGATTCCATTAGATTCCTCTATAAATTTTTCTATTTTGAATTGAAGCGGTGTTGCCATTTTTAATTTATAAATCTGTCTAGTGGTGGTATGAGAAGTAGGTTAAATGGTGTACCTACTGGAAAATATATAAACCTACATAAATATACCGTAATAAGGTTGACCCACCCTAGTTCCATGGGACGCCAGAATCTTAAGATCCTTCAATAAAATATTAAACTTTCACGAATGGCAACCTTAATCCTGAAAGGGGTCGATCCTCCAGATGTGAGCAACAAAAGGTGCAGGTTATAGGCGTGACGTATTCCTAGGCGGGTCGGTGGCCGTGGGCGGCGGGTCCGGCAGCACGGCGTGGTGGTGGGCGGTGTGCGGCGGGGGCAGCGGCGCGGCGGCGCTGGGCGCGTGGTGGGCGCGGCGCGCGCGCAGGACCCGCAGCGCCCGCCGCGCGCGCCGCCCGCCTCCCCCGCCGCGCCCGCCGCCACGCGCCGCCCGCGCCCCCGCCGCCCGCCTGGCCGCGCTGCCCCCGCCGCACCCTGACACCGTATGACGACGCGCCCCGCGCCTTCCCAGCACCGGCTAGCCAGCACTACCAAATACTCGATTACACCACTTTAACGTAACAAATAGTTTCATTTAAAGCACATTCTTTTCCTATTTGTTTTCAGCTTATTTTTGTCTTCCGTCTGAAGATAAGTAGGTACCTAAATATGAGAAATACATAAACTATGGAGTTGCGTGCATTTGCCGAACTGCCTATTTGTACCTTAATAATAATAATAATAGATATCACATTCAAGACTTATCTACTTATTGATTTTCCAAATGCTAAATCTCAAAATGTTGAACTTGCAAAATGTTGAACTGTAAATGGTGAGTCGATGAAATAAATAAATCCCAAAATGTTGAACAGAAAAATGATAAAAATTGATTATGGAAATAAAGGTTGACTATAGAACCATTGCACGAAACAAACTCCATTTTCGAAAACGTTATCACAGTGTAACAACTCTGGCTCAATGCTGCAGAGGCATCTTAATATGTTCCATTCTTTTTTTATATTAAAGTCTACCAAAGTAACACTCTACTCTGTCTGATGGAAAGCATGACTAGAATCCAGGAGTCATTTTTTTTGGACATCTTACACACAACGTCATCTAACCCCAAACTAAACAGAACTTGTATTAAGGGTACTAGACAACTGAAATAAACATACTTTTTTTTTGTAAATGCATACATAGATATTATACATAGAAAACAACCAAACTCCGAAACAAATATTTGCGGATCACACAAACATTTGGTCCGACCCGGGAATAGAACCCAAGATCTCATTACCACTGCGTCACCAAGGCAGGAGTATGGAGCCACCATCCTCATTGTGAGTGCATACAATGCAGCATGTTGACCCACACCGTGGGGCTTAGTGAGATGTTTCTACATTATTCTCCCGGCCTGCGGAGGCCCGAAGAATGATGCAGAATGATTAGGCTTCACACTCACTAACTAAAGACGACACCACGAATGCTATCATTTTAGGTTGATCTTCTGTGTGAGGTCAGTAGGTACTTCCCCGGTCGAGTTGGCCCAGTCGTGCTGAAATCAGCGTGGCTCTACTTTTGTGACCGCTTCTCTTCGATTCTACTGTCTTTATACCAGGAAGAGTAGGGTCACTTTGGCAGAATTAACTATAAAGTAAAAATATGACTTCAAAACGAGTTTTTCAGGTTCTACCATATCTACCTGTTTTAGGATTACGTTTATTATCACGATAATACTGTTTAAATTTTTTGATTACAACATTTTGCAACATTTGGCATATATTGCATCCAACATTTGGCGAATTCAACATTAACTTTCTTATCTTATTACTTATATCATATTGAAATCTCTCTTCAATAATATTATAAATAGAAGACCACATAGTAAAAGAACTACGGGCCAATATTGCTCTATAACTATTTCCAATTAAATTTATTTTAATCTTTTTTATTCTATTGATAAGCAACAAAATTTTAATTATTTTCAATAGGTACTTATACATAACCTATACAGATTCTCTTGTTGGTCTAATGATTAGCGTATGCGACTGTAGATCAAGAGGTCTAGGGTACGAATCCTGGGTCGGGCTAGTGTTATTAAGATTTTTACAATTATAGAAATACATAATAACATCTCGAATTTGGAAGTTTAGGTCTTAACTACTGTCTTTCAGAGAGCACGAAAGCCGTCGGTCCTGTGGCTGATTTCCCCCAGCCGTGTCGAATAGCTGTTGCATCGGATTATGAGATTTAGGGATCATCGAGTACACCTGTGTTTGTGCACATACTTGTGCACTATAACATATCTTACAAAACATCATCTTAATATAGAGACTATGCCTAAGTAGGCTTGCATGCTTATTTCGGGCCATTATACAGTCATAGGTATTTGGTGCCACGTGGCAAGAAGGTATAAATAGGCAAACAACTGTTCAGGATGATAAGTGTACCTATCTAACAGGAATATCCAAGCAGATATGAACTCGTCAAACAATACAGGTAACTTCACAGAGCTGATAACCGGTCAAAATCAATACCAAGATTATGGAATAACAATGCAAATAGAGGGTAGGTATACCTTATACTTTTTGGGAGGCCTTTGCCACAATCGGCAACACAAACTGATGCCTTACAAACCTGATGTCCACAGGGACAGGCGACGAAAAGGTAGGTAGTAGAAATTAAAACATTTTAAGTTGTAGCAGAAAATATTGAATTCAGACTGACGAACCGGGAATTGGACAAACTACGAATCGTCCCAGCCGCGAATGAAGTAAATTGGATCAACCGCGTATGAGGTAGATTGGACCAACAGTGAATGAGGTAGATTGTACCAAAGGCGCCTAAAAGGCTTTGTAATACTTAGTCTAGTAATATCAACCAACCATAGACCTATTACTGCGTCATATGTTAATAAATAATTTAAGTAATATGTTAATATAAGTAATTAATAAATTCTATTAATTACTTCACAACAACAGATAAGAATGTTCTGCTATTTCAGCAGATTTCAGATATCGATCACGTACTATCTTGTTGAGATGAAGTCGCGATTACAAGCATTGTATAGTCGGATTTTTAATTAGACGATATCCACTGACGTTTACTGTGTTGTCAGTCTTTGATGAAATAAAAATAGTGTTGTGACAAAGTGAATGATTGAAAAAACTCCTGAATGAATAAAATTAATAAAATTAAAATTAATTAATAAAATAAAAAAACAATCCTAAACACAAGTACACAATTAATTCTGTGCCATAACAACCAGTGAACTCCCAAAGAAACCTCGAAGTTATCATAACACATAACCTGAAGTGGGATGAGCATATTACAATGATAACAAAGAAGGCAAACTCATTGTTGTATATAATTAGAAAGGCATTCTATGTTATCAATAAATCATTATTTCTCAGCATCTATTTAACGTACATTAGACCCTCACTGGAATTCGCCTTTCAAATATGGAATCCATAGTTAAAAAAAAGATATTGTAATGTTGGAAAGAGTACAAAAAAGGGTAACTAAAATGGTCTTCTCTTTGAAAAACATGTCCTATGAAGAACGTCTGCTATAACTCAATCTACCAACACTAGAACCTCTGTTCTAAAAACATAAACAGTTCTGTTCATAAACAACAAAAAATACTTTTTTATTTATAATTATAAATAAAAAAGTATTTTTATGTATTAGTATTTACTCTTTCTTTTTATAATTATAAATGAAAAAGTATTTTTTGTTGTTTATGAACTCTTTTATATTTTCTACAAACTTATATGTCATGTTTTCATTGACATAAATCAAAGCCGGAATATTCTGATGAAAGAAAAAATGTGGTATGGGGAAGGGGCCCGCCCTCGTAAGACTTTGGTTAAAACCTCATACCTAAACATTTCTTTTGGAAGAAGGGGGGTGAAGCACCATGGAGCCGTCAGAGACCCATGTTGTCACTTTGCCTCAACAGGAATTAACCCAACCTGTTGAGGGATGTCAGTCTGGGCTCCGACCAGCTGACTTAATGCAAGGAGGACAAGAGGGTGCTAACCTTCTTGTTGGTATGTGAGTGGCAATTATGAAGCTGTACATAGCGCCTCAGCCATCAGATACGTAACAGAATATCCTTGGTATCCGATGACAGTAACTCTACATAAAATATGGGTTTGAGGTAGAGATCATAAGAAATCCGGCGCTTCCAATAGGCATGCTATCCGGACAGGCTGGTGAATTTAGAAATAAATTTTAGAGATATGACCGGAAACACCATGCCAGAAAGTCAGGCCGCGAAAAACATGAAAGTTCTATTTAACAGGGCACTTGTGTCGTCTGACCCCTACATTTCTGATGTAAGAGTGAAGAAGAGGCTACAAAAATTAGACCGTAAGCCACTACCAGTGAGGGCTTTAGAACTGATCCAACCATATTTGAACATCAGGAATTCTCGTCTTTCATTTTAAATTTATTTATCTATTTATTAAAAATATAATAAGAGATAAAACTGATTGTTGTTACATACTACTAGTATCTTATATCAGAGCACTTTTATACAATTTCATTCTTAAATACATATAATATTCTTTTATAGTTTGAAATTTTTTTTTAGGATAAAATAAATAATATAGCTGTAAGAGCAAAATATATCAATACCATATTCGTACCTTAGTAAGGTTAGAATAATATACCAGTAATTAATTAATAAACATGGCTGCTAAAGAGTACACTGTAATTTTGATTCGATACACCCATGAGTTCGCCATAATTGTTGACCGCTACAACAGAACATTCCTGAAGAACACTTTCTAAGGGTCGTACCGACGGAGTGCCGAATGACAAAAAAAAAACAAAAAATTATAATAAGGCAAACACAGTTTTGCAAATTTATTCCACATTAAACTGATACAAGATTGATACAAGTCAGAGTTCTAACAGTATGGACATGCTATGTGGTCGAATACAAAAAAACGTTTAGTACAGTATTAATAAACTACAGAAATCTGAACTTTACAATACTACTGCCTCACACTAATGTATTTAAGGGAAATATGTAATAAAAATAAAGCAAAAAAACTAAAGCAGGAACACAGTCGGGAAATGTTCGAGTACAGGGGGTGGTTTTATTTTAGCCGTAATCGCTAGTCAAGAGCTCAATTCATCCGATTCAATTCATTCAAGTATCCTAAGTTGTAAGTATGTCAAAAAACAACAGTCAAACTCCTTACAATATAATAATTACTGCTAAAATACACATCACATCGCAAAATGCGTTCACAGGAATAAAATATATCGAATAACATGTATTAAAAAAAACAGACAGTCGACGGGTCCGCGACCCGAGCGCGCGGTCGCAAACAGGCAACCGCGGCCGCGCGCTCCCCTCAAATAAAGTATATATTAAATATATACGGCTAAGTGAAAAACATAAGCATAACGGGAAACTTACAATCGAAACATTTCATAACGTCCTACTTTAAGATTTTTACGGATCGATGCGATACAAAATCGAAAACTCGAAAATCAAATAAAAAACACATATATAGAAAAATTAGAGCGATCCTCTCGGCACGCAGCTCGGACCGGACGTGAAGGTTCCCTCGGGGCGCGCGCCGCGGCCGGCTGCTTCCCCGCGCAGCTTGTAGTGTCTCCGGCGCGGGGGCCGGCCCCCAGCACGCGCTCCCGCCCCACCCCGCCCCACCCGCTCCCGGCCCGCGCTAGCTGCCCAGCGGCTGCTGCGCCAGCGCGCCGCCGCCCCACCCCGCGCCCACCCGCCGTTTGCACTCCCCCCCGACGTTCTGGTGGCCCCCGTCGTGTTTACGTTTACCTGCACAACCAATCACTACTCAATGCACTGTCACACGTCACACTCATATTTGACAACTTTAACATCATTATGCAAGGGCGTAAGATATAAAATACAAGAGCAACCAAATAGGGAATCATAAATCACGACCCGAGTGTTTCACGCCTCTATTGGTCTAGTGTATTATATTTATCTATGATACTAGACCAATAAAGGCGTGATAACTTGTTAACATGTTAGGGGTAGATTTCTATGTGCCTTTCCATGATTGTTTGATTTGAGCAAATGGATTTAATAAAGATGTTTATCAGGTCTTGTTACAGATGTATTTTTTGGATAATTTTAATGATAACCGTTACTATAAATTGACAAGTTCGGTAAAACGTTCGAACTGCAGAGTAATTACTATTCTGAGCACCCTCAGAACAATGAGAATGAAAATGGCTTAGGGCAAATAAAGATTCCCTATTTGGAGAAATATACACACAGGGTTACAAAGGAAGTAGGAACCTAAGGGTCTCCCACAAACTTAAAAAAGGAAACAATGGACTCGTCACTCGATCGAGCGGTACAATTTAGGCAAGTTTGTGGTAGCCCTATGAATAAGGACATAGGAGGAGGATAGTTACCGATATACAATGCATTAATCCAGATTACACGCAAACCATCAAACAAGCTGAAATAAAAGGAAAAGGTTTCAGGATTGTGATATTCGTTCAATCGACCGAGAGAGAGTCCAATGTTTTAGTTTGAAATTTAGAATTTTGTTCTATGGCTAAGGATATATAGGAATAGAAGGAGAGGTGATACATGGTGAGTCTCCGTATAATCCTCAACCTGTAGCAGTGGTATGTGTTACTGTATTATTTTGGGTGTAATATGAGTCGCTGGAATTAGGGTTAAGTATTCGGAAACTGAAAAGTGTCAATACTTGATTTTATGGCAGTCTCACAATTTTCTCAGTGCCCAGTCCCATGCAGTTTATTTGAGACTATTGATAACTGATTAATACTAATACCTATTTTAAATATTTGTTTGATAGGTTTAAAGTAAACCAGTTGCCATCTTGACAGTAAAAAAATCTAAATAGAGATTTTGCTTTTGTCGGAATCAAATCACCAATTTGTAAGATATAGGTATTGCAAAAATAATACTTGTGGATAAATCGATCTCAAAATGGCTATCGAAGTGTGCACAGTCCAACTGTAATTACGAGATTTTTCATTTATTTTTGCGCAATAATGAAGTGAACCATTGCGATTATTTAGGGCCATAAATTAAAAAAATGAATGTTACAAATCGTATAGAGTAGTTGTAAATTCACTAGGTTTCTCATCTCGAGCAGAATTCAAGTCGCACATTAAGTCAGACAAAAACTCATCGCTGTCATGTAATGGCTAACAACAACCGAAGAAACACTGTTAGAGCGCATTTTTTGTGTTATTGTATGCGTATGTCTTGAATAAATGAAATTTCTAAATCTATTGACCTCGGTCACTCTATAATAATAGGTCTTTACCTATGAAATTGCCGTTTTGTATGCAATACGTGAAAGTACTTATTTTTTCAAACTTTTTTTATTGCTGTTATTCGAAGTAATCACCCATGCAATCGACGCATCTTTGCCAACGCATTGGCGGTTTATTGATGCCCTTCTTGTAAAAATCAACTGGACGGGAGGCAACAAACTCTTCAAAGGCATTTTGTACTGTCTCTCGGGAATTGAATTTTTTACCCACTAAAAAGTTGTCTAAAACTAAAAATTGTTACGTGCGACGAAAAATGGAATCTGTTCGACAAGCAAAAGCGCTCAGCAAGTTGGTTAGACCCTGGTTCAGCACCAAAGCAATGCCCTAAACCAAAAAAAATGACCCCTAAAAAGGTGATGGTCACTGTTTGGTGGTCTAGTGCGGGTGTGATTCACCACAGCTTTTTACAAAACGGCATGAGCATTAATGCAGATGTGTACTGTGAAGTACTGGAGAGAATGATGGAGAAGCAAATCAAATCATTTATTCTACAATTAGGTTACATGAACACTTTTGCACGTAAAATTTTTTTTGAGCAGATAAGTTCGGCCTTTCCTAACTGGACTAGCCCTGAGAAGAAAGAACGAAACAAACTCAGGGAAGCTTGTACATCTGCAACCAGCTTTGGTCAATCGGTCGTCCCTACTGCTCCTTCACGACAACAAGCGACTCCATACTGCGCAACAGACAGTCTCCAAGCTGCAAGAGCTGGGCTTAGAAGCTCTCCCATCATACGCCATGCTCCCTTGACCTTGCACCTACCGACTATTACTTTTTCCAAAATTTAGACAACTTTTTAGTGGGTAAAAAATTCAATTCCTGAGAGACTGTATACAAAATGCTTTTGAAGAGTTTGATGCCTCCCGTCCAGCTGATTTTTACAAGAAGGGCAACAATAAACTGCCAATGCGTTGGCAAAGATGAGTCGATTGCAAAGGTGATTACTTCGACTAACAGAAATAAAAAAAAAATAAAAAAATTGTACTTTCACTTAATGCATACAAAACGGCAATTTCATAGGTAAAGACCTAATATTATGTATTTACTTTGAAACTTGCAAAAATAACTGCTTCGAATACGGACAATAGAGCTTTCGACGGATAAAATTATATTACACTTAGAACCAGTTTCACCACTTGTTGTCTAATATGAACTTATCGGCAACCTGTTGTGTTAGCAGCCGTGTTGAATAATTATAATCTATCCTTATTTTAACAGAGTACTTATTTGTTCTTTTCTTAACCAAAACTTGTCAGAAAAGGAATTGCCTTTAACATTGAAAAATTAAAGACAACTCCGGTTTTACTAGAGATAGACAATAACCTATCTCTAGTTTATTTTTTTAATGTAAACATCCGTAAATAATGTTACGTGGCAGATAAACGTCTAAAAATATGAAGAACTAGTGAAACTGGACCTCAGTGTGACGTGTGTGCGTGTACGCGTATGTTTATGTATGCATGTGTATACGAGTGTGTCCGACTGACCTGGTAAACTTGGCTTGGCGCGGGGATTGCCACGCATGGCGCTGGGCGTGCGGCGGCCACGCGCGGCGCGGCGCGCACCACCACGGGCCCCAGCCGCGGACGCCGGCGCCGCCGCCGCGCGACGCGCCCATCGACCGCCCGTCCCACATGACCCAGCCTAACCGAACCACCACGTACACGTCATTACGGCCCACTAACGGTGCCAATGGATTCCTCTCCGCTATTCTCACCGTTCATGTATAATAAACACGATATGATCGACAGTGTCTTCTCTATCGATAATATTCAATATTTCAGATAGTTCTACAGAATAAGGATCACAATTACAAAATAATAATGCAAATATTTAAAAGACAAAAAGTTTAAGTAAAATGACCATTTCGTATTTATTTTATATCAATCGGCAGATTGTGCAAGGCTACATCCATCAGTCAAACTGAAGCATCTACTAAACGACTAAAATTTCCAAAACTATCATTTTTGTAATTATATCAAAAATCAGGAAGGACGAATTGCTTTGTATGTTGGAAATTATAGTGATGACGAGAAAAAAATCTACAATAGTCGGAGAACAAATCCTTTGGCAAATATATAATGGTTAAAATAATTAAGTCCGTCCTGTGGCAGCACTTATGTGCAATAAAAAAGGACGACATATTGCTCTGTAGCACTATATCTTTCTCAAGTTATTTTCAAAAGTGAGATATAAAGAGTCAGTGCTACAGATCTTGTACTGTACTGACCGATTTCTGCTTTCATAGAAGGCCAATTTAGTCCAAACAATTTGTGTTAATTTCAAATCAGTCTAAACGCATTACCCTGATTTATCTATATAAAAACTACATAATTTAGTACCACTAACATGCAATGAACTTGTATATGCAAGTTTGGAAATCTATCTGAATAATGCGCTTAGATCCATTTCTCCAGACATCGGTCTATTACTAATTTCAACAATTACATATCCATACAAATTGTACAAAAGTTCGATATCTTAAAAATGAATGTGTAATTGTTGAAATACAAAACTCATGCTGCAAAAAAAATAACTAACGATATTACAAATTATTCTCAACATACCAAATAAAATTACACTATGAATACAGCATTTGACGAAGATGTCCAATGTTTCCATTACATCAACCAATATTTGAGCAAACATTCGAACATCTTCCTCAAAAGTTATATCAGCATAAGTTTGTGGCGATCGAGATAAAGTGATGATCTCACATTAACATTGTTAGTACAATCATAAGCTTTGTTACGGAACAACCGCGGAACGCCACAGAACTAGGTACTAATGTCTTGTCACATTCATATTACGAGTAATAATGAAACAGTCAGGTACTTAAAGCATTCTATTACATCTAACTTTTAAAAATATACGCATTCTAGGATGCAGTGTACGATCCACGATATCTTACTACGAATACCTATATGGCATTTTATACTTCGATTTAATTTAAATACGAAATCTACAAGTCTAAATAATTGAATAATTCTAATCAAATCTAACATCGATACAACATTAATAATTTGGAATAAAGTGAGCGCCTGTCGGCGGTACCTGAATGCCTCCGGTTAGATCGTAGTATAGCGAGTTGGGCCCTAGCCCGAGCTCGTCGTCCTGAGTGAGGCATTTACCAAGCGGGTCAGTAAGTCTTCTCAACATATTCTCTACCTCGTTACAACAACGACAAATACAACATTACTCGGGCGTTCCAAGCATCGGGGGGTCGCTACTTTCTCGCCTACGGGGATGTGTGCAGGGTGGCAAAGCGATAGCGTGTTATCAGTTAATGATCAAGCGAAGCAAAGCACTACATGGGGTGACAAGCGCGGCGGAATGACTCAAGCGGTGCTAGTGTCAAATGGCAAATGAAAACAACAGGTACAGATGACAGACGGGCATGTTAGTCGGAGTGGCGTCAGTCATATAGACCTGATGGTGAGATCGGCCGACCAGCCACCCCGCGCGCCCACTAATACTTTTCCCGGCAATCAGTGACAAGTCCGAGGCACGCCCGCCGCAGTGCGATCACCACCGTCAGGCCTACACACTACCGTCTTTACCGAGTCACTAACTCCGTTCAAGGATGGGATTAAACAACAAAATAAAAAAAATAAAAAACAGTAGATGATAAAAATTTGGCAAATCAAAATCGATAGAACAATGAGTACAGCGACTAGTGACTAGTAAATAAGAGTGATACATTAGTGAGTGTGTGTGGGGACCCACCGGTTGCGGTCTGTTGGTAGGCTGGCGGACGGCGGACGGTTGCGGTGGCCCCGCGTAATCAAAATAGAACTCATCGTACCGGTAAAATGGCTCATTGTAGCCACCTCGGTAATCACCGTACCCGTAATAGTCGTAATCATAATCTATAAACATACAACACAGGCCTTTTAGAGGCTAAGCTAAACTAACTCTAACTTACAAGCTACCGATGTCGGCTGGCGGAATGCAAGCCTCCACGACACTCGTACCGGGAAAAGATTACAAGTGAACACATGCTCTTGTCACTTTACACGGGGTAAAAGTACAGGTAAGGATGGTACAGCACACGGGTTAAATCCAACACCTCAGCTCCTCCAGCGACCACACCTCGGTACGGACAGACTGAAGCGTCTTCACAGAACGACACACGGAAACAACATGCATCGTATAACATCTAATTGTTCATGTCCATTTCTAGTCTGATCAATAAAATTGATTTCAATTTAAAATTTCGCTAAGATTTTTTGATAAGGACCCATCGCCGGGATCTACCTAAGCGTAATCATATGCGGATGTATTTATTATAAATCCGAACAAACTGTAACAATCGATTATCATATTGTAACATGCATTCTGTTAATATTGTTATTACAATTTCAATGGACGATGTGTATGCCCTCGACTAGTTTTCGATATATCTTAAAACGATGTCAAATTCATGCATGGAAATCCTATTCCTAGCTGTCATTAATAACTAGCCTAGATAGTAGCGTTAATGAAACATGTACTGAGGCCGTAACGATACACAAAAAAATCCCAAACCTCTACAAATATTTTACACTGGCAATATTGAAAAACAAATGGCAACACTGGCGTGGGAAATCCCGTTTGGGGAGGTGTATAGTAGCGGCCGTTTTGTTAGTAAGGAACAGTAGCGGAATGTGCGAGTGTGCGCGTGGAGACCACACCGTGTTCACGTCATGTATGTGAGGGATAACAAGGAGAAAGGCGGAGGGAAAGAGTCGTCAGTTACAAATACAGTAATATGCGTTTCATGGTAATATGTAATGATTAATGTATCAAGCGTCCGTTTAATAACGAGTCCCTTCACCTGTCTCGTGTCTTGTTTCTCGAATTGATTTAAGAGGTTCGGCTAGACGCTGGGTAGATTTACATCTAAATCCGTTTTTCAACTAAAAACAAGTATTTATAAGTTCTCTATCACCTGATACATATGTCACGTGGAATGACAATGTTATGTATCTAAAAGCTATACTTACAATACACAAAGTAGGACTGCAGAAATTAAAAATATTATGGTGTCACAAAATAAGCGCCCACCACCGAGCGTCCACCAACCCCGTCATGTTGAGATGTGACATTATCTGTTGCGTGTGTGTGTAACGTGTGGTGTGTGGTGTGTAGTGTGCGTGTAGTGCGTGCATACTGACCGTAGTCACCACGCGCCTGAGGCGGGCGCTGCTGAGGCTGTGGCGTGCGGCCGCGCAGAACCGGCGAGCAGCTGCACCAATCCAATCTGACAGTTAACATCACGTTACGGACATTGTGAACGTGCCTACCAAGCCGCCAGTGAACTCACAAACAACCACACAAACCATTCTCAAGGTCTTATGTTATGCATACATGCATAGCTCCAATTTGGATATCAAACAATGTGAACTAGTTATGTTTTCCATCTCACATGTTTGAAATTAAGCATGTACATAAAGACTACTAAAACAAAAAATATTCAGGCAAGACATTAAGAAAGAAGTCTGGCTTGTAAATTAGGTGCTAATTTATATCTTATGAGAATTAATCAATGTTGAAAATTTTATTTTATAAATAATCGTTTTATTATACTTTTTTCTAATTCAGTCTGAGTAGTCTTTTGGACCCGAATTCTTTCACTTTAAACATTCAATTCCACTCTAAATCCACATCCTGGCTTGAAAGTTTACTGTGGCATTATCTTTACAATAATTTAAACTTACAATTTGTAAGACAAGTTAGATATTTATGTAGGTACACGTAAACAATTTAGTATCGTATCTTAACCACATCTTAAATCTAATATTAACATATTTTAAGCATAATGAAGTTTATAACAAATTTTCTGTCGGAACGGAAATGGGCTGACTATCGACACGAACATTTACTATCATTTTGTCTTGCTCTATTCTAAGGAACGGTATTTTTTACCGCAAGTTATATTACAGCAAAGAAAATTTAATGCCAACAGACAGCCAATGTGTTTGCAACATTTTGACATAATTAAATCAAACATTTAAATATCATCATCAATAATTAGCACAACAACGGTCTCCTCTGTAAGGTTTGTGGACTTAAAACGACCCCTACAGTGAAGAACATTTTCATGTTTGTAAAAAAAATATATTCTAAAGGCCCCGAGAACAATATATTAACATAGGCACACTATAGTATAAGTGTGCCTAAACTTGGTGCATTTGTAACCAGGAGATTTAAATAGATTACTTCGAAATATTCAAATAAGTTACAAATGAAAATATTATTCTGTAAACAAAATTTGTTTCTACAGAGAACATAGATAAAAAGATGTAAATTATCACACTGAACATTAAATAAACCTCAGAGAATAAGAATGTAAAAAAAATGAAAATACATGTTTACTTTCATAATTTTAAGTACTAAAATTTCAAAATTTATATTTCGTACGGAGTTAGCGCGGGACATAATCGATGCGTCACTATTTTCTTAACGCGAACGGGCTATAATTATTTCTTTCTTATCTTCTGGGCCCCAAACCCAGTTAGTTGCAAACTTTTTAATTTCTCCGTTCTCTTGTTTCATTGGCTAATGTCACTCAGTCACGTGATCAAAACAAAATATTAGCCAATGAAACGCGACAAACTACAGTAGTTTTATGTGTGGTATCGTGCTTACCCGCCGCGTCCATGGATCATCTGCATCATACGACGTTCGCGAGCACGCAATATCTCTTCCTTCTTCTTCTTGTCGGAGGGCGGCTTCGCAAGCGACACCTCCAGGCGCGCTCCACCCATCTCCTTTCCATCCAACTCTTGCATTGCCTACCAAGTGACAAGTTTTAATAGGAGTCTCAATAACAGTTGGTAGGTATTTTACATATACGTACATTTACATGCAAGTCTCTCTACTACTAGTTTCTCCTACTACCGAGGAAAAAAAAAATGTTTTTCTCATAAAAAAAAATAGCACTGAAAAACGATGTTCCCATAATTTTTTTTCACTATTACAAAAATTGGTGAGTCGAAATTTTTGGAGATTTCAATTCCCTTCTGATCACGGCCAGCTTCAGTCTACCCGTAAGCATCATCTTGTATCTGAGTATTATAAGATATAGATGTTACTTACTTTAACTGCGCAGTCTCGATCCTCGAAGTGAACAAACGCGTAGTCCTTAATTTTCTTGACGCGCTCGACGGTCCCGAAGCGTTCGAATTCTTCTTTTAGTGCATCTTCTGTTATCTCCTGTGTCAGGTTCCGAGCGTATAACACCTTCACCTGGACAATTATTATTACATTTCAAACTACCTCTATCAAATCAAGTTTGTTTTATGATTTAGAAACAAGTAGACTGTGAACATCCGAAATTCTGTTAAAGTGTGTTGCCACTATTTAGAATCCCCCTTTTCACCCTGTATCGGGGGCAGGGGGAGAGGTTACTCGGTAAAAGAAACATGTTTTTTTTAAGCCGTGATATCACACAGGTCACGTTGGCCCCGGTGATGGTTCTTTCACTAAAATCATATAAATCCGACCGCATGTAGCGTTATACTTACTTTACTCATAGTTTGCTCGTCAGGTTCTTCTTGAGGATCTGCCCAGTCCACTATTATATCACAGCCCCATACCTAAACAAATAGAGTTACAGTATCATTATCTATTCACTGTACTTTAAGTGTGTGATGAGTCTAGTGTAGAAAGACAGAAATTAAACTGACTCTCGCAATAACAATGAAAATAACAGTTTAGTTAGTAATTTCATACTGCTGAGCATTTTCTTTAAATTGAAAAATAAATTTGTAAGCTGATTTCAATGTAAAAATATCATAGGTAATAGTTAAATCTACAAGACTAAGCTCGAAACTTCTCAATACGAGTATTATTACAAAAGGAGATGAGTGTGCACTTACCTTTATTCTACCAGTGCCCAGTCTACGTTTAGCTAGTGACGCCGCTTTGTGAGACTCGTATTCCAAAAAACAAAATCCTCTATTTTTCTTCTTATCATCGGGCGAACTATATATTATAACTTCGACGAGCCCAGCTGCAATCACACAAGACGGATAAGAGCCGGGCCGCGGGGCGCACGCTCGCTATCGGTATGAACAAAGCTTTCCCTCGAGCCCGACGCGCTAATTCAGTCATTCAACGCTACAGAAATGAAGCAAATCAAACGATATTCCAGGAGAACATATACGGTATTGAAGAAAATCTATCGTAGAGAACAACAGCAAGGTTCTCCAGTCATGACCGGTGAGCATTCTCGAGGCGAGGCCAATAGGTAAGGTCGGTCCGGCGCGTCGCGGACCACGCTGCCAGGCGGTCGGGCCGGACCGCGCGTGCGGCGACCGCGCTCGGCTCGGTGGTCCGAGGCGCGCCGTATACTAAACCGAGTAGCACTTATTATGAATTCGACAGGACTTACGTGCGTGCCTAGTAAACTCCTCAAACAAATCGTCCCGATCTCGATTCTTAGGGATATTCCCCACGAATAACCGGTGATTGTTAAAGGAAACTGTTACGCCAATCTTTTTCCCCTTTCGAATTTCATAATCATTCAGCTGCAAGAACAATTCGAGGGAGAATAGCCGTTGGCCAGGGTCGGGTCGCTGGGCGGCGGCTGGCCCGGGCCCAACGTCCCAACTATGACTGGAGATCGCGCGGGAAGGGACGCAGGGAGCAAGCGGGAGCAAGCGGGGCACCCTCAGCGGTCCACACCAAGCCCCACGCACTCAACCCGACAACTCTATAAACTCCTTAATTCATTCGAGAGTGACACTTTACCTGTTAATTTACCAAACTCTTCCAGTATCTCCTCTTTGCCTTTAGACTTGGGAATGTTGCCGACGAAAAGTCGCAGATTCGGTACGCTAATCTTAATTCTCAGAGTCTTCCCTGCTTTAATTTCATGGTTATCGAGCTGTGGGAAAAATAACAAGGGAAAAATTTTGAAAAAGGGCGTCGATACGAATCCGTTCGGCCGAACTTGGCCCCGGCGGCCAGGCGGGCCCCGACGCGCCTGTATTGATGACGGTTAGAGCCAATCATGATGAGTTAACTGAATTTGGATGATAAGCCGACAGTGTTGTACGGAGCAAAGAGGAGAGCCTGAGATATATTATATTCTCAGTTGGAGAATTTTTCGAAGCCAATTCAAAGTTAACCCTGTAAGTGGACCGTTTGATGAAGTGAAAATAAAAAAGCGAGTGTGATGGTAACAAAAAATAAAATTAAAGCAACTTAAAATTGGACGAGGTGCAAAGTATAGAACGGGATGATATCTCAGGACAAGCGAGGCGAGATCAGTTTACAGGTGTTACATTGCACATTTACACAAATTCAGTGATTACATATTAATGGAACGGCGGCTGCTTGCCACGAAACACTCAGTTTTTACACTAATACATTACATTGGTATAAGGGATTAATTTAGTGTGAACGGGTGCAAATGGCCGCCGTGAGCGGGATATTAATGACATGCTTTTTATATGATAGAAGAAGCTTAAATCTAAGTCTCCCAAGTGTGACTGTGAATTTATTCGACAGGCAAATGGTTGGGGCCTTGCAAAAGTACTAATGAATTCTAGTAGTCTTGCAAGTGAGGCCGTTGTTTGGAGACTTGTACTGTGAAAGGTGAAACCATCATGAGCTTGCAAGCTATTCTTTCTTAGTTTGAGTATGGCAAGTGAGACGCAAGAAGGGACCTGATGGTTTCGCCTCAGGGGGGGTGGGGGATAGCAAGACAGGTCAAGTCTCCAAACGCACGGCAAGTGCAGTGATCTGTTAATCTTTCAAGGAAATATACTTAAACATTCGGCGAATCACCTGGAAAGTAGACGTCAAATTAGAATAAATTTTGTATCAAATTAAAAACACCAATTATAATCAATATAAAAATCATTCTGAGTCAAGCTTTTAGAGTTTTGACACAATTTTGTGTTACCGATCGTGATATGCTGATAATGAACAATTAATTGCACCACTGTTTTAGTCTTGCGATAACACTGTGATGTAATGTTGGCTATTGGTACACATGTGCTCGATAACATCCATCAATCGCACAAAGATAGGTGCCACAGTCACTCCTCGTTTTACTTATCACAACGTTTGCAACCTCCTCACGGTTGCGGGAGACCACTGCCAACTCTCTCAGCTGGCACTCATCTTTGTAGCTAATGTTTGTTCAACAACTCTACGGCTTATTGTACACTAATGTTCGAGGGAGTGAACATTTAATATAAAAAAATGATGCAGGAAGAGACATACAGGGTTTTTTTTTTAATTCAGCCAAAATAAAAGGTACCAAAGCATATATTGAACTATTGAAGCACACAAACATGTATTTATGGTCTCCCCCTCAAACAGACATTTAGGTCTCCGATGCTCTAATACCAGTGTATTCCACCCCGAGCATGAGAGACGAGAACATAAGTGTTTGGGGCTGGCGTCGGTTGTGGTCTCACCTCCTGGACGGCACGTTGCGTGGCCTCACGAGTAGTGAACGTCACGAAGGCATAGCCGCGATTGGTCCCCGTCATTGGATCCATCATTAAGCGTAGGTCCCAAATAGTACCACATCGCTCGAACAGCGGGATGAGCTCGTCTTCATACATGTCCTTAGGGATTTTTCCACAGAACACCTCGCAGCCGGAGCCCGGCGTGCCACCTTCCCACCCGGGCGGCGGCCCGCCGTACTTACGTTGACCTGTACCGGATATGACATCCAATATTACTCACCTACAATTGTAAAATTCTGTCTCTTGACAGTTCAATATGTGTGGACTAATGGCATAATACTAAATTTATGGTCATCGCTAAGACAAGAACATTTGGATCCTGAAAAAGCTCTAAGAACGTTGTAGAACTTAAGAGAAACCAGCAATTTAATATACCTAGATAATAAAATCACTCCAAAGATAAAATGAACTATACAAACATAGGTAACCTTTCCGATTTACGAGTATTTTTACCACAGACAAAAATCATTAAAAATATTGCGGACTTTACCAAGTCGTGATAAGTTTTACATAAAAGACTCATAAACTATGATAAATCGTAACCAAGCTGTATTTGTATAAATAGCAAGAACCTTGTTAATAATAATTGCAGTTAACATGTACTTGCTTATGAAAACAGTTTATAAGTCAAAGGGATTATCTATGTATGGAGTCATTGTGTAATATTTATTGCTTTCTCGTAACGTTTTTACTATTACTCGAATTACTTGAAAGTGTCCATTTAAGTACAAAATAAATGCAAAGTTTAAAATTTTGTTTTGTACTCTCTATGAAAACGAAACATTTTAACTCTTTAGCCTGTACCTGTATGTTATAACTCGTGCGAGCTAAGATGGCACCTGGCTCAAAACGAAACATGACACCGTTCCCCCGCGTGATACCCCTCTGTCATCCTGCGAGTAGCGTTAGCAACACTATTACCGTTGCAAGAATCTTTCTATAATAATTTTAGTTTATAAGGTATTACCTAATGTCATATAAATCACTCCACGAATTTATTTTATAAATATATCATTAGATTCGTCTGGATAACCCAATTGTTTTAAGAAAGGTCACACGAAAAAAACCAGCATGACGACTATGAGACGCAATAGTTTAAAATAAAGAAAATCCAAATACATATTATTTTCAGAGACTACGATTAAAAGGCTTATTATGACGATTTTAAATTGTATTTTATAACCATATTTCAGTTCCTAATTTCATTTAAAATGATATTAGGTATTACCTAATATTATTTAAATCACTGCACGAAGAATGCATTCGGGTAAATAATGAATGAGGCCTGCTTCCTATTGGTATGCATATGTATTTTCTTAACTCAGGTAGTAAAGTACCACTTAAGATAAAGTAGTATGTTATGAGAAACTAATTGAAGCAAAATAAATGTTGAAATTTAAAAAAACTAGAATAAATTATATTTTTCTTGCACTCAGTACTTTAAACGACTGACATTTGAGTCAGGTGCCATCTTAGGTCGCACGAGTTATACTTGATTTATATGAAGCCGATCTTTGCCTATCCAAACATATATCCAATATATAAAATTCTCGTGTCACAATGTTCGTTCCCATACTCCTCCGAAACGACCTGACCGATTCTTATGATTTTTTTTATGCATACTCAGTACGTCTGAGAATCGGCCAACATCTAATTTTTATACCCATAAGACGCGAGCGGAGTCGCGGGCATCAGCTAGTATATACTAGCTGATGCCCGCGGCTCCGCTAGTATATACTATAAATTTATAATTCGAAAGGTAACTTATGCTTTAAATTTCAATAAATTTGGCATGGAGATACTGAGATGAGGTGTAGTTTCTTCATGACGGATGTAGGCTACTCTTTAACCGACATACAAAAAGGCGGAGCCGCAGTAATATTTATATTAGAAACCGCATGACGTAGTTTTCTAATAGTATTTCTAAGTATTTGCATCAAATGCGAACATTCTAATGAGTAGGTACCACGATATCAATATGCACTATGATATTGCAACAGTAGTGACGAAAGCGGAATTTCAATGACGCTTTCTGAATCATACACGAGTTGCAGCCACTATCTTGTAAACCTAGCAGTGTAAAGCGTGCGTGTCCTGTAGAGCGTAAGAACTTAGCGGATTCGACAGACAAACAAGATTTAATACGTAAAATGTCGCTCTCAAATATTGTAAAAATCTTCTGAAATGTTTCTTTTAATTTATTTGGTTCGGCTTTTTAGTGTGTGTAATCTGGCAACCATTAAAGTTTTTTTGTCTAATGTCTAATAAGTTTTAGTGTTTTTATTTTAATATTATCTTAATTATCAAATATATAGGCTATCGAACGGTTTTAAAAATACGGACATCGGTTTTGACTAACATTGATCTCAGTATTTATATCAGTAAAAGTAAAATATATAGTAACACGATCCCTAAAGGGGATAGTATTCAATCATAAAATTTAGTTGGCACAAGGCTTTGTAAATACGAAATATTCTATCTCCCTGGAACGGTCATCTGAGCTATTTCTATTTGAGGAAAATTAAAAAATAAAGTGAATGCTACTACTGACCTGTGGTGACATCTAACGTGTACCCGGTCCGGGCCAATATTTGTTTGATCTTGTCTTCGTCGGGCCCCTTTACCTGGACAGCGGTAGACAGCGCAGGTGCGCCTTGCACGCCCGCTCTGCTTTTCTGTCTGTAATGTAACATCACTATGTTTACACTATACACTACTACACTATACGAAAGTTTAATACTTAACGAGTATGCAAACAAACTGTTTCTTACTATTATTTTAGTTGCAAACTTATTAATTAGTTAGCTGTGATTATTCAATCACCAAAATGAGTGTGCAAGAAGTTGTTTTACAATTTCTGGTAAGCCGGTTTTGAGTTTATAAAAACATCTGAGCTTTTATTATAAAAAAGGAGGCCTTTTAAAACATTAGATTACTGACTATAGTTGCACGGTTTTAAAAATGTCATTCCTATTCTGGTGAACCGGCACGAAACTCATCTAAGAGTGAATCGGAAATATCTACTGTGTGTATCTATGTGAATACCACAATCGCACCGTTTAGATTGCCATAACCTAATTAATTTTATTGTAGTAAGATCCGCCAAAAGATGTTAGAAAAGTTATAAAATTTTCTTAGAATGAATGAGATGTGCCGTACCCGTTATTCGACATACTTACCGCATAGTATTATAATTATAAACATAACTTCTACATACATATATTAGTCTAATTTCATAATAAGAGGTAAGATTATGACCAAATATAATGAGTGTAACTATACAACAAACTCGTTTTCCACTTCAAATTTCGTTTCAGACCTCAACTACTTACATCTATTCCTACTTTGTCCAAGAATATTTAAGTCTCTATATGAGACTTGTTTTTATCGATTTTTAACCAAACGAATTTCCTTTAGGAATTACGAGGAACTGAAAAATTATCTCTTAAATATTCGACTTCCCTGTCAACCAAATAAGGCTATTTACGTATCGATTATTTTTTTAACGAATACAAATATCACAAGATTTTCATTAGAAACTTTAATTTTGAGACCGTCGTAGCCACAGGGTACATTTCAAACGTCGATTATTAATCATGAAATGGTTAAACCAGTATGTACAAAGACCCAACACTATAAAAGCAATAATTTAAATTAACATTTTATTAAATCTTGCAATACAGGTTCTGCATCACGAGTGCACAAGGGGTAATGACCACCAGTAATCTAATCTTGCGCCACAAATAAACACGAGGACAAGCGAAATGATCCGTCAGTTAGTTTGTCACACGACATTCCAGTATATGCTTTGTGGCATATCTAATTGACATGGCCGCAAAATTTCTGCTTTTTTTTTGAACATTTCTTTTCATTATCTACATTTTCAAACGATATTGCGTTCTGCACATTTAAGTGTTAAGTCTATGCTGCGTATTTCTAATTTTATAAATTACTTTTTAGGTACCTAACTAAACAAAGCTCGATTCGGTTAATATCTACCCCAGTTTTTTACGTGTGGAACGCCCCTCGGGCCGTCACCCCACAAGGGTTTGCGGTGGGCGGTGTGTCGGAATCGAACCGACTAAAGCATTGTAAAACGGTTTTTCATGATAAGTAGTGTACTCAAACACCAATTTAGAGGGAGTTGAAATATATTCTGAAAGTTAATGTTGCATGTTTGTAAGAAAAACTTTAGCAACCAATATTTTTTTCATACACATCTAAACGAGATTTAAAAAGAAGTTTTAGTAGGTAAGTCCTTTCGCGTTGCAGTGTATAAAGCGTAACTACGAGGAAATTATCGAGTATTGTAATAGTAGGATGCAAATTGTCCCATCTATCAGGACCCTACCTAGTCACTAAGGGGTCATTTTAGACACGGCAATCATCTTTATTGCATTGTAATGATCTGTACAGGCGACCTCTTCTATCAAAGGTCGGTTTTTAATACATTCAATTCGTCAGACAGTATAGAAATAATCTTTTTATTGTTCCGAAATCGACCGGTGTTCGAGTATATGAGTGCACCGAGATATTTTTAAATTCTGCGTCGATTTTCGCATTGCCATTTAACTGCAAGGCCGTGCAGTACATAAAAAACGTTTCCTAGTGCAACTCGGAGGGGCGAGTCATTTAAATTCAACGGTCGTCTGCATGGCCGTTTGTCAAACCATTTTTTCAAGATTGTGACCTAAAATACGAGTTACTGGTCGGCTTGGCAATCTTCCAATATTGTGATAGTGTTGCCAAGCGAAATAATGCATCGTGTATATACTCACCTATAGGTTTTCATGACTCCACATAAATAAGCACTTTTATTAGATACATGCTCAAGATTTGAATCTAAAAATTGTCCAAGAACACTTAAAGCACCGTCGGATGGAAATTCTTTTAAGGCGTCTAGCGCACGCTCATCCAATTCTGCGTGCGCTAGCTTTCCAGTCTTATAAATGTCGTCGAGCTTGGCTGCTACCTGGAAACGACACAATAGTTAGCATTAAATACAATATCTGCTAATCGTTATAGCTACTTGTTCGCTTAGTGAGGAGGGTACAACTGCGCTAAACCGCTGTAGTGAAAACTGATTTCAACGTATGTATATGTCTTCATTTTGACCAACAACGCGAATTTTTAATTTTTATTTTTTTTTTTTAATTTTGAGGATCTATCAAAAGAAGCCAGCATCACATTGCATCGACATTTTAATTAGGCGTATTTAAAGCTTGTACATATATGATACTTAAGTACAAGCTAAGAGAAAACAATGAGTTCAACTCAAGATGAAGCCGCACGACTGGTTACTCTGTAGCTGTATTAGGTTTTGTTCGTCTGTAGGGTAGTCATATATTGCAGTGCCTAAACGACACTTTATTGTTATGTAGCAAAAACTACATAAAATGGTGGCCCTTGCATGTTTGCCAGCGTAGTAACAGCGTAGTAACAATATTTCAAAGGTTCATTACACCTAAGCCAACTACTCAATATCAAGTCATTAAAGTCGGCTTACTGATGCCAGCTCAAACTGCAATTGAGCGTAAATGGTTTCAATTTATTAATAACAATGGTTCTTACATGGCTTCAGACCGAAAAGCGTTCGATCGTGTGAAAAATAATTTACTTTAATACTGTTATCAAATCACGCGATGATGAAGACGATAATGGTCAATAGGTATAGGTATGCACTGACCATAATAACTTGACAGTATTTTTGTTAAGATAACAGGCCAATTGGTTGGTAATACTTATACATTTCGCGAATAAAGGACATACCGAGACATGTAAGGACAGTGACGAGGAAAATTACTAAGTGCCTACCAACTACCCCTCCCGCCCCTGACTCGTCCCTTGCAACGCATACCAGTATGCATTGACCTCACGCGTAAGGATTTCCGAATTATACATACTTGTATATATAAATGCACTCAATTCTCGACCTTATTGCGATCCAATAAGAATCAGATCGCGACAGTGCTTTGTACTAATACCGACAATAGGTGAGATTTGATCGTAAATTAGGTAAAATTGAAAATGAATCTTATGCCTTTTTATGACTTTTTTCTGGAATCATAGACAGGTTTAGGTAATGACGTCATAAAGTAACTTGTAACTTGACGCCAATTTAAGCACTTGTGTCTGCATGCATTCTAGGTGGGATGATAATATATGCCAAAGGTCAGTCAGTTATCAGAGAGAAAGTGCAAAATACTTCTACCAACATAATAACTTAAGTACCAGTTTTCAGGTGTGGCAACTTAAGTTACTAAAATCCCCCATTGGCTTCTAAGGATATTGCCATTACATGATAACACTAGTGAATCATAAAAGTATATAGTAGGTCAGTTTATTATTACATTTGTAGATAATATTTTTATAAGCTTTAAAAAAGTGGACTGTATAATATAAGTATTACTAAATATATTATTTGTTTATATGTAGTCAATGTTACTATCTGGGCAACAATAAGGGATAGGGTGTGTCAGGGTAAAATTTTGAGTGGATACAAAATACAAAGTATTAGATACTTAGGGTGCCTACTCCCAGTACTAAAATAATAATAGTTTCACTATGGTATTTAAATATTTGAACATCCTTATAAGACACCTCAGAGCAAAGACAGACCATCAACTTTCTAATAAGATTCTTATTAGAATGGCTAATCTTTTTTTGATATACTGCTTTATGCATGGGTATTTTAGAAATGTGGTATATTATATTTATTTGTATAATTACTTGGTAGGAACTTCAATATAATAAGTTTTTAGAAATGAACCGCAGAATGAATGATGTTACGGTGAGCCATTACACATTGCCAAATGCAGATTTTTCAAATACTGCCTCCTATAGCATGTGAAATATATAACTGCTGGTTATTTCATTTAAGACTCAAAATATACAGTAGGTTAATACAATTAAAAAAAAGTTTAAACTTTAAACAACTGTATACAGCGGTGAAACTAAGTGATGTTTTATTGGTCTTTGTAGACATTTAGAATGGTATACTCCATTATACAATAATATATAAATAAGCTTAGATTAATACATAATGCTTACCTTAGGATCCAAGCCATAGTCAATGAGTTTGCGGTAGTCTGGTGTCCGGCCAACATCGGAGTCTTTCCCAGATACTTCTTCAATGGGTATCTCTCCATTGCCCTCCGCCATTCTGTATCATTTTACACACACCACACTTTATTTACAGTAACTTTTAAATGGAATAATAAAAAGAGTAAGCTTTATCAAAACTTAGGACTTTGGTTCAGGACCTATCTTGAGTTGCCTACAGATGATGTCATTGAGCTGCGATTCAAGGAAGCCACGCGTGTGAGCAATGGCAACGAATATATTAATAAAATTTAAATTATGTTTATTTATACTACAGGTTAAAGAAATAATATTTACCTTTAGTTTGTAATTTTTGTAATTTTGGAAGAAAATGATATTGCTCTAATCGTCCGAAAAACAAAAAAACAAATGATGTTCAAACATATGAAACTGTGAAACAATGGGATTGTGCACTCCTCATTCCATCCGGGTGAAGGTGAAATTTCAAAAAGCGAATGCGCGGGTCATTGCATTCTTCTAGTGAGGTGACACAATTTTGAGCCTAAAAAACGAAATTCTGAATTATGTCAAAAATCTAACAACAGCACTATTATAAAGGAGATGCGAATTCCGGCGGTCAATGACCGAAATAACACAGCAGAGTAAACTATGACGGCTCTTTATAAACCGCTACACATATCACTTTTAACGAATAATCACTTTAAAACACACTAACAATCCTCTTGAAGTAATAAATAAACACTAAAAACTTTTGCGCGCAAGAAACTTTTGAGAATGCAAAACTGCAATAAGTTGAGACTGCAACTGCATTGCACCCGATAAGAACCGGCCGGCGCGCGCCTATATTTCCAAAAAGATTCTAATTGGAATGAACACAAGGGATGGCAAAATGTTGAAGTCACTTTAGCACAGACACTGTCGAACAAAATCAATCAGAAACACTGTACACGAAAATAATTACCTATTAATTTTGCTAGTTGGTGGCCGAGACAGATATGGCGGCACCGCGCGACGTCAACGTGACCGCGAGTACGGGGTTCTCATAACATAACGACGCGCGCGGGACATGCAACGAGGAGTGCATTCAAAGTTTTAAAGGCACTTAAATTCTTAAATAACTTTTAACAGCCTCTCTGATTTTAAACTAATAGCGAATGCATCGAATATAAAATATGTTTATTGCACAGAGCGTTTTTGCAATGGTTGCGAATAATTTTGAATGTGAAAGAGCGCGGCGCGTCGCGCAAGGCTGCCGGCCGCGAGGTGAGACAGGCTAGCGGCAAGACGGCGACGAGCGAGAAGCCGAGAATGAGGGGGGGAGGGTGTTGCAACCGCCGGTGCAGGCGTGCAGCAGCGATGCCGCACCGAGCTTGCCTGCATACTTGCATACATACGCACACTTGCAAACCCTATGACCTTCGTTACTCGCAATCGATTCACTGCCACTTGCCTTTGTTGTTACAATTAGTTACTTCAGTACTGTCTTTTACCATTACTTAAAAATAACGTAACTTATTGGAATACAAGACAGGCCAAATAAAATAAGTTCAATAATGCAAAAAGATTAAATCACAAATATTCTCTTTAAAACAGTCAATCATTTATTTTACTTATTGGAATCTTACCTATATAACAGAATGGTTTTGAATCACCGATTGTTTTTGCTGACTTATTGTAATACACAAAAACTAGTAAAGTGCTAATAACTAGAATTGAAAGTGACAAAATGTTTCTTTTTAATGCAATCCCGCTTTCAACCAAAATAAAAATCACACGGTTACTAATCGACGTCGTCCAATAGTAGAACAAGGTTCATTACTCTTTGATATGGAAACGAAGGGATAAAAGAGTTAATCGCAATAACCCCTTGCCTTTAGTTCGCTTACACCTGCTGATCATCGAAGCCGTATGTATGTATTCGCGATACATACACGTATTTAAAACTGGCCTTCGTACTTCACGCGTATGTGTAAGTAAGAAACTCGGATCTGTATCCGTCGTATTATGTGGGTAGATAGGTAGGACGGCTACTGCGGGTGCCTCGCTTTGTACAAAGTTCCAATGCAGCCCTTACAGCGCCAATATGAATCTTATTGGAAGTGCACGTCAAGTTGAAAGTTGCTTAAACTGCTAACGCAGACTCTTCCTTTCTTTATAAAGAAAGAACTTTAGTATAGTATGTCTGTAACAGCACGACAAACACACTTCCTTTCTCAAATTTTCATAATATCAATAATAGTATAGCAGCAAAATAAACTCTCACCGAGTTTCCGGTGATTACTAGTTTTGAATACTTTGGTAGCGTGGTGACTTTATTTACGTCCTTTATAAAACTAATGTGATCAGTGTTAGAACTATAGAGAACTTAAAACCGATTATGAAAATAAAATAATTATTATCAATACGGTTCAAATTAGGAGCCTCACTATTTTCGAAAATGACATTAAACCATAATCGGTGTGACATTTTCTTCTTTTCTTAGAATAATTTTGTTTTTAAATACAATAGCAACCAGTTACAAAATGTAAACAAAACTATTTACATAGATGTCGTTTGGGTTTTGCAAAAGGTTTGATTTCTGAACTTTTAAGTTTTATGAATTTAGCTAAACCTAATAAAATGTTTTTACTCACCAATTCGCGGGACCTTAGGAATAGCACGAACCATCCGTCACGGACACTCACATCTATAAATAACCATTTTGCAAACACATAGCACAGCAAGTTCGCTCCGCTTGCCGCGGCGCGTACTACATTTCGCGATAAGGTACCTACCTACTTGTGCGTATTTTAAATACGTCAACAGTTCATTGACCCGCGCAGTTTCGCATCGTACGTTGCTGAATTATTGTGTCTGTAGATTTGTGGGTCACTGTACTAGCTGACGTCAAATTGGGGGCCCAGACGACGATGACGTCACCTTATCAAATCAAACTAGCCGGTGATTCTAGTTCTATTTTATAATAACGTGTTCCCCAACCAAACGTGTACTATGAATATTATAATGCTCGCCCTAATCTGACCTGACTTCGTTTGAATAATAGCGTAAGCACTCGTCTATCATGTGGGCCGAGGTCATTGCTATTTGTTTATTTTTTTGTTAATTCAAGGGCGTCTTCGCAGCACGAGTAATTATTGGCGCGTCGTGTCGTAAATATGTAGGTATGTGCTTGTTATTTATTTTGTTTTTTTATTATTTTCGATTAAGGTAGGTTTGGACTAACTTATGCCCCACTTAACTCTCAAATGGCAAATTGGGTCTCATGTTTAATTGCATAAAACGTGCTAACATAATAAGAGTTGTAAGGCGCAATGAAATCGTGGAAGAATCTTGTCCATTGTCGCTGAGGTTTTCGACCTTTGCAAAGTGCGCGGCGCGTCGCATATTCAATAGACTACATTTTTTTTTATTACTATATACACGTTTGCGTCTGGGCCTGGTATCACACATGTGCCTACATAAAATTTTCTGTTGTACACATAGAGCGGGCTTTTTGAAATAAGAATTTTGTTAACAGTCGTTATGTTTAGAAAGAGCGTCATCGTCGAATTTAATTTGTTACATACATGCTGTTCATGTCTATGGTTCTATATTTTTTTCTAACTACCAATGCACAGATAACACACTTATGTTAGCCGTCCTGCCACAGATTTCATCACCTACTTAGTTACGTATTGAGACGGTAGCTAGCTCGAATTAAAATTAATCAACTTAAAATTCATTTCACCATTATTACGTTCCACATCAAATCTACTGTAAGTTTGATTGGCGTTTGATTGACTGGTACTGCACTTTGAGAAGACTACAATACAGAGTTATGTGGAGTTGACTTAACAACTATCCTTAGTTACTCACTATTACTAACATAGTATATATTATATACATATCATCATCATCATCAACAGCCTTTAACAGTCCACCGCTGGACATAGGCTTCTCCTTAGAATGGAGGTTTTGGCCTCCTATACCACGCTGGCCAGACGGGTTGGTATATATATATTAATACGAAACTAAATCTGTCTGTCTGTAGCGTTTTCGTGCAAAAATTACTTAACCGATTTTAATGAAATTTCGTACACCGATATTCTAGAGGTTGAAAAACGTTAAGCTAATCTACTTTTTACAGGGATAACCAAAATGCACGCGGGCGGAGCTGTGGGTGATAGTTAGTCATTTATAAATTTATACATAGTAAAACAACCAAACTTCGAAACATATATTTGCAGATTATATAAACATTTGGTCCGACCCGGGCATCGAACCCGAGACCTTTTGAATTTTATTGATGATCTGAAAACATAAGGATAGAGAATATAACATAAATTATCTCTGGCATCCGAAACGCGCAATAGGAAAGAACCCACCTGTTGGTATAAGATTAGTATCATCAATGAACATACACAAAAATAGTGATATAATTTATTGATCCCACCTCTCACTTACATCTAACTAAATTTTGACCGTGTGTCTGTCAGTTATCGTGGTAAGTATCTCCCTGCCAAGTTTAATTAAAATCGGTGAAGATGAAAACGTAACACGTATGTATTAAGTTCTAGCAATCTAACTAAGCAGAAAGTATAGTGTGAGTTTATTTCAAATCAACTCGATAGTTACCGTCATCGAATTGGACGGTATGATTGGCCCGCACTGAAATCTACACCAATCATAACACCGAACACGCTCGCTGTCGAAACGGGCCCATAATCTCACACTAGGCCCTGAGTAACAAAACAATAGTTCGCTAGTACCTCTCACTCACAGGTTGAATTGCTAAGCTAAGCTTACGCTATTAGCCCTATAAATTTTTACACTGAACTGAAATTCATTTGAACCCTTCGCATCCCATCACCCAAAGTATTATAAGATATAGAAGTCCATTCGCCTACTAAAAACTATCGTTCCCTTTTACCGTTTAAATAAAAAAATGTTTCTGTCAAATCTGTCTGTCCATGTTTTTACTTTCTTTAATTGACGTGCTATTTTCATGCATGAAACGTTAATCAACATCATTTCACCACTGCTGGATGTGCATCTCTCTAGTGCTGACTTCACAAGACCAATTGATTTTTAAGTATCAATTTGGTACACGTTAATAAAAGTATTTGAATATTATTAATTTCATCTTAATATAGTTTATTTTTTTCTCTTAATAATATAGGGACAAATGAAACAGCCCTGTCACCTAAAAAACGGATTTCCTAGGGACGCCTACAACTCGGGAATCACAAACGCGTTGCCAACCCTTGACGCGAGTACGCAAGTACACTCCTCTTTTATAGGGTTTGAGCAAAGACTATATTTATATGGGTTAGAGTTATCAATGCAGTATCAACGGAAAGTAAATATTAAAAAAATAGCAGAACATTATTCCTTTGAGAGCTTCTTTTGCGTACGTTGCGTAAAAGGTTAAAGTTTCGCAAAAATAATGTATTCAAGAATTGTTCCCTTTTTAAAATATATTACTGAAGTAATTACTCAGCGTAGATCTGAAAGGCATGACATGCAGTTTCTTTGACCATGGACCTGACAATGAATGTAGAACTTATTCATTCATCATCATCATCATCATCAACAGGCTTTAACAGTCCACTGCTGGATATAGGCCTCTCCTTAAAAAGGAGGTTTTGGCCTACTATAACACGCTGGCCAGTTGGGTTGTTAGGGATGGTTTCAAGCTTTTCTTCTCTTTGCATTGATGTTGTCTTGCGTAGTTTATCCCTTAGTCGCCTTTTACGACACCCGCGGAATGAATAGGGGTGGTGACACTCTGTATTCTTAATCCGTCACCACACGGATATTCATTCATTCATGTGTAACTACACTAATAACATTTCAAATATATAAAACAAAATCGGATATCTTACACACAACGTCATTTGGTCCCAAACTAAGCAGAGCTTGTATAATGGGTACCAAACAACTGATATAAATACATAAACATACTTTTTTTGTAAATACTTATACATATTATACATAATTCGACAGAGAACTAGAGTTACCGACATCGCATGGAAAATCTGTACGCTGAAGTGGAAGTGGACATGGCTCCAGACGGACTTATGGATGCTGGAGCCGAAAGGTTTTAGAGTGGAGACCGCGATTAGGCAAACGTAGTGTAGGACGCCCTGCGGCACGATGGACCAACGATTTGAGGAAGGTGGCTGGCGGCGGATGGATGCGGACTGCCCAAGACCGCGATGGTTGGCGTTCTTTGGGGGAGACCTTCGTCCTGCAGGACGGCGATAGGTTGACACTAGACATATTATACATAGATAAACGCCCAGATTCCGAAACAAATATTTGTGGATCACACAAATATTTGTTTTGACCCAGGAATCGAACCCGAGATCTCTTGATCAGCAGCCGCATACGCTAACCACTAGACCAACAAGGCAGGCAAACAATAAAACCCTTTTTTATTTAACTGTTAATCTCTTAAACCCGGTAGGTGGCGCTGCGATCAAGTTCTGGAATTTTAAAGTTGGGCGGTACGAAGTTCGCTGGGTCAACTAGTCTTTATATATATAATTCTTGTGTGAGTGTGTATGTCACTGAACTTCTCTCAAACGACTGGACCGATTTTGATGAAATTTTTTGTGAGTGTTCAAGGGGATCTGAGAATGGTTTAGATTCGCAATTGGACCCGGTAGGTGGCGCTGCGATCAAGTTCTGGAATTTTAAAGTTGGGCGGTACGAAGTTCGCTGGGTCAACTAGTCTTTATATATATATAATTCTTGTGTGAGTGTGTATGTCACTGAACTTCTCTCAAACGACTGGACCGATTTTGATGAAATTTTTTGTGAGTGTTCAAGGGGATCTGAGAATGGTTTAGATTCGCAATTGGACCCGGTAGGTGGCGCTGCGATCAAGTACTGGAATTTTAAAGTTGGGCGGTACGAAGTTCGCTGGGTCAACTAGTCTTTATATATAATTCTTGTGTGAGTGTGTATGTCACTGAACTTCTCTCAAACGACTGGACCGATTTTGATGAAATTTTTTGTGAGTGTTCAAGGGGATCTGAGAATGGTTTAGATTCGCAATTGGACCCGGTAGGTGGCGCTGCGATCAAGTTCTGGAATTTTAAAGTTGGGCGGTACGAAGTTCGCTGGGTCAACTAGTGTATTTATATATCTGTTGTCTAGTACTCATAATACAAGCTCTGCTTAGTTAGTAAAAGTGAACTAGCTTTTTCCTGCGACTCCGCATGCGTTTATTTCGGTTATCGCGGTAAAAAGTAGCCTATGTGTATCATTAGATAGGTCTTTTAAAAACATTACGATAATAAAACCATTTTTAGATTTAGATATCCTTTTGCGAGTTATTCAACTTTAAAGCGCATTTTTTTGTAAAACCAGGTCAGTCCCCCCTCCTCTGAAAGCTAAACGGCTGGCTCAAAAAATCTGAAAAAAATCATGATAGTAGTTCATATTTAACTTTATAGGAAAACTAAAGCTGAACTAACTTATATACTTTAGGAGTTATAGGTACTTAACTTGCAAGAGGCAATCACTTGGAATACTTCGTACAAAAATAAAGAAATTATATGTAATATCAGTGCGTGTGGTGACGGATTAAGAATACAGAGTGTCACCATCCCTATTCATCCCGCGCGGGTGTCGTAAAAGGCGACTAAGGGATAAACTATGCAAGACAACATCAATGCAAAGAGAAGGAAAACTTGAAACCAACCCTATACCAACCCGTCTGGCCAGGGTGGTATAGTAGGCCAATACCTTCTTTTCAAGGAGAGGCCTATGTCCAGTAGTGGACTTTTAAAGGCTATTGATGATGATGTAACCATAATCTTATTATACACGAATTTAAATCCACCTACCATTATGGCTGACTACGGAACCCTATTCTATGCGTGGCCTGACACGCACTTGGCCAATTTTTTAGATAGAAGGAAACGGGTCGGTATTCTAATAAGAATCTAATATATAAAATTCTCGTGTCACAATGTTCGTTCCCATACTCCTCCGAAATGGCTTGAACGATTCTTATGAATGCATATGCAGTAGGTCTGAGAATCAGCCAACATCTATTTTTCATACCCCTAAGACGCGAACGGAGCCGCGGGCATCAGCTAGTATTATTATAAGAATACAAGAAATTGATTGTAGCTCCTATAACTCATATAAAAGCTTTACAAATTGGGGATTCTGTCCTGATCATTTCTACTAATCCCGGATCATGGGACTATTTCAGTGATGCTAATGGTAAAGTATCTTAGCAAAAAGTCAACTAATACATTTTCAGAAAACGGTAACCGGCCTAATGGTTTAAGCGCTCGCCACTCCGCTTTCCACCGTGCCAAGTGTGGTGGGTTCAAATCCGCTATGGGACACTTTGTGAGAACTGAAAAAGCAGCCAAGTGCAAGTCGGACTCGCCCATGAAGGGTTCCGTAGAAGCAAGTAACATCATATAAAAAAAATTGTAGTTCGTTGTAACTTTGATCGATGTTCAAATAATAGTGTATTGATTCAATGAAAGGTAAATTGCGGTTTACGATTTATGACGTATTAAAAAAAACTACTTCCTAGATCTCGTGCAAAACAATTTTCGCTGAAAGTTTGCATGGTAATGTAAATCATATATTTTTTTTAGTTTTATCACTCTTTTATTTCAGAAGTTACAGGGGGGGGGGAACACACATTTTACTACTTTGGAAGTGTCTCTTGCGCAAACTATTCAGTTTAGAAAAAAAAAATTAGAAACCTCAATATCATTTTTGAAGACCTATCCATAGACACGTATGGGTTTGAAGATAAAAAAAATTTGAGTTTCAGTTCCATGTACCCCCAAAATTTATTGTTTTTTTGCAACTTTTGTATGAAAATCTTAATGCGGTTCACAGAATACATCTACGAGTACTTACCAAGTTTCAACAGTACAATTCTTATAGTTTCGGAAAAAAGTGGCTGTGACATACGGACCTACAGACAGACATGACGAATCTATAAGGGTTCCGTTTCTTGCCATTTGGCATTTGGAACCCTAAAAAATGAAGCACATTTTTAGTTTAGGTTAGTTTAGTTATGTTCCTCGTAATAACAGAATCACGGCCATTGTTTAACAGATACATAATTTATTATTTTTTTCACATTGTAGTCACATTGTATTTACTTTATTTATTTTTGACATTGTATTGTCCTCCAGATGACGCCTCTTTTTATAATTATATTATGTAATAAAGATACTTGCAAGTTACAGAATACTGATTTTGAAACTTTGAACTTTTGAAACATATGTACGCTGAAAGCAACAGAATATTATGAACGGAACATAGTATTTAACACCTGTATTTTGCTAATATTCTTACAAATAATTAATCATTACTAATATTATAAATCTGTGTATCTGTCTGTTGGCCAGGCTTTTGCGCTAAAACTACTAAACTGATTGTAATTAATTTTGGTACACAGAAAACTCTGAGATAGAACATAGGCTACATAAAACACGTTAACCGACAAACACATACACGCAGTCGGAGCTGCGGGCGAAAGCTTGTAAATGAATATTTCGAAAACATCCAGATGGACTATCAAAACCTTAAAATAAAAATATTAAATTTATATGTGCGCAGTCCTGCGATATGTTACCTCTCTTAATCACTTATGAAATTAATTGCATGTGTTGACTAAATAAGTAAATCCCGAGTTTAACTAAATAAAATCCCTAAGTTTAAGGGATTGGATCCCGGTACTGAATTCTCTAGTCAAAATCGTTCATTATCATCATCAACAGCCTTTAATAGTCCACTGCTGGACATAGGCCTCTCCTTTGAAAGGAGGTTTTGGCCTACTATACCACGCTGGCCAGACCGGTTGGTAAAGGGTTTGTTTCAAGTTTTCCTTTTCTTGGCAGTGAGGTTAGCTGCTTATTTTGTTCTTTTAGTCGCCTCTTACGACACCCATGGAATGAGTAGGGGTAGTGACACTTTGCATTCTTAATCCGTCACCACACGGACATGACGGACATCTTGAGAAATTGTTCATTCTAGTTGTCTGTCTGTCAAAGGACAGGAATGAATTCCTAATAGTACTTAGTTCATGAACTACATAAATCTAAAAGGCATCAGATGAGCAATATATAATTTTGGACTGTGTTGCTTAGAGATCGCTTACAGCTTTCAATAACTGTAGATTTACGATATTCTTCTATAGAAGTCCAAGCTAAAAGCTCAATAGAAAGCCACAGATCTAGTATCGAGAAAGTAGACTTTCTTTCATTTCTAAGCTTGATTCAGGCAGGTATTACTAAATATAGGTATTAATAAAATAATAGTCAAAATTTATTTCTCAAATAATAAATAATGATTACATTATATGATTACTAGCCAAAGGCAAAACAATTATTCTTTGTTACAATTTAGCGAATTTAACATGTTTTCACGCTTTATATTAGCTTCACCTGTGTGTTTGTTTGTTTGTAACCAACTCCTTTGGGTGCGATTTTAACCCACTTTAAACAGCCAGATTTCGTTCGAACTTTGTAGATTTATCGAGGACCGATGACAATACACTAATTTGAAAAAAAAAAAAATGTTTTAACAGATTAGTCTTTTTTAGTCTTGAAAAATAAAAGTTTAAAAAACTAAACAAACACGCTTTTAAACTAAAAAAAAAAATACTTCAATATCATCGCCCCACGCTTTGTTACATTGAAATTATTTTCTACTTTTAGTTTAAATAGCGTGTTTGTTTAGTTTTTTATAACTATTTTAATGAAACATGTTGTAAATCATACTTAATGTGATCCTCTTTTTTTTAATCCAATAGTGGTGGTCACCATCCTCACTGCCAATGTGGAGAGTGCAACACTGGGACCCAGACTATGGCCGCCTAATCAGATGGTTCTTCACGCCCCGCTTGAAGGATACGGGATCATAGTAGGAAGGAAACATGAGCTGACAGACCCAGTGTAGCGATATAATAAACTTTAAATTTAACAACAAATATTAATTATCTTTAAGCCTCTAGAATATCAAAATGTATCTCTCAAAATGTCCCAGACCTATACGAAAACAACATAGTTTTGTAAAACATCATCATCAGCATTTCGGCCGAAAGATGTCCACTGCTGGGCATAGGCCTTCCACCAAGAGTCCTCACAACAACCGGTCCTGCGCTGCTCGCAAGCAACGGTTTCCCGCGACCTTCACCTTGTAGGAGGCCTAACCACCTTCCACTATGTGGCCACCACTCCAGAGCTTTTTGGCCGTCTTGTTTGCGACATTCGTTATATTAAAAATTTGCCAAGTGCGTGTCAGGCCACGCATAGAATAAGGTTCCGTAGTCACTCATAATGGTAGGTGGACTAAAAATCTTGTCCAATGGTTAATTGTTATGTTTACTTATTATTTGTTAATTTTTGTAAGACATTTTTCAAGTGAGTGCATTTTGCAAGTTAGGCACCTATTTACTCCTGAAATAAAAAAGTCATCTCATTTTCTAGTAGCACTTTGTCACCATCAAGTTTCATCTTTCTAGTACTAACCGTTTGGGCGGTAAGTCGACGGACGGACGGACGGACATGATGAATCTATAAGGGTTCCGAGGCATGAACTACGGAATCCTTAAAATTAACAGTCACTTACTTGCTTCTTGTCAGATGTCTATAAAAACCAATGTCCCTTTCGATTTGGATGTACATATTGTACTATCATTATTTTAATTTCTTTATAACTTCAGAAAGCTGTGTTTTAATTTTTACCCTACCGTCCTCTAAATGTTGCACTTTAAATTACTACTACTTAAAATGAAATGTATTTCTTAAATAGACACTTTCTTCTATTGATATTCTCAACTCAACCATAATTTGTCACAATGCGAGCATAACATAAAATCTATTTATAAATCTAAGGTGTGAATATGAGCAGGTGATTAAACGTAACGAAATTTACAATTCAAAATCGAGATCAAATCGTACCATACCCCTGACCCTATTTAACCTCAACAATCGGGTTTCTTAACCAAAAATAAAAGGACAAGAAACATAAAAGATCTCTATATCCCAAAAGATTACTCTCACCTATCACAATTTCTCCCCAATTGTTCGGACATCCATTAAATTTTATTTCTTTATGCCGTGCCAACAGGTTTGTCTGCTTTGAACAAAGGCATAATGGAAGAAAGGACGGCATGGTTAAATTATACAATTCACAGGACTGGTCTCGACGGATGTCAGGAAAGTTCAAAAAGAATCTAGCCAAACTGAAGGGTAAAAGGTCTAAAGGTCTGGAATCATTGTGATGTTTGACCTCGTCTATTTGTCTATTGTGCGAATTGGCTTTCATTCACAATAAACAGTGATTTTTAAAAGCTCTCACTTATTTTATTTTTATTTAAACAATACTATATTTTACACAGTTTTATAAATATTCAATAACTTGATACTAGTTACTTTCATACCTCATGATAATATTCCATAAAGTTGCTTATTATTTCTCTGTAACAGTGTATCATTTTTATTTCAACTAAAACTTGAAGTAAGTTCACTTGTGTTAGAAAGCTATTCATCAATGTCTGCGATGGCCGATACCAACTACAGAGAAGCTCCCATGAAAGCTAGTCTTAGAAATAAATAAGTCCAAACACACGTTTGAAAGGCCTATTCAGTACTACAAATGTAGTACCACCCTACCATTAAGTAAAATCCAGTTGGGCCGCAACTTAGCATGGGAATGTTCAGGGGGTCAACGCCATTCGTTTCACGTACTTGTCCTGGGTAAGCAGTGCGTATTATTATTTCGATAGATGTTTTTATTTTAGGGACTGAGATCCGGTCTGAGCGCCCCCTCGCCGCCTTGCGGCCGGCTGAGACGGTGTCGGCCGTCGCGACTCTGCCTTCATTTGATACAGCGTCTGCGCTCTGCCTGTGTGAGACATCTGATTTAAGATTTTGCAATGCAATACTACGATGCTTTTTACTTACATACGGTATAAGGCAAGTACATTAACCATAAACACATTAAAGACATGATAATTTAAGTTTTTATTGTTCTTTCTTCTCTAGTTTTTATTAATCTTTTTAAGATTAATTTTAATGTCATGTACCTATGACTTGAAGATCGTCAGTATCAAACTCGTTATAAAGTAAGTGCATTGTGTCTGTAACTACCTAGATAAAATGTAGTATGTAGGTTAAATAGATAAAAAGAGGAGTAAAGACCGATAATGTACATAAAATAAGGTGACATTATAAGCAAAAATACTTTTCAAGTTCACGAAATGTGCATGTGGAGATTAAAACGCTCCCAAACACAATGAAGCCGAACGAGTGGCAGACCGTCGTTAGACCGGTTCTCTCGATCAATCTGAGCCATTGAAATCGCGAAAGCTACGGCCGCGGCCGGTGCGAATTTCACACCAGTCTAGTCTAGACTTTAATAATGTCGCAATAGGCAGCCTAGGTCTCCCTCGGCGGCTAGAACGGTGAGAACAAATAACGGGCGTGCGTCGCATGATTGAACACACTCGTTTTGTTATAATCTAGTTTCCTTAAGCTTGTCATGAGAATGTTACTCTTTGTATTTATATAAATACATGTGACGCATGTAATTATTATATTTTTATCCCTACTAATATTATAAATGCGAAAGTAACTCTGTCTGTCTGTCTGTTACGCTTTCACGCCTAAACCACTGAACTGATTTTGATGAAATTTAGTATGAAGATAGAACTGAACTTGGGAAAGGACATAGGCTACTTTTTACCGCGATAACCGACATACACGCGGGCGGAGCTAGTTTCCTATAATTTTTAAATCGCCTGTCTCGAAAAAGCACGTTCGACTTTCTGATTGGTTTGTATATTTATGGTTTCTGGTTGTTATTTTTTAAATATCGTAATAATTGTCTATAGAAACTTAAATAAACGTTTCGAAACTAGTACATATTAGTTGCTGGGAAATTATAAAAATCTTTTAGGTTAACACTACAATATGCTTTCACGTATTAAATTTCACAGAAAACCAACATCATATAGAAGGCCAATGAATGACTGCAAAATACTTTATCCTCGCGACAACACGTGAAATGAAAAAGTATTTATAGATGTTGATTTTGGACACTATTATTAGTACGCCAGAATATATTTTAGCTTGTACATTTCTGCTTAGTAACTGCACATTGCAAATACTAGTAATACACTCGTGTGCCGCATGTACAACTCGGTTCATTGTTATAGAAAAGTTTCGTCACTGGGAATAACACTTTTTCTTTAAATTGAATATAAATAAATTCTCTTATGTAACTATTTCATGTTTCTATTAACATTGTATACATTAATTGTATCACTCATAAAACTTTTTTTTACAAATAAATTGAAGTGTCTGTATCTGAAACCAAATTAACAGTTCATCATTCACCATCATAACCATCAACAGACTTTAACAGTCCACTGTTGGAAATAGGCCTCTCCTTTGAAAGGAGGTTTTGGCCTACTATACTACCACGCTGGCCAGATGGGTTGGTCAAGTTTTCCTTCTCTTGGCACTTATATTAGCTGCTTATTTTGTTCCTTTAGTCGCCTCTTACGACACCCATGAAATGAATTGGGGTGGTGACACTTTGTATTCTTAATCCGTCACCACAGTTTTTACTAAATGCATATTATGAAAGTATAAACGATTCTGGAACGACTGGACCTATTTTGACGGTAGAAAGCTGATGATACAAGGAGTAGCCGAGGCTTATTTTTCTAGACTAGCTGCGCTATGCGGCGTTACTCGTGGTTGCCCTACGATAATAATACTAACTAGTGTGTGTATGTAATATCAAATGATCAGTTTTTAAATAAATGCATATCAAAGTATATACGATACTTACATCATAAAATAAATTTTTAAATTTTTTGTCTGTCTGTTTGTTCCGGCTAATCTCTAGAATCTCATAGCCGAGTGGCCTTAGGTGATTGGAAAAAATCACTGAGGGTAAGCAACGACAGCGCGGTCGGACCTAGATGGGTGACCGTTTGTGGCATTTTATGTAATGAGCGTTTCCGTGATTCGGAGGTCACGTTAAGCAGTCGGTTCCGGTTGTTATCATAAGATAGCAGTCGTGAAGCATAGTTGGAGGTCTTCGGGCGGCTTAGAAACATCCAACAGCAAGATTACCAGTGTCTTGCCAGTTCCCAACCCGTACTCGGCCAGCGTGGGGACGTATGGCCTTAACCCTCTCTTAAGACGAGACCTGAGCCCAGCAGTGGGACGTTATCGGTTGTTGATGAATCTCTAGAATAGATGGATCGATTTTGACGGGACTTTCACTGGCAAAAATCTGATGAGATAAGGATTTTAGACTAGCTTCGCTCTGCGGCTTTACTTGCAATTTATAACCGCGAGCTTTAGTTCTTTGAAATAACTAAAGCGCATGTTACATTAATTTTATCTCAGATTTTACGTGCACGAGTTTTCAATCTTTTCCTTACTTAGGGTAAAGATACTCCTACGATAGTCCAAGTTAGAAATTTTCTTGCAGAAATATAATCTTTGTTTATAGGAGGCTACTTAGAACCACTGACTGCCTTGTTAGTCTAGTGGTTGGCGTATGCGGCTGCTGATCAATAGGTCTCGGGGTCGATTCCCGGGTTGGACCACAAATAATTTGTGTGATCCACAAATATTTGTTTCGGAGTCTGGGTATTTTTCTATGTATAATATGTATGTATTTACAAAAAAAAAGTATGTTAAGTATTTATATCAGTTGTTTAGTACCCATTTTTTTTTTTTTTTTTTTTTTTTTTTACGTGTGGAAATCCCCGCGGACCGTCACCCCGTCGGGGGTTACGGCGGGGTGGTGTGTCGGACTCGAACCGACTAAAACCACACGGTGTGACCCTCTCTGCGCCTTTGTATTGGAAGGAGTCCAGGGAGGGGATTTCCTTCTGGACTCCAACCGGCGCCTGCCCGCACTGTTGCGGGCACCATCTCAAAGATTTACTCTCTGATTAGGCAACGTCCGGTCACACGCGAACGTCGCCCCCTCGCGGTTGGCCACTACTGCGGACGGACGGGAAACCCGTCCCGCCCATCCGCGGCCACTCTCAGGGCGGCATGAGACGCAGGTATGCGCGCCTCCGCCGCCCAGGGCGCCGGCGGCGGATCGGGTCCGAGTGGATATCGTCCTCCCGGGCCTTCTCCGCCACCTCCTTCTGCAAGATTACGTCCTCGCAGAAGGTTGCGACCGCGGTAAAATAACTGTCGCTGCCGGCCATCGATCTTATGACGGCCGGCAGCGAGAGATCCCCTCCGATGACTGCAGTGAGGGCACGGCGCTGCGCCGCCCAAGCGGGGCAGACCGCCAGCGTGTGCTGGGCCGTGTCCTCACTGCAGTCGCAGTGGTGGCAGGCGGGACTCGGTTCCCTCCTAGCGACCGAGTGCAGGTACTTTCCGAAGCAACCGTGCCCGGAAAGTACCTGCGTCAGCCGGAAGGAAAGGGTCCCGTGCTGCCGCCCTGCCCACTCCTCGATGACCGGCTGAAGAGCCTCCACGGCGGCGAAGCCAGCGCGTGGGGTCTCCAGCCGGAGCGACCATCTCTGCATGGTGGCTCGGCGAGCGGCTTCGCGCCACTCGCGCACGTCCTCGGGCGGAGGGCGAAATCCGCTCTCCGCCCGGAAGTCAGCCACTCGCCGATAAACTTCGGCGAGCACCTCCGCCTCCAAATCCCACGGGGGTGTTCCGGCCAAGGCACACGCCGCCTCTGTGGACACGGTGCGGTATCCGCGTATGGCTCTGACCGCCAGTATCCGCTGGGGGCGCCAGAGGCGCGCCCTGTTCTGGGCGGACAGAGCCGCCGCCCACACCGGTGCACCGTAAAGTGCCATTGACCGGACAACCCCCGTGTACAGCTGCCTTGTGGGGACACTGGCCCCGCCCAAGTTGGGCAGAAGTCGCCCTAGGGCGGAGGCAGTGCCCACCAATTTAGGTCCAAGCTGTCGGAAGTGCTCGTCGAAGAGCCACCTACCGTCGAGGACCAGACCCAGGTACCTCATCTGGGCCCGGACCGGTACGAGGACCGAGTTGACCTCGATCGAGGCGCCGGCGGGCGGACCGCGACGGGGCCCATGAAATAATAGGGCCTCCGTCTTGTCCAGGGCCACCCGCAGACCCAGCGCCTCGATGCGCCCGACCACCCGGGAGACTCCCGTGGTGGCCAGGCGCGCCGCCTCCTCAAAGTTTGCCCCCCGGGCCGTGACCAGGGTGTCGTCTGCGTAACAGATTACACCCAGCCCGGGGGGGAGACGCCCTCGTAGGGCCCAGTCGTATCCCATGTTCCACAGGAGTGGTCCTAGGACAGACCCCTGTGGAACACCGCACGACATGGCCCTGCGTCTCAAGGCGCCATCTCGGTCCTCGTACTCGACGGTACGCTCCTCTAAATAGTCTGCCACCAGCCGCCGCAGGTACCCTGGCACTCCGTGGTATTGGAGTGCGGCCCTGATGCAGCCGAATGGCAGACTATTGAAGGCGTTGGCGATGTCCAAGGACACCGCCAACACCACTTCGCCGCCTCTCACCGCCTCTTCGGTCACGGCCCTCAGGCGCATGATCGCGTCGACCGTCGAACGCCCTTCTCGGAAACCGAATTGGGCGTCCGACAGGTCGGGCCCCACCTCGCTGAGGTGCCGGACGATGCGGACAGAGAGAACCCTCTCAAACAACTTGCCCGCCTCGTCCAGCAACACGATGGGCCTGTAGGCCGCGACCGAATCGGCAGGCCGTCCACTCTTCTGGATCAATACCAGCTTCCCGCACTTCCAAAGTTGTTTAGTACCCATTTTTTTTTTTTTTTTTTTTTTTTTTACCTGTGGAAATCCCCGCGGACCGTCACCCCGTCGGGGGTTACGGCGGGGTGGTGTGTCGGACTCGAACCGACTAAAACCACACGGTGTGACCCTCTCTGCGCCTTTGTATTGGAAGGAGTCCAGGGAGGGGATTTCCTTCTGGACTCCAACCGGCGCCTGCCCGCACTGTTGCGGGCACCATCTCAAAGATTTACTCTCTGATTAGGCAGCGTCCGGTCACACGCGAACGTCGCCCCCTCGCGGTTGGCCACTACTGCGGACGGACGGGAAACCCGTCCCGCCCATCCGCGGCCACTCTCAGGGCGGCATGAGACGCAGGTATGCGCGCCTCCGCCGCCCAGGGCGCCGGCGGCGGATCGGGTCCGAGTGGATATCGTCCTCCCGGGCCTTCTCCGCCACCTCCTTCTGCAAGATTACGTCCTCGCAGAAGGTTGCGACCGCGGTAAAATAACTGTCGCTGCCGGCCATCGATCTTATGACGGCCGGCAGCGAGAGATCCCCTCCGATGACTGCAGTGAGGGCACGGCGCTGCGCCGCCCAAGCGGGGCAGACCGCCAGCGTGTGCTGGGCCGTGTCCTCACTGCAGTCGCAGTGGTGGCAGGCGGGACTCGGTTCCCTCCTAGCGACCGAGTGCAGGTACTTTCCGAAGCAACCGTGCCCGGAAAGTACCTGCGTCAGCCAAGTTGTTTAGTACCCATAACACAAGCTCTGCTTAATTTGGGATTAGATGACGTTGTGTGTAAGATGCCCGAAATATTTATTTATTAACATAATGGCAAGTGACTACCACTGTCCCAGGTACGGAATCATTTGCATCGAGTAGACCCGGGCTCACTACAGAAGCTATTGCCTAATTTAGAGATACACGCGGGCGAGAACTAGTTAGTCAATGAAACAAGAGAATAGAGAAATAGAATAGGGAATAGAATATAAAACGAAAAACGTTTGCAACTTGACTAGGGGCGCAGAACCCTCTACGGACATGGGTCAAACTCCTACTTACCTCCTCCCGTTGCCGAGTCAAGCTCAATCCAGCGCAGCGAATACTGACCATTCGGATCTCGTCTGAGACTTCGACAGTCTTGGCACTTTTTCCGCCTTTTAATATACTGACTGATATGGACGAGAATGTCTATGACCAGACTGCGCATGCCGGGATGAGAGCAGGATGAGCTCGAAATAACGTGCGCGGGGTGTTTTTAAGTGGAAACACTACCTAATCCGGAGTCTTGAGACCCTTAGGAGAGGAACAACTGAAAGGATTTTTCAACCAAAGAAAAGGTCGAGTGGTCCCATTTATGCCTTGCTTAGGCACAAATGTTCTACCTGTTACTGTTCTCACTGGTTATTTCCTTATAGAGCAAGATCCCAGAGCTTAGATAATATGTATAAAATTAGGTTTTGCTACTATAACGTAGTTTACCTAATTTTTTCACAAATTTTAAGACGTCTGGCAGAAGTAATGGCCCACGGAAAGTGTGTGGCAGTAATAAATTTTAATTTTAAATAATATTCTTGAAAAATATGTAAATACTAGCTTTGCACCTTTAACGTAGGTAAGTAAGGTTTTTATCCATCTATACTTGACTGCCTCGTTGGTCTAATGGTCAGCGTATGCGACTGCTAATCAAGAGGTCTCGGGTTCGATTCCCGAGTCGGACCAAATGTTTGTGTGATCCACAAATATTTGTTTCGGAGTTTGGGTGTTTTTCTATGTATAATATGTATGTATTTACAAATAAAAAGTATGTTTATGTATTTATATCAGTTGTTTAGTACCCATAACACAAGCTCTGCTTACTTTGGGACTAGATGATGTTGTGTGTAAGATGTCCAAAATATTTATTATTATTTATTATACTTCTCGCTACCTCAGAAACGGCCCCGCTTTCAAGCTAATGGGTACGCATACATCTTATCAAGACATTGTACTAATAATCCTGAAAATTTCAGCTTTGCACTAATGACGTAGGTCTGGCGGCTCTGGGATCTTGGACCATTAAACAGGGTCAATCTCAGAGTTTATCACAACGAACTTTTATCAATAACCCATTATGTCCCACTGCTGGGCTCAGGTCTTCTGTCAGGAGAGGTTTACGTCTTCACGACTCGCTACGTTGCTCACAACGTTGTGCTAACGTAATTTTGTCGTTGAATGTTTTCTAAGCTGGCCGAAGGCTTCTAACTATGCTTCCCGACTGTTATCCTATGATAACAATGGAGACCGGTCGCAATCACGGAGACGCTCATGGTACCACTGACTGCTTTGTTGGTCTAGTGGTTAGCGTATGCGTCTGCTGATCAAGAGGTCTCGGGTTCGATTCCCGCGTTGGACCAAATATTTGTGTGATCCACAACTAACTGTTTTTCTATGTATAATATGTATGTATTAAAAAAATGTATGTTTATGTATTTATATCAGTTGTATAGTACATAATTGTTTAGTATCCACAATACAAGCTCTGCTTAGTTTGGAACTAGATGACGTTGTGTGTAAGATGTCCGAAATATTTATCATGCCACTAAATTTAATAACGATCACACATCTGACCAGGTACAGGTACTGACCTTGTTTACCCTTGATGATTGTTTCTAATCACTAAGGGCAACTTAGCTATGAACCCCACATTATATTATTATCTACAGGAAGTAAGCAGAATTCGAACAAATGTAGCAGGTAATACCTATCAGCTGAATCATTACTGAAAACGGAAACTAGAGTTTAGTAACGCGAGTTGTGTAAGCCCTGATAAACAGTCCTTGTACTTGTCTGTTATTTATCAAAATTCTATTGCCAATTTGAGTCATGGTGAGTCAGTTTGACTCATTCTGATTCAATCTTCACTTATATATCTATCAACTTTATTGCAGTTATGGCACTTGTTGATAACAAATTCCTGTAAGTACCTGATAGGTCTTTTATCGTAAACGAGAATACGTAGAATCTATTAGTATTTTATAAATTTCTTTTACATAAAACTCACCACACATGTGGTTATACGAGGTCATCTCTGAAACTACTGATTCAAATTGAATAACTATTACAATGTTGGATAGCTCATTTATCGAGAAAGACTATTTAATATCATACGTCAATTAACTCCGTCTGTCTATCTGTTACCCTTTCCACGGTTAAACCACTAAAGTTATTGTAATTAGTTTTGTTTTTTTTAAATTTATTTAAGCCTATCAAAGTAACTCTACTCTGCCTGCATGAATACAATCCAGGATAAGGGGTCACCATCCTCATTCTGAGGGTAGTCATGGATGATCATAGTGCAGTATAGAGATAGATTAGACCTTTGAGAAGAATAAAAAATACTTGTTGTCACAATAACTGACAACATGCGTACAAAGCAATTTCAAACTATATGATAAATGTTGCAAAAACGGGCAAAATTTTGAATTTGAAAGTTTTAAGAGTCATAGACAATGTTGCGGGGTAAAAACATAAACAAACCACCCATTCAAATTTAATTAAAAACCATCAAACGGTAAACTTACAAATACAATGTAGAAGGTTATAAAGTTCTAGTAATTTTACCTAAGATTATGCATAAAAGCAATAACTAGATGCGTATAAACATTTTACGATTTCTATGTAACGGTTCTTTATCAATATTATAAATATATCCATCAACTTTGTTGCTGGATGGCAATGTTTATGTATTTAGCTAAGTACAATGTTCACCCATAAATAAGATTCAACATTTCTATAGTTGTTTAGACTTTTTAATGTCCTAAAATGAGGCTTTATACCAATCAACTTGGTGCTCCTGAAAGAGTATTATAGATGTCGCAAGCAATGCTAAGAGTAATAAAGAAAAACGCATGAAAACTCGAAACCTCACGTTTTCCCAAATATAAGACATCGTTTTTTCACCCCCAAAAACTACCAAATCCCAAAATAAAGCAAATTCGTTAGATGGGTTTTCGAGATCGAGATGTTATTAAAGGTTGTCTATTGCATTTGATTAACTGACGATTGTAATATTAAATTTTTTATCGATGGTTAAAAACTATTTAACAATATTTTAAAACTGAAGAGTTTATTTATTAGGTTGACTGCGCTATCCGCTCCAATTTTGAAAATCCTTTATTGGTCAATATGTATTTTGTTTCGATCACGTGACTGAGTGACATTGACCTATCTAACAAGCGAATACAGGCGTCAGTGATTGCAGATTGGCGCAAAACGTAACAAAATACATCAGATGACGTGAAATTCACGAGAGAAACCTATATTCAGCAGTAGACTGCAAAAGGATAGGTTGATGTTGACTGTTGATGACGATGATGTTGGTTGATATAAAAAAATATCATAAAAACATAAACAACTCAACAAAGTGGCGGTGCATAACTGTTCTGCAAACACTGATATCATCTGACCTGTCTACCGTTAAGATCTTCGCGATGTAAGCGTAATGAATAAGCTTTGAGTGTTTAAAGCGCAGCACCATGCTTTTACTTGTGTACTTGAGTTACGTGTTCTTACTCGAGTTTCTAAGAAAAATATCACAGTACATTCATAATTTGAATTCAAATACCTATTTCTCTAATTTAGCAGACCGGTCAGTCTTCTGTATTAAAATAGAGTTCAATATAAACTGACCGTTTAGTAGACAGCGGAGACTCAATAGTCAGTCTGTCGACAACTATTATTATAATTTTAATGCTTTATGTAAATAATCCCTACTAAATATTATAAATGCGAAAGTAACTCTGTCTGTCTGTTACGCTTTCACGCCTAAACCACTGAACCGATTTTGATGAAATTTGGTATGAAGATAGAACTGAACTTAGGAAAGGACATAGGCTACTTTTTACTGCAATAATCGAGATACAAAGGCCAAAGCTATGTGATTATAAAAATACATAAATCGTAGATGTCAAAATGTATCACTGTTTATCTCCTGTCAAAACTTCACAGGTTGCTAGGCATAACAAACTTGCATGGCAACCATAATGATAGTTTGTAACTGACACAAGACCAGTAGACCAGGGTAGATAATTTTTGAAAACAAATAAAATTATAGTAGGATGAAACCTATTGGAAAAAGAGGAGAATATTATAAAAATGAAAGGATAAATAATTTACGGGGGATCTGAGGTCGGGAAGGGGTAGGGGGGGAGGTTTTCGGGTCCTTTAAGCGGGAAGTGAAAAAGCATCTCACTAAGCCGCCATAGTGTGGGCCGCCATACATTATTGTCTGCATTCGTAGCAAGTGTGGTAGCCCCGACTCTTGGATTCTGCTCATGCTTTCCATCAGGCAGGGTAGAGTCACTTTGGATGGCTAAATATATAAAACAAAGGGTAAAAAACGGTTTATCTCGATTTCCGGCAAAACTACAAGCCCTATGGAAAAAAGTTAAATGGCATAGTTGTAGGTAATTAAGAGATCTACAACTTAGGGTTCCGAAGTTTATGACTTCGAATTGTAATTACGTCGAAAAAGTGCTACAATAAAATTATGAAAAATATTTTTACATAATGTGGGGATGTTTTTTTTTTCTCGCGGCTACCCCATCATGTGGGGTATCATATGTAGGTCTTTTAAAAAAAATACAGGGTTGTTTAGACGATTTTTTGATTTAGGTATCCGTTTGCGAGAAATCCTACTTTAAAGGCCACTTTTTGTAAAAACATTACGTCCCCCCTCTAAAAGCTAAACGGCCGGCTCAAAAAATCTGGGAAAATTCATGATAGTGGTCCATATAATGAACTTTAAATGAAAACTATAACGAATTAGATGACTTTGTTAGTTCAGGAGTTATAGAGGCTTAACTTCTACGATGTTCTAATTGGAAAACGTCATACAAAATTAACGCATTAATACGTAAACATAACAATTAACCATTGGATACAATTTCTAATCCACGTACCATTATGGGTGACTGAGGAACCCTTTCCTGTGCGTGGCCTGACACTTGGCCGATTTTTTATTTTCACTTTTTTCAAATAACCTCAAATTATATAATATAATATAAAAATATTTATTTATTTATACCCTTACCGTGTCGCGCGATATAAACGAATTCCACGCGGGCGAAGCCGCGGGCGGAAAGCTAGAACTTTATAATGTGATTAACTCACAGAATTAGATGCTGAACTGTGTTATCTATACTAATAATAATAAATAAATTTAAAGATCTGTTTGTATTTTCAAATTACCAGCTCATTAGAATAAGTGTACATTTAGAGATCAATTAGAATCAATTATTTCATGATTAGAAAAAATATTAATCAGGTTAATAAATTTGGGTAGGCATATGACATTTATTGCAAAAAACGATACATACAAATACGTCACAAATTCAACAATATCTAAGCCAATATCAAGTACTTACTAGCTAAGCCCTGCGAATACACTTCTTTTTTTGGAGATCGAGTTGGCAACACCGACACCTGTGCATTGTTTACGTAATTTAAAACTTGTAAATATTATTTAGTGTTGTAAAGTCTTTGAAAGATGCAGTGTTTCTAATTGCGAACATTATTTTAACCATGTGACATTGCTGGGAAGAACTAAGAAGCAGTGACTAAAGAAAAACAGAGAAGGTTAGCAATACACCACTAAAACACAGTTTGAGCTTTGAATGTTGAATGTGTACTACAACCAAATAACAACAATTAACTTATAATGCAATCCCAGAGAAGTGACATTGTTTAGTGCGATCTTGTTTTCTGGAACGACAATTTCAATATACAAAAAAGACGTTATGAAAAATTTTTTTATGAATTTGCCGACCCCAGCGACATAGTGACGAGTAGCCGAACTAAACTTTATTGTCATAGACAAAATAGATTTCATTGATCATTTGTCTATGGTAGTCACCTATGGTCGGGTAACTTTAGCCTTTTATTTGAATATATATTGAAGCTGTTTGAATATATTGATTGTATTAATAAAATATTGGGTGAATTGCGAGTACATGTACAGGGGGAGGTCGGAGTCACCAACTTCTCATAATTAAGAGAGCTTATCACTCGTTTGCTATACCTGCGAATAGTTTTGTTGTCCTGGTATAATTTTGGTACCATACATCATGCCGCTTAAGAGAACATCTCCAAAACTGAAAACCACGAATAAAAAAAAAGCTGATAATACAACTCTAACCAGCTCCGAGCACGGATTATCAAACGAATCTGCATTGAATAGATCAGCCTCCGATTCAGATCTGTCACATGCCATACCACAGGATCTTGTATCACAAAGAAGAGAGAGATCTAGGGCCGATATGAAAGATTCAATCTCCACTAAAATGTCTGATTTCCAAGAAGAAATGCGGAAGCTCACGTCGAATTTTGTATTACAGACTAATGAACTAAAGGAACTGAATATGGCTCTTAAAGAAATAAAGGAATCTAACCATAACATTGAGAATACTGTCTCCTTTCTCGCTGCACAAAACGAGGAGTTTAAGAAGAGAATTGTGGAACTGGAGTTACAGGCAACGAAAGACAGGAATTATATGACTATTTTAGAAAATAAAATAGAAGAAATGCAAATGAATGACCGGAAATTAAGTTTTGAAATTAAAAATGTTCCAAGAACGTGTAATGAAACCAAAGAAGAGCTGATTGGCTTTGTCACAAGTCTCTCTGAGACCATAGACTGTGCTATACAGAAAGCTGATATCGCTGATATATACCGAATGAAACCAAAGTCAGTTGAAGTTAAAAGCTCGCCTATTGTCGTGGAAACCAAATCCACGTTATTGAAGAATAACATTCTAAAATCCGCTAGTTCATTCAATATAAAAAATAAAAATAAGTTATGCGCCAAACACCTGGGTTTTAAAGTAAATGGAGATACCCCTGTATACTTATCCGAACATCTAACTCCTAAAGGCGCGCGCTTATATTTCTTGGCGCGGGACTTGGCCAAGACACAGAACTATAAATTTTGCTGGACTGCTTACGGAAAAGTATATGTACGAAAAAACGAACACTCACCGATTATTCTGATTACGCATGAAAATCAAGTACACCAACTTCTGAATGCTCAGCAACAAAGTTCACATACAAGTTGACTTTTTGCGGTGGAGTCGGTCATCCAAAGTGGTTTCTCGCCGTTCTCTATTTTCTCTCTAATGCATGTTCTTACCATTACTTCTATAATTGCGCTTACTTCAATATTATTCTATCGATTATTTTTAAATGTAGCAGGTAAAAATGTAAAAAAAAAACATATGATTTTATGCATTACGATTACAATGACACACAAATACTCAAACTCATGTAAACTCATACAAACCTACACTACACAACAATTATCAAGTACATTACAAAAACTAATCATATTACACACATATTCTGTAAACCTAAAACATATTAATAAGTGTAAAAATCTGAATTCCATGTGTCATGTTACTTATGGGATGACTTCCTTGTCTTGTTCTCTTTTTCCGCATGGATAACGCAATTCATAACATGAATGCATTAGACCAAGTTGAAATCGCTAAGGCAATAGTATGTAACTGTGCCGAGCTTTCGTCGAATAAAGCTTTTAATAAAAATGACCTCACAATAGTTTCACAAAATATCCGTAGTATTTATCGCAATTTCGATGATTTTTTAGTGACATTGTCTGACCTTCCATTTAAAGCTGATATCCTGATATTTAGTGAATGTAGACTAAACACAAGTAAACCTTTACCACTACTTGATAATTACAATTCCTTCTGTTCTACATCACAACTCAACCAGAATGACGGGGTTGTTGTGTATATTAGGAGACCTTTACAGGGTAAACTTAAGGAGGTCAAGCTGGTTGATGCATCATGTCTTCAACTCAATGTTCTTTCTAACACCATATTATGTATTTACCGCTCTCCATCTAATACAAACGCCACTCGATTTATAGAATCACTCTCGTCACACTTGGATACATTAACTGGCCATAACAATATCATAATAGCGGGTGACATTAATATCAACATTGCTCCTAAAGAAATCGAACCAACCCATGAATACAACAACAGAGTTAACTACCTAAATGCCTTGTCTAACTATGGAATATTGGCGGGTCATACTATTCCCACAAGGGATCATAACTGTTTAGACCACTATATGTTAAAAATTAACAAAAATAAGTACTCGGCATTTATTGCCGTCTTACAAACCACCGTAACAGACCACTTGACTATTCTTCTCTCTATTTCTAAACCTAAATTTACCGGACCTGTAACAAAAACTAGAACAAAAATTGATTACACAAGGGCTCTTAGTGTACTGCAACAAAAAAATTTATCAAGATTAATGGTTTGTAATGATCCCACCTTAGTTACACAAACTTTGATTGATGAAATTACCGAGTCTCTAAGAGCTGGTACCACAACCAGTAACATTCCTAAAAACAAACGCTGTCTAAAGCCCTGGATCACACCTGGATTGCTGCGTTGCATTAGGCATAGGAACAAACTGCAAAAAAAACTACGGCAGGAGAGCTATAATGATTTATTGAAGATCACATATAGGCGTTACAGAAATTATTGCAATAACCTCATCAAAAAGCTCAAAAGAAAATACGAACAGGATCTTCTAGCAAATTCGATTAACAACAACAAACTTCTATGGAAAAACATAAAACGCATTACTTATACGGGTACATCACATGACGTTAACTCGGAACTGATAAATCTCAGAAACGATCCGACTGAATCTGCTAATTACATCAACAGCTATTTTGCAAGCATAGGGAAACAGCTAGCCAGTAATATACAAACCAGTACCATTCATCTCAGTAACCTAACACACCATGTAGCACCTCAAACTAACTCATTCGTACTACTAGATACAGATATCAAAGAAGTGAAACAAATCCTCATGGGATTAAAATCAAATAGCGCTCCTGGTTGGGACAATATACCGGTGAGTTTTCTGAAATTCGCTAACAATGAATTAGTTCCAATACTTACACACCTTTTTCACCTATGTTTTAGACAGGGAATATTTCCCGCGCCATTAAAGAAAGCGATCATCACCCCAGTGTGTAAGGGTGGAGACAGGGACGATGTCAGCAACTATAGACCGATAGCTGTACTCCCAGCTATATCAAAAATACTAGAAAAACTTCTCAATTCTAGGCTGACAAGTTATCTAGCCAGGTACAAGCTCTTATCCTCCTCCCAATTTGGATTTAGACGAGGAGTATCAACCGCAGATGCAATTTCAGCTGTCACTCAATTGGTTGCTGAGCAGCTTGACAAGGGACACAAGTGCCTATCGATATTTCTGGACCTCAAAAAAGCGTTTGACACCGTCTCTGTTCCTATTCTGATACACAAGCTGGAAAAACTCGGAATAAGAGCAGCTGAACTCTCTCTCTTTCGCAGTTACCTATCAGACAGAACGCAAAGGGTTAAGCTTAACCAATTCACTAGTGAGGACTCCACTGTGTCATACGGCGTTCCGCAGGGCAGTGTGCTTGGCCCTACTTTATTTCTAATATATATCAACGATTTATATAACATAAAAACAAAAAATGCACACATTTTCTCCTATGCAGATGATACTGCGCTGGTGTTCACTGGTAAAACCTGGGCTACGGTAAAAGAGAATGCAGAAGCTGATATGAGAAATGTAGCAAAATGGTTAAAGAATAATCTATTGACGCTTAACACTACAAAAACAAACTACATCTGCTACAGTATTCAAAACTACTTGCAACCGCAATCGGAATTAAGTCTTCAAATACACTCGTGTGACCAGTCTACGAAATCAGGCATATGTGACTGCCCCACAATAGAAAAGGTTAAGGAAACCAAATACTTAGGAGTGATAGTTGACCAACGACTGTCCTGGCACTCCCATATTGACCAGCTCACTGCCAGAATCAGGAAACTGATTTGGATTTTTAAGACCTTACGACATGTTGTGCCTTCTGAACAAATGACACCACAAGCTTCACATAGGAACATTTTAAAGGAAATTTATACATCACTAGCGCAGTCAATTCTTACTTACTGCATTCCTATATGGGGAGGGGCTGGAAAATCAAAAATGCTGGAAATGGAACGGGCACAACGAGCATTATTAAAAGTAATGTATTTTAAAAAAAGGCGTTTCCCAACATATAATCTATATGCTATTAGCAATGTTCTGTCGGTGCGGAAACTATACATACTTCACACAATACTTAACAAGCATACAATTACATCTTCTAACTCAAGCACCGTGTCAAAGAGAAGACCAGAAACTATTGCGCGTACAAAAACAAGAACCGAATTTGCGAACAGACAATACAAAAGTCGGTCGGAATATTTATACAATAAAATGAATAAAAACGTTAAAATTCGCACAAAACCACTAAGAGACTGTAAAACATTACTAACTAACTTTTTGGCACCCTTAAGTTATGATGAAACGGAATCCTTCTTACAACACTTGGCGTAAAAAAAAAAAAAAAAAAAAAAAAAAAAAAAAAAAAAAAAAACATAAAATATATATATATACATATATAATAAAGGGCTTACAAGTTTTGGCGTACACCTCTAAAAGTATACACACACGCACGCACGCACACACACACACACACACACATACACACGCGCACACACACACACGTAATTCGTATGCTAATTTGTAAACTGTTGGTTTTGGTTTAGTTAATTAATTGATTTTATGTATTAATTGTATGTTCAAATCAATTCACTGCTCTAATATTAACATAGTGACATCTGCAATGGAAGAGTACAGTGACCTGCCACAGGCATTGTTTGCTTAAAAGGTCACTGTGGTCACATTTTTAAACTGTTAAAGCTGATATTGAAATAAAATATTTATTATTATTTATTATTATTATTTATTATTATTAATACACGGTTGCTGTGTACTCGATACGAGTAAAAGCTATAGTCAAAATAAGGTTGCCGAGTTCTGAACTACGGAACCCTAAAAAGGAGCTTAAGTTATTCCTCATATCATCCAGCCAGCGAAAGTACCGTAAAAATCCTAAAATACAGCCGGACCAGTAATTACCCGGAACAAAAAGACTGACAGAAAATTTTATTAAAAAAAATACTTTTTGTTGTAAGTACCGTAAATACTTTCATTCGCATTTAGTTAAAAACTGTTTATTTGCATGTACCTATGTATGTATGATTTACATACACATATTAATTAAGAGAGTACATAGATTAATTAAGTACGAAACGAATGACATGAATTTTAGTAAGCAACAATTTGTAAACAAAGTAGGCTCAACCGAATGCGGCAAATGCATGTACTTTCACAGTGCGGTGCATTGCAGTTATTACGTCATACCTTTGGAATACTTGGCACCGCATACATACAAGTAGGCTATGTAGTAATAATAAAAAGTTTAACTATAACTCAGTTACATTGTAGTTTTAAATCTGAAGTTTGGAACAGCGTTTTAGAATAAGCACGGGTTTAATTGTATGTACGTGAAAATTGCGATGTGTTTTTAATAAATTATCTTCAGGTTAACTATTTTTTGTTTACACAAGATCCTTTATGTTATACGAAATTCCATATAAGTATTAAAAGCATGAATCAACAGAAACAAATACGAGTAACATTAGAGTCGACTTAAATTTTAAATTCTCTCCCAATAATCAATATATTTATAAAAAATGAATTGCTGTTTGTTAGTCTCGCTAAAACTCGAGAACGGCTGGACCGATTTGGCTAATTTTGTTCTTGAATTATTTGTGAAAGTCCAGAGAAGTTGTAAAAGGTGAATATGTAAAAATTAAATGCATTTTTTTATTACTTAATTATGAATCCCTTTATAAGTTTATTTATCGATTGAGTCAGTACGAAGTCTGCTGGGTCAGCTAGTTTTATATATTTTTAAATATAAATTTTATATATATTTAAAGTAGCATTCTTATTTTTGTAATATTATTGTAATGTATTGAGGTACAATCAAATGGTACATTCAACGGCAAGATTACATAGCCACAACTTGTGTTGCCAGTTCCCAATCCGCACTCGGCCTGCGTGGGGACGTATGACTTTAAGGAGACCAGAGCTCAACAGTGGGACATTATGACTTATTGCTGAAATTCCTTAAATACGTAGTCACTGCCAGTGTCTTTCCTCTTTTCCTTATTTCTGGCTGAAACTATTATGTATTCTGTGATGAAACGTCAAAAAGTCAAAATTGTAGTTTACGTTTAAGGCTCTGTGAAAATTTTACAATCAGGGAAAGTATTTTTATTTGTATAAACAAACAGTTTAACAGTATTTAATATATAAATGACTTCGACAAGTTACAAATAAAAAAGCAGCCAAGTGCGAGTCGGACTCGCCCATGAAGGGTTCCGTATCAGTAAGTAACATCATATAAAAGTTCTTGTAGTTCGTTGTAACTTTAATCGATGTTTTTATACTAGTGTATTGACTGGATGAAAGGTAAATGGCGTGTAACGATTTATGACGTATTAAAAAAAAACTGCTCACTAGATCTTGTTCAAACCAATTTTCGTTGGTAGTTTACATGGTAATGTATAACATATATTTTTTCTAGTTTTATCACTCTCTTATTTTAGAAGTTAGAGGGGGGGGGGGGGGGGACACATTTTTCCACTTTGGAAGTGTCTCTCGCGCAAACTATTCAGTTTAGAAAAAAATGATAGTAGAAACTTCGACATCATTTTTGAACACCTATCCATAGATACCCCACACGTAAAGGTTTGATGAAAAAAAAATTTTTGAGTTTCAGTTCCAAGTATGGGGACCCCCAAAATGTATTGTTTTTTTTCTAAATTTTTGTAAAAATCTTAATGCGGTTCACAGAATACATCGACTGACTAAATTTCAACAGTATAGCTTGAATAGTTTCGGAAATAATTGGCTGTGACATACGGACGGACAGACAGACAGACAGACAGACACACAGACAGACTTGACGAATCTATAAGGGTTCCGTTTTTTTGCCATTTGGCAACGGAACCCTAAAAAATGGTTACGGAGCAAATATGAACCTAACTATGTTCACATTACTATTTAGATATAAGGTACCTACTTACGTAAAAACTTTTCAATACAACACTATACATTGCACTTTACATATAACAGAAAAACACAAAACCAGTGTGGTTTAGGAGAGGATTAGGTGTCCTGTCATCACAAAGATTGAAAACTATAAAAATTTTCATTTTTAGCTTAATTAATTATGCCTAACAATAAAAAAATGTTTTAAAAAACAATTGTTTTAGAAAGACTAAAGAAACAAAGTAGGCTCTAGGCGCTAGGTCCTAGGGGTATGAAAATCCTGGCGGATATGGACGCAAAGGTCTATGACCAAATCCGTGCCATTCGCCGGGATGAGAGCGGGGAAGACCAGGACGTGCTCGGAATGCGGCGGAATGCTCACCGACAGGCACTGGCCCAGTGGCGTGCGCGGCTGGAACAGCCGCATATCGCGCGTCAACGCGCTGTTGGTGCCATTCTGCCTAACCTCGAAGCTTGGGTAGGTAGGGAGGGAGGTCATGTCACGTACCGACTTACTCAGATACTCACCGGGCATGGCTGCTTCGGTGAGTATCTGAATAGGATAGGACGCGAGGAGACGGCACAATGCCACCACTGCGCAGCCGACTGGGACTCTGCCCAGCACACGCTGGAAGACTGCCCCGCTTGGGTGTCTGAACGCGAAGTCCTAGTTGGCTAAATCGGACGAGACCTGTCCCCGCCAGCAATCATTGCTGCAATGCTGGCGGACGAGGAGGGATGGGGCGCAGTGGTCTCTTTCTGTGAAGCTGTAATGCTTCAGAAAGAAACCGCTGAACGGGATCGGGAGAGGGCCGATCCTGAGCGTAGAGGACGTCGGCGACAACACCAGCCCTCGAGGGCACCGCAAGCTACCAGAGAGTGGGGATCTTTGGTAGCAGATTAACTGTTGCGGTTAATAGAGAGGAGGTAAAACGCGCCAATTGAGCCGATAGTTAGGGGGAAGCCTCTCTGGCTTTCCTCGGGATAGAGCCTTGATAGGCGCGGCATCAATCCTGGGGGGACCTGAAATAATATGGTCCGGGTCCTCCCTAGAGCAGGGTGCATGAGTCCGGCGATCGGGGTGGGTTTTAGTGGAAACACCACATACGCTCTCTACTGCGCCAAGTGTCGCGGGTTCGAATCCCACGTGGGTGATAACACTTCGTGTGATTCACAAATTGTTGTTCTGAGTCTGGGTGTTCTTTGTGTCCGTTTCATGTGTGTTTGTAAAGTCCCCCGCGACACAGGAATTCATATTCCTAATGCGGGAGTAGTCTTTAAAAAAAAAAAAAAAAGATGGTCATGTTTTCCATCAGGTAGAGTAGATTCATTTTACGAGCCAGTGCTTCAAAAAAAGTTTACCGCCCTTAATAAGAGAAAACCGCATTCAAATCGATAACACAGACAAAAATTGCTTCAATCTTTTTTGAGTTTTGTTACTTTTTTTCAGTATATTCCTGTATATTCATTGTACAGACATGGACCACTTACAATCCTTACTAACATTAGAAATGCGAGAGTAAGAGTAAGAAACCGATTTAAATGAAAATGGAAGAAAAAAATTACACACATACCTAGTCTAGAGGTCTAGAGCCTACGAGAGGACATCGGCTACTTTTTACCGCGACATACATGCGGGCGAAAACTAGTTCTAAATTTATGTATAGAATAGACCTTTATCTTAGACCTTTATTTATAATATTGTAAAAATATGACATACTTGTGATTGAAATATCAATCTTAATGAGTTTATAATTAAGTATTAGTACTTATTATTAATTATTTAATGGGTGATAGCGCCACGCTCATTTCAGCACGAATGGGCCGGCTCGACCCGGGCTGTACTAACCCTCACACAGAAGACCATCCTATTAATGACAGCACTCTTGCTGTCGTATTTCGTTGGTATGTGTGAGACCGGAGGCCCAATCATTCTGCATAATTCTCCCGGCCTCTGGAAGCCGGCATTGTACTGAAAAAACATCCGCCATCAGTGTCCTCAAATATATTAACAACTAGTTCAATATTCGAATTTCAGTTGTTGCAGAGGTCCGATGCCAGTCGCTCCGTCTAAATACCGATACTTGGTTAAAACCAGTTGAACTAGTAGCCGACCCCAAATAGTCTTGGGAATAATTAAGGCTAGGAAGACGAAGAAGAAATCTGCAGCCTTTAACAGTCCACTGTCAAAGAGGTTTTGGCCTACTTTGCACTGGTTTGTATCAGGGTTTGTTTCAAGATTTTCTTCTCTTTGCAGTGCGTTTCTCTTACATAGTTTGTTCCTTAGTCGCCTCTAACGACACCCACAGAATGAATAGGGGTGGTGACCCTCCGTATCCTTAATCCATAGGGGAGTGCTTGTGGTATTTAATGACAATTACATGGTCTGCTCTAAAAAAACGCTACTAGCCAAATGGCCTTAGGTGATTGCAACCAATCACCAAGGGTAATCGACGACTGCTCGGTCAGTACCTAGATGGGTTACCGGTAATGTTATGAGCGTTTCCGTGATTTGAAGGTCACGTTAAGCAGTCGGTCCCGGTTATTATAATAAGATAACAGTCGTAATGAGTTGGAGACCTTCGGGCGGCTTAAAAACATCACTCGGTCACCGTAGGGACGTATGGCCTTATCGTAAAGTAAAGAAGACCCGAGCTCAGCAGTGCGTTAGTTATATGTTGTTGATGATTGATGACATGATTTGCTAATTAACATTCGAATACATCATTGTAGATATTTATTAGAGAGAATCGAATATCTTAAAGTCAAACATGTGGCAATTTAATTGTATGCACTTCATGAGTACATAGGTGAGTAAATTTAGTTCAAGCAAATGTTAGTCTTCATTTTTGAGGTTTCTTTGAGGCCGTGTTCTCGTGCTTGGTGACAATCTTTCCCTTTTTAGGGTTCCGTAGCCAAATGGCAAAAAACGGAACCCTTATAGATTCGTCAAGTCTGTCTGTCTGTCTGTCCGTCCGTATGTCACAGCCAATTATTTCCGAAACTATAAGAGCTATACTGTTGAAATTTGGTCAGTCGATGTATTCTGTGAACCGCATTAAGATTTTTACATAAAAATAGAAAAAAAGCAATACGTTTTGGGGGTCCCCATACTTGGAACTGAAACTCAAAAAAAATTTTTTCATCAAACCTATACGTGTGGGGTATTTATGGATAGGTGTTCAAAAATGATGTTGAGGTTTCTAACATCATTTTTTTCTAAACTGAATAGTTTGCGCGAGAGACACTTCCAAAGTGGAAAAATGTGTGTCCCCCCCCCCCTCTAACTTCTAAAATAAGAGAGTGATAAAACTAAAAAAAATATATGTTGTACATTACCATGCAAACTACCGACGAAAATTAGTTTGAAAGAGATCTAGTGAGTAGTTTTTAGGGTTCCGTAGCCAAATGGCAAAAAACGGAACCCTTATAGATTCGTCAAGTCTGTCTGTCTGTCTGTCTGTCTGTCTGTCTGTCTGTCTGTCTGTCTGTCCGTCCGTATGTCACAGCCAATTATTTCCGAAACTATAAGAGCTATACTGTTGAAATTTGGTCAGTCGATGTATTCTGTGAACCGCATTAAGATTTTTACATAAAAATAGAAAAAAAACAATACATTTTGGGGGTCCCCATACTTGGAACTGAAACTCAAATTTTTTTTTTTGATCAAACCTATACGTGTGTGGTATCTATGGATAGGTCTTCAAAAATAATGTTGAGGTTTCTAATATCATTTTTTTCTAAACTGAATAGTTTGCGCGGGAGACACTTCCAAAGTGGAAAAATGTGTGTCCCCCCCCCTCTAACTTCTAAAATAAGAGAGTGATAAAACTAAAAAAAATATATGTTGTACATTACCATGTAAACTACCAACGAAAATTGGTTTGAACGAGATCTAGTGAGTAGTTTTTTTTTAATACGTCATAAATCGTAACACGCAATATACCTTTCATCCAATCAATACACTAGTATAAAAACATCGAAGAAAGTTACAACGAACTACAAGAACTTTTATATGATGTTACTTACTGGTACGGAACCCTTCATGGGCGAGTCCCACTCGCACTTGGCCGCTTTTTAGGGTTCCGTAGCCAAATGGCAAAAAACGGAACCCTTATAGATTCGTCAAGTCTGTCTGTCTGTCTGTCTGTCTGTCTGTCTGTCTGTCTGTCTGTCTGTCTGTCCGTCCGTATGTCACAGCCAATTATTTCCGAAACTATAAGAGCTATACTGTTGAAATTTGGTCAGTCGATGTATTCTGTGAACCGCATTAAGATTTTTACATAAAAATAGAAAAAAAACAATACATTTTGGGGGTCCCCATACTTGGAACTGTTACTCAAAATTTTTTTTTTCATCAAACCTATACGTGTGGGGTATCTATGGATAGGTCTTCAAAAATAATGTTGAGGTTTCTGATATCATTTTTTTCTAAACTGAATAGTTTGCGCGGGAGACACTTCCAAAGTGGAAAAATGTGTGTCCCCCCCCCTCTAACTTCTTAAATAAGAGAGTGATAAAACTAAAAAAAATATATGTTGTACATTACCATGTAAACTACCAACGAAAATTGGTTTGAACGAGATCTAGTGAGTAGTTTTTTTTTAATACGTCATAAATCGTAACACGCGATATACCTTTCATCCAATCAATATACTAGTATAAAAACATCGATGAAAGTTACAACGAACTACAAGAACTTTTATATGATGTTACTTGCTGGTACGGAACCCTTCATGGGCGAGTCCGACTCGCACTTGGCCGCTTTTTTTTTTTTAATACGTCATAAATCGTAACACGCAATTTACCTTACATCCAATCAATACACTAGTATAAAAACATCGATGAAAGTTACAACGAACTACAAGAACTTTTATATGATGTTACTTGCTGATACGGAACCCTTCCTGGGCGAGTCCGACTCGCACTTGGCCGCTTTTTTTGTATTGGATTAAAACTATCTGTACAATCTATACTAATGTTATATTATAACGCTGAAGAATTTGTTTTTTTGTTTAAAAGCAATAATCTCAGAAAAGAATAATCTCAGAAACTGAAAAATTATTAATTGTTAGATAGTGCATTTGTCGAAGAAGGCTATAGACAATGGATGATCAAGCTACGGCCAAAAGGAAAGGAGTATCAATGAAACATGTTGCAAAAACCGGGGGAAAATTATTTCTTTTGAGAACATCTATTGCGAGCGCTGCGTAAATGGTTAGAGTTTCGTGAAAAAACAATGTATTAAAGAATTGTTCATTATGAAAAGTTCTAAAAATGTTTATGACAGCGTATGTATATCTTTTTTTTTGTTTTATTGTTTAATAACTTATATATAAAATTCTCGTGTCACAATGTTCGTTCCCATACTCCTAAGAAACGGCTGGACAGATTTTTATAAAATTTTGTGTGTATATCGGGTAGGTCTGAGAATCGGCGAACATCTATTTTTCACATCCCTAGGACGCAAGCGGAGCCGCGGGCATCAGCTAGTCTTATATATAAAATTCTCGTGTCACAATGTTCGTTCGCAAACTCCTCCGAAACGGCTTGACCGATTCTGATGAATTTTTTATGCATATTCAGTAAGTGTGAGAATCGGCGACTATCTATTTTTCAAACCTCTAGGACGTGAGCGGAGCCGCGGGCATCAGCTAGTTATATTATAAAATACAAGTAATATTGTGTTCGCTTCAAAAACTCCAAAAGTTCTGCATGAAAATTTTGTATTGAATCAAAAATTTTGACATGATGTAGAACTCGATTCAAAAACAGTGTTTATCTCTTGTATGTTTTTGAATTGTGTTCTAAATTAACCAATTCTAAATTAATCAATTCTATAGTCTATAGATTACCATAATTTAATTTTCTCAGTCTCTAGAAATATTTACATTTTAAAATTGATATTTATGAAACTATATCAGAAATATTTGACTTTTGAATTAGTGATTCTTGAGATTTTTTTTTTTTTTTTGAAAAATGACATATAGGTACCACGTAAACTCTCAAACTTTATTTATTTAATTTATATCTTTTGAGAATGTCTATTTTTTTTATTTCTTACGCATATTTTTGTAAGACATTTGTAAAACTTTACTCTTTTCGTAACCCTTCTTTTCGAATTTGAGTGCATAGATTTTAAAGAACTCGATTATTACGGTAAAAAGTAATCTATGTCCTTCTTCAAGAATCAAAGTATTTCTACAGCAAATTTCATCGAAATCAGTGTAGTCGTTTAGCCGTGAAAGTCAAGATTATCTAGTTAAAACTAGTCAAATAATTTAACATAAAATAAATCATATAGTTACTTCTAGCTAGGTATATGAATTATACCGAAAACCATCGACACATCATCCGTGCAAAAATATTGAGAGCGCGTTAACCAAATTCAATCATTTCTAATAAAAACGAAACCATTTCCTGTGTCTGTGTCCTGTTACCGACCCTACGCAAAGTTATATTATCGTCCACTCTCTAATATGCTCCGTACAAGTGTAGCCAGTGTACGACAAGTTGATTAGATCAATAAAGACTTCCTGCAGGGCTGTTTTCTACAAAATAGAAGCCTTAAAAGTATGTACGTCGGTGCAACACATGCGATAATGTATGTGGGACGACGCCATATGTCTGTGGTTTTGTACAAGCCGTGCTGACATTCCCGTGTTTAAAAATCATTACTGACATCCTATTGGTGTCTGGCTCGATGAAATTGTTATACTAACCTCATTGGTACTAATTATAAAATGCATTGAAGCATAAAACACCTGGTTTTTAAATTTGGAAGAATTAAAAGAAGAGACCATTTTCTTATATACAACTTCCACTTCTTTTGATGAGATCTCAATCTCCCGAATAATATCAGGTATTTCTGCCAATGTCAAATATTAAAAATTTTAAAGTCTTCAAGTCATCGTCGTTATGAGTGAGTAGAAATAGGAACCGTCTTTCGAAAAAATAAAACGATCCCTTTATAAATTTTTAATCATACTTAATTTATCAACTATGTAGTCAACCTATAATAAAGAAAAATCGTGCATACTTACAGGGATTTATTAACACTACTAATTTAAAGTACAAACTCTGAAAGTCATAGGTTTTCAACTTTATACAGTAAAGTGCATGTAATATTTCTCTGTTTATACGAATTCACATATGCAGCATACTTATTTTAAACGTTATATTCACACGCGCGAATGTTAAATCGAGTCTATAGATATGGTACATTTCAATAACTAACAAATGAATTCACTGCCTTTATGCATTTTTTTTAAAACTAAATCTTATTGTGTCTACAGCAACCCCTCAGATGGACCGTGTCCACGTTTTCTCAAATAATATATTTTTAAAACAAGTTACTTGCATATGCAAAATGCAGTTTCTTATAAACCTGCTTGATAATTTAAAACCGCCATTCTACAGTTCAATAGCGAATATTTTAAAACATTTATTATTTAGGTCGGCCGTTGGTAGATCCAAAGACTAAGTACTTGTGAAAAGAACTAGGTTTTATGCAGTTCAAATACTTGTATGTAATCTTCTGAACGGGTGACATCGATAATACAGTTAGAACTAGATAGATATACGTATAGAAAACTCTATAATTGTACACCGTGTTACAGATTCACAATACAGAACAGAAATGACTTACATTTAATGTATAAAGGGCGGCCTTATTGCTAAAAGCAACCTCTTTCAGGCAACCTTGGAAAAAAAATATTTGGAAAGACAGTAGTTGACCGTGCCAGGAGTTTTGAAAATTTTTACAGACAACTAAGTACGATAGATAAGTATTATCTCTTCTATACTATTGGATATGAAAATGAATCTTGTGTTTAGACTGTTTTAACAAAATAACCGTTCCAGTGATTAGACGGATTAAACAAACACATAGAAAAACATACAGACTGGAATTCATTCACATTTTTTATCATTAATTTCATTTCCAGAAGACTTTAGAATTGAACATTACCTAATTACTTGGCATTGGCAGAAATAGCTTTTATAATTCGGCTGGTTGCCATCTCATCAAAAGAAGAATAAAGCGATACCTGAACTAACCATCGCCATCTTGAAAATGCATTGCTGTCATCGGATGTATTGCACGCTGAGTATTGAATGAACTCGCATGAATCCGGTTTTGACGACGGTTCTTTATGAGTAAAGACGAAAAATATAAATAGACCGATGCTTAGAAGAGCTATTATATTACCCACTCTAGGGTCTCTAAGCTACAAAGGCACTAAAATACATGAACATATAAATACTTTCATGCCAGTAATTCTATTTCACTAGAAACTGAACGATTATAAACCAGTTTATCTCGTCTGATATGGCAAGCTGGCAAACATATTAAAAAACATTAATCTTTAATAACTATACTTATATTAAATTAGTCGAGCCTCCCAGTGTAAACAGTTATTATTGTTAAAAAAGTAACCTAAATTACTCCTTCAATTATCAGCTCTCTCAGCCAGTGAAAGTCTTATCAAAATCAGTGCGGCCATTCTAAAGATTGTCCCAAACACAGATATCTACAGACAATTGAAAATTTTATAAATTTTTATTATGACCTATTACTCTTCTGGTTCTCTCCTATTACTATCTGGACCTATTACTATCTGGTTTGGTTGGTTTTGGTAGTCTATGTACTTATGTATATTTATATGTGCCACCGTAGCTAAACTGCTGAACTGTAGGCTTAAGGTGGAAACACATTTTCGGACGCGGCTGACAACCGCGACTGATAAGTGTGCACAGTCTCGTCAGTCGGTCTTGTACCAGATTTCTGTCGGACGTCCGAACGCTCAAGGTCAGTCAAAGGTCATGTCCACGAATTACGTCCGATAGTTTGCTTTCAGGACCGATTTCAATAAAATTAGGCATGGAGATACTTTGATTCTTTAGGAAGGACATCTGTCCCTATAACGCGATAGTCGACTTACATTCGGATGGAGCCGAGGACAAAAGATGTTAATTTATAAAATCATTGTGTATATTAGACAACAGTTTTTAAGCATATGTCACCAATTTCACTAGCGGCTGACGCGTATAGTGATGATAGGGGTGCCATCATTTCAAATTGTTGAATAAAAAATGTGTGCTGAAATTCTAACTGATCCGTAGGTGAGGTAAGAAGGTAATTGAGTACATATTTAAAAAAGCAGGGGCGGGAAATTATCTATTTAATAACATTAACTGACTGTACACTGTAGCGGTCACGGGTTCGATTCCCGTTTAGTAAAAACAGTTGTGTGTTAACCAAATTTTGTACTACGCACGAGATTGTAGGCAAGTTGACTTGTCATAGAATATTAACAATATTGATTGTATGTAAATAATACACGGTATCCAACATTTTACCGCGTTCGTTTACTTGTAGCATCTTTCCCGCACAACAATGTTGTTAGTGATTTTAGTTATATAAACCACTAGCTGAATCCCGCGGTGTTACCCGCGATTATTAAAATTGCGACTATAATTTGAGATTTAAACTATCCTATCTCTCAATTTAGATCGAACTGCACATGGTGTGCGAATTTTATTATAATCGGTTAAGTGGTTTAGAAGTCCATTGAGGACAAACATTGTGACACGAGATTTATATATATTAAGATAAGGCTTAAACTTCTACACTTTGATTATGAACATGTATTTAATCAAAGCTTCTACAATACCTATACAAATCCTGCTCTTTTTTTGAAACAAAACGTGTCTAATCATAGCAGTACATTTGAATTGTATAAAATACAATATGCCACTACCTACATATGTGTGAAAATGAGGTTTATTTTTTTTTCCTTTTTTCTTTAGCGTCTTGGACTACCCGAATGTCTTTAACAATTAGCCAAAGGGCCTTATCTTTGCGATCATACATAGGCATATTCATAGATATGCGCAGTAGGAAATTGTTTTATTTTAAATACATTATCTATTGAAACGTTCCTTTGCGCACAGCGAACTTTTTAATTGAATAAATAGAAAATTATACAAGCTTTGTAATAATAGTAGTAGATATTTTAAATATGATATTTATTAATATAATGTTCGTAATATTTTCAGTTTAGTAGATCTATGTAGCAACTCGGAAACACATTCAAAACAAGGCCGGCTGCATTCAGTCAAATTCTTATATTTCATTTACTTAAAGCGTTCATATTTCTATAGATGCACTCGTCGAGGCCCTGCGGCAAATGCACCTGGAATGCTTGTACACGCAAGCAACGGTGAAAGCTGCCCAGCCCAGTCTAGCGTCTAGCGAGTCAGCCCTTGACGTTATGAATATGCCAGGGCTTATTAAACGACATAGTGTGCTTTTTATATCATGCTATCCATAATACAATTTTATATTTTAACAGTTTTGTGAACGACACACAAGTACAGTGGTCATAGGTAAAGGTTTTTATTTAGGAGACTTGGAAATTTTTGGGAGATGTACAACTAAAGAATAAAGAAAATAGGGTTCATGTTTAATATTGAAACGTAAAAAAATCTTCAATATATGCCGCTGTTTAATATCAACGTTTAAATTCTGTCACATGGTGGAGTCATTACGAGTTGGGTGTGCATTTAATTTAGTGAATTTAATACGCCGATACCGGATGATTTAATCATTGTGGTCTGTATGAAGATTACAGTACCGTGATCTTTTTTAGTCGTAAGTACCAAAAGAATTCACTATCTTTTTGTTTGGTTATAGGTTAATCATCAAATGCTAAAAACAGGCCACACCGCGCCGGTATTTTCTTTGATGCTTGGTAGTTTTCATAGATATGCTAGTTATAAATAGTCGATTAGTAACAACGTTTCTGATTCGATTACAAGTAATTAATTGTTAGTTTCAGGGAGTTTTATGGGTTTAATGTTTATAAACAAATTGGAGCTAAATTAATTAACTATATTGACCTATCCTCAAAATCAAGATCATCATTATATTAGCCACGATAAATGAATAAATTATACAGGTATAATTATTATACAAAAATTTATTACACTGATTTATAACTTTGACGTTATTTATAGAAAATAAAATGTAAATAAACCTGTGCACAATATTTATGAGAGATGAATTAAAATTGCAAATTTAAAGAATTCCTATTTAAGTTTGGTTTAAAATATGGATTAGTTTGCATATTAAATAAATAAACTTTTAATGAAATTGAAAAAAAGATGTAATCAATTGTTTTTCTAAATTCTAACACAGTCAGGTACATTTGAAGATCAAATATACATCAGATATAAATCCGATTATCCATTGTTCAGAAAAACAAAATTCGAAATTGAATAGAAGTTCTGAACGCAAGCTGCGTACGTACTTTAATTTTTCATCTGGTATCCTTGTTTTTAGGAATTCATCAAACTTTTCCGGTTTAGCGTTGTTGTGTCTAGATTGACAATGTTATTTAATTGTGTTTGTTCAGTATAAATATCATTTAAAAAAATAATATTTTATAAAACTAAATGATAAAAAATGCAAAACAAATATGACATATATAAGAGGAATAAATATTTACAGGTCTAAATGAATATCTATACATATAATAAATCTGTAGAAAAGTCATTTTTGTACATTGAAGAAATTGAAACAAAAAATAGCCAGCGTGTGAAAAGATAAGTAACAGAACCCATTTCCATCATTTTTGAAATTTTTGTCTGTTTGTCTGTTTGTCTGTTTGTCTGTTTGTTTGTGCGCACATCACGTAAAATCTACGAATTCAATGCTGACAATGTTTATATACAAAAATTATACGCAACTTGAGGTTTAACTTAGTTTTTGTTTCATCGAAATCGGTTCACTCTATCAAAAGATATGATTAATTTAGTGAGTTCAAGAAGTAAAATATTACGTTACGCAATTAAGTATAGTACTTGCAACGACATCTTAAGACTAAAAATAGAACTAATGTTGATAGTTGAAATCTAAATCCGATAGATGGCGTTGTGCAAATGACGTCATTTTCTGAATCGCGGTGTTAAGATTTTCCGCGCGAGGATGACGTCCACCGTGTTTACTAGGCAAATTGGGTTTCGTTAGGTGTCTTAAAAGTTCTTGCGTGTGTCGTAAAAGTTCTTTGGTTGCTTGGTTTATCGATTTTCTAAATTGGTCGAAAAAAAAGTATTTGCTTATCTTATTGGTTTCGTTTGGTCAACTTTGGTCATTGGTTTGAAGTACGAAGTTAAGATTGTATTTGATTTACTTCGTAGTTTGAATCCAATAGTGCCAATCGTTATACAGTAAGTTAGTGTTGCCAATTCGTTGAGTCACGACCACGAACAGACGATACGTTGTCACACTAGACTGTTCGACGCACCGTTCTTTTAAGTTTGTAGGCTATTCAGTCATAAGTGTTGTTAGTTTTGTTTATTGCTTTAATTTTCCTTGAAAATGCCTCAAAGAAAAAAAACTAACCTTTCGCTGCGTAGCCGAAATGCGAAAAGGATGAGACTTTGTAGGTCTCAGGAATCGGAAGAAGATCGTGAAGCACGGTTATCTGCTAACCGAGAGCACATCGCTCTTTCACGTGAATCGGAAACGTTCACCGAAAGGGAGTCACGTTTAAGTTCACAAAGAACACGGACCGCGACTTTGCGGTCTCAAGAGAGTATCCAGGAACGCGAAGACCGGCTGTCTGCTGATCGGGAGCGCCACTCTCTCTCACGTGAGTCAGAGACATTCACAGAAAGGGAGTCGCGCTTAAGTTCGCAAAGAACTCGGACCGCGACTTTGCGTTCTCAAGAGAATATCCAGGAACGCGAAGTTCGGCTGTCTGCTGATCGGGAGCGCCACTCTCTCTCACGTGAGTCAGAGACATTCACAGAAAGGGAGTCGCGCTTAAGTTCGCAAAGAACTCGGACCGCGACTTTGCGTTCTCAAGAGAATATCCAGGAACGCGAAGTTCGGCTGTCTGCTGATCGGGAGCGCCAGTCTCTCTCACGCGAGTCAGAGACTTTCACAGAAAGGGAGTCGCGCTTAAGTTCGCAAAGAACTCGGACCGCGACTTTGCGTTCTCAAGAGAGTATCGAGGAACGCCAAGCACGTCTGTCATCTGACCGAGAGCGACACGCTCTCTCGCGCGAGTCTGAATCTCTCTCCCAAAGAGAAGAACGATTAGAAATAGCTAGACATAACTATGTAGGTGTACAAAGAAACAATGAAAGTTATCTTGCATCTGAAAGGGAAAGAATAGATGAACTAAGACGAGCAGAAACAGCAGAACAACGTCAATCTCGCCTAGAAATAGAACGAGCTCGATACCATATGAATAGAGAAACAAATAGCGGAGCTGATGAGTCCATGGAAAATGACGATGCAAATATTTTATTACCTTGGGACAATAGGGAAAAATCAGGGTTCACATATTCGTCTAGAATTAATTATGCTGGCTTTACTTTCGTGGGTGACATGAGAGAAATTTGTAATTTTTGTCATGCTTTGAAATGGAGGAAAGAGACAGATGGAATGTGCTGCTCAAATGGAAAAATTGTTCTTCCAAATTTCCAAGATCCACCACACTTACTTATAAGTCTCCTGAATGGCGATCATCCCCAGTCGAACCGTTTTTTGGATAATATTCGTTTATATAACAGTGCTTTCCAAATGACTTCCTTTGGGGCAAAACAAATAACGGAAGGACCGTTCATGCCAACCTTCAAAGTACAAGGTCAAGTTTATCACCTTATTGGATCTTTGCTGCCAGAAAATGAACCCAAATTTCTCCAAATTTATTTTGTATCCGATTACACGCAACAGCTCAATGTTAGAAATCACAATTTTCCCCAGCTCAATGCTGAGCTTTTGGGTCAACTTCAAGAATTGCTGCATCGCGTTAACCAGTACGTTCGTGAATTCAAAGCTGCATTGGAGTCAATTCCACAAGGCAGCAATGATTTCAAAATTGTTATAAGTGCCGATAGACGTCCTGTGGGTGAACACCGTGGAAGACACAATGCACCCGTCGCAGATGAAGTTGCAGTTGTTTTAGTCGACCAGGAGTGTGAGAGACGTGATATCGTGTTGCGTACACGCGACGATCGCCTTCAACGCATTTTGGAAACCCACCGAGCTTACGACGCCCTGCAATATCCACTAATCTATTGTCATGGTGAAGATGGGTACAATTTTGGGCTGTACCAAGTGAACCCTACTACGAGAGTCACTAATTATCAAAAAAAAATATCTGCTCAACAATACTATTCCTACCTTTTACAAATAAGGCAAAACAGTTTCGTATATTTGCAACGATTTCGTGGTTTGTTCAGCCAATTTATTGTGGACATGTACGCAAAAATAGAAACTGAACGTTTAGTGTATATTCGCACTAACCAGCGACGGTTACGCGCTGAAGAATACGTGCACTTGCGGGACGCCATGCAATCAGATAATAACGTCGAAAACTTGGGTCGATTGGTTATTTTGCCATCCAGTTTCACAGGCGGTCCGCGGTATATGCACGAACGAACGCAAGATGCTTTTTGTTACGTCCGTAAATACGGCCGGCCGGACCTTTTTATAACATTTACAACAAATCCAAAGTGGACGGAGATTTGCCAGGCACTTCTCACAGGACAGGCGTCATACGACAGACATGACATTATTGCTAGGATTTTTCATTTAAAACTCAAAGTCTTGATTAATCTACTTACAAAGGAGAAAGTTTTCGGTTCAACTCTTTGTTTTATGTATAGCGTCGAGTGGCAAAAGCGTGGTTTACCCCACGCGCACATTCTTCTGTGGCTGGAAGAAAAAATTCGTCCCGATGCTATAGACAGTGTCATAAGTGCAGAATTTCCGGACTATAATGCAGATCCGATTTTGCATGACATAGTAAAAACACATATGGTTCACGGGCCATGTGGCCTCTTAAACAGGGAATCACCGTGCATGAAAGATGGTCAATGCTCAAAAAAATACCCCAGAGCACTGAAAGAACTAACTATGGCTGGGGAAAATGGGTATCCGCAATACCGGCGAAGATCACCGTCACAAGGTGGTTTCACAGCTACTGTCAGATTCCGTGGACAAGAAATAATTCTAAATAATAGTTGGGTGGTACCGTATTCTCCAGTTTTGTCAAACGCTTTTCAAGCACACATTAATGTTGAAATTTGTAATAGCGTCGAATCTATAAAATATATATGTAAATATGTTAATAAAGGTAGTGATCAAGCCATGATAGCACTAAGAAATAACAACCAATTTGATGAAGTGACAAGGTATCAATCTGGCCGATACATAAGCTCTTCGGAGGCAGTTTGGCGCATTTTGAGTTTCCCTATTCATGAAAGGTATCCGCCAGTCATCCATCTTGACGTGCACCTGGAAGGCGGGCAGCGAGTTTACTTTCAGCCAGAAAATGTGGCAGAAAGAATGAACAACCCAAGACAAACCACCTTGCTCGCATTCTTTCGCCTTTGCGAAAGAGACAATTTCGCTAAGTCTCTGTTGTACAATGAAGTGCCACATTATTATACTTATAACAAGCAGCAAGGTGTTTTTAATCGCAGGAGACGTGGAACTGCTGTAGAAGGCGAGTCCGGCATTTTTAAAGAACACGTGATTGGAAGAGTATACACGGTGCACCCAAATAATGCAGAGTGTTATTATTTACGCCTTCTTCTTCACACAGTGCGAGGACCTACTTCTTTTGCTGAGCTCCGCAAAGTGGACGATATAGAATATCCCACATTTCAAGCTGCTTGCCGCGCACGGCATTTATTAGATGGCGATCAGCATTGGGATGATGCTTTAGCCGAAGCATGCGTCAGTGATAGTCCACATCGTTTGCGCCATTTATTTGCCATTTTGTTGACATTTTGTGGCCTATCGGACGCTGGGCAGTTGTGGCAAAAATATAAAGACGCGTTTGCCGAAGATTTTTTGAGACAGCAAAATATAAATAGTGAAACTTCTGACCAAGTACGTGAAAGCTGCCATAATAGGGCTTTGCTGGCTATACAAGATATAGTTACAAGTATAGGAGGGAACCCCCTCAGTCAATACGGCTTGCCGACACCGACAGTTGGTGGGGAACGAATTAATAGGGAGTATACATCTGAAATAAATTACAACCCCGAAGAGTTAGCAGAAATATTGCGAAATGGCTGTTCAAATTTGACGTCAGAACAACGTCAAATCTTTGATAGAGTATGCTGTAGTGTAGAACATTCATTAGGAGAAATGCTGTTTTTAGATGCACCTGGTGGAACAGGTAAAACTTTCCTCACTAAAGTTATCTTGGCTCAAATAAGGAGCCAAAACAAAATTGCCCTTGCCGTCGCTTCCTCAGGAATAGCTGCCACTTTATTACCAGGAGGAAAAACTGCACATACAACATTTAAAATACCAATCGACTTGGACCGCACAGAAAACCCTGTTTGCAACGTGTCTCGCAATAGTGATAAAGCAAGGGTTTTACGCGATTGCGCCCTTATCGTTTGGGACGAGTGTACGATGGCAAATCGTAAAGCTGTGGAAGCTGTAGATAGAACGTTGCGAGATATAAGACAAAATGACCGACCGATGGGAGGCTTAACGGTGCTATTCTGTGGAGACTTCAGGCAGACACTCCCTATAATACCCAGAGGAACGAGGGCCGATGAAATAGGTGCCTGTTTAAAGAGCTCTATTTTATGGCGTAGTGTCATATTAACTAATTTGAGCTTTAATATGCGAGCATATTTGGGAGGTGACGCAAACGCGCAGGTTTTCTCAAATTTACTACTTCAAATTGGTAACGGCACATACCCGACTCAAGAAGGAGGTAAAGTAACTTTAGTCGAAAGCCTGTGTTCTTCTGTTGCCTCACAGCAGGAACTCATTTCCTCTGTATACGGAGATCCATCAGAGATCTCGAACCATGACGCTGCTTGGCTATGCCAACGAGCTATTTTGGCACCTCGCAACGACCAAGCAGCAGCAATAAATTCTCAAATATTGGTACATGTTTCTGGAGAAAGTAGGGAATATTTATCTATTAACACGGTTTTAGAAGAAGGAGATGCCACCCACTATCCAGTAGAGTTTTTAGACTCTCTAAATACACCAGGTCTTCCAGCACACAAAATTTATTTAAAAGTCGGAGTACCAATCATTCTACTCAGAAATTTAAGCCCACCAAAACTATGCAATGGAACTCGGTTGAGAGTAACAAATCTCCAACGAAATGTCATCGAAGCCGAAATCTTAACAGGTTGCGGCTCCGGTGATGTTGTTTTCATTCCCAGGATACCCATTATCCCCAATAATTTTCCGTTTACTTTCAAACGTGTGCAATTTCCTGTAAGCCTCTGTTACGCTATGACTATTAATAAAGCCCAAGGCCAGACGTTATCCGTTGCGGGTGTAGACCTTACTTTTGATTGTTTTTCACACGGCCAACTCTATGTTTCTCTATCACGTGTTAGCAACCCAAACAACCTTTTTGTATATGCTCCGGGTAATTCCACCGCTAACATAGTATATAGAGAAGCATTAACGTAATCAACTATACCAAAGTCAGGACTCTTATCTAAATCATCAAAAAGGTGATATACTCTTATCTAAACGACGTTGTTTTGCTCTCGACAACCACGCGAACGAAGTCGCGGGCACAGCTAGTTTTGAATAATATTGTAACCATCTTTATGATGTTATGATCTTTTTACATAAAGCAATATAGGCTTGCAGATCGGAATGCCCTATGTTCCGTTTACGACACTGAAGTAAGGTCTGAGGTTTAAGATCACTTTTGACAATTTAGTTTAATTTCTGTGTAGAAAGGAAACAGAAGGAACATTGAACTGCCAGTAATAAAAAAATATTAAGATTTTAAGGAGTGTGATGCTGTTTTGAGAGGGTATTATATTAGTTAAATACAATTTTGATATTGAATAACGCCATTAAATACTAATATTTTTACATTTGTATTCTTTGATTGCAAAATTTTGTTAACTTCATAGGTCAACATTGCCATGTAGTCAGCATAATTTTGTTTGATAATGTACAACTAAAACATAGCAACACTTTACTTTCAGTCACTCAGAAATGGGGGTGCTGTCAAATCGCGTGAAACCCAATTTTTTGGGTTTATTAAAATGTTTAAACAGTTTAAATTGGTTTATTGTATTCTTTAGTTTGATCAACTTATCAGTATGTATTTACGAAGACCAGATAGGAAAATTTGACTGGTAAGTTTATGTTGTAGGTTATATTACTTGTCATTGTAGCCTCTGAGTTGACTGAATATTTAATGAAATTACAATTTTCAGGCGTCAAACATATGTAGGAAGGATTAAATTTTCTCAATTCGATACTGTGTCTACCGCTAAGAAAATAATTGTCGCCACAGAAGAGAATGTTTTGGCTGCGCTCAATTTGAAAACTGGTAAATTGATTTTATTGACTATATCCGTTTATAATTGAACTAGCCGGCGTTACTATTGTACCTGTGTACTATTCGTACGAATTATAATTAATACTATAATCTAATTAGATTCAGTACGAATCATTGTTTGTCAAAATGTTACTACATCACATTAGTTCTCTGTGATGTATAATCATTATGGCTATGACAAGCTAGTGTACATAGTTATAATCTTAATTTCTAGTACACTTGTATCGCGTTTCTTAATCAGGAGTTAATATTTCATCATTACAAGAAGTTAATATAAGCTTAGGTGATAAAACATAAAAGTAATCCTTAATCTAATGTGACATAGATCTAACCACAAAATATAAAATAAGGCTCATTAATTAGGTCATTAATTAATTTAAATTTCATTAACAAGTTTGTGAGTGAAAATAAAGAAATCTATATCAGGAATTTTATAATTTGTCAACATCTCTGAATACAATAGCATCATTCATGTTTACATTACCAGTTATCAAGAATTTTGAAATGAATGCCATTTTAAAAGTGATAAGTAAACAGTGGATTACTATTACATGTTGGCTTTAAATGAATAAATAAACTAAAAATTCAAATCTAAGTTAAGCCCTATACCAACTCGCTGGCCAGGGTGGCATAAAGTTATTATGTATTATAATGATTATGTAGCCATAATATGTCTTGCCAGTCACCAACCCACACTCGGCTTTAACCCTCTCCTGATATATGATATGTGCCTGATCTTGGGTTTGGTTCCAGGGTTGGACCAAATATTTGTGTGATCTGCAAATGTTTGTTTCGGAGTTTGGGTGTTTTCTCTGTAAGGAATGTCAGTTGTCTAGTACCCATAATACAATCTCTGCTTATTTTGGGATTAGATGGCATTGTGTGTAAAATGTTTGAAAAAAAAATACAAAATAATATAAGAAAAATGTATAAATGATGAGCTTAGCAGAAATACATTATGGGTTGGTGACGAAAAGGCTATAGATGTTTGTATCTCTACAATTTGTCTATTAAACAATTTATTTTTAAAAGATTTTAAGGTTTATTAAACTGTTACTTAAAGTATCTATCCATTATAATGATTTGAATATATTGTAATGATTACCAGGTCAAGTAGTATGGCGTCATGTGTTCGAGAGTGCATCGACGGGCAACATTCAACTGTTGCATGTCACAGAAAAAGTGGTGACAGTCTCTGGGTCAAATCCATATCTGGTGAGAGGATGGGACTCAGCCACAGGTAATATATTTATATTTTTTGTTTCGCTAATCTTCCTGGTATCTTCTTCATCCTTGTATTTTTTTCCAAACTAGATTGGGTTCAGCTGCAAGTCTCCTATGATCAAGTCAACTCTTGCACTAGGTTATTCCTGTGTAGAGACTATAGAAACATACATGAAATTGACACAGCACTTAAACCCCACAATTCTCAGTGCAGTAGAAAGCTCCAAGTTGACCTCATAAACCACTATACTCTCTATGCAGTTGAAATTAACTTAATTTATTAACCTTTCTTTATCTGTACATTTAAAATTACTTGCCCCTGACTGACTGTTTAAAAGTATGTTTATGTATTTATATCAGTTGTTAAGTACCCATAATACAAGCTCAGCTTAGTTTGGGACTAGATGATGTTGTGTGTAAGATGTCCAAAATATTTATTTATTTACTGTTTCTTCTATATGGAGCCTAACCCTCTCAGGCTACATACTTGTGTTGTTCTTGAGCTGAAACTTTTTAGATTGTAAGTATCCATCTGCTAAGAAATGAGTTTTGACAATTGAATCCCTACTGAAATAAAGTAATAGATAAATATTTCGAACATATCACACACATGCCATCTAGTTCTAAATTAAGCAGAGCTTGTTTTATGGTTACTAAACAACTGATATAAATACATAAACATATTTTTTTTTTGTAAATACATGCATATTATACATAGAAAACACCCAAACGCCGAAACAATTATTTGCGGATGTCACAAATATGGTCCGACCTGGAAATTGAACCCGAGATCACAAGCACACCAGTCTTATACGCTACCACTGTGCCACTGAGGCAGTCAAATGATAGTTCGACATTTTTCAAGTTTAGAAATAAGAAATAATAACTTGAGTAAAGTCATTAAAAATACATGTCATTAACTAATCTTAATAACATGTCTTACTACCTGTTTTCAAAAAATCATTCTGTATGTTTAGTGCTTTAATTACTCGTATATATGCAGTAATATGTATGAAGGAGGAAATATATGTATCACTACACAACAAAGGAAAATAAACAAAATAACAACTAACTATACTTTGAGTTATGATAAACAGCATAAACTGTGACAATCTTTCTTTGTATTAATTACACCAATAAAATTTGTAAAATAGATAGTACTTTGAGTTACATAGGTATATTTTTTGAAATGTAATTGTGATTTTTGACTATTTGAATTTAAATTTATTTTTTTTATTTTTATCTAGTTTTGAATCCTATTTAAGATAAAAATAATGAAACTTCATTTACACCATTGATATATAAAACCCTAGATGCACAGTCTCAAACAAAAGTCGCATACGAAACTATCCTACTTAGTCATTGATGTATAAAAATATCAATGTGGGTAGTTTTAGTTAAGCTATAAACACATCTTTTGCACATTCAACCTTACGCGCATTGTTTAAAGTTTTTATTACAAAGCAGCGTACAATGACCAATCAAATTTTATGACCGAAGCTAGCCGGCAGGACAGGACATGGAGTGAAGAGGAATATTTGTATATTTTTTTTATTATAATACATTGAGTTAGTATTTTAAGAGTTAGTTAAATTGTGTTCTAAGCCCATAATTATACTTAGCGTAAATATGTTTTTGGGTAGGACATGTGTACATCAATGAAACAAATATTAACTCTTAAAATCATTTATTTCATTTTTTTATATCATATCAGTGTCATATCCTGTAAAAAAAGATTATATTATTTGAATGTAGGTACGAAATTATTTGATAAATTCGTTATTTTTCTGACTAACGGCTACTTACCGTTATACTAGGAACAGCCGTTTTAAGAAGACGTTTTATGCCTTTAGCAGTGACATTCATATCTTCGTCCACAAAATGTTCAGAACAAACGACGCATGCACTATTTGGCTTAAAAAAATTGTATGTCGCGAACCCGTAAGTTGTCCCCTAATTAATCGATATAATCGATATAATAGGTAATATAATATTTACGAACTTTAATAATAACACCGTTTGGTCGACCTCCTTTCCTTTTGCAATTCGATTAATAACTATAATAATATTATTATAGATTTTGTAACGTATACATACTTATTAAAAACTAAATACAAAAAAGTTCAAATTAGCTAAAATTATTAATAAAAAATTAAACACAATAAAAAAAAATCGACTCCATTAAATTCAGAACAGGGTCGTTTGGATTATGCGACTAAAATAAAAGGTTGTGTAATAGTCGTTCTTACACTGAAAAAGCGGCCATTGAAATTTGTCGTATTATACTTGGACCGTTGAGTGAAGTTTTAGAAAAATTAAATCAAAATCACATATTGCTTCCGATATTTAGTCATAAAAACAACAAAAACAAATTAACAAACTCTTTTACTCACCGAAAATACGATATCCCATCCTTTTTTAACGTTCCTAACGTAATATTTTTACAATTCCGCATCGAACACTTAGGCATTTTTAACGAGCGCACAGAGACGCGAGCGACGCGAGACTATTTGAAATATGAGCACCATTTTCAATAGTGCGCTTATTTTATGAGGACGGTTTTGCGACGCTGAGTGTGTATCTAGGGTTTTTTAATACATCAATGATTTACACCTATGACTTATAAGTTTATAACCCATCTATAGAAATAAATAAAATGAAAGTGACTGTTATAATAACAAATGAACAGTTTTTTGTTAAATACATATATTATGTGCAGTAAATGCAGTATATTTTACTCATAATCATAGCTTTCATCTCCAGTCATTTGACGTCTAACCTGATAAACAAATTATGAAAGCTAAGTAACTATGTTAGCTATGAGGAAACATACACTGCAAACACACTTGAAAACACTGCATGCATGGATAGCATAGTGGTTTAAATGTTTACCTTGCCAATTCTTACAATGTGGCAAGTTAACATTTTAATTGTAAGACAACATTTTTCAAGGTGTAGATAGTGTTATAACCAAAACTTGATTTACGATGCAATTATTTTTCAAAAAACTTTCAAAACGTACATTTATCTCAATAGTAATTAAAATATATTTATACCTAGTTTTGTGTTTATGTTTGTCTGAGATGGAAAAATTATGTATGTGTTTTAAAAATAATCTATTTATTTATTACTAACTGACCCGGCAGATTTCGTACTGCCTCAATCGGTAAATAGAAGACCTAAACTTTTGTGTAAAATATCCTAAAAACAAACAAAAGGAATCCATAATTAATAAAAAAATGCAAATAATTTTTAATATATTCACCATCTAAGCCTTCTCTGGACTTCCACAAATAATTCAAGACAAAAATTAGCCAAATTGGTCCAGCCGTTCTCGCGTTTTAGCGAGACTAACGAACAGCAATTTATTTTTATATATATTTATTTATTATTATTACAATACTAACACACATAAAAATGGTATTTGTAGGTGTACTGCTATGGGAATGGTCCCTGACACTACAGAACGAGGATCATGCGGACTTCTCAGAATGGTGGGTGCAGAACAACATGTTGGTACATATGGTACCCATATTTGGCTCCCACATCGAAGTGACAATGTACAATGTATTCAATGGCCAGAACAAAGGTGCTTCGTCAAAGTTACCGGCTCCATGGACTAATGAAGGGTGAGTCAAATACCAAAAACTCTATATTTACCTAGTGTGAGTTTATTTTATTTCAACTCATCTCTATATTGTGTATGTTTATATATGTGACGTGTGGTGACGGATTAAGAATACAGAGTGTCACCACCCCTATTCATCCCGCGGGTGTCGTAAAAGGCGACTAAGGGATAAACTACGCAAGACAACATCAATGCAAAGAGAAGGAAAACTTGAAACTAACCCTATACCAACCCGTCTGGCCAGCGTGGTATTGTAGGTGTACTGTAGGCCAAAACCTCCTTTCTAAGGAGAGGCCTATGTCCAGCAATGGACTGTTGATGATGATGATGACGATTATATATGTGTGTTGTTGCGATTGGTGAAGATTTGAGTGCAAGCCAATCTAAAAAGTTTATCATTATTTATTTCAAACTAAACAAAATTGTGTAACTAAAATTATCAACTTGTAAACTAGATTGAGACACTTCATGTGAAATAAACTAAGCTCTGAAAATTTTTGTAATCTGATATGGTATACCGTCATCTTGTCTGAATGTTTAAATGTTGAAAGCAAATAATTTGAGCATTAAGAGTATATTGTCATCAACTGTAACTTCTCATAATATAAGGTTTATTAAGAACATTTCCAGGGTTTGGACCTTATCCCTCTCCTGAGAGGAGACCCGACCTCAGCAGTGTAACATTATCTGTTGATGATGATGATGATGAAAAACATTTGTTGGTGAAGAATATATATAGTTTTTAATTTTGTAGCAAAACACCTTGTAAATTGTATTTTGCTATCTTAGAATGCATTCTTTATATGATATTTTTTTATTTCAAAACTTTTTCTTAAATCAACCACATTTACTTCAATACATAAAGGAACTACTTATCACTAAAACTAAATTCACAGTAGACAAAGTCATCATCATCAACAGCCTTTAACAGTCCACTGCTGGACATAGGCCTCTCCTTAGAAAGGAGGTTTTGGCCTACTATACCACGCTGGCCAGACGGGTTGGTAAAGGGTTTGTTTCAAGTTTTCCTTCTCTTTGCATTGATGTTGTCTTGCATAGTTTATCCCTTAGTCGCCTTTTACGACACCCGCGGGATGAATAGGGGTGGTGACACTCTGTATTCTTAATCCGTCACCACACGGACCTAGTAGACAAAGTAGGTTTTGTTTAATTACTGATTAAATTAAACTCGGAATGAAGATATTTCTGTATGTAAAATGTAGTTTGTTTTAAAATGAGATGTTAATTATGTATTTTAATTTTATTCTACTGTACAGTTGTAAAGTCAAACGGATAATTATTTTACTGTTGCTTGTAAATGAGCAACGTGTCTTTATACCTCGCTTGGGCTAGTTGGCGGCTGGGGCTTGTATGCGAACTGTATGACAGGTTGAGTTATCCTTCAAAGGGCCAATACAGACCCTATATTGTACTCGCATAGTTTATTATTTAACCATAAATGGACTTAAAAAATACACCTGTGGTTTATTTGAGCATTTTTTCAAAGAATGAGTCTTATGAAATGCCGGGCGCCCTTCTAACTGTAAAGTCCGTCGTGTGAAACACCTGTAAAAGCTTTACTTACAAAAATAATTTATCAATAAATTACTATATTATGTAAATGGAATATGTTACTAATACTTACTACAAAACGGTTTAGTTCATTGTTATTCTCCATTTGTCAACCGTCATTATTTTTTCCTCAGTTGTAAATATCCAGGATACTTGTAAATAGTTAAGCATTGATGAATTGCCGCTCCCTGACCAATCCGGTTCGAGGAACTCATCGTTTCATATAAAACCTTGTTATCTGATTGGTCGGGGGGCGTTTGATCAGTGCATCACTTCTTACTGCGAATGAACTATAGTGTTATTTAATCATTGTATTATTTCCAATGTTACAGATGTGTGCTATCTGCACCCTACTACACATGCATCTCTGGTGACCCGAGTAGTCGACTGCTCCTCTCACTCGACGTGACTTCAGACGCTGTACAGCTAATAAGCCGACCATTATCAGAATACGTTAGCTTACAATCAAGCTATGCAACCCTAAGCCCTCTTGACGGCAACAGTGTTATACCTGGATTCACGATAGATAATAGAAAAATTGTTATTATAAAGAATAATCAGTTGGAGCTTTTGAAGGTTGATGTAGCAGATCCTTCTTCCAGTGTTAGTGTAATAGAGAGTGTAAATGGGCCTTTGGTGTTGCAGGCGTGGAGTGATAATGTAAGTATATTACTAGGTTTCATTGTTCTCTTTATGTAGTCAGCCCCGGATCTAAAGGGGTGCAAACCGGGACACTTGCCCCGGACGGCAGTTTCATGGGGGCACCAAATCTTGAGACAAGAATTCGAAATATCGAACAAACGAAGCCTCTTTTCCTACAATCTTTAATATAATATGTTTGGAAAACAAACTTTTCTATTTAGATTCGCCCATTTAGTTTTTGAACACATACTAAATGAACGCAAAACGTAGTAGTATCACAAAAATGCCACTCATTTCTCGAACACCTCTGGGACCGAAGGGAGGGGGGAAACTGAAGGGAGGGGGCGCCACTATTAAGGTTTTACCCCGGTTCGAAAAAACCGTAGATCCGGGGCTGGATGTGGTACATTAATGATTATAAAGTTGTCTAGTGATATAGGTTGTGAAGTTGTTAAGGTATAACCACCCACATTAGGATATGCCAGAGAGGTTTGCGTGTACAGTTGAACTTTACAGGTGAACCCGTGTGTGTATGTTGCACAATTGTGCAGGTATATCGTCTACTTAGCTTAAGCTTACTGTGCTGGTAAATCTGTCAAGTATACCCTACCATACTCGGTAGGGAATGTACCTGAGTTGCTAGCTTTGTAATAAAATCCTGATCCTCGTACTTATTTAAACATTAATGATTTATACATATTTATAAATAAATTAACAAAATGCGTTCATTGTTGTAAATCGCGAGTAACGCCGCGGATCGAAGCTAGTTTAAAAAACTTAACCTAAGTTACTCCTTATGTCACTAGTCATCTGCCAGTGAAAGTTCCGTTTAAATCGGTACCGTATATACTTTCAAAACGCCGAACGAGATTACCGAAGAGGGTAATTCAATGTACTCACTAAAGCGCTCATAGCCGAGTGGCCTTAGGTGATTGGAAACAATCACCAAGGGTAATCAACGACGGCGTGGTCAGACCTAGATGAGTGACCTTTGGTGGCATGATAAGTTATGAGCGTTTTCGTGGTTCGGAGGTCACGTTAAGCAGTCTGTCCCAGTTATTATCATAAGACAGCAGTTGTGAAGCTTAGTTGAAAACCTTCTTCGGGCGGCTTAAAAACATCCAACATTACGTTGCCACAACGTGTCTTGCCATTCCCCAACCCGCACTCGGCCAGCGTGAAAACTTATCAACTCTGTATAAATATTGAAAGTGGATGAGACCGTTCCCCAACGAAACTGAGTGGCGACTGTGGCCCTAACTCTCCTGAAACCCAAGCCCATCAGTGGGACATTATGGGTTGTTGATGACCCTCATGATAGGTCTAAATTAATTGAAAGAAATCTTCTTCTTCTTCTAGAATTTCTCAAGAGTGGCTCACAGTTTAACTGGGTCTGAAGTTAAAGAGCTACATTGGTCAGACCGTGAGCTTAAGGTGCCGGATCCGGAAATATCCTCCGTACTGTGCTCCAAGTCATCACGAGAACAGCTCGTTTGCAGGATACTCGTTACAGCTGCTGACGATTCTACACATTTGATACAGCAAGATGGTGAGTTATTTCAAATACAATCAACTATTTATACGATTGTCGACACTTATTAAAATGCTTTCTTAACATTAAACTCTTTTGTCATTTATTAACTGCCATACTACTTCACTAAACAGTCTAATAGAAGTGACTTAAATGTCAAGAATGTACTTTAAATTCTGATAAATATGTATTTTGTGAACTTTGAACTTAGTTACACCTACTTGTTCTTGCTCCTGAAATTATTTCATCATCTGCCTGCCCTTATCCCAATTTTATTTGGGGTCGGCGCAGTATGTTTTATCCTTCCATTCTCTGTTAACTCCCTTCCGATTCATATCTTCTTTCACACAATCCATCCACCTTTTCTTTGGTCTACCTCTTGCCATTTAACCTTCAATTTTTATACCCAACACTTTCTTTGCCACATTTTCCTCATCCCTCCGCATAACATGTCCATACCAAGATAACATATTACTTCTTAACTTTTTATCCAGTGGCGCTACTTTCAGACTTCCTCGTATGTATTCATTTCTGACGTTTTCCATCCGAGTTACACAAAACATCCATCTTAAGCATTCGCATTTCAGCAACGTTCAGGCATCTCTTATTCGCTTTCTTAATGGGCCAACTTTCAGAACCATACAGGACGGCAGGTCTGATGATAGTTTTATAAACCTGTCCTTTAAGTTTCAAGGGGAAACTAGGATCACAGATTGTTCCCGTTACTTGCCACAACTTCACCCATCCCGAGATGATGAAATTATTTGTTTGTAAATAAGGCGTTTTTAATCTTTAATCTTATACATATAATTGTGCACAGGTCGTGTGATATGGTCTCGTGAAGAAGCCCTCTCCAATGTCGTAGCTGTGGAGTTCGTCGAGTTGCCAGTATCCGACTTAGATGCTGCCATCGAGTCAGAGTTCGATCAAAAAGAAGGTTGGTTTTAATATGTTCTTAATAACTATGTGTATGAAAGATATCGACAAATGAAACATTTCGGGAATAAGTATTATTTCCTCAAATATAGCTAGCATAAATTATGGTTAATTTTTTTATCATTCATAAATAGAAGAATAATGTTTCCTATTAAAATTTCTTTAAACCATTTCCATGAAATTAATTTTACGAATATTATAAGTACAACATTATTTTTCACATTCCATAAAAATAAAAGTTCCCATTTATCAACATCCTTGCTTAATATATAAAAATAGAAAATATAAATAAGAAATATTTAATGCATTTCTAATTGAAAGAATGTTAATTAATTATATTAGATTGTTTCAATTGTAAGTGCTTCCTGACCTTCTGGTTACATAAATAAGACGAATATTTAGGTTTCAGGGTTATTCACTATGTTCATATATCATAACTCAAATATATTCATACATTATTTCTTATTTTCTAGCTGCCAAGATGTATAGTAAGTACAGTATAGGTTTGCTTGCACCTTGCTTGAGTTTTAATGTGTGTTCACTATTAAAAGAAAACAGTGAATAATATAGAAATTACTACCTTCTTGTGTGCCTTTACAAGTTATACATAAGCCCCTTTGGCCGAGTTGCAAACCTTTTTAATTTTCTACTCTGTATTCTTTTGTTTCATTGGCTGACGTCACTCAGTCACGCGATCAAAATAAAATATTAGCCAATGAAACAAGAGAATAGAAAACCAAAAACGCAAACAATAATAAACAATCAGAATAAATTAAATGTAATCTAGCCATATACTGAAGAAATATATAATAATAATAATAATAAATATTTCGGACATTTTACACACAACATCATCTAGTCCCAAACTAAGCAGAGCTTGTGTTATGGGTACTAAACAACTTATATAAATACATAAACATACTTTTTTTTTGTAAATACATACATATTATACATAGAAAACACCCAGACTCCGAAACAAATCTTTGTGGATCACACAAATATTTGGTCCGACCCGGGAATCGATCCCGAGACCTCTTGATCAGCAGCCGCATACACTAACCACTAGACCAACAAGGCAGTCAAATTTATATATGGCAATAAATTGTACTGAATGTGAAAAGAGACAGAAATTAAAAGATCACAAAGATCTTTTAATTTCTGTCTCTTTCTGATGACGGATTTAGAACATAGCGTGTTAGAATATTAATCCGGTAGGTGTCGTAAGATACGACTATAAACTATACAGGACAACATCACTGCAAAGCATTGGAAACTGCATACAAACCCTATACCAATTCATCTAGCCTGTGTGCTATAGTAGGCCAAAACCTTTTTAAGAAGGGGCCTGTTAAGAAAGAGTGTTGATTTAATCTAACAGGAACCCTGAGAAGGGTATAAGTTTGTTTTGATTTAGTGCTGTTTAGGACAACCCCTCTAACAAAATCACGTCTAGTTTTTAGTACCTTCAAAAAATCTTAAAATTCAGCCTGAAAACGGCGAGTCAAGGGGACTGTACGCCGTTTTCGGTTTACAAATCGCGCTCTTGACGAAAAAATTAATATATAGTGATATCTTGTACTATACCCCCGTTCCCTCTTGTGATATTACGTGGTCTTTGTCGAACACCCCTCCCCCCCCCCCCTTCGAGTTATGCACGTTATAGAATAATAGCACTTATTTGTTAATAGTTCATGGAGCGAGTACTTAGAAAAACTTTTACCTCTGGAATAAATATATAATATACTAGCAGACCCGGCGAACTAAACTAATAATAAGGGTTGATCGTAGAGGGTTGAAAATTTTGGGTTGTATGTATTATTTGTATTTAATGCCACACAATAAAAAAATATCAAAAAAAAATAACAAAAAAAATAATATCTTAATCACTTAGAGGTTTGAAAAATAGATAGTAGCCGATTCTCAGACTTACTGAATATGCATAAATAAATCATAACAATCGGTCAAGCCGTTTCGGAGGAGTATGGGAACGAACATTGTGATACGAGAATTTTATATATAACATTATATATTATGTATACCATAAATCAAATTTCAGATGTAATAAGACTGTCTTCTTTTTGTACATTTATTTTATTCTGATTGCTAAAAAAAAGTATCACATAAAATCGTAGCTGTGTAGTTCATGTAAATAATAATGTCATTACCCCAGGAATACCATTTATCATGCAGAGTGTATTTATGTATATAGAGTTTATGTCTAATGTTTTCCGATGCACAATAGACTAACTAAACGTTATGCGACGGTGTTCCATACTACGCAAGGGTTATAGGATCCCGTGCGCTTAGTTTTTTTTTTGTGTGTGGTAACTTTGTGTGGACAAACAATGAAGTTGTATATCAGACTTCAACCGTCTTAACAGAGCGTTTTGTTTATTTATTTTACACTTGCACAAATTAAGTTCTGTAATATAATTTTTGGACTGAATGTCTCAGGCAGTACTTTCCAGTCTACCGAAGACTTGTGCAGAAATGAGTGTATCAGTAAGGAAGGGAGGAAGAAGGGAAGAAGGAGGACTAGGGGATATACAAGAATAAACTAGTTAATAAGCACCAGTGTAGCCTAAAACAGAAATTTCAGTGAACTCCCACAGACTACTGCTTTTTGGAACAGTGACCTTACAGTTTTCACACTTTTTTAGGGTTCCGTAACTCATGACTCCGAACCCTTATAGATTCGCCATGTCCGTCCGTCCGTCCATCCTCGATCTACCGCCCAAACGGTTGGTGCTAGAAAGATGAAACTGCATGAATGTGTGTTGTAATGACGTGGACAGTGCTACAATAAAATTATGAAAAATATTTTTATTTGGGGTACCTTCCCCTACATGTAAAGTGGGGATGTTTTTTTTGCTTGCATCTACCCTATCGTGTGGGGTATCATTAGATAGGTGTTTTAAAAACATTGTGAGGTTTCTAAAACCATTTTTCGATTTAGATATCCGTATATTAGTTATTCAAATTAAAAGCGCATTTTTTTCTAAAAACAGCCCCCCCTTCCTCTAAAAGCTAAACGGCTGGCTCAAAAAATATAAAAAACATATGATAGTAGACCATATGATAGTAGACCATATTGAATATTCAAGGAAAACTATAGCGGTTTTGATAACTTTTTTATTTTAGTAGTTACAGGGGCCTAACTTGTAAAATGCGCTCACTTGGAAAACTACGTACATAAATAAAGAAATAATAACTTATTGTCTATTGGACACGATTTTAAATCTACCTACCATTATCGGTGACTACGGAACCCTAATCTATGCGTGGCCTGACACGTACTTGGCCATTTTTTTCGTATACTTTTTTGTTTTTATAGAAAAAAAATATGTTTTACTCGAAAGCTAGCATAGAAAAAAGTCTACATATTAACTTTTATGAATTCTCTAATAAGTGGCTTGTTTTCAAAATGTAGAGTTTTATACCACTAAAAGTAATGTGTTGTTATAATCTGAAAATTGACTAAACCGGGGCTTAAGATTAGGGGGTAGATTCCGCATTTAATTTTTTTAACCGAATTGCGTGAAATTAGTTGAAACTAACCAATACGATTCAACCAGGTTCAATCTGGGCAGCATTCTCCCGCCGTCTGCAGACACAAATCCAACAGTTGCAGACGCTTATACAGACACTACACAGGGGCGAGGGCTTGGAGGAGGATGCTACATCCCCGCTAGTAAGGGATTACTTCGGACTTCATAAAATTATTGTACTCGTCACTGAAGTGGGCAAGGTGGGTACCTTACTGTTTTTTTTAATTTTAATGACATATTAGCATACTCTTTGTCTAGCAATGCTAAGATTCATACAAGAAGAGAGACTGACATTCTCAAAATGAATTCGAATGCCTTGTTGGTCTAGTGGTTAGCGTATGCGGCTGCTGATCAAAAGGTCTCGGGTTCGGTTGCCGGGTCGGACAAAATATTTGTGGGATCCACAAATATTTGTTTCGGAGTCTGGGTGTTTTTTATGTATAGTATGTATGTATTCTCAAAAAAAAATATCAGTTGTCTAGTACCCTTAATACAAGCTCTGCTTGGTTTGGTACTAGATGACGTTGTGTGTTAGATGTCAGAAATATTTATATTTAATTGAAGCGGTTGTGACGCTGTTGTACAACACCACCTTGGATGGAACAACACTTTGTGTGAGACAACACCTCCTGTGATCCACATTGTTTTGAGTCTGGGTATTTTTTCGGTCCATTTAACATTTATTTGTAGTTTCACGGACACACGATTAATTCTTATTCTAATCCCGCGTACTGTTATGAACTAGTATAGTATCTTAAAGATCTGACTACAAAATAAGTCTGTGAATTCTGTAATGCAAAATTGCAATAGTTATCTTTTCTTCCTTTAGGGGAACATTCACGAAACTTTTTATGTCACAATTCCTGTGCTTTAGTGGTTTTGCATTTGCATACTATGGTCATAAATGGTTGATTAGGCTACTGGCTTTTGCCGTTTAAGTATAGGCCATGCGTTTAGGTATAGTCCATGGGAATAATGCGTCTAACCTATATTATTATTATAAACTATCAAATATAACTATATGATTTTGTTAACAGATCTTTGGTATGGACAACTTATCCGGCGCGATACTATGGAAGCACTACGAGCCGAATCTTGACACAGAAGGTGTTGTTGTGTTCACTCGGCGAACTGCGAGACACCCGCCACACGATGCGTATCTAACTGTTGTTGGAAAACATGAGGTGAGTTCAAATTTTGACCGTTTTTGACGTGACAACGTCTTATAATTCGATGGAGCCGCTGCACGCACGAAAAAAACATGACTCATGCGGCGTTACCTCATTCTGAGGCGTTCCATTTAAGGCTTGAAGTGCAAGCGAGAGCGCGGAACGAGTGACAAAGAGGCACAATCAGTATTTTCTTATGACGTTCAACTATCGTCAGTAAACCGACTTTACAGATAAACGATTTTTATTTGTATTTAGTCCTACCAAAGTGACTATTTGTCCTGATGGAAAGCATGACAAGAATCAGGAGTAGGGGGTCACCATCCTCATTGTGAATGCAGACAATGCAGTAACTCACACTATGGTGGCTCAGTCCTGCTTCATTAGGCCTCCAGTCTCACACTCATCAATGAAATACGACAGTACGAATGTTGTCATATTTAGGTTTATCATCTGTGTTAGAGTAATACTGCTCCAGTCGCTCAAATCAGAATTGCATGAATTCAAATGTATAATTGTATGTATTGCATGTGTCTTATATAATCTTTTGTGTGTCCATTTTTAGGGTTCCGTTGCCAAATGCCAAAAAACGGAACCCTTATAGATTCGTCATGTCTGTCAGTCTGTCCGTCTGTATGTCACAGCACTTTTCTCCGAAACTATAAGAGCTGTACTGTTGAAACTTAGTCAGTAGATGTACTCTGTGAACCGCATTAATATTTTTACACAAAAATAGTAAAAAGACAATTAATATTGGGGGTCCCCATACTTAGAACTGAAACTCAAATTTTTTTTTTTCATCCAAACCATACGTGTATCTATGGATAGGTCTTCAAAAATGATATTGAGGTTTCGAAAATCATTTTTTTCTAAACTGAAAAGTTTGCGCGAGAGACACTTCCAAAGTGGTAAAATGTGTGTGTCCGCCCCTGTGAGTTCTAAATTAAGAGAATGATAAAATTAAAAAAAAAATATGATGTACATTAACCCTACATGGGCGAGTCCCGACTCGCACTTGGCCGCTTTTTTTTATTATTTGTTTTGTGGTTTGTTTTCAAAATGTACCTACTTTTTTTTACTTACGTGTGGAAACCCCCTCGGGGCTTTCTATGCAGCGAGGCGGTGTGTCGGAATCGAACCGACAAAAACCACACGGTATGCTTTGCGCCTGAATTTTAGGAGGGGTCCAGGATAAAATCTCCTGAACCCCTCCCAGCGCCTGCCCGCTCCTGACTCTCTACTTAGGCGGCTTTCGGTACACGCGGACCCTAATGTATTTCTGACACTGGTCTGCAATATAGAAATATTATAAAGACTGTATTACTGTATAAACTCTAAGGTTACCACCTTTGTTTCTAAATGTTGTTTGTGGATGAAACTAATTCAAAGATTTAAGTAAACAAATACAGTTTATTGTTGATGAACAGTAGTTTTTTTTGAATCTTTTATTCCTGACATAAGTCTCTCCTCTCTCTTATAGAAGTTTTGACCTACTATACCAAACTACCCAGATGAGTTGGTATAGGGTTTGTTTCAGTTTTCCTTCTCCTTGCAGTGATGTCTGCGAAGTTTGCCACCTTAGTTGTCTCTTACGACACCCACGGGTGAATAGGGGATGTAACACTCCATATTATTCATGTCACCACACTAAAATACAGTTAAATAGTTTTAATTAGCTCTCAATTACTATAAGTATTAATTAATAACGTTATTAATAAACAGTTCTCCCTCTACACTATGGACAATATTGTAACGTAACCATAAATATAGTTTTTTTTTTTGTAGGAGTCAGGCAATGGTCTCATCATAAGTCTGAACCCAATAACTGGCGCATTGATAGGCGAGCGGTTGCTGCAACTGGATGTGCAATTGCTACAAGTTGCGTTGCTACACAATCATGATAACGAAAAACTTCACGCGCTTATATTGTTGGACAAAGATGAGAATGTACAGGTAATTATTATTTTACATACTATATTGCAAATATGTCGTAATTAGAAAAACTTAACAAAAGCCCGACGCGGGAATTGAATCCGAGACCAGGAGTCGTATACGCTTACCCTTAATGCATATAAATAAATTATAAATATTTCGGACATCTTACACACCACGTCATTTAGTCCCAACCCAAGCAAAACTTCAATTATCGGTACTAGACAACTGATATAAATACATGAATATACTTTTTTTATTTACAAAAAAGTATATTCATGTATTTATATCATACACACAAACATTTGGTCCCACCCGGGAATCAAACCCGAGACCTCGAGCACAGCAGTCACATCGAGGTGTTGAGTCTGCGCCACCGAGGCAGTCAGTGCAGCAGTTGTAGGAGACATATTTCATAGTGCTGTCTAAAATTAAAATGTTTTTAATGCTTACTACAGATTTTGCCTGTATCAGCGGCACCGCTAGTAGAAAATATGTTCATGTACGTAGCAGAGAGAACGACCGCCACAGTTCACGGGTACGCGATACTGTACGACGGCAAGGTGAGGCAACATTATTTAATGTGGTTTTACTATTTATTTATTCACTTACCATTAATATAACATCATTATAATTACTATTTGAAAAACTATACTTCGTATTCTTACCTACGTAACGCGTTACGTAACGAAGCGGTTTACTCTTCCATAATAAGTTATCACTTCAAAAAAATCTTTCATTTTTGCCACAAATTGCAACTTACATTTTTTTTTTATAAGTACTATAAAAAAATAATGTATTCATTATTTTAACTGTATTGTATTCATTATTTTTAATCATTTTATTCAGCCGCGGCAATTCATTCAAAATCGGCATTCAAAAAGATGTCCTTTCTCAGGCACTAAACCGTGTTGTGTGTAAATTTGTGAACCAAATTTCATTTCAATCAGTAGTAGTTTTGGCGTGAAAGCGCGTCAGACAGACTTTCGCAGTAGGAATGTTGGTTGTCGTACAAAAAGTGAAACATGTTCGAATCTTTCCAGTCGTTAATAGCTCAGAAGACATGGCTGACCCACTTGGGGGGAGGTCCGGGGTCGGGGCACCGCATCGTGACTTCAGCGCGCAAGGCGCCGGGCGAGCGCGTGCACTCGCCCGGCCGCGTGCTGCCCGACCGGAGCGTGCTCTACAAGTACATCAACCCCAACCTGGTGCTCTTCCTCACCGAGGGACCCGACGCGCTGCATAAAGGTACCCGTGCTCTCTATAGCTCCTGTTTCAATAGAGTCTATATACGAAATCGAATATTGTTTGCTCTCATCTGTACCAGGGGCTTAAAGAAAACAGATTTAATTCTAAGTTTTTTTGATCTAATCATACCAAATATATAATCATCAATCTGGCAGATAATGTGCTAATAAACCTTAATCAACAGATCCTTCAAAAATAGCAATTTAATGTAAAAACAAGAACAGGTTGAATATTTTTAATTTTTGGGTTCAATGTGTAATAATGGAACCCATAGATTAACTAGACTTGTTAATTCACTTGATTAATATTTATAAATGAGCTTTTAGACATAGATATACACCTTTTTAGCCAACGAACCATTTCAGAAATTCCGAACTCCTCGTAGATTAGTGAAGGTAGGAAGGTGAAATTAATTTTTTTTTCAACAATCTCAAAAAATTCAGGATAGTTCATATCATGAACTATATATTATATTACTAGGGAAATTTTAACGGCTAAGATAACTTTGTTACTTCAAGAGTTATTAAGTCTAACTTGTAAAATGTGCTTTCTTAAAAACTTCAAAAATATCGAAATAATAAGTCAATGTGTTATATTCACAACAATATGGGTTACTATGGAACCCTAATGTTCAATACGGATATGGTAATGCGATGCCTGCACGCAATTGGCCGATTTTTTCCTGATGAAAACTATAACAAAAATCATTTTGTTGTATTTTCGCGATGCGATATTCCCACTTCTGAACGAAGTGGGAATATCTTTTATTATTCAAAAAATTATTCAAAAAAGACAACTCCCGCATTAGGAATATGAATTCCTGTGTCGCGGGGGACTTTTACAAACATACATGAAACGGACACAAAGAACACCCAGACTCAGAACAACAATTTGTGAATCACACAAAGTGTTATCCCACGTGGGATTCGAACCCACGACACTTGGCGCAGTAGAGAGCGGCGTGGCGACCGCTTAAACCACTGGGCCAACCGTGCAGTCATCTGGTATAAGTGAAGTGTATGGGTTCACAGAAGTGGTGGTGGCGACGTGTGTGGACGCGGCGTCGGGCGCGGTGGTGGCCGCGCAAGCTCACCGACGTGCACGGGCTCTCCCGCTCGCCGTGCACACCGACCACTACATGGCCTACCTCTACTACAACGACAAGCATCGCCGGACTGAGATAGGTCAGTATCAGTATCTTTATTACAGGCATACTCGTTGTTCGCAGGGAACACTTTGACAACACTGTCACTGTATCGCACTATACTGTATATATTTACAAAATCTATAGAACCAATACAAGTGCCTTGAAAGGATTGTCAAAAAATTACATGTGTGGTCTATATAAGTTGCCATGTGAACGATCTAATATAAACAGGTAATTGTATGTATGTGTATGTTGTCAGGCACGATGGAGCTGTACGAGGGCAAGCAGCGCTGGCTTGGCGCGGGCGCGGCGTTCAGCTCGCTGCAGTCGTGGCGCGCGCCCAGCGTGTCACGCAACGCGTACGTGCTGCCTGCCGCGCCCGCCGCCGCCGCGCTCACCACCACCGAGCGCGCGCTCACCGACAAGCACGTCTTGTGTGAGTGCTCACTACCCTCCTCGATATTATACACTAGCTGATCCACGAGTCCACGACCAAAGAGCGGAGTGTATATAAGCTATAGGCCTTCCTACGTCTTGCGTCGGTACTCACACCACCTTACACGCCCATCTCAATCCTTTACCCTCACACATATTATACACTAGCTGACTCACGAATATATAAATCGGTGAATATATAAATCAAACCAGGACCAATATCACCATGCCAATGAAATTTGGCATGGTGATATTGTAATTCCTGATGAAGGATATACACGTGGGAGGAGCTAATAGTAAATAAATTATCTCTACTCCATCATCAATCTCATCCTACCAATTTAGTACCAAATAATATGATATACATATTAATAGTTTCTTGCACTTTGTATAACAGTGTTGTAGAGTATTATTGTCGTGTTCCGCAGTGGCGTTAACGTCAGGTGCGGTGGTGGAAGTCCCGTGGATGTACCTGGAGGCGCGGCGCGGCGTGGGCCCGGACCTGGAGGGGGTGCTGCCGCCCCCTCCCGCGCCGGACGTCCCGCTGGGCGCGGAGGCGCGGCTCAACTACAATCGCACGGTGGCGCGCCCGCAGCATGTACACACCGCGCCCTCCGGCCTCGAGTCCACCAGCCTCGTGCTCGTCACCGGACTGGGTCAGTCTACTTATACTCCACTTCTTACTCAATATTTAGGGTCCAATACATACATACCACATTTGTGAGAGACTGGTGCCTGTGATAGGTAGAAACCTATGTTACAGGTCACCGAATCTCCAAGCCACTTGGTTTGTTACAAGTTAGGCTAACATATTGGATAGAGATATATATAGTAGGGAAGGAGAAATAGTAAAATTAAAATAACAGTCAGTGTGTGTGTGTGTGTGTGTGTGAGAGAGAGAGAGAGAATGTGTGTGTGTGTGCAAGAGAGAGAGAGAGAATATGTGTGAGTGTGTGTATGTGTACCTGTGTGATTGTAAGCGTTTGAATGTGTGTATATATTTGAGTGTTTAACTTCTACTTACACATTACAGTCAACGACCGATGACATTCATTGCGCTGTTCATTTAAAGGTTACATATTAATCCTCTCTGCAAAGCCAAAGGTTGTAGGTCCATTGAGTATCTGGTTCACAACGATTATAACTCATTTATGATAATCAAATGTCAAAACTGTCGACTTTAGTAGCCTATGCTAGTAGTGTATAATGAAACTAGTAATAAAATAATTAAACATCCATAAAGAATATTAACCTCATATAGTTCTAACAGGTATAATTATTCCTTTTTCAATTGTTATACGTTGACAGATCTATTCTACACGCGGGTGGCGCCATCGAAAACGTTCGATCTGCTGAAAGATGACTTCGACTATTATTTAATAACAATAGTCCTCGGGGCCTTAGTAGTGGCCACGTATAGCACCAAATACTTTGCGTCGAGGAAGATGCTCAAACTCGCGTGGAAGTGATCTTAGTAATGTAATTTCAAGGGAATTTGGACTGTGTTGTGTAAGTAATAAAGTGTAGATTTAATTGATAATTGACAAATGTAATATATTGTCGAGAACTAATAAGGTTTAATACGACTTCTTGTATTTTTTTTATTTCATGTATGTTCCATTTTTAAAACATTTTTGTAGGTACATCAAATTATTCCTTTTTCAATTATTTTTTTATAATAGTTAAAATTTAAAAAGTATTTATTTCAAATCAATGTTTACTATACAATAGATCTAAGGCAACTTCTTAGTAGACTCTTGGATTATTATTATTATTTCTATGGCACACTAACAACATAGCTTGTTTCTTTACAAAAGTAAAAATGTGTTTGTGAAAAGCTATGTGTTATATTTCATTAAACCTTGCTTGAATATATTGTACTGTCAATCGGATGCATTGTTGTATAATTTGAAATTTATGAACAGTCTAAATATATACATAAATTAAAAATAAAGTATTTTTTTCATTATAAATCGAAATTTTAGTTAATAACGAAGTAATTAATCAAACAGTATAAGGTCTATGTTATTTTTAGTTAAAAAAGTTTCAACTGCAAACTGTATTTCTTACAAGTCTACAAGTTATTTAGTTTTATCTTAAATCAAAGTCACGGTTTGGTCCTTTCATCGATCTATATCTAGTCAAATGACAGATCGATACGAATTCTCCCCCCTTTCTACTTCAAATGAGAGGTTAACAAGAGTACCTGTGAACTTGAACACAGTCAATTGTGTAATGATAATTCCAATCTCTTACACCGACTTCTGACCTACAAGACTGTAAGCGTTTATACAATTGCTTCTCACAAACACATAGTTATCATATCAACTGTAGGTTATGAGATGCGCAGGCGCCGTTCTGTAGCCTTTTATGAAAAATATTAATTGTAAATAATACAATAATATTAAAAGCCACTGCCATTGTTGCCTTCACAGTCCAAGCTCCTTCATTATAATAACATTTAATGATATAGATGTAATATAGTTGAATGATCGTGATTGACGATTGTTCACGTTAGATAATACATACATACAGACACAGTTATATACATAAAGTATATTATATATTGTGTGCGTGCGCTCAGTTGTTCGATGATCTATGAATATTTGTTGCTCTTTCACATTAAAACTACTAAATGGATCTGAATGAAATTTAGCACAGTCTGGGCTGGGATAGCACGCACACTATTAATTATCATGAAAAAATGTGGTGCTCCCTTGGGACAAATATGTAAGGTATACAATTATTAATATGGCATTATTTTGGTAAAAAAAGAACCCGATTGCAGTTAAAATAAATCATTACGAACAACTGGGCGTACGTAACCATATTTATAGTGAAATATGGTCGTTCTCGATTAATTCAGTGATCAAATTTGTTCAAATAGATATGAGATATATACAGTCTAATGTGAGGATAACATTAAGAGATTTACACACCGTTTATTTACGACCGATTTCTAAAGTAGAAACTTGTGTTTTTATTATAAAATCATATGGTCCTCAGTCTTGGATTCTACTCGTGTTTTTCATTAGGGGGAGTATTCACTTTGGTAGGGTTTAATCTTAAAACCCTGCGGGACGGGAAAATGGACTTCGATCCCCGTCCTCCGTAAGCGCAAGTCAGGGGTGACAGGTGGGGCCCTTTGTCACCTCAGCAGAAACAGGGAAGGGCGGTAGCGCGCACACCCGGGTAACATTACTCAAGACGGAATTATCTGCAAGCAGTAGATAACCCGCAGTAAGTTGTGGTTCCAGGGTTTGACTTTCTAGCTTCATAGGTACCTTGAAATGGCGTCAGGCGTGCCTTTTTTGGTCGATTTAAGTCTGACACAACCAACAGTGGGTGGGGGATTTCCGCACATACCCAAAAAAAGAGGAAATCGAAAACCCGTTTCAATTAATTGTAACTCGGAAGTTGCAGATGTCTCAGTCACTGATACATCTGCCTAAGTGCCTCCTATGCCAATGCTCGCACAGATTGGGAAATTTTCGTACTATCTCACATTGAGCTGTATATACCTACATATCACAATAATATTAGCTAGTGCAATTTAGATGTATTATTTATTTAAGGGTGGTCTGTATTATATTCATATTAATTGTTTGACAACCATTCCACGGCTCGTTATCTTACATACATAATGGTTATATATATGTATTATTATTATTATTATTTCAGTTCTGGTTATTGAGGATCAATTCTTTTTACAAAGATTCGTTCAAATTTGACGTACCCTCGTTCTTCCATATTCATTGGAGGTATTTTCTCTGTCCAGTTTGTTCTGGCTACTTTCTGGAACAGCTGGTAATAGTTTAAAAGATCTAAGCGAACAGACGACTTCATTTTATACGATTATGATCGAAAGTTGAATCGGTAATCTGCTAGTCTTAGTAATGCTTAACTACGAGAACACCTTTTGTGACGTTTGTGAGACGGATATTACAAATTTTTATTAAAGGAATGACCCTCTGATCGACGTGACTGAAGCATAAATATGTCCATTAATGCATTTGGGGAACTCTATACAATATTTTTAATAGAATAAAAGGTTTGGTTAATATTTGGGTTGGTTGGTTTAAAACAGTTCCTTTTACAATTATCTGGTTTAAATAGAGATGGTACGTAGTGTATAGTCACTGTTTAATTATAAAGGCTAAACGAATAAATTCGAAAGATATATTTGTATTTCTGTCAGTGATATACAACCAATTTTGTTGAAGATAAAAGAGCTAAATATCTGTTATTTAATAAACCATTTAAATTAGTACTATAAACGGTCATTAACAATCTATAGAGTAAGGTATCTGTAACAGTTTCTTATCTATGAAATCTTGTATTAACATATTTTTCAATTTTGTCGACTACCACAAAATGACGGCTTCGCAGAAGATCGCCAGAAGCTGTTTTGTAGTCACTTACATATTGTGTAAACCCTAAAACCCCGCCACGTGCCACTTACTATTTTTAAGAAGGGGTACTTGTGAATTATTGAGTTTCTTTGTTAGCGCCAGTGACGGACTGTTATAGTATTCATTTTTATAAACTTTCTAGCTTTTGTCCGCTTGTGTGTATTTCGGTTATCGTGGTAGAGAGTAGCCTGTATGTCCTGTAGCATATCCTTCCTCAAGAATGATAGTATCCCTACCCTGCAAAATTAATTTCCGATTACAAAGATTGCGTCCCACTATAATTCCCATTCTTGTTTTACACTATTTTAGGTAAGACAATCACCGTTAAACAAAGACAAAAACTGTCATGAATTCCTTCATATGTATATTTAAAAATAGATTTTTTATTTATGCTGAAATGTAGTTAAAAAATTTAGTACGGGGGCATAGATAGATATAAAATAACTAGACTTTATATTTACTAATTATATAGTAGCTGGGCGACCGAGCTTTACTCGGCTAAAATACTATTTATTTTTTAACAACGCCATCTATTTCTCTCAACTAGCTGTAGTGTTGCTGTGTTGGAATACAAACCACCAACACAACTAAGTGCTACTGAAAAAGTAGTATAGATGTCGCAAGCAATGCTAAGAGTAATGATAAATGCGAAAGAAAAACGCATGAAAATTCGTTTTCCCATACAAAAGACTAATCTAAATCAATTTTTCACCCCCTAAAACCTCCAAGAACAAAATCTTAGCGAAATCGTTAGAGCCGTTTCCGAGATCACAAATTTAAAATATATAAATAAAATATATATACATACAAGAATGGCTCGTTTAAATATATTAGATTTCATTCGTTTTATCATCACTAGGTGTGTTACCAACAACAAATATAAATATATTTTAAATGTAAGCGAGGGTTTTTTTGTTTTAAAGTTTTTTTTGCTCACACAGAGTTGTTAGTTAGCTATTAAGGTTAATGTTTTACCATATCATTACTATTGTCCGTGTTACCTTATCTAATATTGCAACAGATATAATAATAACCATAAACAAAACATAAAATATCGGTTTTATTTTTTTAAATCACACTTAGGAATTCTATGAAGAAAAAGATTCCTTAAAATCATATTCTACAAAGAACAAGTGTTTACTTATGTGTAATGTTAGGTATTTGTGCTACTAAGGTGGCAACTAAGCATACAGTCTGCCTGCTGTTAAGCTGGCTATCAACGCTATATAGATAAAAGGCTAGGAGTGACAGTTAAAGTGCCTATTTGAAGAATATTGGAGTTTCCCTCAGTCTTTGGGATCTCACCATCGGATATGTTAGAATGGTTTGATGCTGGTAGTGTATATATATTTATATATACATACTCTTATCACCAGGCGGGTCTGTGTGCCTTTTTACTGTATAGTATTAAAAAGAAATCATTCTAAATATGAAAGCAACCTCGGTTTGTTGCTGTAGTTAATTACAATTTTGTGTGCTTTGGTTGTAAGAATGGCTACATTCACTGATGTAGATATTTCTTTAAATTATTACACAATTTATACGCACTTAAAATCAAACATAAATGCTAGGTTCCTATAAATTTTTTATTTGGAGCTAAATCGTTTCACACATGTTGGGGTGTTACAGTTCCCGTATACAGATTGTATGTGTAGTGTATGTCAGTGAGTTATTCATTCACTGTGAATGAATGAGGTGTCACTAAGTTATTCATTCACTCGTTCACTGTGAATGAATGAGGTGCCACTAAGTTATTAATTCACTCGGTCACTGTGAGTGAGTGAGAAGGAAGCATTATGTCGTCTGGAGAGTGCGTGCGGTCGTGACATGGTTTAGTCGATTGTTAGCGACGATAGCGAGTGGGCGCGTGCGACTGTGGGACGACAATATAGAAATAAATACCACAGTATGCATTATGTATACCATCATAAGATCATAAAATAATACAATAACATAATTTTACTATACGTTCTTTAAAGTAAGACGGTGAATGGTGTCTTACGTGATTAAATGAATTGTTAAAGTAGCATTAAAATTAGTAATCGAATTTGTCATTATGGATTATTTTATTATATTGGAGTCGAAGAACGTATTGTTCATTATAATAGAGAAAAACAGCATTGTCATCACTCTTCCTTACTTTGATCAAAGTTACACATATTTAACTAATGTTTATAATGTGTTTATGAATTAGCTGTATATGACCTGTGATGCTGAAGACATGACCATAGAAACGTTAGTTATACTGTTATTAAGATAGCAGTGTTATGTTGAATTGAAGCCACATCATCAGACCTATAGCGAATAATCCGCCATGTTTTTTATTTATTTCATTTTTGTACAGTTGGCTTACTAGACTGAGTTTAAGCAAGAGTGGTTGCAATAATTAAGTATAAATATACATATTATGAACTGTAATGATATATGAGCACCTATTTGTTTTCCGTGACCAACGTGTTGTGTAAAAAATAAAGTTTAAGTAATTACTGCCACACTTTGTTTTATTTAGTAATTAGTTCTCATTTATCAAGCGTGTGTGAAAAGTAACTCTTATTTAGTAGTTTCAGCCCCCCTGGCTAAGTTGCAAACGTGTTTCGTTTTCTATTATATTGTTTCACTAGCTAATGTTTGACAGGTCGTTTATGGTGAGAGTCGCCAAAGTTTGGAACGACTTGCCTGGGTCTATTTTTCCTGATAGGTTGAACTCTGGAGCCTTTAAGAGTAGATTGAAGAGGTTTCTTTTGGATGGGCCTGTACCATCTTCGTCTTCATCTATACTTTCCATCAGGTCAGATGGAAGACAAAGGCCTATTCCAATAAAACAATAAAAAAAAATGTCAGTCATGTGATCAAAAGAATATTAGCCAATGAAACAAGAGATTAGAGGAATAGAAAACGAAAAACGTTTGTAACGTGGCCAGGAGGGCAGATTTTCAGTCAAGTCAGAAATTACCATGAAAAATATAATTAAGTTGCTTCTATACTACAACTTCATTTGAGTCGTCATTAAATTTACTCCTTGGTAAAGAATTTATACTTGCGTAAGAGATCTGGCCTTAGTTAGGGCATTTACACACGTACCACAACCACACCACGACGCAGCGACAAAATGTGGTTCCATGTGAATAGTGTCGCTGCAGCTTTTTGCAGTTGCGTTGTGGTACCGATGACACATCGATGTAGTTGCGTTGTGGCCGGCCGCTAGTTCGCGGTGCCGCCTGTAGTTGCGTTGCCATCGCGATGTGGTCGCGATTTGGTAGTATGATACACGTGGTCCATAAACTGCGGCAAAATGTGGTACGTGTGAATTGCATAATTAATTTTATAGGAAATATGCACCCGACCACGTCGCGACCAAATCGCAACTACATTTTGTCGCTGCGTCGTGGTGTGGTTGTGGTACGTGTGAAAAGGCCCTAACTGAGGATTTGCCATTGATCGATCAAAGTGGCGTGCAATGGGAGAGGCCATTGTCCAGCTGTGGCCTACAATGATCTTATAACGATGATAAAATTTTAAGAAATGAATGAAAGAATTTAAAGAAAGCAAGAAATTAGAATAGAGTAGTCATTTATTAGTAATCAAAGTTCTTAGGTCAATGATACAGTACAAAATGATTCGCTTCATAAATTACTCGTTATACATACATTACATTACAGACAAATAAAACTAAGACTAAGAAATACGAATGTTTTAATTAAGAGACCATATAATTGAAAATTGACTTTATGTTATTTTCATATTCAGTATTTATAGGTAAATAGGGGGTGCCTACGACGGGCTCTAGGGGTAAGAGTTCTGTGGTTGGGGGCAGCAGCTGTTGGTCGTTGTTGCACAACTCTCGCAGGTGGTACCACGTCGCGCCGTAATCGTGGTTCAGCATCATTTTGAAGAATTCCACTGCTGACATCTGTAATAAAAGTTTTACTCCATTTATTGTTAAGTGTATTTTTATGTATTGAGTCACATTCAGGCAGAGAACTTATACTGCTACATTCTATTCAATTTTAAACATGTGTGTGTATTTTATCTATTTTCACACAACACATGTAGCTCATAAATAAACCTCATCGTCAATGGCTAACAGTGAAACCGTCAACACTGGTAGCCTGTCCCTAACTGTCACTCAGAGGCATCCTTTAAGATGACAAGCAGGGTTACCATCACCATTACACATGTGGCGACCTTCACACAGTGCAATCGAAAAGCATACAACAGCGCCATCTACCGAAGGAACACTGAACTAAGAAAGAAACACGGATTGAACTATACGGAGTAACTACTAATCCTGTAGATATTACGTACACCCGATCGTATCCAAAAAAGCATTTAAGGGGAAACCATTACTATATGTACAGATGAAGAATATCTGAAATTCCCTGTAGTATATCATAATAAATTGTCGGCTCACAGACGCACGCGCCCACTCGCTCTCGTCGTTAACAATCGACTAAAATGCCACGCCCGCACGGGAGCTGGAGATGACATAATGTTTCCTTCTCATTCATTTACAGATAGTAAATTGAGCGAGTGAATGAATGACTGAGTGACACATTTACAACACCCCTAAATAATAGGATGGTTGGCAGGAGCTGGATGCAAGAAGCCCAAAATGGATCAGAGTGGTGTGCAATGGGAGAGGCCTATGTCCAGCAGTGGACTGCGATAGGCTGATTATGATGATGATGAAATAATAAAGAGATATAAAAACATATAAAGAAAGCGTAGAGGCAAGATGGAGCAGAGGAGAGGCGTACCTGCAGCGGCTTGGGTTGCTTGTCGGAGAGGTAGGGGCTGGCGGCGGCGAGCGCGTGTGCGAGTGCGCGCTCGGCGAGGCGCAGGCGCAGCGCGAGAGGCGCGAGTGCGGCGAGCGCGGCGGCCTGCGCGCCGAACGCCGCGCTCGATCGGTACCACGAGCCCACGTCCTTGCGGTAGCTGTCGCGCGACGCTAAGCTCAGGAACTTGTATATCACCGGCAACGCCTCCCTGCACATACACCATCACACCACCACTCCTTCAATACTCTACTCCGGTCTGACTATAAAAGTTTATGGATAAATTAATGTAATCGGACGAAACCCAAAAACTAAAAACAGCGTTTATTTTTAACTTCCTATTTCTTTAAAAATCTAGTCTTCAATATTCATTCAACTTCATATGATAAGAGACTGTCTTAGTATCCAGTCAAAAAGTGAAGTTCAATCGTTACGTCACTATTTTCTTAACGGGAATGAAGTTTATTTTCACTTAACTCAAAAAAAATGGTACGAAATGTTTTTAAACAAAAAGGGAGTAAGACTCATTCTCCAAAACAAATCAAATCTACATACAAATTAAGTGTTTATTGTTTGATGAGGAACCTAGAATATAATATTTCATTTAAAAATATAGCATAATAATCAGAGATCGAAATTGGGTGTGTGAAAATACCTAAAGTTTGCAGTCAGTTTGCAATAATAATATGGAGCTGTTACAACCACTGTTCTTGCAATTGAAATAAATGTTTTAAATTTATTTTTTTATGCAGTGCAGGTTTAATAATTAAAAAAAAAAGCCGACTTCAAAACTATGTAAAGACGCGAAAATGTTCGTTTTCCTTGTATCAACCTGTAGCAAAACTTTTTAACTTAAGATACAGATCAAAAAAAGAAATTAAAACCGCATTAGCATTTTGCAGATATATAAAATTCTGTGTTTGACCGACAAAGAACAATTGGGACTAAAAGACCGAATTTTAAACGGAAAAGTACAAAACAAAAATTTATTTAGAACTGTATTAGCAGAAAATTTATTGAGAACTGTATTAGCAGCTTGTAAATGTTTATAGTTCGGTGTTTCAAAGGTAAGGAACATGTAAAAAAAAACAAAACTAAACCGGTAAAATTCAAACCCGGTTTAACTTAAGTGGTTGTAACAGCTCCATATTATGTCCCGCTGCAAACTTTAGGTATTTTCACACACCCAATTCCGATCTCTGATAATAATCTCCCAATAATCTTATATAAAAATTATCATCTGTTAACGTTTTTTGACACTACTCATCAAGGGATGAGTAGTGCCAAAAAACGTAAAAACAAAACACAACAACACCTAACGTAAAAACACAAAAGAAACCAAAAAACTTACCTGACTACTCGCTTCTGGATAAAATCCTTAGCCAGGTCCGCCATTGTGACTAGTAGATCGATCGCCCTCTTCATTATGGCGGGTTCAGCTTGAAACTTGGTCACCAGAGGGCCCCACGTTAGATGTACCAGGGGCAGTAACTCACTCTCATACTGCCTTAGGATCGGTAAGCCAGTGTTCAGGACTTGGAGTGCCAATATGCAGTTGTCACGATTGGACGACGCGACGTAGTTCAGGCACCTTTTGAGGATTATTACAGTTACAGTGACGTACTGTGGGTGCGGGATGGATGGTACTGCAAACAAGGTCACGAAATAAATAATTATTTCCGACATATTACACACAACGTCATCTAGTCCCAAACTAAGCAGAACTTGTGTTATGGGTACTAAACAATTTAAAAAAGCTATTATTTGATTGAAATATAATTTAAATTTAGAACTAGTCGAGTTCCGCGGTGTTACCCGCGGTTATTGTTGTATTAACTATATTACATACTGACTATTTTCAGGTCTATGAATTTCAATTACTAGAGAAAAAATAAACGTAAAATGGTAGACCATATAAGGTACCACCATCAGATGTGGTGTACATCTGAATATATAAACAATTCATTTCTCACCCAAAACATTATCATAATACAGTTCATTCTCTTTCCTTCGCTTGAGGTCTTCTTTATACATCTCCTCTACAGTCTTGCCAGCATCCTCCGCTAACTCCGCATCATTCAGCAGACGTTCCTGCTTCTCTAAATTCTGTACATATAACCTGGTCTCTTTCAACAGATAAAATGTGACCGGCTCGGGTGGGCTGGGTTCGCTCTGTTCTATCATGTACCACTTTCTAATACATTCGACGAATGTTAAAAACACTTGTAAGTAGGCATGTAAATCTTTTTCGTAATATTTATCACAACTTTGGACTAGAACCTGCAACATAAACAATACAATGATTGGTTATAAAATTGGTTGTCTTAATGTTTTCAGAATTTATTTACTTATGTCGGAATTTTCAATTATACGGAAGCTGATTTGACAGCGAGGCGTAAGCGGTGAAACGTCATGCGTCATCGCTTCGGTGGAGTCTATATAAGTTTTCGTCCGGGCCGAACGGAGAGCATTCACCGATCGACCGGGACGCGGATAACAAGTCTAAGAACAACCTTACGGCTCGTTGTTCTCACTTTAAGTTACCTTCGTGTTGATAAAAGATTATTTAAAATAACTACTTTAGTTTTTTGCTCGAGAAACACCACGCAGTCCACACAATATGTATTCCGGAGAAAGCAACGGCTCTGACAAACACCCCTTTTGCCGATATATAAATATTAATTCGTGATGGATTGTTAAAGTATTCATCTATGTATAAGGATACGAGGTCATCAGTAATCTACGTTACATGGTTACTACGTTACAAGTTAGGTTCGAGACATGGCATGACAAAGTGTGAAACGGGTCTAAGGTATTAAAACGTGAAGTATTTTTTTTATAGACCACGCCGGCATCACACGTATTTTTATAGTGGGGGGGCTCTCCAAACATACTTGAAATCAACACAAAGTGAGTGAAGAAACAACATGTGAGTTTTGAAGCCACAACACTCAGTGTAGTAGAAAGCATGGAGGTGACCCGCTTAAACCACTACGACGTCCGTACTAGCCGTACTACTGTAATAGTAAATCAATTAATGTACTCACATCTTGCACAATCCCATAAAGATAGGTTAATATATTGGAATCACTGTACTCCATTACTACTGAGAGTATCTGTAACGCAGATTTGCATTTCCATGCCTGAAACACCAGATGAAGAACAAAAGTGAATAAAAAGACAAAAAATTGATTTAAAAGTACTTCTAAAGTGGGTATTATTTCCGTATTTCCTATATTCTTCTTGTAGTGTATCTGTCACTAACTTATTCATTCTTTCGTTCACTGCGAATGAATGAGGTGTCACTATGTTATTCATCACTCATTCACTATGAATGAATGAGAAGGAATCATTATGTTATCTCGAGAGTACGTGCGGTCGTGACACAGTTCAGTCGACTGTTAGCGACAATAACGAGTGGGCGCGTGCTTCTGTGAGCAGACAATATAGAAGGATATACTACAGAAATGAAATGGGGACCGTCTTCCAAAAAACCGTTCTCCGTATTTCCTATCAAAATTTGAGTTTAAGTGACAAGCGTGTCAGAATTCAACTGACACACAAACAACACAAAATGTTCTACAAAATGTAACTAGTTGCGAAAGTTACAAGCTAATTAGCATTTTTCATTCATAAGGTATATAAGTACGTACCTTTTTCAGTCTGACAGTGACTTGGTTAGTGAAATAGTCAGCGTTGTGGTTGATGAGCTCCGGCACTGTTGAGTGACCACAGGCCTGTGCGATGGCGTATATAGCCTTTAGCCCGGCCAGGTGTAGCATCTCGTATTTGCTACCTGTGGAATTTTCAACTATTTAAATACGGAAGAATTTCCAAGGAACCACGCCCTGCTACAAGTATGTTCGACAAGAAAAGAATAGCCCTCATGGTTCGGATCGACGAATATGTAGTGTGAGTGAATTTGAGTGTAACTTGTTGTATAGTAGATTTGTTTCTTATTCTTCAAATGTTACAAGGGACATCAAGGGATCGGTTGAAGACCTCTAATCAGAGACACGATAGAACTCAACTGGTGAACGCTCTGACGATGGGCGGGATTTTATTCAAATACCCTCACAAATATCTAACATTGAGGTGGGCAAATTGAAAGAATTGGCATACAAACAAAAAATTATGTAGGTTTAGGGCCTTAATTACTGCCCTATTAATTGGTGGTTGTTAATTTTCCTCGCTTTTTTTAAAAAAAAATTGATTTATAATAATGATTATGATGAATGGAAAGCGCTATTGCAAGACAACCTTAGTAAAAAATTGATGTTAAAGCAAAGCATGTATTATCGTACCGACTCTCTCGAGCACCAAGCACAGCGTCTTGAGCAAGTATGGCTGGTACTTGGCCTTGAGCCTGGTGGCCATGAGGCCCAGCCCCTCGGTGAGCAAGCAGGACAGCAGCATGTTGCGCTGCGCGTCGAACAGCGAGCTGCACTCGTCCTGCGCGCCCAGCGACCGCGCGCGCGGCCGCGAGTAGCTGATGTCCGTGTAGCGCGTCTCCACCGCGCCTTCGTACAGCCCTGCCGCCAACCATACCACAACACTACACACCACTGTGTACTACACCCCTATAGCTTGTGGCTACGAAGAGAAACATTCACATCACTGGAAAGAGAAGGAAAACTCATAACAAACCCTATACCGACCGTATGACCACATGCTATAGTAGAACAGAATATCCTTTCTAAGGACAAGCCTATATCCTATGTGTGAACTGATTGAAACGCCAAGAGCAAGTTGATATAAAATAACATCACACTGGGCCTTCTCTTTTCAACCTCCAGTATGTGCTGTAACCAGATGCAGATAACCCACTGAAAAACTCGCTCACATATTTTTAAATAAATATATAATTGAAAAGTCTGGGTATGCACAGACAAAACGGACAACTATGCTTTTCACACAACTAATTGTAGTGGGTTGAAATGGATGAAATCCATGACATTCTAGTAACTGTATAGATTTATTATAATTATGGCTCTTTGTAAAGAACTTTTGTATAGAATGTACACGAGAATTGTAAACTAAAATAGTAACGGAGTTTCTTGACAGTTCTTCTCCACAGTGATGACATTTTGGAATTCCACAACTAGAGTAATTTAAGATTTCGAAAAACTTGAGCTATTTTTATTTCATTTATACCTCTTCAAATCGCCACAAAAGATGAAAAAGAAGATCCTTAAAATACATAAGCACGTACTACACTAAAATTAATTTCAATAAGGCCATGAATTCTTACCTGGCACAGTATCTTTAGTCCAGGAGCGCGGGTTGTACACGCTCACGTCCAGCGTGTCGTCGTCGGTGAGGGGCGGCTCCACGAAACTCACTTCCAGAGGCAAGTACCACACGTCCTCCTCTATGTACGTGTTCAATACACGTCTGATCATACTCTCTGATGAATTTGAAGCTGAGCAAATTAAAATATTACAAATTAGGACCAAAGACACGAAAAAGTACCGTTGTAGGGAAATCATCAACTATATTTACTAGTCCACTGTTGGAATGACTGCTGTCTGAAGAGGCCTAGGAGCTATGGGCTACTATACAACGCTGATCAGACTGGTTGGTGTGTGGTTTATGGCAAGTTTTGGAGTTTACTTCTTAAAAAAAGATTTCCATATGTAGCCCGCAGCATGAAAATTTAATGAAGAGTAGCGAGCGTAAAGTAACGCGTTACGCTGCAGCGCTTTGTCATTAGTTATGTCGTCTAACAAACAATTCAAACTTCATTATTACTTTTTCGTGACCAATATGATGTCAGTATTTCATAGCGCTTTCGCGTTTCGTTCAATGTAGATTAAGTACGCAACGTACAACAGCGTGTGCGTCGGACCTTACACGAACTTTTTTTCTTCTCATTTAGGTATTGCGATATCCATGATCAGGGTCCGTCATCGTCGTCGTCCGTAAATCTAGGAACAATAGTGTTGTTGTAGTCACCTGTACACATGTTGTTCATGATATACACCAGCTCAGCGTCCCTGGTCTGGTGGAACAGCTCCAGCAGGGTGTCCAGCACCAGGTCGGCACACTCCGCGTTGCCCAGTAGGCGACAGATCTCTATAAAGCGACGCTCGCACTGCTCAGAGTCCAAGTGGCGCAGTTTACACCACGGCGAGTTTTTAGGGGGTGATGCATTTATATCTGTAAGAGAATAAAGCGGTAATTTAGAACATCTCGATTCAAAAAACTAGCTTAGACTTGGTCGTAACAGCGTGGGGTTCACCATACTGCATTGACTCCAATGAGTATGGTGGTCCCCACTCTTGGATTCTACTCATGTTCTAGGTCAAGTAGGCATCAATTCATTAAAAAGTTACAAAGAAATGAGGCCGAATCGAAGCTTTAGGAAGGCATCAAAGCGACCAAAAGAAGCGTCTCTCTCTACATTTGCAATTATCTTGTGTACATACTTTTACTTGTTAATTGTTATAGCAGAATGGAAATCCAAAAGCTTGTCAATTCTATGAAATGACTACTAAGTACCGCTAGTAAGGCAGTAACTATTAAGATACGTTATTTGGAGGTCACGTTAAGCAGTTGAGGTCACAACGTGTCTTGCGAGTCCCCAGGCCTTGACCCTCTCCTGAGAGGAGACTAGAGCCCAGCAGTGGGACATCGGGACGTCAGTGTGTTACCTCTGAGCGCGTGTTGCGTGAGCAGGGTGAGGTGCGGGTGCGTGGCGGCGGTGTGCGCGAGCGCGGTGCAGAGCGCGTCGACTCGCTCGGGCACGCTGAGCGCGGTGCTGAGGCGCTGCGCCCGCTGTCGCTTCAGCACCACGAGGTACCCGTGCACCAGGTTCAGCGCTGACTCCTTGCGGGACGAATCTGGAACGACAAACATTTGTACACGCCTCTTTGTATATACCCTATCATATATATTAGATCTCTACACTCCCCAAAGGTTGGCTGGTAGAGAATGTCATGGGCATTAAGCGCGCTGATGTACATGAGTGCATATAAAGTTATAAATAAATCAATATACTTGAAAACTATGATAACTTGTGTGCGTTCGTATGTTTGGAAGTTATTCAACACTCAATCGGCCGGACCAATTGTTACAAATAATATAGAGCTAGCATCCTGGATTAATGCGAAAGCTATTTATACGTTATTCTTACTTAATACGAAACCTAAACAGTTTGTTCAGTTCAAAACCAGCAACAGAATCGATTATTAATAGTAAGTAAAGCACATTTTAACCCAAACATCTGTGAAAATTTGTTAAAATTGAACATACTATTTAATATTAACAAACAGCTGGTCATCGGAGACCGTTAAGCAAGTGTCGTGCAAACAGGGCATTTCGTCGCAAAGGTCACGTGTTAGTCAGTGTGTTAATCACTTTCATCGCTCAAATTCAACTAAACTGCTGTCGATGAGGCGCCTTTTTTTTAGACAATGTACGGGTCCACTTTTTGTTTTTTTCTGGTAATTTTCAACACATTCAATAATGATACAGAACCATAGAACATTTCAGAATGTTTCTGAGAAATAGACCGACAGGTCATATTCGACCTTGCACTAATTAACAGTAGGGTTCATTGTTCTGTACCACGATGCATTATTATGAGAACTTATCTAGAATTCGTACGACCACACTCGTCTCCTTCTAGAATTTTCATGATTTTTCGTAACAATACATAGTTAAATATTTCATAATTAGTTTGCCACTGCCATCGTTAGCCCGCCTCGATTGTACCATGTTCAGGCAGTGAAAGTTCACCGACACATTGGGTGACAATATTTCAGCACGACTGCACGGTTGGCCTAGTGGCTTAAGCGGTCGCCACACCGCTTCCTACTGCGCCAAGTGTTGTGGGTTCAAATCCCACGTAGGATAACACTTTGTGTGATTCACAATTTGTTGTTCTGAGTCTGGGTGTTATTTGTGTCCGTTTCATGTATGTTTGTAAAGCCCCCCGCGACACAGGAATTTATATTCCCAATGCGGGAGTTGTCTTTTAAAAAAAAAAAAAAAAGCAACAATGCAAATAAATCAGCTGATAGCTCTTTTTAACATGTTTTGTGTATTTAAGCTTTGGTACTATACAAGAATAACTCTTTTCTAAACTGCTCGTTTTAATTCATAATATTTAGATACTTACCAATATTATTCATAACTCTAGGTAGACTCGTGACAGTAGCAAAGAAGTTTTCACACAGTGCGTCCAGTGTCTTTGACTTGCTCTCATCAGAGGTTTTGGTAAAGAAGGTGTTGATTGCGTTCGTGCAGTATTCGGCCACTTCGGGATACTCATCTTTGCTCAGGGTGATGAGAGCATCTAGTGCTAATGGCACTGATGTCTGCATCGCTCTAAAATGAACGAACGAGAAAAAAAAAATTAATCTGACAAGTCACACGTCTTTAAAATGTCATGTCATCTAAAATGGATTAGAATTAGTAATCAAATTGTTTTTGATTAGATTAGATAACAAAACTAACATCTGTTAGAATACAGATCTAAATTGAAGTGATGTTAAAATGCCACAGTGGTTGAGAGTGCAACTTCTACATAAGTTATTTTAGACAGACGCTGGAAAGGAAATTCTTAAGAGACAGGAAGATATGGAGTAGATTTATTTCCTTATAATAAAAACTTGTTATTGGAAAAAAGTCATCTCAATATCCTAATTGTCGTTTAAAGCTTATTTCGTTTCCAGACTCGAGACTAAATGTTATTGAGATACTCACATATTACACTCAAGCAGAAGCCTAGAACAGTATACAGCCAATTCGTTCCTCACTTTGAAGTGCTCATGTGTCCTCAAAGAGACCAGACTTTTAGTAATCAGTAGTAACTTTTCACCAGCCACGGCGAACCATTCTGGACTTCTAGTGGGCAAAGTCTTTGGATCAACCGGCTCTAAAAGAAACCTTTTATTTAAAAGACTACTCACTACGTAATATTGAAAGTACTTCAAAAAATAGAAAACAAAAATGGAAGAATTGTCTGTGAAACAATCATGCAAACAAAAAGTTTGATAATTATATTCTCTAAAATTACTAATTACCCTTATTGCTTACTTCTTTGTTCTCCTTCTCTTTGACCATTTTGGCAAAATCTGACAATTTGACGTCAGTGTTTGTTGTCATGAATTTATTGTTCATTGCCAAACATAATATTCGATGCATTGCATCTATGGACGTCTACGAAAAAAGAAAAATCTCTTTAAAGTTATAGTTTACCCCTGTTTCACCTTAGACTGCGTTTTAATCGAGTGTGCCAGGGTAAGAAAAGGGGAAGATGTAATCCTTCAGATGGTAAGGTAAACCTACCTATCCTTGGCACCCTACTAATCATTGGCACGAAAAATAAGAACCCCGAACTATAGAAATGTCTCGAAAATAATATATTAATATCTACGTTTGTTTATTCTGTTTCCGATAGTAATGTTTGAATTATTATTAATGGTTTGGGCTGCCTGTGCCGATATAAGATCAAAATATATAAGATCAAAATATTCAAATTAGAGAAATTTGTTATTTTTATGTTTCCAAGTTCTTCAAACAACTGTTTCGGTATAAATTGCTGTGAAACAACTATCTTACTATTACTTTCTAGTTCTCTTACATAGTAGTATAATTACCACACTTTAAAGGACCAATAATTGGGTAGTTTACCCCTATCCTTACTAATATTAACTTATATATTAGAATAACACATAGGCTACTTTTTACTAGTAAGGCGAAAGCTAGTATTTAATACTTGCTGTGTAAATAAGGAATTTACAACGAAGTTTGGGTATTTTCTATATAAATTATGTTTTACAAATAGAAAACACCCAAACTCTAAAACAAATATTTGCAAATCATACAAATATTTGGTCCAAGCCGGGCATCGAACCCAAGATCTCTTGATTGATCTTGAGTTAAATGAGATGATAAGATATGTAATATTATGTATATGGACTGAGATTTGTTAACAATTTTATAAGATTTTTCTTTTATTTTTTGAAATTGTTTCGAAACGCACTCAGGAACAAAATTTTGTTTTTTAAATTTACCAACTTTTTAGCTTTCAGTGAAATAATCCCGGACTATCAATACTTTTCGTGGTTAGTGAGAAGCCATTCTAATTCTATCATAGAGCGAGTAACAAGTGCAAAGTATGAAGAAAACAAGTGCATATCAGTGAGAGTTGTTGTTAATAGCTATACTTTGGCCATTCGTTTATTGTCTTTTTGACAGATCACGCCTATAAATTACCGGTATTTTTTTCGTAATAATGTACTAAAGTAATGTCGTACTTTATAGACAGGTAGAGAAGTGGCTGTGCATAGCTAAAAGCAACAAACTATAAAACGTTCTTGAAATGCGATGGATCGATTTAACGATTAAAATAATCTATCATTTTATTATGATCAAAATAATTTGACTTCATGTAAGTATTGTTTCTGTAAATTTAATAAAATAAAAAGGAAATTAAAATAGTATGACTTCAAGATTGATTATTTGCAAGGAATTATGTCGAAATTTTGGAATTTAAGTTCAAACTTAGAATAAAGAACAATAACTCTGTAAATTAATTTATTGATGTTTGGACCACTGACTTAAAATGTAACTATGCACGCGTTAGCAAAATTTAACTTTGAAACGCGTGGTTAATAACGGTTAAATACAGAGTTATGAGAAAATACATTTGAAAAATCACTTAATACTTACTAAACCGACCTTTAAGTGACTGTGTTAGGAAGTTTTCTTTGTTCTGGGCCAATGATATGTCATAATAGTGCACATTTTATTTATTTACAATACTGACTTAAAGAATTTTATATCGAGTGATTTTGATTTTAAATCGAATCGGTAACGTGGGAGGGCTTCACTAATTTCGAAATTTGTTGAACTGTCAAAAAGATAATAAAGGAATGGACAGAGTATAGTTGTCTTTAGTGTTTAAAACAAATTTGTATATTAATTAACCGCGAACCCCAGCTCAAAACGGTCATGCTGTGTCATAGAACTCGTGTTATAAGTTCATTCGCGTTAAGACAATAGTGACGCATCGCTCAAGCCCCGCCCCCCGACCAATCAGGTTCAAAACATCGAAAGAGTGAAATCAAAGAGAAAAAAGATATGTAGGTAGATATCTACAGGCCACAGGACTTGTAGATGCGGCAATATTTTTTTAATGCGAACTCACTACTTAGGGTTATATTACTTACAACAACGAGCATATGCCCAGGGTTGTCGTTACACGTGGCGACATCCTGCAGAGCGCCGAGCACGCCCGGCAGGATGAGTGACAGCATCTCTACGGCACTCTTTTCTATCGCTGGATTGGTGATTTGGTAGTTGCGAGTGAGGCGGGAGTGTGTGGCTGTGTGTGCTGTTACACATGTAATTGCGGCCAACCTATATTTATAATTATAAACTTTTACAATAAACCTATACATTATTAGAGTACAAGTAGCGCGCATTGGAAAGGCCTTTGTCCAGAAGTGGACTGCTATAACTATCTTAATCAACTGACTAATTCATCAACACGGAGACTAAATTGCCCAAATAAAGTTAAAATTTTGGCAGTAGATCCTTTTCAGCAAACAATTTGGTAATAAATGAAAAAAATACCAAATGCATAAGATTTGCTTTACCGAATGTTAAGAGTAGTATATGCTCTCATATAAAAAGTATTTTTGGTCATTTCATCCCTAAGGGGGGTAACATAAGTGATGAATGGTTGTATGTTCATTAATGTCTTTCAAAGTTAGAAACAAGTCTATTTATTTTCAAAGTGAAAAATAAGTATGCCACAGGATAACCTACCTTAGCGCCTTAAGTTTTTCCATCTTGGCTAGATGCACAGCTACATAGACAGTCTTCCCCAACAAGGGCACATGTGACTTTAGCATTGTTTCCCTGTATTTAGGTTCTATATTTAGCAGCAGATTTGTTAAAGTTTTCATTACACTTAATTTTAGTTCCTCTGAGATCTCAGCAACTGAAAAAAAAACAATTTTTGTTTATTCAAAAGTGTCAATTTTTTATAAATTATAATAAAAAAAGGCCCATAAGCCCTAGCTAGGATGAGCCATTTAGGAATAGGAACACTTATGAATTACCGATACATAACACACGCACGCACCCACTGATACACATATTCTCGCGCACACATACACATACTTACGCGAACACACATACGACACCACAGTCTAAGGCTTAACTATAAAATCCTTCGTTTCTATATTATTTTTTATTTAGTTTGGAGGTCTTTGTTGTGCCAATAAAACATTATTGTTTTTTGATGTGATATCAAAAGATAGACGATCGAGAATAACTAATATATGATAATTTCTATGAGTAATCAACTTAATTATTAAGATCATGTAGTTTCATTCAACTAAGTATATATATTTAAAATAAATCACTAAAATGATGTACATAAATACCTACCGACTGTACCATAATAGTTTTTATTTTTATGTGTTTGTTATTGTCAGGGCAATGTTTGTATCTTTATATATATAATTCTTGTGTGAGTGTGTATGTCACTGAACTTCTCTCAAACGACTGGACCGATTTTGATGAAATTTTTTGTGTGTGTTCAAGGGGATCTGGGAATGGTTTAGAATCGCAATTGGACCCGGTAGGTGGCGCTGCGATCAAGTTCTGGAATTTTAAAGTTGGGCGGTACGAAGTTCGCTGGGTCAACTAGTAGTAGTATAAAGTTAGTACTTTGTTTATTCGCGACTGTATACTTCACAAGATTCTGAAATTTAGAAAATATTTACGAATAAAATGTGGCGGTTCGACGCTAGTATGTATAAGAAAAAGAAAGAAATAAATTCGAAAATGAAAAAGATATTTGATAGATGATGATAATATTTAAATGAAAGATACATACTTGTAATTTGCAGATGCCGTAAAGATCACTATAGGCTCTTTATGATGATGGATGAAATTTTCAGTTAGTTTAGTTTTAGAAAAAAAATAGATTTACGGGAACATAAAAATAAGAACACTACTCAATTCGATAGCGTAGGCGACTGCTAATCAAGAGGTCTCGGGTTCAAATCCTGGGTCGGGCCAAAAAGTGTTTTTGGATTTTTCTTAGGAAACTCCTAACAGCAGCCCGGAGTTTGGAAGTTTGGCGGTGATTCACGCCCGTGCCTCGGAGAGCACGTAAAGCCGTCGGCCCCGGTTGTCATGAACATCTATGGCAATCGTTATAAGGAAGTCAGTGCCCTCAAATTTACCGACAACTAGTTCAACCTTCGAATTTCAGTTCTCCCTTAGGGTTGTGGAGGTCCGATGCCATTCGCTCTGTGGAAAAACTGATATTCAGGTAAAATCGGTTGAACTAGTAGCCGACCCCAAATAATATTGGGAATAAGGCTAGGAAGATGATGATTCAATTCAAAAGCAACAAATACCACGGGTAATACCGCTGACCACAGCTAGTGTATAATGTGTATATGAACATAACTAGGTAACAGTTAAAATTCACTATTGTGTTTCAAATACTGCTAACATTGTAACTATCAAGAACTAATATAACCTGTTGACTTAGCTTGACATTTAATCACCGCCCAGCAAGATACCATGTCTAGACCTAGATACATTAAGCTATCTTATTATGAAAGTTATTGAGAAGGCCTAAAGTCACTGGTCGGCAGCCAAAATTATATTTTATAAGTATATTACAAAAAGTTTGCTAAGGACCTCTTTTCTAAAAAGAGGCCTATCTAACAGAGAACTATAAGTAGATATATTTGGTCCTACCCGGGAATCGAACCCGAGACTTCTTGATCAGCAGCCACATTCGCTAACCACTAGATCAACCAGGCAGTCTTTATGGGGTCTATAAGATTGATAGGTTTCATGTTATGAAGCTATCATCAGTCTACTGATGGACATTGGTCTTGCCTTAGATGGGTGGTTTAAGGCTATAGAGTTTGTTTTAAGTTTGTTATAAAATTGGCGCGTAAATAAAAAAAAAATTACACATGGCACTTGACCAAAGTTACTACATCAGTTACATTTAATAACCATCTGTAATAAACATCAAACAATATTATAAAGACTATTTGTGTAGTCTTCAAGAACATCCATAAAAATGTACAAACTTACTCATTCCGGGTTTTGTATGGTCAAACACCAACTGTAGTAGGCCAACCTCCATTTTCATGCACATCTCAAAACTGTTCACGGTCACCTTATCTAATACTGCTCCCATTGCATCCACAATTCGAGTTTGGAGATCATTTTTCTTACTAGAAATCATAAAAAAAACATAAATTAAACAATAATAACTTGTTTTATAATCCACTGTTTAATTTAACTATGCGGCTGCTGTAGTGCTCTTACAAAAACAATTTTATAGCAGCCAGAGCTAGATAAGTAGATATTTCAGACAACCAAAATCTAGTCCAAAACTAGACAACCGATACAAATACATAAACATACTTTTTTTTTGTAAATACATACATATTATACATAGAAAACACCCAAATTCTGAAACAAATATTTGTGGTTCACATAAACATTCGGTCGGACCCAGGCTTGAACCCGAGACCTCAAGCACGGCAGTTGCATATGCTACCCAGTAGGCTATCTAAGTTGGTATCTATTTACGCCCATATATCACAGATGTCAGTGCCCTCAAACATACTGACAACTAGGTAATTTAATCTTCAAATTCAGTTCAATCTCGTTAGCATCTTAAAATTACTAAATTTTCATTAATATTATACTATTAATTATTAGCTGAGTTGCACAGTGTTACATGCAGTTAAGTGTTCTAAATCATAAATAGCTAGTAATTAATGTAATAATTTTAAGCCACGGTGCTAAGCCAGTGTAAAAATTGCCTTAGATATTGTTTTTGTCATCAGCTACCTGGCAGTAAAAGATTAATTTAACATTTATAACAATAACTCCCACAGTCTGTCCACATTAGATCCGCTTAAATTACTGAATGTAGTTTTCAGCAATAGATATTATTTGATCTAATAAGAAGGTTTATATGGGTAATACATGCATATGAAAGATGAGATCTGACTGATCAAAGACTTCCATGCAAAGTCAGGAGTGATACTTTGCTCCTTATTAATGGTAGTTTTTTTTATATAGTCTGTAGTATTTCCCAATAAAAGGGCTGTACAACTTAAATTTTAATGGCCAGTTCTTAGAGATTATCAACCGAACAAACTCTTTGGCTTCATAATACAACCTGATCCATGATTTTATCTGCCAATTTTTTATATCATGTGGTGCTCCTATTGCTAAGCATAATTTATTTATTTAAAAAATTACAGTTTCTTTACAAAACAGTTTTCTAAGTTAGTTGCGCCAGCAAAACACACATTTAAAAAATACATGAAAATCGTCACAGAGTTCACTGCAAGCAACAAAAAGATAATTACAGTAAAAGCTTTTTATTCGCGGGGTATATGTTCCATGAATATGCGGCGAATACAGAAACTGTGAATACGGAATGGTAATTTACATAGTATTAGAGGGGATACGTTCCTAGGTGACAAAATAAAAAAAAAAACAAATATTTTAAAAAGTCAATTTGATTGAAGTTTTTCAACATTTTGATTAATTATCTTCAGGCTTAGGCAATGCTTTGAAAAGTTTCTCATTTTTTTTAGTTGACATTATAAATTAGGAAGAGAGTGGTAGAAACATGTTATTTGATCACAATTTTTGTACCAACACCGAACTGAACAGCAACATATTACAATATACTTTATTCATTGCGTAATAAGGTTGCTTTCAGTCTGTTTGTTTACATTCTCAAAAACTAATCGCGGTGAAGGCAGCTTTATATCAAAGTCCTAGGCGATATCATTCAACAACATACTTTAGGCCAAGTTGTATTAAGATCTATTTGACTTTGTTTATTAGTCCATTTGACGGCATTTTCAAAGAATATTGGGTTGGATACCTATTGAAATATTTTTAATTATTATTATGTATGTACTTATTAGATCCGCGAATAAAGAAATTTTTAGCCACGAATAAAGGAATTGGGTTGCATTTTTTTATGCCGCGAATAGTGAAAACGCGAATGAAGGAAGAGTGAATGAGGAGCTTTTACTGTATATATAATCATACTACAGAAGATTAATTTATTCTTCAACATTTGAACTAGAGATTATACAACAATGCAGAGGTATCTCAATAGACTTCAATAGTTTGGGTGGCCATACTGCATTGTCTGCAACATAATGACAATGGTGACCACCACTCTTCGGTTCTACTTGTGCTTTCCATCAGGCAGAGAAGAGTCACTTTGGTAGGCTCTTAATAAATTAATAATAATATAAGTGTCACAGTGCTACAATAAAACAATTCATCAGGCAGTCGACATGCATTAAATCAGAAACTTATGTAGCTTGCGATATATTATAAAGAGAAAAGAATTAATAATTTGAACAATGTCTTACTCAGTTTGATTCGATTTCAAGTGAGTGATGAGCGGAAATAACAAGTACTGTTGGAGTTCTTGAACCACTTTCTTCTTGAGATCCGATACACGAGAAATGAAAGCATCAAGGCTTTCAGGCGATGGACATACCATAATAACATCGCAAATAGGTTTAATACGCGAAAAAGCGTCTTTAAGATCAGCGTTCATTTTTGCACATTACAAGCCTAACAACTAACGAAAACGATCAATTATGACTATAATTAAAATATATTATAAGTAGTATAATAAGATCATATATTGTGTTTTTTAATATTATAATTAGATATTTTCAATACACGATTTTAATAACAAAACAACTGTTGTTTTAATTTGTTATTTTTGACATACATGACTTCTTTTGTCTCTGCTACTCTTTTTTATGAAGTGTTGTCGTACTTATTTTTGAAATATCATCACACTCAACGAAAATTATGATAAAATAAATAATCAATATTAAAAAAAGTTAAACTAATAATTATTAAGCTTATTACTACTCCTTATATTGAAACATATTACTTTAAGCATATGTGGGTTGTCACTGTTGTCAGTTGTGGCGACATCATTGATCTATGGTACTTGATAAGATACAATGGAATGGACTTGATTTGGTATTATGGACCTTAAACTGCATCACCGCAGTCAAGAATTTCTCTTGATCGAGGCAAACGGCAAACGTCAGTTTAGTCAGGGGGGTGTCACTCCGCAGTTTAGGTATAGTCGGCCGGCTGCCTGCTGGGTACACGGCGGTCGAACTGACATCGTCAGAATAGTTCAGAGTTACACGATAGAAAGAGACGCAATTATAGGTGAATTTAATCGTAGTGAATCGGCGCTGTGCGATCTAAATTGAACTTAATCTTTTGACACCGAGGGTATCTATAACTTTAATTTACTTTTCGGAGTGAGTCTTCTGTGCTGGTACTATTATGTATTCTGTGGTTTAGTGTTCAATATTAAACTTGTTAGTTAATAGACTCGTTCACTATAGGGAGCGATCCGATCTAGTTCAGTTACCCAAATTAGCTAGCTTAGTACTATAGCTCCTTTATTTCATTTAGTACCATTGTTCCTTTAGTACTTTAGTTCCTTTAGCACATTTAGTTAAGTTGTTGATTCGGAGCAAGGAATAGTTCAGAAATGCCTTCTACTACGTAGTACTCGTACATTTAGAACCGTATACCGTGGTTGATTGAGATTTTTTTTTATTTGAATTATAATGCTTACAAACGCAGGATAAGACTGGTCTTATCAAACAATATTTTTGCTATAGGGTGCATACTAGGCATTTACCTATATATTTAGAAAATAAGTATCTTCTTGAGCGACTGTCACATTAGCAAATGTTTATAGATGTGTGTCCGGCACTGAAGTAGGAAATGGTGTCTGGACGTTAGGTATTAAACATAATGGACATGGACATTTCAAATATCGTTTGATGAGTGATAATATTATATTTCAAATTATGCTTTTAGTGAACATTTCGCTGAATATATCGAGATAATTATGTTTATATTTTCATATTTAGAGTAAGATGATGCTTAAATCTAAAATGTATTCAGGAAATTTAAAAAACGTTAAATAATATCTGACCGTATCACTGGAAACGTAAGTTTTGGAAATTTTTACAGGTGTGTGGTGTAACAAAACGTTGTAATTTTAAAAGAAGAATTGTCAAAGTCAGGTGTTAAAAGGCAATAAAAGGTATCTGTCAAAGTGTCAAACTGTATGGAAACGAGAATGCAAATATATAATTGAATTAAACGTTTAAGTATTATGTTTTCATGATCATCTAGTGCGAAAAATATTACAATATGTTTACTTTACCAGGACAACGGGTCTTACATAAGTGCCTTAAGATTTTAAGGTTAACTGTTGTGGATTTTAGCAGTTATCCCGACATAAAGAAGTTGAATGCGGTTAGGACCGTCGAAAAGATAATAGAAAACAATACGAGCATCTTTGTTGAAAGTCCGATCCATGTGAGAATGCTACCGATCGACGTAAACGACACCAAGGCTCACAACAAGCTGAAAATGACACTATATAGTCATGGTACGAAAACTATTGATTTTCAAGTGAAGCAGACGTCTAAATGCTTAGAATTGTTGAATAAGAACACTGCTTCGGATAGGAATGATGTCTGCGTCATTCAAGTGCCGTATCAACTGAAGGTGGAGGTTACAACAACTGACAGTGCCTCAGTGAGCCTGTCTCAACTGGAAGGACAAGAGTTTATTGTAAAAACACAAAAAGGAGCCGTCAACGTGAACAACCTGAAAGCAGACAATATCACACTGGAGAGCACAGAGGGAGAAGTCAATTGTGAGGGTCGCCTGCAAGCGAGACATATAGAATTAAAGACTGGCTCTCAGAGTGGTATACGGTGCCACAATATAATGGCTAATATATTCAATGTAACGACACACGCTGGCCCCATTGTTGTAAAATCTTGCTACAGTGATAAATCCCACTTTACCACTTTGATGGGGAACATACACCTTGATCATCTTCATAGATCTGTCTTGATTGATGTTATTCAGCAAGGTAACCTTCACATTATGGGCTTCTCTGGTAACCTGCAGGCTTCTTTGAAGAGTGGAGATGTGTTCATGCATGCTTCACAGCTCACAGAGAAAACTAGTATCTTCATACATGAAAAGGGGAAAGTAGAGTTAATAATGCCTGACTTAGTTAAAAACCTACCAGCTACAAATCTGATAGCTGATAAAATAACAGTTGATAATAAAATACTAAAGCTAGGAAGGTTTATGGATGACGCACATCCTAAGAGGTTCAGATTTGAGCGGGAACCAAGCAATGAGTTACACATAGTTTGTAAGAATGGCTCAATTGATTTGAAAGAGACAGACTTACCGTTTATAGTTTAGCTATCCATGATGTTATACATGTACTTTAGGTGATGTTTATGTTTGTATTGTGCAAATGCAAAATGTTTATAACATTTTATTATAACTAACATAATTTGTTTTGTTAATAAAGTGTTTTTTAAATGTGATGTTTAATTAATATGGGAGAACATTTTCAAAATTGTATGTAAATATTATAAATTTACTATAAACAGTAGTTCTGCATAGATGGTCCTACATTGATATTTTATCTGTCATATTAAACCTAACTAGTATTTAAATTGTATATGCAGTGTTTACATGTAGCGTCTTATCATTGTTATGTCTTCCATGAACCATAAATAAATTACTAATTAGAATGCATAATCAATTTACAATTGCATTGATCACAATTAAAATTATTGTAGTTTTAAAAACTATGTATTTAGATTTAGGAAACACCACAATTGCCAAAGTAATGTTTGTGAGTTAAATTGATACATTTTAAGTACTTACACATTCATTTCATGCATTTATTGTAAGTATTTTGTAATAGAGACATTAATTAATTATGCACATAAGTTACAGATGCATTTTATTAAATGATTTATTTTTGTAGTTCCTCATTATGTAATTTGCGTGTACATGTATAGTTTTATGTTAAGTCAATCTTGCTAGTCTACACTCATTTATTCAATTTTGTTACAAACTTTGAAGTTTTCTCTTTAGAATTGTCGAGTGTTTGTAATGTAGATAGTAAATACGAGTATTGTTATTTATTCAAGTAGTAAATTGTTGAAAGTTTCATTAAAACACTATGTAATTTTATTTGAATGCATTATTTGATACTGACCTTTCACACTCTGAAAACTTCCCTAGTAAACAACCTACAACATATAATCTGAGATTGTTTTTGATCTAACGATGGCCTAAGGCAGTTTGTTTACTTTTTAACTAGGTAAGAGTTAATTGGGTACAAAGATGGTAATGTATGGCGGGCGCCGGCGCAGAGCTGATAACGAGTCTGTTTATATGCAGCGAGCGAGCGCGCGCGCGCCAGTCCTGCTTACGACGTCGAACGCGCCGCTAACATGCCGGCTTGCGCGCCAGAGTACAGTCGCCTTGCGCGATCCAATACCGAGCTTGTGTTCTCACCCCGAGTCAAACGATGCTCGCATCAACCGCCGCCCTTCACTGCCCTCCGTCGCTCGTTCTCATCGACGTTTTCACTAATACCTGAGGAGCGAGCCATCTCCCCGGAACGCCCGCCACCGCTGCCCCGTTTTATAAGAATAATCACATGGTTTCCGCGGCTAATGCTTCGGCCGCTGTTCGCAATGCTAAGTGTCATCGCCCATCCTGCTTGGAAACAAATACTCGTCGTTCTCCCGACTCTGTGGATTGCCGCTTCGTTATTTATTTTTTGGAAGTGTGTACAGTGCCCTATTGGAGTTCTCAAGATGATGGGCCGCGTCATCAGCTCGAAAAATCAAACGAAACCACGCACCGTGCTAATAAGTGGTGGCAGTTCAGTGCAAGCATTACATTTAGCAAGAAATTTCCATTCAGCAGGAGCAAGAGTAGTTGCGTTTGAAGTAGAAGGGCAATTTGCACTGTTGAAGTATTCTGCTGCGGTGAATAGATTTTACACAGTGCCGCGACCTAATCCGGCTGATCCCTTAGCTTATGCGCGAGCAGTGAGAGAAATAGTGGACAGGGAGTCCGTAGTATTTTATGTCCCAGTGAGCTCAACGACACCCGCGTACTATGACGCTCTAGCAAAACCACATTTGGAAGTAGTTGGATGTCAGTGCTTTGTACCGAGCGCTCGTGACGTGGTCACACTTGACGATCCTCTGGAATTGATTCGAGTGTGTCGGGCTGCTGGATTATCAACGCCTCAATTTTGGGTTGTTGCTAACGATGACGATGTACGTGCATGGTACGATAGTGGAGCTTCTAAAGAAGGCCGACACTTCATTGCAAGTGCAGGGGCACGTGGGGCAAGGGATCGTTTGCGTTTTGTTATGCCTGAAGACAGAAACCAATTCAGATTCCCTAGAGAAATCAGTGCTGAAAAACCGTGGGTGATTGTAAGAGAACCAAAAGGAGAAAGAATTGTGACTTGTACTACATTGAAGGAGTCTCGCGCGGTCAATAATGTTACGTGTCGTGTGGATTCTGCAAGAAAAGGACTAGTGCCTCAGAGGGACGAAGAAGCAGATGCATGGGTGCAAAGATTCGTATCTTTCTTGGCACCGGCAAGGCCTATGACGGGCCACGTGTCATTCAGGCTTGTTCGTGAAGAACAACCAACGAATGGCCATACTAATAAGTTAGTAGCTATAGGAGCTCGAGTAGGCGTATCTCTACCATACTTGTGCCAAGGATCAACTCGATGTGGTCACTCAGCAACAGTTGGAAAGTTGCTGGATACTGTCCTAGACACTCGCGAGGCACTTTTCACATTTTGGGATCCCCTGCCTTACTGCGCGTATTATCAGTCTCGTATGCCAGACGAGAGAAGACCACCGCCCCCGGAGCCGTGCAAGACACCGCCGAACGTTCCACTTTGAAAGGTTATGTAGTGTCAACGTAGGAATTATTTATTTAAGACACTCAAGTACCTGAAGAGTGCGCGAGTGGGAGCTCTCTTTGTTGCGAGTGGCAAACAGTCACTGGGTGCGTGTCGCTCGCTCGCCTCGCTTGTACAGCAAACGAGTGTTCGAGGACGATACGACATATTGTAACTACTAAGTAGATATTTTATTGTCTTTTGTATATACAAAATATTATTATAAAATATGTCTGCATATTTTTAAGTTAAGAAATAAAAAAGGTCGACATTTTTTTTAACTATGTTATTTTTGTTTGGTATATCCCTATAAATGCATAAGTCTTGTAAATTATCAGTTTTATGATTATCGAAATTAAATCTTTCTTAAAGGGTTTCTTGTTCATAAAGTAGTTTACAATAGGTGATGTAAAACATAATTGTTTACACATTTTTTATTGGCGTTGATGAGCAGGCATGTTTATCAAAAGTTATTTTTGAATGAGAGTAGGGGAGAAAAGTGTGATCTGTGGCCGAACGCCCCTGGTGACCCGGACGAGATAAGTGCTATCTCTTCAAGTGCACTACAAATTATAATAATATACTTCTCACTATCTTGCTAACTGGACAAACATCAAGCAAGCACGGTGTGGATAGACATTTTTATCATTAGAATTGAAGCATCTGTTTTTAATTAAACATATAGTTTAACCTTATCTGTACCTTCCCTTTTAAAATTCCTATAAAATTAAAACAAATTCTTAAAAGAATTAACCAGATTTAACACATCATATTCAAATGCAGTTAGGGTGACTACACTTCATAGTAGTTTTCAAAGTAGTTTAATGCTTAGCATGTCTAGTGCTGTCAAAGATATGAGAAATGAAAGACTTTAGGCCATCTTTCCTTCTCTCTAATGATATCCACACATATCACATTTAATAGCTGTAAAGAAATTCTTAGTATTAATTGTTGTGAAATATTAACAGCTTCGCATTTTTCTCAGATTTCTCTTTTAACTGAGTATAACTGTTCATTTGTAAAGTCTACGAGTTTTTCTAGCTTTTCTTTTATCGATTTGGCTATTTTAACGAATCAGTAGAGGGCATAACATATATTTGTTTTTTACCTAGCAACCGCTTCACACACACAATCAATTGTTTAGTACCCATAATATAAGCTCTGCTTAGTTTGGGATTAGATGATGTGGTGTGTAAGATGTCCGAAAATATTTACTTACGTCTTGCTCTGATCACGTAATCGTGAGATTTTCCTGTCATATTTAGCCAAAAATATAATAACATTTGTATTAAGTCTCTATTGAGAGATATTTTGCTCAATTAAATGGAGGATTTTTCAGTTAATGAGAACCTACTTAATAAGCATTAAAAAACTTCTCAAAATCCTTCCCTAAGAAGCACGGGTCCTATAGGACCATAGAGTACCTAACACAGTAGTAGCCATATGCAGGCATTTCCCTCCGTCAAAGAATAAGCCCAAATGAGCCTATGTATTACACTATTATGTGTGTGTGAAATTTAGATTTTTTTGTTTGAATCGTTATGTGTGAGTTCATAGTAACGAGTGACTGTATTCGTATGTGCGTTTAAAATATATATGTGAAAAGAATTCAACCCAAAAAAAAAACTTTTTTGTATCGGAAAAACACACTAGGCATGGTTACTCCCCTCCATCCCTCCTCCCTCCGTGTTGCTCTATGCCTAGTACAGATATAATTATGATTAGATATATCAGTATAATGTTGTTTTCTAATGCTTAACTACTGTTATTGTGAACTCTTGACATTTTGTATTAACAAACAACTAATCTCCGTAGTTATTAGTTGAATAGCACAAAATATATAAGCATTTATGTATACTAACATCGTCATTAATAATATTTCTTTTGGCGCAAAAAAACAACAATATACAAAGATTTTTAGGAAACATAGATTTCCTATGATTTAAGTATCTGAGCCTTGTGGTGTTACCCGGCGGGGTGAAGTTAGTCTAAAACAAAACTAGCCTATGTCGCCTAAGCTACTGTAAACAACGAGTAATGGCATGGGGCGTATCTAGTCTACAAAAAAAAACTAAGTTACCCTTTTTGCCATCAGCTATTTGCCAGTGGAAGTCTCGTCAAATTGGTTTTGCCGATCCAGAGATTACCCACAACAAACAGACAAACTAAATTAAATAAGTTGTTTTTCACGTAAGTACTTACCTGCTAAATTCTCAAATGCATTTAGTGAAAATCTCTGATTTAAATTATAAACAGACGATTGATTCAGTGACTGCCCGCGATCATGCCCACAAACAAACTCCAAAATAAAAAATACAAATACAAATTTTGTTTGCCTTTTTCACCCCTTTAGTGGTGGAAATTTCAAAAATCCTCTCTTAATACCAGCCTACACTCCTCAAAAGTATACATGTCAACATAACAATCTAGGTAACATCTGTTCTAACTTCAATACAGTCCCTATATCAGTGTGAATACAACTGTAATATAAATTATTTTAGCACCATATATCTGTACTGAAAATAGTTTTGTATCTCTTCTTTCAACCCTGTTTATTCGGTAGGCCTAGACCTAGATTATCTTCATCAGCCTATTGTCCAGTACCAGCCATAGACTTACCATTACCGTTTATCACTGTTCATGAAATACAGCCTGGTGAAATATGGACAGCGGAGTCTTAGTAATAGAGTCCCTTTTGGTACGGAAGTAACGGAACCCTAAAAACAACTTCAAAAGCTTAAACAGATAAATAATGGATTATTATAAGTCACAACGTAGATCGTAACGTAAGTATCTACTTAATACCGTCCGCGGTATGGTCCGCGGTCTTCTATCAAAAGTATTTAAAGGTAACCTACTCAATAAATAAAATATATTGTGACTTTGTCTTTAAATGCTGGCATCTGAAGACAAATTATATCGGTTTTGATTTATGAGTTTTTCAAAAATTCTCGATGCAATGCAGTCAACGAACCGACGAAGGGTTATTTTTAGCCAAGGCCATACCTTGTCGTCATCTTTTTACTCTGACCAGCGCAATCCAGTTTTACTTTTTGCTTGTAGGTAATCGGGACTTGCCATGATCATCAATTTACGTACACGAACATAATAAACCTGTTATAACCTACGTTAATGGTTAAGTGATCTTAATAATAGTGGTCCTAATGGTAATAAAAATAATAATACGTCAGTATGCAGAAGTGGAAGTGGGCTGGTCATGTCTCTAGACGAACTGATAGATGTTTTAGTCGAAAGATGCTAGAGTGGAGACCGCGATTTGGCAAACATAGTGAAGGTCGCCCTGCAGCACGATGGACCTACGATTTGAGGAAGGTGGCTGGAGGCGGATGGATGCGGGCTGCCCAGGACCGGGATGGTTGGCGCTCCTAGGCGGAGACCTAGCGATGGGTTGATACATAAGGGTCGTTATAGCAAACGTTATAGCAAATAACTTGTATCCTTCTTGTATGAATACATTATCCAATACAATTTTCCTACTAGAACCTGATTGATAAATATTCTAGACATTTCTGACATGTCAATTCAAACTCAGCAGAGCTATGAAAGCTAGATTGAATAAGAAATAAGAAAGCAAGATACAAAAATTTTTTTTGATCTACAGATACCTATTTGAGTTATCTGTAGATCAAAAAAAATTGTGGTCCGACCTAGGATTTGAAGCCGAGACCTCAAGCACAGCAGTCGTATTCCACTACTACCACTGCGCCATCGAGACAGTAGTCAAGTATTAATCCATAAACAATCAAGCAAAGTTTACCATTTTGCCATAGAAGGCCATAATGTCATCAAATGAACCACAAATATTTGTTTCGGAGTCTAGGTGTTTTCTATGTATATTATGTATGTATTTACAAAAAAGTAAGTTTATGTATTTATATCAGTTGTTTAGAACTCATAATACAAGCTCTACTTAGTTTGGGACTAGATGATGTTGTGTGTAAGATGTCCAAAATATTTATTTATTTAGTATTTAAGTCATTTGGGAATCAAATCCCCGAACTTACATTATATATATACACATAGTCAAGTGTCTACGTGACGTGAACTGTAGATATAGGAAATCGTTATCTAAAAAGTATTAATTAAGCATCAACAACTTGTTTGTTTTTAAATACATTTTCTTTGAGTAGGTAGAGATTAAGTAGTAATCTACTTGTTAAGAATTTCATTGTAGATAAAAAAACAATTTCTTTTTTATCATTTATGACACTATTATTAGACAAACGTATTTAAAAGAAATTTAATGTTAAAAGCAGCAGTTTTTGATGTTTTACGTAAAATATCTAAACTAATCAAAATAAGGTTCTATTAAAGTTCGTCCTTTCTAAAGATAGAGGTAAAACCATATATAGATAATATAGGTTTCTTTTAAGCAAAAAGAAAATGGTAATGACAATTAACTATCATGACATTATAATTTTCTTTTAGCTTATTTTTGCAATTCATTACCATGTTCACCGAAGTAACTTCTTACCTCGCCTCCCCATCAATCGGACTTCCGTACAGACCACAGCACGGTAAGCCCGTTGGTCAATGTCACTGATGACGTCAGTCCCCCTACCCAATTTGAAAACGTTTTTCGTTTTCTATTCTATTCTCTATTCTCTTTCATTGGCTAATATCACTCAGTCACGTGATCAAAACAAAATTAAAATTAGCAAATGAAACAAAATAAAATTAGCAAATGAAACAAAATAAAATTAGCAAATGAAACAAAATAAAATTAGCAAATGAAACAAAATAAAATTAGCAAATGAAACAAAATAAAATTAGCAAATGAAACAAAATAAAATTAGCAAATGAAACAAATTAATCGAAAAATAGAACAGAATGGAATAAAAAAGACGTTTGATATGTTAAATAGCATTTGACACACTATTTAACATATCTCCAACGGTGATTGATTGGTTTCGTAGTTTTTCAGTTCATTCGACAAGCAGTCCACGGCTCAATACGGGACTATGTCTATACATAGTCCCGTATTGAGCCATGGACCATGACGCGTGTTGAGAAGTCAGTTAGTTGTAAATAAACAGTATTGCCTATCGCTAATCGCTTGTCGGTCCATCTGTGCACACAAGCAGAGCATTGCAATCAATACCTCGTGTTTATTAAAAAAAATAGTGATTAGTTGCTACTGAATTTTACTGATTAATGCGCAAATTATAAGAGTAGTTAAAATCAAACCAAAAAGCTTTAATTTCGAGCTTAAATACTCTTCTAAACGTTACATTAATGATTCTAGTGGTTCGTTCGGTAAGAAACACTTTTTTACACCCATTACACCCCTATGCAACAACAACGTAAAATGGCAAATTAAAGTTTCTAATTTTCAAAAATGAAAAACGCCCTAGAGTATACGGATACGTAATACGGAACCCTTAAAATTTTCAGTACAACAGAGTACAACACGAAGTGTGTAAACACCCACACGCAAACACACATATACACCAAATGCACATGCATACGCATAAGCACTCGTAAAAGCACTAAAATTAAGCGTATTTCAGTATTTTTTCTCTTTGTTTCTTCACCAGGGTTTAGTCACGAAGCGATTTGGGATATATATTATTTACACAAGAACGTCTTTCTCTCAAGTTATTTACTTAGTATATAATATATTTAGAGTAAGCCACGATGAGTCTAACATCAAAACTTTGTTCTAAACTTCTAAATTTTTTTAAAAAATGGAACAGAATACAAAAGCGAATCAGACTCGTTTGTTGTAGTTTTTTATTTTTTTTTATTTTTATATAACGCCTGCCAAGGTGACTTTACTATGCCTGATGGAAAGCATGAATAAAATCCACAAGTGGGGACGTTATACTCACTGCAAATGCAAGCAGTATGGCGAACCACATTATGGCGGCTTAGTGAGATGCTTTTTCACGCCTCGCTTAAAGGACCCGGGATCATAGTATGAAGGAAAAACATGAGCAAGCGGTGGGTTCCAGTTTTTAACTATCGGCATAAGAAGGAAGACTTGAACCTCTTGATTCTTTTACTATTTAAGACTTGAGAATAACCAGGTGTTATAAAAAGCTTTTATACAATTTTTAGTTACTATCCTTATGTATGTTGACGCACAGTTCACGTGTTATCGTACGTACAAAAATACATTACTGGAACTATAATTGTACAATAATTCTATATCCGTATCCTAATTACTCATTATGCAAACAGGATTTGTATTTCTAAGTAGGTTATATACCAAGAAGTCTTAGTTCTCAATGCAGATAATAAATATACCCACAATACGGTGCTCGCGTGTTTGTCATCGGATCACGCGATACATGTGTGTTTGAACGGTATACACCATTTGCAAAGTTCATGAGTTCCGTATCACCATATCAGCGCTCGTTATCTTATGGACTATGCCTTACACATGGCCGGTAGTAGTTTTCGATCATGTTAATATAATCTGAAAAGTCAGTTACAAGATAGTTCAGTCAGTTCGTGAAATGGTAGGATCATTTGGTAATCTGGCCAAACTTAACGAAAGACCGAAAAAGGAATAAACAAAGTTAGTTTTCATTTATACATGTTTTAATAAATATAATAAAAGCTGTATAACGGTTACATTGAACAACAAAAATGATTTGAACTATTAAGATATAGGTAAAGTTTGAATTATTTTTTCTATAACACATACTCAAATTCTCCATACATTTGTAATACAGACCACAGAAGGCCGCGGAATGAAGCTGTTGTAAAAAAAACTAGCCTGAGTTACATCCTAGGTCATCAGCTTTCCGCTAGTGAAAGTTCCGTTAAAATTGGACCAGGTGTTCCAGAGATTAGCCGGAACAAACAGACAGGCAGGGACAGACAGACAGATAAAAATTAAAAAAAATGCTCTTGAAATATACATTTAAAAATACTTTGCTATGCATTTAGTTAAAGACTGTTCGTTTGATATCATATACTCCAATTTTATTTATTTGAATAAATAGAAAATGGTCGAAACATTCACGGAAATTTTCACACTGAACGAGAATGAAACTAGCCACCACTTTCCTCTCAGTCCTAAAATGACTCACTAAATTTCAATATTGCATACGTGACAGACAGTAGGCTTCCGAACGTGACGTGTTAGTTAATCTTTATCCATTTTAATATTATGGTATAACTATACATATATTTGTCTATGTATATGTATGTGTGCGTTAATAAATTCTTTCAAATGAGTTATAAATTTGTCTAATAAGATCGATTCTCATTAAAGAACTATTAAATAATGTTAATGATAATCTTAACGATTTATTAATCGGCATCACCTTTTAATATTTTTTATATTTATAATATTTTCGGACATCTGACACAGGACATCATCTAATCCCAAACTAAGCAGAACTTGTACTATGGGTACTAGATAACTGATATAAATACATATTTACTTATTTTTGTTAATACGTACATATTATACATAGAAACCACATAAACTCCAAAACAAATATTTGCAGATCATACAAACCTTTTATGTCACCCGGGAATCGAACCCGAGACTTCTTGATCAGCAGCCGTACCTATACGTTAACCAATAGACAAACAAAACAGTAAAATAAAAAAAAAATAGACGTGGGCCACTCTTCAGAAAGGTTTTGGCCTATTTAATACACTATCCAGTTGGATGTATAGGATTTGTTTCGAGTTTTCCTTTTCTTTGCAGTGCTGTTGTCCTCCTTTTATTCTAAGCTTAAATAATATTTCTGTGTTAGCAAAAAAACCTATAAATCGTACGAGGACAGGAATGTACCGATTGCCTGCACCTGTTTAAAAAAAAGTAGAGATATACGAAGTATACGAACACAACATGCTAATCCTTCTACTGGGATTGATACGGTTCAGCTGAAAAGTCGAAGTTTTCTTAGTCGGCTCTTGAAAAACTCAAGGGATCAATTTGAGTGGTGACTACAATATCTATGTGTTGCGACACTTTATATTCTTAATCCGTCAGCACAAAGATAAATATCTTATATATAACATATATTACATATAACCAGGATATTTAGTTAATCTATAATGATGCGATATGTAATTTTTTGTTTTATTTATTGGCTCAAAAATCAGCCTATCGCAGTCCATTGCTGGACACAGGCCTCTCAAATTGCACGCCACTTAGTTCGATCCTCGGCTATTCGCATCCAGCTCCTACCAGCCGTCTTGCGCAAATCATCACTACACCTTAACAGGTACATGTTAGATTATACCTAGATACAAATGTGTGTGTACATCAAATTTATAAACATGTAACAATGGTGTCATTGTTCACCTCTAAGGAGGCCAAAACCTCCTTCTAAGGAGAGGCCTATGTCCAGCAGTGGACTGTTAAAGGCTGTTGATGATGATGATGATGACTACTTAAATATTTTTAAATAAATATTTCGAACATCTTACACACAACGCCATCTAGTCCCAAACTAAGCACAGCTTGTATTATGGGTACTAGACAACTGATATAAATACATAAACATAATTTTTTTTTGTAAATATATACATATTATACACAGAAAAACACTCAGACTCCGAAACAAATATTTGTGAATCACACAAATATTTGGTCTGACCCGGGAATCGAACCCGAGACCTCTTGATGAGTAGCTGCATACGCCAACCACTAGACCAACAAGGCAGTCAGACCAAATGCTAAGTTTAAAAAAGCGGCCAAGTGCGAGTCGGACTCGCCCATGAAGGGTTCCGTATCAGCAAGTAACATCATATAAAAGTTCTTATTGTTCGTTCTAACTTTGATCGATGTTTTTAAAATAGTGTATTGATTGATCGTATTACAAAAAAAACTACTTACTAGATCTCGTTCAAACCAATTTTCGTTGGTAGTTTGCATGGCATTTTTACTTTTATCTTAATCTAAATGCGGTTCACAGATTACATCTACTTACCAAGTTTCAACAGTATAGCTCTTATGGTTTCGGAAAAAAGTGGCTGTGACATACGGACGGACAGACAGACAGACATGACGAATCTATACGGGTTCCGTTTTTTGCCATTGGCTACGGAACCCTAAAAAGGTAATATAGGAACAATGAAAAAAAAACACATATTTTTGTTTAATATATTAGTAATAAAATTAGTAACAATTATTCTAGTGTACAACAATGTATATCACAATGACATTGCTGATAAACCTACTAGGAGCAACGTCCAACATCCTTGGCTGGTCCAACTACATTTATATTACTTTCTGTCTGTTAGTAACAACAGTTAGTAGAAAGTAGTAAAAATATAATTATTGATAGAAACCTTACTGGGTTTTAGTTTTATGGGATATAAAAATAAGGGCCATTTTGGAATGCGCATAGCCAATTAGCCTTGTGACTGGAAACAATCACCAAGGGTAAACAACGACGGCGCTGTCAGTACCTAGATGGATGACCGTTTGTGGCATTATATGTTATGAGAGTTTCCCTGATTTGGCGGTCACGTTAAGCAGTTAGACCCGGTGAAGCTTAGTTGGAGGCCTTCGGGTGATTCAAGATTACGTAGATTCAACGTGTCTTGCCAGTCCCCAACCCGCAATCGGCCAGCGTGGGGACGTATGGCCTTAACCCTCTCCTGAGAGGAGACCTGAGTCCAGCAGTGGGATATAAACTAAATAAACATTTACTGCACTGTTGGCCCAGTGGTTTAAGTGTTCGCCATGCCGCTTACTACTGCACTAAGTGCTGTGGGTTCAAACACGGGATAACACTTTGTGTGATCCAAAAATTGTTATTCTGAGTCTGGGTGTTCTTTGTGTCCCTTTCTTGTATGTTTGTAAAGTCCTCCACGGCACAGGAATATATTACTAATGCGGGAATTGTCTTTTATATAAAAATCTTCACTAAAGAAACAATTCGTCGAAATGTCCATCCAAAGGTTTGCCTGGAAGAGATTGCTTTTAGCAATAAGGCCGCCCATTGTACATATCTAGTAGAAACTTTCAAGTGTAAAAAAAAAACTGTTTTTGGTGTGCAATAAAGTATATTCTATTCTATTCTCTTTGTCAAAGAATCATTAGCAGAGTCACTGTCGTATTCGATTAGCAAATTTTAATAAAATATCCAATAATTTGCGTGTACTACATGATCGCTACAAGAGATCTGAAGTTCTTTGTCTAACTTTTTCATTTTTGAAGATATTACCTTATATATAAATTCTTAAAATGTGTAAATAGTGTTTTTTTATGCACAAGCGACAAATGCTTACTGGCTCAGGTAACAGCTCAACTGAATTCAAATTTAGTTATAGCTAAATAAGTAACTTAAAAAATACGGATTAGTTAGACGACGTACGACGCTTATGTATCAAAGAAATATAGGGAACCTTGAAATAATAACACAAATGTCCAACTTGTATTTATCAAAAGCCAACCTTTTCTATTAGAAGTAAGATTAAAGTAGTATGGACGCCAGTTAGTGTACATCGCAGTTTCCTTTAAAGTCGGAATTTACGGCCGTTTGGTCACGTAAGCATTTATCTGTTCACTCGCAGACCACCGGGCGACTTCGTGCGCGGTGCAAAGTGTAACGGACAGAATCCAATGACTAATTAACTATGTATATTATTTATTTTTCTGTCTAGACTGATAACGTTCATTATATTTCCCAATAATTTGTTTAATGAGATCAATGTTGAGTTTTGTGAAAGATACTCAAACTTTAGTAAATTAAATTCTACTTTTGACAATACATTAAAAACACTTTCGATTTGATTGCACTTTCTTTTCTTAATCTAGACACAAATATAATTAGGTAATGATAAACTATGATAAAAACGGCAGTACTAAGTTATTACGTATGTATCTTTACCTGACATTTTGACGAGGTGCTGTGACTGAGGTTGACTGGCTCAGTAGTGATATAAATCGGTTTACTTTAAATTCTTCGACGTGAAATTCAGAATGTAAAAACTATTTTGAAAGCTGATACTTTTTAGGGTTCCGAAGTTTATCACTCGGAACCCTTATAGATCCGTCATGTCCGTCTGTCCGTCCGTCCGTCCGTCCGTCCGTCCGTCCGTCTGTCCGTCCGTCCGTCCTCGACTTACCGTCCAAACGGTAAGTGGTAGAAAGATGAAACTTTGCATGAATATGTATTGTTATTACGCCGACAAAGTGCTATAATAAAATTTTGAAAAATATTTTTATTTAGGTTACCTCCCCTACACGTAAAGTGGGGATCTAAATTTTTTCTCGCGGCTACCCCATCGTGTGGGGTATCATTAAATAGGTATTTTAAAAACAATAAAGGGTTTCTAAGACGATTTTTTGATTCAGGTATCCGTTTGCGAGAAATTTCACTTTAAAGGGCACTTTTTTGTAAAAACAGGGCGTCCCCCCCCCTTTAAAAGCTAAACGGCTGGATCAAAAAATCTGGAAAAATTCGTAATTGTGGTCCACATAATGAACTTTGAAGGAAAACTATAACGGATTAGATGACTTTATTAATTCAGGAGTTATGGAGATTTAAGTTGTAAAATGCGCTCACTTGGAAAACGTCATACAAAATTAACACATTAATACGTGAACGTAATAGAGCAAGATCCCAGAGCCGCCAGACCTACGTCATTTGTGCAAAGCTGAAATTTTCAGGATTATTAGTACAATGTCTTGTTATGTTGTATACCATTAGCTTGAAAGCTGGGCCGGTAAAAAACCTTACTTACCGACGTTAAAGGTGCAAAGCTAGTATTTACATATTTTTTTCACAATTGTAAATACTTGCTTTGCACCTTTAACGTAGGTAAGTAAGGTTTTTATCCATCTGTACTTCGCGCTACCTCAGAACCGGCCCCGTTTTCAAGCTAATGGGTACGCATACATCTTAACAAGACATTGTACTAATAATCCTGAAAATTTCAGCTTTGCACAAATGACGTAGGTCCGGCGGCTCTGGGATCTTGGAGTATAATAATTATCTATTGGATACGATTTTAAATCCACGTGACTGAGGAACCCTTTACTGTGCGTGGCCTGACATGCACTTGGCAGATTTTTCTGTTGTAAATGCACGTGAAGAAAAGGTTTCTGGCAAATGTACCTATAATGGTTTCAAATGAGGAATGAATGGTTGTATGAATTCTCTCGGATTCTATTCACTTCTTCCATCAGGCAAATTCAAAACTTTACATACCCATATGAATACATATTTTGTGTTATAACAGTGTAAGGCATATGCAAATTTGATCTTATGTTGATAGAGGTGAACGCGTGCGTATTAGCCAAACGTGTTACACTATATTTAATAACAGAAAGACATTATGACCACTCGCGTTACTTTTAAAATAACTTTGAGAACCGCTGAGCATTGAGGGAGTTTCCTTTTGTTCCAGTTAAGACCGGTATTTATGTTCGACCTCAATCCCGAAACCGTCCAGACGACTTGTACTATTTACTCACACAATATTCCGTGTAATCACGATTGTACTAGAACATAGTATCCGTCTTCGGTCCCAGGAATTTGATTAATAAAGTGATTATTTAATTTAACGTTGGAACTGCTTATCTATTAGTATGTTAATTATTGTAAATCGGTGTCAATAATGGTTCGCCTTCACTTCTAGACTTTGCCGTACCCAACAGGGCCCTTATTTGCTTCCTATTGCTAATATGTTTATAACACCTTTATATGCAATATGGAGTGCAATAAATTATTTAAATTTGAATTCAATAAGGACTTAAAAATACCAAAACAGAAAAAAGGAAAATGGAATATTGGGTTGACTAAGCCAGGAGGACTGACTGAACTAACAAAAGTAGTTTCGATGGCCTAGATGTAGAAGGTAAAAGACGGAAACCTTTCAATAATCAACTACTAGACACAAGCTGGACTCCTTCAAAAAAGGTTTTCAGTACTAATTCATATATGAATACAAATATAGCTTTCGCCCGCGGCTCCGCCCGCGGTAAAAAGTAGCCTAAGTATGTCCTTTTCCAAATTCATCTATCTCTATACAAAAAATCATCACAATCGGTTCGGCGGTTTAGGCGTGAAAACGTAACACCGTCGACTGCACAGTTCGCCTAGTGGCTTAAGCGGTCGCCACACCGCTTTCTACTGTGCCAAGTGTCGTGGGTTCGAATCCCACGTAGGACAACACCTTGTGTGATTCACAATTTGTTGTTCTGAGTCTGGGTGTTCTTTGTGTCCGTTTCATGTATGTATGTTTGTAAAGTCCCCCGCGACACAGGAATTTATATACCTAATGCGGGTGTTGTCTTTTAAAAAAAAAAAATCGTAACTGACAGACAGACAGAGTTACTTTCGCGTTTATAATATTATAGTAGATCCTTACTTTTATTAAGGATATACTGTTTAATTCTCGTCTTATTCGATGATCTTCGACACTCTTTCAGATTAAAAATTTTTTTTCAGTCTAAGATTGGATAGTTAATAAGATCACACATACCTACAGAAGCCACGCAAGAATAATTACAAAAGAGACAACTAGTATGTTTATAGGAATATATGCCACGCTGATTGTAACACGAATGGGCCAGCTCGCCCGGGGCTGTACTCCCCTAACACAGAAGACCAACCGGATAATGACAACATTCTTGCTGTCGTATTTTGTTGGTGAGTATGAGTTGAGACCGGAGGCCCAATCAATTCTCCCGGCCTCCGGACACTGGGAGAATTATGCAGAAACTACTAACCAGACCACCATTGCATGGGTCACCATGCTGCATTGACCTTTCTCCTGGATTCTACTCGAGCTTTCCATCAGGCAGAGTAGAGTCACTTTGTTAGGCTTAAAAATAAAAAAGGTATTTTCTATGCATAGTGTCAACCTATCGCCGTCCACTGCTGGACGAAGGTCTCCCCCAAGGAACGCCAACCATCCCGGTCTTGGGCAGTCCGCATCCATCCGCCGCCAGCCACCTTCCTCAAATCATCGGTCGCTCGTGCCGCAGGGCGTCCTACACTACGTTTGCCTAATCGCGGTCTCCACTCTAGCACCTTTCGGCTCCAGCGTCCATTAGTACGTCTGGAGACATGTCCGGCCCATTTCCAATTCAGCGTGCTGATTTTCCATGCATAATCTGTTTATATTTATAAAAAAAACTATGTTTATGTATTTATACTAGTTGTCTGGTACTTATAATACCAGCTCTGCCTATTTTATGACTAGATGGCTTTGTGTGTAAGATGTCCGAAATATTTATTTATTTATGTATTAATCCTATCTCTATACAGAAATTCTTCAAAATCGATTCGGCAGTTTAGCAACGACAGTTTAAAAGACAAAATTACTTTTATATTAATATGGATAACATTACCAGTAATTCTGAGACCTTCCTAAAGGCTGTGTAGTTCTAAACATATCTATTTTAGTCCATCCCTGCCGCCTATCAATCAAAATAAAAACACCCAAGTCGAAACTACATTTTTTTTTTTTTTTATAAGACAACTCCCGCATTAGGAATATAAATTAATGTGTCGCGGGGGACTTTACAAACATACATGAAACGGACACAAAGAACACCCAGACTCAGAACAACAAATTGTGAATCACACAAAGTGTTGTCCTACGTGGGATTTGAACCCACGTCACTTGGCGTAGTAGGAAGCGGCGTGGCGACCGCTTAAGCCACTAGGCCAATCGTGCAGTCATATTACCTACATATAGTGCATATTACCAGAAGTAAATAAGGAGATAAAAATAAAAAGGCGTGTTGGTAATATCAAGGCTGCACATATTATGCGCAGACGAATCGCAGACGTAGATTAGATGTTATCTACATATACAAGTAGGTATGTTGTATCGTTATCTACCCGACTCATTGTTCTTACAGTAGCCGATTAAAATGTTCTTGTTCCGATTAATATATTCATCATCTATACATACAAATTAATAAAATTGAAGTGACTGCAAAACCTGTTAATTTGATATTACATCTTTTAAATAAAATTCTCGTGTCACAATGTTCGTTTCCATACTCCTCCGAAACGGCTTGACCGATCTTTATAAAACTTTATATGCATATTCAGTAGGTCTGAGAATCGGCCAACATCTATTTTTGATACCTCTAAAACGCGAGTGGAGCCGCGGGCATCAGCTAGTCTAATATATAAAATTCTCGTGTCACAGTTTTCGTTGCCATACTCCTCCGAAACGGCTTGGCCGATCTTTATGAAATTTTATATGCATATTCAGTAGGTCTAAGAATCGGCCAACATCTATTTTTCACACCTCTAAAACGCGAGCGGAGCCGCGGGCATCAACTAGTTTATTATAAAATTAACAGGTTTTTATTAATTGCATATGAAAGTATAAATATTACTTTTACTAAAAAAGCAATTACTAAAATTTTCGTCTGTCTGTCTGTCTGTTTGTCACGGGTAACCTCTGGAACGGTTGGACCGCTTTTGACGGGACTTTCACTAGCAGGAAGCTGATTGATAAAGGAGTAATTTAGGCTATATTTTTAGACTAACTTCGCGGCGTTATGCGCAATTTACGATAATTACTGCGGGTACCACCGCGGGACTCAGCTAGTAATAATTAAATTAATATTTTTTCTTATCCCGGGTCAGGTTAAAAATGTTATTTAGTTAGTTACAGATATATTTAATTATAGACTGGAGTTTGGAATATGTACTATAAAACCGAGGTCAGCTTGTAACTTTTTATTTTTATTTTTATTTTATTTATTTGGGACAAAAAACAGTTATACATTATAGTTTTTACAAAAAAATAAATAACAGATTGTGTTTAAAACATATAACCCACACTATTGTCCACAGGGTGATAAATGGTATAGGGTAAGTTAACGGACGTGCGCTATACAAATATAAAAGAGTGGGGGGGGGGGGGGGGTGGGTGTTGAGATAATTTTTTTAAACAAAAAGAGATTCCGTAGCAATTTTTTTAAATTTAGTATGAGTGAGGGCGAATATGTCCAAATGCATGAAGTGCGAGTTGTACGTCTTTAACAGTCGGTGAAGAGGTGCACGCTCTCCTGCATTAGTCTTACACTTTTCTGTATAGAATAATCGAGGTACGCGCACCTCCCTCCGAATAACAGTTCTAGGAACCACATAACAAAGCTTATTTGTCAATGCTGTACAATTATACATATTGTGGCATAGGCCGTACAGCATCATTACAATGAGTAAAGTACGTCTGCGCTCCAAGCTCAAGAGCCCAAAATGGTTCAGAAGATTTTCATAAGAAATTCTAGAATTGAAACATTTGTAATATGTAGCACGTAGGAATTTTTTCTGAACCATTTCAATCCTCTGTTTGTATTTGGCATAAAAGGGGCACCAAATAGGTACAGCGTACTCTAACTGAGATCGAACTAATGTTTTATATAAGAAAAGGTAAGTAGTAGGTTTTTTGAAATCCTTACATGAGCGCATGACGAAACCATACATCCGAAAGGCCTTGCTAATAATGTTGTCAATATGTATGTCTAAATGTAATTTAGAATCGAGTAATACACCCAGGTCTCGAGTGCAATCGTTTTTGGAAAGATTTGTGTTATTCAGTGTGTATGGAAATGTAATTGGAGTTTTATTTTTAGTAAACGATATGAAGTGACATTTTGGCAGACTAAGTTGTAACTTGTTAACAACACAGTATTGAGAGAGCCTACAGAAGCCTAGCCTAGCCTAAAGAAGAATTTAACTTGTACGTTAAATTCTTCTTTCCTCAGAAAGAGTAGTCTTCTCCTTAGATAGAACTCTGTCCAGCAATGAAAGGAAAAGGTAGTTGATGATAATCACATTTAAAAGTCATCTAACTTTTCTATTCGAATTACGTCTTCTTCAAAAAGATTTCAATCAGATGTTGGTTAGATATTATACAAATTTAAATACAATCGATTCATCATATTGGTTCTGGATGTACAAAAAACTGTCAAGGCTGGTGTATACGTGTAATCGGTGAACGTTTTCCGTGTGCAAATAATGTAATTAATATTGCGCCGACAAAAATAGAATTAACGTACAAATATATTCCAGTCAAGACAGCTTTATCTTTCAATAAAAACGTTGAAAACAATTATTTTTACCAGAGACGACAATTAAATTAAGAAATTATGACTGAATACCTAGCTCCTTGACCTTTTAAATGCAAGCTTTACGTTTTTATCACTGCAACGTTTCTTTTGTATTGGAAGAAAGAAACAATGTATGTTTTATTACGAGTAAATAACCGCATAAAAATTCCATAAAATCAATCAGGCGAAGCAATGAATATGATGAAACTGTCATCATCTTCCAAGCCTTTATTCCCAAGTTTATTTGGGGTCGGCTACTAGTTGAACCGTTTTTACCTGAATTTCAGTTTTTCCACGGAGCGACTGGCATCGGACCTCCGCAACCGGGAGACCTGAAATTCGAAGATTGAACTAGTTATCAGTATATTTGAGGGCACTGACTTCCCAATAACGATTGCCATAGATGTTCATGACAACCGGGACCGACGGCTTTACATGCTTTCCTAGGTACGGGCGTGAATCAATGTAAAACTTCCAAACTCCGGCTATTAGGAATTTACTAAGAAAAACCCAAAAACATTTTTTGGCCCGACCCGGGATTTGAACCCGAGACATCTTTATTAGGAGTCACATACGCTAACCACTAGACCAAAGAGGCAGATAAGATTAAACTGTCATTAAATATATATTGTCTAATGTAGAAGGGCTCATAGCTCATAGGAGATTGGAAACAATCACCGAGGGTACGACGACGACACCTAAATGGGTGACCGTAAGTGGCATAATATGTGATGAGCGTTTCCATGATCCGGAGGTCATGTTAAGCAGTCGGTCCCGGTGGTTATCATAAGACAGCAGACGTGAAGCTTAGTTGGAGGCCTTCGGGTGACTTAAAAACATCCAAAAAATTGTTTTGCCAGTCGTCAACCTGCAATTGGCCAGCGTTGATTGTTTAATGTGAATTCAAGGACTTGACAAATCTTTGAGAAAATTGCTTTGAAAATGCAGGTTTTCTTTCTAAAATATTAAAGATAAGACTCAAAAGAAATAGACTGCCTCGTTGGTCTAGTGGTTAGCGTATGCGGCTGCTGATCAAGAGGTCTCGGCTTCGATTCCGTGTAATTCACAAATATTTGTTTCGGAGTCTGGGTGTTTTCTATGTATAATATGTATGTATTAACAAAAAAAAGTATGTTTATGTATTTATATCAGTTGTCTAGTACCCATAACACAAGCTCTGCTTAGCTTGGGACTAGATGATGTTGTGTGTCAGATGTCCAAAATATTTATTATTATTTATTATTTATTTATTATAAAGAAAGTTAAGCCAAATGCTAATTCTTCTCAGAACGCATCAATATCGATAAATTTTAATGGTCCAGGGGAAGAAGTTATATATTTTTTTACGCCGCCATTTAATTACCCTTGATTACGGGAACGGTTTGTTTGTTCCATTTGATCATTGGCCTTGTGCACACAACACAAGTTAAATCTTATCATGATTAAGGGTCCCAGTGTCCAACTACTACTAATTTTATCAATTTTAAGCTTATCTTTCTAAAATTACATAGATGATAGACCATGTTTAAATGACAGTAGCGACCCTAAATTACTAATGTGTGAGTAATTAGATTTGTCTGTTACTACAACTCAAATCATATAAATAAATCTTAGAAATCTTATTTAATTCGTGTTTATTTAATACAACATGCAGTTTTGGTATATTTGCGTACTTAATGCTTATAGCATTGTCTACCAAGCAACCGTTGGGTAATGCAGAGAAAACACGAAGTAAATGCATTCTGGTTAAAATTTGTATTATATAAACAGGCTGATACTAAGATAATCAAACATATTTTTGTAGAAATGTGTTTGATTATTATTAAAATAAGACGTGGCGACCTTTGCACATACAATTTTACGACACAAATAAAATAAAATAAATAAATATTTATTTCATTACTATCTTTAGGAGGCCTTTATTTGTTATGATAACATTACAACAAGATAAATAGAAATAATTGGTATTGCGTGTTATTTTAAATTATTTTACATAACGTATTTTAGTCTATTACGATTAAATTTATACTTCATAGTACCGTTTAAGGTATACCCAGATATAGTAAATGGAAAAAATGAGCGTACATAATGAAACTTACTATAATAAGTTATCGCATCTTACACATAATAAATAAATAAATATATATTTTTGACACAACATCATCTAGTCCCAAGCTAAGCAGAGCTTGTGTTATGGATACTAGACAACTGATATAAATACATAAACATACTTTTTTTTGTAAATACATACATATTATACATAGAAAACACCCAGACTCCGAAACAAATATTTGTAAATCACACAAATAATATTTGTTCCGACCCGGGAATCGAACCCGAGACCTCTTGATCAGCAGTCGCATACGCTAACCACTAGACCAACGAGGCAGTCAAACACATGATGTCACCACCCCTATTCATTCCATGGGTGTCGTACGAGGCGACTAAAGGAACAAAATAAGCAGCTAACATCACTGCCAAGAGAAGGAAAACTTGAAACAAATTCTTTACCAACCCGTCTGGCCAGCGTGGTGTAGTAGACCAAAACCTCCTTTCAAAGAAGAGGCCTATGTCCAGCAGTGGACTGTTAAAAGCTGTTGATGATGATGATGATGACACATGATAGTCTGCTCCCAAACTATGTAGAATTCACAAAAAGGTATTAGAAATACATACATCTACACTCGGTTCCAAAAATAACGGGTCAGTCACATAAACCCGAATATCTCCCGAACTACGTATGCCATCCTAATGAAACGAAGACTGTTCAATTGAGAATTTAATTATACAGATAAAAAATAAAATAAAACTTAGTTACACCCACAATATTAATCTTAAATTAAAAAAAAACTAAAGTAGTCATATCTTTCTTAAGATTACATTTTTTTTATGATTGTTTTTTTGCTGTTTTTCATCACTGGAGGCTTCATCACGTGGAGGCAATACAAAGTATTAAATGAAGAAAGTGATGAAAAACAGCAAAAAAACAATCATAAAAAAAATGTAATCTTAAGAAAAATATGACTACTTTAGTTTTTTTTTAATTTAAGATTAATATTGTGGGTGTAACTAAGTTTTATCTTATTTTTTATCTGTATAATTAAATTCTCAATTGAACAGTCTTCGTTTCATTAGGATGGCATACGTAGTTCGGGAGATATTCGGGTTTATGTGACTGACCCGTTATTGGTTTATGTGACTGACCCGTTATTTTTGGAACCGGCTATAGATTAGAGGTTGAGCAATATATCAACCGATACGAGTAGAGCTCTCCTTAGAAGAAGAGATTTTTGTGAGCCGTACCCGTGGCCGTACCATCCTGGCCAGACCGGCTGATATAGGGCTGGTTTCAAGAGGTAGGGTTTTTTCTTCTTCTCTTAACCACTCGTCAGTTGAGCTCACAAGTGCGAGTATGCCGTGTCTGTTGAGCCGCTGTGTGGACGTCAACAGTTTTGGGTTTGCAATTTAGAAAAACATGATTTTCTCTAAATCGATCTATTCTATCTATCATTAAAAATATAAATTGAATGCCGATTACATTTCTTTATGTTTCTTTCTAACATTTTAATGGCCTTTGAAATGCCATTCAAACGTAGTTACATAAAAACCGACTCACCTGGAACGGGAGGGGCCCCATTTGGGGGCCAATTTTATTTTCCAATTCTTGAAAAATTACGATTTTGCCACCACTATATACACAATTTACACATTAAAACACTAAACACTTAATAACAGAAACAAAACATCTTAATATTAACTAAAAACTAAGATAACTAAAATTGGCGCCAAAGTACGCGATCAAAAAACCGTTGAACGCGGCCACATTCCGACGCCGACTGTCGAAAAAAATTGTACTAACGAAAAATTGAATTAAATTTGGTAGGATGGACCGGTTTGTTCCTGTTCATTCGTGAATGACAACCGTACAGTAGAAATGGTAGATTTCGCCAAAATAAACCTTATACAAAGGTCTTAAAAACGTCCACAGAGCTGACTCCACAGATTGATTCAACTTTTTGGTGTCAGCTGTGTGGACTCAACTGACGAGTGGTTAATAGTCCTGTTGTCCTGCTTAATTTGGTCCCTTGGCTGAACAGCATAGAATAATTAAAATTCAAATAAATATACGTCTGTAAAGTCTAAGGAAAGAGCTATTTCTAAGATAAATGAAATTAACTAAACAAAAAAATATAACCTTATTTAATAACATTTTTTTTTTCACAACATCATCTACTCCGAAACTAAGCAGAGCTTGTATTGTGGGTAATAAACAACAGATATAAATACATAAACATATTTTTTTTTGTTAATACATACATATTATACATAGAAAACACCCAGACTCCGAAACAAATATTTAGGAATCACACAAATAATATTTGGTCCGACCCGGGAATCAAACCCGAGACCTCTTGATCTGCAGCCGCATACGCTAACCGCTAGACCAAGAAGGCAGTAAAACAGTCAACAGTTGAAATGCTATCAAAACAGGCGCCTAACCTCTAGTATTATAAATATAGAAATAAGTAGGTAATTTATATAAAGTATTTCATCATCACTATCAAACCTAACCTGGTACCTCGGTAGCACCAAGAGGTGACTAGTGATTAGATAACATGATCAACTATTTAGTATTAATAGTTTTATTTCTAAGTACATGACAATATAGATTAGTATGTAAAGACATTTTTTATCTTAAGACTCTTTTAAAGGTATATAGTCCAGTGCTGGTCAGGGACATCTCATAAAGGCGGTTTTGGCCTACTGTATCACGCTGACCAGAAAAAAAATTGCAGATCATATAAACATTTATAACAAATAGGACGTCCACAGGCCAGATGGAGTGAGAATTTGCGCAAGACGCCAGCAGAAGCTGGATGCGAGTATCCGAGGATCGAACTAAGTAGTGTGCAATTGGAGAGGCCTATGTCCAGCAGTGGACTGCGATAGGCTGATGATGATGATGATAAACATTTAATCCGATCCGGGAAACGAACCCGAGACCTCAAACACAACAGTTAGTTATATCATTTTAGAATTTGTTTATAATTTACAAAATTAATATGTAGTAAAAACTTTTTATAAATCTTTTCGAATGCAGGACATCTATCTATGTAAGTGTCCTGCATTCGAAATGCATGCAAATGCATCGTCGGGTAATAACCATTTGCATGCATTTTCATTGGCCGTCGCGTGCGCAGGTCGTCGGTGATTTTCCTGCGGGCACGGGCGAGTGCATTGCCTCCCAGACGTGCAAAGTTCGTGCCGCCCAGACGACGCGACCTACTTGCCCGTTACATAAACATCTTAAATTATTCATAATCAAGGCTGTGTTAATGTTATTGTTGACTGCATTTCTCAAAGGAAATGATATGTTTGATTTGTGTTTCCCGTATTAAAACAAATTGCTGTAAATAGCATTCGGTCCCGGTTCTTATCATACGATAATAGTCGTGAAGTTGGAGGCGTTCAGGGGCTTAAAAACTTCCAACGGCAAGATTACGTGTCTTGCTAGGCGCCAACCTGCACTCGGCCAGCGTAGGGACGTATGGCCTTAACCCTCTCCTGAAAGGAGACTCGTGATAAGCAGTTTGTTATAGTTGTAGCTGATTAGAGAGTGTAAGTAATATCTCGTCTAGGTCATGAATGCATACTGGGCATTGCCAAGAAGTCTCAGCAGTACATTTCTTTCAGACTGCACGGTTGGCCTAGTGGTTTAAGCGGTCGCCACGCCGCTTCCTACTGCGCCAAGTGTCGTGGGTTCAAATCCCACGTAGGACAACAGTTTGTGTGATTCACAATTTGTTGTTCTGAGTCTGGGTGTTCTTTGTGTCCGTTTCATGTATGTTTGTAAAGTCCCCCGCGACACAGGAATTTATATTCCTACTGCGGGAGTTGTCTTTTTTAAAGAAAAAAAGAAAGAAGACAGAAATAGCCATGCTCACATGTTTCACAGTGTAATACACGTACACAATTAAATCGTCTATCAATAGGAGAAATATTTACATTTGAACTAACAACAAGCTAACAAGATAATTACGAAGTATAAACATTACACGAACGGAGTGCTAACAAAGGGCAAGCGATACGAAAGGAGGCTAAAATACTTAAAAGTATTAAACAACTATATCTTACATGGTATTGTGTTCTTAATATCTTCTTTGTGTGTTTTCTATTGGCCATTCCTAATTCAATTAGCACTCTCATTATCTTTTTTTTTTTTTGCTTTGCTTTAAAAGACAAAATTACTTTTATATTAATATGGATAACATTGCCAGTAATTCTGAGACCTTCCTAAAGGCTGTGTAGTTCTAAACATATCTACTTTAGTCCATCCCTGCCGCCCATCAATCAAAATAAAAACACCCAAGTCGAAACTACATTTTTTTTTTTTTATAAGACAACTCCCGCATTAGGAATATAAATTCCTGTGTCGCGGGGGACTTTACAAACATACATGAAACGGACACAAAGGACACCCAGACTCAGAACAACAAATTGTGAATCACACAAAGTACAACACTTTGTGTGATTCACAATTTGGGATTTGAACCCACGACACTTGGCGTAGTAGGCAGCGGCGTGGCGACCGCTTAAGCCACTAGGCCAACCGTGCAGTCAAAAAAATTTAAATCTATAATAAAAAAAATGTCTGTAATGAGTGAAGTACACTGTCTCTTCTTCCTAGCCTTTAGTCCCAATATTATTTGGCTACTAGTTCAACCGGTTTTACCTGAATATCAATGTTCACATGGAGCGAGTGATATCGGACCTCCGCAACCCTAGAACTAAAACCCGTCTAATGAATGTAAATAAATATTTTGAACATCTTAAATCTTCCATCTGTTTTTATGCTTAAGCCTACCAAAGTGACTCTACTCTGCCTGATGGAAAGCGTGAGTAGAATCCAGGACCCATCCTCCTTGTGAGAGTAGGCCATTACCATTACGGCCTGGTCAGTTGTTCCTTTACATTCAGAGAATGATACAAAATGATTGGGCCTCCGGTCTCACACTCACCAACTAAATACAATAGCAAGAATGCTGTCAAATTTAAAAATCTAGTCTCAAATTAAGCTAAGCTTGTTTTATGAGTACTAAACAACTGGTATAAATACATAAGCACACTTTTGATGAAAACACCAAACTTCGAAACAAATATTTGTGAATCATACAAACATTTGGTCGAACCGGAGACCTCAAGCACAGCAATCGCATACGCTACCACTGCGCCACCGAAGCAGTCAAAATGATTTACTAAATTCATATGAAAGTATAGACGGTACTTAGTACATCAAAAAATCAATTTAAACAATGTTCCGGATTATCTCTGGAACGACTGGAAGGATTTAGTAACTAAGGCAAAAAAATTTAGACTAGCTTCAAGTCGCAACTTTACTTGTGATTTACAATTATAATCTCAGTTGGCCCAAAATAAGAAAAGAAAACAGGTAAACGACTGCTGGTTTCTTCCAAAATCATTTAAGTTCTTTGATGGAATTTCGTAGCTGCTACGTCGTAGCGTAGCGTAGATATTTTTCTAAATGGTTACGATTACGCCACTCGTTCTATCTAGACAATAAATGTTGAGATTAGTGAATTGATATAATTAGTACGTACATCATAGTAATTTCTACTAGTACTACTAAGCTACTAACGACATTGGAATACATCAAGTCCATTCTAGAATGATGACATCATTGATGCAATAATACAGAATTTCACAACCCCTATTCATCCCGCGGGTATCGTAAAAGGCGACTAAGGAACAAACTACGCAAGATAATATCAATGCAAGGAGAAGGAAAACTTGAAACCAACCTGATACCAACCCGTCTGGCCAGGGTGTTATAAGTAGGCCAAAACCTCCTTTCTAAGGAGAGGCATATGCCAAGCAGTGGACTGTTAAAGGCTGTTGATGATGATGATGATTGATTATTCTAGAGTCCACATAGTTGTAGTCCCTTATTATTTATCATGCATACGTGTGTATAACGTAAGACATACATAATACTATTAGAGAAAGTATTTATGTATTATTTTATAATCTAACTAGCTGATGCCCGCGGCTCCGCTCGCGTCTTAGGGATATGAAAAATAGATGTTGGCCGATTCTCAGACCTACTGAATATGCATATAAAGTTTCATGAAGATCGGTCAAGCCGTTTCGGAGGAGTATGGCAACGAAAAGAATATGAATTTGGCTATTATTTACAAGATAACAATATTTAAATTCTTATTACCGTAACGCGGAAGCTACATGCTCACCGCATCTACATTTAAAGCGTAGTCGCAAATATTTGAATTTCAAGCCAATGTTACAACGTGGTCTTGCACACGCAGTACCGCATGATACACGAGGGTTCCGTCACCTACAATATCTTTATTATTTATCTTTTAATTGTTCCAAGTACAGTCAAACGTTTAATTATCTGTTCAAATTCCAAGGGAACTGGACGAACTGTCCCATATGCTACCAGTTCTAAAATAACGTGTTCACGATGACGATAGACATAAATACCTAGGTATAGGTGATTATATTAATGAACGTATATTCCCATATTATGCAACAACTAGTCTACTAATTATTGCGGACAAGTTCAGGGGTCAGTTGGTATTGTATTAAGATAAGGAAAGGCCGATTCTCTGTATCCGGGACGACTTTGGACTTCGAGCCGCGATATCTGGAATCACGGATAGTCATAATTAATATTTGTTTACTGTTTTTATATTGACGTTTTTTAATTGTGTTACTCGTGAATTAGGTAAAGATGTGTAATAAGCTTGTGATTGGTAGCAGAGCTACTCTGATTTCAGCACGAACAACAGCTTCATCGCGGTGGTACAACTCTATCACAGAAGACTGATGATGCAGTAGAACTTCACTAGGTCGCCATAGTGTGGGTCACCATGCTGTATTGTCTGCAGTCACATGAGGATGGTAACCCATACTGATTACCAGTACTTTTAAATTCTACTCATGCTTTCTATCCGGTAACTTAAGTGATTCTAACTTTAGCAGACTCAAATAAAATATCAACAAGACAATTATTTTAAAAACTGAATCATCAGTAGCGAATTTACATTTTATCCAATAATACCTAATACTGAACTGAAATAGATTCAGTCATATCTTTTGAATTACTAACAATCGATTTATAGTTCATGTTGCAGGTTGAGTGACAACTTGCGAAAGATGGCTGGCAGAAGCTTCAAGTAGCCCAAAATCGATCAAAGTGGCGTGCAAAAGAAGCATGTCCATGATGATGAATCGACTTCTTTCGATAAACTATTATAAAAATAATAGTTATTAGTGAACCAACATTGATACAGTAAAAAATCTAGCTGTTAACCAACTATCTAGAAACTTTTGATAAAATTCATATGGCCTATGTCGCCCGAACCATTGTGACGACAACTATTGACATCTCATTAATCTAATACTGTTCATTAGTTTTTTTTTTGTGTTCATTAGTTTAGGCGCTACATTGGAACATACATATTATACACATATATGCCAAAACTATTACCCTCTCTTTTGGCTTCGCAGAGGTTGGTTAAAATGAAAAAAACAGTGCGAATGAGTTGCAAATATTTTTCGCTCTGCAATCGCTAACGCCTCTATTCTCTAGTTTGATTGGCTAATGTCACTGACTCACGTGATCAAAACAAAATATTAGCCAAACAAGCACCGTTTAATTTATGACGTGATTTTAAAAGGTTAATTACTAGTAAATGACAAGTTCAATATCCAAAGTTTTATATTGATACAAAAGTCACAAGTAGTGGTAATTGACTTAATATCTGTTTACACAGTGCAAGTATTTTATATAAATACCTATTTTAAACGAGTCTCTTATTTTTAGAACTCCCCCTTTGCAGATATTTTTATCATTGTCATCTGCCTTCCCTTATCCCAATTTTATTTGGGGTAGGCGCAGTATGTCCTTCCATTCTACTCTATCACTCGTCATTTTATTGTTAACTCCCTTCCTATTCATATCTTTTTCCACACAATCCATCAACCTTTTCTCTGGTCTTCGTCTTGCCATGTAACCTTCAATTTCCATACCCAACCTTTTAATCTATACTAATAATATAAAGAGATAAAGTTTGTGAGGTTATTTATGAGTTTTGTAAGGTTGTAGCGAGTAATCTCTGGATCTACTGAACTGCTTATAATATTCTTATACCAATAGAGAGTCACATTATTTGTGAGTGGCATAGACATTAATGCGAAAAATGATTACCACGATATCTATCTTAAGTACTCGCTAATCTTGTACGATACAAGATAATTTAAGTAAGAGCAATATATTTATTAGTCAAGAGGATTTAAGATCAGAGGATCAAGGCTTTAGGTACAAATATAGGTATTAGAGCCACGTTGATTTCAGCACGAATGGGCCGGCTCGACCGGGACAGTACTACCCTCACACAGAAGACAACCTAATAATGACAGCTTTCTTGCTGTCGTATTTCGTTAGTGAGTGTGAGACCGGAGGTACCTTCTGCATCATTCTCCCTGCTTCCAGAGGCCGGGAGAATGCAGAAACATCTGACCAGTCCGTCATGGGTCACTATGCTACAGTGCTTACCCTCACAAGGGGGATGGTGACCCCTACTCCTGGATTCTGCTCATGCTTTCCATCAGGAAGAATAGAGTCTGAATCAAGAAGAATGTAGGCTTAAATATAAAAGAAAGGGCAGGGAGGTGGTCGACCATGCCTGATTTCTTCTGACAAGGGAGTAGGAAGAAATCATGATAGTTCTGAGGTAATATTCAAATGATAGTGATAGTTATTATATTTTGATGATAAAGTGATTCCATATAATATCATTAGAAAAGTGTCCAAAAATTGTTTTATATACTTACATATGTTGTATAAACATAACCTACCAAAATTTTTTTTTTCTATAGATTCTTAAGTAACAAATATTAAACAGCAATGGTGAAGTCGGACTTTTTAATTTCTTTTATCAATAAGAAACAGGTTATATGCTAGTAAAATTATCTTACTTAAGAAATGAATGGCCTCTAATCTCTTAAGTAACCTATTCGGTAGGGATGACATTTAATGCACTTCTGTTTACAGTATGAATTTTTATCTGACCTTTTTCTATCTATAAAAAAAAACAACTCTAGGGACTATATGAACATAAGTGAATAGGCAGTAAGAATACCTAGTACGAAAATTTATTAATAGATTACTCAAAGCCTTGTCTCATGTTACTGCCTTGTTGGTGTGGTGATTAGTGTATGTGGCTGCTGATCAAGAGGTCTCGGGTTCGATTCCTGTGTCGGTCCAAATGTTTGTATGATCCGCAAATGTTTGTTTCGAAGTCTGGGTGTTTTTTATGTATATTAAGTATGTATTTACAAAGGACAAGTATGTTTATGTATTTATACCAGTTGTCTGGCGTTGTGTGTAAGATGTTCGAAATATTTATTATTTTATTATGTGGGAATAACACAATACGCAGCTTTGTAGGCTCATTGATCCTAATGCGGGAGTTGTCTAAAAAAAAAGAAGATCGGTTTTGGGCTTCTCGCATCCAACTCCTGTCAGCCACCTTGCGTAAATCGTCACTGGACCTGACTTGTCCATTAGGAGAGACCTATGTCCAACAATGTACTTTAATTGGCTGATTATGATGATTGCTAGAAAGCAGAATACGGCGATCTAGATTCAAATATAATGTAACATTATACATGTTTACAATAAACAAAATTTGAAGTTTTCCTGTTCCGCTGTAAATTCCACTTTTGACGCTTCTTGGTCATTTTCTGCTTAAGGTTTTGACCTCATGTGAGAGTTAGTGATTTAAAATTCTTGATATACAACTTTTGTGTAAGAGAAGTTTTAGCTAAAATAACAATGTCTTATTATTGTACTGGTTTTTGATACTGTCGTTAGAGACATTGTTATTTCATCTTCTTCAAAGAAATATAGCAAGTATTTGTTCTTGCCATTTCGGCTTTCAAAATATGAAACATTAAATACACGAACAATCTAAGTAAATAAGTACCTGCTAATGCGGAAATTCGATTTCCCTAATACATTGCGTGCAAAGAAGCATGGCACTTACCGTTTTACTGCCGAAATTATTTCAGGTACACTTTGCAGACCACTTAATGTTTTTAATATATTTGCAGGTTTGTTAGTAAAAAGTTTAGGTTCTGAGCATAATTCATAATATTCATACGCATGCAGAACCCCAACAGTGATATGCAATAAATGTTTCACTTTCTGACCTAGAAACACAAAAATAGGCTTTCAAGAATAGGGGTAACAAAAGCTATTGTTAATACCTTACAAACTTGTACCAAGAAACTTTACGCACGATATAGAAACAAAATATTTTCAATCTATCCCTTTCATTATCTTTCATTTAGATAGAGACATATAATTAGCGATTTTCATAGAACAAGAAATGTGGTACAGGGTTCCTTTGGTAAGAACTGACTGGCAATTTCATGATTTCACATAATTAGCTATATAGCGGCCAGTGTTCGATCAGCTTCAGTGGAATAAGTACGAATCTTTAATCTGTATTTTTGAAAGAAAATACGCTTAAATGATTTAATGGTAGAAATGAGTGATACACTGCAATCACCGCTTTCAGCCCGATCAAGAGCGCCTATAAATGCAGATGCTGAAAAATGGTGGGATACATATGGGAGTGAAAATATAACAGACGATATAAAACCTATCACAAGTTTTGATAATAAAGAGTCGAAAGAAAACCAAATTAAAACTATCAACAACAAATCAACCGATACAAATACTTTGGAATTACAACGAACAATAACTTCAAAACTCTATGGAGACTTAATGGGTAAATCTATGAAAAATGATGATCCTAAAGTTAAAGTGCTCAAAAAATGGAGGGAAGACCAAGCGAAAGCGAGGTACGAACATGCTAGGCGGGCTGTTATTAATTCACTGAAAGAAAAATTTTGTGTCACACAGGAATATAGAAATATAATTTCTGTAGCTGATACCAGTAAGGCTGATAATACTACAGCAATGCCTACCATAATAATAACTGGAGACAATGCCGAAGAAACATCAAATTCGAATGTAAATCGTGACGGTGAGGCACAAATGCATTTTATACCTAAATTTAAGGTAGATAAAGTGGATGTTAGCCGGGCAGGTGTTGAGGATGTCAGTCACGCAAGGAAGCTTCAGATGGGGCAAGGTGGTAAGCTGGCACAGTGGAGGCTTGTTCCTCGTGGCAGTAGGGCGGCGGGCGCAGAGGACGGACTACGCGGGCTAACGAGGATCGACATGCCGGTATGTAACTAATTACATTTTTTAAATAATTCTTATGTATACTTCCGGACTAATATTACAATAACCAATTCTTTTGGAATTTCGTAAAGTTTAAGAATGGTTTAATTTATATACTATGCTAATTACGCTCATGTTACTTCTTTAATCCGGTATGGTATTATTATTTGGGGTAATTCTACCGAAATTGAAAGAGTTTTTATAGTCCAGAAAAAATGTATTCGAGCAATTTTTAATATGGAATGGAGTTCATCCTGCAGACCTGTATTTAAAGATCACAATCTTTTGACTGTTCCTTGTATTTATATATATGAAATTGCAACATTTGTCAAAAATAACCCTTCACTTTTTGAATCTAAAAATAACTTCAGTAAACGTAAAGCAACACAATTTCCATTAAATATGCCAATACCCAGAATCGAACTGTTTAGACGAAATTGCGTGTATATGGCTCCCCTTATTTATAATACAATACCCAAATGGATTTCTGATCTACCACTCAAAAAATTTTGTGCTGTGCTCAGGAAATGGTTGGTAGACAATTGTTATTATTCCGTTAGGGAATTCCTTCAAAAGAACTCGTGTCCATCATATCATTTTAGAAATGCATTGTAGTTGTTCATAACTATTTAGATGTATTTTCAAAGTATTACACTGTGTTATTGACTCTAATTTAGCTGATTAATTACTATTTAATTTAGCTTTTAATGGTTTTATGTAACTACTTCACAAGAGATTGTAACCCTATATTTGCATGCCTGTTGGCGAAATGTGTATCGTGCCTATCATATACTACCATCTTTTTTATCTGTACCACATTTAAGCAAATAAAGTATATTATTATTATATTATTATTATTAATTAAGACGTATGTAGACGACACAAAAAAATTGAGGATATTTCACATATATATGTGATATATATATGTGAATTTATTTTTTCAGTTTATCTTTACGTGAATCAGAGTAATATGTACAAAGCGTTTAAATCGTCGTGAGATTAAATATGTAAGGGAGTTATTGGTTGGTAATCGAAGGCAGTAAACATTTGCCGAGTTGTGGGCGATGTGGGGAATAACCTACAGTCATGCCATCACGAAGTAATCGGGAACAAAGATCTACCCTGACTTTTTATAAAGTGAACGGTAGATTTATTGCTATCGGTTCTACGTGATGTAAGAAATACTTTTATTGGTTTTAGAAATGTGATTTAGTTTATAGTTTATTATAAAACATGAGACATCAGTTAAAATATGATAGTCATTTTTTTCTAATGGCTTCGAAGAAATACTTAGGGTATGAGATTATTTAACCTTAAACTGTTGTCACTATAAGAGACATTTAATAAGTTTGAAGACTGTTAAATAAGAATCAAAGACGGGCTCGTTTCTCAAGTACTCAGTGACTTTGAATAGTAGTAGAGTACGCTAGGGTAACTGACAGTTCGATTTCTGCTCAAGACGATAATTTACTGCTGCTGTGTCTGGGTATAATCATGGATAAATTATAGTTTATCTATGATTTTATATGTTTCTAGAAATAGTTAAGTATGTTTATCAGAATTTCTACAGTACAGCTGAATTTGAAATCCAGACAGTGTCGTAGCTAGTGGTTAGGTTACCTAATATACTCGTAAAGAAGCATTTGAAACTGAAAAACAGAGGTTTAGGTTTATTGGTACATCTTCTTATATATAAAATTCTCGTGTCACAATGTTCGTTTCCATACTCCTCCGAAACGGCTGGATAGATTTGTATGAAATTTTGTGTGTATATCGGGTAGGTCTGAGAATCGGCTACCATCTGTTTTTAATACCCCTAGGACGCGAGTGGAGCTGCGGACATCAGCTAGTAGTTCTATAATTTTAAAGATTCGTTAGGTCATCTCCACGGTGCCAATTTAATAACCAATAACGACCCACTACTGGGCTCGGGTCTCCTCTCAGTAGAGAGTTAGGCCATACGTCCCCACGATGGTCGGGTGAGGGCTGGAGACTGGCAAGACAACGTTATGGCTATAACATAGCCATCTTGCCGTTGGATTTTTTATGCCGCCCTACTAAGCTCCACGACCGATGTCTTATGATAATAACCGGGACCGACTGCTTAACGTGACCTCCGAATCACGGAAACGCACATTACACATCATGTCTCAAACGGTCAGTTATCTAGGTGCTGAACCTCGGTGATTATTTCCAATCATCTAGGAACACTTCGATGTTAATTATGATATGATTACCCAAAAGCATACTCAAAACAAGTCGGTGAATTGTAAAATACTCAAACAACCAGATGAATGTCAATGACAACTGGACAATGGCAACAAAAATGGAAAATGGCAACTTAAGTCCTCAAGTCATGTAGGCTAAAGAGTATGTAAAATAAATGTACATATTCTGTATATACGTTCTATGGACTCAGAAAACATAAATCTCGTTTCGTCACAGTCGGCGAAACCTGTGTTTTACGTTAGACACACTGTAATTAATCAGAAAACATTAGTTTTAAAAATAACTAAATCTTATATTTTGCACACGTGCCTGATATGATTGATATAATCTTTATATATATAATTCTTGTGTGAGTGTGTATGTCACTGAACTTCTCTCAAACGACTGGACCGATTTTGATGAAATTTTTTGTGTGTGTTCAAGGGGATCTGGGAATGGTTTAGATTTGCAATTGGACCCGGTAGGTGGCGCTGCGATCAAGTTCTGGAATTTTAAAGTTGGGTGGTACGAAGTTCGCTGGGTTAACTAGTATTTTATAAAGGTTAACACCTACTTCATTATTTCTACCTATATTTTTTTCTATTTTATATTATTTATATGTCAACATATATATTGAATCTCTTATATTTTTTAAATTCAAATTATTTTGATTATATTTGAAAATTTCCGTAGCCGTAAGTAGGAACTCACTGTAGTCATTTTATTTTTCTATTCCTCAATCTGTAGAAACTTTATTTAGGATGGGTGTTAATCACTCCAAAAATGTGGTTAGTATAATATTAAAAGAGATATTTTCAAAGGACCACCAGTCGTTAAGGGACAATAATTAGATAGGTTTTAAAAAGATTAAATGAGCGTAAATAAGTATTGACATAATGTAAAGAACGCGTATGATTATTTATGGTTTAATTATTTATATATGATCTTAACTCAGTGACGCTTCTCTGCCTGATGGAGAGCATAAGGATAATCTATCAGTGATGGTCATCATCTTCGTTTCGAATGCAGACAATGCAGGATACTGACCCACAGTACGGCGAACTGTTAACTGCAAATATTGAAAAAATTGGCCAAGGGCGTGTCAGGCCACGCATAGAATAGGGTTCCGTAGTCACCATAATGGTAGGTAGATTCGAAATCGTGTCCAATAGACAATTGTTATTTGGGGGGGGGGGCTTTTTTTAAGAAAAAATGCGCTTTCAAGTTGTATAACTCATAAACGGATATATAAATTGAAAAATTGTTTTAGAAACCTCACAAAGAAAGAAAAAAGACCTATCTAATGATATCCCACACGATGGGGTAGTGGCGAGAAAAAAATCATCCCCACATTACATGTAAGGGAGGTACCCCAAATAAAAATATTTTCAATAATTTTATTGTGGCACTTTGTCTATATATTTACAACACCTATTCATGCCAAGTTTCATCTTTTTAGCACCAACCGTTTGGGCAGTAGGTCGAGGACGTACGGACGGACGGACATGGCGAATCTATAAGGGTTCCGAGTCATGAACTACGGAACCCTAAAAATCAGGGTGTCGTAAGAGATGGCTAACGGAACAAATAATGTAGAAGAATAAACAAACAAACCCTACTTTTAAACCAATAGTCCTCCAAACTAAAAAAATTACACCTGCTAAGCATTAACTTTGTCCTAAGCTTATTTTTTCTCTAAATTACTAACTATAAGATAGTATATCTCGACACACTGGTGGTACTGGAAACTGATCCTAAGCAGTTCTTCCATAACAGGTTACAAAGTCAGTAAGATTTTCGGAGGCTTGACGACTTCCCATTAGTCTGGAGGATTCCAAAAGCTGGCAACACACTATTATGAAACAAACAAGAGATAAAAAATTTAAAACTTGCATTTTTTATGTTGGTACTGTATATACGAGTACTTCGATATGCATTTAGTAACAAAACTGTTCACTTGATATTACAAACAGACACCCCAATTCTATTTATTTGTATAGATATGTTTTATTGTTATTTATTTATTCTTTGTTTTATAATAACACTGTAGTGCACACGAACGTGTCGCAATTTCGACGGTGAACTTTAAAATTCAGGATCCAGCGCTAATACTGCAATAATAGTAAAGACACCATTTAGCTAAGAAAGTGACCCGTTTTAGCCCACACTCTTTGGCCCACATTTTTTCACGCGAATTCTTCAGTCTTATATTATTTTGTAATATCATATTTACTGTTCCGGTCTGAAAATTAAATCTTTATTTTTTTTTTTCATTTTTGACTGCCTCGTTGGTCTAGTGGTTAGCGTATGCGGCTGCTGATCAAGAGGTCTCGGGTTCGATTCCCGAATACGATTCACAATTTTTTTCCGGATGTATTTAAATGTATGTTTATATACATACATATTATTAATTATGTTTATTATTGTAAAAAAGGTATGTTTATGTATTTATATCAGTTGTCTACTACCCATAACACAAGCTCTGCTTAGCTTGGGACTAGATGATGTTGTGTGTCAGATGTCCAAAATATTTATTATTATTATTTCTAAATGCATTCCACCTATGAATTGTCAACACGGATATATATTAAATATATATACTGTTATCCTCGTGGCCTCAATAATTATCATGATTTAGATGAACCTTATCGACTTATCGATTCGACAGTTGTATTACTCGAAACGTGTATAGACGGTGTCGGAGACATGCCGTATTAAATGAAAGAACCTTGTTGATAATACCATTGATAATGATTTTTTGTTTTTATATTGTTTATACGGATGTTCCAGTTTTAATATTATTTCGTTATATAGTACATTGTATTGAATATTGCATAAAATGTAGTTGATTATATTTTTTCCGTGTGGCGACGGATTAAGAATACAAAGTGTCACCAACCCTATTCATTCCATGGGTGACATAAAGGCGACTAAAGGGACAAAATAAGCAGCTACCATCACTGCCAAGAGACGAAAAACTTGAATGTATACTAGGCTAAAACCTCCTTTTAACGGCCCATTCACGACCTTTCCGCTGTGAGCGGCAGCTAAGAGCGAAACGCCGAGCGGTAATATCAAAAGTATAAAAATGTACGAGGCACGCCACGAGTCGCCGCTCATAGCGAAAAAGCTAGCGGTTTTTGCCGACCCGCGAGCGGCGTGGACCCGCTGTCCACGCCGCTCTGTTTCGTGGCGTCGCACATACTAACTTGTGCCTTTGTTCATGCCGCTCTCCATACCGCTCGCCGCTGTAGCAATTCGCTCGGCAAAAACCGCTAGCTTTTTCGCTATGAGCGGCGACTCGTGGCGTGCCTCGTACATTTTTATACTTTTGATATTACCGCTCGGCGTTTCGCTCTTAGCTGCCGCTCACAGCGGAAAGGTCGTGAATGGGCCGTTAAAAGGAGGTTTTAGCCTAGTATACATTCAAGTTTTTCGTCTCTTGGCAGTGATGGTAGCTGCTTATTTTGTCCCTTTAGTCGAGCGGTGCAGGAGTGACGGACTCAGCGGCGTTAAATAAAAACAAAAAAATTTAGACGATTTTATGGCAGTAATGGATACCGAGGCTTTTATAACAGAAATTTAAATAGACCGCCTATATGGATGTCAAAATATCCCCAACATAAATATAAAAGGGTTGTGGGAAGAAATTAAACAATGTTTTCCGGAATATAATGGTACTTACGTTTAATTTAAATTAATAACATAAAAACATATAACCTAGGTACCTACCAAACGAAGCTACTGATATGTTGACAAAACTACTGGTATGTTTATGTAATGTAGGTGGATAGTTGACAAGTTTTAAAAGATAATTTTTTTCTCTGTCAGTAGGTACCTAATTAGCAAAACAGTTTACATATCAGTAGTTTTGTCTGTAGATATAACTACACACGAAACTACTAGTATGTCATACGCAATGTAAGTAGTTGACAAGTTTTTAAAGTTTTTTCTCTCTGTAAGTACCTACTTAGCAAAACACTTGGAAACATCAGTTACTTTTTATAGGTAGGACCTTCGTATAGGTCACTAAATCCACCATCTAAATACCGATCTTTATTTAGTTCGTGCACTCATTCTATCATATTTAAAAAAAAAAGTTGTTTCTAAACAGACAGGGGATAATTTTTATAACGCCATGATTTTTAACACGTTTCGACTACCTAAATACGTCCACCGTCGCCGCTGCAACTAACCGCTACTAAGGTTCGTGGCGTGCAAAACGCACCGCTCACCGACGCCGCTCCGCTTTTCGCTAAGACCAAAACTCGTGGCCAGGCCGTAAAGGAGAGGCATATGTTCAGCTGTGGACTGTTAAAGGCTGTTGTTGATGATGATATTTTGTATTTCCTTTAATTAGGATGCTGTAACAGATTTAAACCTACGATTATGATATACCCAAAAAGCTACGCTACGCTAACTAGTTGCTAGATCAAAATTTATTGCTTTCTAAATTTTTCAATGAACATTTCAAATTCAAAGAGTATTTATTCCGGCTTGACTGGGGTGGTACTGCCCTCACACAGAAGACGAATCTAAATCGACAGTATGAGACTTGAGTCTAATAATACAGAAGTATCACTAGGCTGCCAAGGTATGGGTCACCCTGCTTCATTGTCTGCATTGTCGCAATGAGGATATTGACCTTGGATTCAGCTCATGCTTTCCATCAGGCAGAGTAGTGTTAATAGTTAGTTATAATAACATTTTAAATATTTAAAAAGAAATACATCTTATTTTATGCAGATTCTAAAGTCGTAGATCAATACACACAATAGCCATAATCTGTTTAGTTGAACATTCAGGTAAATTTAATTAATATTCACATACTAACACGCACTGTCGATCAAAATTTACCAAAGAAAACATTTTTTTAAAAACAAAAACGAACCAATTTCTAAACATATAAAGTGCTAGGACATAATGGGGCAGATGGTCGGGCGAAATGGCTTCATATCAACGTTTCGCGAGCTCTCTAATGTTCAACAAACACGTAATGATGGGCTGCGAAACGCGCAGCTTATATAAAACATTTATGTACATTCACGCAGCACTCTAAGAATGATTTATGAAGTTCATAATATATTTTCTTGTGATACTTAACAGAATATACATAGCATATCCTATAAGGCCCTTCCTGAAAAGGAGGTTGAGGCCAATTACACCACGCTAGTCAGACGAGTTGGTAATTATTTATTTATTTATAGTCATAAAGTTGATAAATTTTATGAGAATTCTCTGTCCCCCGCACTAGTGTGAACTGTAGTTCATGGACCAGTGTCTTTGGTTTACATCACATTGACATAGCTCTTTAGGGAAAATGTATTGTATGTGTCCGTGCATGTACTGTGTGTATGTAGGTATGCCTGTGTATACCTTTAACCTGACCACTTATGTAGTTAATCCTTTTTAATGGAGTTTGCTTCAAGTTTTCCTCTTCTTCGCAATGCTGTTCTTCTGTTCTATGTCAGCAGCAGTCAGTTTAAAATTAAACTGACTGCCAAATTATCTCCAAGTGTAGCTAGTAGAAATTTTACTAAAAAATTTGCTCATGTCAGATAGGCACCGGACTTCGGACACTCGTGGTGATTTCATGATAGATATCAACAATTTAATATAATTTGTTTGTTTATGATAAAAACATCGATTATTCGTTACTTTAAATGATATGAGTCGCACTTTATTTTCAAATTAAATTAATATTAATTAATATTACATCATTTTTGAATTCAATCTGAAACCTTTTGTGGTCAGATTAAAGGTGTGCCTTTATGAACGAATACAAAAAGGGTGTGTCTACTCGTGATTTCACTCAGTTTTCACTAAGTCGAACACTTTACTGTTGTTATCGCTCGAAAATAGGTTATTTTGCGAATTAGTAGTATTAAGCGGAATGGTGGCCTTTTGCCGCGCAGCCGCCTGCGATACTCTCGGTCATAACGTTTCACCTACTACCTTATATTAGTTACCTAGTAGGCTTTATGGATTTGTTTAAACGTTACCTAGTGTTTATCTATTGTATAGTAGTAGTTTGCTGCAGTACATAGTAATTGATTATAAAAATATATTAAAAACTAGTTGACCCAGCGAACTTCGTACCGCCCAACTTTAAAATTCCAGAACTTGATCGCAGCGCCACCTACCGGGTCACATTGCAAATCTAAACCATTCCCAGATCCCCTTGAATACACACAAAAAATTTCATCAAAATCGGTCCAGTCGTTTGAGAGAAGTTCAGTGACATACACACTCACACAAGAATTATATATATAAAGATATACTTTAAGCGTATAACCTCACCTGCCAAAATTTGTTTTATTTCTAAATGAATCTCTCTAGGTGACTCTAAGCTGAGCAAGAGAAAGAGAGAAAATATGAGAAAAATCAAGTGGTAGTGGTGACTATTCTCATTGTAAATGCAGTAAAGTGACCCAAACCATGGCGGCCTGTTGACATGATTCCGCATCAATGAGCTTTCGTAACACAAATCAAATTAACAATAAACTTAACTATATAACACTAAATATATCTACATTTATGTAAAACACTTTCGATGTAATGTAAATATTGCAAAATGCACCAATTATCCGAAATAACCATCTAATGAGGTTATCTCATACAAATGCATGAACACTTTTACGACTTAAATGCGCAATCTTTTAATAATTCAAAACAAAGCAAATATGCTTTTAATCTTCCACATATAGAGTTTATTTTACTGCGTTAGATATTTGTGTTCCAAAACAGGCAATGAACTGAATTTCCTTTGCACACAATATCACAGGATGCAGCATTATATTTTTAGCTGACATGTCGTTGGCCGAAAATAATTGTTGTATTTTTTTAAGAGGTCAGTGCTGCCATGTATTTATTTAAGAGTAGTGAGGGCTATTTAATTACGACAGAATTGGTAAAGAGTTTCCGATAAGTGGTTGATAGATCGCCCTGAACACATTTTGATGTTTGTAATTTTTTTTTTGTAATGTCTGGATACGAAAAGTCGAAAATCATTCTAAGTGACGTGCAATGTTTCGTATGTTTAACAGTGTGACTGTGATAGATAAAAATTGGTTGAAAGTATTACCTCAGAATTCGAGAGGGTCTATAATCTTAACAGATTATCTAACGATTATCTCTCACAGGTCTCTCACATTCCGATTTCTTGAAATGCTCGTACGTCACTCAATTATTCTGGAATGCGCTAGCACTCGAAGTCAGGATGTTCACAAACCGATTTACGTTCAAGAAAGTGCATTATCTTCTTCATAAGGAACTGGTAGAAATATCAAATCCATAGTAAACTTTACATATATGATTACGGTACGTATTACGGTAGTGAAATTCCCAATCAGAAAAATCCCGGCGTTCAACGAAAACGTCTTTGTACTTGGAATCAAAACAGGAAAGCAATAAATAATAAGCAAAAGGAGGTAAGCGGTCGAGTTAATTAGTTGTAATTAATCATCGATGATCACGGCCTGGAACACGCATGGACAGCGTGATGGCGGCCGGGGCCAAGCCGACGTGACACCTCCATTATAATGAATATAATTAAACGGATAGTAGACTTATCACTGTTTGTGATAACAGTGTTATGCTGTTGATTTAGAGGTGTGTAGAGTGTGATAAGCTTTTATTTCCTGCTACAGTCTGGTTTTGAAGATGGCTTATTAATCGTGAAATGGGAACGTGTCTTTTAAATGATAGCTATGTAATTGAAGTTGGACTCTCCTGTTATGCATATATTAGAAGGGACCGTTATCACATACCAATTTACTAAAAATGTGTCTACATTTCTTCTCCTTCTTAAGTTTTATTATTTCTGCAGATATCATCGTTTTCAGTTGTACTCTTTTTAAACTTGTTATATTTTTTTTTATCCAAATAAAAAATAAATATTAAATATTCTTCTTAGCCTTTATTCCTAAGATTATTCAGGGTCGGCTAAAAAACGTGTCTACATTTAATAAAATTAAATTTTTATTAATTGATAAAAAAAAAACTTCTATCTAAAAACAAAACAAAAAAGAAGTTGATTTGATCATTTATAATAATCACATGGCGATTTAAATTAAAGGAGTTTTTAAGGACAAATTGCAGCCTACATCATAACTATACACAAAAAGGTCCACAAACTATACACAAAAAGGTCTGTTTTCTAGTTGGTTAACATTTCTCTTGGTGTATATGAATGGAAAGCACTGAACAAATGGTTTTAATGTCTTTTCGGGCCGATAACTTTACTTGCGCGATGCAGTAATCACCATAAAGTTTGACTAGTCTTCGGAAGATGAAGTTTTAATTAATATTTTTGACGAACTAAGAGCATGTCGCTAAACACACCTCACGCGTGGAAATCGTGTATTATAACTATTATCAAGTAACCTCCGCACCTCTTCGCACTGACCTATGATAAAGCGATCAATTGTGGCTACCCGGATTTCAGAGAACGAAACATAACTGCATTTTAGAAGTTTTTGCAGATAACTTTGAATTTGTTGATATATGGTTCAATAGGGCATCAGGAGCTTTGAGTGGAAAACTATTTTTTTTCTTAGACAACATTTATGTATCTACACAAATAGTCTGTGCGTAATATCATATGAACAGCTGTTTCTAAATGCATTTCAAAGTTCTAACTAAAGTTCTAACATTAAAAAGGCAATGTTTAATATTTTTATCCGTTTGACTGTATGTGTTTGTTCCAGTTATCTCTGGAACGGCTGGACTAACAAACACACTGCAACTGAAACAAACAGACAGACAGAATGACGAAAAGACGGATAGACAGAAAAACCTTTAGAATTTGCATTTTTGTTGTAAGAAACGAATTTATTTTCAAATGTATTTAATAAAAACTGTTAATTTGATATTAGTTCTAGACACTTCAATTTTATTTATTTGTATAGATTAGAAACTGGGAGGGGGGGGGGTGAGGGGGTAGTTAACGTTAAAAGAAATATTCCTTGCAACTTGATTCAATAATAAACTTATCACTTGCAGTCGTAAAATCACTTGACAACGGATACTCTAAGTCATTGGTCTTATTATAGGTCTAATTATATCTGTCAATTGGTTTAATAGCGGAAAATTTACGACGAACTACAATAATAACTACTGCATATACGACGTGTAGTATTTATGATAATAAATTTTCCATAATTATAAAAAATATATTAAGATTAATAACCTTTCTTTTCTGTAAAAAAGACAACTCCCGCATTAGAAATATAATGTGTACTTTACAAACATATATGAAAACGCACACAAAAATACCCAGACTCAGAATAACAATTTGTGGATCACACAAAGTATTCTCCCTTGGGAGATTTGAACCCACGGTAGAAAGCGGCGTGGCAACCGCATAAGCCCTTAGCCAACCGTGCAGATCCGGAAATCCAGGAATCCTTACTAACATTATAAAGTTTGTGAATATGTATGTTTGTAGCGCATTCACGCAAAATCTTCTGAAACGGATTTGGATGAAACTTTACAGTAATATAGCTTATAATATCAGAAAAACACAAAGGCTACTTTTTACTGCAATAATCGAGATAATCGTGGCATAGCATCGGGCAAAATCTAGTAATGTTAATATTTTCAATCCCAATTTTCCAATATTTATTAATGTTAAGTAATATTTTTTTAACTCAATTACCTCTCAATTTGGTCCTATTTAAAAAAAATACGCCATGTTTTTATGTATACAAATGGTTATTACTCTCATCATAATCATCATGTCATATGTCCACAAATTTGGGATAAGGACATGTCTTATCCCAATTTTATTTTGGCTCCACGCAGTATATTTTACCCGTCCATTCTACTATATCACTCGTCATTTCACTGTCAACTCCCTTCCATATCTTCTTACACACAATCCATTCATCTTTTATTTATTTTATTAATGGTTGTTTCTCTGTGAAACCAAACATTTATTTAACAAGATAAAAGTGGCAACGTCAACATATTTTCAATAACATTTAGATGCGAGTACGAAAATCTGTTTTTTACATAATTATTACAAGAAATAAAAATAGTTCTCTATTATTAAGTGTAAAGTTTAAGCACTAATATGCTTTAAGTTTTATCCTGTTACATAGTGCGTTTTTAAGTGTGATGTAATGAAGATTAAATGCATATTTGGACGAATCTTTAATCAGCTCGCTAATAAGGTAAGCTCTGTCGATGACCTTAGTTCTCTGACGGATCACTTCATTCCTGATACAATCCCTCAGAAAAACGTAGAGCATAGCCCTTTCCAGAGCACGCTGAGCAACTTTGAGCTTGTGGACCAACCGTACTGTAAATGTCCTTGCTAATCCTTACTTATTTTATAAATGCTAAAATACTCTATCTGTCTGTCTGTCCGGCTTTCACGGCAAAACTATTAACTGAACTTGTTTAAATTTACGGAGCCGCGAACGAAAACTAGCAATTAATAAATATTACAAAATAAATTGACACTTTAAATTTTATTAACTATAACATATATACATGCTAGAGCGAGATGTCCCAAATATTTATTTATTTATTATTTTGCGTGCTATACTTATTTAATTTTTATAAATATTAGTTTTAAATTATAACTGTAGTTTGATAAGTTATTGATTGTAATATTTTTACATTATAAAATTCGTATTTTTGTCACACGATAAGTAACAAAAGTGTAGTACTTAGGTGATAAAGAAAACTCGTCGTACTTTGTACTTCATTGAATAACTCATTTTCAATATTTTCTGAAGGACTTTAATTTCAATATAATAATATAATTAACATATTATATTTCTATACGTTACAAGTAAATGTCGTATACAAAAGCGAGTTTAATCTTATTTTATTTTTCTTTCACTTAGTCTTAGACGTGTACCTCTCAATTAATTCTTTTGTGTTTCAATTCAATTTTTATCATTTTGAAATTACTTCTAAACCTATCGTAGAACTTTATAAACGCTTCTCGCTAAGGCTTCTAAGCACTTCGCATAAGGGATTTGATAGATATGACGTTTCTATATACCAAGAAACACAAATAAAACACAATACGGCAAAATCTATTAAAAAAATTGTTCTTGTTGTAAAACGGTGAATGTTAGGTAGGTTTTGTAGATGTTAGGCTGTTTTGTTACCAGTATCTTAAATAATAAGTCTGTGCAGGAAAGACGTTATGAATGTGGCAAATGATTTGTTTGTTCCTCTAACTAAACAAAATTAGTAATAGTTTTGTCCAAGAAGTTAGAACGTAAGTTTAATTAAGTAGTTCATGAGATCAGGGCCAGTTATGTTCAGTCAAAACAAGTTAATACAACAGTTATTATTTTAATTGTAGCAATGAATGGTTACATAATTTTGTGTATTTCATACAAATATATTAACTAGCTGCGTCCCCCCGGGTTTTACCCGCGTATTTTCAGGATAAAAAGTAGCCTAGATATGTGATTACCCAGAACACATTTTTAATTATCCATTTACAAACTATCATTATGGTTGCCATGCAAGTGTGTTATGCCTAGCAACCTGTGAAGTTTTGACAGGAGATAAACAGTGATACATATTGACATCTACGTTTTGTATTTTTATAATCACCTAGCTTTCGCTACCTCGGTTATTGCAGTAAAAAGTAGCCTATGTGTTATTCTGATATATACTTAAGCTATATTACTGTAAAGTATCATCCAAATCCGTTCAGTACTTTCTGCGTGAAAGAGCAACAAACATACATATATACACACATACATACTCACAAACTTTCGCGTTTATAATAATAATAGGATATATTACTGTAAAGTTTCATCCAAATCCGTTCAGTACTTTTTGCGTGAAAGAGCAACAAACATACATACACACATTCATACTCACAAACTTTCGCGTTTATACTTTAAAGAAATAGAATAGAGAATAGACTGGAAAATGAAAAACGTATGCAACTTGGCTAGGGCGGCTGTAATTGCTAACAAAATTGCGAGGGTTGTCCGTTTCGAGTACAAAACAACAAAACTACTAATCGCCTGAAGTTGAACGCCTCTCACAACAACAAGTGATTCGAAGTCGAGTAATATATTCGATTTCCCACCGATACCAACGAATCGAGATCCGCGGTAAGCACCAGTTGGCACAATCGATAAGAAGACAAGCGTTCCCATTTTTTATAAACAACATCCGAAAAAAATACTGGCAAAAAAATTAGTGTTTTCAAATTTGGACTTTATGACGATGGTGTAGATTGATATTTGTAATATGAATTGTGCGAACAGCAAGTTTGTGTTTGTAGGATTTTACCAGTTAACCAAGATGGCGGCTTTGACACATGACATAAAACGAATATTTACGACCGGGAAGTTCGCAAGTCGGGATGCGACATGCGAGAACGTCACGAACCACGGATATAAGGAAATAAATGAATAATTTCTATTCATGACAATTTCATGGGAAACAAGTAGGTTGGCATATTAATACTAAAGAAATATTTATTACAGGGGCAGTTCAGAGCTCAATCCGAGTTCCGATTGAAGTTGAAGTTCAAATCACACGTACATTATTGTAAAAACTGCTTCGATAGTTCGTGTATACGACTGCCGATTAAGAGGTCTCAGGTTCAATTCCCGGGTCATATCATAAAATGTTATGGAATTTTTCAGATAATAGAAATGTTTAGTAACAACCCGGAGTTTTTAAGTAGGGGTCCCCGTGCTTCGGAGAGCACGTAAAACAGTCCCTCCTAATCTCTCCCCGATCATGTCGCAAAACCATCCTATCAGATTATGAAAGTGAAGGAATAGAATGCACTATAATATCTTCTGCGTAGTAGGCAGGTCTCCATTGAGACTGACCGTCCTGACCGAAATCGGCTAGGACTACACTATCATTATAAAGTCAAATCTTAAGTGCGATTACAGTTCATTTAAAAAGAAATCTATAGTAGTAACTCAATAAGTAGGAAAATCGTTTCAATTATTACTTAGTTGAATAGAAGTACCTTGTTATAACAGAATTCAGCGGCTCAATCACTATGATTATATTATCATAGATAGCTGCAAACGTGGGCGAACTAGACAACTACATAAACAGCCAAAAGACAGTTAATAAAATCTATGTTTTTATTCGTAGCTTTAGCGCAAAGTTAGTTTTAATAAAGTGTAAATTTTAAGTTAAAGAGCTAGTTTAAAGGCGACATAACATTGATGCTATTATTATTAACTAGTTAACTGTTTCGCTATCGAAAACTTTGACATTAATGAGGTAAAGTTTTCGCCACGCGAAAAAAGGGGAGCGCCCGACGAATATCGATTTAAGTACTGTACAGTTTTTATGTTTGCCATTTAAATATTTATGAACTGTATTCAGTCTATTTTTTGATAAATTATAAGTAATTTAATTCAAAACCTGTACTTCTATTATTTATTGTCTATTGACTTTGTTTGATATTCAAAATGCATAACAATTATGTCCTTAGCGATTCAAAAAACTACTGAAAGAAGTCTTAAATCTTTTTATGTTTCGTGCTTTTTCTGGGACCGAGTAGAATCTTTTCGTTTCTCTGACTCTTTCGAAACACAGGAGTCAGGTACCCCCGACTCCTGTTATATTATGTTATATGTTATAACTTCTACTTTAAACCACCCCAACGGCAAGCCTCAGGTGAACTATTCTAAGGACATGAACTATATGATTTCAACCTAAATTTCCCCCTGAATTGACACCGTGTACTAGACTTATTACTTAGTTCTCACAGTTTATAATTTCCTATGGATATGTATTTAGCTAGTTAGTTAGTGTGATACTAGTTTCACCTTCGAATTCAGTTCACCCACAGGGTTGTGGAGATCCAATGCCCGTCACTTTAAAGAAAAATTGATATTCATGTAAAACCGATTAAACTAGTAGTCGACTAAAAATAATCTTGGGAATAATCAAGCTAGGAAGATAAAGTAGGATATTTCTTTAGTTAATTTTGTTTTTTGGTCTGTCTTCCAAAGAATAACGCATATTTGTCCAGTCTGTCCACTTGTGGAATGCGCTTCCTCTCGAGGTCAGAATGGCGAAGAATCGAGACATTTTTAACATTGGGCGAATTAGCGGATTCAACGGGGTCTTAGTTTATAAAAAATTCTTATTGGATTCTACGTTAATAAATATATGTACGTGTATGTATGTGTATACTATCACTATATTACACTATATTACTTATCATATTATATGTATGTATATCACCTATGACTTCTGGTACTGTAATCTAATGCATCTTTTCTCTGCATCGCCCAATCGGTCGACTGGCAGAAAATGCCTAAGGCATTAAGTCCGCCGATGCATGTATTTGGGCATAAAGTATATAAATAAATAAAAAATAAATAAATATTCCACAAAACTAATAACGTTCTTGAACAAACAACTTATAACAACATAAATTAGTAATGCCTGCTCCTAATACGTAGCTTTCCTTTAATTCAATCATGTATATTCCACGCAACTTTGGTGGTTATCAACAATACACGGCCTTATCCTTCGTCGTTTCGTCCCATCGCCATTTGATTATTTACCAAGATTATCATTTCGGTCGTAAACGTTTATTGTGACCCAGTTACCAGGCGAACAGACACGCACGAGGAAAACACAAATAAACAGACAGTTCCTGGTTTACTAAACAGTATAACTTTGAATAATGCAGTCAATTTCGCATCGTTGTCATATCTGATCCTTCGAAAGTTTGATGATTTTTATTGAGATATTTACGGTCTCTAAATAGAAACATTAGCTTTCTCTTTCTCTATGGCTAATATATTCTGTGAGCATGGATGTATTAGCAAAAAAAAATATATAACGATATTATTAGTAAAAGAAGGAAATGCTAAAAATTCCCTGAGGTTTAATTTAACGTCCCATCATAGGTATGCAGTTTTATCCTCGTATATGTATGTGCCTGACTCTACTCTGCCTGATGGAAATCCTGAGTAGAATTTGGGAGCAGTGGTTACCATTCTCATTGTGGATGCAGATAAGGCAACGCAGTATGGTGACCAACACTGGGCATCCGGCCTCGCACTCGTACCCACGAAAAATGACTGCACGAAGGTTGTCGTTTTAGGTTTAGTTCATAGTCAGTACAAGTTGGTACACTACATTTAGAAAAGGTGATTTTTAAAACATAATTGAATATTAAAGGGTAAATCACAAATGAAAAAGAAAACATTTAGTTGTCTGAAGACATTAAAACCAGTTAAATAACAAAGCCACATCATTATTGTATTTATACAATAATATTTACCGAACCCTTACTTCCATACTATATCTAATATATATGAAATTCTCTTTTCACGGTGTTTGTTACCAAACTCTTCCAAAACGACTGGACGATTTGCATGAAATTTTGTGTGCTTATTGGGTAGGTCGGAGATTTGGCCAACATATACTTTTCAAATCATAAGGACGCGAGCAGAGCCGCGGGCATCAGCTAGTAGTAATAAAACTACTACAATACAATATATAAAAATTTAAAAAAATTAAAATTGACATAATTTTATATTTTGTATCATTTTAAATTATGTTAATATTGTAAATGCGGAAGTTACTCTATATGTCTATCTATTCAACGACTCAACTATCTTTTGATCCTTTCTCCTCCTTTTGGACTAAACCAATTCAAATGAAATTTGGTGCACAGATAGTCTAGCCTGCGAAAGAACATAGGCTTTAATGCTACAATAAAATTAAAAAAAAAAAATATTTGGGGTACCTGCCCTACACGTAAAGTGGGAATGATTTGTTTTTCTCGCGGATACCCCATCGTGTGATTCATTGATCATCACTAGAAAGGTCTTTTAAAATCAATAAAGGATTTCTAAGACGATTTTTTGATTTAGATATCCGTTTGTGAGAAATTCCACTTGAAAGGGCACTTTTTTGTAAAAACAGGGTTCCCCCCTCTCTCAAAGCTAAACAGCTGACTCAAAAAATATGGAAAAATTCGTGATGATGGGCCATATAATAAACTTTAAAGGAAAATTATAACGGATTAGATGATTTTGTTAGTTCAGGAGTTATAGAGGCTTAACTTCTACAATGTGCTTACTTGGAAAACGTCATACAAAATTAACGCATTAATACGTAAACATAACAATTATCCATTGGATAAGATTTTAAATCCACGTACCATTATGGGTGACTGAGAAACCCTTTCTTGTGCGTGGCCTGACACGCACTTGGCGGGTTTTTTCATTTATTTTACAAGATAACGTTATTTTTGTTTTAAATAATGATGAACACAAACTACTTCTCTGTTTACATTTAAGTCTTATAATACATATAATGTTATATGTACAATGAACGATCACAAAGTTATTTTTATAAATTTGACTGTATTTTTTTTTTAATTTTGATAGTTGTTAAAAATATAAATAAAACTAAATACTCCTCAAAGATCGTTACATTTTTTACATATTAACTACATTTTTCATATGTATACATGCATGTATATTTGTGTCTTCTTCTTCCTAGCCCTATTCACAGTATTATCTGGGGTTGGCTACTAGTTCAACCAATATTCAGATAAACCACCTGAATATTCTCCGCTACCCTAATGGACCAAGCGTGTAAAAACCATTTAATATTTTACAATTCTATTCTTGAAATAATACCAAAGATGATATACCTCAGCTTCCTAATTACTACGAATATTTTTAAGGTGTCTGGGGGGATGATTGGCCCTTCGGATTGGTCTGGCCGCATACAAAGGGTCTTAAAATAGTACCTACCTTAGATAATATGTATAAAGGTTTGCTACTATAACGTAGTTTACCTAATTTTTTCACGACTTTCAAGACGTCTGGCAGAAGTAATGGCCCACGGAAAGTGTCTGGCAGTAATGAATTTTAATTTTAAATAATATCCTTGATAAAATATGTAAATACTAGCTTTGCACCTTTAACGTAGGTAACTAAGGTTTTTATCCATCTGTACTTCGCGCTACCTCAGAAACGGCCCCGCTTTCAAGCTAATGGGTACACATATATCTTCACAAGACATTGTACTAATAATCCAGAAAATTTCAGCTTTGCACTAATGACGTAGGTCTGGCGGCTCTGGGCTTTTGCTCTATGTATATAATACGAGCTTGTCGTGTAAACACGGTAAACACAACAAAAACAATGGTAAACCATTGTAATCGACGTGGATCTGTTTTTCACTCCTCTTATAAAATTTAAGAAAATACTGTCTGACCACTACTTTTGCGAATAACTCTATAATCACGAAAATAGATTTGCTGTCAACCCTTAGATCGAAGGAACCATGTACACATTAAAGTGCGGCCTTTTGTATATTTGTGGAAACTTGTCATTGGCCCTCACTACTGTATATACTGTGTTACTGTATTTATTTAAATTCTATTTCTAGCTGAAGTTTCCTTAAAATTGTAAAAAAAAAAGCAAATAAGTACCTAACTGAATAAGTATAGAACTAAACTAAGTAAGTATATAACTAAACTAAATAAAGTATATAACTAAATAAGTACCTAACTAAATAAGTATATAAATAAACTAAATAAGTATATAACTAAACTAAATAAGTATATAACTAAACTAAATAAGTATATAACTAAACTAAATAAGTATATAACTAAACTGAATAAGTATATAACTAAACTAAATTAGTATATAACTAAACTAAATAAGTATATAAGTAAATTAAATAAGTATATAACTAAACTGAATAAGTATATAACTAAACTAAATAAGTATATAACTAAACCAAATAAGTATATAACTAAACTAAATAAGTATATAACTTAACTAAATAAGTATATAACTAAACTAAATAAGTATATAACTAAACTAAATAAGTATATAACTAAACCAAATAAGTATATAACTAAACTAAATAAGTATATAACTAAACCAAATAAATATATAACTAAACCAAATAAGTATATAACTAAACCAAATAAGTATATAACTAAACTAAATAAGTATATAACTAAACTAAATAAGTATATAACTAAACTAAATAAGTATATAACTAAACTGAATAAGTATATAACTAAACTGAATAAGTATATAACTAAACTAAATAAGTATATAACTAAACTAAATAAGTATATAACTAAACTGAATAAGTATATAACTAAACTAAATAAGTATATAACTAAACTAAATAAGTATATAACTAAACTAAATAAGTATATAACTAAACCAAATAAGTATATAACTAAACCAAATAAGTATATAGCTAAACTAAATAAGTATATAACTAAACTAAATAAGTATATAGCTAAACCAAATAAGTATATAACTAAACCAAATAAGTATATAACTTAACTAAATAGGTATATAACTAAACTAAATAAGTATATAACTAAACTAAATAAATATATAACTAAACTGAATAAGTATATAACTAAACTAAATAAGTATATAACTAAACTAAATAAGTATATAACTAAACTAAATAAGTATATAACTAAACTAAATAAGTATATAACTAAACTAAATAAGTATATAACTAAGCTAAATATGTATATAACTAAACTGAATAAGTATATAACTAAACTAAATAAGTATATAACTAAACTAAATAAGTATATAACTAAACCAAATAAGTATATAACTAAACCAAATAAGTATATAACTTAACTAAATAGGTATATAACTAAACTAAATAAGTATATAACTAAACTAAATAAATATATAACTAAACTGAATAAGTATATAACTAAACTAAATAAGTATATAACTAAACTAAATAAGTATATAACTAAACTTAACAAGTATATAACTAAACTAAATAAGTATATAACTAAACTAAATAAGTATATAACTAAACTCAATAAGTATATAACTAAACTAAATAAGTATTTTAATTTTAAATAATATTCTTGATAAAGTATGTAAATACTAGCTTTGCACCTTTACGTAGGTAAGTAAGGTTTTTATCCATCTGTACTTCGCGCTACCTCAGAAACGGCCCCGCTTTCAAGCTAATGGGTACACATACATCTTAACAAGACATTGTACTAATAATCCTGAAAATTTCAGCTTTGCACTAATGACGTAGGTCTGGCGGCTCTGGGCTCATGCTCTATAAGGGACAACTGAAATTCGAAGGTTGAACAGGTAAATTTGAGGACACTGACTTCCCAATAACGATTGCCATAGATGTTCATGACAACCGGTACCGAGGGCTTTACGTGCTCTCTGAGGCACGGGTGTAAATAGAAATTCTCGTTAACTGTAAGACATCTCAGATTGCGATAAGACTATACATTGTAATGTTTCTTAATATATTTATAGATTGTATAATACTTTTCTGCTGATAAACTTGATGCTGATGAATTGATTACGCGGGTGTGGGTGTGTCTATTGCCTTTCAGCTATTGTGCAATGCTACAGAACTTCTGTAATCAATCCTTCTATACACATGCACACCACTGGAGTATGTGTGTACTTGAATATAATGATATCTTTAACCCCTGTAAAGAGTTTACTCTATCCTGAAAGAATGGCGGCGCACATGTAACTTGTTATTCATTATTGCAATACATAGCAGTACTCACACTGTCAGACTGCCACGTTGGTCTAGTGGTGCCATTCCTAGGTCGAGCAAAAAAGGTCGTTAAATAGTTGTTGTGATAAATTCATAAGTTCAAAATATCTCTAGGCCGCCATAATGTGGTCCGCCATACTGCTTGCATTTGCAGTGAGTATGGCGACCCCCACTTGTGGATTTTACTCATGCTCTCCATCAGGCATAGTAAAGTCACCTTGGCAGGCGTTATATAAAAAAATAAAATATTAGTTACATTTTCGTTCCCTAGATGGAGCTGTTACAAAGCTGTGATCACGTTATTGTTGTCTTACACTTGTTAGTGTACGAGTATAAGGCCTCCAAAAATGTCGTGTTAGTTCCAGGCGTCGGTCATTTAAACCATAGAGTCCTACAAACCCACAGGACAGTGAAGTGTGGCTTTATTTAATTCCTTACAAGCGTCACACACCCGGTTCACCGACACCAAGCTTGGTATCAAACAATTCTTTATCCAGGTTGACAAAAGAGTACAACAGTAACAAACTCGAGTAGTAGAGGCAGCGGGACTACTCAACCTAAAAATGACAGCAATCGTGCTGCTGTATTTCGTTCATCATCATCATCATCATCAACAGCCTTTAACAGTCCACTGCTGGACATAGGCCTCTCCTTAGAATGGAGGTTTTGGCCTACTATACCACGCTGGCCAGACGGGTTGGTATAGGGTTCGTTTCAAGTTTTCCTTCTCTTTGCATTGATGTTGTCTGGTGTAGTTTATCCCTTAGTCGCCTCTTACGGCACCCGCGGGATGAATAGGGGTGGTGACACTCTGTATTCTTAATCCGTCACCACACGGAGAATGTATGTATTTCGTTGGTGAGTGCGATACCGTAGGCCTAATAATGCAGAAGCGTCTCGATATGCCGCCATCGTGTGAGTCACCATGCTTCATTGTGTGCGCTCACAATGATGATGGTGAACACTACTCTTGGATCCTGCTCATGTTTTCCATCAAGCAGAGTACAGACACTTTGGCAGATTCTTATTAAAAAAGAAGAAAGAAGTCACTTTAAAACCGTTTAATTTTATCAAATTAACGAATCACAATATTTTGAGTTAGAAATCAATAACAAAGATAAGATAATTGAGAGTCAATGACCGGTGATTGCTGCCTGCTTCTGGACCATGTATACATACAAGTTTATTTGCGTCGCATTCTTTTAACCAACTGCTTAAGATAAGAATGAAGTTGATATCTAGAACTTTCTTATTGCGTGAATACTTCTGGAGAATATTTTTTTACATTTCAAAAAAATTCGAAAATAAATAAATCATCAAAGTATTCTAACCGCATACATTCACCGTCATTTATTGTTCACAGAGGTTAATAATTCACGGAGACTGATTTAAAAAAAAAAAGCTGCCAAGTGCGAGTCTGACTTGCCTATGAAGGGTTCCGTAGCAGCAAGTAACATCATATAAAAGTTTTTGTAGTTCGTTGTAACTTTCATCGATGTTTTAATAATAGTGTTTTGATTGAAAGAAATGTATATTGCGGCTTATGATTTATGACGTATTAAAAAAAAACTACTTACTAGATCTCGTTCAAACCAATTTTCGTTGGAAGTTTACATGGTAATGTACATCATATTTTTTTTTTAGTTTTATCATTCTCTTATTTTAGAAGTTACAGGGCGGGGGCACACAGTTTCAACAGTACAGCTCTTATAGTTTCGGAGAAAAGTGGCTGTGACATACGGACGGACAGACAGACAGACATGACGAATCTTTAAGGGTTCCGTTTTTTGCCATTTGGCAACGGAACCCTAAAAACACTACAACGATCTTTGAAGCATTTGTTCGTGCATCATGTCAAAGGTTGAGCTCATATAATGCAGAAATTTTTGAATCTTTGAAGTGTACACAAACCAACTTAAAATTATGTAATAGGTCTTTACCTATGAAATTGCCGTTTTGTATGCAATAAGTGAAAGTACTTATTTTTCAAACTTTTTTATTTCTGTTATTCGAAGTAATCACTCATTACACAATATTGTTTTGATGCTTACATTAAAAGCTGCTGCTAGCTCAGCTGTAGATTGAGTTTCGTCAGCTTCCACAATCGCCTTTAATTCATTATAGTTAATCAACGTCCCCGGACTACCACGAGCTTCATTTTTCAAGTCAAAATTTCCAGAACGGAACCGGGAAAACCATTAACGTGTTGTGCGTTCGTTTGCACAGTTCTCTCCGTAAACGTTTTAGATATTACGTGCCGTTTGTGTTGGGTTGGGGCCACGACGGAACTCATATTCCAGAATTACACGAATTTTTAAAGTATCCATTATGACGAAAAATGTTCAAATGTAATGAAAATACAACGTTAATCAAAAAACAAAAGACTGAGTTTGTAAATAGAATGTCATGGTTTTAAAACAAAATTAATTAGAATTTAGAATACAGAGCCATTACAAACTTTTTTTTATTTGAAATTACCAGTACTGAAGAAAGGAAATTTCATAGGTAAAAACCTAATATTTGCTAGCTGTTGTTGTTGTTGTTAAAGCTCACGGCGGTTACACTGTAGCCAAAGTTACTCTTTAAATCTGCAGGTTGCAATTTCAGAGATAAAATGAAAAAAATAGACAAACTAATCTTGAAAATTGTATTTGATATTTTGATCGAAGTATCTACCGTGTATACTTTCATAAACAGTTAGTTTATGAAAGTATACACGGTATCCTGTTCAGTATCCTGGCCCATAAATATTCAGCGCTTGAGCAAGGTTGATCGCATGATGAATTCGCGACCACATTAAATTAATTGAGATCATTTTTGACTGAATGAGCACAAAACATGATCAGTTGAGATTGTGATAAAACTGTACGGCAAAAGCGTGGTGTACTTAAATAAAAGTAAAATAAATTAGAATACAAATACATTTTTTGTAATGCTATTTCGTTGGCACTAATATCTGAAATATGATAATACATAGTCTAAAATGTCCATTTTAATGAAAGTATGCAGTAGACTTCAGCACGAATGGGCCTGCTCGACCGGGGCAGTACTACCCTCACACAGAAGATAAACCAAAAATGACGGCATTTGTGTTGTCGTCTTTCGTTGGTGTGTGTGAGACCAAAGGCTCTAAACATTTTGCAACATCTCACTATGCCACCATTGTGTACGTCATCATCCTGCATTGTATACACTCACAGTGAAGATGGTGGCCCCTACTCCTACTCATGCTTTCCATCAGGCAGAGTAGAGTCACTTTGGTAGGCTTAAATATGTAAAAAAGAGAATATGAAAAAAAAACTAAAAATGAGCAGTTTTAAAACGTATGTATGTTTGTTGCTCTTTCACGCAAAAACTACTGAACGGTTTTGGATGAAACTTTACAGTAATATACTATACTAGTTGACCCAGCGAACTTCGTACCGCCCAACTTTAAAATTCCAGAACTTGATCGCAGCGCCACCTACCGGGTCCAATTGCGAATCTAAACCATTCCCAGATCCCCTTGAACACACACAAAAAATTTCATCAAAATCGGTCTAGTCGTTTGAGAGAAGTTCAGTGACATACACACTCACAGAAGAATTATATATATAAAGATTTTTACTTTACTTTAATATTAAATAGTATTGAGGAAAAAATGATTGAGAAAATTAAAATAATTCAAGTGAAGCCGATAAAAGCTGATAAGCAAAATGTCAACACTGTAGTAGGTTTTGTTACTTGCAATCCTGCCATATCTTAATTTTTTCTTTCGACTTGTGTTAAGGAAACAATTTTTCAACGCATCCTTTCTAGAAATTTCTCATGATAGGTCTGGACCTATCATGAGTGATATATATACGTATTTACCTACATCCGGTCCGGATTGTAGGTAAATACGTATATATATCATCTTCCTAGCCTTATTCCAAATTTTATATATATAATACGTAAATATATATAAAGTTGGGGAAAACTAAAATGAAGTAAAATCCGCTGTACCTCTGTAAAATGACAGAAAAATTAAAAAGTTAGGGGCATTTATATTTTTTTCTGCAGCATATTGGCGCAAACGAGTAGACCTATTTCTTAGACACCAGCATCTTTAGCGAAGCTGCATTCGATAAACGAAATCGCGAATGAGGTTGCTTTACGCTTAGAAACTATTTTCTAAGCGTAAAGAGGCGTTAACGATTGTAGAAACAGAAGCTACGCGATGTATACTTGTTGTGTCTATGGGGACTGCATCTTTCTCTATTTTTGATTCATGATATTTATTACAGTTAGTAAATCATTAACAGATAAAAAAATGTACACGTCGAACTTTACAACTAGAAGGCGCCGGCATTTCGTAAGACTCATTCTGGGAAGAAATGCCAAAACGCCAGCAGGATATTTGTGTAGGCCGTGAAAACACTCAAAAACACCAGAAAAATACTTAATGTGCATTAATACTACAAGCCTAGAATATACTCACATTAATAAATATTTTTCTCGATCATCTTACACACAACATCAGCTAGTCCCAAACTAAGCAAAGCTTGTATTATGGGTATTTAACAACAGATATAAATACTTTTTTGTTTTCTAAATAAATAATACGCAATCTTATACATAGAAAACATCCAGACTCCGAAAAAAATATTTGATGATTACACAAATATTTGGTCGGACCCGGGAATCGAACCCAAGATCTCTTGATCAGCAGCCGCATACGCTAACCACTAGACCAACAAGGCATTGTTATCTGTATTTGCGCTCCGATAATTTTCTTGACTCGAAGAAAAACAATGCTAAGGGAATGCTAGATATTCTACAAAATAGTTCTCTACGAGTATGTGGCCAAGATAATGTGGAGAGCTCGCAAGCCATGAAATTTGTCCTAGATGGCTGGCAGGAGGATCAGATCCTATCGATCTAACTGACTCGCTACTCTCTATCTCTCTCTCATTTTGCTATTCGAATTAGTAGTCTTTGAGCTTAAAGCGTTGAACCAAACAAATAAACGAACTATGCACATATTCTATACTTATCTACGAATATCCAAGGTCCATCCGGTATTTATTGCACTTGTTAGTCACTAAATTTATTTTGGACAGTCTTACAAAGTATATTGATTAGTTTGTTCTTAGCAACACAATGAAAAACAACATTACAAATACTTTAATCGCATAATTTCTATGATAGTAGTAAGACGTTCGAGAAAATTATTCCCCTTATCTCAATACATTTCGTCGTGTATCGCATAAAGCCTACAGAAGGAAATAGATTTCAGGCATATATATATAAATAAAATACCTAGTTTTTACGCTAAATTCTGCCAAAATGACTACTCTTCTTTGTGGGATTTGAGTTTTGAGTTTTCATTTTCAAAACTGTCAGTTTTTAGGAATATTCACAATCATGTTGGATGAAATCATTCTTATCATTTGGCTATAATCATTTATCTATTTTGTAATCTTACGTAAGAAATATCAATAGTTCCTGTCACCGCCCTGTGAGATATAATAAGACACGGACAAACTTACTCCCTCTCTAGTCTTGGGTAAAAAATTAATGTACCAAAAAGGCCTATGTAAAGCAGTGAAATTTTTAAAGGCTCTTGATACCGCTTAACTCGAAGTATTTTACCTGGGTGATCTGATATCACCTCGGTGAAATACTTGAAAGGTCTACTTAATTCACCCAAGTGACAAGCCCAGGGTGATAAGCCTATATATTTATTGAACATCTTTGTCGACTGGGTTTTCTTTTTTTTTGTGTGATATGTGATATCTCAATATTTATGATTAACCTATAAATAACAATATACCTATTCACTACTCTAAGTATTAAATATTATATTTTATTCCTCTATCTACATTCACCGTGTGCAAGTAGCATAAATCAAAACAATACGAATTACGTACTATTTTCTCTTACGCAATAATTGGCAACCCAATGTCAAAAACTATCAGCTATAATATTTTTCCTTGGCATTTAAAATTAACTGGGATAGAAATCAATAAAGCAGTCTATTAAAAATATTACGCCGATTATCGTATACTTAAAGTTTTGCTTAAGCACTACGACAGATGTCACTAGCGTTTAGAACTTAAGTACAGATACAATTTAGGTGTGAATTGAATTAATTTTATGTAGGACTATTTGTTGCTCATGTAAAAGTGTAAAAATATGTTGGTAAACCAAATAAACAAATTTGGCACGTGAAAAAAGAAAACAAAATTAAATTTCAACTGACCAGCATTAAATAGTAGTTCCTCTGTGTTAGAAAACTATGGAGGCCAATTCCTTCATCGACCATTCTTATCTACATAACCCAAAGCCAGACTATTTTATCAATAAATTGCATTCCGATTTTGAGGTTATCAAAGAAACTATCGTACATACGTAACTCGTACAATATTTGTTATTGTATTTCATTTTACGTAAAAAAACATTGGGATAAGATATAATGCACTTGCTGCTGGTATATTATTTATTTTCATTACATGTTATCAACTATGCAGTCATGAAGGTGGAGTATTACAATGCGGGTTTTTATCTATCGGTGTGCTTACGGCCTACCAAAAGTATCCGTTTCGGGGATTAATAAAACGAGTGTCATCATACCAATACATAGCGTGGACGTCCCAAAATCGACTAAGAGAGAAAACCACACAGAATACTTAGAATAATTACATACATTCTAAGATAGTATAGTAACTCCAAAGAGAAAGTCGAAGTTAAAAGCATTACTGATTTCCACACAAAAAGTATACCTACTTATATTGTTAGAAACGGCTTAGATCGGACTGGTTTAAAAACTCTATTAATAATAAATATTTCGTACACCACATACACAACGTCATGTAGTCCGAAACTAAGCAGAGCTTACATTATGGGTACTAAACAACTGATACAAATACATAATCAATTTTTTTTTCTAAATACTAACATATTATACATAGAAAAGACTAATATATATATTTTTTACAGATCATACAAACATTTGGTCTTCCAAACACAGATGACAGAATAACGCATATGTTACCACTGCGCCATCGAGACAGTCGCTATAAATAACATTTATTCTTACATTCGCAGGACAACTTGGTCAATAAAATGAAGTAACAATATAAGAGACTGAGTCAAGATCAAGCATCAGATCAATTGTAGCAAACTGAGTTCCAAGGTTGAACTATCATCCTTCAAATTCAGGTTGCCCTTAGGGTTGCAGAGATTAGATGCTAGTCATTCCGTGGAAAAACTGATATTCCGATAAAACCGGTTCAACTAGTAGCTGACCCCAAACAATCATAAGAATAATTAAAGGAAAGCTAGGAAGGTGAAAATATGATTTTAATTTTGTACTCGTTATCAATCCATCATTATCGTCTCAGCTGAAAAACATAAACCTACTGAATACAGACCTCACTACTTGTATTGAGAACTGGTATTTGTAAATACTTACTTTGTAATGTATTAAAATACCAATACCTAGAAATGACATTTCGCGTACATATAAGATCATAGTGTTATGTTTAATAAACAATTTCCTCAGATAAGGCAGTTCGATAAAAAGCGGTTAGCAACAGAACAATATATGTATATTATGTTTAGGTATACCGGAGATACCCGATTACCTTGATAGCAGGTACCAATATAATATTAATGATTAGTACTTGATACGAGTATGGATTACGTTACCCAGTAGCAAGTAGCAGCAATAGCAATAAGGTGTAATAAAATTTAAAATATGTGAAACTTTCTACCATTTAATTTCATTTTTACACCTACGGGCGCAGGTAGCAATGAATAAGGAGTAAAGAAAACATTTCGGACATGACTTTAGGTATTGATTTGATTTATTTTCGGACAATGTTAGTGTAAAAAAAGCCACGGGAAAGACTTTGCTAATATATGTTTTGCCTCCGTTTCAACCAAATTCTGTAGGTGGAATAAATAAAATAAGTAATAACTAACGAAGAACAGTAAAAAAATCCAAAATAAAGATCAGTAGCATGTCACTGGGTCACCATGTGATTCTCTATGACAGTTTTTTTTTTTTAAAGCCGCAACTGAAATATATCTGTAAAAACATTTTCAAAACGGGCAAAAAGATCACACAATCTCAGAATGACAATTTGTAGATCACATAAAGTGATGTCTCGTGAAGGATATTGCCTTTTTTTTTGTATTTTTTTTTTGCTGACGGGGTGGTAAATCCCTTCGGATCTGTGGCTCCTCGGGGACTAGGAGCCAGGAGTATGTGGTGTATGTCCACTAAAAAACCACCCTGACAGCCGGTCTTGAAGGATATTGCCTAGTTACGGCAGTGGGAAGTGGCAACGGGATAGCTTATATTCATATTTTCATTACTATCATAGCCAACTAGGCTTTATTAGTATCGGCGTAATCGGAGTAATAATTGACCAAAAAACGGTACTATTTGGCGTCGAAACTGAAACACCACTATTTTTATAAATTTTATAAAAAACATATCTATACTAGGACATATTTCTTTGTTTTATTAAAGAACTACATATATGTCACTCTCGAGGATCGAACTAAGTGGCATGCAATTGGAGAGGCCAATGTCCAACAGTGGACACCTATAGGCTGATGACTGGACTGACCATGCAAAATTTTACAATACCAATATAAACTATCCATATAATCTACAAAGGGATCTCACATGATAAGGAGTTCAGTGTGGTCAAAAATCCACATAAAAACCCCAGATTTTTAAGCAAGGGAAGTGGACGTTGTTTTTATTAAAACTTTCTTTCCCTGGCGGAAAAAAATTATTGAAATTCCAAAAGATCTTCTAGGGGATCAGTGTGAACGAAAATTAACGAATACCTTATGGAGTCTAAGATTTGCAGATTAAATTAACATTTGGTCAAACTGTTGTCCCATACGCTGAAATTGCACCATTGAAGCAGTCGAATATATTTAGGCTGTCACAGTGTTACGTAGGTATAAAAACAACTGGAATAAAAAACGGAATTATTAATTATCTCTTAAGAAATTATTACCATGCTAAATTATTATCGAGGATTGTGATATCGGTCGTCGAACCCCTACGCAGTGACGTATTTATGACGCATGTTTTACGCGTGGTTAGGATTTGAGCTTGAACAATAAAAAAATTAGCTTTATACAAATCTAAAATTATACATATGATTAATGCCGACAGACCTTCATTGTCTTGAATTGAATCTAAATTGACGGATTACATTTTAAAGATTACAATACCATTCGCAAAAAGAGGCGTAATTTCACGTTTGTTTACCTGCAATTTTTCCAATTATGTCTGGGGTCACCCCATATATAAATATCGTATTGACGTATTGATATTTTTTTTGGAGTCGGTTGAATTATGTATTTAAAAATGTTTGATTTTTCAGTTTTTAGTGGAAATAATAGTAGGCAAATAGTAACTTTCATACACATCAAGGCAGCTTTTGCAACTATACCTAGTTCCTCGACTCAAAGTACGAGAGACGGCGTGCGGTTTTAGTCGATTGGAGTTCGACATAGCCACCAACATGTGGTATCCATTGGGATTTCCGCACTAAAAAAATTTGGTCAATTAGAATAGGGTTCCGTAGTCACCTATAATCACTACATAGTATAAAACAAAGTCGCTTTCTCTGTCCCTTTGTATGCTTAAATCTTTAAAACTACGCAACGGATTTTTATGAAATTTTCTTTAATAGGTAGAGTGATTCAAGAGGAAGATTTTTATGTATAATACATGCATAATATAGTAGATAATAATTTTAGAGCTTTCTAATGTGATGTTTTTTACGCTTATATTGCAAACGCTGGCTGTACCCTACGAGATAGATCAAAATAATGTACTACAGTATTGTCGGGTCAGCTAGTGGTAGATATATTTAAAATCGTGTCCAATAGATAATTATTATGTTAAATTATTATTTCTTTATTTTTATACGAGGTTTTGTACTAACTGGAATAAAAGTTATCAAAATCACTATAGCTTTGCTTCAAAGTTCAATAAATGGACTAAATTGAATAGATTTTTCGAGCAAGCCATTCTACTTTTAGGGGGGGGGGGGGGCGACGCCCTGTTTTTATATCTATTTATATAAATGCTCTTTAAAGATGAAAAACTCGCAAACGGATACCTGCAACAACGTAATGTTTCTTAAAGGCCTATCTAATGATACCCCACACGAAAAAAAAGGTTCGGCACTTTACATGTAGGGGAGGTACCCTAAATCTTTTTTTTCATGATTTTATTGTACCACTTTATCGACGTAATTACAACACATGTTTATGCAAAATTTCATCTTTTTACCAACAACCGTTTGGGCGACAGGATGTGGACGGACGAACGTAACGAATCTATAAGGGTTCCGAGTCATGAACTACGGAACCCTAAAAAAGGCAGTTCGGAAATGACTATCTCCAAATGTGTACTCTTACTAATACTTCATGGTATCCCGTCGTCAAATCCAGATATGATGACAATGGAACCACTAGCTAAGCTAAGCTCAGTGCAAAAATCCGTTTTTAGACGATGAAAATATAGCTGAACACATTTAAAAAAAGAAGATTCTGATGTCTTGAGAACCTCTTCCTTGTTCTGAAGTCGGTTAAAAAAAACACTCCAAGATTTTATGATAGTTACTTGAACTATGCTCGTTCACAAACATTTTGTATTAAGTTTACATATTTATCTATTACAAGTATTACGTCTAATTAACGTAAAAACAAGGCAATGACCAATTAATCTAAGATTATTTATGAAACATACAATTAGTGGAAAATATCAATTTGTTTTGAAAGTTATAAATTAAGATTTAAAATGTAAATAATCAAGTTTGGTATGTCTGTTTGTAAATCATACTAATAATACTTTATTAATATCGGTAGCTTAGCTAGTGTATTGACAGGAGAATTGTACCTACTATGAAACCAATGGTTTACATTTATATTTTGGGCGATACAGTTAATTTGAAGTAAATCTTTTTTTATATATTTAAGCCCGCCAAAATGAGTACATAGTCTGCCTGACAGTTAGCATGAGTAGAATCCAAGAAAAGAGGGCACCATCCTCATTGGGAATGTAAACAATGCAGTATAGTGAGTAACACACACTAGAGCGGGCCTCCATTGGGCCTCCGGTATCGCACTCAGCAACAAAATACGACATCACGAATGCTGTCATTTTAGGGTCGTCTTCTCGTTCCTGTTGAAATCTAGGTGGCTCTACCAATGATATTATAAAAAAAGGTAGATATCGCACTATCGCGCGATTATTGTTGAGGACAAATGTAGACAATCGTCGTGACTTCATTTAGTCGGCTAATAGAAGCTAGCGAATAAAGACGTTGTCAGAGCGTTTCTGTGAAGTGCTTATTATTACCAAAATGCCGAGCTGTGTGATAAGAAGGTGTAAAAACTATGGTTCCAAAGTAAAAAAGCGGCCAAGTGCGAGTCGGACTCGCCCATGAAGGGTTCCGTAGCATCATATAAAAGTTTTTTGTAGTTCGTTGTAACTTTCATCAATGTTTTAATAACAATGAAGGGTTCCGTAGCATCATATAAAAGTTTTTTGTAGTTCGTTGTAACTTTCATCAATGTTTTAATAACAGTGTTTTGATTGAAAGAAATGTAAATTGCGGTTTATGATTTATAAGGTATTAAAAAAAAACTACTTACTAGATCTCGTTCAAACCAATTTTCGTTGGAAGTTTGCATGGTAATGTACATCATATATTTTTTTTAGTTTTATCACTCTCTTATTTTAGAAGTTACAGGGGGGGGGACCAACATTTTACCACTTTGGAAGTGTCTCTCGCGCAAACTATTCAGTTTAGAAAAAAATGATATTAGAAACCTCAATATCATTTTTGAAGACCTATCCATAGATACCTCACACGTATGGTTTTGATGAAAAAATTTTTTTTGAGTTTCACTTCTGTGTATGGGGACCCCCAAAATTTGTTGCTTTTGTTCTATTTTTGTGTAAAAATATTAAAGCGGTTCACAGAATACATCTACTGACCAAGTTTCAACAGTATAGCTCTTATAGTTTCGGAGAAAAGTGGCTGTGACATACGGACGGACAGACAGACAGACAGACATGACGAATCTATAAGGGTTCCGTTTTTTGCCATTTGGCAACGGAACCCTAATAAAAAGGAAGAGTTACATACCACGGGTAACTATGTATAAGTAACTACGTATTATTTGTATTTTGTCACGATTTTGTTTCCCATTTACCGAAATTATTAAATGATATCCAGTACATATTAGTTTAGGCACGTTAAAAAAGGACAGAGGATAAGATTGTAACTGAAGTGTGACAAGGACTAATAACGGTCGATGGCATGCGTAATAGATTAAATCTCTTTAGCTATCTCTTTCTTTACCATGCATTCCGTATTATCTTTTGTATTCGTAATCGTAATGTATTTATACACCTATAAATAAGTACGTCATGTCATACCGCAACAATATCGAACGCCGTTTAGTATGAAGGTAACCTATCTTTCTATATAATATCATTGGGCTCTACTATCTAATAAACTTAGGCTACTAATTAGGTAAATAATTTAGGGTACATAGAGAAATTTAATCGCTTGAAGACGCAATCCAACTTTATTTTTTTTTAAAAAAAAGATCCAGCTATAGATGTGAGATATATGAAAATCAGAAACTAACCTTATTATTAGTCATGTTTGGTTCATTGTTTCAACAAGACTTACTCGAAAAATTGGGCCACAAAAGCATGCATTATGTACCTATGCATGAAATTAATTATTTTCATTATTCACTAACGAAATAATCATTTTCTTCACTAGTTTGGGTGAAAAAAAATTGTCATTGGAACAAGTGAAAATGATCTGAGAGAATAGCAACCTGTAGGGCCTGCTAGAGTACCTGAAACAATATGCTTCGCATTCAATCCGACGTGTGTATTTGTAATTAATATAAATACATAATAGTCCCTGATTTAAGTGTTCCCAAGGGTTTGAAGACATTTAAAATATATTTACTATAATTTCTATATCGTATCGAGAGTGACATAATGCGATTGTTTGTAGCATATGTTTTAATGACATTCTGTTGCTGGGAATAACATGTGAAATGCCAAATAATATTTACTTTAAACTACTACTAGCCTAAGACAAATATGTACCTAAGGCTCCTCGTACTCGTAGCTCGGTTTTGAGTAAATATACATTATTATTATTACCTAATATAATATTTCGATTCTGAGTTTATCTATTTAGGGCCTGTCTACTACTGATTGATAAATTTTAACGTGAATTGGTGCGTATCGGTGCGTTGTGCATACAATAAACAGATTAGAATATTTACCTTTGAAATGTGGTTAATTTTTTAGGGTTATGAAGTTCACGTCTCGAAATCCTTATAGATTCGTCATGTCCTTCCGTCTAGGGAGACGAAACTTTGCATGAAGCTAGTGTATTTACCAACGTCGACAAAGTGCTAAAATTGCTAAAATATAAAAAAAAAAAAACTTTAGTGATTTTATTTTTAAAGCGCACTTTTTGTTATAAAACCCCCTCCCCCCTCTTAAAGCTAAACGGTTAACAGCTCAGATTATTTAATCAATTCAGGAGTTATAGATGCCTAACTTGGAAAACTTCGTACAAATATTACGATTAAAATAAATAAGTGAAATATTAATAATGAAGTCTTACCTAACAATTTATTATCTATCAAATAAAATTTATATCCACGTGCGATTATAGCGTCTACGAAACCCTGTTCTATGAGTGGTCTGATACTCATTTGTTAGTTTTTGAATATCAATATCTACAGAATGCTTAATTTACATACAAGTACCTTCGGCATGTTCCACATAGTAGCCTTCTAAAATTGTTTACTGAAAAAGGCTTATAAGGAATATGAACACATTCAAATAATCAGCAAGCATAAAAGAATCATTATCAACAGTCTTCAATGGTCCACTGCCAGTCATAATATACCTCTTCTAAATACATACGGAGGTTTACCTATAATATATGTACCATTCTGATCAGTTCCCACAAGGTTTGTGTGAACTTTTCCCTCAGAATCTGATAAAATAATACATTTATAAGAATCAGTAAGTATTTTTAAGTGAGTGTATGACGTCAGATTTACAAAGTTTATTAGAAACTCTTTTCGTGTATGGTTGAGTACGTAAGTGTACAATGTGGAACCCCAATTAAAAGGTGTTATCATTTTTGTATCACTGAAGTAGGTACATACACCTGAACGTATGAGGGTGCTCAGTCAAGCAAATCGGTCGCCCCTTCGTTTGTAGAATAATACGTAAATTTTTAAACAGTCCACCCTTAAACTTTTTGCTGAACACACGCGTCAAATACAATAAAAAATAAAAATGGTTTAGATATAATTTTGCCTCTCCATGTCGCTGTCCCTAAAGTACTGGCTGCTATTTTTTTTAGTGTAGGGGTTTAAAATTAGAACAGAAAAATAAAAATTTAAATAATGTCTAATTACATATAAATTTAACAAATGAAAGTCTTTTTTGGTGAATATTTCACACTTTTATTATAAAAACGTGCGTCAGTGACATAATTTAATAATTATGTTTGTAACAGTATATACCGAAATACATTATATCAAATGAACGAATTCTTCGCTTTATCGAAATAATTCATTGAGTAAATGGTTCGGCGTTGATTGCATTGCTAGGATACGTGCGTAATATGAAATTATATTACAAATTTTGATCGAAAACACCGACAAAGAAACATGGAGACTGCCACCTGTATTTACAAATAGGTAAGATTTAAACATATTTTCTAAGCTAGTAGTAAAAAAAGTCATATTTCTTAACATTAATACGAGCAATTTGCGTAGAAATGGAATTGTAGTTTGTTTACAAAGTTTGCTACGCAAGGTTAACTTTACTAGGTGGAATGCCATGACAGTAAGGTAATTGACCTATTACATAATAGCTAGGGCCTACCTCTAGGGTGGATTTTATATCGAATTCTATTCGGAGATTCTATATCGGAATAAAAAATAAAAATGGGTACCTTACTGCTTTAATTAGGTTCTTTTTCCAAAAGCTGTTGTTAGGTATGAAAAATTTACATCTCAGCCTGTTTTTGAAGTTTTGCTGTAAAATGTGATAAAATCAGACCCATATTGATTGTGTTCAATTACCTAATGTTTCATTTACTCTGCTACGTTAACGTAAAAGTTCTACTAAACAGGCCTACAAGCTGTAAAGCTTTAGGGATCTTCTGAAGCAATTAATACTTTAATGAGCAATATTCGCCAAATACTCATAAACAGTCATTTTCAAGCGAATCTTACTACAATCGAATTTACTTAATAATAAATGGGTATTATCTTAACACATAGGCATAACTATTTTAAGAAAGATGTTTTTTAGGCACCTATTAACAATAACAACGGGCAACATGGTGGAACTTAAGTAGTTAACAATTGAAAAACTTACCTTACCTTGTGGTGGCTATGAGCTACAACTTTCGTCTTTGTTATTTTTTATTCAGGTTAGCAATTCCCAATGCAGGAAAATAGTAAAACTAAATTGGGGTTACCTAGATACTACCTACCTCAAACTTCCGTGGTTCGGAATCTATCCATTCGAGCAAGCATTATTACAATTTTTCACACACTAATACACGTTAATATTTTTATCTGACTGCGTCAGAAGGACAGTAATGTTGTTAATTTAACTCGTTACATGTTTGAATTGTTTCATGAAAGGTATCTTAAAATAGATGTACCTATTTATTTCACCATTGTAGATAATTACCTCTAAGTAAGAAAAATTCCATTAGATCAGATCGTTTAAGCCAATATTACTAAGGGTGCTTAAGATAAGGGATCTAATCATCTGAAAATTCAACAAGCAATCATTATATACTTACAGTTTGCAATACGAATGTCCAACTTCGAAAGTCTTCTATGATCTGCTGACTTACAGTTGCAGATATGATGAAATATGATAAGCCTCACATGCACATAGAAATTGTGCATTCACATTTACGAATTGAAGTCGATAAATAAATAAATATTTCGGACATCTTACACACAACATCATCTAGTTCCAAACTAAGCAGGGCTTGTATTATGGGTACTAAGACAACTGATTTAAATACATAAACATACTTTTTTTTTTGTAGATACATACATATTATACATATAAAATACCCAGACTTCGAAACAAATATTTGTGGATCACACTAATATTTAGTCCGACCCGGGAATCGAACCCGAGACCTCTTGATCAGCAGCCGCATACGCTAACCACTAGACCAACAAGGCGATCGTTAAAAAACTTATTTTATTGATTTGATATTGTTGAATCAATAAAACCCACAATCACATAATGACTTGCAATTATTATGACGTGGTGTTACAAGTACTACAGAACAATATAACATTCAGCATAAAGGGGGACCGGTATATTTACCTTAATGAGGGCCTCGGTGAGTAATACCTTTGTAGGCGTTAGTAATTAGATGCCTTGTCCGATAGCCGGCATTCTTCCCTCCCTACGGAAAGCTCACCGGCTCATTTCTGCAGTGGAAACCGCATTTTCGTAGTTACCGCACCTCAGAATGTAGTCGTTTTATTTTGGGTTTCAGCCTCTTTTTACTTTTCCACTTTTCGTGAATGTTTTTTCTTCTAATCTAGATAGTGAATAAGTTAAAAGTTTGTGCAAAATGTCTTTCGAATTTAAATCCGCTCGTCATATTTATTTAAAAATGAAACAAAGAAAAGTAAAGAAGAAAGTTACTTTTCAGGTCAATATTTGCAATTAATATTGTCATATTTTATTCATAATTAGATGGATAGGCAATATAGTGGCTTTAAAAATGTTAAATGATCAGTTTCTTCATCTCAGTTGCCTACCAGGGATAGTCTAGCAACGCCTCGGAGCGCCCGAGCTCCGATTGGCCGACGATCGAGCACTTTGCCACATCAACGTTTAAAGAAGGAAGTAAGTATAAAAATAAAAAGGTTATAATTAAACACAGAGTTGAACATGAAAAGTCGCTATTAAATAGCACCATAGCTTTATTTGGTAAGTCGGGTTGACAATATAAATAAGTACATTATAAAGCACTCGGCAATTGAAAGATATAGAGAAATGTAGTATGTAGAACGCAATGCAAAAGTTATTTATTAAACAAAAATAAGAGAACAGGTAGCGGAAGCGATTTCGGTTTTTGTTATGTAAATATTATGTAGCGTCTGCATACCATCAGACATTAACATCTGATCCGACTAAATTGACTTATCCAGTTATGTATAGGTACTGTTAAAGACAAGTATGTTATCTGTCTAGAAATCCCTGGATAGTCCTCCAGAGATGGATTCACCGGTGGGTAGCGTCAGTAGCATGGACTTGCGGCGGCAAAATGAAGAACTTCGCGCCCGCTTGGCTGGTGAAGCTGCTGATCACAAACGAAGACTTGATGCCTATCGTAGGGCGCAACAAGGACAAGCGCAGTTGGTTTCTAGACTTCAGGCCAAGGTAAAATATTTAATGGTATTATTTGTATTCTTAATTTTTTTATGTCTACAAACATTAGTGATACTTAGGTACTTTACCCAAGGAAGTATCACTTATGTTTGTAGACATAAACAAAATCGACAAAACTCGTCTTTGAATATTACTTACTCTTTACGGAAATTACATTTTTCCATCATCGTTTGTTTTTGTTGATCATATTGAGTTTTCTATAATAGGAAGACTTTTGAATTATGAAAAAACTATATTACTATCTCTAACAACGGTAATTAACGGTAACAAACGGTAACGGCGTGTAATTCTGAACACGGGCGTAACTTACAAAAGTTGCCTTAATTTTTAACGACCTGTGCCAAATTAAAAAAAATCTCTAAAGCAGTTCTTGAGTTTTATTTTTATTGTTTCTTTTACTTTTTTTTTGAGATCAGTTTTTTACAAAAACCTAATTTGATGTATATATATTGGTTTCATCGCTTAACTCAAATAAGGGTACAAAACTTAAAGATATTGAATATTTGAACGAGCCTTTCAAATGTCAGCTGTATGTGAACGTGAAACTGTCAACTAACTGTCAAATATATACAATAAAATAAACATTGTAAACAAACACATTTGGACTTGGCGTACCTTTTATTATTTCTTTATCTTGACTCTTAAAATGTAAGTATATTTCCATACACACAAATTCTAATATAACTTTGAAGGCCTTTATTTTATTGACATTTGATAATGGGGGAGGGCGAAACCGGTCAGATTTATTTGAATTAAATAGTCTAATAAGTGCAATTTAGTATGTTCTAATAATGTATTTTAACAATTTCCTCAAAGTGCCAACAATCGAGAGTATAAATTATTTAAAGGTGAAACTTTACTGTGGTGACTCCTTTAGGTCCTGCAATATAAACAGCGTTGCGCGGATCTGGAGACTCATATGTTGGAAACAACTCCTCGCAGCGATCCTTCTTCGTACCGGGCTCCTAGCGCTAAGACTAGCATCGCTCTCCCTCCGCCGCCTTCTTCGGCATCATCGTCCGCCGTCGCTGCTGCCGATGCCAGGATTAACGATCTTGAGACCGCTCTGAGACGACTAGACGAGGAAAAGCGCAAGTGAGTTAAGGGTTAATCTTAAAACTGCATTAAAATAACCTTCTCCTTCATTATTAGTTTGAAATTAAAATTATACATAGGAACTTGCTATGTAAAAGTCATAAAATAATGTTATGTACTCTTTTGTTGTTAATTGTTTCATAGTACTATGAAAGATAGTTTTTCTTGTTAATACAATGATGCTAAGATGCGTGAAACATTTCCAAGACTGCATATTGTGTGCATTGCTAGAAGAAAACATTGAGTTTTTAAGGAAAACATATTGATACTCGAAATATAATCCTTTATGAGTATAATAAAATGAGCTCTATAAGCACAGAAATACTTTTGTTACTTGGCAACCATGGCGTGTTACCATGGGTAATGTCATGGCGCAAAGCTAGTCATATAAAAGTAACTAAAGCTACTCTTTAGGCCGTATTATTATACAAATATGGTATAATTATAATCTTCAAAGAATCCTTTAACATCAAGAGACTTTTATACCTCTAGGTGTGAGAAACTAGCCCATCAGAACACCTTGCTCCGTGACCAGCTGGAGGAGTCTCATCAACTAAATGAAGCTTTGACTGCTGACTTGCAGAAACTTACCAATGACTGGGAGGGCTTGCGTGATGAGATGGCTATTAAAGAAGATGAGTGGAAAGATGAAGAACAGGTATGTTTATTTTTATTCATTTTGACCTTACAATAATTACTGTTACTAAACTAGTATTACTCTAATTCAAATACATTAAGACATTGGAGTATACCATGAAAATTACTGTATCTTCTTATTTATAAGTACATATGTCGATGGCACTCTTCCAAAATGACTTGACCGTTTTAAATAAATTTTCTTTTGTAAATATGGTAGGTAGGACCTTATTTATTTATTATGGACCTCTGACCAGGAACGCACCTTACATGCTAGTTTTTAACAAACAGAAATAAAACTGGCTTCCTCAATTATGGGAGGTCACAAGATGGGCATTACAAAAAAAAATAGGTACAAATAGTGTTCACAAATAGCTTAAGTAGAAAAGTTAAAAATAGGAAATAAATTAATAAAATATAACAATAAAGTAAGCAAAAATTATAAAATTAGTCTCAGTTCCATATTCAACACACACATTTAGATTTATATATAACACACACACATATTTATATTAAAATTTAAACAGAAGGTAAGTATGTCAACAATTAAATATTTAATTGCACTATTATATATCAATTTTTTTTTTCATTCAACCATACTATTAGAAAAGATGTCTATGTCCCCTGAAGGAACTGAAATAGCGTTACTTACTGACTTGACTGACGATTTAGCTAAAATTGGATATTTTGCTTGTGACCTCCATATTACTCTGTCAGTAACTCCTATTATTTATTAATTTAACCTTCATTTTTATTATAGTATTTGTTTTATATGGCAATTCAGTGTTTGCCCTTTAAACTAATAATGTGTATATAATAATATACCTAAAAGTCATACTGTACAAGCAAAAACAAAAAAGTGATTATTGTTATTAGGCTTTCAACGACTACTACTCCAGCGAGCACAACCGCCTGCTCAGTTTGTGGCGCGAAGTTGTATCCGTGAAGCGCCACTTCTCTGAGCTGCAGACCAACACCGAGCGTGACCTCTACCGAGTCAAGAACGACTTTGACTCTAATGTCAGGGAACTGGTTGGCGTGCTCAGCGGGTATTCTATCAACGCGTTCACTGCACAGACTGGTTTGGGTACGGCTGGGCCATGTAAGGTAAATTACTTGTATATATAAAGTTGAATCATAAGTGTGGAGTCATGAAATATACTAGGTGATCAGTAAAGGAAGGACATATTCAAGTAGTCTAGAGAGCTAACAATCTTCATTAAAAAATTAATTATAAGTGTAAATATAGTATATATATTAAAAATTGTCGCCAGTTCGCGATCTCATTATTTTCTTCCATTGTTAATGATCAAAGGTTCCTTATTAATTATTTAACTTTCTTATAAATTCAGATATGTATGCCTTTCTCTGTCAACTAGATTGAACTTGCGGTAAATGCATGCGATGATGAGGGTGCCCATGTTATATGGCCACAATGGCATTATTTACATTTCTTTGTATATAATTGGTGAAACCAAAATCTATTGCCTTTTGAGTCCATAACAATGTCCTCTGTTCAGGAAATCACACTATATAACTCTTAATATTGCATTAGATTTTCTTATGAATTTATGAGTTACAATGTTTAAACTAATATTTTGCTATATTGTCAAATATACCATATTTATATACAAATTAAATATCAATTTCGTAGTTATGATGCATGAAATTTATAAAGTTTCATTTACTTTTAATAGCAACAACAGCCAGAATGCCAGTCTGGAGGCCAGTATTGCCAGCCTGGACAGCAATCTTGCTGTGGTCCGTGCGGATCTGGGCAGTCAGCAGCAATAGGGCTCTCAACAACAGCTTCTGGCAACATTAACGTGGAGAGCATGCGCGTAGACTTGCGCGATATGACCGCGCAGAGAGACACCGCGCTCGCTGAACTGAGGGAACGAGACGCGCGAATACAGAGACTGCTGGGAGAACTGCAGGGACTTGTGAGTTTGACCATATTTGAATTTAAGTTTATCACTTTTACAATCTTAACGTATGTCGTAGGTATTCTATATCAATCCATCTTTGAGTGAAGATATAGTGAGTAAAAAAGTTTTACTGTAAAAGTAAGTTTCTAAATGTATGTTTATTTTAATTTTTTCGTTTTATTAAATTATAACAAAAAAAAACATCTTTGATACATGAACATTTTTAAACTTACAAGACGATAAAATGAAGTTAAATTAAAGGATAACATTTTTATAATGTAATTGATACCGTAGACAACATTGTGATAAAATATTCTAACGTTAAACGGTACATAAAGTATGCAGTACAAAGGCATCCTCTCTTCGACCCGGCGAGGAGATCATGCCTGATTAATGTTGGAAAGTTTTAAATCGGCGTGAAATTTCTTTATATCGTGATACAGGATTTGAATTTACTTTGTAGTTCTATGTGTCTTCAGTAGATGGCGCTGTACTAAGTTTTGTGGTACATTGTATTTAAGTCGTCAAATTTTTCTCAAGAAAACTGCTCAAAGGAAGCCGTTTCTTTTGTTTAGGAAGAGCGTTGTGAAATGGCTGAAGTAGCATGCAACGAGGCGAGTGTGATGCGAGGCGCGCTGGAGGAGGTGGCGCGCGCGCTCATACACGACTCCGACACCGACGTGCCCACGCACGCGCCCCACCCCGCACATCCCGCACACGTGCACTTGCACGACAGGTACGCTCTGTTACAATACAACTATACCGTTAGGATACTGAACAAGGCATAGTTGATTATTTTGGTTGTGATTTTGTCTGTTACTTTCATATTATAATCATATATGCATATGAAGAAATGATTACTTTAAATCACTGAAATAAAACACTACTGTGTCGCAGTATTTTTCTGTAATCGCATACTTATCTCTCGTAAGCGCAGTAATTTGTTGAAAGAGTCATAGGTGTGATATCCTGATTCAAAGAAGGTACGCGAAGTAATAGAAAAAAATGCAGTTTGATTACATACTTTTCATTAAATCGATTAAGACTCCTTAATACATATATCTTTACACATATGTTAATGCAATAAGATCTTTAATATTAATAACAATTCACAATTTGGTAACACAGATCACCAAAACGTGTGTCATCATCAGCTAACGCCACAGCGTTCGCCGAGAGCACCATATCGGCCGTACAAGCCGCCCTGCACAAGTACCAGATACAAATACACGAGCTACAAGTAAGGTTTATTGAAATTAGTTTTTCTATAATCTGTGGGTATGTTTTGTTGAAAAGGGACGAAATTATGTAACAGAAAGCCGCATTGTCGGATTTGTCTTATTAGACAAGTATAAAATCATGAGCTGTGTTGCTACTGTTCCTGTTTATTAGATGGTAGTTGAAAGGAATTGTAAGGAGTAACACAACTTATGTAGATGATATGTATATATGATATGTATCAAAATGATATTTTGGTTGTATAACCGGACTTGTGGCGCAGTGGTAGGGTATGCGACTATTGCGCTTGAGGTCTCGGGTTCGATTCCCGGGTCAGTCCAAATGTTTGTGATCCGCAAATATTTGTTTTGGAGTCTGGGTGTTACTATGTATAATATGTGTGTATTTTCAAAAAAATATATGTTTATGTATTTATATCAGTTTTCTAATACCCATAATACAAGCAATGCTTAGTTTGGTACTAGATGGCGTTGAGTGTAACATGTCCGAAATATATATTATTATTTGCTGTTGTAATAATTTGTCTCACTATACAAATAAAATCTATGTGTATAAATGAATGTCGTGAATGTCTAAAAAGTTATAAAAATAATTTGTAACATCTTACATCTCACCTACCCTTGTTTCAACTGTACTGTAAGCCTCACTTGTTTCATTTTTCATCAATCATCATTTTATTCAACAATATTAAAAAAACAATCGTCATGTTTTCTTCAGGTGAAACTGCAAAACTCCAGAGAACAATTGATAACGTGTAGAAAACACGGCGAGGCGGCCGACATGGCTGTCGCTTCTCTTGAGAGCAAAGTTCAAGATCTACAAGGTAAACTAATAAATAAGGTTTTTTATGGTAATAAATGTGCATTCCTATATAGGATATATGACTTTTAGGGGTTTGACTAATGAAGTGTGGAAAATCAAAGAACTTATAAAGTAATTGTTCAAATCAAATCAAATCAAACCATGTTTATTTTCAAATACACCAATACAACGGCACTTTTGAAACGTCAAGTAGTCAGTCAGTCGTGAAGCTAAGTGTCTGTTCCAATTCATAGATCCTATGGAGAAGAACAGACAAGAAACTCCATGGACACTCTTTTCCAACATTGTTTTACAATTTTTGGTTACATTGTTTCAAAAGCCATGATACACACGAAATTGAACACGTGAAACACACGAAAATTTCTAGAACCTGCACAGTTATTAATAATATTATTAATAACTGTGCAGGTTCTAGAAATACATATATTCAAATATAAATACATTGTATATATTGCTTATAAAATGTGTTAGGTAAACTTGATCAAGCCAATGCCGATCTTCATCAACTCTTGCAAGAGAAAGAGTCAATGCAGAAGACGCTGGAGGCGCTCAGGATAGATAAGAACAATCTAGAACGAAATAGAGTGGAAATTAACGCAATGGTGAGTAACTATATAGTTGTTATCTTATGTCAATTATTTTTTGTTCCCTAGCTAAAGGGTGAAGCAAATAAAAATAAAATGACTTTGGTTTGATTGCTTTTTATCGAGTCAACCAGGTTATCAGACCTCAACTTCGCCCTCCTCTCTGCTCCCCTTCTGAATAATGGGGTATCAACGTTTGGCAAATTGTGATTCTAAACTTGCACGTGTTTATTAGGCGGGGGTAGTTATCAATTATTAGGTAACCCATCTGCCTTCTATGCCCTAGAAATATTTTTTGCACAACGATTTTTGAAATAAGAAAGAATTGTAAACAAGGCTTAAAAAACCTATTACTTGTAGGTGGAATCGTTAACATCGGACTACGAGAAACTTCAAAAGATAAACTCTCGTTTAGAGAAAATGATAGAAGTTTTGGAGACTGAGAAGAGGAATCTGGACTGTGAAGTGGATCAGTTGCATCGTGAGGCGGCCAGTCGGGAGGGAGTGTTGAGGTACTTTATATAAAGCAACAATCAAGACATTAAAGCAAAAAACTTATGAAAACTGCACACAATGCCTCCATAGGACAAAACTTTGTTTGATTAACATAAAGAGGTCTGGGTGGTCGTTGCGTCAGTTTTATTTATTTTTCTAAAAACATTAATATCAACAAAAAAAACTTTAGACAAGTAATAGTTTTTGTGAACAATGGCAAAGAAATCAATTTACTTATAACTTCTTTGTTTTATATAATTAAGTAGGTATTGCCCATTAAATATGTGCATTATTGCACTATGCAAAGAAATATCATGAAATATGCCAAGTAATTCGATAGTAAGATATATACTTAATAGTCAAGATACAAGTATATTGAACCTTAATTTCATTTATTAATAAAATTAAATTTCTTATCTCCCACTTAAAGTCAGTGTGTTAAAATCTTATTATGGTTATAAATTGTATGATGTATTAATATAAAATAAAAAATTAAGCAACCAAATTCTTTTCATTCTGTTATCCAGAGCTGAAGAAGAACGTTCTTCGCGCCTACGCTCAGAGCTGGTGTCAACTAGGGAAGAGCTCAACAAAACCCTCCTAGCCAGAGACCTACTGGATCAACAGAAGATGGAAGGTGACGCTATACTGTCGCAAATGGAGAAACACAGAAGTAAGTGATAATTTACCTCGCACCATTACAACAAACATCAAGCAGTTACTAAACATCGGCCTCCTTTTGGGATGGAGGTTTTAGCCTACTATACCAAGTTGACCAAACGCGATATATTAGGAATAATTATATCCAAAATAAGGAGAAATTGCAACATGGTAACCACCACTATGGCGACCTAGTTGTAGTACTTCAGTGCTGAACTTATGCCTCTCCATAGGAAGGATGCTAAGGCCTACAAGGCTGACTGATTTAGATGGAATCAGATAACTTAAAAGCCAGTCAAGTAAAACTTTAATTAATATCTAATCACATCAAATACTAACGGTTTGTTCGACTTGAAGTATATTTTCTATTCCATCTCAATCAGTTACAAAATATATTTCCTTTTTTATCAGGTGATCTTGAAATAGAGCTGGAGAGAACTCTTATTGAAAAGGGAGACTTGCAGAATCTTGTAGAGAAATTAGAGGCGGCTGTCAGGATTCTTGAAGGTGATAAGAAGAAACTGCAGGACGATGTAAAACAGGTACCATATTTAAATTTTAGTTTTTTAATTTTTGTGTTGTATTGTTGTGTTAAAAAAGATGTGCTAATATGTAACTCATTATATTTTGCTATTTATTTATCATCTGCGATAAACTTCATTTTTTTTATTCCGTCGTATTTTTCGATAAGTGTGCCTATTGTGAGTCTATTTCTCACCTATGTAACGGTGTATTATTTATCATTATTGTACAGTGACATTAGATAGCTGGTGGAGCAGTGGAGGTTTCTCCGTAGTAGGTAGAGTGTGTTGTAGTTAACGTAAACCCGATTTATTTGTATTAATAAAGTACTTGTTACAAGTTGCCCAATCAGCGATTTTATACTACTACGCGACGTGTGTTTAGTTCAATGATCGATATTGCACACCGCTCGTAAAATGTGTTGTTTTTCTATATATTTATGTTAAGTGCGGAGTCATCAAATCATGTACGAGCTCGTACAATTATAAATCATAGATATAGAATACTAAATCTGGTAGGTATTCTATATCTATGTTATAAATGGAGTTAGATAGTTTGAGATAAGCGACCTCTATCAGTAGGATGAGATGGTTTAGAATTACAGTTTATAGATAGTGTATTGATAGTTCTTGGAAGTCCCGATAGATGGCGTTAGGGTTGGCATTGTTCGTTTTAGTAGTTTTTCTAAAATAGTAAATCATATTATTGTTTACTATAGTTTCCCTGTATATAGCATTTAATATAACTGTTTTACCTTGACAGTTGGAGGACGACAAATCAGGACTATCAAATCAATCATCGGATCTACAGGGTGATCTAAACTCTCTACGTAAAGAGCTACTCGCCGCCGAACAAACTCGTATGGAACTGGAGGCTGACAAGGCATCGCTCTGTGAGAAGATCAAGTTCGTTGAGGCCGACCGGGAGAAGGTTGAAATGGAACTGAGACAAGTTGTTAGGTAATTGGTTTTGACCAACGCTTATACCTTGAATATAAATATAAAATTATCCAAAATTTGACCGTTATAGAAAACACAAACCCTATAGGTAGTAGAGCCACGCTGATTTCAGCACGAATGAGTCGGCTCGACCGGGGCAGTACTACCCTCACAAATAAGACCATCCTAATAATGAAAGTATCCTTGCTGTCGTATTTCGTTGGTGAGTGTGAGACCGGAGGCCCAATCATTCTGCATCATTCAACCGGCTATAAGAGGTCGGGAGAATGATGCAGAATTTTCTGACCAGGCCGCCATGGTATGGGTCACCATGCTGCATTACCCTACACTCACATTGAGGATGTTGGCCCATACTCCTAGATTCTACTCATGCTTTCCATCAGGCAGAGTAGAGTCACTTTGGTAGGCTTACATAAAAAAAATACATATTTTACATGTCACAGATTGTGTTGGTAGATTAGTAGTCGTAAACCTTTCAAGGATAGTCATAGGAGATAGCTTCAGCAGTAGACTGCTAAAAACTGTTGATAATGTGATGTCTTATAGAAAATATCTTTTGTCATATATTTGATTATGAAAATATTAGCATTTAATTAAACTTTAACAGGTAGTCATTTCAAAGCTATTTAGTTATGTTTCCATAATTTGAAATATTAATTTTAAAAGGCGTACAGGCTTATAATTACCCCATTACTGAGATAGATATCGATTCGATACTCAGGATAAATAATAATATCTTTTCTAATAATTTATTCTGACTGGCTGTAATTTATCGATTTGTATGTTTAGTCTTACCTGACGTTTTAACCAAATTGCTCTGACGGTATGTTATATACTACTGAGGAATGTAATACCTACACATATGCCTTTGTCTGTTCCTAGAGAGCGAGGTGAGTTAAGCTCTCAACTTACAGCGATGGTTCGCAAGAAGGATACTTTAAATGAAGAAATCATCCGCCTGCAACAACGGCTAGAGCAGGCCAATGAGACTATTGGGAGGATCAATAGAAGTCTTGAAGATCACGTAAAGGACGGTGAAGAGAAGCAGGTCAGGTCCTTTTCTCATCTATACAAATAATTAAAATTGGAGTGTCTGTTTGTAATAACAAATAACCTGTTTTTTACTAAATGCCTATTAAAGTGTTTACGGTACTGACATCCAAAATTGAATTTTTTGGGTTTCTGTCTGTCCGCCTGTTTGTTCCGGGTAATCTCTGGAACGGCTGGACCGATTTTTGGCTGATGACGTAAGAAGCAACTTAGGCTAAATCTTTTTAGACTAGCTTCATTTCACGGCGTTACTCGAGATTGATAACAATAACCGTACTGGTAACGCCGCGGGACTCAGCTATTACATAATAATTTTGGTGTACATTTAAATTATTATTACATTATAGCCAACGTTTAATAAATACACACCAAAATATAATGTGCTTTGTACAGATCGTGATGGACAGTCTAGAGAAAGACAAGCAGCACCTACAAGAGCAGCTGGCCGGGGTGCGGTCGGAGAAGGACGCGCTGGAGGCGGTGCTGTTCGACACGGCCAACATGCTGGAGGACGCCGACAACAAGCGCAACAAGCTCGAGCACGAGCTGCAGGACACGCTCGTGCACCAGGAGAATCTCAAAGGTTTCATTAGATAATGATAAATAAGTATATAAATATTTTTAATAAATATTTTTCGGACATCATACACAAAGCGCCATCTAGTCCCCAAACTAAGCAGAGCTTGTATTGTGGGTACTAGACAACCGATATAAATACATAAACATACTTTTTTTTTTGTAAATACATACATATTATACATAGAAAACACCCAAACTCCGAAACAAATATTTGCGGATCACACTAACATTAGGTCCGACACGGGAATCAAACCCGAGACCTCTTGATCAGCAGTCCCATATGTTTACCAACAGACCAACGAGGCAGTTGTTAAATGAAAACAATTGTGGATTTATTTTGATGCAGGACATTAATTAGTTCTAAACAATATACTTTTTGGTGTGTCGTTTCTTCTGATTGAAAAATTCATTTCAAATTTCAACATTGTCTTACATATAAAATTCTCGTGTCACAATGTTAGTTACCATTCTCCTCCGAAACGGCTGGACCGATTTTTGTGAAATTTTATATGCATATTCAGTAGATCTGAGAATCGGGTACTTTATATTTTTGTGTGGACTCGAGTGGAGTCGCGGGCATCAGCTGGTTGAGAATGTAAAATACTACAGTAATATAAACATTTTAGGAAAAAAAATCTGGAATAGTCATTTAGTCTAACAATTCTCATGTTTTTACTGCAAGGTTTAAGGTATAGACCCCGATTGCACAACTCTAATGTTATAAAGTCATCACATAATTATAGGGTGTAAACTTGGCTTTACTTCATGATTTAAAAACGATGAGTAAACTTGAATATCAGAAAAATCGATCGTTTACATTTAAATAATCGCATGTAACTCGCCTTTAAAAAATATTTACGGTAATAGTAGCTACACCATAGTTTCAAATAGTTTATTTCTACTCCAATCAGGACAAGTCGCGCGATTGACAAAAGACCTGGAGAACAGTGAGAAAAAGTTACGTGACACGCGCAACTCTATGCAGCAACAATCTGGGAAGAAGGAGGCGGAGTATCAACAAATAATAACGAACATAAACCGCACCACAGCTCAGAATATTACTAAATTAAAGGAAGAGAAGGTGAGACTCGGTTTTAGTTATAACTTAGTTCAAATAGATTTCAGTACTTTATTTTTGTAATTTTTATTGAATTGGAATCTTGAAGGGGGACCGGGTTGGCTTGAGTGATTCAGGAAAGTGGAACTAATCCCATCACACAGAGTTATGAGACTCGAATATAACCAGAAAAATTTACACCGTTTTGGTACCCGCAACAAAATCAATCAGAACTATTTGTGAAAGTTGAAAGTAAGTCTATTAAGTTATAACTCTTTAAGTGCGAGTTTTCATGGACGTCGGCAATCACTTACTATCAGGGATTCCGTCTCATAGTTTGCCCTCATTCCCTTTTTACCAATAAATCAAAACTATTTTTTACCAGAAGTTAAATGTACAATCGTTGTAACTATTGTCAGGAACAACTTCGCCAAGCTTTAGAACACAAGCTTAGTCAGACTGTGGCGTCCCTGACGAGCGAGAAGGAGTGCAGCGAGGCAGCCGCGCGCGAGAGGGAGAAGAAACTATTGGCGACGCGCGACCAACTCATCTTGCAGCACGACGAGGCCCTGCTGCGCGCTGAGAACGACAAGCAACAGGCGCTACTCATGGGTCTGGCATAACTTAATTACTCTGCTACTTAACTCTTTTTTTTTTAGCAATGTCCAATAAAGATAAAATAAAACTTCGTCATAAAAGAAATTTGATTTAAATTGTCAGATCTTAATTTCTATGCCATGATATTTGTTGAAAATTCGACATCCATTATTATTTTAATACTATATGTAATTAGTTTAAAATATTTGACATACACAGACTTACCTCACACTCCACCACCAACTATTAAATTGCACCAACTATTAAATTGTTGTTCAAGCATTTATAATATTAGTTAGAATATTCTAACTAATATTATAAGTGCGAATTTGAGTTTCTTAGTAAGGTACGCCTTCCCGCCTAAATCATTATCAGCGAGTAACATAGCACCGATAATAGGAACTTACGCGTATGGAGCAGCGGATGAAAGCTAATGTTTAATAAAGCAATAATCCATAAATATTTGATACCATATTATTCCTTTTAGCTCACCAAGAGCAACAAGCTCTTCTAGAACGTTTAGAAGAAGCCAAGCGTGCGTTAGATTGTGAGCAGAACAAATTGGAAAGGTGTCGCAGGGAAGGCCACGCTCGCGCTGAGCAAGATAGAACATACGTCAACCAGCTTAAGGACGAGATCGCCGCGCTCAAGACTAAGTTAGAGGAGGCTAAGTAAGTACCTTCTATACGACAAAGTGGTAGAAATCGTCTGGTAGAAAATTTTCAGTTGTTACTACGTTTAAAATGAAATAGTAATTTGTTTTGTTGTTCAAATGATGGTCCTTCGAGCCATGTGCGCTTAGTTAAACTCTTATGCCGATTGTAACGAATTGTTATTTCTTGTGTTTAGTACTCCTATGTTTATATTAGGATATGAAAGACCGGACTTCAGCGGTAAGAAAATCTATATTGAAGAATCAGACGATTCTAAGATACTTTTAGATTGTATATCTTATGTGATATAAACGAATGTTTTATCTTAACAGTCCGATTCGATGTAAACTGAAACGATTATTTCGGTTGTGCCTCCTATTTATCCTAAAACTCGAAATTCTACAGGGCAAACGCTGAAGACGAATGCTCACGCTTCGAAAATCGCATTAAAGAACTGCATTTAGAAAAAGAGTCTGTTGTAAAGGAGTGCACCGAAATTCGCGCTGCCCTCTCTCTCGCCGAAGATAAGTACGATAATACGTATTCCCAACTACAAGAGACCATCAGGAAACTGAAAGAATGTAAGTAACAATATTATCAAAGTCGCAAAAGTTCTGATTGCAGTCACTTATTTAGAGTTCACTATTTCTGAATTCTTAAAAAATAAATTGATAAAAAAAATAGTAAAATTTTGGAAAAGAAATACAGTAATTTGTATGATAATAATTGTGCAAGAAGTAAAAACGTAAAATTCTCTTAATTTTTTTAAAAAAAAGCCACCCTCGTAATAGAAAAAAACTGCCTGTGTCGCAGGGGACTTTATAAACATACATTAAACGGACACAAATAGCTTCTAGACTCAGACCAACAATTTGTAAATCACATAAAGTTATCCTATGTGGGATTTGAACCCACAACACTTGGCACAATAAATAGCGGCGTGGCAACTGCTTAAACCACTAGGCCAATTGTGCAATCCTGTGTTCTGTGGCAAGCACTAATCTCAAAACATATTTCTTGTTTCGTTCGCTAGTGGAGAACGAATCGGACAGTCTACGCAAAGAACTGACGGACGTTCGTCGGCAGCTTACCAACTGTACGGCGGAACGTGACAAGTACAACAGCAGCTGTCGCGAGCTGCGCGACCACGTGAAGAGGGTCGAACAGGAGAGGAGGGAAGCTGCAAGAGCCAGGGATGAAGCTTATCATAAGATCGCAGGTTCGTAGTAATCTTCGACTTGACTCATCTTGATGTATGTATTTCTTCTCATTGTGGGAGAAGCATACTTCAGCACAAATGGCCCGGTCTGATTGGAATGATATCAACGACCTCAGACCATAATAATTTAAGAGTAGAGTGGATAGGTTTATTTTGGATGGATACCATCTTCGTCTTCATCTACACTTTCCATCAGGTGAGATGGAAAACAAAAGCCTATTCCATTTCAACTATAAAAAGAATGAAATATAAATGTTATTTATGCACTTAATGTTTTCGTAAATAACAACTCTTATTTTGAGAATAGAAACTCACTTAATAGTCTCCAAGTTGGCTCAAAATGTGAAATCAAGCATATAATGAAATCAAGCGTATAATAATTTTAGTTATTTTTCAAAATATATATAAATTAAAAATATGAAAATATAATTTAATAGAATATATTAAATTGATAGAATACCACTGAATGGATTTTTATTAAGATTAAATAAAGAGTCATCTACAATGAGATAGGTATAATATATGAATTTGAATTTTAGTAGGTAAATTAAAACTGAAAATATGGAGCTAACCAACAATCATTTTTTTTGCCCAGGATTAGAAGAAAACCGCACATCTCTAGAGCTGGAATTATCTCGCGTGCAGATGTTACTGAAGGAGAGCGAAACCGGTGGAGAACACGTAACTCGGGACCTTAAAGTTGCTGAAGGACAGTTGAAGAGAGAGCGGGCGGCTCTCGAACAGGCTCAACATGATATTAAGGAGTTGCAGTCTAGGTTTGTTCAATTGTCTCATGCAGCTTATTTGTCCTTCTTATCAGAATCATCAATTATTATCAACAGATTTAGCAGTCTGTTTCTGGATATAACTTAGGTTCTGGCCTACTGTATCGCATTAATCAGACGGGTATAGGGTTCATTTACGTTTTTTTTTCTTTTTGTATTGCTGTTGCAGGACTGCATAGTTTGCTTCTTCAGTCGACAATTACGACGTATTTTAATATATTTATATTTTAATATATGTAAATAATTGTTCTGTATGTGTGTTTGTCACCTAATTCCTTCAAAATGTTTGAACCGATTAGCATTCGTGTGTAAATTTGAATGGCGTTTTTTACCGAAAATACAGTTGGACTCGGTAAATGTATGAAGTTCGCCGGGTTAGCTAGTAGGTATATAAAAATATAGTCCATATATATGCTGCTTGAATTACGTGATCATTGATATTATCACATTGCCGCTTTCTACTGCGTTGAGTGCTGTGGGTTCACACTTCGTGTGATCTAATAAATTGTAGTTTCGTCGATGGCAACACTGATGTTTAACTGACGTTTAACTTTGCTCGGTACAGATCGTTAAGCGTGCACGATTCGGGACTTCTCGGGTTATGTTATACAAAAATAAATTGAAGGTTATCGTATTGCAAATGTGTCGGGTGCAGGTTACAGAACGAGAGCGAAGAGCGCGAGCGTTGCGCGGGCGAGGCGGGTGCGGCGCGGAGACACGGCGCCGAGCTGGAGGGCATGCTGGCGCAGGCGCGGGCCGACCTCTCCGCCACCAGGCAACGAGCCGCCGAGCTGGAGGAGGGCTGCCGGGCCAGGGACCAGGTACAAGCGATAATACCACTCGTATACGTACATGTATCGTACGTATACGTTATCAACGCAGCGTTGATAGGCCCCCAATAAAATGATCCGACGAAATGGAGCAGGTTATTGGAAACAGTTGTTGAATATGGACGACACAAGATCAGTTTTTGTTGAGAACTATGGAGTTCTTCACAACATCCGAACTCGAAGTTGCTTTAATGAGGTTTAATTTTTTATTTTTTTTTTCTTCTTAAAAGTAAATAACTTTTGTTTGTATTTTCATCCAAGAAAGTACTTGTCCAGAGTGAAGTTGCAGCAGTTGCAATGTTTTAAAATTTTTACACATGTTATTTTCAGGAATTAGTTCTTCGTTTAGAAGACTGTAGGTCAAAGGAACGTCGCTTGGAAGAATTAAAACATAACTTGGAAGTATGTCTCGCTGACGCTACTCAACAAATACAAGAGCTCAAGGTATATACAGAAACATATATTAAGGCATAGATTATTCTTCATATGTTGTATCACCAAGATCAAAATCTTTAGTAACGATAATTAATTAATTGATGAATCGTTTTGTTATTGTGTACGGAAATGTAGATTTTTTCCGTATTTTTTTTTATTACCTAAGGGTTTATATTTTCTAAATATTTAGCTTTAATTTGTGGAGACTTGTTAATGGTGTATAATTGCTATTTCCATAAGCCACGTTAAAGGTATTGCTGTCACTTTTCTTTGTTCAAAGTTTAGAATTAAAAAATCCATTCTGATTAGTATAGAAAACAGTGTGAGGTATTTAGTACACGGTGAGTAAATATGGCAGGCCCGTCTCGGCGGCAGCGAAGGTCGGTGTCGCGCGCTGGAGGCGTCGCTGTCGCAGTGCGAGGCGGGCAAGCGCGAGAGCGAAGCGAAGTTGTCGTCGATCGCGCACGCTCTGCGGCGCGTGTGCGGTGTGCAGGCGGACGGGTCCGTGCACGCCGCCGCGCGCCGCCGCCTCGCCAGCCCCGCGCGCCGCTACAGCCCGCACAGAGGTACCAAACGTACACGTATCGGCTCCGAACACTAACCACACATTCAACATACATAACACACCCTCCACTTAGTCTTGGGATAGAACAGACATCAACAACCCCTAACATCCCATCAGGAAGGTTAAAGCCATACGACGCTGGCCGAGTGCAGGTTGGGGACTGAAGAAACAGACAATTCATCTAAAGTCTATTTGCACTATACAGTGATCAGTTACTTGAGGATGTCTTCCTATTACGAGTAAACGATTTAGTTTCATTGTAATTCAATTACATAAAATCTGACCGAAATAAATAATTAACTCGTAAACATACCTCTTTTTCTCTTAAACTGTGTACGAATTGTAGGTTATTGTTAACTTTTCTTCTATCATTAGATCATTAATATAAATGTAATCATTCTGAGATTTTTTCATTTAATTGAGTTTCAATTATTAAATGAAAACTTGTCTTCATTGAATTTTAATACCAGTTGTTTATTTTCTAATGCCTCTCCTAATCCTCCAATCTTCGTGAATTACTAGAGTAGAATAGACTACATTCATTAAATATAGTTTAGTTGTTGTTGTAATAAACTAATATTTCTTATAAAATAATATTTACTTGACAGGTCGCGACCACTCCGAGGAACGTAACGAAATCATAGACGTTGATCCAGAAATCATTAAGAAGGGCATGCGCAACTTGATGCATGACGTTTGCCAGATTGAAAGAGAAAAGGTATGTATGGAATACTTTAAATTGACATATGCAGGACTTGTACTTTATTGTGCGGAACCAAATAACAGTTTTCAAAATAAGGCTACTGCTTATCTCTTTAGAAATACATCTGTCAGAGTATTTAGTTACACTGCGTCCGACAACAGTAAATAACTTTAAGGTTTAAGCGGTGCGTATACCTTACGTACGTACACGCATGTACAGGGACCTACTGTTTTGTGTCTACTGTCTTTTAAGTTTTTTTATAAATTTTATATTCAATATACAGAGTGTAAAAAGACTAAATACGAAAACTTGATGGTTGTATTCAGACCATGATACTGAATAGGTTTAGCGAAAAAAAAAACGCAAAAAATACGTTAATTTATCTAAGTTCTTTTTAGTATTTTTCTCGTTACATACACGTAGTACAACATAATAGAATCCTAACTACCTAATTATCTCATTTATAAAGCCAAAAAACCAATAAAACTGCAATGTATTGCAAAATAAAAACAGATGATCACACATGACACAGTTCGTTCGCGCGCGGTTCAATGACCGCCGCGCGTGCCTACTTTTACAAACAGAACTTCTCAGAAACCTAAGTTCTAAGCAAAATGCAAATTTTAAATTTTAATGTAAACTTTATTAAGCGTGCACCTGCGTAAACAATTGTCTATGTAGAGAAACTTGTATAGTTAGGTACAACATTTTATTTTCTTACGTTATTGAATTCTTTTTCTGCGTTCGTATAATAAAATCAAAAATCATTCAACATCATCATTATCCTGCGCCGGGAATCGAACCCATGGCACCGTGCGTCTGAAGTCGCCTAGACGTGTGGGCCGCGCCGCACTCCAAGTGAAACTTCTTTAATTTTTAATAATTACCTAAAGTCATAGTATTCGCGCGTTTGTGCACCGCATTGTCGGCAGACATCAAAGGGACACTCGCCTTTCGGCGCGGCGGCATTTTTCCAAGAATTTTAATTTCTCTAATAATATTGTTATCTACATATGTAATATGTATCGTATTTTCGTATTGGTTACTGGCTACGACGAGTAGTCGGTCTTCAATGTTCGTAATGGCTGGACGCTTGCGTGGTTCATTTTATTTGGCCTCAAGTAGGCCTTTCGCGAGAGTAAATTTCTGTCGTAGTTTTTTAGAAGGCATAGTGAGATAATTAAATATTTATTTCGTACCTAAACTCCTTTTACCTAGTTTTAGTGTTAAGTTATTCTTATTACTTTTATTATAACATTTGTTATAATACAACAAGTGATTATGTTTATTGTTTAGTGCGAGGGAATACGGACATGTGATTATGTGATATTGTGAAGTCCGCTGAAATGCATCACGGAGACATCACGGCTAGGCAGCCATGATGTCTCCTGTAAGGAAGCTATCTGTAAGGCTACAAAGAGCTTTAAATAATGAGAGGATTACACCCGATCTTCGAGTGGAAGAACAAATCAAATCAAATAAATAAAATCAAATAGTCACTAGGTAGGTAAGTAGGCAACTTTACCGACGTACCGATGCGTAGTAGGTAGTTAAATTAATAGTTATACATCGCTGGCTACTGAAATTAATCAAAATCTTGAAACATTGTTTTTTCCGGCTACGATTTTTTTTAAGGACAACTGATTGTTTTTTTTAATAAGTTTTGGAGTGCTGAATCTGCATCTTTCGTTTTCGGAAGTCGTCTGGTTACACCCTGTATATGTATATAGATCTTACAAATATAAAAACAATCAATCTGAAACCCTGTAGGGCACGACAAGAAACTTTTTTCATCAAATCTATCATAACTAGACGCTTAATACTTACGCAGACCATTGTATATTAAGACTGATGTATCCACAGGACGATTACAAATCTCAAGTGAACCTGATGAAGAAACAACTAAAAGAGGCTAACGAGCAACAGGGCAAGGGCGACAACAAGCTGCAGTCGATGAGCAGTAACTTGAAGTCTGTTCAGGAGGAGAAGGCCAGGCTGCAGTCCGCCTGTTCACAGAAGGAAGCACAACTTAAAGCTTTGGTAAGAAAACATCCTACAATAGTCTATTTAGAAGAATTTGAGTTTAAAGTGTTTACATTTTATCGGGGAATGTCAACATAGTAGTCGTACATAGACCATATTGTGTAGTACTCGTCATATTCTCCTGACTAAACCCGATTATAATACTTTCATGATCATTAGCTTATTGCATTCATATAACCCAATAAATAGTACAATGTTAATATTTGTATAAATATCTATTCAAACATTTTTTGAAACCAACCCTATGCCAACCCGTCTGGCCAGCGTGGTATAGTAGGCCAATACCTCCTTTTCAAGGAGAGGCCCAATGTCCAGCAGTGGACTGTTAAAGGCTGTTGATGAAGATGATGAAACATTTTTTAAACTCAAAGCGGCACTCAAACTATACTGTTCTGTTTCCATTATTCTTGTACCTTACCTTACCTGTTTATGTTAATTTAGGTATTTATCATAGTTATATGTTATTATTTGTGTGTATGTGTTAGACCTGGATTTATACTTACAAATCCTATTTAATTTCAAGTAGACACTTATATGCAGAGAGTTATTGAATTGAAATAATAAAACATTGTTATATGTCTGTAAGGTTCTCTAAGAACAAATAAGTAAGTATGTACCTTGTGTTTATTTGTTTATTACTGTTTTCAGAACGAATCGGTTCAAACCAAGACAGTGGAGATAAGCAACCTGAGAGACAAAATAACAAGTTTAGAAGCAGCACTGAGCTCTATCAGCGAAGAGAAAGTACAACATGAGGTGATCTTTTATTTTTATATCTATGTAATAATTAGAGTGCCTCGGAAATATCAATTATTAGGTATTTATCGTTCATTGCTTGTTGTAATAGATTTTTTAGTGACATTCGTAATTTTCATCCGCGTTTGATCTTGAGCTTTGCACTTGACCTCACTCCATATCTCGCTTTTAAAATTTAGAATTCGTAGTACTATTATTTGTATAGAACATGCACAGAACGAAAGAACCTTCTTTTTTGAAGTCTGTATAAGAATATACTCGGGTAGAGAGTCTAATAAGATTTTTCATGTAGAAAATAATTTTACTGCTCATATGTATACAGTAAAAATATTTTACAAATTTGTATCATGCATACATGAGACTAATTTGTGTCATGCGTAAATGAGACTAATTTGTGTCATGCATACATGAAACTAATTTGTGTCATGCGTACATGAGACTAATTTGTGTCATGCATACATGAAACTAATTTATGTCATGCATACATGAGACTAATTTGTGTCATGCGTACATGAGACTAATTTGTGTCATGCATACATGAAACTAATTTATGTCATGCATACATGAGACTAATTTGTATCATGCATACATGAGACTAATTTGTGTCATGCGTACATGAGACTAATTTGTGTCATGCATACATGAAACTAATTTGTGCCATAGAAAATGTTAGATGAATTACTTGTTCTGTCTAATATAATAAGTAGCAAACATTTTTTATGTACTTGAACATTAAATACTTTAGTTTTTTTAATGTAAATATCATTTATTGCTTTTTGAATTTCTAGAACAAGGGAGAAAATCTTCGCGTACAGTTGGCAGAAAGAATTCAAGAAGTTGGGCAGCTTCGTGAAGCACTCGCTGCAGCCGAAGGTAATGTATTTTTTTAAAGCCCTTATTATTCCTATCATTATTAGGACGGCTAATAGTTATTATTGAATAGTTCATATACCGTAAAAAATGTAGTAACATTACCTTACAGATCATAAAATATAACTTGATCTCTGTGACAGATGACTACGAAACCGACGAAGTAATTAAACAGATACAAAGGATTTAAAATGTCACGATACCTTTTTTTATTTATACGTAGTGTAGGACGTCCACAGACCAGGTGGAGTGATTAATTGCGCAGGACAGCTGGCAGGAACTGGATGCGAGCCGAGGATCGAACTAAGTGCCGTACAATTGGAGAGGCCTATGACCAGCAGTGGTCTGCGATAGGCTGATGACGATACCTTGTATTTGCTTACGTTTCAAACGGGTTCTACGAGTCGTAGTAACGTTGAGGGTAGTATGGCAATTATGTAGTTGTGTTTGTGTGCAGGTCGCGCGGCGCGGCTGGACGTGCGGCGCGCTCAGCTCGAGGGAGACGTGCAGCGGGCCGCCGTCGGAGCCAGGGACCGCGACCAGGCCTTGAAGGTCACCTGACATTCTTTTTTAATGGACTATAGGAGCGAATTTATTCAGACTATTTGCTGGAATAAGCTTGTACTGGAGTGCAGACCGCATCTCGGTATACGGAGTAGGGCACTCTCTGGTGGGATGACTTAAGAGGGCAGACCGGGTTCTGTGGTATGCTATGGGAGAAGCTTATGTCTATCACTGGCCTGCAACGAGGCTGATTGCAATCATTTGTTATTAATGAAGTTATCCGATTGTAACATGTAAGGAATCAAGAGTGCACCTAATTTGTGCACACACACGCGCACTATAATATCTCCTTCGAAGTTGGCTTCAATATAAACTAGAAGCTACATGATCATTGATGTAGTTATGACTCAAATATCATTATTAAAAATTGACCAAGTATGTGTCAGGCCACGCATAGAATAGTTCCGTAGTCTCCCATAATGGTAGGTAGATTTAAAATCGTGTCCAATAGACAATTGTTATGTTAACTTATTATTTCTTTATTTATGTATGAAGTTTTCCAAGTGAGTGCATTTTACAAGTTAGGCCCCTATCTCTTAAAATAAAAAAGTTATCAAAACCGCTATAGTTTTCCTTGAAAGTTCAATATATGGGCTACTATCATGAATTTATTCAGATTTTTTGAGCCAGCCGCTTTGCTTTTAGAGCCCTGTTTATAGAAAAAAAATACGCTTTCAAGTTCAATAACTCATAAACGACACCTAAATCGAAAAATTGTTTTAGGAACCTCACAATGTTTTTTAAAGACCTATCTAATGATACCCCACACGATGGGGTAGACTCGAGAAAAAAAAATCATCCCCACTTTACATGTAGGGGAGGTACCCCACATAGAAATATTTAGTGTAGCATATTGTCCACGTAATTACAACACATATTCATGCAAAGTTTCATCTTTTTAGTACCAATCGTTAGGGCGATAGGTCGAGGACAGACTGAAGTACGAACGTACATGGCGAATCTGTAAGGTTTCCGAGTCATGAACTACAGAACCCTAATTAAAATTATCAAATTTAATTTAATTCAATTTCATTGAGTTTTGAGCAAGCCTAATGTTGGGCCAGGTTTTCGAATAATTATCCTAATTTGTCTTCTAGTAAAACACACAAAGTTAATTCACTCTTTATTTTAGAGCTACACACAGATTATTACTTATATATTAACCATCACTAACTACACCAAAACTCTGCTCTTGCTACTCGGGCGGGAACCCTGCTGTCAAACTCTTTTGACAGTTGACACTCACACATACACATTTGACATTACTTTTATTGACAGGTACATCACACTCGTCCCCTTTAAAAAGCTCATAATTACTATTAATTACAAAACTTAAAAACTATCTATAATTCAATCAACATATATTTCCTAAATAGTTTACTGCTAATTCTAAAACTAATCAGTTTACAGATTTTTAAGTACCACAAAATTATAAATTTAATCTAGTAGGAGCTTTACAGATTCTAGTAGATCTTCTTAGCCCAGTATTATTAGAATTTCTTGACAGACATTCCTGAGAAACCTGTTCTTCCACACAATCATTTTTTTTCAATGGATCAACCTGATCCTCTAGCATTGATTCTTTTTCTATATCTAAGGTATTATTTATTTCTGGTAGAATCTCCTGTCCAATTTCCATATCCTTATTTAAGCTAGAGTTTGTATCTATTGGTGACAAAATAACTGGTGCATAGACAGGGCTTTCTTTACAATTATCATCAAAATCTTGACTATTCTTATTTGTTACAACTGTACTACGTCTCAAATCAGAAACATGGTAATATTTTTGAACACCATTAACACTTATTATATAACGAACGGGACTCAAACATTTAACAATGAATGCTTTGGACCATCCTTTTCCTTCTTTCAAGTTTTTACACCAAACACTGTCTCCCACTTTAAACATTACTTGTGTCATGAAATTATTATTAGACTGAACAATTCTTTTTGACAATATATTTGAAGGTTTCATTAATTCAAAACGAGTCCTTGGTTTGAACTTAAATATAGTTTCATTTGGAGACATACCAGTAGAATTAGGTGCATTTCTGTAAGTAAATAAAAAATTTTGTAACAGCAATTCTTTTGACAATCCCTTTTTTTGCAAAATTAATCTACTCAGTGCTTGTTTTATAGTTTGAACTGTTCTCTCTGCCATACCATTTGATTCAGGATGATATGGAGGACTTTTTAAAGGAATACATCCATTAACTTTAAGAAAATTTAGAAATTCAATAGAGTTAAATGGTGGTCCATTATCACTAACAATTTCAGCGGGTATTCCAATAATAGCAAATGTTCTGCACAATTTTTCAATCACTTGACTAGCAGAAGTGCCTAGCATAATATGAACATCCAACCACTTAGATCTTGAATCTACTATTAATAAGTAAGTAGTAGAATCCTTCATAAAAAAATCAATGTGAACCCGTTCAAAATTATTTTCACATTTTTTCCAACTTACCGGCTCAATATTTTTAGTAAAGTTTCTGGTTGACTGGCAAATATCACATTTAGAAACTTCTGTTTCTATATCATTATTATAATTAGGCCACCAACAATACCCCCTCACTAACATTTTAGTTTGAACAATCCCCTGATGCGATTCATGAAACATACCTAACACTTTACTTTTTAACTGCTCTGGAATGATCACTCTACTTCCCCAAAGTACACATTTTTGTTCAGTTACTAATTCAGCTCTCTTACTAAAATATGGTTTTAAACATTCTTCTGGCATATAATTTGGCCAGCCTGTCATCACATACTCATAAACCTTACTTAGTACAGGGTCCTTTTGAGTGTACTTTGCTATCTCTGTATAATTTAATGGCACTTCATTTACAAAATTAAAATAGTTTATACTACCACTAACATCTACTTTTTCAGGTAAGGGCAACCTTGACAAGGCATCCGCATTTCCTAGTAATGAACCTTTTCGATAAGTAATTTCATATATGTACCCCGACAATATTAGAGCCCATCTCTGTAATCTTGAATTTGCAGTAATTGGAATTTTTCTTTGTGGATCAAAAATATATTTTAATGGCTGATGATCAGTCACCAAAACAAACTTTCTCCCATACAAATACTTATGAAATTTTTGTACAGCAAATATAATAGCTAAAGCTTCTTTCTCTACTTGTGAATAGTTTTTTTGGGCATTATTTAATGTAGCTGATGCAAAACAAATAGGCTCCTTGTCTATCTTATGGCTTAATACTGCTCCTATACCATATTGACTAGCATCTGCTGTTACATACAAATCCTTCATACAATCATAATGCACCAATAACCCATGCTCCAATACTAGTTTTTTACTTAATTCAAAAGACCTATTACATGTCTCTGTCCAACAAAACGGCACATCTTTTCTTAGTAGGTAATGCAACGGTGCCAAATGATCTGCTAATCTGGGTAAAAATTTTCCATAATAATTTAGCAACCCTAAGTATGCCTGTAACTGAGTAACTGAACCAGGTGGTGGAGCTTTAGCTATGGCTTCGATTTTATCTGGTAAAGGTCTTATACCCTGACTACTAATGATATGTCCTAAAAATTTAATTTCTTTACAGAAAAACTGACATTTTTCTAAATTTACTCTTACATTATATTGTTTTAATCTTTGTAAAACATTTTCTAAGTTTTTTTGACAATCCTGCAAACTAATTCCACTAATAATAATATCATCAATAAATACTCTAACATTACTTACATTCTGCAGTATTTGATCCATAACACTCTGAAAAACAGACGGCCCACTTGACACACCAAATTGTAAACGAGTAGGTCTAAATAATCCTAAATGGGTATTGATAGTCATATACTCTTGTGACTTATCATCTAATAACAATTGTTGATACGCTCCACTAAGATCAAGTACACAAAAACAATTTGCTCCAGCCAATTCAGAAAATATATCTTCTGGCAGAGGCAAGGGATAATGCTCCGTGTCTAACCGTTTATTTAATGTGACTTTGTAATCTACACAAACTCTTATGTTTTTATTACTTTTTTCTACTATGACAATAGGGCTAGCCCAATCACTGTGTGTAACTTTTTTAATTATACCTGACTTGACTAAATTTAACAACTCATCTTCAACTTCTTGCTTTTTTGAATAAGGGATTGAATATGCTTTATGGAATGTGGGTGTTGCTCCATCTTTCAATTTCAACTTGGCCTTAAAATTTAAAATATGAGATGACCTATCCTTTGAGAATACTTCTTTATATTTGACCTTTAATTGACTTACAATGCTACTTGAATTAAAATTATCACCATTCATCTGTAAATCAGACACATTATTTATTTTAAACATATTTTGCCACTTTGGGAATAAAACAGTTAACCAATTTCTGCCAATCAAAGGGCTAAAGTAACCATCAGTATTGATTACTATTAAAAATAAATCCTTTTTTATATTATTTGCCTTTACTTGTATTGCTCCCAATACTGATAATTGTTCACCCGACACAGACTTTAGTTTTACATTACATTTTCTTAATTGATATTCAGGAAAATATGTGTCATAGTCCTTTTTGTGTATAACAGACTTACAAGCTCCTGTATCAACTTGCATATTTAATCTTCTTTTTCCTAGTCACAATGTCATTGATGCCATATCCTGCTCTGAAATCTTCATGATACTTCCTAGAACGACCTCCTCCTGCTCTTCATGATTGTCACTGACCTCTTTCTCTTGTTCCACATTTTTAACATTGTTTCCTTTCATTGAAAATTTGAACCGGCATTTATTTGCCAAGTGCCCAGGCTTCTTGCAAACAAAACATATCCACTCTTTTTTAAAACACCTTGAAGTTAAATGAGTACCTCCACAACATCTGCATTCTAGCTTTCCTTCCAACTTGAGATTTTGTTTTAAGTGGGGCACTTGAGCTTTGGATCCTTGCCAATATTGAGGCTTCTTTACTAAATGGATATTTCCATCTGGTTGTATGTACTTAGTGTCTCTTTCTGCACTCTCAAAAGCTAAAGCCATTTGAATACCTTTCTCAAATGATAAATCATCAGGCTCCGACAGTAATTTACTTATTAAAATGTCATTTCTTAATCCAGATACCAATCTATCCCGAAGTGCTTCTTTTAAAAAAGCTTTAAATTGACAATTTGCAGCTAACCTTTTGATTTGAACAACAAAATCATTTATGGACTGATTTTCCTTCTGTTTATATTGGTAAAACTCGTATCGCGCTGCAATTGCTGATTTCTTTTCAATGTAATGCCCCTTTAGCACCTCCACTAATTTAGTGTAGGATAACGAGCTCGGTACCTCTGCTGACACTAAATTTTTTAATGTTTCGTAGCTTTCCGGCCCCATCAACGTGATAAACAGGGCAATCTTCTTTTTTTCTTCTGTAACATCATTTATAAGGAAATATTGTTCCATTCTCTCGGTGTAAGCCGAAAAATCGGTACCCACGCGATAGTTTTCTATCGACCCAATCATGGTTTCTTTTTACCTCGTCGCCAATAATTTGTCTTCTAGTAAAACACACAAAGTTAATTCACTCTTTATTTTAGAGCTACACACAGATTATTACTTATATATTAACCATCACTAACTACACCAAAACTCTGCTCTTGCTACTCGGGCGGGAACCCTGCTGCAGAGATGTGTAACTCAGGAGTGATTGATTTAAAAGATGTATAATCCGTCAAAATGCGGAATCACTCTTTAAATCTTTGGATTGGAAAACACATCTTTAACTCACTAACAGATCAGATACGTAGATGTAGTATGAGACAATAGATACAGGATATTGTGAATTGAAAAGAGATAACATGCGCACTCTACGAAATACAATGATGATACATAGTAAATTAGACTCTCTAGCGTTAGAATAAAGCTTAAAACCGATTGCGAGTATATGATATTCGGTTATAAAAGTACTTTATAAAATCTTTATTTGATGTATCTATACAGATTTTGACCACGATTTGGCTTAACTTTTATATCTATACAGATTTTAGAATGATGTCGTATTTTGTGATAAAACTAATAATTTTAATTATTATGAATTCCTCACTCCAGTGCTGCGGTTGGAAGGATATTTTCTGCAATAAACTTGATTGAAATTAAAACCTAAAATTTAAATTAAATAATTAATTAAAAAAAAAAAACTTTAAATAATAGTTAAAAAAACAAAACAATTCGCGTGCAGTCAAGTATGATAAGTTTTATGGCGCTTGTGAACAATTATATATAATAAAAAGCGTTTATCATTGAGGGAATGAAAGAATCAAATATCTACATGGATCAATAGATATAATTTGCATCATATAACTCTTTTAAATCTTTAACTCTTTTGAATCTTTGGTTTCGAATGACATATTCGTTCCGGAACGAATATGTCATTCGAAACCAAAGATTCAAAAGAGTTAAAGATTTAAAAGAGTGATTTAAATCTTCTAAGGAAAAAGATTTATAAATCACTGATCTCATTGGTGAGTTAGATTGCGCATCGCTACCCTGCTGTCAAACTCTTTTGACAGTTGACACTCACACATACACATTTGACATTACTTTTATTGACAGGTACATCACTTATCCGAAAAGCATGACTATTTTTTTCTGAATCGGGATGTAACTTATCTGTTTTAAGTAAATGTTTGTACGTACATATAAATTTGTGTGCTACACTAGCTACACATAATACATATCAATAAGCTATTTTACTCTTTTAAATTCGATAAAAGAAATTTTAATATATTCATTTGAAAAAACCATGCAGAAACTTCAAGAGCGTTGTGAGGGTTACACACGCACGATCGCGCAGCTAGAGGACAGGTGCACGTCGCTGAAGGGCACGGTGGAGCAGCTGTCCACGTCGCTGCAGAAGGCCGCCGCCGCCGAGAGCGAGCTGCGCGCCGAACTCTCCAAGGTCTCCCGCCACCTCAACGAGGCCAAGCTCAACGAGAACAACGCCCTCGACAAACTACGACACCTGCAGAAGTGTGTCAGTGAGTACCAACATTGCTACGTACTACTACACACCTAACCTACTAAACATTTTCTTGGCATTTTTCAAATGCTTGTAACTCAGTAAATTTTCAAAATGATGTCCAATAGCTGCAAGGTAATAGCACATTGCTATGTCTTAATCAGGACTACCAGCTTTTTTTTTTCTTAAGAAACAGTTTTTTTTATTGTTGTATATATATATGTTGTATTATGTTTAATGTTGTATATATGTATAATAGGCGTTTGTCTTCCATCTCACCTGATGGAAAGTGTAGATGAAGACGAAGATGGTACACGCCCATCCAAAAGAAACCTGTTCACTCTACTCTTAAAGACTCTCGTTCCAAACTTTGGCGACTCTCACCAAAAACGAGCTGTCAAACCGTTTAGTTTCGTCTTTTGTCGTCAACAACGTATGGATGAAACTTTTGCCTGCGCCTAGTAGTCCGATAAAGGAATGGAGATGGCTCGATCAGTTTGAAAAGGGCTTTCGATCACTCTCCAAAGTGTATCCTATAAAAAACCGATAAGCTGGCAACAGCTCGCACATTTACCTGGAATACCCAAATTTTTTTTTTTTGAATTACAACTATCATCTTAAATACATACTGTTAATATTTTCCATGACGATTGTGGATACAATATGTCATACAATTAAGATGTCTGAAGTGCATGTGAAGTCACTACGAATGTGTATATAAATCCCACAGTATGTTCCCATGTTTTATTTTATGTAAATCCTTGAAAAAGGTTTAAAATTTCTCATGTATTCATTTTCAGGCAATTGTGAGAACGAAAAACGAGTATTAGCTGAAAAGTTCGAAAGTGCCAAATCAGCCTTGGGCGAACTGAAGAGGCTGAACGCCACGCTGGAGGACCAGGTGCATCGCCTCACCAACCAGCTCGCTAACTTTGAAGTGCAAAAGTAAATAAACCTAAGTATTATTTATAACTTTTTCTGTGTGAATCTGATCTTGTCGGTGAAAAACACTATAATCGAATATTAATATCTGCATAGATGAATTGTTTTCTTATCGTTAAATTTTACTGTAATTATTTACATTCATACTACATAATATTATAAATTTGAAAGTAACTGTATGTTACGCTTTCAAGACTAAACTGTTGCATTGACTTCAATGAAATTTGGCTTGGAGATATTTTGATTGTTAAAGCAGGACAGAGGCTACTTTTTACCTTTATAATTGATATACACGAAGGCATGGGATATATTATACATGGGATCTACAATAGATAGTTTACACGATAAAACCTCATAATAACTATTAAACCTAAAGACGAACATTTGTATATATAGGTAAAATTAAAATCTTAAAATTTATGTGTTTTGCTGTAATCAGGTAGAAAATAAAAAATGAAAAGTACTAGAACACTGTTAGTATGAAAGTGGTGACGTAGTTGTTTGTCGGTGTCAGGTCCGCGCTGGAGTCTCAGCTGCGCATGTCGGCGTGGGACGGCAAGGAGAGCAGCGCCGACAGCGAGCTGGAGCGCGAGCTGCACCAGCTGCAGCGCGAGCGAGCCGAGCTGCGCTCCAAGTGCGACGTGCTGCACGACACCGTGCGCAAGCTCGAGGCCGAGCGTCGCCTCGCCCCGCGCACACCCGCACACCCCACACACCCCGCCCTGCGCAGCAAGAGCCACGACCGGGCCGACAAGACCGTCTACTACTCCGACATCGACTCAGGTATTCCATACTAACATTTATTTTAACGACCACTGTACACCTGGGAATATTCTAGTGTGGCGGGGTATACACATTCATTAAACCGTTTATATATATATATATGCCAACCCTTCCGATCCACTTGGGTGGACCACGGCTAAACATTGTTTCCCGTGTTGTGTACGAAAACTTAATAAAGAATAAAAAAATTCATTATCGATAGTGTTCTAACGAGTTCTTGCAACTGGTCCCACTACACGTGCTGGTATAGAAATCACTGATTTAGCATACGCTCTCCAACGTTTCGACTGTTCTGTTTATTCTAAGAAATTAAATCCTGTAACTTATATTAAAACCGATATGTCAGTGGCACATTTATTCCCGTGGTATCACCTAGGTGTATGTAACATGAGTGTGCCAATAAAGACTAAAACATATACGTAGAGTCCTAAATGAAATATTTCTTCATTGTCCGACTATAATGAAAATTTTATTCTAGGTCCGGACTCCACTAAAGATTCCTCAACTCGCGGTTACAAAGAACCAGTCAGGGAATGCAAGTGTAGCACAATACCCTCTAAAGACAGAGGCTTTGCAACCGATCTCACCTTCCTGGAGCTGGAGAACAGGGAACTCAGGATGAAGATCAGGCGTTTGGAAAAAGAACTAGCTGATAAGGTTAGTAATCCACGTCTTCTGAGTGGAAAAGTTGTGATGAATCCAAATGACCACTTATTTTTTGAAGATAGTGTCGAAAGATATTTAGGTATGATAAAAAAAAAAAAATTATTGTAAAATTAGGCAAAAATTAAGAAATGTTCGTGCGAGGGTCCGTGTGGTGACGTGTTAAGTGACGTGACACCACTCATATTCATCCTTACTCCCAGGAGTGACTTACGCAAGATAACTGCGGTGAAACTTGAAAACACCCTATACTAATCCTGACGGATTATACAGCACTGGACTGACGTCCAGTTCATATAAAATATAACAAGGACTGACGTCCAGTGCTGTATAGTAAGCTAGTAGTATAGTAAGTTCAAATGTCACTTTTAAGGCTCTCAATAGAATGGTGATTTTGGCCTCCTACAGAGTTTGCGTCAAGTGTTTGGAGCGCTGTTGTCGTGCGATGTTCGTTCCTTTAGTCAAGTTGACTATGGCCAGTAGTGGAGTATTAAACGGTGTCGATGTGTGTGTGGTCCCAGGAGGCGGAGCTGTCGGTGGCGCGGTCGCGGCTGGTGGGGGAGTGCGCGGGCGATGAGGCGGAGCGCTACCGCCAGGCCGCGGCACACGCCGAGCGCCTGCTGGAGGCGCGCGAGGCCGCCTACCGCCAGCAGGTGCTGCGCCTCGAGAACCAGGTACCCTCCGCACTAAACACACACACACACACCTTTGTTACCTCTACTCTTGCGTCACCTTAAAACTCCTTTACGTCGGATTAGTGGTTAGCGTATGCGGCTGCTGATCAAGAGGTCTCTGGTTCGTTTCCCGGGTCGGACCAAATATTATTTGTGTGATTCGCGAATATTTGTTTCGGAGTCTGAGTGTTTTCTATGTATAATATGTATGTATTTACATATGTTTATGTGTTTATATCAGTTGTCTAGTACCCATTAATACAAGCTTTGCTTAGCTTGGGACTAGATGATGTTGTGTGTCAGATGTCCAAAAATAATAATTATAACACATCTTGATGTGCATATAAAATATAAAAATTTGTGTGTAATAACCCATATCCCTTGTGTTCAGTACGATAGAGTGCTGTTATACAACTGTTTTGTTGCGGAAAGGCAATATCTTATGATATTACTAAACAAGCTAATTTTGTAAAGACTCATTTATACTCGACCGGATGTGCCCATACTCATGCATGACAGTAATTAAGGTACCCAAATTTACTCTTCAATCATATTATATTTTGTATGAAAATATCTTCTTTTCAATTTCCTTCCCATGTAATATCCTTGTTATACAGTGCTTCACACCAATACACCGACACTTTATCGTCAACTATATACTATAAAAATAAATTATTTCTGTACATACTTTTCTGTAAATTTGAATTAAGTATAGTAACCTCTAGCTCTATATATATCCTTTTATCAAATGTAAAATGCTGTTAAAAATGAATTAGTAATTAAATTTCCCCATGGAAACTCATGTGTGGTATGGAGTTATAGCAGTGTTGTATGACGTGCAGGCGAGTCAGCTCCGCAGCCAGCTGTCGGGCGAGATCCGGCGGCGCCAGGCGTACGTGGCGCGCAGCGGCCGCGCCGCCCGCGACGTGCAGCGCTTGCGCTCCGCACTCGGCGACTCGCTGCGGACTGTCTCGCAGGTATTACTCGCACCTTACGAGCTACGCATACCATGGACTAGGGCCATTTAAAAAAGTGCGAACTGACTCATAAATCATTATCGATCAACACTAAAGGTGTGAGCGAGAGATCCGATATGCCTATTAGTGTGAGTGAGAGGTCTGACCAAAATGATTTATTCGCAAGTTTGTAATGGCCCAAGTATAGTACCTGACCAACCGAGTTTTGTTCGGTTACATCTTTTTATTTTGGTTGTTTAACAACGCCATCTATTCTGTCAAGTAGCTGTAGTGTTGCTGTGTTGGAGTACCAACCAACTAAGTGTTACTGAAAGAGTAGTATGTCACAAACAATGCTAAGAGTAATGCGAAAGAAAAACGCATGAAAACTCGAAAACGAGGTTTTCCCAAAAAATACTAATCTAGTTCGATTTTTCGCCGCTGTAAAAACCTTAAGCGACATCGTTAGAGCCGTTTCCGAGATCACAAATATTATTTATATATTAAAAATATACCAGAATTGCTCGTTTAAAGATATCAAATAGAACGTAATTTTCGGGCTTTCAGACTCACTTAGAGTTTTAAGATTATTCCCAAGTATCACATGCTGCTCCTCCCTTATTTATTATAACTTACCATATCCCCTTTGTGTCTATGCTATCAGTGATTTTAAGATGTTCTGCTCACAAGCTCACTCAAACTATCACAGTTTATAGGATGTCATGGATACATTCGCTTCTAATCCTACTAATATTATAAATGCGAAAGTAACTCTGTCTGTTACGCTTTCACGCCTAAACCACTGTACCGATTTTGATGAAATTTGGTATGAAGATAGAACTGAACTTAGGAAAGGACATAGGCTACTTTTTACCGCGATACACGCGGGCGAAGCCGCGGGCGAAAGCTAGTTATAAATATAGCAGTTAATATTATAGGAGTCGAATATGAGCACGTCGTTTTACCTGCCTCCACTTTAAACTTATGGTTATAAAAAAATATGTAATAGGCCAGGTACTTTTAAAAATATATTAACGATTTACAATATTTTATTACATTAGAAAACTTTGCATTCGAACACAAGTTCTAAGGCAAAGGTTTTTACGACTTCAGGCCCTATGGCTTCAAGTAGTTTTCTAATAGCTTGCTTTTGATGTGAAACATCTATAGGCGCACGTATGTGAAACATCTATAGGCGAAAGTAAAATAGATTTCTGGCCTGGCGACGCGTCGCCACGGCACGCTATACGATGGTATATATATACAGTCTATATGCAGTAGTGTGTACGGTGTGGCGTAAATTATAATTATAATAATATAATTATTTAATTATAATTATTATAATTAAAATTATACGCCACACCGTACTATTTTAATAATTAGTAATATTTTATTTTATCATTATGACATATTTAGTTCCTATTACAATATGTTCTTTTCTGCATATTACTTTTACAAAATAATGGCGATGTTTCACATCTGCCAGGCGTCCCGTGACGGCTCACATTTTTTAACATTGATTCACACAGTTGTAATACTTTATATTATAATAATCACATTTGGTGGTGTGGTGATGTGGTGAATTACATTTCTCTTCTACTCAATTCATTTTCTCTATTTTATCTCTTATAAAACTAGAACAAACATTCTACTTCCTTCCTACGAGATTAGAAATATAGCTTTAATGTCGACATTTGGATTTTAAAAATAACTTTAATTCTAATTTTAATTTATTAAATTGGTTTTTGATTATTATTCATATTTAATGTAATTACCTTTTTAGGTAATAATAATTTACTATCACATGTACCAGGAAACTGTTGAAGGGCGCTGGCACCTGTGATACCTACAATGTATAAATACATTAGTACAGGTGTTAACGTTTCACATTTTTACTGTACCGTATTTAATGTTGTTAATTAGAATTTAATGTGATAATTTTGTGCACCTAGTTTAAAAAATATTATTATGTTGCTCTATGATTACAGTAATCGTAAAAAAGGTACTTGAATAAAACTAAAAAAAAAACCAGAGAAGAAAAAAACCCTATTTAAAATATATATATTTCAATGTTTTGACATGAATGCACGAATTACTAGATAAGCGGTGTTTTTATTTAACTTGTTCTAGTTTCGTCTCTTCGTACAGCAGATAACACACGTTTAGAACCTTCAGTCGTTGTTAGTATAATTATTTCGAAGTAAATTAGAATTTAAATTATTATTAAGTATTCGGAATGTTTGAATGCACGTATGTCGCAATGGTTACCTCCGTATATAATGTTTGATCGTCCAACTTGAATTCGATTCAAGTACGGCTGTTGACGTGAAATAATAAGTTGTGAGTTAACTTTTAGGGCTCCGTATTCAAAACGCAAAATGGGAAACTTTTTCTAAGACTTCGCTTTCCGTCTATCACTTGGCCATATTTAATGAATAGTTCTAAATAGTTACAGTTGAAATTTTCAGTTGTATTTCTGTTGCAGCTTTATCAACTACTAAAAAAATAAAACGAAATAAGTATTTAAGGGGGCTTCCATACAACAAGCGTAATTTTTTTGCTCGATTTATAAATGTATGGATAACCCTTCCTGCAGTAGTCCAACTCGCAATTGACCGATTTTTTATAAATATACTAACGATTTTTATTATAATCTAACCTCTTTTTATCATAATTTAGAATTGGTATTAGGATCTATGAAAAGGCTCCAAAGTCTATGTAAGTAAATTGGTACACTTCCATAGATTCATCACCAAACACGACACTTTAAATTAATAGTAGTCCCTACAAATACGGTAAATCTTTTACGTTGGTAGTCATTATTCGGATGATGAATGTACCACTTTTCTGGAGAATTCCATATCAGAGTTATTTGAAAGGGAACAAACTACTTATTTATTTTACCTGTTTGTTAAAAATAACGTCATTGATTTCTAGTGAAACATGATGACTCTAGAGTATACTAGACACGTCATCAAACAGGCGTCACGTTTTATTAATTTAATAATAAACCTTCAAATTGTCTACGAGCTGAACTGTGCCAATAATTATATAATTTCAATATGAAGATTGAAGATCTTAAAGAATTGGGTAAATACGTCTCTTACTACTAATTAAAATTGCAGTTTTGTTGCTGTGAAAATGAAATACTTAAGTTATTAACCTTTTTAACGCCAGAGCAAAAACTCATCAACTTGCCCTCAACGCCAGACCAAAAATTTGGCGCAAATACCTACGAAAAAATTAAGCATTCCAAAACTTTATCGATAACATGAATTGTATTTTTATTTTCGTCTACAATTTCAAAATATATGTCCTTATAACACTGAATTTATTTCAACATTACACTTCTTCCTACTCTAGTAATAGTTATACACTATTTACAGAGTTGTTTAATACCGTAATAACAGAATTGAGACGACAATATAATTAAATATAATAACTATAGGTACAACATTATTCTTGATCTGTTGTCTTGATATTGTGACCCTGGCGTGGACGGTACGTCATTTTTATGAATATTGCGCTTCTCAAATAAGGATGTAGCAACGTACTATCTCGCTTATCGAGTATAATATTAACTAATAATAATTAAAACACGTATTTTAGATTAGATTAGATTTCTATAATTCCGTTGAAGGAGATATTTAAAAAAAAATACACGATTCAAATAGGTTAAGTATATAGTTAAGTATATATAAAAATTTACAAAATGTAAAACAGTATGTACGTTTATAGCCTTTAAATACTAGCTTCTATAAACCTGGCATAAAAACAAGCAAAAGCCAAGCAACTTTTGATGGACATTTTAAAACTTTTATTTATTTCATTTAAACCTCAGTAGTGTACGAAGCATTTTTTAGGGCACTGCTTATATATTGTATCCTCTTTCTTCTTTACAAAATAATTGTCTACTTTAATTATCATTTCACGAGCACGGCTGTTAATTACTTTCTTACTCATTTTAACAGAATAAGTATAATAACAAAACTTAACAACAAAAATAAAACAGGCTAACGAAATTTTAATATAAACTTTCGATATCATCTAACGTGCCCTACATCACTAGTGGTCACATATTTGTGACTCTGGCGTGTGGGGACATTCTTTTTTAAGAGATTATTTTTTGCTTTTTAGAGTAAAATTTCTTAATATCATAAAGCAATTTAAATAGTTTTATGGCAATAGATAACAGCTAGAGCTTCTTCTTAAGGTACTTATATAAATTTAAAGGCATAAAAGTAATGTTTAAAGGCTTTATTTCGTATTTCGGTGCACCGCTCTTTTTGTCACATATTTGTGACGTTGGCGTACAGGGACAGTTTTCGCTTGTCACATATATGTGACCCTGGCGGTCAAAAGGTTAATGATCAAAAAATACATTGTAATGTGTAAAGGCAGTGAAATTATTTTATTCAAGGAATATAGTGATCATCAGCCTGCCGCACAACACTGCTGGATAGGACTCTCCAATTGCACGCCTCTGTTCGAACCTCGGCTTCTCGCATCAAGTAATAGACGAAGAATCACATAAAAATTCCACAGCTGGACATAGACTTATCCATAGAAAGCAGGTTTAGGCCGCTTTATGACACCCACGGTATGAATAGTGGTACTCTATATTCTTAATTCGTCGTCACATGGGTAATTATGATAATAACAATTAGCAATACCTATTCTTCTCCTATTCAAAGGATGCTTGGCAAGGTCATAATGTCCCTGACTTATAGCAACCACCCAACGGCTACTGGTTGATATATAGTTATTTTTACTTATTTTATTCTATGTAACGGTACCCGCGAATCGGGTATCCTGTACAAGGATATATTTATATACCTACATTATTTCCTTAGTAGGTCTTTGTGTTCATATCTATTTAATTAACATTTATTTGATATCGCGTGAGGAAACCTGTGACGCTAACAAACACATCTCTTCATTGTAAATTAAAACTCCGATGAATAAGAAAATATTACACCTTACCACAAGAATACCACAAATAGTAACTACAGAGCAATGAGTCGTTGAAGCTGAACTGATGATGTTCTAGCCGATGATTCCTCATTTTCAGCGGTAAACGTGGACAACGCCCTCAGATAATATTTCATTGACGCTCGTTTAGCGGCCATCTTAATTTACAAAAAGTATAATCACTGGTCTGACTTATAAATCGAATAAATAAATTCAATACATTTTGATTTAATAAGAAATAGACTGAATCTCATCATCATCAATGGTTTTTAATAATCCACTGTTGGATATGGACCTCTTCTTAGGAAGGTTTTGGGCTACTGTACCGCACTGACAAGATAGATTCGTAGGTACCTACAGGGTTTGTTTCAAGTTTTCCTTCTCTTTGCAGAGCTATTGTCTTGCGTAGTTTGCTTCATTTAGTTGAATTTTACGAATAATCCTTTAACTAAACCAGCGCATCTCGGTGGCGTCTCGTTTTCGATTCCTGGGTCGGTTTTGCTAATTCGCAAATATTTGTTTCGGAGTTTGGGTGTTTTCTATGTATAGCCGGTTCCAAAAATAACGGGTCAGTCACATAAACCCGAATATCTCCCGAACTACGTATGCCATCCTAATGAAACGAAGACTGTTCAATTGAGAATTTAATTAAACAGATAAAAAATAAAATAAAACTTAGTTACACCCACAATATTAATCTTAAATTAAAAAAAAACTAAAGTAGTCATATTTTTCTTAAGATTACATTTTTTTTATGATTGTTTTTTTGCTGTTTTTCATCACTGGAGGCTTCATCACGTGGAGGCAATACAAAGTATTAAATGAAGAAAGTGATGAAAAACAGCAAAAAAACAATCATAAAAAAAATGTAATCTTAAGAAAAATATGACTACTTTAGTTTTTTTTTAATTTAAGATTAATATTGTGGGTGTAACTAAGTTTTATTTTATTTTTTATCTGTATAATTAAATTCTCAATTGAACAGTCTTCGTTTCATTAGGATGGCATACGTAGTTCGGGAGATATTCGGGTTTATGTGACTGACCCGTTATTACTGACCCGTTATTTTTGGAACCGAGTGTATAATATGTAGATAGATATTTACAAAAGAAAGTATGTTAATGTATTTTTATCAGTTATCTAGTACCCATATTACAAGCTCTGCTTAGTTTGGGATTAGATGGCGTTGTGTAAGATGTCCATAATATTTATTTATTTAATCACAGGCAGAAATATTATTTCTTTCATAATGTACAGTAGTAGAAAAATCCACAGTTACTGTTAATTGAACCATTTTCTGGAACATGAATACTTGACTGCGTAACCTATGCTTTTAAATATTTATAGGTCAGTAGGTATAATGACAACTAATAATTGTTTAAATTAGGTATTTAATTAGAACCAAGATATGATTCAGGGAAAATAATACTCTACTCCGCATTTACAATGTAATGACGTATATTATATTATTACACGTCATATCGTCTCGGTATTATTAGGCTACATTCTGTAATTACCTACATTGAGTAGGTACTCCTAAAGTAGTGATCTAAGATATTTTGTACCTAAATAAATAACCTGAACAAAACTTAAATTTGGCTAACTTGTACCATATACAATGGAACGTATACGTAGCTATACAAACGAATAAAAATTGAAGTATCTGTACGTTATTTTCAATCAACAGCTGTTTACTTCAAAAAGGAGGTTCATTGTACATTTGTGCACTTTGTAGTCACTAGTAGCATATGTTTGTTTGTTGACTGGCGGTTGTGAGTATGTCATGCTCGCTCAAAAGCCCTGCTGGCAGTGGCGTGTGTAGCGGGTCGTTCGGCTCCCTACGATATGGTTGAACTGGACGATGGCTGGTGCATAGGTCATGCTCGTGATACGGGCGCCGCCAGTCGGGGCTGGTTATCTCACAACCTCTATTTATTGTTTAATTATTTTTGGACACTACCTGTGTAAATATCAGCATCGTTACATCCTCACATTTAATAAAATGCCTTAAACAATGTAACCAAAAATAGTAAAAACAATGTTGGAAAAGAGTGTCCATGGAGTTTCTTGTCTGTTCTTCTCCATAGGATCTACGAATTGGAACAGACAATTAACTTCACGACTGACTATTGACTGACTACTTGACGTTTCAAAAGTGCCGTTGTATGGTTTATTTGAAATAAAATGGTTTGATTTGATTTGTTCTCAACTTGTTGATAGTTAAAGTATTTAACTACGTTACCTAAGACAAAAACATAGACAAAAACAATTTTTTGTCTATGTACGCCTGTTTGTTCCGGGTAATCCCTAGAACAGCTAGACCGATTCTGACGGAACTTTCAAATATGGAAAGCTGATGCCATAAGGAGCAACTTATGCTAATTTTATTTAGACTAGCATTACGATTTACAAAAATAACGGCGGGTCTCAGCTATTTGGTAATATTTTACCACCCTGATACCAATATAAGCAGGGTGAACATTACATATAAATATTCGGTAAAAGCTTCAATCCAACCTTATCTATAACTGATTTAGTCATAAGCTTAAAGATCGCTTCACAAGTTGGTTTTGGTACACTCCCGAATTCAGATAGTTAAAACCTTAGTATTTGGTTACAGTCAATGGTAGAAGGTACAGCGTGAGTTTTGTTGAATCACCTCATAGGTATCTTATTTACCTATCGAAATTTACTTTAGAAATATTTCAATTGTGAAGAACCACAATATAAAATTCAAGTTTTACTTCACTTTGCAGTGTTTTCGTCCTTCGTTCCCTTAGTCGGCTCTTCGACACACGAAAAAGACAGGACACACACACACATTCTAAGTTTGTCACCACACGGATAAAAATTACAAAAAAATGTTGGTATTCGTTTATAGAACGTGTAAAGTGACCTCGTCAATTGCCACTCGAGGGGAAAATTACAAGGTAACATGAACCTATCAATTAATAGACAACTCGGTGAATAGAGTACCGTCACACAACTCATTTAAAATCATCTTTGGACGCTGAGGTGACTCAAAAGTAATTTCCTGTCAATTAGTGCTAACGCTTTAGTCCTTTAAGTTATCTTAATTCTTTTGTTATCGCTACTGTATTTTTAAATGATAAGAAATGCCTTCGTACTATATATAAAGATGACAGAAATAGGTACCTATTATTATTATTATGAGGATCGATATTGTAATAATACCTATGTTAACGACGGGGTCGCCGATGATATGTCATCTCGTATTTTCTGCACCTACCTATCAGCTGTACGGTGACTTGTGAGGTGATACTTTCCTTAAATTTCAATTTTCCTGGTGACTTGCGCCACGAAAGTGCCACTAAAGTGAGCAAAATGATTTTCAGAGCAGTAGTTACCTATTTTTATATTATTTTTCACATATCGTGTCTTTAGGCTCTTATAATGTGCCTTAGAATTACGCCTGTAACTACTTTTTACGAAGGTATATTGATACACTAATAACACATATAGTTATTTATATTTAAATCTAGTTTTGTTAGTACATTCCAAAAAAACTAAGTAAGTAAATCGTCAAACGCTTTTGAAACTATGTATTACAATTTTATATACAGTTTAAGAACTCATTTTTATATATGAAACGTTTTTGAGAGTTTTAATAAGACGCAGTTTGTCAGCTACTAAAAGTCTAGTTCATGTCCGATTTCTTAATTGATCTCTGATAATGATCAACATAATATTGAACCGAGTCAAATCATGGGAACTGCATCTGTTCAGGGTTTCTGAAACCTTGATCACAGCGAAAAATACCTGATATTTTATCGATGTTAACTAGTCAGTCTCCAAACCATCCTCTCAGAGATTAGCGCGTGCAACGAAACAAGCAAACAACCTCTTCATCTTTATAGTATAGTATAGTATAGATTTGTGAGATCGAAAGCTCATCAGAACCAAAATTGATTCAGTTCATTGGAATATTATTAAATTATATAATTCCTAAGATATACAGTATTGCTTTACATAGTACAGGCACTATGTTATCAAAAACATGATACATACGAGTATATAGATAAAATGTCGTTGAACGCTACAAATGCAAGATTAAATTTGGCATATTATGCAATGTCTGGCATCACGTAGCCACCGATTATTACGTGCTTTTTAAATTTGGCAATCTACGACTCTACTATTGAATAATTAAATTACTTAATGGTTACTTTCAATAACGGCCATATTAACAATTCTGTATACATTCGCTGATTGGAAGTTTTCATTTCTTTAAATCATAATCTATCTATAAAAAAGACAAAGTTTGTGTTTGTAACTTCACTGAAATCCTTTACCTATCAAGTTTTACGAAATAAAAAAGTATTTTCATCTTCCCACACATTCATTTTGTTATAATGCAAATAGTAGAAATTACTCTAAAAAAAGTAAGAAAGGTGCTCATGTTACGTGATCTTTCAATAATGAAGGCACAGCGAAATGTATGATCAAAGGTTCAAGTTAAACTATTTTGAAGATCCCATCTAAAATCCCTTGATATCTTATGGTACCTTGAAATAGACACAAAAAATGTGTCACTTAGCGACTCGCGTATTAAATTTTAAATATTTTATTTTATTAATCTAGTAATAATACAACTCGTGAAGAGTTTAATCTCACAAGGTCAAGAACAACCGTGTTTATGATTAATCCCTGGTTGTTTTTCTATGTTAATATATATAAACCTGTGTGAGCAACATCTCTACCGATGACATCACTTTTATAACATTAATTCTAACAAATATGTTTTTCACAGGATCCGGCGTTGGATTGTTACACATTGGAAAGCGAGGCCAGAAAGTTGGACAGCACACTCACCCACAGCCTGCCACCGCTCAACGACAGTTACGACTCTTCCAAATAAAACCAAACATTCCCACAATCGGCGATATTTACCAATAACGAGCTGCCAACGCTTCTCTAAAAAGCCAAACAATGAAATTACAAATGTTGTCATTTATAATCGGGCCTGTTCAAGTGTTCGTTTACAGGTACATACCTACCTAATTGGAGGTTACCGCGTAAATTAGCTCACAATAGATAATTACCAATGGTATTTCCTTGTCGTTTTTTTATCAAATACTCCGAAACAATGTTATCTATTTTTAGTATTGTTCGAAATTCATTCAAAAATGGTAATGAGGTAGCACTCTCGCAATACGAAAATGGCCGTACCATTTTCGTGTCTGGTCCTGCGAGGGCGATATTTTTGGCTTCTTGATTAAAAATGTAGCATTCGGAAAAACGGGCCTCAGTCCAATGGGGCGGTATGGATTATACGAAAACATTTGTTTTAGAGTATGGCTAAATTTCATTGTACTTATCTGTCCCTATGTGTTCGTCATTATCGCTTGCGTATCTAGACGCATGTAACGTTTAGAAGTATTTATTGTATTATTAGACATGTGTAGCATTAGTTTTAAAATAAACATTTGGGGAGATGATTATAGTCGAAAAGATAATTATATTAGTAGTCTTTAGACGGTCGACAATTCTTCTAGGAAAGAATGATATTGCACGATTCACCAAGTTAGAAACAGAATAATTTGTCATTTAGCTGTGATTTGTTTGATAACAGCTGTGAGTCAATGCGTCTTGAGCGATGAATCACGCTGAGGTCAGTTCAAAGACCGGAAATATGGAGGAAGCGTTTTTTTTTAAAGCGAATGACTCAATGGCGTCTAGAAATGAGATTATGCGTAAATAGTAACAGTAGGTACGTTTTTATAAACGTACCGGATACGATTGTATTTTAACCAATCGTAGAATATTACGTGAACTGCTCTGAATTATTACGGATGTTTATGCATTTAGACCGGTAACATTTAATTGGACGATGTACTTATGTATTATAAAGTCTGTTCTAGTCACTTTGTTCTTGGCGAGTTTTAATGGAAGTTTTCCGCAGGTAATGAGTAACGATATGGCATTAGCACGGAAATTGAGTGATGTAGCTGTTTCAGTGTTCAACTTCCTCTAGTCATTTATATTTGTAAGGACCAATTCGTAAATTTTATAAATTGTTTTTTTTCTACTCATGTTATGTACCAGTTTTTTTTATGTAACATGAATAGCTGACGTCATTTCTTTAATTGATGACATTAAGTATCTTATACTTATTTCAAGTGTTTACAAAAACTAATTATACTTCTTCATATATTAGGAAGATATCTCAGTTTGATATAATAAGTATCTATTGTGTGATTACGCAACTTTTTATACTAAATGTAAGAATCACCTTATAACTATTTAGTCGTTATAATATTAAGAGTAATGTTCATAGGTAACTCCATCCAAGACTTGGTTGCAAGTAAAATATTTGTGTAATAACAAATGTATGGGCACTTAGGTATTTAATTATCACGTTTTCCGCCTCAACGACTTACGATTATTGTTAATAAATAGTGTATTCGCGTCACACCTACATAGGGTTTTTCTAATATTCTAGTAAATGTTTCAATAATAAAATGAGTATTATGTATTATAAAACACAAACTTTGCGAGTTTCACTTCACGCTTTATCAAAAAGGGGGCGAGACAGTATATCTATATCACTATTTTATTATTCAACAGACGAATACCGCGGATATCGCTTATCAAATTTTATGAGTTTAAAAAAGTAAATTGTTGCTGATAAATTACTTGCACCTTATTACAATAGGAAAATACCAGACAGGGCCCAAGATATACTAATAGCATATTATTTAGTTCCACTAACACCTTTGAGACATGACGATGGTACTCTTACTCGCTCCACTTTGACATTCTATTGTAATTTTAGAAATATAGATAGTTATATATATTATTTACTGTCATCACACCCCAGAGTGAGCTCGATCTATGCATTAGACCTTGTTTCACATCATGGGGTGTGCCACAAGCAACCTAAAAAGCAATGTAACCCAACACTTGTTTTGCCTTATAGATTAGATTGCTTAGTTATCAAGTTCATATAGATATTAAGTTTGGCGTATTGTGTTCATTTTCACTGGACTGTGTCAATTCTTATGTTACTAGAATGTCGACATACGCCCGCCACATCACACTGCCATATATTTTATCGTGTTTGTAAGGGTTAACCAATATTGTAATGAATAAAAACACATCTATGTAACTTTTTACACCCAGTCAATAAAATATTGTAGATGGTATATGGTTGTTTCAATTAGCTAAATTCCATTAAAATTCCGAGCCAATTGGCCTTTATTCGATAGACGGTGGGGGTATGGGCGTGCGGGCGTGTGGGATGTGAGTCATCACGACGCGACCTCGATTGACATCACGGGAGCGCCACGCGCGCCTCGACAGGGGGACAAAACATACCCCAATGCACAATGAACATATTAAATTGGTTTTATTAATGCAAAAAAATGAAATTAATTGATTATTGTACATGTCCATTATTGATTGATAGATAAAAATATACAAGTTCTTACTTTTCACAGTATATATAAAAATATAATTCAACTCAGATCAAAGTCATATCCAATATCCTTGTGCAGTAAATATTACATGTTAACAGCAAAGAGAGCTGAGGAAACATCTAATTCCGTAACAATATTTGAACACCTATATATTTATTAAGTTTAACAAAGTTCTAGCAGCAAAACACAGGTTGATAAATTTACATTTAAATGAGCCAGTAATAATAAAACTTTATTTCATTTACAATAACGATAAACTTCTTATTACTCAATTTCATAGGTTAGGGGTTTATATATTATCTTGTGGCAGCCTGTGGTGAACAATTATAACACAAGGCATCAAGGGCACCACGGGTTGACACTGGAAACTCTAAGGACACAGGGTGCAATCACCTAAGGCTCACTAATATTTGTTCAAAATTTACCGAGTCCTAAATGGTGTCACAATACCAACTCTTCGCTTGATAAATTTGAATTATATAACAAGACAATAATATATCTGAAAAAATTTAATGTATCCTTAATTTACATATTTAAACATTACATACTGGTACAGGCCTGCTGGCACAGTAGCAAGACTCTTCAGAGCCTGCATCAACTTTCACACAGCTCAGAAGTTTCAGCCTCTCCCTTTATCAGTATGATTAGATAACTACTAAATGGTAAACTACATCTATATTAGATCCAGACAGTTACATAGCATTTACTATTTATCACTTTAAGTGCAGTCACTTTCATAAGTTATTAGTAAATGAGACTACGACATTGGCAACACTACAGTGGAACCATCCCAGATAATTTATGGCAAATTGGTACACATATCTGTACACTGTCTGTACCTAACATTGTTAATAATATTTATTATTAAAACAAAAATATTTTAGTAGCTTTTCATATATTTGAAAATCATAATTAACTAGGAGATAATGAGAAGTACATACCTAGAATCGTTGAGAGGAAAGTAGTGCCACATTTTAAACTTAATAAGAAATTAGTTGTATTGTCACTGCATTATCCGGAATGTACTCCTCCTCACCTCAAAATAAATGAATATGGTTTATACTTACATCAAGTAGTAATTAATTTTATAACCATTTACAACTTCTGAACCTAACGGCATTCACACTTACTATTGGAATTTCAAGAGTGAAACACGCACAGGATGGTTGATTATATCCTTCAATATTACAACTATAAAAATATAGACAAGAAAGTATTTAAAGATTACAGCAATGTACGGACAGGTAGAGGATATTATCAGCAACAGTCTGTGGATTTTCCACTCATGCTACGGCACTTCATCACATTAACTCAACAAATGCACATTCTCGAAATGCTACAGGTATTATTACCAAGCAACTCAACACCCGACCTAATTAATTTTGGGAGCAGTCGAGAGCCAATTCCGGGTACAAGAAGTCTTTCAAATTATTAAATATTTTATACCTAGACGCGTCGGAGGCTGAGGCGGCACTCTTACAGAATTACACATTTCACATTTCTTTTGGTTTTGGTTTCCTCTTTTTTAGGTGATTTCCTGTTGATCTGTCGCACTAGATCATAGAATACATCGTTCACATGGATTTTAGCCTTCGCCGAGGTCTCCATGAAGGAGCAGTTGAAGTGGCGGGCCAGATTACTGCCCTGCTCTTTGCCAACCACGCGCTCCGCTTCCAAGTCCGTCTTGTTGCCGACCAACACCATGGGTACATCATCCTTGTCTTTAACTCGAAGAATTTGTTCTCGCAAGTCCTGTAGATCGTTAAACGTTGATTGTGCAGTGATAGAGTATACTAAGACGAATCCTTGGCCGTTCTTCATGTACAAGTCTCTCATCGCTGTGAATTGCTCCGTGCCAGCCGTGTCCAGAATTTCTAGCATGCACTGTTGTCCATCAACTTCCACCTGTTTCCGATAGCTGTCCTCGATGGTGGGGTCGTATTTCTCGACAAAGATGCCTTGTACGAACTGTACTGTCAGGGCGGACTTTCCCACGCCTCCACTGCCTAATACAACTATTTTGTATTCACGCATTATTAACTATTTTGTTTCAAGTGAAAAGATCAACAAAAATCAAAGATTAAATTGCTAAGAAGCACATTAACTAGTAAGTTATTGCAAAAAAACCCTGAACAAGTCAATCCGCCATGACACCGTTAGCAGGGCGATGGCTCGGCTCACTGTGTCGGTATTGCCATGAATTAATTTATATGAACATAAATTTACACTGAACTGATGTGATGAGCTAAAAGGAAGTTGTTTTTTAATGGTGTTCATACAAATGTGGTTATTAACGTTTTTTTAAATGCATAGAAAACCAATGCTGGAAACACTGTTCTAGTTAAAGACAAGCGACAGACTAGTTCATAAAATCACGGTTAAATTCAATTGCGATGCATAGGTATGTACTTACAGCTTTTATTATAAGTTAATTGAAAGGATGCATCAAATTGTGCAATTAGTTCTGTGTAAATTTTGTTAACTATTAGTATGTTGAGCACGGAACGTTGTATTATCAATTAATGTTTTAGTTGCTGAATACTTATTAAAATTATGGTCTAAGAAGTTAACAAAAACTGATATTTTTGTAATTACCTACTTTTTATACACATCTTGGTCACTGGAGATTAATAGATACATTACCTATTATTGTCTAAAAAACATAAATCTAAGAAATTATCTATGTATAAACATAATACAAGGACCACTTGTCATTGATTAATTAAAATTTTTACTAAATAAAACTGCAACTGTGCATAAATTTTATTTTGCCTTATTTTTAAGAAGCTAGATTGGCACAAATAGAATTAAACAATGTAATTTTTAATATCATTTCAATTTTGCACTGAGCTATTAATTTAGGCTAGTGAAGAAAAATATGATAGTATATTTACTACTTCATTAATTACCTTTGCTAAATAGAAAATCGACTAAACTAAAGTACTACTTTAGTAGAGTCGTTCGAGTTCCTATAGTTATACTCTGTCCATTCCTTTAGTATCTTTTTGACAGTTCAACACGAAATTAGTGACGCCCTCACACGTCACCGATTCGATTTGAAATCAAAATTAATCGATATAATATTGTTTAAGTCAGTATTGTAAATAAATAAAATGCACTATTATCATATATCATTGATCCAGAACAAAGAAAACTTCCTAACACAGTCACTTGAAGGTCGGTTTAGTGAATATTATGTGATTTTTCAAAAGTATTTTCTCATAACTCTAGATTTAAACGTTATTAACCACGCGTTTCAAAGTAAAAATTTAATAACGAGTGCATAGTAACATTTTACGTCAGTGGTCCAAAAATAAATAAATTAATGCACAGAGTTATTGTTCTTTAATCTAAATTTAAACTTAAATTCCAAAATTTCGACTTAAATTCTTGCAAATAATCAAACTTGAAGTCATGCTATTTTAATTTTCTTTTTATTTCATATAATTTACAGAAACAACACTTACTTAACCTTTTGAACGCCAGAGCAAAAACTCATCAACTTGCCCTCAACGCCAGACCAAAAATTTAGCGCAAATACCTACGAAAAAAATAAGCATTCCAAAACTTTATCGATAACATGAATTGTATTTTTATTTTCGTCTACAATTTCAAAATATATGTCCTTATAACACTGAATTTATTTCAACATTACACTTCTTCCTACTCTAATAATAGTTATACACTATTTACAGAGTTGTTTAATACCGTAATAACAGAATTGAGACGACAATATAATTAAATATAATAACTATAGGTACAACATTATTCTTGATCTGTTGTCTTGATATTGTGACCCTGGCGTGGACGGTACGTCATTTTTACGAATATTGCGCTTCTCAAAAAGGATGTAGCAACGTACTATCTCGCTTATCGAGTATAATATTAACTAATAATAATTAAAACACGTATTTTAAATTAGATTTCTATAATTCCGTTGAAGGAGATATTTTAAAAAAAAACACGATTCAAATAAGTTATGTGTATAATCAACTATATAAAAATTTACAAAATGTAAAACAGTATGTACGTTTATAGCCTTTAAATACTAGCTTCTATAAACCTGGCATAAAAAGTAACAAGTAGAGTTTTGAAAAAAAAAGCTAAGCAACTTGTGATGGACATTTTAAAACTTTTATTTATTTCATTCAAACCTCAGTAGTGTACGAAGCAGTTTTTAGGGCACTGCTTATTTTGTATCAATAACTAAGAGTCCTCTTTCTTCTTTACAAAATAATTGTCTACTTTAATTATCATTTCACGAGCACGGCTGTTAATTACTTTCTTACTCATTTTAACAGAATAAGTATAATAACAAAACTTAACAACAAAAATAAAACAGGCTAACGAAATTTTAATATAAACTTACGATATCATCTAACGTGCCCTACATCACTAGTGGTCACATATTTGTGACTCTGGCGTGTGGGGAGATTCTTTTTTAAGAGTTTATTTCTTTCTTTTTAGAGTAAAATTTCTTAATATCATAAAGCAATTTAAATAGTTTTATGGCAATAGATAACAGTAAGAGTAAACTTGTATAAATTTAAAGGCATAAAAGTAATGTTTAAAGGCTTTATTTCGTATTTCGGTGCACCGCTTTTCTTGTCACATATTTGTAACGTTGGCGTACAGGGACAGTTTTCGTTTGTCACATATATGTGACCCTGGCGGTTAAAAGGTTAATGAAGTCAAAATATTTTGATCATAATAATATGATAGAATATTTTAATCGTTAAATCGATTTATCGTATTTCAAGAACTGTTTTATAGTTTGTTGTTTTTAGCTATGCACAAGCCACTTCCCTACCCGTCTATAAAGTACGACATTACTGTAGTCCATTAATACGAAAAAAATACCGGTAATTTACAGGCGTGACCTGTCAAAAAGACAATAAACGAATGGACAAACTATAGGTGATTGTCTAATAACTTCGGAATTGAATGATCGATTCGATGTTCCAATGATAGTAATTATTTTAAAAATAGTTCGTAGTTTTACTCCTAGCTTATCACTTCGATTGATTAATTCGAAAATAATTTTCTTTCGTTATAAATTTCTTAATCAACTATATTTATGTAGACATTGTATGAAATAGTCATTAAATTAAGGTATACATAACACATATTTGCTCCTTAATGTCATAAACAATACCCATACTTTTTAAACTGTACTCGAAGGATAGTGCAAAAGAATAAATAATAATTTGTAACTACTCAAATACAACACGGTAGGGAACAGTCGTATGCCAGCGTTCCCCACTTTCAAAAACACATCAAAACATAAGCCCAAAAATGGGCAAATGCATCACACTGTTAGGGTATAATAATAATAGCGTATGTTTCAGTGTACATTTTTTAATTTTAATAGTTATGTACGAGTTTACAGTGACTGGCGATTGATAACATAACCATAACATAATAGAATGTGTATGTCTGAAGACAGACTGTTTTGTATCGTAAAAAAAGACGTTATGGCTACCCCTAAGGGTGCCCGCACACACACAATAATATTGTGACAATAATATTGTGACACACGGCCGCCCACACTATAATCCACAATAATATTGTACAATACAGCCCGCACACACACAATATTATCGGCAATACGTACTTTATTGCCAATATTATTGTGTGTGTGCGGGCACCCTAACGTTACGCTTCAGAGGTAGTACAAATTTTTATACATAGATGTCAGCGAAATACGTTTCAGGGCAAAACAGAGTCCAAAAGAATTTTTTCACCACTAGATGGCGTGCTACCATTTTAAATCTGTGAATATTAATGTGTGTTGGCGCTCTTTGAACAAGGCCTTCGTACAGCAGTAGAAGGAAGTTTTGAAAATTTTGATAAATAGAAAAAAACAGTTTCAGTGATAATATTGAACATTAAAGAAGACTTGCTAATTACTAAAGATCATTTACCGCGATAACCGACAGAGCGAGCGGAGCTGCTGGCGAAAGTTGCTTATAAAATAATTAATTTAAAGAATAAAGGTAAATAAAACAATTACGCCAGAAGAGGATTCTGATACTGTCCTACAGACTGTTTACTAAACAATATTTTCATAAAAACTGTTGCTAAGATGTGACCTTTATAGAAATTAATGAGTGTAATGACTTAATGTTGTTGTTTTTAAGAGCTTGGTTAGGTGACTCTACTTTGCCTAATGAAAAGCGTTAGTAGAAATCAAGAGTGCGCTGTAAATCCACACTGGTGGCTTAATGAAGTGTGCTTAGTGGAGTGCCCCGCTTACAGGTAGGAATAGGAGGATTGGCAGGAGCTGGTAGGGAGTTTCAGCAGTCAAAACTATTCAGCACATGAAGGAAGAGTCGAACCGTTTAGTTGAAGTGTACATTTTCACTATTCTGAAGCGGTTACTTCCAAGGCCAGCACGTGTTGTTCTGTAGGAGAAGTGAAAAGTTGGAACCAATTGGAAGAGCTCTTCAGAATACTCTCCTTTGTAAAGGCGATAGAGAACTATACTCAGAAATAATATTAAATAAATAAACATTTTGGACGAAATATAATACACGGCATCATCCAGTCCCAAAACTAAGCAAAGCTTGTACTATGGATACTAGACAACTGATAAAAATACATATACACATGTACACATTTTTTTTTGTAAATACATACATATTATACATACAAAAAACACCCAAACTCCAAAGCAAGTAATTGCAGATCATACAAACATTTGGTTCGACCAGGGAATCGAACCTGAGATCTCTTGATCAGCAGCCGCATACGCTAACCATTACACCAACAAGGCAATAAATTTTCGATTTATTACTATGCCAAAAATTATAGGGTTAAAATAAAACTCAGACCCCTTCCAAATTAAATTTTACACATGAAATCAAACAGAGGAATCTTGAAATTCTAAATTTAAAATTAGGTACTTGTGTCGAAATAGACGCAAGTACCTACCTAGTTTTCTTGGAATTTTAATAAAACTCTATTAACACAAAGAAAACTTATTGGCTCGTGAAAAGAAATCTAAACCTGTTTGTAAAAAATAAAAAAGAAACCTTAACAATAAGCACTTTATAGCACGTGGAGTGAGGATATACGGCAGTAGTCAAAGTTTAAAGTAGCTTTATAAATTATTGTGGCATCAGAAAATTTACTAAAATCAACTTTCCTCAAGATATAGTAAAACGTATGTTGATTTAACGTTCTACAATAAAAAACTATTTCAAAGTCAATCAATTTATAAAATCTTGATTAAGAAGTTAAGGGTCTTGGAGTTAAGGACAACATTTATTACTATACATGTAATGTATTCATATACGAAATATGTATAACTTATTTTATTATTGAGAAATAGCGGTATACTGATTAAAGTACTTATCCACACTGTGGTGAATATTTAATCGAGTTACATCAGCTATACACTGTGCAATATCATTACGTCTTGCTGCTACATTTTCAGCTCTTATTTTGTCCAAAGTCATCCTAACACGTTTTCCCAGATCCTTACTCACTAGATTTAAAAGGTACATAGCCTTTTTTTCCACATCCCAGGGAACTGCAGTCAGTGTATTGGCCAAATAATTTGCTATTCTTTGTCTGTGTGCATCACTTTCTACAATTTCATTGTAAAATTCTGCAGCTGCTTGCAAATCAGTACCAACTCTTTGATACACTTCGAAATTTTTTACTGGTCTATCTTCATCTACAAAAGGAATCGGTCCATTAAACGAATTTGGATAATAATTTGGTGCATCTTTCATGTTGTGCCATAGAGGTGGTTTACCATCGCGACTATAATGTTTATCATATAGTGGGGCATTTACTATAATATTATCGAAGTTTACCCCCAAGCGATAATGCTGAGCATCCACATAGAAAACTTTACGAGCTCTGTATAAAGAATCAACCGGTCCCAATATACCAGGGACTAAGTTATCAGGAGTGAATGCAACTTGATCAATGTCACTAAAATGATTATTAACACGGTGATTTAGAACTAAGCGCCCAATTGGTACTGTACGGTAGGTACCACGTTTCCACAATCTCGTAACATCAAACGGATCGTAATTAACTGTAATTAAATCTTTTTCTGATAAAATATCCATATCCACCTTCCATGATGGATAATTTTTTTCAGCAATTGCATTGTACAAATCTCTATTGAAGTAATCAGCATCTTCAGTTCCGATTGCCTTAGCACGAGCGTCAGTCAGATTCTGAATTCCTGTTTCTGTCCTGAAGTTAAACTTCACAAATGATTTCTCTCCATATTTGTTATAAATTATGTACACATGGATTGGGTAGCTATTCATTTTTCTATATCCATCGGGCAGTCCAAAATCTGATGCCATCCACAATAATGCATTTAATATATTCGGTCTGGAATTCGTAAGATCCCATCTGGCCGTAAAGTCAAACATATCAGTTCGTGGATTTCTTTTAAATGCATGTAGAAGATGAGGGAACATGATAGGGTCTTTATGGAAATATACAGGTAAGTTTATGTTTACAAAATCTAGATTTCCTTGTTTGGTGTACATCTTTATAGACATTCCTTTTAACTCTCTGACCAGATCTGGGCCACCGAGGTTTTGAAATGAACTGGAGAATCGTGCAGTTACTGGTGTCCTTTTACCAATTCCATTGAATACATCAGATTTAATATATTTTGAAACATCGTGGGTAACTTCAAAATATCCAAATGCACCACTGCCTTTTGCAAACATGATACGCTCTGGAATCCTTTCCCTAGTATTATGAGAAGTAAGTCTGAAATGGTTCCTATGTATGAATAAATCAGTATTCATTGCTTGTGTATCTCTGATGTCCAGCGGTTCCCCGCTTAATTTGGTCCAGATTCCAATTGGTGTCTGAAAAAAACAAGATTTTACAAAAGTTTTAGTTATGTTTTTAGATTACACTTTTTAGCAAACACATAGTTTTTTACCGGGAAGTGTTTTCTGTTCAAACTTTTAATGAGAAGAGATTAGTGTTTGGTTAAGCGAAGACTGTGGATTAACTCGTATTTTTACATATCGTCTGACGTCATACCATTATAGTTAGCATGCTTATTTCTAGTTTGAGTTTAATCGATTTCAAACTCTCATCGTTCTGACTTAATATAATTTAAACTTTAATGAGTTGTTGCTATTTACTTGATTAGACGGATGCTCATCTACAGTTCGATAATTCTAAATGGAAGCACTTTAAGAGAAAGCAAGACAGCAAGGAGTATTGCCTTGACATAATTTTAATAATCTCACCTGTAAAGAATAAACATCGTTACCTAAGAATTAAAGATTATACTTATGGTGAACTTTTGTGACATAATGTAATCTTATGCGCCTTGTTTATGGATGGTTGGAAATGTGTGATAAAGTAGGTACCAAAAGTAGGTATAATTGATTTATTAACGTACATACCTATACAGGGTGAATTTTTAAGACAGAACAGTAAGGGCAGGTACCTTAACCGTTATAGTTACAGGAAAATGGTTTAAGAAGACTATCCATATTTTTTTAAGATATTCTGAACTGCATAGGTACACAGATTTTTGAAAAATGTTCAGCCAGCAAAAAAATTTTCATTTTAAACAAAAACTTTTTTTGATTCCAATCTATCCTGTTTCTTATAAGGATCAAAAGTCTCTACTGGACCGACTGAGGTTTGAGTACTAGAAATGTCAGAAATCGCAAAAAACTTTTCACATACATTTTTACGGAAATAAATCATTTTAATATGTATTTTAGACACAGACGAACATAACTTACATTTAGATGATCTACGAAATAAATTGCTTTAAATGACCGCCGTTTTAACGAATAGATAAGTTCACTCATTTTTGTACTGAACTAGTAGCAGCCGATAATTTTCTTGGATAGATTTCATTTAAAATCCTAATACCCTTACTTAATACCCTTACAACCCGTCTCAAAAGTTCACTCTTTATAGTAAAGTAAGTTGTTTACCGACTGTAAGAGCTGATACAAGGGCAAATTGATCTACTTCCTTAATATGAAAATACATGCACTGTTCAGAAATAGTAAATCCTTCTTCAAACCCTTTCCTCCCATAGCACGGGACACTTCACATTGATCATTGTTAAAGGCGCCGTAAATAACCAACATTACATGAAACGGTATAATAGTTTTATATGCGGATGGGATTTTGCTACAGATAGACTTAGACAATTGATGGCCACATCGGGTATTATTAATGTAATCTACTTGGTAGAACCAAAGGGGCTGAGAGCGCTTTGGTAGTTTGGCTAAGAAACAAAAACATCTGTTGGGTCTTTTTGAGTTGAGTTGATGTTTTGATTCCGATCTTTAATTATTTTATTCATTTTCGTTTTTACCAATTTTTTTTCTAGACCTGACCTTTTTCTAGACTAGAGTGTAATATGTAATGTTTTGCGCTTTTGTACTTAGTCGCATGCTATTTCAGATAGGACAAAGAAATGAAGAAATTAAGGTTAGGGAAATGGATAGGGAATAATAATTGTATAAGTTTGGAAAGTAATAAATTTAAGTTATATTTACACATAACTTAAATTTATTACTATTATATATATACATTGCACTTTTCTTTTCGTGAATAAAAAAACTGGTTTTGTGCAGTACTTTAATTTAATGTACAAGAAGGTTCAAAACTCATTAATTTTATGTAAGTGTTTAACCCTGATGGCCCTTCGTAGCTGACTTTCAAGTGGTGACCGACTGTGCAATTGGTGTTGTAAAATTAATTTCAATTTTATATTATATTTTTATATCAGTGGACTATGTGTGTTACAATTAGGTTAGAATCACTAGCAATTTGACCTTCTGTCCAATTTCGTTACAGGTTTGAATACAGTTTATCATTGCCTGTGATTTCCCGACTGGCTATAATGTAATGAACTCTAAATGTTGACATTGGTGGATAATATTTAAAGAAGTAAAAAAAAGTTGATGAAAAGTCCGACGGTTTCACAACTTACCGGATGCTGTTGTCTAAACTCAGGCAACTGTTGTGATGCAGGATCTGGTACTGTCCCATTGTGTCGGTAACCGTTGACGTGTATCAACACGCAGCATAAACCGACGTAAGTAGCAAGCGTGATCATCTTGCACTGGTAATTGTTTAATGATTTCACTATTTTTATACGAACATAAATCTGAGGAAGTGCGTGTAGATAATAAGTACAACTGGTAATGAAATGATTGCAGACAAGTGTTATATGATGTAATAATTGTTGTATATATTAACATAACGATTAAAGTGCATTATTGTGAGGTTATAACTGCTTTTTATGATATATGGGTCGATCAAGCAGACGGGTGAACTTGCAAAAGTGTCGCCGTCAATGAACACAAACAACAGTGCGCCCAAGTCAAGTTAATAGGGCTGAGTGAATGCTAGACCCACAAAACATTTTACTGTTTTTCTGCTTTAATAGATATTATATAAGAAAATCCCACATAAATCCTCGATCCCTCTTTATATATAATACTTCATTTACCTTTTTTTGTGTGGGACTCCCGGAGTTGTGACCGGTCTACTCATTAATCCCCGCGGCGGCCTACCTTAGCAGTCGGGAGGAACACCAGAAACGCATCAGCGGCTTCTGGAGTCCCCCCTGCCGTACCTCACGAATTTACCTACTTAGTGAAAACCTACCTCACTCTCTTTGTCAGCTCCTGACTTGTGTCTGCTGTGTGTGTGCTTGAATCTAACAGTTATTCAGGTAACTCCTCTCCATTTATTCTCTATTATCATAGTCTCTTGTGTCCTGATCCTGATTCCAACTAGTATAATTACTTACAAACATTACTTACAAAAGCTTTCACCTTTAAGAGCAGTCCCATAATAGTATTTAATTTTGCATGCAAGAATAAACGTGAAATCGATAAAAACGAAGGATACTGAAGGATAATTTACCGTACCCAATCAAACTTTAAATTAACTGCAATTTAATTCAGAAATTTAAATTTAATTATTCAATTATTTATTAATACGTTTACAACAACTTGTTGTGTTATAGCCCTTTATATGAGCGACATAGATACGTAGGTAAGGATCAGGATGTTGTTATGAATTCGTCAGTTTTCTTTATCGTTTACACAATATTTGCAACAAGTGGCGTTAATCTCTCTTAGTTTTAACTAATCGTGGTTATAGATTACACGATATACGATGCACAGGACTTGAAAATACCTGCCTGTAACGCCCTCTACATTACATTGCCTTCGGAGAGTAAACCTTGACTACTTGCCAATGTAAAAGTTCACTCAAAGTTCGATAGATGGTGTAAGTATTCATTACTGTTAATTCGCTATTATCCTCATCCATACAGACCTAATACAGGCACCACACTTGGATAAGCGCTATTCGTTATGTGTCTTCGCCGTATTCGCCCAAATATTAGTTATGCGCGCAAACAACAAACATGCCATACACACTTGGTATGCCAAATAAGCATCAAATAAGGCAAATATGTGTGTTGTAGAATGTGTCATTGTCAATTTTATGGTGAACGAAACGAATATACTCTCCACACTTCGCCGTATGCGCGCGAATATCCCGCATAACGAATAGCATAGCAAAGTGTGGTGCCTGTTTAATAAACATCCATAAGACCTCCACATATTACCCTAAGACCCCAGCTGACGTCTACGAGAAGAACCTCATCTTAAAACCTATTAAGAAGTTCTTAATAGGTTTTAAGAACTGGACTGTGAAAAATTGGCATAACTTAGTAGCATCAGTAACATAGTATGTGTTGCAATTTTTTTTTAACTTTTCTAAATTTAATAAATGTTGCATTAGGCTGTGCAATGCTATACTTGTGATTACGCATAAGTTTCTGACTAATATCTAATGACCATATGACCGAAACCTATCAATTTGACTTGACGATATAGTGTAATTGATTTTGAATTGATGTTTAATTGGTCCAAAAGTACTTACTGCTAAATTTATAATCCATGTATTGAATATTATACCAAAGGAGTGGCACATGACTGTCGCGAAAACACGTAGAATTATAGTAATTAAATAACAATGGCTGACTCTATCATTGGTGTTGTCCTCATTTCGGGAGTCATCGAGTACTCGTGTATCACGCAAGCTTCATATTATAAATATGTTAACTGAAATACGCTGTATTGTAAACCTAAATGGCTATGTTTGACTTTCCTTTTCTTATTACTAGACTATTCCTTATTACTTGTAGAGGTGTAGTACAGTAGGAATTAATTAAAGTGTTGCATTTGAATTATCTTTAATCATGATTTTTTATTTTTTAGTTAGGTGGTAGTACTACAGCAGCATCCACCGAAATCACACTAAACTATGGAGATTAATCCTGAATTGCGATATAGAAATTCTTGCGCCGGTTGGTATATATAACTTCCCAAAAACAAAAGTTGGGTCGGAGAATTCTCTCATAAGCTGGAAACACATTATCGGACGCGGATGATAGCCGTGATCTAGAATATGAATATACACTGAGCTGTGCAAACTACAGAACTTAAGTCGTGGACGTGACCTTTGACCTTGAGCGTTCGGACATCCGACAGAAATCTGGCACTAGACTGACTGACGAGACTGTGCACACTTATCAGTCGCGGCTGTCAGCCGCGTCCGATAATGTGTTTCCAGCTTTAGTGCTGCAGGACATGAGGCCGGTCCATCAAAAAAACATCAATAAATTACTTTTCCTATTGTTATAAAATGTCACTTTCATTAATTTTGGAAATATTTTTGATAGATAGTAAAAATCTCAGAAATATTTATATTTAAGGGAAACGATCTATATATATTTTACGATGGTAAAGCAGTAAATAATTTTAGTAGGCTATCAAACCGAGGGAAAAACAATAAATTTTTCATGAGAGTTGATTAAGTGGATTTAAAATATAACGGTTTTAAAGTTAATAAAAACTCTGTCGTGTCTTTGAATAGAAATAAAAAATTTGATGGTCTTGTTATGCATATTTAATTTTATGCAACTTTACTAAACAATGTAAGTTTAGGAGGTTCCTGATTGTAAATCTATTTATAGGATTTTATCTAGAATTAAAATCATTTTGGTTCCAAGCAATATGAAATTTCTTTAAACAGTGTTAGATACTAAATTAATGCACGGATGGGGTTTTGTTTCAAGCGGTCACCTCAACACTTTCTACTTCGCTGAGTTTCGTGGGTTCAAACCTCATGCGACAACACTTCATGTGATCTACAAAATTTTTGTTCTGAGTTGCCGGTTATTCTCTACAGAAAAGAAAAAGTAAGGAAATATGAAACGAAGTGTATGTGTCGGCTCCAACACTTGACTGGAGTTGCGCACTTAAACTATATTTAAATAAGCGCATAAGTACCAATGATGCTCGGCACTTAAGTCATTTTGGGCGCGAGAAAATTATAGGGAATAAAAAGTTCTTTACTAGCGCTCTTTGTTTTAATAGCCTGTGGGACGACATAACTAATGACAAAGAGTAACCCCTAATTTAATACTCGTTTTTTTTTAAATTTCATTAAGCATAAAATTTTATCTCGTAGTATTCAGATAAAGTATAAACATACATAGATTTTTCAAAAAAATATAGCTAGAAGTTTTTTCTTTGCTAGATTTTGATGAACTGTTATAAAATTTGACGATTTGTCGTAAGATCTGTATATTTTACTCTTTTTAAATATACCTAAGGTAAATGGATGTAGGACAAACCTACCGCCGGCAGAGATAGCCCGGGAGAACGATATCCACTCAGATTCAATTCGCTACCGGCAAACCCCTGTCCGCCAGCAGTAAAGAGGTGACGTCCGCGTGTGTGGCATCTCTTAAATTGTGCGGTTATAGGCTGGTTTCAGGGGTCTAGATGACGTTATACCAGTCGTTCTCGGATTCCATCTTTCTCAGACGCAAATAACTCAGGTGGAGTGACGGCGGAAAAGGAAATAATTATTGTCACACATTGACTTCTGAATTTGAGTGCTATATCTCCATAACTAAAAGTCGAAGGAAATTGTTTGAAGCTATTTGGACTAAACTCAGTTAGTTGGTGAAAAGCAACAAAATATTATTATAACACCAGTTTTCTTTGAGACCGGCTTTACCAACAATGTCTCCTGTTACGTCGACGTTTTTGATTTACTGTGAAATTGAGAACATAATTTGTTTAAGACTTTGAAACTTTTGATTTTAATGCATTCAAGAAAAGAAAGTAAATAGTCAAGGTAGCCTCGCTGATTTTAGCACTAATGGGTCGGTTCTATCGGTCCGATTCTACCCTCAAACAAAACATCAACCTTAAATGACAGCATCCGTGCTGCCGTGTTTCGTTTGTGAGTGGGGACCGAAGGCTCAATGATGCAGTAGTAACTAAAATGGCCGCCATAGTGTGGGTCACCACGCTGCATTGTCTGCATTCGTAATGAGGATGGTGACCACTACTCTTGGATTCTACTTATGCTTTTTAACCGACTTCAAAAAAAAAAGGAGGAGGTTCTCAATTCGTCGGATTCTTTTTTTTCTTTTTTTATGGATCATCATCATCATCATCATCAGCCTATCTCAGTCCACTGCTGGACATAGGCCTCTCCCATTGCACACCACTTTGATCGATTTTGGGCTTCTCGATTTTTATGTATGCTCAGCGATAATTTCGTCGTTTATGAACCGATTTCGAAACTTCTTTTTGCATTGGAATGGGGGTAGCTTACAAGTGGTCACATCGTCACCATATCGGGCTCTGATGATGGGATCCTAAGGAAATCGATCGGTAATCCTCAAATATCATAGGCACAATTGTTGCTATTTGGGTACTCGGAATAGTTTTTCTTTGAAGTCGGTTTCTTTTTGATAAAATTATAATCAGGCAGATTAGATTCACTTTGCCTGGCTTCGATATTAAAAACAGAATAAAACTAAACTAACAGAAAATTTTAAGAATATGAAAAAGTATTGATAAGAATAGCGTCGTTCACAACAAAGGAATAAAGCCAAACATTGATCTAAATATAAATATAGGTCACATGCACATGTGCATCAAAATGTATGCCTAATCACCCTGCAGTAATGGCCACTGACGTCATGACGCTGCTTTCATTACAGACGTGATGTGGTTGGTAATATACCACTATCCTATTCGTGTCATAAGTTAGGTTATTAAAGAATTTGCTGCCAACTACTCATAATGTATATTTCTCAATGCCGTAAAATTTGTTTTATTAGGGTTTCGTAGTTCATGACTCGTAATCCTTTTAGATTCGTCATGTCCGTCCCGGCTTACCGTTAAACGGTTCATGCTAGAAAGATGAAACTTTGCATGTACATGTGTTTTTATTAGCGTCATCAGCCTATCGCAGTCCACTGCTGGGCATAGGCCTCTTCCATTGCACACCACTCTGATCGATTTTGGGCTTCTCGCATCCCGCTCCTGCCAGCCATCTTACGCAGGTCGTCACTCCACCTCGCCTATGGGCGTCTTTCACTACGTTTACCGAGACTAGGTCTCCACTCCAGAACTCTTCTGCCCCAACGGTCATCAGTTCTGCGGCTAATATGGCCAGCCCACTGCCACTTCAGATTGCTAATCCGGTGGGCTATGTCGATGACCTTAGTTCTCCGACGGATCACCTCATTCCTGATACGATCGCCCAGAGAAACGCCGAGCATAGCCCTTTCCATAGCACGCTGAGCAACTTTAAGCTTATGGACCAACTGTACCGTAAGTGTCCAGGTCTCGGCTCCGTATGTGTTTTTATAACGTAGACAAAGTACTACAATAAAATCATGAAAAATATTTCTATTTAGGGTTACCTCTGCTAAACGTAAAGAGGGGATTATTTTTTTCTCTCTACCTATCTATCCCATTGTGTGGGGTATTTATATATTATAGGATTTTCAGATGGTCTTTTGAGAGGGTGATAAAACGATTTTTTATTTATGTATCCGAGTATATTTGCGAGTTATTTAACTTTAAAGAACATTTTTTTGTAAAAACAAGGCTCGCCTCCTTCTCCTCTAAAAGCCAAACGACTGGATTGATAAAACTATAAAAAAAATATAATGGTAGTCTATGTGATGAGGTTTAACGGAAAAATATAATGAGTTAGATAGCTTTGTAAGTTCAGGAGTTATAGAGGCCTAATTTGTGAAATACGCTTCCTTTGGAAAATTTAGGTACGAAAATAACGAAATAATAACTAAACATAACAATTATCTATTGGACACAATTTTAATACCACTTACTTTAATACACATATGACTACGGAACCCTATTCTATGCGTGGCCTGACACGCAGTTGCCCAAGTTTCGTTTATGCATTTAATTAAATAGATAATATTATGGTTATTGTTCCCGTTTTAGCTTTATCATCAGCTTATCATAGTCTACTGCTGGACATGGGGCTCTCGAACCGCCACTCTTGAACTAGGAAACATTCATGTTTCGCGTTGGACTTTACGAGCATACACGAAACGGACACAATGATCTTCCAGATTTAGAACAATATATTTTGTGGATCACGCAAAGTATTATCTAATGGTTTGAACATGCAATAACCCATCCGGGTATCTTTCTCTAATAGTTCCAGCTGAAATCTGTTGTGTTGTGTTGTGTATGTGCTATGTAATTTTAAGAAGTCCACTCTAAATTACTGCATGAACTTTTGAGGCTTGAATTGAGAAAAAAGTTGTCAGTCAAATGCAAACGAATAACTAAAGTAATTTCAGTTCATGTTACTTCCTTTCAAAAGTGATTATAAGCATCTCATAATAAATTAATCTTTATTAATTATTGAAAGTTCCAATTTCTTAGCTGAAGAGGTGTGTCACCGTCGAGCAACCAGAGCTGTCGCCCGGCTAATGAGATAACTTTATAAGAACGTCGCGAATATTAAACAAGCCCGATAAGAACACTCTTCAAACTTGTTTTGTACAAAATATTTATTTTGCAAAAAATATTTTAGTGCACTAAGTATTGCTTCGTGTTTCTTTTTATTTATTTAATTAAATAAGGCAACTGGTACATTCAAGGGATGATAATTATAGTAATAACTAGCTGAACGCTACGGTGCTACACTGCGAGTTGAAGATAGTATAAAGAAAACAGCCTAAGTTACTTCAGTTTTATCACCAGAGTTCCAGAGATTAGCCGTGTGGCGACTTCTACATACAGCGCAAGCGAAAACATACAACAGCGCCTTCTAACGAAGAAACACTGAACCACGAAGTAAAACACGGAACGAACTATACGGAGTAACTACAAATCCTGAATCGCGATAGAGAAATTCTGAGAAACACAGAAATACAAAATAATAATTATATTAATTTGTATAGATATAGGTTTAGTACCGATGGAACCCTTCCTTAATAACACAACATGATATTCAAAGGTTAGATTTACAAGCAAATTAAGCAAGTGATATAGTTAAGTCAAACTTAACCTAAAATTATAATTTTTTACAGAAACTTGAATGTATTGACATGAATATTTATTTGATAGACTTTTTATGAAAGGGGAACGAATATTATTTGTACCACAAAATTAGTATACTTAAGAAAATAATACCTAATTATGTAGTTAATACTAAGTTAAATGTTTTGAAAATAAACTCGTAAATTTCATTAAAATAAAAAGGTGGAAGCTCATCTTTAAATTTATAATTTTTTAATGTTTATTATTATTTCATGTCTTCTACATATGTCATAAACTGGACACCTACAAAAAGGCCTTCATTGAATCCAATTCGATTACTATTCAGTAATCTCAATCTTGACGATTATAGTTAATAGTCTAAGATCGGACCCTACGAGGACCTTCACCGAGCTGATAATAGAATAAAACATATTTTATACAAAATTCTTATCTTGATGTTGCAACATTTATTAAAAAAAATTTAATAAATAAAAATAGTCTGTCCAGGATTTTTTTATCTTGTATACTAAATTTGTTATAAAATATGTTTCATTCTATCATCAGCTCGGTTAAGGTCCTTGTACGGTTGGATCTTCTACTATAAAGCCATATTAGCTATGATTAACATTGCAGGAATTGGCAAATCAATAATAGCAAACGTGAAATGGCAATGTAGAATGTTGCTGTTTAAATGAAATACCAGTTTGAGCAGGTCACATCTGTAAACTGCTAATTGTTGTACATATAATTTGTAACTCATATGTTTCTTTTCTTTTGTAATTTTGTGTTAACAATAAAGACAATAAAAAATAAATAAATTATGTGTTAAGAACTATATCAATTCACGGCATTTTATTCTAATTCCTTCAAGCTTATGTTTTGCTTTTATTATGGAGGTCATTGTTACGTTTTCCGTCCTTAAAATGGAATGAATTAATTTCTTTGAATCCCGGGTCGGACCAAACGTTTGTGTGGATCCGCGAATATTTGTTTCGGAGTTTGGGTGTTTTCTATGTATTATAATAATATGTATGTTTTTTCAAAAAAGAGTATATTTATGTATTTATACCAATTCTCTAGTATACATAATACAAACTCTGCTTAGTTTGAGACTAAATGGCGTTGGGTGCGAAATATTTAAATGTTTATCTAATATCCATTTCAAAAAAGAAATTGCCTTTATCAGGAACTTTAAGTTTTATCTTTTATTCAAAAAGTTCTATGAATCGCTGAAAGATTGTTTCAATAGAGCACCTGTATCTTGCTTTTAATTAAGAAGTTTCGCTCCCAGAAGAATTATGGCGGGTAGTTCTACCGACTAGTAATTAAGCTTACATGTTTTTGTTTTCTACATAATAATAGAAAACAATCTCAGTATCATATTTTTTTTAAATGTATTAAAACGTTTTCAATTACTTTATTTAGCAAGGTGCAAATAGTAAAATTTCAAAGACATTTTTTTATTTCTAGATAACTGATGCTTTTTAAAGACATTAAATTATTAAATGACGAAAAAAAGGCAAAGGTTCTCAATTTGACTGTATTATTTGTATGCTATGTATGACAACGCATTCAGCTTTCTTTAAAAAATGATAAACAAATACAAACAAAAACTGCCTCGTTGGTCTAGTGGTTAGCGTATGCGGCTGCAGATCAAGAGGTCTCGGGTTCGATTCCCGGGTCGGACCAAATATTATTTGTGTAATTCACAAATATTTGTTTCGGAGTTTGGGTGTTTTCTATGTATAATATGTATGTATTTACAAAAAAAAAAAGTATGTTTATGTATTTATATCAGTTGTCTAGTAACCCATAACACAAGCTCTGCTTATCTTGGGACTAGATGACGTTGTGTGTCAGATGTCCAAAATATTTATATTATATTATATTTATGTAGTAATTAGTAGATCATAACTTCGAATAAAAAATCGGCCAAGTACGTGTCAGGTCAAGCATAGAATAGGATTCCGTAGTTCATGACTCGGAACCCTTATAGATTGTTCATGTCCGTCTGTCCGTCCGTCCGACCTACTGTTGATTATTTTTACGTCGACAAAATACCGTAAGTATCCGTTTGTGAGTTATTCAACTTTAAAGAGCATTTTTGTAAATACACCGCCCCCCCCTCCAAAAGTTAATCGGCTGGCTCAAAATACTGAAAAATTAATTAATTACGTTAAGGGTGATGACATGTCCTTGTTTGTTAATTCTCCACCTTATGGAGAATCGTGAATCGATTGTGAATTCCATCTTGTGTCGCGGGGAACTAAACAAACGAACACAAAGAAAACCCAGACTCAGAACAACAATTTGTAGATCACACAAAGTGTTGTCCCATGTGAGATTTGAACCCACAACACTAGGCGCAGTAGAAAGTGAATTGGCGACCACATCTGTTATGTTTTCCAATACTGGTACTTTTAGACAGTTATCCATTCCATTTTATTAACAAGACACGTTTTTTTCACGCTTCTTTAATATTGTCGCTAGAAGCAATCGAGTTGTTTCACAAAGTGCAATTCGTATGTTTAGTATTCTTCGACAGTACACTCCAGATGTCTTTCGAATTTCAATAAAACATTTTATCCTAAGAGCACGTTAACACTGGGAGAATAGAAAAATAAAATAGATGCATATTTGTTTGTTTGCAAACAATAAAAATGTTGCCAATAGTTTATTTGTTCTGCACTTTTGTAACAATCACGTGTGGAATGTTTATAAAGTTTATTGACTTCTAAGAATAATGCTCAAGATGATATCTATCGTAACAACACTAAAATGAAGAGTCTTGGAACCAGAACTCTGGTTTCTCTTATTATTTCAACTGCCTTGTTGGTCTAGTGGTTAGCGTATGCGACTGCTGATCCAGAGGTCTCGGGTTCGATTCCCGGGTCGGATTATATATTTGTGTGATCCACAAATATTTGTTTCGGAGTCTGGGTGTTTTCTATGTATAATATGTATGTATTTACAAAAAAAAGTATGTTTCTGTATTTATATCAGTTGTTACCCATTCCCAGTCCCAAACTAAGCAGAGCTTGTATTAGGGGTACTACACAACTCATTTTTTTTTTGTAAAAACATACATGTTCTACATCCTACCATCCTACTAATATTATAAACGCTACAGTTTGTGATTATGTGTGTATGTTTGTTCCTCTTTCATGCAAAAACTACTGAACGGATTTGGATAAAACTTTACAGTAATATAGCTTATATATCAGAATAACACATAGGCTACTTTTTATTGCAATAATCGAGACACACGAGCAAATACTAGGTGATTATAAAAATACATAAATCGTAGATATCAAAATGTATCACTGTTTATCTCCTGTCAAAACTTCACAGGTTGTTATGCATAACACACTTGCATAGCAACCACAATGATATACGCGGGTAACACCGCGGGGCGCAGCTAGTAATTATATAAGTAAAATAAGTTTTTCCACTTACCACTCAAAATCTATAATGACGTGACGAGTACGTTATTATAAAATGCCCATGCAGTATTTGGTTCACGTCCACAGAAATGGTGTAAGGCTTGGTCTAGCGTGAATCACGCCAGATATTGTAGCAATTAATATGTTAATTATTGGCCGACACGCGAGCCGAATGGAGCTTGAATTTTGTGTAACGTGACATGACAATGCGCCATGGCTCTGTGGTGTGTCACCACCCTTAATGCAATGCCATTATACTTATACTAGTATAAACACTTTTTATAAACACAATTTTAGGTATTTGACTTACCAATTGAGATGTTTCTGCATCATAAGGGGTCCGATCTCACACTCACAAACGAAACACGAAAGCATCAATGCTATCATTTGAGGTAGATTTTGGTGAGGGTGGTACCGACGAGCCCGCCCATTCGTACTGAAATCAACTTGAAAACACTGATCCTCATTATTAAATCCAAAATTACGGACGGAGCCACGGGCGAAAGCTAGTAATAGATAAATCAATATTTCGAACATCTTACTCACTACGCCATCTAGTCCCAAACTAAGCATGTACTAAGGATACTACATACTTTTTTTTGAAGACACAAACATTTAGTCCGACCCGGGAATCGAACCCAAGACCTCAAACACAGCAGTCGCTTACGCTACCACTGCACCACCGAGGCACTCAAATATTATAGATTGACATTTCATTTCGAATTAATAACGTTTATCATTTTATTGAAAAATTACCGACATAAAACCATGTACCTATTGTAAAGTACTTTTTTATTCATAACGTGTACGTTTTATTTATCTAATCAACTGTACCGAACCATTTGGAACAAACATTAGTCTTTTGAAACCTAATAATGTTCCATTCGATCGGTTTTCTATTGTTATATAATTCAGAGAGCTACATTAACTTGCTTCAAAGAAGTTCACCCAGACCGAATATCGTTGTGTGCGTGATTTTATTTATACCAACGACCAATGTGTTTTCTTTAAGAATTTTTCAGTGGATTTATAAGGGCAGTGTGAATGGAGCCAGATAAATCATCACTATTGAATAATTCTTTTGTGTTTGATTGAGTTTTTTTTAGTAAAATGCTTTTAACATATGACCGATAAAAGTGTAGTCTAGACATTTACACAAGTAAATATTTTTTTTACTAAATGTACAGTCTTTTTACTAAATGTAGTATATACGGTACTTATATATATATATATACGGTACTTACTGTCCGTGTGGTGACGGATTAAGAATACAGAGTGTCACCATCCCTATTCATCCCGCTGGTGTCGTAAAAGGCGACTAAGGGATAAACTACGCAAGACAACATCAATGCAAAGAGAAGGAAAATTTGAAACCAACCCTATACCAACCCGTCTGGCCAGCGTGGTATAGTAGGCCAAAACCTCCTTTCTAAGGAGAGGCCTATGTCCAGCAGTGGACTGTCAAAGGCTGTTGATGATAATTGATGACGGTACTTACACCAGAAAAGCAATTAACTTTATAAAAAATCACTGGCAGCTATTTATTTGACAAGCTTTGCTCCGCAGCTGTTCGTTTAGTGTTAAATATAAAAATAGGTAAAACTGCAAGAAATTATATGAATTGTAATTCTTAAATGTCACATTTTGAGAAGTCTTCTATCACCTTTATCATGAAGAGCGTTCTGATGAGCCTTTTCAATTGTTCCTCCATTTTCCTTTTCAAGAGGAAATACGTATTGATACGATAATTACTGATGACCATCGAAATCTCTCTCTCTACTATTTCTCTTAATGCTGTTCTATTGTAGCAGCTCCCAAAACTTACAAGACACTTATTACAAGATGATTACCTAAGATTCTCATTACCCCACTATAAATTTATTTATATTTGCAATTTATAACACCGTAGCTGATCTACGACGCAGCTGTAGCTATGTGTTGAAGTGTCTACGACGCGATCGTAGCTACGTATCGAAGTGTCTACGACGAGTGTATACGACTAATTATATCGATGATGGTGTGATGTGTATATACAATTGGGATTTGGTAACTAACAGTTTATATACTCTCCCACTGCTAGGCACGTCTCCTCTCAGGAGAAGGTTAAGGCCATACGTCCCCAAGTTGGCGGAGTGCAGAACGGGGACTGGCAAGTCACGTTGTGGCTTCGTAATCTTGAAGTCAGATGTTTTGAAGCCGCCCGAAGGCCTCCAACTAATTTTCACCACTGTTATTCTATGATAACAACCAATACCGACCAATACCAATACCGACCAATAATCACGGAAACGCTCTTAACATATCATACCAAATACGGTCACCCATAATACTAATATAATAATCTTTATTGGTTTTTTTATGCTTCCTCAATTGAGTGTAAGTTGCAAGTTTAACGGCCATCGCAAACTGGGCGACTTTTCGCCGCGTCTTGACTTGGCTTTGTGTTGAGCAAATTATATGAAATTTGTCGGCTGCAGCCTGTCGTCGCGTCAAGTCGTCGTATCGTGTCGCCTAGTGTGCTCGTAGTGTAAGGATTAAAAGAATCCTGTACTCTCTCTAATGTAAGTTTACCTATTTTCTAGCCATTTGCTAACTCATTCTTATCGCCAGTAATCATTAGTCATCTGAACTTTTTAGATGTTCAGAAAACAGGACTCCAAAAATTTCTCAAAATCAACGTTTTTTGTTTAACGACTCTTTAACTAAAAGACATATAGCATACTCCTTTCCTGCACTTCTAAAAATAAACTAATCCAGAAAATAAAAATGAACAACATTTTTTTCATTTTTGTAAATAACAGTATAAGTATCTATATGGTAGATAATTTGTTGGTACTGACACCACGACTACAGCAGAAAGTTACCCTTCTCATTCAGTTTTACGACAGGTGAACCAATAACTTGTTATACTCCCGCGAGTTTATTATAATAGGCTGTAAACTGCACGGTACTTGGGTCTCGACATTCGCTCTCTATATTATTAACCCTTAAAGTGCGATGAACACTCTTAAGTAGCATACGTTAGGGTGCTCGCTGAAGAGAAAAAGGAATGGTTATTACAGGTTTAGCCAAAAATATATGTGAGTTCTTTTTTTATATGAGCCTGCCAAAGTGACTATACTCCGCCTGATGGAAAACATGAATAGAATGTAATCACTATACTCATTACAAATGCAGACAATGCGGTCGTTGACTCACACTATTGAGATCTATTGAGATGCTTGTGCATAATTGAGTATCTTTTTTCTTGCAGTTTGGATTTCTAAATAGTTAAATAGGGCCAAAGCAGTTATTAACTGCAGACCTGGTAATGGTTTTTGAGTGGAGACCAAGTCATAACAAACGTAGTCCACAGCCAGCTGAAAAAAAAAGCTGATTTGTAGCAGCTGGATGCGCGAATCCAATGATCGAATAAAGTGGCGTGCAATTGGAGAGGCCTATATCCAGCAGTGGATTAAGATAAGCTGATGATGATGATGAGTTACTGAAGTCTAGACAGGATTTAGACCAGAATGTCCTGATTGTGACCAGGTACCTGGATAGGCAATGATTGTCATCTTTAGTTATTTATTCAGTACTTAAGTCGTTAGTACACACATTTATTGAAAAATTCGGATCAGAGTGATCTAAAGCGTTTTTGCTTTTGTTGAATCCATACCTACCTGTTGGCACAGGCCACATACAAATGACGATGAACCTCAGAAGAGGCTGAACCAATTCTGACTTGATTTCCTTTCATTATGTTGCATTAAACTTCATTTAGCATTTAGCCTGTTTCTCTTATTTGAACCGAATTAAAAAATAATGTTATTCTGATGTACAACATTGATTGCTTTTTTCACGCCATTAATGGTGGAAGTTTTCAAAATCCTTTCTTAGTGCTCGCCAATGCTTCTCAAGGATCACAAATACCAAATGTCAGATATCAGCGCCAAGTAGTTTCGGCTGTGCGTTGTCTAGTTGTAATGAGCTTTATACTAGTATATGTTGAAATTAGTTCAAATTTTCCCCGCGATAGCTGATATGTATACGGAACTCTGGACAAAAGTTAGTATTTAATATGCTTTTCTTTAGTTCTATTCATTCTGTTCATTAGTCTTATAGGATGTAAAGATAATGACATTGATTCACAGATTCCATTGATCTTTTTAAACTTTTTAATTGGCAAGTTTGATTGGATATACCTGATGTCTTATTGCACAGTGCGAGCGGTGGCGAGGGCATGAATGAGTTCGTTAGCGCAAGTCCGATGCGGCTCGGATTGCCGTCGGGGTGTGAGCTGGTAGGTAAGGTTTGCTCTATGGATATGGTACTTTGAAATATACGTTGCATGTGTAAGTGTTCAAAGTATTCAGATTTGATAGTTAGATATATATCTAACTATCAAATCTGGATACTTAACTATCAAAACTGGATAAATTCATCAGTATTTTGTCACATTCAATCATTAGTTTGAAGTTGCAGTTACACGTGTACAGCATTTGTAATTATATACAGAATTTTCAAAAGGCGTATTCATATTCTAGGTTCCTTAATTGTGTAGCAGAAAATTATTACAGCTATGCGTGATTTTAATGTGACCTGAATTATTTTTATTATGCACATCTATCGATATAGTTAAATTGAAATATATTTCAACTGATATGTTGTTTATTGTTGAAAGAAATCGTTATCCAGATATATTATAGACTCGCATTTGAAAATAATCTTATATCACTATGAACTCTTCTTCTCCCTAGCCTTATTCCCAATATTATTTGGGTATGGCTACTAGTTGAGAGTGAACACTATGAACTCACACATAACAAATAAAACCAAAAGTTTAGAATTTGACACACGAATAAACGTATTCCGTGACATAACAGTGTTATGCATATGCCTATTTGGGCTTATGCTATGATAGAGAGGAATGCCTGCATATGATTACTCTCTACTGTGTTGCACTATGCGTCTATCATACAAACCTAGAATCACAGAATTTTGTCACACCAGTATAAAGACTTTCGCAAAAGTTTTATAAAAGTTATTGTAATAAGACTTTTTACTTTTATTTTTTATTTTATTTTTATTTATACTTTATGCACATAACAGTGACAAAGGTGGACTTAATGCCATTTGCATTTTCTGCCAGTCGACCTAAGGGTGATGCAGAGCTAAAATTAGGAAGATGTACACAACTCTAATTTGATAAAAAAAAGTATTCATATTTACTCACATACATACCAATACATACTAATACATACATAAACACAGTTTCTATCTGACAAAAATTAATATCTCCAAAAAAATACATTTGTCGATGCTAAATGAAGTAAACATGTGAGAAACTCAACTCTCCTAAACTTATAATGAGCGGTCCATTGAGCATGCTTATGCCCCAATCAAATCACACTCTCTCGACAATTCCGTCAGGAAAATACTCATTTGGGTCCGGTACAGGAAAATATATGAGGAAAAAGTAATATTGTTATGATCTACCATATGATGTCATACTGTCACGAATATTGAATAGTAGATAACAATAATTTTGGCTTGATTAAGTGAAATTGGAAGGCTGACCCACAGGCCAGGTGGAGTGCTGACTTGAACAAGATGGTTGGTAGAAATGGGCTGCGAAAAGCCTAAAATCTATCAGAGTGCAATGGAAGAGGCATTTTTTTTTTCGCGTGGAAAATCGTCCGTCACCCCGCCGGGGTTTTCTTCGGCGGGGTGGTGTGTCGAACTCGAACCAACTAAAAACCACATGGTGTGCCCTCTCTGCGCTTCTCTTTTAGGAGGAGGAGGAGGAGTCCAGGGTCAGATCTCCTTCTGGACCCGCCCCGCTGAACCACAGGAAATAAGGAGGAAATAGTGCCATCGTCAACGTTTCCAGGGTGCACCACGTGGAAGTTTTCTAGCCAGCATTCCGCAATGGATGATGTCTATGTCAAGAATTGGACTGCAGCAGGCTGGTAATGGTGATGAAGTGAAATTGCGCATAGTCATTAAAACGACGATTTGTCGTAGTGTAAAATTTATTCTAATACTCTAGGAATAAAAACCTAGGTTATAAGCTGCCTGATGGAAAGTATGAGTAGAAATCAGAAGGGTCAGCATCCTCAATGTGAGTGTAGACACTGCAGCATGGTAATGCTGCATATAGCTACCTATTTAGATGCTGCTGCCTTATTTGGGCTCCGGTCTCACACTCAATAACAAAATACGAAATGTATAATAAATAAAATAAATTCATAACCGATATTTATATATGACGGAACGGTGAGCCCGGTGATGTTTTTAAGAACAGTGACGTCACTACTATTATTATTATTGGAGTATTTCATTTTCAGAAATAACTTAAAATCAACTTTACTTCAACCAGGATTCACTTTTAATTAGTATTGATTACACAGTTTCGAATATTTCACAATAAGTTAGGTGTTTGCTGTCCGAGCGCAGACAAACGAATCATCCCTCCGCTGTAGCGGGCGGCTTTTTATAGGCATTGTAGTGGGGCGGTCGACCGTTGCGAGTTGTTTACGTCTTTAAGAACACGTGCAGCTATGACGTCGTTCGTTGAATGTTGTGTTGCGCCGATACGACCATTCTGACCGGCAGTGCGCGCTCTGCACTAGCCGTGTTGTTGATGTTTTTCCGATGAGTTTATCTGTAAAACGTAAATATTTTTCTTTGAATTGGCATCTGTGTACCTTTAATTATATTGACGTCTACACTGTGGTAGGATATGAGCATAGCGTACTATGTGTTGTGACGTACTCTGTGGTACTATGTGTTGTGACGTACTCTGTGGTACTATGTGTGGTGGCGTACACTGTTGTACTATGTGTGGTGGCGTACACTGTGGTACTATGTGTGGTGGCGTACGCTGTGGTACTACGTGTTGGCGTACACTGTGGTACTATGTGTTGGCGTACACTGTGGTACTATATGTTGGCGTACACTGTGGTACTATGTCGTGGCGTACTCTGTGGTACTATGTCGTGGCGTACTCTGTGGTACTATGTCGTGGCGTACTCTGTGGTACTATGTCGTGGCGTACTCTGTGGTACTATGTCGTGGCGTACTCTGTGGTACTATGTCGTGGCGTACTCTGTGGTACTATGTCGTGGCGTACACTGTGGTACTAAGTTATAACGTACACTGTGGTACTAAGTTATAACGTACACTGTGGTACTAAGTTATAACGTACACTGTGGTACTAAGTTATAACGTACACTGTGGTACAATGATATTGCGTAAAATAGGTTTGTAAAACATAACCTGAGTTCCTGGGTTTTTTTTTTTCTTTCTTTCTTTCTTTCTTTCTTTCTTTGTTCTGTTGCATTGGCTTGTGAAGTGGATGGTGTAGGCTCAATAACCGATACTGGAGTGTAGTCTTCTAACGCCGATACGGTTCCTCTAGCTTTGCCCTTCCTTTAAGCAAGCTGCCAACCGGTGCATTCAGGTCGCAATTCCCTTGTATAATCAGGTTGTTGAGCGGAAGTAGCAGGACACACGCCTCTGTGTGCTACTCTGAAACAACATTTAACAAACAGCATCACATAGCTCTGTCTGTCGTGTCATTGCACCAGTAAATCAAGAGAATAATAGATAGCTGTGATCACGACAATCCGCGTCATCCGTGATGTGTGATCACCCTAGAGTGATCAACCACCCAGGCAGAGGCACCCTAGTTAGCCCATCATTGTCACGCATTAATTGCGTAGACCCTAACGATTGCAAACTATGAATGTGTGACACTGATACACTTTCTCATAACAGCTAAGCTGTTGAAACAGAAGCCCATACTATCGTATGTGCTCTCAAAGGCCTAAACACATTAGCACCACTGGCGTCACTCACTTTTCTCGAAGTAGGCTGAGCACGCATCCAGCGTTAATTTGCTAGACGGCGAACAGAACAAAGGTTTTACTTCCCTCAGACAGTGAGTAGCCAGCAGGTTGCGCCTCGCACATAAGGCGAATAGGCCATAGGTCATACGTCACGTAGACGGTGTGCAGACCGTAGGTCCGCACCTTACCAGGCGGTGAGTAGATCGCAGATCTGCGCCTCACCAGGCAGCAGCAGACCGCAGATCACAGCACGCGCTCAGCTCGGTAGACAGCGAGAAGACTGAAGTTCGCCGCTGAGTTAAGCACTAGGCTGCTTACGATCACCGTCATTAGTTGAAAGGATACTGTAGTACGCGAGTGTGTGTGCAATCACTCGAGCATTCTGTGGGGAAAGAAGGATTAAAAATAACCAGCACTGGGGTCATTATAACGAAAGAATTTTATACTTGACCCAGAAAATAGTCAGCCAGGTACAGACTTGTACTCTCACACTGTAGTACGCACTGACTAGTGCTTAAACCTTTTATAAGCTCGGTCTCACCTGACCCTTATAAATTGTCTCACCAACAATATACTGTCGTCTAGCAAACATAACAGCATCTCTTTTCCGTTCTAAAATAATTCAACAAATCTCACAACGTAGTGGGTATTAGTTTATTTGATTATTATTGCAACTTTGTTTGATTTTAAGTTAATCAATTAAAAAGTTTCTTTACTTTTAAGTAAAAGGTTAGCGTTGCATAAGACTGCAACTATAATTACCACTGCTATTAATTCATCACCTATTCGGTAAACAATGTGTAATCGTAATTCGGAACGCCTAGTTTATTACGCACCAGTGGAGGTAGTTATAAAAATTCGTTTTAATTACGTGAAACAAAATATTCGCAATGTGAAACCGTGATAGACAAACAGTATGAATTAACCTTTAAAATTAGATCAACTACGATTACTACTAACCCTTTTCTTAAGCCACAGCTTTACACCTTAGCCTTTGGCAATTTTATACACGCGCCATCTATTGCCACGATCGGCTTATCGCTTTAAATCGCGCACACGGTTAACCCTCGTACAGTGCATATGAAAACTATGTCAAAAATAAATCAAAACTTGATATGAAAATATGATTCAATCTTACCAGTGTAGCTTCAATTACAACTCACAAGCCATGCGGCAACCTCACCCTTGAACCAACGGTGAACTGGATTACACCTTCTTTACATTGAACTCTGTGTTTTTCCCGTATAAGCACGGATGCATCTTCTATCGTTTGGAATGTTTACCAGCTGGAAAGAAAGCGTTATACCCACGAACATATCGAAACACAGTGAAGTACCCTCATTTTTTAAAGAAAATTAAGTATCACGTTTAATAACATTTCTGAAAACAAAAAAGATTTAAATTCGTTCGCAATTGTTACTCAAAACCCGATATAGGCTGCATGCCACTCAATTTACGATTTCTATGCTCCGACGTTGTTTAAATAACTTTCATTTTATTTTTCTTGTTGTTGTCAGTAGTTATTTATTACAAAAACTTTAACTATCGATTTGAATGAAGAAATACAACGAACACTGAATTTAGATAGCGAACAGTTTAGAACACATGGTAATCCCACTTCTGATGACGGAACGGTGGTGAGCCCGGTGATGTTTTTAAGAACAGTGACGTCACTACTATTATTATTATTGGAGTATTTCATTTTCAGAAATAACTTAAAATCAACTTTACTTCAACCAGGATTCACTTTTAATTAGTATTGATTACACAGTTTCGAATATTTCACAATAAGTTAGGTGTTTGCTGTCCGAGCGCAGACAAACGAATCATCCCTCCGCTGTAGCGGGCGGCTTTTTATAGGCATTGTAGTGGGGCGGTCGACCGTTGCGAGTTGTTTACGTCTTTAAGAACACGTGCAGCTATGACGTCGTTCGTTGAATGTTGTGTTGCGCCGATATATATGAATAATATAGCATATCTAAAAGTATGGATTAAAAAAAAAAATTGATGCGAAATAAATAATAACTTTCCAATTCATTAAATATTTCTCTAGCTCTCAATGCGCAAATATTTGACACAATCTATTTCTAGATTCATCTCAAATTTCTATAAAATTTCTATATTTATTTCTATAAACCGTTGTTGAATGTAAATTAAGTAAGTAGAATTTCAGGACGTACTTTGAACCATGTCTATTTTGTTTCATAGCAACTTACCGGCCTTTGTTGTTGTTGTTAGAGCCAACCCCCACGCCTAAGGCGAGGAAAGAGGAACACGCGAGGCATTAGGTAAAACCCACCTCTGTAAGCTCCTAAACAAATATAAATATACATTTCTAACATAGAATGTACTGTACATTCAGATGCATTTTAATACATCCACTGCATTTCACATCGTGCACCGAATTCGTGATTTATAGGTTCTTGACTTGACCTACCAAATTGAAAGCTTCATTTAGTGTATTCTAATATTAAAAAATTTAATGAAAATACCAGTTTCAAAGTTGCAAATTGCAACTCATTGTAATCACGTTGTGTTAAAACTTTATTTAGTCGTAGATTCTTTATCTTTCTAGGGCCTTATTACATTGTAATGTTTAAAAATTATAAAAAATCTTATCTCTTAGATAAAAGCTTCGATAATAGTCTAAATACGCACCAATGTAAAACCATCATCTTAGAACGGCTGATACTTGAAGAAATCGTATGGAGATATAGAAATAAGAAATTACACGTATGTTTATATCAGTATGCATAATTGACCGTTAGATCCGTCTTAAAAGTTTTTTTTAAATATAAAGAGATTGAAATGTTAATTTTAGCTTTCGCCTGCTTCTCCGCAAAAGAGAATCCTATATTCTTCCTCAAGAATTAAATTATCTCCATACCATCATTGATTGATATCAGTAAAGCTATTTCGCTGTGAAGGCGTAACAAACCGACAGATAGGCAGAGTTAATTTCAAATAGATATCTATTTAAACCTATACAAATATATGTATGTAACATCGAGAATGAATAGTATGGATTGAAAAGAGGACTGATTTGAATCAATATTTTTCTCTACGTCTTAAATAAAAGAGACATATTGATACTGACTAAGGGCCACAGCACACTAGCTACTTTTAGCATCGGCGATCGGCAACTAGTCGCTTTTTAGAAGCTAAATACGGCGACCGAACGCTCTACACCGCACACTTAAAAACGCCAAACGCGGAGATTGAGTCGCTTTTTAGAAGCGCGACACAGCAGCTGAACGCTACTCTCCGCATTCGGATGCCGGTAGCATCGATTTGGCATCTGAGCAGTCGCTATAACGCGCGTTCCCGATACCGCGATCGAACGCAGGAAGTCGCTAAAACGCGATGCAGCATCGATGCTGTCGCCAAATCGCCGATCGCCGATGTTAAAAGTAGCTAGTGTGCGGTGGCCCTAAGTTGAATTTTGAGATAGAAGGTAATTTTTTATATCGTTGTACTGATACCGCATCTACTTTTACGGTGCTAAAGACTTTTCAGAGGGCAAAGTTAAATTGATCATTCAAAACTCGTATAATAGGCACTAGAAACGTTGGCATCGCGGCTTGGACCTTCAGGCCAGCCAATGAGATTCGCCATTCTTCCATTACGTTACTTCGATTCGCAGTTCGCCTTCATACAATTGATTCTGAGAACTTTTATTATCGTTGTGGCAATTTCCTTTGTTTCAAATTGTTTCTGAATAAAACTTTTTGTAGGTTGGCAATATTTAGCTTCAACTCAATTATGTGATTACAATCTTCTTATATTGTTATTAAACCGCATGACTTATAATAAAAAAAAAGCGGCCAAGTGCGAGTCGGACTCGCCCATGAAGGGTTCCGTATCAGCAAGTAACACCATATAAAAGTTCTTGTAGTTCGTTGTAACTTTCATCGATGTTTTTATACTAGTGTATTGATTGGATGAAAGGTAAATTGCGTGTTACGATTTATGACGTATTAAAAAAAAACTACTTACTAGATCTCGTTCAAACCAATTTTCGTTGGTAGTTTGCATGGTAATGTACAACATATATTTTTGTTAGTTTTATCACTCTCTTATTTTAGAAGTTAGAGGGGGGGGGGGACACACATTTTTCCACTTTGGAAGTGTCTCTCTCGCAAACTATTCAGTTTAGAAAAAAATGATATTAGAAACCTCAACATCATTTTTGAACACCTATCCATAGATACCCCACACGTATAGGTTTGATGTAAAAAAAAATTATGAGTTTCAGTTCCAAGTATGGGGACCCCCAAAATGTATGGGTTTTTTTCTATTTTTATGTAAAAATCTTAATGCGGTTCACAGAATACATCGACTGACCAAATTTCAACAGTATAGCTCTTATAGTTTCGGAAATAATTGGCTGTGACATACGGACGGACAGACAGACAGACAGACAGACTTGACGAATCTATAAGGGTTCCGTTTTTTGCCATTTGGCTACGGAACCCTAAAAAGGTATGCCTAAAAAAAGATAAGTTGAATTGTTAGATTTTGTTAGGTCTGGTATTGCTCACCATAAAGCTGTGTATAATCTAGAATTATGGTGATATCCAGTACAATGGTTGGCCTTATCGTAGTCTGTGATCTCTACCACTGTCTAGTTTATATAATATAATAATAATAATAAATAAATATTTTGGACATCTTACACACAACATCATCTAGTCCCAAAGTAAGCAGAGCTTGTGTTATGGGTACTAAACAACTGATATAAATATATAAACATACTTTTTTTTTGTAAAAACATGCATATTTTACATAGAAAAACACCTAGACTCCGAAACAAATATTTGTGTTTCACACAAATATTTAGTCTGACCCGGGAATCGAACCCGAGACCTCTTGATCAGCAGCCGCATACGTTAACCACTAGACCAACAAGGCAGTCGATATAATGGTTTATATATCTGACTAGCTGAATCCTGCGATGTTACCCGTGGTTATCGTTGTACATCACAAGTAACGCCGCGGAGTCAAGTTATTCTGTAAAAATAACTTAAAGTTACTTCTTATGTCACCAGCTTTCTGAAAGTAGGTAAAAGTCCCTGTGAAATCGGTGAAGCCGTTCTAGAGATTGGCCGAAACAAACATTCAGACAGACAAAAATAAATAATTTGTTTATTGATGTTAATAAGATACGATATATACTTTCCTACGCATTTAGCTTATTACTCTTTATTTGATATTACAAACAGAATCTTACATTTTATTAATTTATATGTATAGAAATATATAGATATATAACTAGGACTATACTATATATTATGTAAACAGATATTTCATTATATATGTATGTATATAAATCTTTCAGGTCCTTCCAACATTCAATATGAAATATGTTGGCGTGCGAATTTTAATCAGCTCACATTTTGTCGACTAATGTTTTAACGTTTGTTTAGGATGGTTCTGGGCATATTTTTTGCTGAACGTTGATCCACGTCGGCACTGAAAATAGTGAGGTTGATTGAATTTCTACGTCCGATGTATGAAATCTGGGGATTTGTTCCACGATTGCATTCCAGTTTATTACAATGTTATTGATACTAACATCGTAATCGCTTCTTGAGCTATGTCATAAAAGTAAGCAAAAATTTACGACTTCCATGCTTTCATTTAGATTTTTTCTTATGAATCCTTGATTTTCTGTTTTTTTAATTGTTATAATTTTATATTTTTGTTATATCGTATTTATATTTGTGTCATATCTCATCTTAAAGGGAGAAAATCAAAAATAAATGAAATAAAGATAAATGAAGTGTGTGTGTGTGTCGTTTAGAGGATGTGTACCTACCTATGTGTTTCGTTATAAGTCGTCTTTTTTAGGATTCCGAAGTTTATGACTCGAAACCCTTATAGATTCGTCATGTCCGTCTGTCCGTCCATCCGTCCTCGAATTATCGTTCAAACTTACTTTTTACTATAGGTAATTTTAATAATAATGTATCTAAAAACAGTCCAATTTCAAGAATATGCACTCATTACAATCAAATATGTTCTGAAAATGATATTTTTTTCGACACGTTCGGTGAATTTAGGACCGCGATCATTAATCTCAAGAATGTCTGGTAATTATTTTAACGAAGTAAAATAGAATTCAAAGCTGTGTACAGTTGTAATTGGACTTCAGACCTAAATATTGTAAACTAAAATATGTAATATTTGTTTGTCTTTGGTTTGTTGTCCGTTTCTGTATCTAATAAATAAAATAAAATAAAAATAAAATAAACGGTAAGTGCTAAAAAGATGAAACTTTGCATGGATATGTGTTGTACTTACGTGGACAAAGTCTTACAATAAAATTATAAAAAATATTTTTATTTGGGGTACGTCCCCTACACGTAAAGTGGGGATGATTTCTTTTGTTGAAGAAGTTAAAGAGGCTTAACTTGTAAAATGAGCTTACTTGGAAAACGTCATACAAAATTAACGCATTAATACGTAAACTTAATAATTATCTATTGGATACGATTTTGCCGATCACGGCACTTGGCCGATTTTTTATTTCTTAACCACTATCCCTGTTTATTATTCTAGAATATTTTAAAGTAAATAGAACAATTACATCTTATAATTGCTAATAATAAGATCGATTGCTCAGTCTATACCGGGACTGGACCTATAACACATAGGTACATGTGTGATTTGCATAGGTTATTAATCCGCTGTTCGGGCACAATAGGATTCCAGTGAATAGATTTTTGTTCGTAATATATTTTTATTTGTTTATCACTGATTGCTTTACGAGTTTTTCGAGAGTTTTGTAGCGCTGTATTTGTATGTTTGTATACCAGAAAGTGTTAAGTCCGTTTATTTACTGATAAGTAATTAAAATGTTGTTTGATTTAATCTTTAGCGCTGTGAATATAAAACACTGATTGCATTTGGAAACAATGTAATGTTAATTTTGTACACTGTGTGACAATTCAATTATTCAATTCAATCATTGGTACATCTAAAGTCTATCGCAGTGTTTACACTCAAACTGAAAATACTACCATCTATCTTGAAACTTTAAAAGTAGACGTAGAAATACAAACAGACTGTCCTGTAAATGTTTCAAATACAGATTTTTTTCGTAATGAATGACAATATGACATGTAAACTTAAATTGCAAAGGCAAAATGAAAGTTATATAAAAATTTTTCATCAAAATATATGTGGAATAAGCAATAAAAAATTAGAATTGGAACTATATATTCAATCATTAGATAAGGTGTTGGATTATATATGTTTAACTGAGCATTTTTTGAACGATGTGTCAGTAAACGCGTTTAGCTTTAATAATTATAACTTAGCGGCATATAACACAAGAACTAATAAAAAGCGTGGAGGTAGTCTAATACTTTGTCACAAATATAGGGAATTTGAAATCGTTGAAGCTGTTAGTGACTTATATAGATCTGACTTTTTTGAGGTATGTTGTGTTAAGGACATTGAGACGGGATTGTATTTGTGTTGTTGCTACAGAACTCCATATGACACTAACTTGGAAGGGTTTATGCAACAATTAGAAAAGCTGTTAGATTATTTGTTCAACAAGAACTGTATGATATGTGGCGACTACAATATTGATGTGTTAAAAGGCGGTAAAAGGTTATCAGATTTTGAATGTTTGTTGAAGTCTTATAACTTCAGGCATCTGATTGATACAACCACATTTATAAGAGATGACAAGTCTTCATGCATTGATAATTTTTTGACAAACGTTCCGGACAACTGCATAACACAACAGACGGTGGATCACAACGGCCTTGCGGATGGACACGGTGGACTATTTTGTGATATGATACTAGAAAAAAATACCGGTAAAGGCAAAAAGATAGAATGGACAATTCGAGAAAAACGAGCTTTTAATAAAAAAAATGATGTTCTGTTTAAAACGGCTGTGCTTAATACAAGATGGGGTGATTTAGGCATTAACTCGTTTCTGACAGTTTTCAGTAGAATTTTCCAAAGGTGTTATAAGAAAAGAGTTGTTCGAAACAAGCGCTATGAACACCATCTAATTAAATGGATTACAAAGGGTATTAAAGTTGCAAGTAGAATGAAAAGAGTTCTCTCTACGTACGCCCACAAGGAATCCAGTATAAATAATTACAGAGCAAAGTACATAAGAATATATAGAAGAGTTATTAGGCAGGCAAAACGGATAGCTGTAGAAAAACACTTGAATACAACAAACAACATTAGTAAGGAGACTTGGAAACTTGTTAAACAATATACAAATAAGAAACGTACTCAAGATGAGAGGGATATAATTTTGAGCATTGAAAACAACACTGTAAGTTCCCCACAAGACGTTGCAAACCTTCTAGCTGAAAGCTTTGTCATAAAACCAAAGTTAGTACATAAAGATAAAGAGAAAGCACTAAAATATCTAGCAAACTCAACTGCCAGGTTAGGCGATGTTTTAACCTTTCATCTCACTGATCCTGAAGAAATTACAAAGATAGTGCGACAGTTGAAAAACACAAAAGCTTGTGGCTATGACGATATACCGATAACAATAATTAAAGAGAATATCGGTGTACTGGCTTTTCCACTGTCACTGTTCTTCAACAAATGTATCGTTGAATCAGTTTTTCCAGATCAGCTAAAAATAGCAAAAGTGGTTCCAATACACAAAAAGGGCTCTAAATGTAATTTGAAAAATTATAGACCAATTTCTCTGATGCCTATCTTATCAAAAATTTTTGAAAGAATCATTAAACACCGTCTTGTGTCCCATTTGAATCTGAAAAGAGTACTAAACCGCAGACAATTTGGATATCAGAGAGGAGTAGGGACAAAGGATGCTGTAAATACATTGGTGGATGATGTGGTTCGTAAAATGAACGACAGTCAAAAAGTTGTGGGTCTGTTTATTGATTTAAGCTCCGCTTTTGACGTCATTGAACATGATCTACTTTTGTCTAAGTTGGAGCACTACGGTGTTGAGGGTGCAGCTCTAAGATTAATGACATCGTACTTGCAAAACCGGAAAATGTTTGTAGAATTGAAAAGAATCAGTGGGGAAGGTCGGGAAGTCATTTACAGATCTAGAATGCTGACCATTAGACGTGGAGTGCCTCAGGGGTCAATATTGGGACCTATATTGTTCATCATATTTACCAATGATTTACTAAATTACTTTGAGGAAAAACTACCAGACGTTAAGATTACTGCTTTCGCGGATGACACTAACGTAGTTGTAGGAGCAAATGATTTAAAGAATTTGACGTTATACGTAAATGAAATTTTATTGACTTTGGATGATTGGTTCTCGGCAAATAATTTGATAATCAATACTAATAAAACAAATATAATATTGTTCAAATCGACAAACAGAATAAATGACAAAATTGAGGTAAAATTTAAGAATGACCTTATAGAATTGGTCGACACTACAACATTTTTGGGCATAAACATTGATTCTCAACTAAACTGGAAACCGGAATTAGAATATCTCGATTCGTGCATCTCATCCGCGTGTTATGCATTACGGAGTCTCAGGGATGAAGTTGGAACTAACCAGCTCAAAACGGTTTATTATGCATTGGTGGAGTCGAAACTGCGATACAGTATAATGTGTTGGGGTAACAGTTATAGGTATAACATACAAAGGGCCTTTGTCTTACAGAAACGTGCCATTCGAATTATTGTTCGTATATCGCAACCTGAATCTTGTAAGGATCACTTCAAGAGACTGGGAATTATAACAGTACCCAGTCTGTATGTGTTTATGATTTTGGTGAATCTTAGTAAACACATACATGAATATGAGACGGAGAGCGAAAGGGCAATGAGAGAAAGTACGCGAAGGAAAACTATGAAAAATAAAATAGCACCTAGGTTAAATATAGCGAAGCATTGTGTAAGGTATCAATCGGTAGAAATATTTAATAGCCTGCCTGCTGACCTTAGGGACATTGTACATAACGCAACAATGTTTAAATCTAAATTAAAGGCGTTCTTGTTGAGCAAATGTCTTTATTGTGTAACAGAGCTGGATAGAGAGTAAAGACTTTAGCATAAATTTTAGATTGTATAATTGACATTTTTGTATTTCCCCTATATTTTATTTCTATTTTAATATTATGCAATGATTGTTTACAATTGCTTAGCATTCTATTTTATGCTTGAAGATATGATTTTTGGTGTAGTAGACTGATCTGATTTTTCTTTGTTTTTGTTTTTTATTGATGTTTGTGTTTCTATATTTATAATTAGATTTAGGACAATTTCAAACACAATTTTATTGTAAATGAAATAATAAATAAAAAAAAAAAAAAATAAGTGTGCGTCTAAACACAACAATAAAACATCAAGTCAATATAGTACCCATAAAAACTCGCCATCGTACATACATATATATGTATTATAAAACCACAGAACAGAGAATATAATGACCCTTCATTCAACTCTGACTGAAGAATGGGGTTTAAATATCCAAAGTATAAAACCCCTCAATAATAAAGACAAAAGAATTCCGTATGTGCATCATCTGTATGCATACGAATGTTATGTGCTGTTGTGCTATTAATATATCCTCGCAAACAGACATCCTCTTTCTAGCGAAAATCTACAGTACTTTTATACAAACTTTAAAGCTTCGACACAGGCGGAAATACTTCCGAAGTGCGTCCGAAAGCGTGGCTTTCGGTGTCCCCTTAAAACTTTCAACAAAGAATTCATAAATCCGCACCGAAATTGAACTATAAACCGGATTGAGGCATTGTAATAAAAAGTGGCGGGAATTCGTAAGGTTTTATGTAAATGTTGACCTTAAGCCTTTAGAATGTCGCCAGTTTAGGGAGTAAGCCCCAACAACGGAGTGTCACACAAGATCGGCACTTCCATACTTTGCAGATTTATGCGCGGCAATGCGTAGCGCCTACGTTCGGAATTTGATTTTCTATTTTTCTTTTTCAGTATTGCCAACAAGAATAAAATGGTGGAATTTATTATTTTTTGACAGATTTGTACCATGTTACCTACTATAAATCACTACAATGCATGTAAATATTTAAACTGAGCGGGAATTGATCCCGTGATACTCAAAGTTACAATCGAATACACCACCATGACTTCTTAAGATATTATAAGAACTGGACTATTGATAAATATAATTATTTGCATTTTACTATTATAGATGACTGCAGACGTCCATAGTATTGTAAATAAGTTACACTTAAACATAGCAAAGTTATCGTTATCACACTTATCTATTTCTGGATGGGAATCAAACCTAGAACACTGCAGTTAAAATTTACTAACATCTAGTCTAGACCATTAGGCCAGTGTAATAATAAGGTGATTTAATAATTAGTAAGTTTAAACTGCGAGCCCTAAATATCAATCCTTCTAACCCATCTAAATGATCAAAATTTTTAAAGATTTTTAAGCAATAAAACTAGTAAAGATATTACCACGTAAAAACCATGGCTTAGGTCCCACCGAGATTCGAACTCGGATCGTTGGATTCAGAGTCCAAAGTGCTAACCATTACACCATAGGACCGTTGAGAATAAGGTTCAAATAGTTGAGTACTATCTAGAAAGAACGTACTGCGCATGACAGGCTTATATGAAATGTTCGGGTAGCTTTCAACATAATTGCTCTAATTGATTGAAACGTGGAATATTTAGCATAACGCCACAGAATAAGGCTCTCATTGCAATTATTCGGAATGAAGGATTGTTGACGTATTTTGATTGCAAATATTTCCATACGAGATTACGAATATGGAGAACCGTATATTAATAATTGGATGCACTGTGTAGGTGTCACGTGCTCGTGTCACGATACAAAGCTTTATGTAATTAGTAGACGACCCAAGCAACTTCGTTCGCGTCTTTTTTTATGCTCGACTAAGCATCATGTTACCGATTTTATCTTTAACTCCCAAAATACATGGCATGTTTGGAAATCAGTACCAATAACTATTATACTCACATAATCAAACTTTCAATTCTATTGCATTGTATGATTTCAAGTGTAATTGATTTTGGTATGAAATTAACATGTTATGGATACGTCAGCAAAACATAATAAAAAACCTGAATATATAGATTTTTAGGCGTTGTTACTCACAATAATCTCCGAAACTACCTAATCGCAGGTATTTCATCACGACACGGAAATTATATATTATTTGAAGGATATGGTTTTATTTACATAATATTGCCACTTTAAAAAGGTAAACTAAACTATTCCAACTTTATAACTGCTGTACATTCATACGTACCTATTAAAATAATAGGTATATTGCTTTTTTTTTAAACTAGATCAACTGCCATAACTAGACTTTAGACTTCTTGCACAGTGCTATGTGTCAACACATTTATGATTAGATAGTAAACTTTTCAATTGAGAATAAACCACTCAAATATTAAACTCAGGCGTAAAATCACGGCACGCTTCATCGTAAACAGAAAATCAATCAAGGCTTTCAAGTGCATATAATATATTCATTGAAAGACACAATTCAAAGGGTTTCTTTGACTCTTACATTTTAAAGAGGAATCATACAGACGACATAATGAGGTCTGTGGAGACGAATCAATAGGACTCTAACATAGGATGATAAAAGCCAGAATGAAAGTTAAAAATTGTCTGTGGTATCGACAATTTCTTTTTGCATTTATTTATAAATGAAGATGTACTATAGTGTAGTTTAAATTTTGTCTTTGATTTTAAATTTAGAAGTGTTTAATTAACTGCTATTTAAAAAATATATTGATTTATAGGTTTGATGAGGTTTCATGCGACTTTTTGATCAGTTGTCTTTATTTTTGATATTATAACATATGAGTCGGGTTGTTAGTTAATTTGATTGTTACGATTAGGTTGACGGGTTTCATTCTCGCTTGTTGAATCAATATACTTTTATAAAGTAATGTATTATATTCTTCAACAATAAACTAGTACCTAATAGTAAAACCTAAACGATGTCCTTAATTTAGATTAAACGAAGGAACTTACTCTAAAGTATATATACTTATAAACTTTAAAATCTTTTGTGCCCAATTTATAGTTCATCAAACTTAGGTTGTCACTATAGATCAAGATTATTAGATAATACAAAGCACTTTGAACAAACTAATCTCGGTATAACAACACATAAAACAGTTATAAAACTCCACAATACACTGAAATATGTCAGTTATTATGTAGGTCGCTCCGTCTAATCTAAGGTTAAGTCAGTTTAGAGATGAAGCCCAAAATTTACACATTAATAGCCAAAATTTTGCGACTCTCAGCGCAATCCGGTCGGCTTCAAATAATAATGAGGCTTTCCATATCCGCGTCTGTGCGGATACGGCCTATCGGATATTCGAAATAGTTGTTAGCGATAAGAGGATTAGCTTACGCCATGCTGAAATTTAGAAGTTATTGCTAATTGCACGTACTTTATTTTGATTGGTGACTTAATAAATTCGATGAGCTTTACACTTAAAAAAGCGGCCAAGTGCGAGTCCGACTCGCCCATGAAGGGTTCCGTAGCAGGGTTCTTGTAGTTCGTTGTAACTTTGATCGATGTTTCAATAATAGTATATTGATTGAATGAAAGGGAAATTGCCGTTAACGATTCATAACGATAAAAAGAAAACAATTTTCGGCGTAAGTTTGCATGGTAATGTACATCATGTTTTTTTTTTAGTTTTATCATTATTTTATTTTAGAAGTTACAACGGGGGGGGGGACACATTTTACTGCTTTGGAAGTATCTCTCGCGCAAACTATTCGGTTTGGAAAAAAATGATAATAGAAACTTCAATATCATTTTTGAAGACCTATCCATAGATCCTAAACACGTATGGTTTTGATGAAAAAAAATTTTTTAAGTTTCAGTTCTAAGTATGGGGACCCCCAAAATTTATTGTATTTTTTCTATTTTTGTGCAAAAATATTAATGCGGTTTGCAGATTACATCTACTGACCAAGTTTCAACAGTATAGCTCTTATAGTTTCGGAAAAAAGTGGCTGTGACATACGGACGGATAGACAGACAGACACGACGAATCTATAAGGGTTCCGTTTTTTTCCATTTGGCTACGGAACCCCAAAAAGGAAACATTTCGAGATTTTAAAAAAATACATATGTCTAAGTAGGTATGCCATAATTATGTAACAAGGTTGTCTTATAAATTTGGCTGTAGGTGAAAGTAGTCCGACATCTTGTTGCAATGAAATTAGTTTTCAAATATCTGGTTTTAGGCCTACTTTTGAACAACTGTAAAAGTCTAATGGTTCTTTTAATGATCAATAAACTACCTATTTGAGTACACCTCCAAAATGTGAAAGAGATGCAGCAAAATTATGTTCAGATAGACAAATCTATTAATGAATTTAGAATATCCGCACTGCGGATATTAACAGCACTATACTAATCCCATCACTACGGATCCGAACGTCCTTACTAAAGGTCACCACGAGTTTATTCCAGTCGAACACGGCTCAACTTGGAGTTAATTCCGCGCGTCGGGGCTGTGTGCCAAAAACCCCTCAATTGAGACTCTTTAACTTCTTATGAAAAAAAAAAAACCATTAAAATCCATAGCTACAAAACTTTTTTTACAAACTTTTTAGATTCTATAATGAAAAGGCCGAAAATTTTTGTTTGTTGGACTTTATATATTTGAATGCCGTTACGTCAGGGAGCCCGAAAGCTTTTAGGGACTTTAGCTTATATATACCTATAAATTTTACCCAAAAAAATAATTACATTTTGCTAAAAACTAATTAAGTATTCTACTTTACGAATTACGAATTTAAATTGTGTTTTTGTTAATATTTTTTGAAGTACAATATAACCAAGCGAGATTGGTCGGACTTTCACTAGATGCAAATGGAAATAAGTCCATAAAATAGTTACAGTTTGTAGCAAAAACATACAACAGGCCATCTACCGAAGAAACACTGAACTACGGAGTAACTAATCCTGAATCGCGATGTAGAAAATTTCACGCCTATTAGTATATAAACAACTGTTCAACATCAGGCAGAGTAGAGTCTCTTTGGTAGGCTTAAATACATAAAAAAAGTTGCTGGGAACAATTATAAGAAATTACACAAATAAATAAAATTGGAGTGTCTGTTTGTAGTTTCAAGTGAACAGTTTTCTACTTAATGCATATCTGACAGACTTGTTAGTGTATAGGTTAGCGTATGAGACTGATGATCAAAAGGTTTCGGTTTCAATGCCCGGGTTGGATCGACTGTTCGTATAATCTAAAAATATTTCAAAGTAGCCACTGCTTTGTTTGGGACTAGATGATGTTGTGTGTCAGATGTCCAAAATATTTATTTATTTATTGTTATCCACATGCGGAATCAGTCACATTATTGGTCCTTCAGGAAGGCTCATGAATGAAAAAGATAGAGACCAAACTTACCGTAAATCACAATAAATTAAAAATAAGCTTCACCTTCAAATTAAAAACAAACAACTTAAAAGGAGTGACGACCTGCGTAAGATGGCTGGCAGGAACTGGATGCGAGAAGTCCAAAATCGATCACAGTGGTGTGCAATGGGAGAGGCTTATGTCCAGCAGTGGACTGCGATAGGCTGATGATGATGAACTTAAAAAAGGCTAAGATTCTAAATGCACCTGTTATACCTGAACTGCAATATTCATATGCGGAGGATATCGACTGGAAGTAAATGCGAAACATTAATTACGCCTTAAGTATGCAATTTATTTGCTTCAATGAAATAAAAAAATAAGTAATTTATTGCAAACTGGATTATATTTTACTAGCTTATGACAGCGGCTCCGCCCGCTTATAAGTTAGTTATCGCGGTTAATTGTAGCCTATGTCCTGTGTTAAGAAGAATCAAAGAAAAACCTTTCAGTGATGAAAATGTAAGAGACAGATTAAATTAGTCTCGAATCCATACCAACTATATGTGGCCTTGTATAGGTTTCCATATAAGAGGTAGATTTATATTGTCAAGGACTTTTATTTGGAACTATTAGAGACGAATAATACCACAGTACATTATTATCATGTGACTCCAACAGTTTAGGCAACGTACGTACTTGACACTTATCATAGTCTTAATATACAAAATCGTAATAAATGGTAACCCATGTGATATTCTCTTAAATAAGTAATATTCTGTGAAGTTTCACTCAAATCCATTCAGTAGTTTTTGCGTGAAAGAGTAACGAACTTCAGAAGACACATCCTCACAAACTTTCAGATTCATAATATTGTATGTGAGAGTGACCTACATCTAGCGGACTATTAAAAACTATATATGTGTTGTGATCTGTTTGTGTTGTACAATAAACAATGTGCTATCATTCTATCCAATGTAAATAGACATTTTTACCCAAATTGAATTGAACGGGAGCTCGTACTAACATAAAAGAACTCGACAACTTCGAATAAGTTACACTGTTGATACATTAAGGAAACAGCTTAAAATCTCATAGTCATTTTTCTTCCTCACATTTCCTCTATTGTCAAAGACACTTCCTTAATAAAAATAGCAAGAGTCATTTATATTGTGACAAGCCACAGATGCTCCTGGTTTGGCCCGTCACAGTTTTTTATCGCTTACTGACTATTCGCTAGTCATCGTGGACGCTGTGTTACAACTTACATACGGCGACACGACAGCGACGAGTGTACGTTATGGAAACATGTACATCCTGCACCGGCGTGTATGTTGCCTATTATTATTATTATTAAGTATATATATACACCAGAAGCCAAAGAGCTGAAACGTGTGTTTCAAATAGCTTGGAGATATGTTCGCCGAGCCTGTTCTTAAATCAGTTTAGAGAGGGAGCCATAACCACGCTCTCCAGAAGCCTGCTTCAGACTTTCACAACTCGGTTAGGTTAGAAATGACTCTTAGGGTTTTTCTTAGACGAATTTCACCATAGTCTAAAAGGAGCTGCCGTCACGATAAACAACAGCTTTCGTACGATTTTATTATTCAAATGGTTTTAATACGCTTAACTAACTATTTTCTTTAAAACACAAAAATTAGTCTTTTAAATCGTCAGTGTGAGTGTTATTTAATTGGTCTTTCTAGTGGATTGTATTGAACTGTAATGTCTTTGCAGGTACATGTTTTTGTCCAATATGTAAAGTTCATGTATACTGGGTACGTCACAGTGCTCTTTAATAAATACTCAAAGAGCTTATCGAGGTTATGTTCTTCCTGAAGAATTAAAGTATCTCCATGCCATATTTCATTGAATTCGGTGAAGTAGTTTAACCGTGAAATTGTAATAGAGGGACAGACAAAGTTACTTTGAAATGTTTGTATATTGTAAGTGGTTTTTGTACAAATACTGTTTGGAAATAAATATTATTATTTTTATATTATTACTTTCGAAATTATTATTGGTTGTACCATTTACTATATACTTAGTGTAGTTATTTAAGGATGATCTGAGTATCCTTGTCGTAGGATGTAAGTGGACTTGACATAAAAGAGTATTTGTCGGATACAAACGCCTGTTTTGTTTGTGATCTGCTGAACATGGAAATGCTGTTTCATTTTCCTTTATGCAAATGCACGACGAATATTACTTAGTGAACTATTCTAGGGAAATGCCAAAGGAAATATGAATTTAACTGTTTGTTTATTTTTGTGGGGGTAAATAAACTGTTATGCTATGATGAATTTAAGTTTTGTGTTGCTATAATACAAAGCGTAATTTTTATACTGACATATACACACAAAAGAGTGGACAGAGTCATATATAAAGCATATCATTCGTTGATATCATTGAAATTCAACTACCATAATGAGTATAAATTTTATGTTGCTATCAACCGAGCACATATATTTCAAAATATTTTTTTTAGCTTTTATTCACGGCTAAACCCGTCCTTGTGGTGACGGATTAAGAATACAAAGTATCACCACCCCTATTCATTCCATGGCTGTCGTAAGAGGCGACTAAAGGAACAAAATAAGCAGCTAACATCACTGACAAGAGAAGGAAAACTTGAAACAAACCCTTTACCAACCCGTCTGGCCAGCGTGGTAAAGTAGGCCAAAACCTCCTTTCAAAGGAGAGGCCTATGTCCAGCAGTGGACTGTTAAAGGGTGTTGATGATGATGATGAAACCCGTAAGTATGTCGCTTATCGGGATAAAAATAGCTTATATTTTTCCTCAAGAATCAAAGTGTCTTCATGTCAAATTTCATTGAAATCAATACGGCGACCTAATTGTGAAAGTATAACAGACATACAGACAAACAGAGTAACTTTCGAAATAATATACTTAGTATGGATTAATAGATTAAACCCTGACACAGAATAAATAATTGTGCTCGTTTGAATGCAGCAACAATGTTTATATTGGATTGGCATCTAATCCATGACCTCGTAGTAGTCAGGACCACTAACAACTTAATCAACACATAGACACACAGCTTTAACTTTCAAAACTCAAAATATTTTTACGTATGTTTTTATGGCTCAATTCAAACCAGGCGAATTTTCTATGCCTACTTCTAATACCTCATTCTTAGATACCCTTAAGACGTGGCTATTCCTTCCACAGCATAGAATGCAGCTTCCCGGAACATGGTTTCTGCATTAACGTGAAACTTGGCGAGATGTTAACTTACGAATACCAGCTGCAATCTTGGCAATGAAGCAATCTTAGCAATGAATTTGTCGTTTCATAACTGCGTACTCCGGAGTTTCAGAGAGAACTTCAAATTGAAAATGTGACTGTGGTTCATTGTAGTTTTGTAAAGTTTGAAAAGTAAGATAAAATAGATGTTGAGATGTTTGACTTTATATTTTAAATTTATATTTTTAAGTTTTATTACATACGATTATTAGTTGCGCCCTGCGGTATCATTGGCGGTTATTGTAATTTACAACTATTTGATTTAAAATTACAAGTAAAAACTTCAGTATTATTTTTAGAAAGGAGTTTATAAAAAATAATTAGAATTTCATTATTTATTGCTTTTGAGGTTTTACTTGTGTACAGGTAATTTCATCATCCTTACGAATGTTATAAATTCGAAAATTAAAAATTATTATCTGTCTGTCTGTTATGCTGTCATGGCTGAACCGTTCAACCGATTCTGATGAATTTTGGAATAAAAATAGTTTAGATCTCGGAAAAGGGCATAGGCAACTTTTAGTTGTGACAACCGATATACACGCGAGCAGAGCCGCGAGCAAAAGCTGGTCCTCTATTAATACCACAGGTAACATCTCCTACCTGATGGAAATCCAACATCCTCTTCCTCTAGCTATTTGGGGCCTACTCATAGAGTGTTCAAAAAGACTCTTGAGTTGTGGATGTCCAGAGACAGTTGTATTTAAAGTATTTTCTTTTTTCATACGAGCCTGGCAAAGTGTCTACTTTGAAAGTATGAACAGAATCAAAGAGGTGTGGTCACCATACTTGAGAGTGCAAACAATGCAGCATGGTGACATGGTGACATGATGCATCTGTATTATTATTTGCTCGACTTCGTTTACTTGTAACACATTTAAATAATTGGAATTTATATTTGTTTAGGAACAGTTAATGTGCACTTAAATGGTTACCTTCCTTTTAGTTTCAAATCCACACAGGACAATATATTGCGGGATCCACAGATTGTTTTTCTGAGTGTGCGTTTTTTTTTGTGTCTGTGTCATGTAAAGTGCCCCGCCACATTGCATTGTGAGAGATGTCTTTTTAATAAATACTATTTTTTCTTTTAATTGAAGAGTATGACATTACAACTTACAAGTTGTAGCACACTTAATCTACTTTTTCATGACCCGTAGTTAATATCCTGACCCGGTTGTCATAGTTACTTAACGAAATTGTGCACAAATTGCTCGCAATTAGTCCTACTGCCTCAGTCTTAATTGCACCAAGAAAATATGCTAAATTCAGACAAGTCGCCTCGCTGTAAACATTACTACGATGAAGGATGATACAGACTAACGATAATAAAACGAAATAAAGTAAATTAGGATTCACGACGATTATACCAATTATAAAACTAATTTCCATTTACTTTTAGTAAATAGGAAGAAAATAACATTGAGAAGAGATCGATTTGTATGTTGATACTTGTCAAGTATTTCTTTACGTAAAAAACCACAGACATATTGACTGCATGGTTGGCCCAGTTGTTTAAATGATCGCCTTGAAGCTCTCTACTGTGCCAAGTGTTGTGGGTTCAAATCGTACACGGGTGAATACTTTTTGTGATCCATAAATTGTTAATCTGGGTCTGGTTGTTCTTTAGGTCCGTTTCTTGTATGGTTTTAAATTCTCATGTGACACAGAAATATGTTCTTAATTTGGTAGATGTCTTTTTTAGAAATCAGGAATTGTATAACTTGAAAGAGTATGTGTAAAATTCGTGAACGTCTAAAAACAGTAATTGAATGTTATCAGTTAATTAAACTTAAAAATAATACACATTATGTATTTACCATAGAAACCTACTTCACCAAATTATTAATGCTTACATATACAGTAGCGAATAGCGATTATACTATATAAGGTACAAAATTTAACGTATAAGAAATCTGGTAAAGAAAAAAACACATATTATTATTGAAGTGAAACTTCTTTAGAATCGTAGTGATTTCAAACCGGATGCAACGAGAAACGACACGTAAGAGACACAAATATGAAATTGGTGAGTCAGAGCGAGAGAGCAAATGTCAGAGTGTACAACCAATCGGAAATGACGTCATGTAAATTCATGAGAGAGATTGCATTACCAATTGAGATGTTGGTAAAAAATACCAGATGTAAAATTAAACAATATTTTATTTATGTGTATCTATTTTTTTACACTTTAAACAAAGTGTAAAAAAATTACACTATAATTTTGACCTTTGAAACAGAGATAAAAGTCGCGGCAAAGATGGCGTCCAGCTGTCAAATTTAAATGATTAATAGTGTAAATAAAGAAAAATGTATTTTATTAAAAAAAAAGCGTCGTTAAAAATATTCATCCGATTCTTTTGTCGATTTGCCGAAGTTTCACTTCTATCGTGTGTGAATCGCGCACACACCTTTTTTTTTTATTTATTATACTGCCTCGTTTGTCTAGTGGAAATCAGGAGGTCTCGGGTTCAAATCCCGGATCAGGCCAAAAAAGTAAAGCGGTGGTCCGATGCCAGTAGCTCCTACGAAAAACTGAAATCAGATAAAATCGGTTGAACTAGTATCCGACCCCAAATAATATTGGGAATAAAGGCTAGGAAAAAGATGTCATGATGATGAAATATATAAAATGTATCATGTAATATTTTTTGATTTTTAATTAAATAGTACAGGTTTTCTCACCTTCTTGTAACAATCTTTCTTTTGTTACAGTAACTAGAAGAGAAAGAAATGATATTTAAAATAAATATATAGTTTGAAAATGAAATCGTTTCAAAAACGTTTTATTATTGAAATGATATTGTGCCTCATCCCCGCCTTGTACAATTACATAAGATTAACCTGACCAGATATGAGGATTACAGCGCTTACTTGACGAGGGGCTACAAAGACTCTCGTTAACGACGCACTAACTTTAAAGTAAGCTAGTTGGCTGTGTGTAACGGTGTCGTACTTATTATCTTTATTTCTTAGCTTAGTTGAACATTTTTCTAGCTTTTATCGCTTGTGTCTTGTACTGTTGTAAGGATTTTGAGATGTGTTTTATCCGAATGTACACATTATATGTATTTGCATAAAGAACAGTTTAGTGTGAATGTCAATATCAATAAATGTATCCATGCGGTGATGATTTAAGAAATTTAGTGTCACTACCAGTATTATAATGTACCACGGGTGGTGTAAGAGTCAACTAATGCGGCAACTAGGAAATAGAACTACGCTGATTGCAGTATGAATACTGGGCTGGCTTGACCAGGCCAGTATAAATTCTCAAAACAGACCGACCTAAATTTACAGCACTCGTGCTGCGTAGCTGAGTGCCAGACCGGGGACTGAATGATGCATAAGCATCTCAATCGGCTGCTATAAAGTGGGACACCATGCTGCATTTTTTTTCTTCATTCGCAATGAGTATAGTGACCCAGACTTAGATTCTGCTAAGCTTCCTATCTGGCAGATTCAAATTGGAAGCTTCAAATATAAAATAAACTACATAGGACAATGGAACCTTCTTTCTAAGGAGAGGCTAGTAGGAGACAAATTGAGTCTATTTATGACGTCACTGTAACGTACTGATTGAGATACAGCTTATGGTTCTTACATCTGGTACAAGAGGCAGCACAAAGGAAACTCTCAAGAGGGCAATATTGTTTGAAAGGCTGGCAACGCGTTTGTGACTCCTGAGTTGCTGACTAACTACGGTAGTAATCGTTAATCGATTTCCTATCACACCGAATATGTGTTTGATCTGCAAATATTTGATTTCGAATTTGAGAGTTTTCTATGTATAATATGTGTATGTAAAACAAAATATATGTATTTATATCACTTTCTAATACCCACAGTACAAGCTCTGCTAAGATTGGGGTTAAATTATGTTGTGGACCAGCGAATGCGAAATATTTATTTTATATTTAATGGTTTATTCACTAGGTTCTTAAATTCAGGTTCCACTGCTTGTTTATTTTCATCACACCAACCAATCAATATATACCGCACATATATGTGTTAGAACTTTCCTTAAATACGAGTGACGAGCGTATTCATACAGGGTTTTATCTTCAATAGTTAAAGGGACCCTGGCCTATTGGAGAAAACCGTGGATAGACGCTTAATGTCAACATTTGTTTACTGAGCCGATGATATGATATTGACCGAGGAATGTTAGGAAACTTAGATAGTAAAACAAGGATGTATACCGAGTATGTATATATCAATAGTCCCGACTATCAACAAAAACTTTAGTATGGATATTAAACTTACTGGCAGCTAGATAAAATAAAAAAAGAAACTAAGTTTTGAACTACTTCCTAACAAAATAAAGTAACAAAGTAACTCTTTAGCCTGAAATAATGAATATTTGTTAGACTGACAAAATTTGATGATTCGCTTATAGCCGATAGGCCTTAGGTGATTGGAAATATCACCGAGGGTAAGAATTGTCTGCGCGGTCAGATCTAGATAGGTGATTATTTGTGACATTATTATGTTATAAGCGTTTCAGTCTGTCCCGGTTGTTAGCATAAGATAGCAGGCGTGAAGCTTATTATGAGGCCTTCGGACGATTTAAGATTACGTAGCCACAACGTGTCTTGTCAGTCCCGAACCTGCATTCGGCCAGCGTGGGGACGTATGGCCTAAACGCTCTCCTGAGAGGACACCTGAGCCCAGCAGTGGGACGCTATTGATTCTCGATGGCAAAATTATTGATGAGACTTAATAGTCTAACACTCTGTTATACTCTGCATATTGGGCAACTAATAACTGATACGACTTTAAAACTAAGTATCTAATCTTTATAATTAGTTTTAAAAGTTTCGGTTTACAAAAGAAAAAAAAAAAACAACTGTTTTTACTTTTATAAGTGTTTGTTTTTTCTAAGGTAAACTTTTAGGACAGGAATGGTGATAAATCTTGGAGAAGGCAGGTTAACGACGGCCGATCTAAATTCGGCTCAGCAGGGAATTGTGGTGTCAAGTGAGGGCTCCAATATTTTACAAACAGTCAATACAAATTAAATTAACTGCTTCCACAACCATTTTGTATTAAATAAGGTTTACGTAATAGTTCTAGCTGTTAAATGTAGTATGTTTTAAACGAAAGTATGTTACACAAAAAATACATTCCAACATTCAAATTTAGAATGAAAAATAGTCTCGGTTTTAACAAAAACGTTAAAAAGAGAACTCCCGCACCAGGAATATATAAACTTGATAAATTTATAGGTTTAGCAAAATTTATATATTCCTGCTGCTATACCTGCTGCTATTCCTGTACCAATAATACAAGCTAGATGGCTGGACAAGATTAGGTGGCGTTGTATAAGATGTCCGAATTTGTTAACTTAATTAATTGTCCTTCTAACTTATGTTGGCGAAACTTTCTGTGTCTCTTGTTGGTAGGAAAAAAACAATATTATAATATCAAGATTGTCTAAAAGCCCCATATGTCTAAAATTCTATCCTTCTGCGCAAAGCGAATACCGAATACGATTACTTCATAAAACACAAACAGTATGACGTAAAGTGAATCACCACGCTTGTCTCGCCTCAGGACATTTTCCAGTTTGCAAAAATAGCTTTCCGAGAGCTTCCATAGATTACCTCTGATTTCTTTCCAAACGTCTCTAAGTCTGTTATGGAAGTTTCAAGGATTCTGTTGCAAACTTGACTTTTACGAGTACAAACGCTTTACGTGGCGAAGTTTGCATCAGCACTATCGTTTTTGTTCTCGTTTCTAGAAGCTCATATCTTACACTAACTTACTTTAAGTTTGGATAACGTTCTAAGTTGATTTTCAGAATACTGAATTTTCTTATTTTATTGTCACATTTTGCTGATATATGTTACGATTTCCTTGCTTTGGATATCTAAGTACGATTAGAACTCGGAACGTCAGTTTCAAGTTTTAGTTTGTTAAATAAGCGATATTTTGTAGTGACTGTGTTATGATCGTTATTATTATTATATCTATAAATTATCCTTCTATTATTATAAACACGAAAGTTTGTGAGTATGTATGTATGTGTGTATGTATGTATGTATGTATGTATGTATGTATGTATGTATGTATGTATGTATGTATGTATGTATGTATGTATGTGTGTGTGTATGTATGTTTGTTGCTCTTTCACGCAAAAACTACTGATCGGATTTGGATGAAACTTTACAGTAATATAGCTTATATATCAGAATAACACATAGGCTACTTTTTACTGCAATGATTGAGATAAACGGGCGAAAGCTAGGTGATTATAAAAATACATTATATCGTAAATGTCAAAATGTATCACTGTTTATCTCCTGTCAAAACTTCACAGGTTGCTAGGCATAACACACTTACATAGCAACCATAATGATACGTGGGTAACCCCGCGGGGCGCAGCTAGTTATCTATACAGATACTATTATTTATACAAAACAATACAAATACATAAATTTGCAGTATCTGTTTGTAATTCAAATGAACAGTTTTGTACTTATTGTATTTGAAAGTATATACGGTACTGAAGTAAGCCGTCAGAGAACAAATGTAACCAAGATGACTCTGAAAGATAGCAGGTTGAAGTGGCAATAAGCTCGTCATATGTCGCATAACCGATAACAGCTGGAGTACGTTTTTTCAGTAGTAGAGACTGTGTCTTTACAACCATATTGTGGGGCGCCCTCTGGCCAGATGCCCGTACAACTTTTGTAAAATAGCCGGCGACGACTGAATTTCTCATAATGATTTAAATAAAAAATATATCTAGAGTATTTATTTTAGTAAAAGCCTTCAAGGGTTTTAGCTGAAAATATTAAAAATTTTAGATTTGTTAGTCAGAGAGTTCAATTATTTTTATCAATTCAAGTGCCCTAGAAATAACTGGATTGTGAAAAATCTATCAGAATTAATGATGTTATTGATTTGTGTGATTCCAAGTATGGTTTAATAAAAGATGGTAGAGAAAAACCCCGCATACCTCGGGGTTGTTCTCTATAGTTAAAGTCAATATGTGAACGGATTCGTACTTTTGATTACTTCGTCTTTCAGAGTATATACCTATTCTGCCCCACCGAGAGGATCGCATCTTCCTTTTTCTCCTCAAAAAAACAATTTCTCACTGGGAAGACTGACCACCTTTTGAAGAAACTAGCAAAGCCCCATGATAATGAATTTAAATTCCTAAAAATAATTGAGATATTTTCTCGTCAAAACACTAAAGCACTATGTAATTAAGATCTTTAAAGCTAAACCGAGATATAATTAAGCAATTAAGTGGATATTAAAATGGCCTTTCAACCCTTCTCTAGTTAATAGGCATACAACGTTATTACTCCTGTTACGAAGGACAGGTATCAAATGGTCGTTGGTTAAGGCTCGCTGTAAACGTTACAACTAAAAAATCTTATGAAAATTAAAACAATGACGTTACAATTAAAACAATGTAGTTTTGTTTATGTTCTAAGCTAATATAAAATAATGTCGTTTGGTGACGAATATAAAGAATAGGGGTTTTTTCTCACTGGTTTAGTCTGAGCAGAATGTATATTTTCACTTCACAATAGTGCGCGCGCCGGGTAAGTCTTTCACACGTTTTATTAGCACGTTCGCACACCGCGGGGTTCACTTCACAAGTTTTAGTTCAAGTCTCAAACGTCACTCACCTGTCAGTTTGACATGCGTTCCGTTTTGCAGACGTCCCGCAGTGGCGGGAACAGTCACTACTTCTATTCATCCCGTGGGTGTTATAAGAACCGACTAGCTGACCAAACTATGTTATAGATAGTACAACAGTAAAGAGAAGGGAAACTGGACACAAGCCACACGGCATGTGTCAAGTGCTTAAAATAAGGTATAGTATAAGATTGGTACAGACCAATCTGTCTGATTAGCGTCGTAAACTAAGCCAAAACTTTTGTTCTAAGAAGTGTTCAATGTTCAGCAGTGTCTATTTAACTCTATTGATGTCGTGATGCGTGATGAATCGATTGTTCCATATAAATTTGAACATTCTAAAATATTTCAAGGGGTTTTATTAATTTCCAGAGCGGTTTCGAGTAACTTCTGAAATCCATTAAAAACCCAGTCAACGAATAAATCCATAGCCACCACGACTTGATATGAACAATGGATAATTTCATGAATAAAGTCGTACTGTTTCAATTACAAATAGTAAAATATATTTTTACAATTGAAATAAGTTACTTTTACCAACATTATAACATAAAATACTGGTTGTGATTCTGTTGTTCATTACCTTAACTAAAACTTGTCTAAAATGATTTTCCATTCTCTCTTATATTTAAGAAACCATTGCCAAAATGTTAATTTTAATGCGACAATCTCACTTTTGCCAGTTTTTGGCATTTAGGACGAAACTCATTTTAGTGATTTACTCTCAGTTTAGACAGTTTTCAAACAACAAAATAGCTGTCGATATAGACAAATCATTTAAATACCGACGCCCGAAAGGGACAATCAAGACCTTCTAGGGTTATAATAGGTATAGTAACGTGAGCGACAGGACACGTTTTCCTTGTTAAGAAGGTCTGTTAGGTTTGGAACTAGTTTGATAGGCCGAATTTCATTTATGAGCACCTTTGTGAATTTAATTTACTGTGGTTATTAACTTAGTTAGCAGATAGTAAGTTCGTTAGGTATAAACTATTTCGTGTTAAAATACTGTATTGACTAAGGTTTGCTAAGACTAGGTGAAATAAAATAAATTATTTGTTTTCATTAGTGTTACGGATTTGGTAGTAAAGTCACCCTTTTTCTTGTCTATGCGGAAATCCTCTCGGATACCACCAGTTCGTGGTTATGTCTGACTCGAACCGAACAAAACTGCATGCCGTCTCAGGCACCAATAGCCGGAGTGTGAACCCTAGAAAGAAAATCTCTGGAACCTCGACGTACCTCGGGCCTTCTACGGCTTGTAGATGACCTTCTTCATAATAGTAGTAAAGTCACCCTGATTTCAGTACGTACGTACCTCGACAGTGCCGACTCGCACAGACCCACCTAAAATGACAGCATTTGAGCTGTTGCATTTCGTTGGTAAGTGTGGTCGGAAGCCCAGTGATACATAAGTATCTCACTAGAGCACCATAGTATCGGTGATGACAAAAATGATGATTTTGGATTGTCTGCACTCGCAATGAGGATGGTGAGCCCTACTCAGGCAGATCTACTACTACATATCAGGCAGAGTAGAGTCAATTTGTCCGGTAAATATTTAATAAGAAATATTAATCATTTATGGTTTCCTATGAAAAAACAAATCTTGAACAAACACAGTTTTAGAGTTTATTGATATATCTGTATGCGAGTAGCCAAAGATCGAACTAAGTGGCATGCAATTGGAGAGGCCTATGTCCAGCAGTGGACTGCGATAGGCTGATGATGATGCATACGAAAGTATACATTTACATTTAAAAGTAAATTTTCGATACTTTTTCTTTATATTCGTTCCACGAAATTTTTGGAATGTCAGAACTGATTTGGAAGGGACTTTGCGTGGCAGACTTGGAAATTTGGGCTCTAAATATTTTTGGGTAATTTTTTTTATTATTATTATTTTAGCAAGAAAATTACCATGTATTACATTTTCCTTAAAGACAAATAAGGATACAATACCAATCCCAATTTTCTCAATTTCAGATCTCTCGTTTATGGTTTCCTATGTTATTATGCATACGAAAGTATACATTTACATTTAAAAGTAAATTTTCGATACTTTTTCTTTATATTCGTTCCACGAAATTTTTGGAATGGCAGAACTGATTTGGAAGGGACTTTGCGTGGCAGACTTGGAAATTTGGGCTCTAAATATTTTTGGGTAATTTTTTTTATTATTATTATTTTAGCAAGAAAATTACCATGTATTACATTTTCCTTAAAGACAAATAAGGATACAATACCAATCCCAATTTTCTCAATTTCAGATCTCTCGTTTATGGTTTCCTATGTTATTATACCTTGTATATGTCTTGAACAACACAGTTTTAGAGTTTCTCAATTCTTGTTTTGCAATTGAATAATATTAAGACCCGTTTCGATGTTAAAATCTTTTAACAAAATACCTCATACAAAACTACCTTTTGGCTACAGCTTCAAGCCTGCGGGTATATCGATTATAGAGATACAAAGGCAAATATCTTCATACCAAATGTCATTGCGAATTGAAATCTGTGCAGCAGCATAGCCTAGAAAACATAACAGACAGACATAATTGCTTTCGAATTTCTGATATCACAAGCTTTTACCACCATTTTTCGCTCGCGTAGGTGTCGGTTATCATGATAAAAAGAAGCTTAAGTCCTTTCTTCAATCAATCGAAATATCTTTATACGAAATTTCGCTAAAATCGATGCAACGGTTTGACCGTGAAAGTGTAACAGACATTAGTCAGACAGAGTTAATTTTGAATCTATACTTATAATATTATAACTTTTGACTGCCTTGTTGGTCTAGTGGTTAGCGTATGCTGCTGCTGATCAAGAGGTCGGGGTTTCGATTCCCGGGTCGGAACAAATATAGGAAGGCTATAGGCGTATATATAGGTATATATTATCATGCTAAGATTAATAGAAGCAGAACACCAGTGAAGAATGTTTCAAAATCGAGGTTTTATTCCTCGTGAGAGCTTCCGCTAGATGCGGATGAAATCATGTATGACAGAATTATTCCCCTTTAAAAGTTCTAAAAATAAAGCAACAACATAATATGTCCATCTTTTAAGGTTTTATAACTTTTTTTATGGGAAACATATTTACTTCCGTGGTATGACATCACGCTACGGGTAATAGAATATGCCAGGGCTGCGGGGGTCAGCTGGTTTATTATATAAGTATAGAATTATGGATAGTAAGGCTACTCTCATCATAAGCTCTTCACGTATATACGTACTTGGTACGCTTTACTATCTTTTACGATACCCGCGACGATAACTTACGCTTAATTAATTTTTACGGCATATTATAATAAGCAGCTGACGCATCGCTCGAGTATTAAACGTCGAGCTTAAAGAGACGATACAAGCGGTTTTATGAATATTTATCATCCAGTATGCTGTTGATAAACATACAGAAAGTGTGGAAGTTTCATTAATCTATTTAAATACAAATATGTAACAAAATGTGTTTTTTTTTTGTAATTTCATGATAAGTGATTTTAAGTGATTTTAGTGATGTAGTAGGTGTCATTTATTTACTACATAGTAAATAAATGACACCTACTACAACACAACATACCTACGCATTTACACACACACACACACACACACACACACACACACACACACACACACACACACACGCACACACACGCACACACGCACGCAAGCACGCAAGCACACACACACACGCACACACACACACGCACATACACACACACACACACACACATCCACACAGAGAAAATTGTATAAATATATGTAATATATTAAGTGTTTTTGGAAATCATGTAATGCAGGTTATTTTTGTCAATGTGTCTTCTTTTTGACAACGCACGCATTGTCGGTAATATTGGAGGAACACTGATTCCCAAGTCACAGGTGTAAACCTAGTTTGGGAATCAGAGGATCAACTTCTTATAATGTAGTCGTCATATGAAGGCCTCTGACAATAGAACTGTAAAAATCATATGTTAACGTTATGCATCAATAAATAAACTATAAACTATAAAACTATAAACTAAAGTATATGAAGGTGAAATGAACTCACATATTTTATTTATCTTATTGGTTATCTTAGGAACGGCGTGACAGATTTTGACAAGACTCCCTGTTCATGACGGAATCAATCGTTTTAACTTTGTTACGATGAAACGAAACAAATCACAAAAGTTTTATATTTCACTTACTAGATGGCGTTGTACTGTTTATGTGAATCGCGATATTGCTTCATTACCGGGCTTAGTGTAAAATACATCCCGAATGTATTGATTTTTGACACTTAATAAAAAGCTTGTCAGATCAGCAGATCATTTCACAGTGCTTTTATTTGTGCTTTTCGTTACGTTAAGTGCTATTACGGCGTTAATCACTCATTGTCAGATAATGACAACAGGATTAATTAAAATAGCTTCGCTCCGTGCCGTTAGTACTTACGATTTTCAATAATAACCACGGATGCCACCGCGGGACTCATTTAGTTATTAATAAATATTTTACGAAATATGTGTAAAACCGACCTATGAAATATTATTTCAGGCTAATTTAATAGAACCTACTTATGGCTTCTACTCATGCTTTCCATCAGGCAGAGTAAAGTCATACAAGATAACTCTAAATAAAAGGCGATAAATAAAAACATAAGTCCATTGTTTTCTTTTCGATTTGGGCTGAAAGTCAATTTGTAAATACAAAAACACAAAGTAAGCGGAACTTCAACAAATATGGTTAACATGTCGCCTGATAATCTGAGGGACCACAACTGCTTGTGAATACCTTCAACGCAACAGTCAAAGTACATTTCCTTTCGCTCTAAGAGGGATTTGAGCTACAGTAACCTTACAAAGCCGCTGAAAACGAAAAGTAAGCTGAACCTTCCTCAAATATCATTATTGCTTTAACCCAAGCTCCCTGTTTAAAAGTAATCATGTGATCAAATCAAATCAAATCAAATCATTTATTCTGCAATTAGGTTACATGAACACTTTTGCAAGTTACACTTTTTTTTTGAGCAGATGAGTTCGGCCTTTCCTAACTGGACTAGCCCTGAGAAGAAAGGACGAAACAAACTCAGGGATCACAGTCTCTTTTAAAGTCCAGACAAATGCAAAAGACACATATACTTATTGAGTGTAGTGTAGTGAGACGTCCATATATTTATTGTACCATCACAAAATATGGTTTCGTTTATTTCACGTAGGTACAGAGAATACACAAAAAATAACTTCCAATTAATAACAGAACTCATTTTTCTTTGTCATTTTTGATAAAACAATTTACTTTTTTAATAAAACAAGGGGTCGAGAAAGGACGTACGCTTTAACGTTGGTGAAGGCACGGTCAATTGGTCCCTTTGTCTCTGTGTATGTCAGTAAATTTTCCACGCTACGTATTGCTACATGCTATATTTCGATAGACCTCAATAATGAACTTTTATTTGCTTTGGTGTTCTGAAACGATTCGTGTGGAATATATATCAGACTATTGATCGCGCAACTTGATTGGTTGAAGACAGGTCTGTGTTAAGTCCAATGCGGGTGTCAACTTTTAAACTTCAATCAACTTTTTCAATCAACTTTTAAATTACTTTTTCTTTTATGGAAGACTCACAGCTAACATTATAAGATTTGTCATCAGATAGATAATAGTAGGTCGATAACAAGTCCTTACTTGTGTGTGTGATATGCTAAACAACAAAACAAACAATAACAATGTTGCAACAAATGTTAGATATAACATTGTTGCCGCTATTGCAGGAAAACACGCAGAATACTTTAAATTTTAAAGAATTTAAGGCTAAGACCAATAAGGTAGTAGAGCCATGTATTGTTAATTTCAGCACGAATGGGCCGGCTCGGTACACTACTCTCACACAGAGGAGAAGACCATCCTACTAATGACAGCATTCTTGCTGTCGTATTTCGTTGGTGAGTGTGAGACCGGAGGATCATTCTGCATTTACCTAAAATAAAAAAGACACCTTTGCATCTTTAAGACAATAATAGAAAACTGATCTATATAAAATTAGTGATCTAAATTGTGCGGTTTCGTAACTCGTAAAATTTAAGTTATTTTTTTATTGCCAAGATCAGACTTAAAAATACCTGTCATCATCCAGCTTTCAAAAACAAATCGTATTGTTAAAGTGCCTGGAAAGGTCGCATTAAAAAATAAACGTCTTCATCATTTCCCTTGTGCTTTTGAAGGATTTTTCCATAATGCTAATGCACTAATACTCCAAATATTCTTGATATCCCATAAAAACTTAACGATGTGTTACCAAATATTCCATTACCCAATCACATATCTTATCCTTTACTTAAAAAGGTTAGGTTATAAAAATGGCAATATATGTATGTTTCACATGCTTTAAAAAAACATCATTGCTATTTTTAAGGCATGTTTTGTAACGTTTGTATGGTTAGGTGCTCGAAAATGTAGAATGTAGTGCGAAATTTTATCTATTCTGTATTTTCGGAAATTCGAGATTTTTTAAATTCCTAGTTGTTCGGTTTACTGCAACTATATTGTTTCTTCATATAAAATACTTGCGTAACAACATAGATCATAGATATAGTATCCGTATATCAAATATATATGAAGTGCTCATAGTTGAGTGGCCTTAGGCTATGGAAACAGTCAACGAGGGTAAGCAACAACGGCCCTTTTAGTACCTAGACTGTTTGTGGCACGTTAAGCAGTCGTTCCCGGTTGTTATCAGTTGGAGGCCTCCGGGCGGCCTAATAACATCCAACATCAATATTACGTAGCCACAACGTGGCTTGTCAGTCAAACCCAACCAGCACTCGGCCAGCGTGGGGACGTATAGCCTTAAATTTCTCCTGAGAGAAGTCCCGAGCCTAAGAGTGGCACATTATGGGTTGTTTATTGATATCAAAGATCTATATTTATTCATCAAGGTCGATAAATGTAGATATCGCACGAGGTTACGTATGTATTGTTTTAATGTCTAGAAAGCAAGACTGCCTGTAAAGTTATAGTTTAGTTCAAAATTTAATCGAATCTTTCCAGTTTCATAACAAATTTTCAAGATTTTTGCTATCATGTGGGAGGGCTAGGTAGCATATTACTTAATAACAACCTTGGGAACCACCACCGC